>OX438537.1:9079050-11479050 GCA_949316355.1 Bruchidius siliquastri | reverse complement strand
ATTGCAATCTGGTCGTATTGGATAAATCGACTGATTTGTAATTTCCATCTGGGCTATTAATCAAGGTTATCTGAAAGCAAGGGACAGACCAGTCAAACCACGTCGTGTAGAATGAGCTTTAACTATCTACGGCCGGCCGGCTTCATTTTACATTCATTGTTTATCAGAACACATCGAATGATGGATGACACAGATAAGATGAACATTTACCTTTCGGTTTTTATTATTTAATTACTTTTACCTTCTCAGTCAACAGGAAACAAACATGCATGTGAGAAAAAAGACACGCATTTATTTCTTTTTGAATATCCTGAACGATTAAGTCTTGCCTCATGACCTCGTTCAAGGGAAGCGAAGTGTCTCTCAGATCTTCAATCATTTACGGTGGATGTTTCAGTTAAAAATAAGCAATCATAGTTAATATTAGGACAAAAAATAACAAGAACTCATTCATCAAGCTTCTGAGAATTAACATCAACAAAACCATGTCCTGGCAAGGTCATAATAACTCCTAGAGTCGCCTGTGCAGCCAACACAGGAGCGATCCAAAGGTCGCATCCTCACCAGGTCGGGATTACAACGTCCCGAACAAGTCTCTTAAAAAAGTCTCTCTTTTGTAGAACCTCGGCGTTGTGCAATGAGCTACCGAGGAATTTGTTTTTCGATGACTACAATTTACAGCATTTTAAGGGCAATGTGGATTACTCCTATGAAAAAGCCCAAAATATTACATATAGATATTACACTTCAAAGTATAAGTATCTACCACTTACTTCTTATGACGACTCCATGTATTATCTGAAAATGTACTTGATTTAGCTGAATGGTCCGATCTCCAGAGCTTTATTAGAAGGTTTGGTGGGTTTCCAAAAAGAAAAAAGAGTTTCTTTCGCCAAATTTGCGAAAATAAATTATAGCAACTTAAAAAAGATGATTAAGTCATATACTACTACTATAACTACTACTATTAATAGGGTACAACTAGGTAATATGCCCCACAGTTTTTCAAAAATTTATTTAAAAAAGCTATTCAAGTTATTATGTTTCTTTTTATCAAGGAAAATAGCTTAATTGTTTTAGAATTTTATGGCATCTGTTGCAACTATCTCAGTGATAGAAAAAAGGAAAAATAATTATTTTTTTAAAATACAGTGGGGCGTATTGTCATGTAGTGTTTCACATCAAAACAAAATGCCCCAATATCTAAATTATATTCATGTTATGATAAAAAGTAGTATTTTAAAGACAATCAAAGATAGATGCAAAAAACGAGGCTTAAACGCAGTAATTTGAATCCAATCCTCTGTAGACTGTGTTTGGTAATAATCCTCGGTACATTCAACAAATTTGTTCGCATCTTCGTCCGATATTTCTTCTTCTGACTCCTCAGATGTATACATATTTTCATCGTTGCTTTCTGACGATGACGAACTAGAGTCTTCTCTTCTTATTCAACGATTTATTTTTGTTTGGTTTCTTCTCTTGTCTTTTTTTTTATGGCCACTTTTTCTCCAGTCTTATTCTTTTTTATACATCTTTTGTTTTCTCAGCTTCAGTTTCAGTTTTAGGTCCTTTTTTACTTGCTATCAATTTCCTTTGTCTCAATATTGTCGGGCGATGGGAACGAGTGTTTGATCTTGAGCCTTTTGGCCAACTGAAAAGCCATTTCCCTCACATCTTTTCGGTCTAGTGCAAACCCAACCTTTTCTAATTTTTGTATATTCTCTACTGAAATGACAGGATTCATGGTTTTTCTCTTCACCTGCTGCATGGCTTCTTCTAAATCCTTCGCCGTCCATGAAGCTATTAGTGTCTTCCGTTCATATTTCCGAGACATTATCTGAAATACGTATACAACATTAATAGTTTTGGCCATCAAATACTGGTGGCGTTTTACAAGCCATACAGTGAGGCATATGGTAAAATATGGTATTTAAAACGCCCCAGCGAGATACAGCTAACGTGCGGCACACTCAAAACACAACCGCAGTTTTATGTATTTTATCACTTTGCTAATAACTTTGACATAAAACATGAACACTGAAAGAATAAACATTTATATGAAACTTACCGTAAATTGTTTGGTCACTTTAAAGCTATATTTCACAAATTTTCGCCATGGGGGTAGGGCATTTTGTCAATCAGGGCGTATTACCTAGTTACACCCTATACCACTTACTTCTTATGACGACTCCATGCATTATCTGAAAATTTACTTGATTTAGCTGAAGGGTCCTATCTCCAGCGCTTTATCAGAAGGTTTGGTGGATTGCCAAAAAGAGAAAAAACATTCTTCCACCCAAATCACCAATGCGAAAATAAATTATAGCAACCTAAAAAATATGATTCAGGCATATACTACTAATATTACTACTACTAATACTTGTATACACATTTCAAACAACAATTGTAGTGCACTTGCAAAACATAGATCTAAATCGGATATCAAAATCACAGGTCTGATACCAATCTCAATCATATCAATCCGAATGCAATTCCTTTTCCACAAAACCAAAGCAATCTCCCATTTAAAGGTTAGCTAGAGAGGCGTGCAATCACGTAAAGTGGTAGGTTGATCGTTCTTAAATCCCCCATAAACGCAAAAAGCCAGCGAATATGCAGCGATTCCACCTTCGCAATGGCAAACAAAACAACGAAGGAACGAACTCGCCAATTACATTCCGGTTTCATTTCAATTCGAAATGTACGGCCGATGGCGAAAGAACGAACACCAAATCATCATCTTGCCCGCGAACACTGTAATTCTCAGAGTCCCGTTCTCGATCTGGCGATTTGCTGCTAGTAATTTCGTGTATGAATAAACATGGAAGCGAACGATGCGAATTGCGAATCCGCATGTAATATGTCAATACCGCAAATATGGTAAATGTTAGAGCGCTCCACACAATGCATCAATCGTTGAATCCAACATTGAAGGCAATGTTGGTCAATTCAATTTTAGAAATTCAAAAAATTTTCGCTTTTCCGAATATATCCATAACTTTTGGAACATGCTTTAGGTGTATCAACAGTCGTAAAATTCAATTAAAATATTCGAAGCCAATCGACTTAACTCCAATTTTTAAAAGCCACAGAAGCAATTTCATAATCACTTGATTTTTATCCAATTATAATGCAACAATTTGAGTCTTAAGCCCTAAAACAAGTGAAATAAATCAACACTCATCTCCAAGCATTGCGCACTATGGCGCTGCCCAACGGCAACTTAAGTTAGAGAGGTTCCACACTTGGACTGCCTTGGACCTTTGTTGACAGATGTCCCTTACGACAGCTGTCAAAAAAGGTGAACGGATTTATATAAATAATCATATATATAAAAGATCAACAGTTCGAAAATCCCATCCATAAAACATGTATTCCTAAACTGATAATATTGCAAGAGATGGACACCGTTCAATCCGACAAACGCTATTTTTTCATGCATATTCAAAAAAAATACGATGGTATTCTCATCACAATTAATAGTTATATATTTTGAAAACGGTTACCGAGTCATGGTACTTGAATTTATTTGTGATAAATGACCATAGGCTGGCATGTCAAACCGAGAACAATCATTTCCCAATACATTGTCTAAAACGTATGAAAATATGCGTAGTTCCGTTATAGATTGTTGAGTTTATAAAAGCGATCATCATCCATAACCAGCTGGATAAATAAAGAAAAAAGTTAATTGGGATGAATATACATGGAAAATGTGAAAAGCGTAAAGCGTGAAATGATTATTGTTCCTGTTCTATTATCGGTACACAGTGATCCTAAAAACGAGGAAACGGTTGCTATTGGAATAGAAATTACCGTTTTAATAAATGGAATAATAGTCTAATTCCTAAAGCTGCACGAATACAAGTCAACTAATGATTTGGTCGGATTGATTAATTGATTTTCCGTTAACAGCAGCCGAAACGTAATCTGACCAGTTGCGGTGTGCTTCTTTTCTGTCGATCATTTCATATATTGATCACAAGACTGTGAATGAGTCCTTTCTGATGGTTAGACAAAACACTTTCAAGATATATCTAGATGAATGCTCTTTGTTTAGAGATGATATAAAAAAAACAACAGTTATATCCTTTCTATCTTTTCTGGTCGTGTAATTCAATATAATATGTAGGATAATATGTCTATCTAGTCCACCAAGTGTGTAAATGTAAAAGAACGTTATTTGGTTTCACCTTTGTCAGTTCTAATTGCTTTACCGTTCCCCTGCATCGTCGTCACATAAAACGTGTCAATATGTATCTAGTTGCGGTCACTACCACTTCTCTTCCTACGTCAATGGGCGGGGGAGGTATTGCAATTGTGAGATATTCCGAATTTGAAACAATAAGTTTTTTGATGGTTTTAGGATCATCATTAAAAACCCATATCTCTCAGTTCCGTCGATCTGACTGTCTGTTCAGTTCCTTGACACATCTATAACTCGGAAAGTACTGATGTGGTCTTGACACTATTTTTTAAGTATATTCCTTTAAAAAAAGAATACAAAAGCCCTATAATTTTGGAGTAACCAAAATGGTATGTGTCCATATTTTTAAAATGGACTAGTTAGTAAGGACAAAAAGAACTACTGTTGGAAAATACTCATTCGAGTCGTTGGAGGTTCGAACTGGTGAGGGTTCTTTGATTTGATTTGTAGCCTCCATGATAATTTAAATCAAGTTATATTTACTTGTAGATAAGTATTTTTATATCGTACTCTATTTAAGTTTCTATTGAAAAAATTATCAGGAAAAATGAATTTTGAATGCCTGTAGTAATTCAGATTCAGATCGTACGTGAACAAAATCCACTCTAGCTCCAACTTCAACCACACTTTATAAACATACAAAAAGCTGATATTTGAATCATCTCAACCGTAGCAATAACATAATAATAATCGCGAAGTTGAACGGTTTTTTTCCGCAAAACTATAATGCACCGCTGCTTTCGTATCACTACACAATTTCCAAATATGAAACATGTAAGTAGATTATTCCGTTTAGGCATAAACAGCTGTGAAACCACCAAAACAGTACGAATAATATGCCTTAACTTCGACAATAACTCAATAACAATTTGATAATGTCGATACTTTTTTCTATCGAATCCAATACAGATATGCGTAAAAGTGAAGGTAAAAGTTCACGTTCAGAAATTGGATATGAAGCTTTTCTGTATGTAAAGAAAAACTATCGCGTTATTGAATAAGACGTTATTCAGTGTTCAATAGAAAATTCTATTACTAGCTTCAATAAGCCTGTAATTTTTTATTCATTCGATAGAAATGCATGTTACAGCAGGAAATATAATCAGAAAAGTGTTTCCGTGAAATATAGATTTTTGGTAAAATTTTGATAGATATTCCAGGAATAAAATATAGATACGTAGATATAACATATTGCGTAGAATATTTTTTGGTGAAATCACCGTTCAGGAGTGAATCAATATATGCCTCAATAGACTAGATGTGATACTCGAAGTCAAGTAGATTGACTTCATTTTTCATGCTATAATGATACCATTTTCTGATCGATATGTTCGAGGGCTCATAATGTTTTAATTCCTAGATCCAAGTTGAACTTCACTTTCTTATATTCTGAAATTAACTGAAATTACTAGTCTTTCAATGCTACATAATTCAAATATGAAGAAATGACTGTGTTAACAATGTTTGGGTCAAATTGAAATAACAAGTGCATACATTATATATTCGGTGATTATGATTGCTGATTTGTACATTTGCTTCAAGTATGAACAGTTTAAATAGTGACGTAAGAAAAGTGTTTGTGGTGTGGCATCGTCCGTGTGTGTCGGACACGCGCAATTATCTCTAAAAGCTCGCATACATTATCTTATAAAATAGTAAAAACAATTATTCGAGAACGCTAGATAAAAACAAGACGGTTATTAATATTCAAATAACTCAACTGTGAAATTATTTAAATTCTTGTACGTGGGTAGCAATTCACGTAATTAAACGTTATCAGTTAATTTATCTGCTCTTTCTTTGGTTATTTTCATTTTTGGACATGCTGCATGTTAACGTCCGGTTCTTCGAGGCACTACACGATTAAACCGCAATTTATTTCAATTGGAGTCTCACATTGTAATTTAGTTACGAATATGTGTTTCCAACAGGAAATTCATCTTCAGCCGTATTGGATCTATTATATCTCTAGTTCATTTAATTTGGGAAAATAAGAAATATTATAAAATAGCGTCCTGTTCAACCTTTACATATAGTATACATATACTGGATAAGTATCTCTTGTGGCTGCAAACATTATTTGATTCAAATAATACGATTTTTACTGACCATGTCATTAGACGGATTTTTAGGAAGGATAAAAGATTAAAGGTCTCAATTATTTAAGAGATTCTATCATCTTCACCATTTTTATTCGTGTAATCGTTTTTTAGATAACCTCATGCAAAGGCACAAAGCCTATCATGTCTACTCACATTTAACTCAAAATGGTATAGATTTTAAACATCTGGGTAGCTAATTTCACAACGTCGAGGTTCTCCAAAAGAAAGACTTTTGGAAGAGGCTTGTTCGAGGCGTTATAATCTGCCCTAATAATATCCTAGGTATAGAGACATATCAGTCACCCTCCTTCGAGGTTCTATGCAAGTTTTCGAATATTGCTTAAGATTTATTCAATTTATTAGCGACCACCAAAAGATAATGATATTTGAGAAGCTTAGCATCTGACTGTCGTAGTGATACTTACGCAACGATATCTCTTTTCCTTCTTGTTTCAATTGTTTAAGTTTCCGAGTGAAACAGGAAAACAAAGATATAAACAAGAAGAGAGGAATGATATTAAGGAGATTTGTTAATTAAAGGAGTGACATAAAATACGCTTCATGAATTTATAGACCATCTAATCTTCACTATGACTAAAAGAGCTTTTTGTTTCCTTCCTAAACTAAGCACTGTATTTGATAACACAAACATGTTGCTGAAATGTACACAATCAAAATCCGCCCAACTGTTCGACAAACAAAAATAACCGAGCACCACGGGCGCCGCCCGTGTTTTTTCTCGTTAACCACACAAAAGTCGGTAACTTCCTCGAATAGCATAATGAAAAGTTTATCATGAATATTGGTTTGAGGTGGAGCGAACATGGAGAGAGGAGCGTGTATTGTGTATTATTGCGGTTCGCGTGATATGACACACACACACAAACAGTCGACCGTCATAACCGACCATCAAATATTTACCCCTCTAATAGTAGTCTTTTGCTCGTGTTGATCCAAATCGCATCGAGAACAACCTTAATCGAACCCTCAATAAATTATGAGCGTTTGATTTGCTGCCTCGTTGCTACCGACACCGTTGTCAAATCGGTACTTAAGAATTTTTTTCGTATATCAGTGCTCGTCATATACATTTGTGATATTTTGTATGCTGTTGATATCAGTTTTGTGAGCTCTATTTATCTTTGCTAAGCTCTAATATCGCGCCTATAAATAGTTGATGATGGACGGCGGAAGACGAAACGCCAGATCGACATTTCTATTACTAAACTGGGCATATAGACAACAGTGAATGCAAGGATCCTGTATGTTTGATCCGGACCTCAGTTACGAATATTATATCCGGATTGTGCACGTTGAAAAATTTGGATTAAATCCGGATTGGATCTGGTTGGAACAGTGATGTGGATCCGGATCCCAAAGGAATGGAGTTCTACTAAACATAGTGTAAAAAAACGTTCCTATTACGTGTATTATCTTTTCCAACAAACATCACATTACCGAATGATCAAAATACAACGAGCACATCTGGCAACATCAATTTTGTTACATGATATGATGTGTTTACTTTCTCTATTATTTGTGCGTTGCCTTATGTTCCACGCGGTATTTACGAAAATACGTTCTGGTTTTGGGAGGGTGATTGCTCCGCCACAAAAAGGGTGATTTTCTAAATTATTGTTTGATGTCAATCAAGCAAACATATGTAGCAATGTGGTAAACGAAATCATATAACGAAGTGGGCAAAACAAATCGATATTTCGGCCTCCTCCTAATATTCGACTGGATTTATGTTACAAAACGCTGACTAAATGTAGAATTTGGATAAGTACTGCATAATCTAGAGATATGAAGTATCTTTTTTAAGAATTTGTATTGAACTCGAATTTTGAGCTAGTACCGAAACTGAGAGCGAATGTTAACAGGGGACTGTTTCTGGAATAAAAGGCGTTTTGCATGGGTTTCCAATATTCCGTTTCCAACTGGTATTTTTCGAGATAATGGATGAAAGGTTGGTTCTATGCTCGTGCGAAGCCCCATATCCAATTTTTTTATACAAAATTTTAGATATTGTCGCAAGGGCGCTCGTATCAGCGATATATACAAATAGGTTGCTGTATGGTGCCACAATTTTTCGTTTGTGCTTGATCTTAAACATATTGCAAATATGCACATTAGAGAAAGGTTGGTTCTATGCCATTGCAAAGCCCATTTTTTGATATTTTGGTTACTTTGGTTACTAAAAGGTTAAAAAGCATCCGAAGAGAGTCCAAAAATGTCAATATTCATGTGACAATATCTAAAAATTTGTATGAAATATAACAGAAACGGATTTGTACGAGCATAGAAACAGACTTTCTCTATCATTTGCAACAGAAATTGTTCCATTATGTTGTAAAATGAGCGCTGGAAACGTTATATTGGAAAACCATGCGAAACACCTTTCATTCTAGGTAGAGTTAAAGTATTGCTAATGACAAACTGCCGTTATCAATATCATAATCTGAAAAACATCACATTCTTTTAAAGCAAGCACAATACCCTATTCAAAAGTATAATTGTTATCCTAAAGTCTAGATGATGCCTAGTTTTCATGTCATACCGATATTAAAGTGTCCCAAAAATACGAATAGTCTCATGAGAATATTTTGAATGGTAGACAAAATTAGTATGATTGTTGTGTAGTTTTGTTTAAATTACATATAAATGTAGAGCTTCTGAAACGAATGAAATAATGACAGTCAGTGAAATGGACGCCAAAAATATTGTGAGAGGAAAGTAGATCACTTCGTCAAGCAGCAGACAATAGGAACGAGCATCGATATAGACGATGATTTTTGTATTTAAACATCCGCGAAGCTGTAGATAGATTTACTTCCCATTTCTAACAGTTCGTTGATGTACATGATGAAGAGCATTGAAGAAAGAACAGATTCCTGAGGAAGACTGGCATAGATCCGGAGGCAGCCTATAAGAAGAAAGCTGGTTCAAGCTATACCCTATTAAAAACCTTTGATATTCGAGACTCTCCACGAAGCTTAATTTCCCGTAGTTCTATGGGAGCGCCTAATCCGAATAGGATCATGAAAAGTCATGGGATTTTTATTTGGAAGTGAAAAAGCTCCAAAATTTCCCCCAAGGTCTCTCCGGGCCCTAGGTGCAGATCGGAAACAGTGGGCGGATTTGTTATCAGTCTAGTTTAAGTGCAATTTCCTTTTAGAAGGTTGGCGGATGCATCATTTTCCTCTGCTGCTCCTTCGTGTATCTTGGCCTTGGATTGCCCAAAAATTGCAGCTTTCGTTTCTTTATGGTGTTTACAATTCCTATCTTTTTTCCAATTCTCTTAAGCACTTGATATTGTATCTGTCTACTTTATATTTATAATTCCCCTACACACCGAAATTCCTAAAGTTCAAAAAACGTATTATCTGAAAATCGCAAATTTTTGTCATAGCGTCGTTAGGCCTGGAAGGTAAAATGTAATTGTTACAAAAATGGCACCAAGAACAAAGTACCGGTAAACTTTGGTCACGATCATTTTAGTATAAACACAATATATCGTTAAAAGCAAAAACGGTATAACACAACACTGTGTGAACAAACTGGAAATTAAATAAATTAACTCAATTAAAGCCTGATGGCCATTGTGTGTATGGTATAAAGTAATTATTTTTTATTGTGATGTTAAGAATCGGCTATGGAAATAATTAGCGTAAACCTAGCCTTAATGGCTCTGTATCTAATTATGCCGACCGCGCTTTAAATGTAGTGTGAACTAATTCCAGATTATCTTTTTGTCAAACGCCAATTAGTTCAATTTTTTGTTTGATGTACTAGTATTGTTACGCGTTTCACAAGGAAGTGCTTATTGATGCTTCATGAACAAATTTAACGAGACTAAAAAAATAGTGTCATCCATTGTTGCTAACTCGATTGGTCAGTTTATTGTTTTTTTTGATGGTCTTTTTCAGTCCAGCTGCTTCATGGTTTAAGTAGGAAGGATTTGGAAAGTTATATATATCCATTTCATTGAAATTTACATAGTTTAGTATCAATTCGAATGTATGAATATTTCTGTTTGGACATTTCGTCACTACAAAGTAAACTTGTTAGGAACTTGGAAAAATGGAAATCGAGATCTATTTTGTTTTCTATTTAGATAACTTCTTGATGTTAATTCCCAGAAGCTTGACGGAAGCTCAAGTATCAAAAAAAGGTCTGTACACTCGAATCAATGAATGTCTGCTCGTTAATCAACTGATTCTGAAAACCTGATGAAAGAAATCGCTCAAACATCATAAATGACCTGGATTAAAAACTCGATTTTTTCTTAAGAAACACGAAAGGTCAAAACTTGACAATTGGCCACCCATCTGGGTATTTTATTTCTCTAACACGGCGCGTCGCATTTCACTTGAAACTCGGTAAATCGGTGTTTCAGTTGGCTGTCTTATCGTACCAAATCTGATTTCCTTTTTCATTCGAATCACAAAGGGGGTTACGGAAACGCGAAGAGATCGGATGTCCAGATAGGCGGACAGACGCGGAAGGCCTAACAGTCGATTGGGGTACGGACACAAATACCCGAGTCGAATGGACTGGGGCAGCAAAAAGGAATGTTGTATGCTGTTAAGGGGTCGTTTCTACCTATACGAAATGACGCAGTCGCAGATCATACAAAAAATTTTTTTTTAATCTAATCATACCGGTAAAGGTGTTATATATTTTTTCGTATCATGGAAAATAATACAGCTATAAACAAAAATGGAAAAAAGGTCGAAAATTGATGGTTATCAGAAAAAATAAGGTTCAAACATAAGATACTGTACTGTAAGATGTTATACCAAGCAAATAAAGGTCTGCGACAAAACTGATGAGGGGTTGAGAATAGTTGGATTCGTTTGGAATTGCAAAAACGCGGTCAGTGAGTCCATTGTAGGCATATGCTCCCATCCCCTAGAATTCAATCATTTGAATAACATACGTTGATGGAAATTGGAGTAGAGCTTTAGACCCACTTATTTAAGAGCCTAAATGCTGTGTTCTGCAGTAAAAATCACTAAAATAGAAACAAATAGAGTAAGATCCCTCCTTTGTCACACAAAGCCAAAAATATAAAATGCAGATACAAAAATAATATATCAAATAGATTGTATGTGTGTTAAATGTTATACGAGGGTTATATTTTATATTTCGGTATTGGACAACCATGGCTAACTGGCAACTGACGTTTCTATAGTAAAGTTTGACATTTTTGACATTACACCTACTCAGAAACGCTATTTGTGTAATTCAATTTGGCCAAAAAATGGAATTAAATCGTGAACGTTTTCGTGTGATTATTTTTTACAACTTTGTTGTTCCGAAAAACATTGATTCTGTGCTTGAACTGATACTACAAGATGGTCATGTAACATATCGTGAGATTGAGACAATCTTGGACATTAGTGGGACCAACTTATATAAAATCTTGCATGAACATTTGGCTGTAAAGAAGATTTGTTCGCGTTGGATCCCACATAATTTGACAATCGCTCAAAAAGGCTCGTGTCAATTGGTCGCAAGAAATATGATTGCGGTGCTCTCAAACATGTGTATGACATCGTGACAGGTGACAAAGCGTGGATCTACGCGTTTGAACCCAAAAGTAAACAGCAGTCGACTGTCTTCCAAGGCGAGCCAAACCCAACAAAACTTCTTATTCCCGAACATAAAAAATAAATTGCGAGGTCAACGTTTTTCGACACCTGATGTAGCGGTTGATGCATTCAAAATGCATGTTTTGGAGGTACCTCAATCGGAATGGAAAAAGCGCTTTGAAAATTGATTCACACGTATGCAAAAGTGTATTGATCTTCATGGAGAATATTTTGAAAAGCAATAAAGCCATTTTTGATGATTTTTTTTTTGATAATCCCGAAATATAAAAGGCAACCTTCGTATAGGTGAATCTTATAGAATGTCGAATCTAAGGGTACAAAAATTATATAATTCAAGTAGAAACGTCCTAATCAGCATTCTGTCAACAACAAAAGTTTTTATACTATACAGGGAGGATAAAAATATCATGGAAAAGATCAAGGAATCTGTCATTGAAATGTTGATTGTATTTGTAACTCCTCAATAGACTGTAAGTCGATTTGGTTGAGGATGCTTCGCGGAAGATCTGATGAAAGTTCTTCAAACCTATAGATGGATCATAAGTTTTTCTCCAGTTTTCCTTATGGTTTGTTCTTGGATACCAAATGGGGGGGGCGTATTGAATTGTTGCCATGTCGTTGTTTCGTTAAATCTCATTTTTATATTTATCAACAATGCAAATGCATCATCTGTATTGTAGCCTTTCACAATAGCTCCTACTTAGGTCTGACTAGGGTACTCCAACTCTCAAGACATGCTCCACATATTGTGAGATCCGAGATGTAATCATTTTCAGTATATCTGATCCTGTATCACCCTGTATATTAGAGAAACGTTTAGCGTGCATCTTCTCTGGCCCGTCATTAACATAAAATATGGTAATCAGGAGTTACCCGATTAAATTCTAAACAATTACCCATACAAAACAGTCGGACTCTCTAAATGGTACCTTTTCATCGTTTCGAATGTTTTCAGAATGCAATCGGAATCACACAAAATTAATGCCTAGCATGATATAAGGTAGACACGAGTAAGATTACACCATGTCATTTGTAACTGTTCAAGCTTATATGATTCCAGCCTCGTGTACTACTTAATTTCGAATTAGCTGTAATTTATTTGTTGTGTAATAGAAAAAGGTGACGATGCTTATTTGATAACCTTCTTGATGAATATGTCAATAGTGTGAGGATGCTCGGTAACAGAAACTCGGGAACTGCAACGGAAACAAATTTTTGTCGAAATTTGTGTTTTGTACCACGCTCGATTTTATTTAATTTCAGGAATTGCAATAATTAAGGAGATATTCCAAAAAATTATTTTCATTTTTCTGTCTTCATTCGGAGCAAAATTAAATTGAACGTTACATTGTTATTCTGTCACCGCGTTACAGCATTTTCAGGTTCATCGTCCGACGGTTTGTCTTTTCGTTAAATTCCTACAACACGAAACTTTCCCCTTTTACGGTTTCCGAATCCCTCTTACTTGACATCCCTGTTTTGGACGTTCTGTATACGAGCGAAGTGTTCATACGTGCCCGATTTGCCCAACCTCTCAATTTTCCAGTGCGGCACCCCATGGGATCGATTCCAGCCCATAAAAATGACCATCAACTAACAACCAGCACCTCGTATTTGTACCGCATGGCAGTTGCTAACAGTTTGTTTGCGTGTTACCCTCACTCATTTGAATATCTGGCCAGCATCGAAATCCGCCGCTAGAACGAACGTTTTGTACCAACACACATACTAACCTACGATGAAAAGATCAAGAAAAGTCGATTTTTATTAGAACGGAGGAACGGAGGGCTGTGTTTCAATTTAGATTGTATATCTATGTGAATACCAATCTGGTGATTATGAGAATATGAAATTTAGATCATTGAAGTTGATCATCCAGATGATCGTATGTATATATATATATATAATAATAATAATAATACTTCCTTTATTTTCCCTTTGTCAGTACACTGCTGGTGGAAAAGCAAAATAATAGAATCCTCACATTCAGTCAAAATAAATACTAGCAAAGAGAAAACCCCAAGGAGGAGTTCACGCAAAGTGTTCTTCCACTCAACCCTTGTATGTGTTATCATTTGTACCTTAAAAAAGTAAACTAAAACTATTCTAAAATAAGAAGCACAACAAAACATGCATGGGGGTCACCTTTTGAGTCCAATCAACAGCTATTATACTGCTGTTTAGTTTTTAGAAAAATATTGATCACGAACATATGTTTTGAATCTATGAGCACTATATCATTTACAATGAGAAGGTATGGAATTATATAGCCTATAGACATTGAGCGTAAAACTTCTCTCAAATAGTGTAGTTTTATGTGGTGGAGCAGTGATAGACGATTTATTTCTGGTATCGACACTGTGTATATATATGAAATTTTTATTCTTCATCTTTTGTTGCATTCCTGTATCATTTGTAACCTGATACGTGTGTACGAAATTCGTAGCATGCGTTGGTAGCACCAAAGTTCAAATATTTGTAATCGCTCTATGGTATTAGATATATTAAAGTCATAAACTATAAAAGTAATTATTTTATCGATTAGAAAATGTAATGTTATTTGGAGATAACACTGCGCCTTAAGACTCTGCCTAGAATAAAAGGCGTTTTGCATGGGTTTTCAATGTTTCGTTTCCAACGCACATTTTTTAAGATAATGGAATGTTTTTTTTTGAAAATGTTAGATAAAGGTTGGTTCTATTCTAGTGCGATGCCCTTTTTTCAATAAATTTTTTTAAATATTGTCGCAAGGGCGCTCGAATCAGCGGTAAAATATGTTCATGTATGATGCCACAATATTTCGTTTGAAGCGCCTGATTTTGAACATATTGAAAATATTCTTTATGCAGATCATAGAGAAAGAACGGCTCTATGCCCGTGCGAAGAAGTTTCTTGATATTTTTGTTACTTTGGTTACCAAAAGGCTGAAAACACATCCGAAATGAGACAAAAATGTCAATATTAATGTGACAATATCTAAAATTTTGTATAAAAAATTGCAAAATGGCTTCACATGAGGATACAAACAAACTTTCTCTATTATTTTCAAAAAAATCGTTCCATTACCTCGAAAAATGAGCGTTGGAGACGAAACGACTTCTATCCTAATAAGTGTCCCCTCATTGCGTGATATTATTCACGTAAATAGTATTTATTGAGAACACATATTAGTATTTCCGGAAATGCTTACGGTTATTTATTAATTGAATATATTGATAATGGACTAGAACACAATTCAATTGAAAGATCTATAAAAAACATTTTGAATCATTTTGCAATGAGGTGAATGAACGTATCTAAATGTATTTTGCTCTTTTTACAAGTATAGGTAAGTAAACACATTAGGCGCGGTTTAAATCTGTGGACAAAATCGCAAATTAACCCATCATGAAATCTGACACGGCCTCATGTCGGGAGCTTAAGGTCTCTCGGTGGCTGTCAAACCATCATATCAGGGCCATTTATCCGACCCTTGATAAACACGTCCGGCTTTTTATCTCCCGGATTGCCTTTTGCGATCGCCTTTTAGTCCGGCCGCGGATACGGCTCCGACAACCACACACACACTTCAGATATTTTAAACTACGATAGTGGACCCCTTGTAAAGTGATACTGAACTCAATGTGATATTCAACTATAGGGTTGAATGTTAGGTCTTGAATCATGAAAATAATAAGAATGTTATAATAATTTCGTCATTCTAACATTCTTATTATTTAGAGAAGAGGCGGTATCTATAGCAGTGACATGTATTCTGCAAATATTACGAAATTGAGCTGCTATTTCAAGGAAAACAAGCACAAAGGAATTTAATTCACTAACCAATTAGGAGAAGACTCTACCTAGAATAAAAGGCGTTTTGCATGGGTTTCCAATATTTCGTTTCCAGCGCTTACAGTCCAACATAGTGGAACATTTTTTTTGATTTTAAAGATATTGATATTATTTTTATGCAGATCATAGAGTGTATGCCAGTGCACTTTTCTTGGATCGCCTGATCTTAACCCAGTAGATTACTGGCTAAAGCAAAGGCCATCAAAGACCGAACCGACGACCTATTTTGTTGACCTTAATAATACAATGTTATTAAAAAGTGAATACACGTAATGATGTAAACAAGGATGGCTTACAACTCGCAAAATGCAGCTTTTAATTCAAACATATAACCAGGGAGATGAATATTTCTAATTAAAACAAATGTATATCCCCAATTTCGTACATCATTTCATCTCGCGATATATCAATGAGATTTTAAGTGTCGTATGAACAACACTGTACATAGACGTATCCGTATCCACCACCGCCTAAAAACCGGTAGTGTGATTTTTTGAACGCTGAGCCTCTCAGCTCCTTTTGACAAAGCCCGAAACGTCAAGTTTGATAGGATTAAACCCGGCTACCTTTTTCGTCGGATCGCCTAATCTGCTTAACTGCGCTTTGACTGGAAAGTCAATTTCACACCGACCATCGTAGACCGGTACGTTAGGGCCAATTAAAATATATTTTGCGCAGTGGTGGCACGTTATTTACAACATGTCGTTCGCATAGTCCTCATGATATGGCCCAAATATTCCAATTTACGTCTGTTGAATGTATTGATAACCTCCATCCACGATTTTCTGGGAATTCTTCTATACATTCATTCAAATGATTCAATATTTTTAAGAAATGCAGCATTTGCAGTCCATGCTTCTGATCCATAAAGGAGAGTTGAGGAAACGTGACATCTAGCAAGGCGATGTCTTAATGCTAAGCTTAGATCTTTGCTGAGAAAAACTTTGTTCATTTTAATGAAGTTAGATCGAGATATTCCTATTTTCATTCTTATTTCCTGAGTATTTTCATTTGTGCTGTTCACCGTCGCTCCAAGGTAGTATACTGTTTTATTCTTCTACTTTTTCCAGTCTATAGTTAGAATAACATTTATTGGAATTTCCCTAGAGATCATAGACGGGAAAGAAATATATTTGCTTGTTTAGGTGTAATGACACTCAACATCGTATAAACAATAAATTACAATTATAAAAACCTCGCATTAATAGCTACGCGTAAAAACGAGAAGACCTGCTTATAACCATCTCCACCTTTTAGAACCTAAATGTACAAAAACTCGGTTTCCTATCGACACAAGTGAAACATTTCAAGTATGGCGTGACACATTTGCGACAATCACAGTGATCGAAAGTGGAAGAAAGAGAACAGACGTGTGTCGCGAATTTGGTTTAGTGAATGGAAATTAAGGACAGAATCATAAAAGTTATGTGGCAAAACCATATTTGAGAATATGAAATATGAATACGAGAATCAAGTACTATATAATATGTGCTAATTTGGTCCTCCCCGAAAATGTTTACAGATACGATCAAAAATTGCTTTGACTTACAAATCAACGCCGCTACTGATTTGGTAGTCAAGTATTTGCATGGTATCACTAATAGGCTTTTCAGAGTAGAATATGTATAGGTAATTAGACAGATAATCGTCCGTAATTGCTGATGTTCAGCGCAGATCCCGTATAATAATATTGACAAGGACGCGAGTCTCTTACTCAGACACTTACGAGATTGACTTGTCGTTTTTGCTAACGACTAAATTGACAGGATTTTACGATAAAAGGATAAAAAAACTATGTAGGCAATCCACAAGTACTACACAAATACTTCATGGATTATTGGACCTGGTAGGAAAAGCAGTAAACAAAGGCAGTCGTAGAATCTAATATCAAATATGCCTTTTGGCGATGAATAAACCTTAATATTTTGACATACCGACACATCTTTATGATCAGTATAATATGATCACCTGAAAAATGATAGGTTATTAAAACTCCTTTCATTAAATACAAAAAAATTGAAAAAATATATCGTAATTAAACATCCATACAAATTATTATTGATGGAATCAGTATAGCGTGTGTCTGTTGTCGCTTATCGTCTAAATAAATCAAGCTATGAAATATGATCAATGCACATTCCTTAATACGATATATAACAAGCCAAGTTAGTATAAAAGGTAAACACCAATTTGTCAAAAAAATTATACCCATAACGAAAACAGATGCAATCATATACGGCAAGGCAAAAAAATTGGGTAGGTACTATATGCACTACAAACTCACTTTCACATAATCACACAGAAAAAATCAGTTATTAAAGTAAGTGGAATGCTATTATTAGGTTGAAATATATACCGTGAAGTTGTTTATAGTGCAGTGAGCAACAAACATGTTCTTCAACCAAAATGTCTCACCTCTTCTCTTAAATCTCATCTCTTTTTATTTTTATTCTTGATTGTCAGTCTCAGATTTCGAAATAAGAAAGCTTTGGGGATCGGTCAAATTAATATTTATACGACGTTTTGGTGTATTTCAATGCCATCTTCAGGAAGAGTTACATTTTTCAGGAAAATCATTCTGTTCTTCACATCAAATAGTTGTCGTTGGTATCTTCTGAACCTTACCTCATCTTATTATTTCGGTTGAAAACTCCATTTTACCAAGGACCAAAATGTATTTGTTTATTTTAATTATTAATCTCCAGTATCAGACTTCAAAATATGAATCTCTTGGGATTCCGTCATTATTAATACTTACTGCAACGTGAACATTGAAGCATCAAATGGTACTGATACAACTGTTCTATAACCTGTATAAGCTGCTATTATTACGCTTCCAATTCTGATATTAGACAACACAAAAGCTAATACACACAGGTTATTACAATTCACTTCCTGCTCTACAGTGTCGAGCAACATTAATAATCTGTCAAATGGAAGGCGTTTGTCGATTCTATCCGTGACGTGGCGTTCGTTCTAAGTGGATATGGATGAGGAAAATGCTGACAATATGAATGAAATCGATCTACGACTCGAAGCTTAACCCTTTTGTCAGAAGTTGACTGCTTGTTTGCTTTTCAATGGAGACGCCCTTGCTTCTGCTGTTAGGGGTGCTTCATCATCAGTGGCGGAGCAGAATGAAAACCACAAGGCGTTGAGTTATGTTCATATAATAATGAATATTCAATATTTAAATAAAAAAGATAGAACGGTAATTTGAACATAAAACATATCAGTCATTTTAAATAAAGTTCAACATTTTCACTAGGAAATGTAACTCTCAAAATGGAACGGTTAATTTTTTAGTTTAGTTTGTTTCAAGAAGAAAAAATAAAAAAATAATTATGTTAATAGTAGTCTGCTCTGAAAGGTAAAAAATAAATTTTACGATGATTGCCCAGCAATAGAAAGTTCAAGAATCCAAAAATCAGGGATGCTTAAAATCTTTAAAAAATATCCAGTCCTGATTTCTACATGATTGCAAGTTTCTTATCAGTTCAAGGCGTAAATAAATTTTTTAGCTTTTATATAGCTAATAGCAACAACCACACAGACATCTATACTTTGACATCCACAAGTCAACACAAACATATTCGAACATGCTCAAATTTTCTTTCTGTGTCTTTCTGTGTATAACGCCTTTACCAATACCTTTCTGTTTAAATATATGAACGAAACTTCAATCATTGAACGAAACTACGGTTTTATCTAAACGTTCATATCCACTTAATTTGTAAATTCAAGTTAACACGTCTCCAAATCTCACAAAGATAACGCTGTACAGTTTATTCCAAATTTATGGTCGTTCTTTGGAGTCTCTCTCCTAATTTAGTGATCGTTTGGATGCAAAACTTGTCGTTGGCCTTATCTAAGTGTTACCTGTTACGAGGATTCGATCAGAAGAGGTGCCTATATGATATTTTCTTATATTTTCGCTGGGAACTGAACATGAATCACGCTGCAATTTGTATAGACATTTCAAATATTTACAAAAATGGTATATGTACATATTCGTGAACATTTTTCTATCAGTAGAATGGAAGTTTGTATTATCTAGGAGTAGTTTTCAAGTCATTAATTATATGTCAAATTTTAAATGTTTAATAAAAATCCAAAAATGCATTTGCAGGGAATTAATTGCTATCGGTATGTTTGTCCGTTGAGGTTTTCGTAGGTGCGTCCTACTTTCTTATGAATAACCTAATTAGCAAAGTAACCAGATATTGATCAAGTACCTATCAAGTTCTCTGTATATAACCAGTTCTGTTACTGATTTTATTGGGATCATTATTAACGATTAACTAATAGCAGTGAGTTGACAAGGTAATCTGTCAAAAATCGATTTGCCGTTATCTATTTTAGAAACAAATTATCGAGACACCTTTTTGCATTCATTATTATTTAAATCGTCGTTTTAATATGGCGAGCCTAATTCATTTACATAAATATCAATGAGTTGCTCAATAAACCCAATATATAAATTTAAAAGTATTCTAAGAAGCTTGAAAAGCACGTTAATAGTGGATGAGGGAAATATCTATTTAAAATATAAGTTTATATTCAATGGTACTATAGTTATACTATTTACCATTTGAATAAACGATGTCAGGCATTTCTATTGCGCCTACTCCACAACAATGGTTCGATTCTCATATTAGGTTAATTTTTCCTGAGTTCAAAATGAAGGACATTTTGAACCTTCTCGATGTCACATAGGCGTATACAAGGGAGGAATAATGAGGATAATTACCTTCCCTCCAAGATATTTGACTAGAAATTTAATTCAACTTTTTTCCTCAGAGATAGAATGGTTCATATCAAGCATTTGAGTAACGTAATCATCATAAAAATATACTGCTAATTCGGTATCTATTCCTATACGTTGTGTTGGAAATAAAAATAACAGACCAAACATGATGTATTTCTATATTAGCCAACTTTGTGCTCTGATTTTCGAAATAGATAATAGGAGTCTGGTAACGTATCCCTTTTTCTGTTGCCTCGACGGAGGAGGTATTACAAAAAATTGGTGAAAGCATGAACTTCATGACCTTTTACCCGCCCCCTAAGACTGCTAGATACGCTCTTACGATGTCATGGTATTTAATCCCTTCAATAACATTATAGAATTTTACGTGTATGCTCTCCACTATGCATCAGACCTGCTATAGACATGCATGTTTCGTCTCTAGCCTAGACTCGTCGGTCTAACTGTAGAGAGGAATCGGGTGGTATATCCGTAACCTAGTGAGGAGTGTGATAGCAATTGTCTGTACCTGGTCTTCGTAAGATGCCAATGGGCAGCACCACCGTGCGCGACACTTGGAGATGAATATGTATTCTGAAACGCAAATCCTGCCATTTGTGCAAAATTGTGTTTCTCGCATCGTTAACCGTTCGCATAAATGCTGTTACGTTGCACTCACGCTACATTTCGCGGCTTGCTGCGTTTCTAATGTCTGCTTTTGGAAAAAGACCAGTCATGGGTACGTTCTCGACAGGCAGGGCACAACATGTCATTTACCGCGGTCGCCGTCTGTAAAGCTGTCATTACGTCTATACGACCGACGACCAAACTACATGTATACGCTGCTGCATTCAGTAGGTAGATGATATAATCGTACTACGGATATAATTTTCTTGTTTTAACGGACTTTAGTTCTTGCAATACGATATATGTGTTTTACAACGATTTTACGGATGACTGTACGGTAACTTCTGTCACGAAAAGTGGGTATATTTACCTCCATTCCAGGATTGGGTTCACTACTGTTCCGTTACCGTACAGATTGGGCAATTGAGATGGTTCTTTCATGAATTCCATTTTCTGTAGATTTGGATCAAGTTTGTGATTATGACATAATTATAAACTGATAATTGGACATGTCTGCAAAACTCCCTAATCTATCTGCAGCTCGGTTTAAAGTTGAGTGTCTGAAAACGATAAAACGATTTTTTCGGGTCTAGGGCACAAACTATAGATTTGCACCAACAAACTTTTTGTGTTAGTGTGAGGTCAATTTGGAGTACCACTTTTTTAGACCAATTTTGAGTGTCACTATGAAATGTGGCAACCTCTGTAGGTTCAACCGCGACAGAAATTGTGTAATATTCTTTACTAAAAACAGCGGCAACTGTTAACGCGAGATTGAGGCTATGGTGGTCTGGACGCTAAAAGTATAGCAGTGAGTGAGACAGCAAGAAAGATAGCAAGAGAAAGGAGACACAGTATGCCGATCTGTATCTTATTAATAAAATGGAATACATTTACCTTGTATTCAAGAAGAAATTGAAATTACCTCATTCTAAATTATGCATAACAGAAAAATATGCCAGCAGAAAACTTTCTCCCAGACCAGAAAGATCCTAGTTTTCAATCTCCATCCTGTTTTTTTTTTATTTTCATTCAAATATTGTATGGATTGGATGCAAAATTCATTGATCTGATTCTGCATTTTGTTTCTAATCAATAACATTTTGCTGTAGGAACTTAAATGACGCCATCGACTTACGAGATAACAATTAAATAAGTATATACAATTAGTACGTTGTGTTGAAATTACTAAACCTTATAGCGCAGTCAATTAGTTTTTGAAATCGCCGTCATAAATTATATTTGTTAGCAGCTGTACATCAGTAACAACTTTATTACGGTAAATAAGCGTTAATATCAAGGAAATTGGTTATTTTGAGATGATGAAGGTGATTTATGTTCAAATCTATTACATAACGATTAGAAGTGATGAACAAGCTGATAAACATTTATTAGTCTTTGAAAATGTACGTTTGGTATAAGTGGAAATCGACGTACTAGGTGCTGAAAACTAGCATATATTATAACGTATTGCCTTCGAACATAATCGAACACTAAATCGCACCCTTCAACATCACTTATCGAAGGCTATAAAAAACTGGAATGCAGTTACAAAGCGTATATGTTGATATCGCTGCAAGTATAAACGGTCTATCTGAAAGGAAAAAGAAAGAAAAAGAGGAAATCCAGCCAGTTTGGAGAGGAAGAAACCGTGGGCGCGCTGGAGGTACATCGCGAAATGCTTAATTGAAATAAACACTTCGATAAGGGAACATTTAGATAGGCGAATTGGACACTGTTATTATCGCGGACACAAGTTTAATTTTAAATCGATTTCAGGTCAGCCGTACACTGTTGCCAGATCTTATTCTATATCAATATGAAATTTTATATCAAGATAAAAGAGAACTCATATTTAACCTCTTAAAAAGAACATCAAGTATTGAGATTATATGAGTTGCTGATTCACTTGAAGTGAGTTTTGTAAATCTTGCAAATAATGAATTTTATGATTTTCAATATTATTTGATAATCAGTTTCAACTATCAGTAGTTGCAATATTCTATCCTTATTTATAAATTGATAACACTGCGTGGCAAGTACAGTGTGAATCTACATACGCTGGAAAAGGCAGCCGAAACGTCATGAAAGCGTAGCTTTGCACAAAAACATTCAATTCCCCTCATTACACCCCTTCCTATCGACGCGCTTGTCAAGGTGAGTATCGTAAAACCCGAAAGGCTGACTCCCGAGATTTACCATAATTTGTATTGGTTGTGTATACGTGGCAACATGGCACCCTTGGTTGACGATTAGATAAGAGGCGAGAGTGGGTGACCAGCAGAGAACTGCGAACACGACCATGAGGACCACCGATGGTGGTGTGGTCGTACTATAAGCGCCTATAGATATGAATTAACTTCGTCAGTGATATTAAGGGACTATTAATTTCCCCAGAACGCGGCACCATCGTGATTTATTCATACCACCATGATGTGATAAGGCGATATTTCGCATGTACAAATGTGAATGCAAAGGCGCAAGCTTTAAATGCATTCATACCATTGTGGGCGATTGCGTAGTGTTATCTTTTAATTACCGATTGCTGTGCAGAGTGAATATTAAATCAAAATTCGTCACAGAAACAGTTTTATTTATGAAACTTCAATATTAGAGCATGTCAAATACTGAATAAAAAACCTGTATGTCCTTGAATAGAAAACCTTTTCGATTTTGTGCTGTATATATTGTATTAAGTATCTATTTGCATGCTGCCCTTATCAAAGTAACAAATATATATTCATATAATTCTATCGTTCTACTTCAGGATTTTTACCTGTTTTTTATAGACAATCTCTTGCAAATCTATAGCGCTTCAAAAGCATCGGGGAACAGATTCCCCGGTAGCTCATTCCACAACGCCGAGGTTCTCCAAAAGTACGACTTTTAGAAAAGGCTCGTCGGAACAAAAATTATTTTTTGGGTGAGATACTTGACACATCTATTTGAGGGTGCTGAATCCGAATTCGATCATTAAAAAAGCCTGAGATTTCGTTAGGACATCCGGCGCAGGAACGAAGGCTAGATTCGTGAATAGCGCCCCAGAATTACGCAGGAAACGAGTTTTTGACCCGTTTAAAGAGAATAAATTTTTGATCCCCCTTCGGCATTTCCATCATTTCAGAAAATATTCTTTACGCAAAATGAAAGCTCGTAGAATATAAGAAGAACATGCATGGTAGAAAATGTTAATGAGTGGATACTAGGTAGAAAGAAATAATGGAACGAACACAGCAATAGAATGTATGACAGAAGAGTAGTCAGAATCGCACGCGATAAATCATCGTTAGGTCGCAGGAGTCCAGGGCGCCCTTGAAAACGATTGAGTGACAACTTGGTGATGTAATAGGCAGAATGACGAAGAAAAAAAACAGGCGATGCGCCTGTACTAAAAAGAAGAAGAAGAACAGGAAGAAGAAGAAAGCTCATAGCGCAAATCTGGGCACACCATTGAATTCAGCAAATAATTTCACATCGGATATAGGCCAACAATGGTTGGGCAAATGGTTTTTTGCCTCGAGATAGGAGGCGAAGTCGGCCATGGAAAATCGTAAAAAAAACTAGAAATTTTGCTAAAAAAGTCTAATTTTTTCAAACAAGGCAAAAAATCGGTTTTTGGGTAATTGACAGATGCTGATCACGAATCCGGCATCCGCTTTTCGCTCGGGCCTAAAGAGCCCGCCTGACGTGTCTTTGGTCACTTCGGTTATCTATATAACAAAAAGATTGTCATATAAGTGCATCACGAAGTTTTTGGCATATCAATTCGCCGCGAGGGGTGCGAGTCCTCCCTCTCAACCCCCACTCGATTTCCTCTCTAGCTGCAACCCCAAATGGCGGCAATTACGTTACGAGTGCTTCGCGTGCGTCAAAGTTGCGGCATGCGGTGTCATTAGGTGCCGCAATTACCCCACACGCCCCCGCGCCCCACCGAATATGTATGCGGATTCGGGAGCGTACCACTATTATACGGAGGTTTCGTTACGCCAATTCAGAGGATGCGGACTAACTCCCGATTCCATACACAATAATCAGGCTGCTCGAAGGTTCTAATCTTTTCACTATCTGGTCAATAACCACTGCGCATCCAGCACCGATAAACTAGCATTATTTTCATTAACAACAACAACAAAGATTTATTGGAGATCAAATCTTATCCAGCAGTCTCGTACACATTGTAATATCTCATAAATATGCGGCGTCAATCCAAAAACAAATACAGCATCAACCACTTGGAGGCGTAGATAATCCACTTTGCGTTCACACTTCCGTCCCCAATAGCATTTTCTTATATAAATAAAAAAATCGCGAGAGGGAGACTCATGGCTATGGATCGGGTCCATCGTCCTCAGTAATCGCCTTTATGGCTGGCAAACGAACCCTGTCGAATAGCATCACAACCCTGAGTAGCACAAAGAAAAATCCAAGACGGAGAGAGAAAAAAAGAATTATTGCAACGAAGGGGAGGCACACCCCCTTACAATACAGAGGTGTACGAGGTTTGTATTTTTTTTAGGAAGAACCGTTCGTTTATTCTCACTTTCAATCATGATGATTGTCGGTGTTATACATAATTTTTTTCTATTGATGATTATTTTAAATCTTGGTATACTAAATGGAGACAAATAACGTTGTTCACTCAACAAAATTGTATCTTATTTATGTAGTGTGTTTTTTCTGTAATCGCAACAAGTAAGAAATCAACGAGTTAAAACTGATCAACATTTGGAACAGCGGACTCTGTATGGTTCGAGCACTAGGTATACAGAATAGCTTGAGACGACTGCATGGTTTGAAAGCCACATTGGTGAATAGACATTTATCCTAGCGCAGTGCTTATGAAGCGCGATAGGCTATCTGCCTTTACGTGAGGTTATCTATAAAAAAACCGCCGAAGGTTTCAAGACACGGCTACCAACAACAACGTGTATAGCAGACCGACAGTGGAAATCAAATCCAAATGGCGACCGTCGATAGGTAGGACTTAGACGCATACACATCAATCCAGTAGTGCCGCCGGCGATGGGGGTGGGGTGGGGGTATAAACAGCATTGCAAGTTAATAGTCTGTAATTTCACCTGACGACAATTAAGGCTACTAGATCAATGGAAAATAAACTCTTAAGAAAATGGAAAAAAATCCGGATCAATGCTATTGAACATAACGTACAAATTTGTGTTGGAAGGTTGAGCGCGTATCTTTCATGCGTCGCGACGCCGCTGGTATGGTTCGTTCCCCCTCTCTTGATGGCGGAAACGTGAGCCGCATTGAGTTTGTAAAGTTTGCCAGACCTTATGCCAGAGGTCGCCACCTGAGATACATTCTCTCTATTCCCTGTTTTGATCTCACGGGAGTTGAGGGTGTTAGGTCGACTTAAGTTAGACATCAAGGTTAAGGTACACATGATACTTGTGAAGACACTATGATAAATAGATTTTAGAGTTAGAGGAATGGTGAAATCATATGGCCCTAGAAGACTACCATTTTTGACCCAGATTTGAAAGAACGATGAGCAACTAGGTTGAAACCAAAACAGGCCTGTCTGTAGCAGGATATTAAGATAGGTTATAAGGTAATAAATGAGGAAAACATATTCTCCGATATTTTCATTATACTGTACTGCGCCGGCGCGGGATCCAAGGAAACCAGTGTAATTACAGGCGTATTAAATTAGAAACATTAATGAGGTGTAGTGTGAGCAGCAGTATAACAACAGGCCGCCTCTCGGCGTATAATCCGCCAGCTTACCATAAATTAAATCCAACAATGCTGGTTTTTCTCAGCCGACGGCCTAATGAATATAACAGTTAACACAATTAGTTAAGTTTGCCCCTCATTTGTTCTGTTAACTCAGCCGGGATTTGCTTTATCTTTCACCCAATTTAATTTGAAAACGAGTAGTTTGGAATGAAATGTTATTGACGTGTATTTCTTTGTAATCAATTGTAAATAATCAGACTGTCGAAATTGTGTATAAATAGCTAACTGGATTCTATCATGAATGTGAAGCTAAAGTATCGGTGTTTCAATTAGATATCAGAGGAAGTAAAAATGCATCAGAATTAATTTTGCGAGAATCATGAAGTATCAGTAACACTACTTCGGTTTCAATGCAGTATATCGATGTTGATTATTATTGACATTCATATTGGTTTGATTGCCACACTAGGTATACTTTAAACGTTGTTGTTATTGTTAGCATTAACAGCTGCCTCTTAGAACAACAATATTGAGATCTATTAGATATCAAAACTATTGTAATGAGTGGCATGATTTTTCGTGACTTCTATGATACGCAACAGCAATTTGAATGAGATATTTCTTGCTCAAATTTTTGAATAAACCTGAATATTCAACCAAACCTATAAACTACTATCAATTTTCAAGTATGTCGTCGGCATAGCAAAACGCCACTCTCCCATATCTATGGAATTAACGATGCAAAACGTGGATCGTATGTATCGATTTATTTCCTATAAGGTTTCCAATCTTAGTTTATTATAAACTAGTTCTCCGTTTCCACGTAATCCGATCAGACCCTTTTTCATGAATTAAACTTACAATCTGCACTCCGATTGATATATCTAACTATGTATAATTTGATTATTCCGATTTATTTGTAACTAAGCGTCTGTCTGTCAGTTTCTCAGCGATATAAGTTACTGACTCGTTAGCGCAATGTAAATTTATCCATTATAACCTAGTTCGGGAAATGCAATCATACATCCAGTTTGGTTACGTGAATCGTGTTAGGAAAGGGTGTAGAATAAAGATGTGGATCGGATTTTGAACCTACTGATTTTTCGAAATTAAATTTAAACTGGGTATTTAAATTTTCATAATTTCCAAACCTAACCACAAAAGTTTTAATATTGGAAACCTTGAACCGCAAAATATTTTGTAACATTCTTTACGGAAAACAACAGCAACTGTCAAAAACAGACTATGTTGGTCTGAACGCTAAGAGTATAGGAGTGAGTGATATAGAAAAAGAGAGGACGCGGTGTTGCCTAAAATACTGAACGGATTCAAAAAAGCAGGTCAGATTTCGAAAGTTATTTTCATTGTCTTTTGAATAAATGGTAACATCTCAAATTTCGAGCAGAAGGCTCTAATACAGGGTAAAACACAGAGTTATGCATTTTGAAAAAAATGCATCGGCTCCCTATTTTATAGGAAGACCACGGTGATATTTTTTGGACATGTACAATCATTTATTTAGGAACTTATCTATATTTCAAATGACGTCACTAACTCTCTCGGGTATAGAATCCACAAGTCTGGCAATCAAGTTTTGGGGGCAAAGATTTCCATTCACTCACAAGCCCGTAGACCAATTCTTGTCAATTTTGATATTCATTACCCTCCCGATTCAAACCTAGCATGTCGAATAATTCGATTGATCTTGTTTTCCCTAAGCAAGTCGTTAACGATTCTTGCTCAATGAGGATGAGCATTGTTGTCCACTTAAACAAATTATACCCCTAAATTTTCTGCAAAGTCCTTCGCTCAAAATTTAAGAAATTGTTATCATTGATTGATGAAATCTTACCCGCTTTTTTAAACCCGTCCAGTATTTTAGGAATTACAAATTTGGCTGAAAAAATTGCTTGTAACCATAATTATGTGCAGCAGTTTATTCACGATCTACGAACGTGGCCAATGAAAGAACTTCCTTAAGTGACCTAAAGGTACACCACGGAAAAATGATTGCAGCTTATAAAAAGTACACAGTTGAGGCTTCAGTAGATTAGATAGTCGGAGATGAGCGGTCGTTCGTCAGTCAGTCAGTAACCTCCACATCTCTCCCGTTGCAGCCACCCCCGAGCTCGTCGATGATTGGCTGCAGCTTCCGGTGCCGTTCGACTCGGCGTCGCGACGCCCAGAACAATGGCCGATCGAGGCGTTGCGACGCGCGCGTCGGATCAATTGTTTCGGTGCTGGTGGTGGCGCGAACACAGGATACTGCGTCGATGTTTGTGAGGTTTATTAATTTTTAGTCATCTGTTAAAAAAACATATAGTGAGAAGCTCGTTTTTTTTTTGTACTTCTGGATTTTCAAACGCCAAATTTCGATCACCATTTCAGGGTCAAACTTATGCTCTACGGCTACATCCAAATGAAACTTTTCTGCTAAATTCAATGTGTGCTCAGATTTACGATGAATTGTCCCGTTCTAAGAAAACATATTTTTTGAAGCCAAAATTCTCGAAGCGACTCCCGCTGTCCATAATCGAAACCAAAACCAAATATGTACTTATGTCATTGGGGGTGCGGAATCCCAATACTGTCATCAATCGCTCATTTTCCTATTATTCTGATTATTAATTTTTCAATTATCCTTAATTTATTTAATAGCCTCAGACATACACCGCCAACTGAATTAAGTTGATTATTTGTTAATATTAGCATTAATAATAACCATTATTCTCTCCTGTTGGGTACTTTTGACACGCACGATAATCATGTAAACCATGAGAATTGTTTTATCTAAATATGAAAATCCACTAATTTGTGCTAATTGTCAGATAATAATATGTTAAAAATGCTGTAAATGGAAAATATTTTGATATATTCAATTTTATTCACATATATGTTTAAAAGATAAACTTTTGAAATTTTGAATGTAAGGTTAATTTCCTCAACTTTTTTCTTATATATTGTTAACACAGTTTCAAATCAAACATAGATATGCACACCGTTAAATCACTTTACACAAGCTGAATAATGTGCTTCCAATGCAACTGGTGGAAAAAGTTTTGATTGGTTAAGCATATATTGTTAACCTTGGTCAGAGTCCGTATTTGACTAAGTACGATGTATGAATATATACTTCAAGTTTTTTTTAACAACTAGTTAATTTATAAAACAAAAATTTGTACATGTATATTGAATGAAAAAAGTATCAAAAGCTTATTATTAGGAGTATCGATATTCAAACGTGAAAAACTGAGGTCAAACCAAATTGATTTTTGAGTTGATTGAATGGTTAAACTGAAAAATTGTCCTAATTTGTAGCTATATATATATAGTTCCTTATTATTAAAGCACAAAAAAATGTTCATTCGAATGTCTTTATTATACCTTTTCATCCACTCAAGTACCGGATAAAGTTATTTAATTTTGAATATACAGTTTTAAAAAGGAATTACGTATTTAGTTTGATTAGAATTTTATTTTTTATACTATTAGGTGCTATTAGCCAAATATCGATATTCAACGATTTCGTAAATTCATGTCTCAGCACTGACATATTGATGTTTATATGTTGTATGTATGTATGTTCAACAAGCATTTGCTTTTCTTCAAATGTTATGATATTCAATGTTTTAATCGTTGAATTAGACACAACCCAATTTATGAGGTCAGATCAAAATTATATTCGTCATTGCTTCTCAGCAATCCATCTTTCAGAAGCTATAAATGATATCCACAACAAGACTAAAAGTTTGCTGCATAGTCATGAAGTGGATTGTATTTTGTGGGATCCGCTGAATGAAATGCTTGAAAATCATTATTTCAAAAAAGCTTATACACTGTAATATACTTAAATACGTACAATAATAGATTCTATTAGTATTTTTTCTTCACTCCTGATAAATACGAACTTGCAGTTTCCTAAACTTAACAATTTGAAATGGTATTGTCGTTCGGATTTCCCCCTCATTCTCTGATTTCCTGCTGAACCAATTAGGAGGATCAATAAGATACCGATTAATCAGTATTCTCGCAGCGGGGCAGCTACAGCAGCAGCAGCAATGTTTGCCTGCGGAGCAGGAAAGCTAGCTGAAAGCCGTTGCGAATGGGAAACATTTTCAATTATAAATTTGGCTGATGAGAGAGCTTTCTGGCCGTAAAAGCTCGAATAAAAGGACACTTAGTTGGCGGTAATGGAATAAGTCGCGACGATTCGTGAATAGACTCGAGAAATGGGGATGTGGGGGTCTTTGTGTTCAGCGCTGAATGGGAGCAATTGTTGGTGTGTGTTTGTTCTCGATTTGGTGGAAATGGACGGTTTTATATTCCGGTAAAGCGCAGGCTTGGATCGTTTAGCAGATTTTATCGGTGGCATGGGATCTAATCCATGAAGCTTAGTATGAACTATTATGAGAGACTGAAATACAGATGATGCATTTGCATTCTTGTTAAATTCGAAAGAATGCCACGACATAAGCAGTACCCTGACTGTCCTATGGGATAAAACGAAACATACGATACACATTTGATATCCAAGAACAGACCATAAGGAACAGTGGGAAAAACGTATGCTCCATCTGCAGGTTTGGAGAACAATGATCAATCAGTTTTTTGCCTGAATTAGAAATACAATTATGGTTCAACTTTATCAAGACAGGTTATTATTTAAACTTCCTCTTGATCTTTCTGTAATATAGAAACTTGCTCCCATTTTACCAAACGTATTGCCCGAACGCTGATTTTTTCACTTTAGTTACATTGATTTTGTGTTTTTTAATGCAACACTTGAAAGAGTCAAAAATATAACATTTGCCAAACACAAATGTTCAATTTTATATACATATATGAATTTCAAGTTTTACCACACAAACCCTCCTGAATCAATAAGTTCATCTGAAACCTGATCATTTGAAACATGGTGACAATGAACTTTTGCTTCATATAATAATAATATAATAATTTTAACTTCTTAATTTCTACTCTTTGGACATCTTAGAATAAGAATTTCACTTCTCACTTTCTTCACGTAACTCATAAATAAGGTGTGGTTACTATACTAGTTTCTTATTAATATTTAATTACAGATGTCAAAAAGTATAAACTATCAGCTGTAGTGGACATAAGTATTAATTGGATTACATTTCTATGAAACTCGGACTGAATGAGTCTCATTACGGTTATAGGAAACACTTGCAGCAACAAGAACAGGCACTTTGCATACATTAAACGCCTAGTAACACAGCGTAACGATTGTGAATAGGAAATATTAGCAGAATTGACTTGAGAGCGACCAGAATGGCGCGAATCATTAACGCGGATGAATGTTTTTATGGGGAAATAGAAAAACGATACGAGACCACTTAGAAGATTGAATGTCGATTAGAAAAACCGCAACAGTTGGTGATCTTGGCGAGAGCGATGGATAAGAACAACAAGCAGTAGCGTAGAATATAGGGATTTAGAGGGTCGAAGGAACTTTGTTATCCTACTGGCAATTTTAACGGTCTAACCGATGATTCAAAAATTGATTCGATACTCGTGGTAAAAATATAATTCATTTGTGAAACCCACAATTTTTATCACAATAACATTTTTGTTGTTTTGCGGCGCACATTGTTATCAGAATGTGATATGAGCAGTTGAGACCCATTTGACATGAAACTTGGTTGATTAACTTCTGTATGTTGAAATTTTTGTTACAGGCCAAAATGGAGACGATTCGATATCGTCCAAAAACGGCGCGATAAGCAAAAAACAAAGGAAGGCGCGAACGGCATTTACCGACCTTCAACTGCAGACGTTAGAGAAGAGCTTCGAGAGACAAAAGTACCTGAGCGTTCAAGATAGGATGGAGTTGGCGGCCAAGCTTAGCCTGACTGACACCCAAGTCAAGACGTGGTACCAAAACAGACGGTGAGTCTCACACCTGATCGTTCATTTTCTTATACCTGAGCAGTCACTAGGGCAAAACCTCAACACCATTGTACTGTGTGTACTTGTACTGTGATTGAGGAATTAGATTTTTTAGTTTATACTATTACAAGTTCTTAACTAATTTATTGCTCGTATGATACAATTTCTAGCAGTTGGTTTTAAAATCTCAACACCCTAGAAGTGTAGTATTTTATTGAAAAGTTTTTATCAGCTTATGAAGTTATATATAATCAATCTCAACACTCTCATCATCATCATCATTATCATGGATTAATAATCTGATGCGAAATGAAACGGTGCTATAACGTAATAAGTTCTGATGGTTGCTTTATGTTACAACGTCAATTTTCTCTGTAATTTCCACTCTGTATGAAATAACGTGATTACGAAACGAGAGTCGTAAATCATTGCTTATCACTCCGGTTGTGTTTCCCCTCGGGCCGAATAGCTTTTCTCTTTCTTATTGCTGTTTAATTGCCTCTAAGTCTTATAAAGTGTGCCTAATTACCCTCAATCAATGTGTTTCACACTTTTTTCCTGCAAAGACGTTCCTCCAGATTGTTATATTTTATACGCTTACGAATAGTCATGTGCTTATTTTATTCCTCTCTAAAGGTTCCTCTATATCCACTTTAGACAATTTGGTATTGATAATTAATTCACTATTCATATTAAAAGTTATAGTGCATAGTGAAAGACTATGGCTGTTCGAAACAAGAGGTCTGCTGTCAGAAATCGCGGTCGGAGATAGTTACCAACCCAAACACTGGCGCTGCGGCACCTCGAGATACGAACGACGCGCGCAATTTGAAATTCGGAAGGATGGCTTTGTGGGGGATTCTGCCTAACATATCATCCGCGCTCTGTAACGACTGACCAGCTACCCAGTTGGTTCAGTTGGTAGAGCGCCCGACATGACATCGGGAGATGCGGGTTCGAATCCTGCACTGGGTCTTTCTTTTCGGATTTCTAAATGCGAATTTATGTATTAAAAACTCCATCTTGCGGAGAAAAGCAAGTTGTGTATCACGATTACCTCTGCATAGTGAAAGACTATGGCTGTTCGAAACAAGAGGTCTGCTGTCAGAAATCGCGGTCGGAGATAGTTACCAACCCAAACACTGGCGCTGCGGCACCTCGAGATACGAACGACGCGCGCAATTTGAAATTCGGAAGGATGGCTTTGTGGGGGATTCTGCCTAACATATCATCCGCGCTCTGTAACGACTGACCAGCTACCCAGTTGGTTCAGTTGGTAGAGCGCCCGACATGACATCGGGAGATGCGGGTTCGAATCCTGCACTGGGTCTTTCTTTTCGGATTTCTAAATGCGAATTTATGTATATTAAAAGTTGTTGAAATTTTACTGAATGGTTCACACTTCACGTGAAGTTACCGTGGCTTTATCGATATCTTGTTTTCCACTCCATAGATGTTAAACTACACGCCATAGTGCGCGACACTTGAAGATGAGCGTTGATGTTGCTATCACACCCTTGACTGGGTTACGTATATACCACCCGATTGCTCTCTACAGTTAGACCACCAGGCTATACTGACGCGTCTAGGCTAAAAACGAAACAAACATGTCTATAGCATAGTGGAGAGCATACACTTAGATATTAACTCATAAAATAATTTAAGTTCGCGCATGGATTATAAGCCATTCTGAACATTGTTTCCAACCCAAAAAACTCTCTGCTGCAACGTAACATACCTATGGTATGAATATTTGTCTACGTTGGCGAAGCCTAACAACAATTAATATTCGTAAGTAAATTGTGTAAATTATGCTCCGCTAATTGGCTGGCAGTCATTCTTGGTTAGTAATTATGCACCTACCTCCCGACATCGACAGGAAACAACATCTTTCGGCCGAGTAGCCACCTAACCGCCAATTTGCATGCATAGAATAAAAATTAATCAAGATGTGCATGTGCAATTAACAACATTTGTATACTGAACACAACGGATATTTATACAGAAAACCTAAATTAATAGTTAGGATAAGAATCGAAAAGTCTACATAGAAAATTGATTTAGGAGATATTCTCACAATGGATGAAAGAGACAGAGAATAGATGTTTAAAAGTGTGAGGCAACCTTCAAAGCTGTTATTTAGATATAAGGAAGGCGATTATATATGGTTTCATTTGGTTCTAAAGTATAAGTTGCCAATAGTGAAAAATACGATATTTTTTTTGTTTTGCTCTTCACGTATTCAAAAGCGCCGCACATATTAATAAAAAATTATATAATCCCAGATTTGCGATATTCATGTAAAGATATAGGTACTCATATCAACAACCATTTCTAATTCTAAGACGATTTACTTCATGAGAAAATTATGGTTTATTTGAACAAAAAAAAGGTTATTTTCGATATCAGCACTTTCAAAAAAATACTTTGAAGAAAAATATAATTTTCTTCATATAGATAAAAAGTTATGTAATTTACACACACTTTCACAAATAAAACTCTTTTTCTTTCAGTGACAGTGACAGAATACAAATAGATGAAAACTAATAGTAGCATATCGATAAAAATTGAGTTTAAAAGATCAGTCCCTTCATTCACTACAATGAAGTCAGGGTTTAGCAGATATTTTTGAATCTCTAACGTTTCCATGAAGTTTAAATCATGTATTTTTTACCAGTATAAAGTACACTCATTCTATTGTCGTTGCCAACTTTATGATTAGAATCTGGTAAGTGTTTTGCAAAATTTGATCTTTTTGGATGGTGGTTTTTGAAGGTTGTTGTTGAAATGCTCTAGCTGTTTGACATATATAAACAGCATTACAGAAGCCACATGAAATCCTATAAATACCTGACTTACACATAGTTGGTTCTTTCTCCTTTGCATTCATTAAATATGATTGTAAGTTGGGTGCTGACAGTCCGACGATGATTTAAATATAAATCGAAACGCGTCACTGAAAGTTTTATTTGTCAAACTTTGAGTAAATTACATAACTTTTGATCTACATTATGGAAGAGTTTCACCAATTAAGAGCATCTACAATCCATATAATTTTCTTCACAACTAACAACAACAACAATACTTTTCTAACAACTATTTCATATTCTTTCAATAAGGTTAAAACGGTTTTCAACGGAGCCCCGTTTAATTCAATAAAGAATACAAACATTTTGGAAAACCTCCATTAACAACATGATAGTCTTGGTTCGAAAATATAGGTTGATTTCCAAGTACATCTCTATTCGTTCCAAGTAATTCATTTATGTCATATCACCATCTTTGTCAACAACAGTATTTCAGCAATACGCGTCTCCTACTCCATGTCTGTTTATGCTCCAATTATTTTCCATTGTTTTTTATCAATCCCCCTCAGGATGATTCAGCTGTGAAAATCTAGGATTCTGACTGTTTACGCCAAGATTTTGGAATGCTTCAGTCAACATCATAGTATTCTTATAGGTGGGATATTCTTTGTATTGTATTAAATATTAACTTGTAACCCTATATGATAAAAAATACACATCGCATAAAGGAATATATGGTATACTTGATGAAAGCACAATTTTCGTCTCAGAATTTATTTTCATATGTGCGGGTTTTCTCTCGATGGCCTTGACTATTTGATTTGTATACAGCATTCACATGTTCCTATATGCCAAGGTAGATATTACGATAATTGTATTTCCAAAAACTGTCGAATAATATCTAGTATAAAGTGATGTGTCGTTTGAAGTTTAAAGTCCGGATGTGAATGAGCCATTAAATGAGTGAGTCTCCGCTTTTGGTAGAACAATGAATAGGGAGTCTAATGATGGTGTTTTCTCTCCCGCCACAACAATGACATGAATAATGCCACGCAGAACGATCGTTTACGCAATGCGGAATTAGTCACAGTCAGTTGGGGGATTTAATTTCATCCCTGTGTGTTTGCGCTGGACGACGACCCCGAATTTGCAATATACAGGATCATTCATAATTCCAATGGACATTGCACCAACACTTATGGAGTCACTAAATGCTACTTTTTTATACGGTTGTAGGCACTAATTGTAGGTATCCTCTTGTACATAAATAGACAATAACGATATGTACGACGAGAGGTAAGGAAAAAAGACAAATACCTTAGTATGCATTTTTTAAGGACACAACTCACCGTGACGAAATACAGCAAACATGACCGTGGTTGATACTCAGTGGCCAACCGAAGGGTTATAGGGAGTATGCCGAATCATCACATGGGAGTGATCAAGTATCTCTTGCTCCTTCGACTGATGAGTGCACTCTTTTTCCTGTTTAATAACAGAAAGAGTATTATTAATTGTAATGATTAATAACAACATAGGCAGGAAATAGCAGCCAATAAGCAGTAGATTATACCATCAGTATTTTTTATATGTGTGTAGCGGTTGGGTTTCTAATCAATGGGCACCAAATCTGGCGATCGAAGTGGCCGACCGCGACCGGCGAGGCATACGTGTAAGTGAGGGTTGTCGAAGGTGTAGTAATGATGCGTAAGTAGTACCGATGTGGATGTTGGTTGTCGGTAGTCGGCAACAGGCACTGATAATTGTTTCATGGCGCCTGGGCGGTGCGTCAGCAGATTTTGGCGCAACAAACAGGATTAGAGCATCGGGGGTGTGGAGAAACGGTTGTCATGGGAACCAATAGACGCAACAACATATCATGCTAGTTAACAAATATGCTTTACAGAGCAATTTGGAATTATTAGTATATCTAGGCATAACTAGCAAAATGCCCATAAATATACATGGCCACAAATGATTCACCATGGTACATTATTTTTGGAAACAGTTTTGACAAAAAAGCTGCAAACACATGTGTCAGAGAAAATATGTATTAGTATTTTACATATTATATAATAACCCCTATTTACCAAATATCTATGATAAGCTCAGCAAATCTAAGGAGTCACTTTGTGGTGGTGTGGCAATCCGTTGTACCCCATCCACTGCACCCTTTCAACCCCAACCAATCTCCCTACCCTTTCTCCTTTCCTCTTTTCCCTACAACACTCGAAATAAATTACAATCGTAAATACGCAGCAATAAATCAAAAGTTTGGCACTTCGTTTCTCTAATGATTTTACGGCGGTCGGTCGCCGAAAGCCAAAATGCAAATCGTTTGCCGCTTCGACACACAACAACAGTTTCAGATTTTTTTGAATGTTCAATAGGAGTGGTGATAATTGTTGGGCTTGCTATAATTTTTTAGTCATCTATTATTGCTTTTGTAATATATTGTCGTAAGTCTCCTAATGGCAAAAAATGATTCACCTTTGATAGGTTAATTCAAACCACATATGGCCATTGACATTAATTGATTAAGTACAAGAGTAGTAATTACCGAAATGCTTTTAATAAAAAAAACAACTTATATAGAATAATAATAAGTCATTAAATTTATTGTACATACTCAATTTATATCCTGTAGACAACATATGCATGTCTATAGCAGGTCGCATGAATAGAGGAAAGCAATTCTAATTATAACTTTAATAGATATTAAGAATACGTACGACATGCAGCATAGACAAATCTGACTATCGAAGAGCAATGAAGATTGTTTAACGCAAGTGAGTCATGAAGAAGGTACCACCCTACCAAGTCCGTTCTCGAAGTGTTTCCTGCAAGTCACATCGGTCGTATCTTGTAAAAACTTGATGAATACCTGTGATCCTAACACGCCCACCAATAGGTCTTCTTGTCGGCTAACTTTAATAACCCGATAATAACGTCGCGGTAGCTCTGAGGAATCATCAGGAATGAATATTCTTTAAAAAGCCGACTCGTTTTGGTACTACCTACCTAGCCAGTTATCATTCAAGGTAATTCTTCTATGAACACTATAACAGGTGTAACAGGTCTGCAAACTCCCAAATCTATCTACAGCATCACAGTTTAAAAAAAAGAGTCTAATTTGAGCCGGTGATACGGTAAAACAATTTACTGGGGAATTTTTTCAGTTTATTTCGATATGAACTGAACTATAGATTTACACCAAAAACAAATTCCGAATATAAGTACGAGAAAACCTAGAATACGACATTCTTCGTCCACTGTCGTGGGAAATAAAAGCATAAGTTTCATAGCCAGCTAGATTAGTTCAGATGCCACCAAGAGACTTCAATACCTGGTACATACGTCTACCGTTCGCCAATGAAACCAGACTAATGAAAAAAGTTGACAATGGTTGGAACTAGTCTAGTCTGCTAATGTGATTATAATAAAAGTGGTGTACTCGCTAATACCGTGTAAAATTACATCTATTATTGCATATCAAGGTATTGTCAGTATTCCCGACGGGGTAACTAGGGTCATAGCGAGGTTGCCAGCTTTACAATATCGTCGCTAAAGTCGATGCCTACTTAGATGATAAAATGAGGGGTGGCATTATATCTATCCAAATACTATGAATAATGAATGAATGTTAATATGTTCCTACTTTGTCTCATTTGTTGTTGTAGTTAAGAAATAACATTGATTGATCTACTATCTACAGTATAGTAAATCATGACACTCAAAAATTATATAGAGAACGGAAGTCCGATACACAACTTTTGAAACATACACTATGTTGTCTACAAATTCGATAAAACAGAAAAAAGCCAAACATTCTTTTAGTCTGAAAAGGATACTTCTTAAATGTGTTTTGTCTTTTCCGCACAATCTGCCAACAGAGCGTGCACCAACCAACCTAATTTATTACACTCGAATTCACGTTGTAGTGCGGATAATTTTAATGGTGATTTGTCAACCGAGAGAGATTTATTATGAGAATCGTAGTTGTTGTTGTGTGTCGTCGGGCACTCTTGAACCGAGTGTACAGCAAAGCAGTGCGGGCAGACCCGATTTTAATTTTACAATTGCCGAGTACGACTATTAAAATGCTCATTGTCGTGTATGCGAAGAAGGGGAATCATCGTTTCATCTCAAATGGATGAGGCTTTATGCGGTCATGATAGGGACACTTCCATTGTTAGCATTTTTAATGGATCTTGTTAGCATGATGCATGTACACATGTTTTTGATAGCAGTTAAGAAGCGTCCTTTTTTCACTCTCAGTGTAACGGTTAACAGCGATTTTTTCCTATTCTAATACTTCCTTTAAGTGTGTACTTGAAGCATGCAGCATCAGGAATTAACCAAAAAAAAATATATTCTTGGTTAGATTTTAGGTAGAATGATTTTGTTACACATTCAGTAATCGTTATTAATTTATTTATTCAGCATTTATTCGATAGATAAAGTATTTAATTTTTGTAAATTGTAGATGCGCTCACTTGGTAAAACTATTCCATCGTACAGATAAAAAGTTGTGTAATTAACACACAGTTTCACAAATGAAACTCTTTTGCTTTCAGTGATAAATTGAAACGCGTCACTGAAGGAAAGAGTTTTATTTGTGAAACTGTGTGTTAATTACAAAATCTTTTATCTGTATTTTAGTTTGTATGAAATTATCTGTAATAAATAATCGCTTTATAATGATTTAGAATAGAGTTTTTAGGACCAGACATAATAAAACTGACTAGGTGCACATTTCAAAAAGCTACAAATAAAATAAACCAAAATTGTATCACTTAATTAACATTATATTGATTATATAATTATCTAATCCTATCAGTGACTCAATTACAAAAAACTGAAAAATATATGTGACGTCTTTCGTTATATTTAATAACAGCACCGGAATATCAAATTGATTGCATTCATACCGTTTATTCAGGTTGGGTATGTAATTAAACTATTCGCGACATTCCGAGTCTCTGGTGAGAAAGGTATTAATTTTCATGACCAGATGTGAATAGTAGTTTTTCAAAAAAAAAAACTAAAAAATTGATAATTGCCATAATATGAATAATAAAAGGTTTTTTGATCATGTAGATTGTAGATGCTCTTATTTGGTGAAACTCTTCCATCATGTGGATAAAAAGTTGTATAATAATCACACAGTTTCACAAATAAAAATCGAAACACGTCAATAAAAGAAATAGTTTTATTTGTGAAACTGTGTGGTTATTATCTAAATACAGGGTTTGTTCATTAGCAAGTTCGACCTGTACCTACTCCTCCTAATTACCACCTTGCCGATTTTTGAAACAAACAGAAAATCATGGTATTACAAGAATCACTGTGTCATGTTGCTTGGCACCCTAGGATCATCCGTCCTTGTCGCACCCCTCTCAGGGTCTTGCGGCGAAACAAAAGAGAACGGTTCAGCCCCGCCTACTCGATTACCCACCCTGTGACTGCCACTTTCTGCGGCAATATTTTTGTAATAACGTGAACAGTCTGGCTGCGACAGTACGACCCCAAGTGTTTTTTTTAAAGAGGGTCGGTGATGCTTTAAGTCTGTTTTTAGGGGTTGATGGACCTCCGAGGTAATACAACCCGAAAGTTGTATTTATTCATCGATTCAGGTTTTTCACAATTTGTTATTCGAATGCGAACTTTTGGGCCATAGTACATCCTATACTCGATGAATAAAACATGGTACTCGTAAGAATGAATAATCATAGTATCGTTATATTCTAAACCCTCTACTGGTACTGGCACTGACCGTTTTATAATGTTTTTACGGATACAAAAGACCCTAATGTCGGCTAATGACTCTAACGAGTAGCTTTCGAAAGCGGTGTTAACTCGGTTTATGTTTTGAAGATCAGTCCATTTTCATAGCGCCTCTCTCTTTGTCTCTCTCAATAACACCACGCTTGCTGCTTTTGTCTCCTGTTTTTCCGTGATCAAATTTGGCATTCTGCAAAGTTCCACCTCCGTGCCACGTTTTTTAATGTTGTCTGTTCTCAGATGAAAATGTAATTTTTGTGGTCTACACCAGCATAACGCAAAAAATGTAATGTCTATCATACAACCTTCATGTCAATTATATTAGTTTACACTTAGAGAAAATAATGGGCTTGGTTAAAAATGCTGATTTCGGGCACTAACGTGGATCGAAGCACAACGCGCCCATTTCTTATTCTATGTACTGATAACTAGACAGTGCTGATCCTTTTTCTCATTCGCCATGAAAATGGAAAATAAATATTATATATCTATCATTATCTTTTCGACATTAATCAAGGGCATAGGACTCATATAATTGGTCATGGACAAAACATCGTATTTGTATATAAAAATAGGATACAACACAGTAAAAAACATAAAAATAATCTTATTCGGCTATTTTTATTATTATGATCGTACTCCTTATACTAGATTGTGGACCTTATTTAATCAATTATTTTGTTTACATTTCAAGACTGGAAAAAGCACTATAATTGCATTAATCACCGTGAAAAATGTCAACCGCAAGCACCGGACCACATAAATCCTCGCTTAATTTCACATTGGCTGCAATTGCATTAGTTTTCTTGAAACAAGTGCTAGAATTCCATGAACGTAGATACAAGAATCTATGTCCTGTTTTTCATAAATTTTCTTAAATTTCTGTTGCACAGCAATAACATATGCTTTGGCTCCTTGATAGTTTGTCAGACACGGACCACAACTACAAGCATACTTCAAATACAATAACGAGTGTTTTTATACTAAGCATTAACTATTTGTCTTTTTCGTTGATTTCTGACGTTTTGGTGGATATACCTTAGCTTTTGACCAACCAAACTTAAATCCATTTCAAAATAATAGCAACTGTTGTGAGATTTTTTCTTGATTATTCTTTATCTACTTCTTAATTAGATCATTGAGGAAACAGATTTGATATGACAAAAATAATAATACTTTTTTATGATTCTTTTATCACGTCAATCTAACTATTCATTTTTCCATTCTCTATGTTTTTATGCTAGTTCTCAACGATATGATTAAATTACAAATGTTAAATATAAATTTCTGATTTTCTTATCATTTTTTCAATGCATCATCTAGATAAGGTAGTTTATATGCATGTCATTTATAGATTATAGATTTAGATATTAGAACACCTTAACGAAACATTTTTCACGTACGCCTATGATTAACGCAAATACAAGTCGTTTCTTCACTCAACGGCTTCAAAAACTTCGATAAGCTCTATTAATCTATAACAAAATCTTTTAATTTGGACAATTTAAAGGTTGTGAAAAGGATTGCGATATGCTTTTGTACACGACTAAAATGTCTTTATGGAAATTATATGCTTGAAATAAATATGAAAATCTAGGACGGAAAATACGTATAAAAATTGTTTTGCAATGTACGGTGGAACAACAGGACAAAAGAAAATTGTGATTGATTATGAGACGTAGCAGATACACTGAAGAAATAGCTTTAAGCCTATAAGATTATATTATTTATTTACTGAAGAAATAATGTTTACTGTGCTAATATTTTTCACGTCAAAAGATTGATCGAATAAATAGTGATATTATTGATGGATGAATGTAGATTGTGGATGATGTTACATAATAAAACACTTCCATCATGTTAAATCACAATTTCAATCAGAAAAACAAATTAGTGACAGAATATTAATGCAATGATCAACAAATTCACATGCACATACTATTCAAATTTTGCTTTCATGCTTTTTTGAGGTTTCTCAAAAAATCATAGCTCCACTTTGTTACTCGCCGGCTGGATAATCTGAATATATGCATGGTATCGTTGCCACCCATTTTCTCGATGCATCTCTGGAAACAAAGCCAATTAAGGTTCCCATCAGGCAGGCAGGCGTCGACCAACCGCGTAGTCTGCACTTGACCCCATTGGCTGTTGGCTGTTGTAACCCCGACAACCGCACCGTACCCGCATTATTGCCATACAAGAACAACAATCTTCATTCGCTGCTCGTGATGAGAAACAACAAAAATGTGTACTTTACGATCTGCCTCCTGGTGAAAATTAAAAGGCGATCGGTGATGCCGTGTGGAGGAGGTGGATACCAAGAATCCAAACGGAATTTTAAAAGTAAATGCTATTGAAGTTTTTTCTATGTAGGTACATAAGTGGAAGTTATGTACTTGAACAGAGAGTTGCAATTTAAGTCGTACATTTAAACCAACGATGTTTCGTACTTCTTGAGATTCGACAGCATGAGACTTCCGATGAACTCCCCAGGACTGTTAATATTAATCTCTATCCCTCTCCTCAGATGATTTAGATGCAAGGGCCAGTCAGTAAAACACAGTCAGTGATCTTTACTGACCCGAAAACTGGCGATCCGCTCCTAAATACGAACAATACGTGCCGTCTGGAATTTGAAACACTTTATTTCCGAGTCGTCTCTGTAGTTCCTTTGACGAAACTGTTGCTGTTAAGTAAATATTATGAAAGATCATGAGGAATCTGTTTTTCTTAGAAAATTTCGCCAAGTATTATTAATCACAAAAAGAATATAATAAACTTCTGCAGTTATTTTTTCTTTGAGGTCTTTATTTTTATAATAAATTTCTGATGGTTTTCAACATCAAGCTACCTGACTTCATCGTTTCGTCTGAGTATTGTTCTCTGAAAATGAATTCTGTATCACTTTCCACGTTTTTCGAATGACGCCATTGCAGACAAATGCGAATATCGCTAATAAAACAGCAAAATCACGGAATATGGAGATTCCTATCTGGACACGTTCGTTTACTGAAATTCGTAGTTGGCTGTGCTGTGCTGTGCATAACCGGCGTTCATTTGGATCAGATGGACGTAAAGTGGTGTATAATTTCCCGGAATGGCTTTTACCGCTTTTCATTCGCTAGTCACGGAAGGTAGAAATGAATACTCAAATGCAATCCGAGATCCCAATTCTATTTACATAGCAACATAGGCTGACACCCTCGTCATAGCGTAAATTTGATTGGAAAGCATAATTTTTAGAATACCAGGATATCAATCTAAGGCGTTTTACAGTGAATTACATGCATCAGACTAACCTGAACCCTTTTGTCGATTCAGTTGCCATGGCCATCGTCTTAATTGGACTTTGAATCTGACTCTTTCACCGCCTACTACAAGGACACCTGTAATGCTGTCAATATTTTTATCTCCTGTTCCCAGCCCTCTTGATTCCACTGAACATCATCTGTAAGAGAAACAAGCGATGAAAATGCAAACTTACGATCAGAAATGTAACACATAAGGATTCATGTTTACTTCGCCCTTTTTACTGTAAATGTTGGCAAAAGCGAGGACGATAAGTGAAGATAAAATTACAATTGTATCATAATATCATCTAAGATCGCACAATTAATAAAATTGTCGATTGGGTCCATATTATGTTTTATTGAACGATATAAAACAATTTGTGATTATCGGTTCGGTATTTTAGCGTCAGCGAGAAACACTCGAGTTAAACGATGCTTAATGATATCATTATAACACTTAATTACTGATAAACGTTCAAGCATACCATGTTTGTGTATATATATCGTAGGAAGCAATCAATGTATTTTAATTAGTTTTAAAATGCACAGTTATTCTGTTTCATGTTTATGTCATAGTTACACGAGTTAATAAGTTTATTTTGTTAGGTTTTGTTTAATATCTTAACACACAGTGCTACAGAAGAAGAAGAAATGTATAGCAATCCATTCTCAAAAGAAGACCAAATGCATCAATCCCTACTTTTGCTATCAATGTTTCATTTCCATTTCCCATCGATATTTAATTATTTGTTTGTGGTCATTTTGAAATTCGAGCTCACTGAGATCCATTTCATAGTCAATTTATCTTGTGTACTCGGATCATTATTTTTTTTTTGTTTATTTTCTTTGCGGCTACTGAAATGCACCATGGAACAGAAAATATGATGTGTCATTCAATACGATTCAATACGAATAACTTATGATATTATGACATAGTCGAACGAATAGAAATAGTAGTACTGAAGCAATTATATGTCAAAATGAAAATCACCATAATTATAAATATAGTGTAATCTACGAATAACTATACAAAACACTTCTATTCAACCGGAAGGGGTCACAGTATCAAGCAGTATAAAAGACAATCATGATTCAACTTATATCAATAATGCAAATAAATATATCCATCTTTCATAAGTCACGAGGTTTTCCATATTTGAAGATAAAACAATTAATTAATGCATGGTAGTTCCAAGGCTTATTGTCTATATTTTTTCTTTGAGGAAGGTAGCCGAAACGATAGTGAAGTGTTTTCTTCATTAATGTATCAATACGACGTGAAGGTCCAAAATATCGCACATCTACAAAAATTTAGTGTCAATTTCTCCTGGTATAATTTTACCCATATACCTAATACAAATTTAATCTCGAACAAAAAATTAATTCTTGTGGTTGCTTAAAACCTGTCAATCGTGTTATCCATGGCGCGACTTTGTTTTTTGCTATTACAACAAAGTAAATATTCAAGAGGCTTCGATTCCATGGGTTTTTGCTTATTACAGCTCAAACCAAAGCTGATGGTAGATATAACGGAAATACGTACAAAAGAAATCTAAGTAAGATTGTTAATATTGTTGTATGAAGTTAAATCGGGGCGTTGTGATGTTAAGAAGAGCAGGGTAGTAATGGCGTAATTGAGTGGGGTCGAAATGTATGACATTGTATAAAATATGTTTACGAAAAGATCATTTAGATTTAATTTTTTCTAATATCAATAGGACAATGTTACTTCATTTAGTCCATTTTTCGGAGAAACTAGTACGATTACATTTTGCCTATGAATAACAGTGTTCCCAATTCTTTGAAAAGTCAATAGCTAGATGATAAGATTCGGTAGGTATATGTTTTTTTGAACGGGTAATTCGGGGGCGCTGATTACATTCCATTCGCACTGTGGGTTTAAGCCTCCCCTTGTGGTGTAATAAAGATAATGTAAATTGCGATATTAAACCAATATTGGTGGTCTATAATATTTTTTGGATTATTGTGTCTCGCGCAGGCACTAGGAACAAAAACAGCCAGATGTGATAAAATAGATAAATTGCCGACACAGTGGAGAATAGATTCACTATGTGCTGAGCGATTTATTCGTTATTGCAGAGAACTAATCAAAGCAGATCTCATGTCGCATGTTAAAACGCGCCTATGTGGCTGTAAGTCACCGAACAACGCGATGTGACGTTAGGCTCGCATGACGCTTGCGTTTTCTCGGAACAATTTGCCAGCACTTAAGGGCAGTTTAACGTACATTATTAATCCGAGATAAGGGTGGCCGTTAAACGTTTCCGACGCCACCAACAACCAGCAACGATGCGATGGCCGGTGGCTGTTTTCAATTGCCGCACGCTATATACTCTTACCACCACTACCTTGCATACTCATACCAAGGCACGCTAGATCGTGTGTCTAGGGTGTTCTGATAACGATACATCGTAAAACGTTTATGTACGCTAATTGCACGACATTATCCCCCTTCAGCCGATGTTTAAACATTCATTCAAAAAGGTATTTAGCTGGTTGTTGGGCATTCAGGACAGGCATATCGGCTACATTCAGACTTTTTGCACGTTTCCTAGCAGCTGATATGGTTTTTTAACTACATCAATATACGATTTGATTTCAGCTTTGGTAACAGACTCTAAACTTTTAACCCCGGCAATCATCTGTACTTCTTATACGTATATGATTATCAACCAATCCATGAAATCTTCTACACGAACACTTAGAGGAACATGCCCTGTCAAAGTTGATGAGGGCATTATAATGGCTTGTCAGGAGATAGTTTCAACACCTAGGCATATCGTTGTAGGTTTTTGGGTATATGGAAATACTCGATACCAGCTGTAGAGTATGCTGACATTTTTTTCCCTTTTTTATAATAATAAATAAACAATACAAGTCCAAAATGATACTTTTGAAAAAACAGACTATGCTTTTAGAGAAACCATGCTTTTAGAGTGAAGTGAAGCCCGTCACAAATTCGAGGTATTTTTGTTTTTAAATCTTTCTCCCTTTTCCTTGAACAACAATATCATCGTACGTCTATGGCTGTAAGAGAAGCCGGTATATAATCATCCGAAAGCGGTTTTTAATTTTCCCTAAATCAATAGTGAGGCGGGGCTGAGGGAGAGAGAAGTGCCTTATCATCGCCGTAAAGTGTCTTAGCAAATTGGACTTTGTTTTTCTGTAGGTTATAAGGAATCGGATACCGCCACCGCCAGCCTACAATTTTCAGTCATTAGCCTGCTAGTCGCTGGTCACCATCAGTTCCTTTTTCCTGTTTTGATGAGTGGGATAGTTGAAAGGTCTGGTCAGGTAAAATACGCGATCATCCTTCTCTTAAAATCACTCTTTCCGATCATTTCAAATTATTCAAAATTAAATTTGAAGGTCCCTCACTTATCCCCTTCATCCGCGCACCTTCAATTTGGCAAACAAAATAATTTACTTCATCACCTGCTTCGCACTGGAATCGAATACACACATAAAACATTAATAATTCAACCAGTAAGTTTATAAAAACAGCCGTAAACGTTTTTTAATGACGTCAATTCATACATGTATTCAGCGAAATAACACAGCATTCAATGTACGAGTACATGTATACAGAGACATTCATCTTCAGTTCCAGTTGAACTGCTCCTTCTCTATATCATCGTGTTATAGTTCTCTGCTGAAACACATCGAATGTATTAATTAATAATTACATTGTTAATTACAGCTATATCAAGTTTCCTTCAAGAATCCTACCTCGATATAAAACAATGTGCCTCACTTAAATGCCATCATGTATGTCCCTGTACATGCACAGTTGAGTACAATAATATCCAAAGGCCGTGTGTAATAATTCGTAATTTGAGGCAACAGTTGAAGTAATTGCCGTATAGAAAAAAATTGTCATCGGAATTCCAAGTTAAAAACGATGTCGAACGTTCGCGTTTTGTATGGGCCGCGCAACGACATGGCATTATAAAAATTAAATAAGTGAGATGTTTAAAACGTCGTTTGTATCCGAAGCATTTTGAAATTGATGTTATTATGCTTGTATATGGTTCTGCGTTTAGTTTCCTATTTTTCACCGTTTATATCAAAACAGATTGTTATTACAATTGCAGGAGGTTATCTATAGGAAGAAATGTGCAAAGAAACGTTATTAGCTCTTTTTTCAGTTGACAGTTTCCCCTCGCGATAACTTCATTCCTTGAAGTATTCCCACAATAAGCTCCATTCCCACCCCTATGGCCTCCACCATTTTCTAATGTATTTACGCTTTGAAGTGTTTGTATGGGTAGAAGCACAATTCCCAGGCATTACTCGAAACCGAAAAACAATTAATTCTAAACGAATTAGAGAAGATTCCAAGCTGGTCTAATGCAGCGTAACTGTCTCGTTTACTCAGCTAACAAACCGTGTCGACAACTGTGAAATTTTTTCCAGAAATCCTAGACGGCTGGCTGCGTGTTTGTATTAAACTGACGCCAAAAGGTAATTTTCCGAAATAAAGTCAAGTTTAAACAGTGACTCGGCAGATTCGGTGAAGGTTTTGGGGTCCGATCATCACTAGCGCCGGTAAACAGACAGGCTTGAAAGGGATACTTTAAGTATCATCCAATGGAGAAAACGTTTTTGTCATAAAAATAATGAATTTGAACAAACATAACAATCATCCAATAACAATGAGTGTTTGCGGAAAATAGAGTCAAAGTATATCACCACATTAATAATTAATAAATGAAGCATTTTGGGAAAAACTGACATCTGGCAAAACTTTCAAAGTCAATTCCAAAACAAAGTTTGTTATCTTAGTAATAAGTAATCCATATCAAATATCCACAAGACCAGCTAGTGTTACATTGACACATTCTTATTTTTCCTAGTTTTTTTCTATTTATCTAAAATTTTGCGATTAAATTATCGTTACACCGTATAAAACTGTTGTATGTACTCATAACCAGTTTTTTGCAATATGTGGGATGACACCTCTGTCTGCCTATTTACTAGATAATTCCTCGGATGTACTATCGTAAAAGAAGTAGCAAAATGTTACCTGTCCATGTTCATCACCGACGTTTTGCTACTGATATTGCACCAGGACACAGTCAAGAAACACCTCTCCAATATGGGGCTGAGTGAATAATCCCTATGCAGGGGTTGTAAATAGGAAGACGAGACAATTAAGCATCTGCTTTGCGATTGCCTGGCTCCCCTATCAATCCGAGAATCCAACCTGGTGGAGCGCTGGTGCTTTATGGCCATTGTAAGACGCCCCGCTGTTCAAGTTACCACCTTCATTGATAGTTTGGCTAAACACCCAGTTCTGAGCAACCCCTGAGGAGGACGCATAAGAAGCCTAATGGGGTCCAAGTGCTGTGATTCTGGCAGATTACCTTTCCTCCAATACAGACAGAATATACTTATCACGTGATGGCTTCTGATCGCTTTAAACCTTTCTGTAAATCCATATTTCGTCGCCAATGAGCTCCAATTCATAGGACATACCTCGAGGTTGAACTTTTTTGAAAAGGTTTATAGATGAATAAACATCAACGATGGAAGAAATCTTTTTAAGATGATATTTGAAAGTCACAAGCGAATAACTGTGGATTTGGTAGAATAGTCCCAAATTATGATGGATTTTTATATGGAATTATGAATTGTATCGGTATAAGTTTTTCACGTAATTATGAACAGATATTTCATCATAAATAATTGTAGTTAGTTAACGGGATACATTTTTTGAGATTTCCAAGCAGAACAATGGAACGAGAAAAATAAATATTTTTGTGATTTGAACTTGTATTTGTATTTATTTCTACAGTAACGTTACAAATATGACTAGTACGAATATGACGTAGAATATTATACTCATTCATATGATGTTTCCGGGAGTCAAAACAATGGTTTTGCCTTTAGAAACATAATCATGTTATTCCCCATATAATCTTCTACCTTTCAAACCGCATATTTTGATACGATGTTTCAACTGACTGATAATAATAATAAATTTATTTGTTTGTTTGTAGGACGAAATGGAAGCGTCAAACAGCTGTGGGTCTGGAACTGTTGGCCGAAGCCGGTAACTACGCGGCCTTCCAGCGACTGTACGGAGCGCCCCCTTACGGCTGCTGGTATCCTGCGCCGCAGGCTGCAGGACCAGCCGCGACTGCAGCGCCATCACCTGCCGACATCTACTACAGGCAGGCAGCCGCCGCCGCAGCAGCCACCTTGCAGAAGCCGCTTCCCTACAGGTTAGTAATGTACACGTTGTATACGTTTGAAAACTATTAACTTACTCTACTTACACTAAACATACTACCTACTATAAAGCAGTTTCCGTAAATTAACTTTTGGTTTTATAGATTACGCACATTATATTAATGATAAGCTGTGAATTTGACACTACCAAGAGATTATTTTAATTTGTTCATCTGAAGCCTTTATCGAGTCGCAATGGGAACGAAGCGATGTCGTCCACGATTGGTTTTAGATGAATGAATTAAATTGCATTTTTTTCATGCTGATAACTTAGTTGTGTACTTAACACACAGTTTCACAAATAAAACTATTATTCTTTCAGTGATGCGTTTCGATTTATATGAAAATCATCATCGCACTGTTAGATTTGACTGTTAACAAAGACTTTGTTCATTTTTAGAGTTTTATTTTTGAAACTGTGTGATGGAAGAGTTTCACCAAGTAAGAGCATAAGATACATTTAACAAATTCAAAATTAGTTCGTAGTGTTCTAACATTTTTAGATCTAATATATAATTTCTTTCATTCCAGACTGTACCCTCCAAGTGCGGCCGGCATGTCCCTAGGCATCCCAGGCCCTAGCGCTCACTTAGGTTCGTTAGGCCCGTTGGGACCGCTTGCGAGCGCAGGCTACTACGCCTCTACCCCAACGGCAGCCTCCTCGGACGGTCCCTCCCCAAGGAGATCGCGTTCCCCCTCCCCTACGGACATTCCTCTCGATCCGGGCTCGCCTCCGCCCGGAAACAGGCATGCCACGCCGCCAATGGCTTCCGACGATGACGATGACACCATTCATGTGTGAGACGAGCTTTAAAACTCAAATCTGTGTGTGATATAATGTGTATTTTCTGATACTTAGCCTGTGGTTGTCTCTCGGACCATCGCGTTTTGCCTGGATAATCATTCAAACTACATATTCGTGAAGAAAACACTCTTCCAGCGTTTCTGCTACTTGGCAGCCTTTGAAGTACAATTTTGCATTTTTGTCACTTGGACTGCGGAAGCAGACGTAACGTTAAAGAGGCATTACCTTTAAACGAATTAGGTTTCAGTTATCAGATATCGAGATAAAATGCGATGGATCTGAGTGATATCACCAGTTAAGTAGGAACACTGTATTATATTTCGTTAGAGATGGTCGGTTGAATAGAGGTTAACGAATGGGGGTTCTGTGAATGTAGTCACAGCTATAAAAGGCACTATAGCGCAATCTGCAGACTATAAAATCTAGATCAATTTTCCATTTCATATCTGGTCATATCTTAGCTCAGACATTTCTTAAGAGTTAAGTTCTTCGTTATAATGAAGAAGATCCACTCATTATTATTTTAAGTTTTGCTTTTCCAAAATTTCATTTCCTTTTCTTTCTTGGCAGTTGGTACATGAAAATGTGAACGCAGAGAGCCTTGGAATGCCTAATTTTTAGAACCTCCATTGGTTGATGTGATGCAAAAAGTGGGACTTGTATTATATAAATGTGGAATGGACGGTAGACTATTTATTGTTTGCGCTTTTCGATGTAACTCTATTTCTCTCATTTGTATGGTAGTTATTTGAGTGTATTCGGAAAAAATGTATAATAAAGCGGCAATTCTAATACTATACCATAGCATATATGATTGAATACACATTTTTCCAATTCATTTAGTAACTGCCTAACATATTTTGATAAACAGTGAAATCATTTAGTATGGATCAAGGACAATAATACAAAAAATAGTTTGTACTTTCAAACGAATAATATAAATGTGCTATCAACAATGATTACAATAGCAAAAATCTCTCATAATTCACAACTTCTTACAAATCAACTATTCAATAAAACTCATTCAGGATAAAATAACAAGGCGTCATAATTCATTTTTGAAAACGCTTGCACAGTTAATTTCTGTATTAATTTCTTGTTTGTCTCTTTATGCCATCATCAGTGTTCAAACTATTTTACTCTATCTCTTGGTCCCTGCTAATCTTATTTCACCATAGTGTCTATAAATATCCCTCTGGTATTCTGAAAATGTAAATTGCAGAGCTGTATGACGGTGTAAAGTATCTCTTTGACCTTTGAGTTGAGTTTGAAGATTAAGATCCTCTAAAATATGGAGGTATAGCGCCGATACACTTAGGTGATTCGTCAACAAATAAACAAATATTCATAAAAGTATATATTACAGTATAGACAGTATAATTCCTTATCAAACCACTTCAGTGTTGGTTGCCAATAGCTCGGAGACATTACTTTTTATTTTGATATGCTTGGTGAGATCGTCGAGTTTGATTCCTATCGATACTATTTTGTTGGATTTAGTAGAAACTAGAGGTAATGAAAGAAAATAAATGTATTCTGGTTCAATAATAATGTCGTTACTCAAATAACTTATTGTGGTGAATATATGAAATATCTTCTAAGTATGTCGCTATTCATCTATTTTTTGGTGGAATTTTATGTCTAACAACTTATCAATCACCCCTTGTACTATAATGATACCTTGTAAATGATGTTTGTGTTAAGGTGATTGCATTTTGAGGTGCGATCGTGGAATACATTCCTTGTTTTTATTTTTGGCTCGATGAGTATGTTTATTCTGTTACATATGAGTAGAAAATATAGAAATAAAGGATTTTAAGTTTTTATTATCAACCCTTTGTCTTATTTATCACAACCTAAGACCAAACTTTAAAAATATGTGGCCTGAAGATACCCTTGTCTATGAGGCAAGTATGAGGATAATGTTGATAAATAATAAAATAAAAAAAAAATAAAAGACACGAAGGTAAAAAATATTTTTTTATTGTTGAGATTTTGTTCAACAGTGATATAATGTCTCCTTCATCAATATAAATACATAATGTTCAATATAACAGTTATGTGATTAGCAAATAAAATTTAGTCTTTTTTTTATATTTCCATATAAGATGATAAAATCATTCATTTTAATTTTTTTGAAATCATTTGTTTCAAAATTATTCAAATCATTGCAACAACATGACCTACTAGGTACTTATATCATACACCGCACCAAATTTCAGAATCGATGCAGCCGTTACTGATACTACGCGACGACAAAAAGCCAACAGACAGACCATCTAGAAATGTTCAACTCTTCCTAAGAATGTGGTTAAGCTGCACCTCATAATATGATCGCGTGAATTCCTCCTATAATCTTCTATTCAGCCCTGCTTTATGGCCTGGAACGTTAAACGGTAGCCAAAGTCGATCTGGATATTTTTATGACGAAGGATTTTTACTAAACGTTAAGTGGTCGGGTTTTTGCTTAATGTTAATGCGGTGTAATCGGCCTATTAATTGCCGCAAGAGCTAATTACCAGAACGCCATTTCGTTGCCTTGATGGATTATTATTCATTTGCTATTCAGATAACAGCATTTCTTTCATTTTGCTATAAATATTTACTATAATGTTGTTACGTCTCCACAAACAACCACAGTCCGAGATATGAATGTTAACATGTAGATTCATATTGCAGGAAGGCACTCCTCTATATTTCTTCACAATTTGCACAGTTATCATTATAATTTGGAAAAAAACTCTAGATGAAATAGTTGTGTATTAAACAAACAGTTTCACAGATAAAACTTACAGTCCGACGATGATTTAAAAATAAATCGAAACGCGTCACTGGAAGAATAAGAGTTTTATTTGTGAAACTATGTGTATAATACACCCTTGTATCATTGAAAATGATTTAATCACTTGAGAGAAAAATGAGCAAATTAATCTCAATACGAACTGACTCATCGCTCATATTTTTAGTCTCAAAGAAATAGGATCCTAACCTTGAAGAAACACACGCCCAAAATCGACAAATTCATATTGTAGTTTTTTTGTCTATGGTTGAAATATTTATATCAGCCTCGTAGAAGAAAAGCGGCAGTAAGAAGATCAGCACAGCTGATGTGTTGATATTATGTGACCGATCGTGCGTGATAATTCTCGAGTGGCCTGCTAATTACAAGGAATTCGCCTGGTCCGTTCGATCGTGAGAAAATCATCTTGCTTGCTCTCCTCTCCATCCGTACGCACCACAAATGCATACAGCTGGAACGGACCTAGAATACATTCTCGCTGCTATGCTGACCGTCCTTCTTCGATAGAATATCAATCGTAGAATCATATTTGTATCAGTCGATGTAGGATTTTCCAAATAGCGGGAAGGGGAGGCAAGGCTACAAAAAACGAAATACAGTCACGAACAGATATAAGAATGATGACCGCGGAATTCAGCTATATTGTAACTTAACAGTGCAAATAACGTGTTAGGCATGGAAACACGACAAAACAAGAGAAATTGACCTTGAAATATTATTTCCTTGATCATCCAAATACAACTTACTGATATCTACAACCATAATATTTTTATTGTCGGTATTCTTGTTATCTACAAACGGACGGACGACCGCTAACAGGATTTCACTTAAACACCCTAATAATCCCGTCTAACCCTTTCGGAAAACACCGATGACAAATGACAAGGAGTCCGAGAACAATTGCCGATCGGAGGCGTGCGGTGACAATAAAACCCAGCAGGCGGTCAAAAGCACGGCCTGCTAGACCGAAAACCTCATATTTATGGGCGGTGTTTCGAGTGTAATTTATGAGATGGCATTCAAGTGCTAAACGGTGGTAAACGGGTTAGACGGTTTATGAGCTCACTTCTGAGATGCTCTGGCCAAACAGTTGTTGTTCAGGTATAACAAAATTTCAAGAGTTCAGGGAGAAATGATTTGCTTGTTGCTCTGACAACCCTACAGGCAGTAAACTATTGTAGTTCCTACACTTATTTTTGAAAATTATGCAAACTGAAAATAATTAGACATAGATACAAAAAAAACAACTGCTCAAATAAAGCGATGTTGTATGCCTGAGCTTTTTTTTAAATTAAAGGTCTACCTCTTATTTTTTGTTGATCAAACTATTTGCTATTTTTTACAAAACATCTTTAGATCTTTCATTGTTAGAATTTATTATTGGTTATACTTGACATATACACATTTCCACGAATACAACTTACATCGCATACGAGGGTCACGCTGAAAGTTTTTAGATATTCCTAATCTATACAAGTTTAAACAAGTTTGAGCACGCAGCTATTTTGTCTAAAGTTGTAAGTGGTTACACTCAAAGGCAGCGTTGGAATCGTTCAGTAGTTGCCTTGCCACGGTCTCGAATTCATCTAAGTGTTGGCCGAAATTTAACGTGAAAATGGAACCGGGTTGTCGCGATTTTCGAGCCATGATTTGGTATGACTATAAAAAGGGACTAAAACAAGCGGAATTTCACGAAAGGTTAGTGAGTTGCTTTGGGAACTCTGCTCCTCCTAGGTGTTTAATTGGTTTGCCGAGTCTCACTCGATGATGAACCTCGCACAGGTCGACCGTCCACTGCTGTTACTCCGGAAACTGTAGAAGCTGTGCAAAATATGGTAGAAAAAGATCGACATATAACCTACGCCGAGATTGAGGCTTCTCTGGGGATTGGATCAGCAGCGGTCCGAACAATCATTCATGATCACCTTCGCCTAAGGAAGCGGTGTTCCAGATGGGTGCCACATTTGTTGACCAGTGAGCAAAAAGCAACAAGAGTTGATTAGGCTAAGTTTATGCTTGAAAAATTTGATAATGGGCACAGTAAAAAGACTTTTAATATCGTAACCGGAGACGAAACATGGTTATATTATTATGATCCCGAAGCTAAACAAAAGTCATTAGTTTGGTACTTTGAGAAAGGGAGCAGCCTCCAACAAAAATTCGTCATTCCAATAGTGTTGGAAAGGAAATGGTCACATCTTTATTTCTGAAAGTGGATAAATCACAACGGTAGCCTTGGAATTACTACAGTTACTTCTGAATGGTATATAACCGAATGTGTTCCTGTAGTCTTCCAAAAACTAAGAAAGAGCCGTCCAAAGACTGGTCTGCGGGGTATTCAGTGGCACCATGACAACGCACCTGCCCACAGCGCCGCTAGATCACTCGATTTTTTTGCTGAACAGGGTGTCAAGCTGCCTCACCCACCTTATTCTCCGGACCTAGCTCCGAGCGACTTCTTCTTATTCCCTAAGATCAAAGAAAAGTTACGAGGTCGCCATTTTTCCACCGATGAAGAGACAATCGCTGCATTTGAGGAGGAATTATCAACCTTCCAGAAGACCGTTGGTCACAAGAATTTGACAAGTGATTTTACCGAATGCGTAGATAAATGTATTGAAGTAGGGGGAGAATATGTTGAAAAAACAAAAAAAAGTTTTTGAAAAAGCCTATCTAAAAACTTTCAGCGTGACGTCCTAGATAAAACGAATGCATAACTCTTTCCATTCAATTATAAACATTTTGAGCACATGTGCTACATTTAACCACCCTCGTAATAACCGCAAACAGCTATATCCGCCTTAATTTTTCACTGAAATATCCGCAAAAATGTAACCGTTCTTCCCCGAAAATCCGACTCGACTCGACTCTTAATCGGTCAATCAACGTCCGCCGGTCTCGTTGATAAATGATGTGTGGCAATGGATGTGGTGTGTATGTGACCACTGACCACCGGTGACCCCCTATCATTAGCGGCCACTTTGAGATCGGACACAATCAAAGAAAAATCTGAAGGCGGCAGGCCAATCTTACCACCGGCACCGCCACGCCGCCCAAATGGTTTTCTGGGCATCGCATCGGCTTCTTTTCTAGTCACGTCGTTGTAGTCTCAATCACTTGGGGGGTAGCGGTTCAATCATACCATTATTTTCCACAATATTCAGTTTATTTTGTGGAACACAGTGTAAAATCATAAAGATGTATCTATCATCGATTTTCGTCCATTTAAATAAGGGCATTTGCGATTTATATGCATCTATTGGGCTGGGGAAAAAGTAATTTCGATTTTGTTCATATTTTCATATATGTGCCGTTCTGGTTGATGACCTTTTGCCACTTTTCTGACAAAACCATAATTCCGTCACTGTAGAACTTCTAAGGTTTCTGGGCGAAAAACTTAACCAAGTGATTTTCACAAGCTTCTATTGGATCCAGCTTTACACCATTGAGAGAATTTTGCAGAGACCGGAACAAATGAAAGTCCGACAGGACAAGGTCCGGGATATATGGTGGATGCATCAAAACTTCCCAGCCAAACTCTCTCAATTTTTGACGAGTCACTAAAGATATGTGCGGTCTAGAGTTGTCGTGATGGAAGACAACGCCTTTCCTGTTGATCTATTTTGGCCGTTTTTTTTCAATCGCCTGCCCCAATCGCATTAGTTGTTGACAGTAGACAGTCGGATTAATGGTTTGTCCAGGTTTGAGCAGCTCATGATGAACAATACCCTTCCAATCCCACCAAACACTTAGCAACAATACGGCTTCGCAACTGTTTGTGAAGCTTCTCCGGGCTTCAACCACGATCTCTTTCGCACATTATTTTCGTATATGGTCCATTTTTCATCTCCCGTAATCATTTGTTTGAAAACGCTCGATTTCGTTACGTTTCAGTAGGGATTCACAAATGGAAACTCGGCCCATTAATTTTTTTGACGTTAATTCGTGTGGAACCCAAGTATCAAGCTTCTTTTTGTATCCAATCTTATGTAAATGGTTCAAAACTGTTTTATGGTTGATGTTTAGTTCCATAGCAATGTCGCGAGATAAAGTATGTCGGTCTATTTTTTCAAGAATTTCATCCACCTTTTCAACAGTTGGCCGACCAGGGCGAAGCTCATATTTAAGATAGAAGTTCCCGGAACGAAATCGAGCAAACCAATTCTGACACTGGCGTTCACTTAAGCAGTCATCACCATAAACACTGCACAATTTTCGATGAGCCTGCGCGCAGTTTTCCCTTTTTCGGAAGTAGAAAAGCAAAATGTGACGAAAGAGGCCTTCTGGAATCTCCATTGTCAATGCGCAGTAAATTTAGAATCAATAAACGAATGATGCCACTTTGTACTCTAGAATATTCTATAGACTTTGAGCTCCTAAACATGCTACAGTCTGGCTTCATTGAATAAGCATTACTATAGATATAAAACTTTAACGCCATCTATTAGGAAAAATCGAAATTATTTTTTCCCCAACTCAATATATTTTATCGCGAATTATCATTAAAATAATCATTTTTTCATACTATTTTTCATCTTGTATTGTGGTAAGACAAGGGCGTATCTAGACCTCAGTCTTTGGGGGAGGTAAAAGGGCATGAAGTTTGTTTGTACTTTCAACATTGTTGTAATACCTTCATCAAAAAAAGGGATATGTTAATAGTTATTATAATGACGAAGGAGAAGCTAACAGCAAGTGAAACAGTGGAGCCTTTTAGCTCTAAGCTGTGAGCCGCCACAATGGAGGCATCGTGATTTTTTTTCAAATGAGATGAAACGCAATAATAGATGTGCTTTAGATCATTTGAAAGAGGGTGAAGATATATCTTTGTTCACTCTGTCTTTCTGATGCGTTCAAATGTGCGCTTACCTTGCCGAATTTTATTTCCGCGCTACGGTATTTAGAAAATCGTACAAAATATATGCAGCTGATTTTGAGTAAGGTTTGCGAAATTTAATTTTGATTTGAATAATACCAGACTCCTATTATTTATTTTGAAAATCATAGTTGTCAAAAATACGAAGAAAACGGAAATGACTGCACAAAATAGGCTAAAATAGAAATACATCATGTATTGGCCTGTTATTTGTATTTGTAGCGCAATGTATAGGAATAAATACCGAATTAGCGATACGTTTTTATAAAGATTGCATTACTCAAATTTTGATACGAACCATTCATTCCTTGAAAAAAAAACTAAATTAAATTCTTGGTCTAAAATCTTCAGGGGGTAATCACACCCATCCCCCCCCCATTGTATACGCCTGTATCGTGAGACTATAATTTTCAAAATTTAATATCATTTTTAGTTATATGACTTCATTGTCTTATTAAGAATTTATTATATTTAATCAACATATTCAGTTTTTTCTGAGGAGCGGACAAATAATGGACATCCGTACTACTGAACATCGAGGGCGGTTGGCTGATCTGCCTCTATTCTATATCGACCTAGCTGTCACGTATAATATCACTGAGAATCGCCAGTATAACAAATAGTAGAGGAATCGGGTGCATCATCACCAGGTCGAGCTTTTGGAGAACTTCGGCGTTGTGGAATGAGCTACCGGGAAGTTTGTTCCTCCATGGTTACAATCTACAGCGTTTCAAGGTCAATGTGAATAGACATTCAACCTCTCGCAGCGCTTGTGGAGCGTGCTATTCTGTCTGCCTTTGCGTTAGGTTATCTATTATAAACAACTATTTCTAATATTTTGTAAAGCATGCCATACATACTTCCAAAAATAAGGTTATAGAGCTTTCTTCTTTCAGCTGTAATCTTTAAGTTAGTCATCCTACAATACTAGCTCAATATTTATAACAGTTGGTGAATCCGCCTATAGCAATGAGACAATTTTTATCAGATTGACTGGACTATACTCTAAATGGATTTTCGAACCATCAGTAAGTTGTGAATGCTCAGATGTTTATGGTATCGAAAACGCGTGTGAAACTTTAGGCATTGTTCATTTTGGAGGAAATTAGTTACCACACCCTAGGGAGAATTTCTTGTTATATGGCTTTTGGGTAGCGCCATAGAATAATATATCACCGGTACCATATGGAACAATGCCATCTCGCTGAAATTGTATAAGATTCAGATCAGAAATGATTTTTCAACTGCTTGTGTTACAAATTATAATTGATTTCGGGTATCCGCATTCATGTTATTTCAGCGATTCTGTGATTTTCTCCACAAATTTGAGAACTGCTTGACGCTGATTTGGAATTTGATAACGATTAAAATTACATGGTGTTTTTTATCGCTTTGGTTTGCTACAAGTGCCAGCTTATGGGTCACAACTTTTTTAATTAACCGATTTCATGCAGATAAAAAGATTGTGTAATTTACACTCAATTTCATCGATGATGATTTACATATAAGTCGAAACGCTTCACTGAAAGAAAAAGAGTTTTATTTGTGAAACTGTATGTCAATTAAACAATCTTTTTATCTGCATGATGGAAGTGTTTCACAAAGTAAGAGCGTCTACAATCTACATAATCGATTTCAAGTTTTTTCAATATTTTTTTCAATAGTTTTGAAATTGTATTTGTTTTTAAATTACTGTATTATTTCTTACTTAACAATTTTTCGGTCTTTGTCTCAGGGGTCAATTTAAAAGATTTCACTTAATACAGAATCCATTTTAGCGTATTTCTTATAATTATTCGTCTAGGTATTCCAGTAATGATAGCAACTGTGATAAAAACCACGAGAACGAATAGTACGATCTCCTTTTGACTTTAATAAAACTCTACCACGTACAGCACTTGAGGTTAATCCCCAGTGCTTACACTAGTTATCCTAATGCACAATTACAGTCTCTCTGGTTATATTATGGAAGTGTACGTTTATATACATATTTCTCAGATGTATTTATATAAAACAACTCGGTTTCTCCTCTTGTTAATCCTTAGCGGGACATGGACGGACACTTTTTCACTGCCCCTCCAGCTGCCATTTATATTACTAATTAGCAGAAACTGCCAATTTACAAATAAATATCAACTGTAACAACAGCCCATGTTATTTAAACCAGTTTTGCATTAGCTGCTTTTCATTTTTGTATCGATCCTTGTCTCCACCAAATGCAGGCCCGGACAGACACACAACTCGAAATGGTGTGCCTAGAGATTCAACTATTCATTATATGAGTACCGATTTTATAGATATTTTTAATTAATAATGCAAGCTGATAAAAGTAATAAACGATACACCTAATGAAATGTTGACAAACTGAAAATTTTTGAAATAATACGAGGCTGAGAAATATCTCAAAGTGTCTTAAATAATTCAAGCATCTATGAGTAACCTATATGATTCAGTAGCAACCAAGCTCAAATTTGGATGAAATAAGATATAAGATAATATTGGAGACGAATTCAGCAAAATGTAATTTGATATATAAGGTTTCAAATCACATGAATTCCATGTTATAACACTGATACGGCTTATGAAATTAAAGTTGCTTATAGAGCTAGTAGTTCACCAAATTGGTACTACCATGTGAATTCATTTGTTTATTTAAAGCTTGCATCGTACTAACTAGTTTCAACAAGTTAGAACGGTGCCGTATGCGAATGGTTTCGTAGGAACAAACCCAACGATATGATTTTAATTTTTTAACAATACAAAATATATACAAATTTCATGGCTAAAATGCTGGTTAAAATGAAGATTTCTTTAACTAATTATTATAGAATCAAGGACTATTTTTTCACAGATATCTCACACAGGCGAAAATTATATCGCGTTCGAAAAACGCTGCGATAGATAATGTCTATTCAGATTGAGTTCGAAATTCTGTAAACTGTAACTGTACCTCATTCTATAGCGCCGAGGTTCTCTAAAAAACGAATTTTGTATAAGGCCCGTTCGAATTGGTAAGGGTATGTCTACTAGACCCTTCCAATGCTTGCTCTATTAATCACAATGTTATAATGCGCGGTAAAACAGTTTCTATGGTAGAATCCATTGAACAGGGGTTAATTGTAATGTCAGGTGTGCCATTTCTGCATGCTACGATACAAGGCCCAGGTCAAACCATCACTGTAGTACTGCTCGCATGTGAGGGGATGCCCACTAAAGCACCCCCTGAAGCTTCTGGACACAATCTAGACGCAAGCAATACATCTTGCGGATACGCCTGACCTTACAAACGACCTACATAGTCTAGAAAATCAAATAAGGGTGGCTGATTTGTCCCTATTTTATAGATATTGTCATGGAAATGTTCGACCAAGGTGTCTCGCATAATAACTCCAACAGTCGCTAGTACCGCAAATCTGGCGCATCCTCATCAGGGAGAGCTAACAACGCCTCGAACAAGCCTGTTCCAAAAGTTCGTCTTTTGGAGAACCTCGGCGTTGTGGAGTGGGCTACCGGAGACTGTTCCCCGATAGTTACGATTTACAGCGTTTTAAGGTCAATGTGAATAGACATTTATCCTCGCGCAGTCTTTATGAAGCCCGAAAGGCTATCTGCCTTTGCATGTAGTTATCGGTAAAAAAACTTGAGCTTTGTAGAACAGTAATTCCGGTGAATACAGTTTTCTGCAGAGGATGAGAACCTCTAGAAGCTTGATGGAAGATGACTTGAATATCAAGCGTCCTTCCATGTTCACGGCTGGCAGACAACCATGAGACTTTTTTGACAAGGTACGATATTGGTTTCTATTTACAAGGGGCCAGTGCGTTCCTGTATTCGTGTACATAACACCGAAAGAAGCCATATAATTACAGAGAGATCTTGTTTAATCACAATTTAATATAATCCGAGAAATCTCGTTAAGCGTCCGAGCTGGAAAGGTTTTCGATTAATGGCAATCGAATTAAATGGAATGGCGACCAGACATTATATCGTAATCGATCGGAATATATCAGAAATAATTGACAAGTGTGCGAGAGTCGCTAAAGTCAACGCTGCATCAGGGAGGATGTATTATTCGTTCGCACTATTCACGTCACGTCTACTGTATTCACCACATATTTACTTGTACTTATTAATCCCTTAGATCCGTCAAGAACTCACGCATTCAAGCTTATGCCGAAGTTCACGAAATGAATACAAAGTTGGATCAGTTTCCTCAAGTCTTGCCTTGTACAGACACCTAAAAAAGTGCGCCGGACAGTATTCTTAAAGGCGGTCGCCAGCCTGACATCGGTTCGTTTGACCGCATGTATAGTGAAGACACGATTTCAGCTATTTTACATACATTCAATTCAATTGTTTTTAAACTTTTGCGTTAAAATTTTTTTTAATAATTTTTCTCCATTTTATATCGGTTTTTGGAAAGTACCGAATCAATATTCTTCATTCAATTTTTCTATAAAATATCATGTACTAAAGTGATGCACAATTTCGGTAACATTTGCAGTTGCCTCCTGTTCCACAATAAAAGCTCTCGAACCAAAACTAATGCCCCAGCCATGTTAACACTTCATTAGCCGGCAGTAATTTTTATAACGGAGGGAACGTTGCCTTAATTCAATTTCAATTTCTAGCCGAATTTTGGAAAGCATTATTAGCTAATGACCGCCAATGGTTGTTGCCGTGCTCACCAATTATTCCATTGTGAGAAACAGAGACAGATGGCCGTTACACTGGTTTTTTCTTTTACGGTGGTTCAAACCAGTCAGTGCAGTGGTAGAACCTAACAAGAGGGTGGGTAATTTAAAAAGTATCGGAAAATCATAAAAATTATTTACCAGCACTCACTTGGCTATTCCAGTACCTTTTTTGGGGTATTGTTGTATCTTTTTTTTTTGAAGACCCTTCATTGACTTCTGTGTCGCCCTATGCGAAAATATGACGTTTAAAAAAATGCATTGTTTTAAATTATATTAAATAGCTGTTAGGTAATAAATACAACTGATGACTTCATAACACCCCAAACATACCAAATTATTACCTCATGAAATCACTTACCAAACAGCAAATTTTTGCAGAATCTTTCAATAATAATATTTTAAATGAAACATCAATTATTATCTCCGACATTGAACTCAAAATATCAAAGAAAGTAACATCTAAGGATGGTGAAGTTACGGGTTATCCGAGTTGCATAATTATCCAGATGAACTCCAAATAATTGAATAATTAATAACAAAAATAGTATTGTTACATCTAATTTGTATCAAGTCTTAAGGATTCGAAAATATCATTCTCTGGTGAAATGAAGTTAGTTACAATTTTATGAGGTTCCCTCGTTTTAGTTCATGTGAATAAAGGTATACATATATTCTGGCTGTTTTTGAACATTTTATAGAAGCCTATATTCAGTGGATTGATTAAAAAGTAGTAGAATTCTAATTCATGTCATTTTGAACTGAAGTATTGTAGGTATATATTATTTCCAATAAATGTTAATCTATTGAATCCTCAAGTTCATGTCCTGCCACTGTAGTTTTGTTTTGCCTCCACTTTCCTTCTAACCACATTTCGTGCACAAATTAGGCCAAGTTTTTTAGACAAATGACCCGTTTTGGGTCTGATTCCGAAGCGGAAGTACTTAATTTTCGACAAATGAGGCTTAAATTGCTTCAGGTTTCCACTGCATTGCCACTCATAAGCGAACCCTATAAATTTTAGAAAAAGTCAACAATATTTTTTTATCTGGGGATCGTTAAGTCCAAGTCATTCACAACGAACTTTGGAAAAATTAGGTAAAAGTGGCTTGAAAAATCTAAAACCCGTGTATCGAAATCTGAGTAATTATATCACTGCTTTATATGATTATACATACGCATCCTGGAGAGAATTGATATCCGATATTCCATCAAATAACAAGGCAGCAACCTGCCAAATTTTGGGTTGTGAAAGTCTCCATGAGATTCCCTCTCACCCTATCCGTAACTTGTACAGGGACGTCCATGGAAGCTACCGTCCGTATCTGGTCCTAATTAAAATACGCCGTACTAATTACAGCTAATTAAACATATCTTAAGCCCTGCGCGCGATCACAATAAATATAATACGCGTTTATCTGTCTGTCTCTGTTATTTTTCAAGTATTAAGTTACTGAGGGGCGCTCGCTGCTCGCTTCAGTCAGGATAATATGTACATAATTAAAAACCTACGTTCTCGCATTTTTAAAGGATTTAACGTCTCGGTTGCTAGCCAGACGGAAAATCGGAAATGACATTAAGAGTACACTCTCCTCTTTCTGTCTCTCTCTCACCTCTCGGCAGTTGACGGATTTATAGCATTTTAAGGAGCCCATACACGACACACTGGTGGAGAAAATTCATTCTTCTATTTATAATAAAGAAATTGCATTCAGACACCGTGGAACTGTAGCAATCAAGCAGATCTGTGTCAGACAACTTACTATATCCTATTCGGAATCCATTTACGCCTTGCCAAAACAAACACCAGCACTGTGCTCGATCGGTAAATTCTCTTGCTTTTCTGCTTTTCTATTAACCAATAAAATATAAACTATAGTGAAAATTCTGAATATGTAAAAATGACTGAATAATATCTAATTATTTTATTTATTATATAAGTCATCCAATATTTCATTGCATATCCAACAATTTTTGGATGACCGTGAACATTCTAAGCATATTAATTTCACAGAATTCATAACTAAGTAATGCCTAAAATACCTTAAAGTTCACCATATACTGTTAAGCATTGTGTATGGTAAGCAATAGTCTCTCGTTTCTAAGCCATACATTTGAATATGGTAATTTGGTTAATCATCCACACCTACATCGATTTTCGGACAAATTTTAATTTGTCAGCTCTTTCGAAATACCGGTTAAATGATTTGAATATAATTTTCTGTCATAACATATCCTTGCAACGTTTTCACATTTTTTACCTCATGGTTTGTCCTGTAATCGTCATTAGGAAGAGGCATTCTCAGATTTCTTATTCAAAAGTTTCAAATGAGGGAACAGCTATTGGTGTAATCAGTTGTGAAACGACTGATTTTACACACAATGCTAGTTAAACAAAATGTCATTTCTTCAGTAAGGTAGTTTCTTCAATCACATTTTGCTTGAATTAGGGGCTAAAATAAGTACAACGTGAATCAAAGATAATAATCGTAGTTTCGTAATATAAGTGCTCTATATACTTGGTTAGAATTTATCTGCTACTTGATACGAGGACTGCAATTTCTTGTATCGACTTATTTTTTTCAAATGAAAGAGTTTTGCCGCTGTCTGTATGTCTTCGAATAGAGGAAGTGAAGATCTTGGTTTAAAGTAATATTTTTCCAAAATATATCATTGCTAAGATTCTTTCAACATAACTGCTTTATATTCAAATCGACCATTTTCAATTTCACCTAAAAGGTCTTCCCATTCTGATAAATAACCAAGCACTGTAAAGAAGTCATGGATTTAGGCTGTTAAAGCTGTGGCCTCGATTGTCCTGCTCATATCTGATATAGCTCAGAGTAAACCAATTCTACTTATAGATGACACGTATTTAACGTATCTAATGAAGCTTCTTTTGAAGTAGTTTCCTATATATATATATATATATATATATATATATATATATATATATATATATATATATATATATATATATATATATATATATATATATATATACATTCCGTAAAACTACTTGTCAAATTCTTGTAACTAACGTTCTTTTGAAAGGTTGCTAATTCAATCCTCAAATTCAGCGATTGCCTCTTGATCGGTGGAAAAACGGCGACCTCGTAACTTTGCTTTGATCTTAAGGAATGAAGAGAATTCGCACGGATCTTAAGGAATAAAGAGAATTCGCACGGATCTAGGTCCGCAGAATAAGGTGGGTGAGGCAACAGTTTGACACCCTGTTCAGCAAAATCGAGTGTTCTAGCGGCGCTGTGGGCGGTTGCGTTGTCATGGTGCCATTGAATACCCCGCCGACCAGTCTCTGTATAGTTCTTGGAAGACTACAGGAACACATTTGGTTATATGCCATTCAGAAATAACTGTCCTTTAATTTTCCAAGGCTACCGTTGTAATATATCCACTTATTCACTTTAAAAAAAGATGCGACCATTTTCTTCCAATACTCCTGGAACGACGAATTTTCGTTGGAGGCTGCTCACTTTCAAAGCACTAAACTAATGACTGCTGTTTAGTTTCGGGATCATAATGACCATGTTTCGTCTCCGGTCACGATATTATCAAATTTTCCAAGTTTCAACTTAGTCCAATTAGCTCTTGTTGCTTTTTGCTCACTGGTCAACAAATGTGGCACCCATCTAGAACACCGCTCCCTTAGGCGAAGGTGATCATGAATGATTTTTCGGACCACTGTTGATCGAATCCCCAGAGAAGCCGCAATCTCGCTGTAGGTTATATGTCGATCTCTTTTCACCATATTTTGCACAGCTTCTACAGTTTCCGGAGTAAAAGCAGTGGGCGGTCGAGCTGTGCGAGGTTCATCATCGAGTGAGACCCGGCCCCTTTTAAACTCAGCAAACTAATTAAAAACTGTAGCCCTAGAAGTGACAGAGTCCCCAAAGCAACTCTTTAAACTTTCGTGACATTCCGCTTGTTTTAGTCCCTTTTTATAATCATACAAAATCATGGCTCGAAACTCGCGACGACCCGGTTCCATTTCCAGTTTAAAATTTGGCCAACACTTAGATGCATTCGAGACCGTATCAAGGCAACTACTGATTCAAACGCTGCTTTTGCGTGAGCACTTACAACTTTAGACAAAATAGCTGCGTGCTCAAACTTGTTTGAACTTGTATAAATTAGAAATATCTAAATACTATCAACGTGACCCTCGTATATATATATATATATATATATATATATATATATATATATATATATATATATCTTCTTCTGATCCATCCTCCTCTATGATACTGTCACTCTCTGAGTCTTCAAGATAGTCTCGTCAGACTATTACTCCTCATTCCAGCTCAGACATGACATATACGTCAAAAGTTGGCTGGTACTACAGCCGTTTTGTTCTTGTACTGTCAAGAATATGGAATAGTCTATCAGTAAATTCGTTTTTCTAAGCTTTTTTACTGCAGTGACGTAGTTTACTATTTAGGCTTCGCCTTTGTGGCCACTCAGGTATAAAAATAGTTATATTTATAGGAACTATGTATCTCAATTTTGTGGTCATACCGCCATGCACACACTCCATATCTTTCCAGGCAAGTGGGCGCTAGGTGCGGTGTACATATACCATACCTAAGCTGTTATGGGACACAATTTGCTCGTAAATTCCCATATGATTTTTCTCAATCGATGCGGTTGTAATGTTGCTGCAGCCCGTCGAAATGATATCCAGTGTCATCATCGAACGCCATATCCATAATATGATATATCGTATTCACCAGTCGTGGTGGTCACGCTGAATAAATCTTCACACACTTGCTAATCGATGTGATTTTGATTGAGAACAGACGTTTTCAAGTGTCGAATGAGATTTGATACTCTCTGATTGGATGAGAAAATGCATCTGTGGTTCATATTTTAATCGTTTTATATGCACACATTGATTCGAAATCTGACATTTTTTTGCTTCATCTTTAGTTATTTCCGCGCCCTTAAATCATTGTTGCTGTTACTGTCTTACATTTTTCCCAATGAAATAAACTTGAAATAAAATCAATGCAAAATGATTTTTCAGCCTTCAATGATGATTATGTGAGAAAACCCCCTGATACAAAAACTTCAATCAGGTCCACTTCATTAAGACACCATTATCAGTAACCACCTTACTTTGTGTCACAACAAAAAGAAGCAGCCTTCAACGTGGACGTTTTCCTCTTTTCTTTCATCGCAATTATTGAATCGTACATTTAATCACGAGATAATTGAAGAGAACTGGGTCTTCAGGTTGTCCCGGCGCCACTTCTGTTTTTGGTGGTGGACCGTTCACCGTTAAGCAGTCATACATATGGATTTGCTAGTTATGATTACGACTTTTGGAGTCAAGTAGATTGATTACGTGCTGTCCACGCATTGCTCCGTCTCAAAATGCTTTCGACAGATAAATAAAATCTTCACTCGACAGGCTATTGTTTGGGTGAGGAGTCAAGACACACTGTCTGTCGCGTTTGCATAGTTGCAATCAAAATTCGCGATTTATTGATCGCAACCAGCGCTGGCGGAATTGCGGCAAAAACAATTCTATTAATTCCAGTGTGTTGCAGTCAACGATGCTCATTTGTCCAGTACGGCTTATCACAGATTACCTAGATATCAACACACGCATCCTTGTGAATATCATTTGCAGTTCAAAGCACATTTTGCGCCTTGATAATGGAAGATCTCTGACAGATGTAAAAATAGAGTCAAGTAGATAGACTCAGAACTATTCACGCTATTATGATATCGTTCGAAAATATCATTCTCCGGCATAACGAAGTCAAAATTTTATGACATTATTCCCTAAATGGATATAAATGAAAGAAAAAAGGAGAAAATATCAAATTAAATTATAGTCGACATGTATTTGAGACCGCTAAATCCGAACCTGATCATTAAGAAAGCATAACATGTTGTGGAATGACCATTTGCAGGCGAGGCAAGCACTAAAATGATCTCTATTTTCGAGCCACCTCACATTAAACGCAGAAAAGGAAGCCAGCTTCATGATAAGAAGCAACCCGGAATTACCTATAAAACGAATTTTTGGCACCCCTCTTTGCGTATGCATTTTCTCAGAAAATACTTTTTTCTCATGGAAAACGAACATCGTAGTGCAAGTCTGATAACACCTTTGAATTCAGCAGAAAATTTCACATCCAATAGAGTTCAAAAATAGGAGAGGAAACTAATTTTTCGATTGGACACTGGTATCAAACGTGGAAGTTCGAAAATCATAACATCGGTATAATATCGATATTATTATTCTGATAATGAGTTTCAGCATCCATAATAATTATGCTCCATGATAAGAAGCAACCCAAAATTACCCAGAAAACGAATTTTTAGCACCCCCATTCTCGCATGCATTTTCTTCGAAACAACCGTTTTCTAGGAAAACAAAACGTCGTTTTTCGAATGGTCGAATGAGCATTCAGCACCACCTACTACATAAACTTTCCGAGATTGGGGAAGATTTCTGTTCCAGAATCGTTGCGAAAATCTGGAAAAATGGCTTCTTTCCGAAGAAAAATGTTTGATGCGTTTATATTTTTTCGTTGGTGAACAACCCTACCGCCACGGAACCTAGAATCGATATAAGATATCGATCGACCGATCGCAGACAGCGCCTCCTTTATCTTTAATTTATCAGTGTCTTCGCGCACGTAAATACCGTGCGAGTTAAGAGTGCGTATTTTGCATCTGCCTATAACCCGCTCTGCTTTCGCTCGTTGTCGGTTTAGCGACGCAACTTTGCTCACGCCGCAGATATTATATTATCGTAATCGTCCGAGCAGTTACGATAACAGTGCAACCTGATCATTGCTGATCGCTTCAATGCATGCTCGCTCCACTCCATTCCGCACACAAGGACTAACGAAATAAATTAAATAGCGATATTACGAGTGTTGAAATTGACTTTGCTGGCAAACGGATTCTAATGGCGAGAATACACAGACAGAAGCATGCCTGGGTGATGCATGATGTCTGTGTGACCCTCGCTGCCAGTAAGAAAGTACTTTAGAACACCGTTTCTCCACCTTTTTGGGCCCGCGCACTAGTAAAATTTGTAAACAAAATTCGTGGACCAGTGACATTTTTTTAACAAAAAATTTTACAAGGTATCAAAGAACTACTACATAAGTTAATTGTAACATTTTTATTATCATTTACTTACAATAATATTTAAATGTGAAGATATGTAATTATATATACCTATAAAAATTAAGTATATAAAGCTTTAACAAAACTCAAATTTTCAAAAAATCACAAACTCATGGACATAGGAACACAACAAAAAATATCAATCTTACGGTTACTAAAAAATTAAATCAACAGCATTTACAAAAATATATTTGTTGTTTGTTTGTAATAATAATCATTAATAAATAACAAACCATTGACAAAAGTCACAGCAAAACATGTCAGAAATCATAAAAAAAATCACAAAATCATTGTATATGAACACAATAAATTAATACAACATGTGATACTACACTACTAATACTACACTACACTAATAATTAAATATCTATAATTTCTATATTGGGATGTATTGTTAATGAGAAGATTGCGACTCTTCTTCAATCAACATCCCAATTGTGGGTTCTAAATTAGGGAAGCTACGTCGGAACGGTGTGTAAATATGTAGTTGCGAAGGGGCCTAACATTTTCATTGCTTTCTCGTATAAAGATGAATATTCATTTTTCAATTTGATCCAAAATTTATCTATAGATATTGTTGAAAAACTAGCTTTTAACATAATATCTGTAATCTCAAGGAGGGACTCATATTCCCTGTCACTTAATGACTTACTACTGTCATATAGTATGAAGGGGCTTGTTATACACACATTTCTTTCACACGTGGTTTTTTTCAGATGTGAAATATTTTTCGAAACTATTTTTTAAGGAATGTAAGTCATGCCCAATGATTATATTTAATTTTTATAATTTTAAATCTTGTTGCAAATTTACAAATTCAAAATAACTATTGAAAGCATCAAGTAAAGCTTAATGTTAATCAGAAAAGAACTCGAAATATGGAAAGGTTTGCAATCCCATATCACTCTACAGATTATGGTATGTATGAACCTATCACTAGGTGACATATTTGGTGAAGGCGTTGAATCTGTCAAAAAACGTAAGAAGAATGTTTTCAATTGAACATATCATAGTATTCATATGTAAATTGATTGTATAATCGTAAGTGTAATATCTATTTTGATCAATGTTATGTCCTTGACTTGAGAGAACTGATGTTATTAGTACTAATTTTTTGATGATATTTTTTTGTATGCAATGGGAAACCGTTAATAAATAAATATTATTGTTATTTACTTTATCCACTGAAAAATTATTTTATTTTTAAATCCATGGAGAAGTCTAGAAGTTAGCAAGCCACTACGATTTTGTCAACAGGGTGAAGGCAGAAATATAATAGACATATCCGAACCTGTGAGAATGCTGCAACAAATATTTTCAATTTTTCTTGGCAAATTAGAACGTTCAAATAAATTAAATGGAACCTTTCATATATATTTGAAACGGCTTTGCGGGAGTTGTCTATGAAAAAGAATAAATCGTTGCCGACTGTACAAGTCTACCAGTGGTTTCCCATTCAAGTTCAGTTGTTCTCCGGAACTGGTCAGTACTACCACTCTTTTGTTAATAAAGTTTAAACATTCACCGTTGTTGCTGCTTGAGTGTAGACGTTATTTGTCTCGTTTACGGCAGTCGAGTTTCATGTCAACCAACATAGGCCACATTAACAAAGGTTGATTAATGTCCAAGATCGATTGGCGTACGTTTATTACCAGCAGCATCGGAGTACATACAATATGAGATATGTCGTATGCTGGCGACCATCGAAGTTGATTTAGTCCTATTTGCAGATAATGGCCGGAATATTGGCGACGGTTTGATCGTCAGCTTTAACGGTTGGCGCAAGATGTGGCGTGCCTGATGTACTGATTTTGTTCTGATTGTGGACTATGGGCTTAGTATAGTCATGACCACAGTATAAAACTCTGCTCAACAAAATAATGCTTGAATAAAACATCACAATTATTTTTCAATACAACATTTTAAAGATTATTAATTGTTTCGAAGTTTATTGTAGAAAAATGGAATAAAGAATAATTTTGTTACTTTCCAGTTCTACCACGGAATTACTACATATATAAAATCCGTTAACGATAACTAAAAATATTTCAACTGGAGCTTTAATTCTAGAATATTACTATTTATTTTATGTCTCTATCAGACTTTCTTGTTAATGGTTAATATGTGTGGTTTAACAAGTAAGGAAATAAAATATAAATATATCCTTGATACAACCAAATTTCCGAAAATTATTACTGCAAAATAGATAGATAAAGCACATATTATTATTAATATAAAAAGGAGGTTTTTAACAAAATGATTAATCATTCGGTAGATTGAAATTAAATGTCTGAAAGTCTTTAAGTTTGACAATTTAATGACTTCAAATCAAGGTATTCAAGATCAGTAAGTTTTAGTGAACCTGTGTTAAGCTTTGGCAGTTTTAATCCTTCCAATGAAACAATGTTTTACTTTAAATTGCATTACTCCATTACGTTTAAAGCTTTGCCATAAATCAGAGAATTCGAAATTTGAAATTTTAAGGCCTTTAGAAACCCTTTTAAGATCAAAAAGTCATGATACTCTAGGCGGTATAGGCGACTAACTATATAAGGGTGTATTCTACCAGCTAGACTTATTATTGGAAATATCTACAGTTGAAAAGCGTTCGATATTTAGCTGCAGAAACATACTGACGAGTCTAGGCTAGAGACGAAACATGCATGTCTATAGCAGATCTGATGCAGAATGGAGAGCATACGCTTAGAAAAATTTTCTTTATATAAATGCTATTGATAACTGCATATAGTAACATAGGGGCAGCTCACATGATGATTTTTTAAACGACTCAACTTGAGTTAAGGCACTACGAGGAAGTTCAATCTAACAACATATTAGTTGTGTCATGTTACTGAGAGTTACGTTACTTCATGATATCCACGACGAACTGTGATCAGTGAAATATTGTTCAAATCTATCATTTCTCCGTATGTGGTTAGAAAATGTACAAATAAATAGAAAGATCCCAGCAATAAATCGCACTTATTAAGAGCATCTTCCCAGCGGTGGAACTCAGGTGAGACCTGACAACCGACCGTCTTAAATCTCGAACGGAGCGGAGCTACCGTGGAAACGCGATGAACTTCAATAATTACAATGCAATTATTTCTGTACGAAGACCATTTCGAGATGACCATTAAAATTCTCTCCGCCGGTAAACTCTTCCTTGATTTGCCTTTGCCTCGAATGCATTCAAGTAAAGTAAATGGTCACATTTCCCCGGTATAATTCTCATATTAATTACATCGATGGAGCGTCATTTTTGCTGCTTGTTCTCATAAGTGGTTTGTTGCAATTTTACGCTTCGACGGACATAACAAGAATCTCGACTAGAGGATCTCATGTGAAAATGTTTCTCCTTTGCGACAAAGAACGGCCACTTAGATGACCACTTCATACATCAAATTCAAGTCACTTTTTTACTTAACTAGGTACTCATTATATAGCAAAAGTGTTTAGCAGCTATTCATTATTATTCATTAGGTTAAATGAAGATGAAAAAAATTGATATAGACTGTTCATACATCTAACTAAGACGCTGAATGTGGACTACCTTAAAGTAGATCTTACACTGATCACATTGGTAGATCAATTTTATCAGCATACTAGTAGAACGCCGCACGGAGTGGCAACACTGTCTCACTAATTCTTAGCGTTCAGACAAACATACTATAAATCCCATTTTGACAGTTACTGTTGTTTTGCGTAAATAAAATTACACAATCTCAGAGATTGTGCGCTTTAAGGGTGGGTTTCAGAGCAATGCGGAAAAAGAAGTGCTCCAAATGGTATTTTCAACTGTCAGAATTTCGGATCGCAGATCGCAGCTGATCCGACAGACAGTGCTGCCACATTTCGTGGTGACATCCAAAAATGGTCTACTTTCTCTTTGGATAGAAAAGAACGATGTTGTAGGTAGGCTTAGCATTAACGCGACAAGTTCACCCGCGTATTCTTCTACATAAAATTCGTTTTTGGGGCAAATCTATGATTCAGTGCACTATATAAAAAACGTGAAAAATGTACTACTACATTTTTTTAAATTGTTGTCAGCGGCTCAAATGAATCCTTAATTTTCATTCTTATATTAAGCTTTTACAAATCATTTTTCATCTCCAGAAAGAAGTTTAGCGTTTGGAGGATTGAACTGATTGACGTTGAATGATAAAGAGTAAACGGAAGGACGGCTCTGGTTGTTTCCGATTCACCGCGTTCGATCGCATCGTTGCATCAAACCAGAGCTGAGTGTAGATGGAGCAGAAGTGATAATCAGATAGAAATGACGATTGGCCGGTGTTCGGAGGAGTCCCAACGGGGATCCCCAGAATCATCCTCATCCACGGCCCGCTCGATTATTGTAATGTAATTCGTGTAATTCGGACCGTTGCGTTGGTTGGCGCTGAAGCCGCCACCACCGTTGCGGAAACTGGCGACTACATTGGCTCGGGGCTCGCTCGGAGGGCAATTTGGCAAAGCCGTCAAATATCGCAGTGGTGGAGTCGTGTCAGTTTAGGAATGAGGACTTGGATTGGATTTTGGAATATTTGATTATTGGAATTGAGTATGAAAAATGTTAAGAAACCTAAAATCTTTCATAAATTCCAAAATTTGCAAAATTTCTGAACAATAATACGTGTCTACCAAGTACGGGGAATAACCGGAGTAAAGACTTGGATAATAGAATCTATTCTACCAAATCCTAACTTTTTTGACATCTCCAACCCTGCTAACTTCCCATTTCTGCATTTCTCCCCAGAATCAGTAAAATTCATGTAATCAGAGGCATCTCCTCATTAGTGAGGAGAAATACTGAGTCGATCTATATGAGGGTCACGCAGAAAGTCTTTAGATATTCCAAATCTATACAAGTTTAAACAAGTTTGAGCACGCAGCTATTATGTCTAAAGTTGTAAGTGCTTACACGCAAAGGCAGCCTTTAAATCGTTCAGTAGTTGCCTCGCCACGGCCTCGAATGCATCTAAGTGTTGGCCGAATTTTAACGTGAACATGGAACCGGGTAGTCGCGATTTTCGAGCCATGATTTTGTATGACTATAAAAAGGGACTAAAACAAGCGGAATGTCACGAAAGTTTAGGGAGTTGCTTTGGGGACACTACCCCTTCCAGGGCTACAGTTTTTAATTGATTTGCTGAGCTTAAAAGGGCCGGGTCTCACTCGATCATGTACCTTGCACAGGTCGACCGCCCACTGCCGTTACTCCGGAAACTGTAGAAGCTGAGCAGAATATGGTAAAAGAGATCGACATATAACCTACACCGAGATTGAGGCTTCTCTGGGGATTGGATCGGCAGCGGTCCGATCAATCATTCATGATCACCTTCGCCTAAGGAAGCGGTGTTCCAAATGGATGCTACATTTGGCATCCATCATTTTTTTTGATGAATAGAGTGTCAAACTGTTGCCTCACCCACGTTATTCTCCGGACTCCGTGCGACTTCTTCTTATTCCCTAAGATCAAAGAAGAGTTACGATGTCGCCATTTTTACACCGATTAAGAGGCAATTGCTGCATTTGAAGAGGAAATTAGCAACCTTTCAAAAGAACGTCGGTCACAAGAATTTGACAAGTGGTTTTACCGAATGCGTAAATGTACTGGGGTAGGGGGAGAATATGTGTTGAAAAAACAGAATGAGGTTTTTTAAAAAAACCTTGTAGTTTTTCTGTATATCAAAACTCTCAGCGTGACCCTCGTATAGCTATTAAAGAGATCCCATCCTGGCTGCGCTACTGCGCGTTCTAGTCCCAAATCGCCCTCTTAATCATGCTTGCACGCCTAATTACCATAACAGCCCCAATACATACAGATATGTTTAAGCTAATTCGAGCGGGCTGCGACGCCACCCCTGCAATAAACATCACCCCCCGCCCCACTACCGCCGCTGCCGACATCCGTCGTTATTATATCGTCGTCGTCGTCATCGTCGTCAAATTAAGTGCGGCCGGCTGTCTCCAGCTTCCACTCACTCGAGGGGGACAACACGTCGAATTTCATCTCTGGATGGGTTCGGATGCCGGAAAAATCGCATTTACGGCCAGAAGAAATAATGGGAAAATTAAGTCAGTCGGATCGTTCGTTTCATTTATTTTATATACTTGTTTCAGTTCATAAATAGAGGATGTGACCAGACAGAGTAGAATCAACCGCTATGATAGCACTTTTTTCAACTCATAACGAGGAAGAGAGGAACATTCTGTCACCATACGGATATTTTACTGACTAGATCTGGAAACAAGTACAGATCCTGAGTCGCACAGTTTTAAAAAGTAACGATGAAGATGAAGGAGATCGAAAAGACCGAACTGATGGAGGCCCGAACTTCTAATCTTGACTTTCCTGTATGAGGAGAGACGTAAGGCGAGAAGAAGGAATACCGAAGAAATAGCAGGGAAGGAAGACAGCCCCCAACTTGACTCAGATCGTGGCCTTAGTATGGACTTGAAACTATTACGATGTATATATCAATTTGCAAAGCTTCTCGGAGAGGCACTGGGATGGAAGTTCATCTATTAGGGCTGTGCCACAACTCATCGCACGCCTCGGTGATATCGTTATGACATTGCCATCCATTTCGGGATGCCGGAATAATCGCATTTAGACAGAAAAAATTGGAAAATTATCTCGCATAGAGATTGGACGATGACGAATGGTGAAATACCGGTTAGCGTAGAATTTTTTTATTGTTTCGTTCTCGGTAGCTCATTCCACAACACCGAGGTTCCCCAAGCTTTTTTTTAGCAAACAAAACGTTTATTTATAATATATTTATGGATATACTGATATTGTGCCAATAAATATAAAACTGCCATACATGTAGATACTAGTTGTTTATTTATGCCATTTGTAACAGCCGTTATTGAATTAGTTTCATAATTATAATATGTGGAGCATTTATTTTTGTTGCAGCCTATTTTACATTTTCTGGCAAATTAGATGCATATACTTCCTATACTGATAGCCAAAACAACAACCCATAGCGCTTAATAAATCAGCATGAATTATTAATGTTAGAAAAGATTTTGGAATGGGCTTTTATCACAAGAAACTTCATGCTGTAAATTGTAAAAATCGGCCCATTTAATGCTGAGGCTCCACAAAAGAATGAATTTGGGGAGAGGCTTGTTCGAGGTCTTGGAAGTTCGACCTGGTAATGATGCGTCTATTGGGCCCCTGTAGGGCTCCATATACCTATGCTTCACATTGTTAGAACTATAACATGTATTATATGTTAGAATATCAGAGAAAAATCAGCTTCGGTTCTTCAATGTTTCAGATTGTGGAGGTCCTTTGTAATACTAGGCGTATTGTTCTTTTAAGGATTGTGTCCAGAAACTTCACAGACTAGTCCCCCATAAGATTGGAAAAGATCTAGTCTGTTAGCAGTGCTGGGAGGAGGACGAGACTTAGTTCCACTTAATTGCTCTCTACAGTTAGACGGCCAGGTTATACAGACGAGTCTAGGCTAAAGACGAAATATGTATATCTATAATAGGTCTGATGCATAGTCGAGAGCATTCACTTGAATGTATGAATGTTGAAAAGATTCCGTCAGCCCATTCTTCCTCGCGCTTCTTGCTATTCAAATATTTACAAGTGTATCCTTTTGCAATTAATTGCCATTGAGTATTCACCGACTAATTAGCCAGGTCGATATTAATTACTATATAAATGTTGTCTGAAAAATATATCAGAAGACCGATGAATATTTATAGGACGATCCGCCGGAGGATGCAAGTTAATCGATCGGCTTTATTTATATCTAATCAGCAGCGCCTTTATCGCGATCGAAAATCCAACTGGCCTTAATGAGCGTCGACTCATGGTGTGATAAGTGGTTGGTTGGTTGTTTGGTGGTTATCTACATTTTCTTCAAAAGACCGAAGCCACACATACTTATTACAAGGAGGACTTCAAAATCGAACAAATGTATTATCGAAATATCAAAAATATTATGCACACATAGAAATGAATTCTCAGACCAAAAATATGTGCTTTCATTGAAGTATAACATATCTTCCAATATGCGCAAAGCTATAAGAATCTCGAAATAAATATACTGTATTTTTGATCACATCCAGTTAATTTAAGTAAATATTCTCAATTCGAACCTGGGAAGTCTTAGAAGTGAGGATACCAAATTCTTAAATTGACCATATAATCTTGGCACAAAATAGGAAAAATCTAACCTATAACCTAGACTAATCTTGGCGCAAATAGTTCAACTTCATTATATAACTTATTATTATAAGCATACGGTAATTTTGATGAGCTGTTATCAAAGCTAGTGTTGGTTCCTTAACATTGAAAAGAAGAGCCAAACAAGTGTCAAAACTGTACCAATGTGACTTCTTTTTTACATTTATCTGCGTCATATAGTTTTTTCCTAATTCAGGTATAAAAGTTATTGTACAGAACAGAATATACAAAATATGTACCTGTACTTAAGCCAGAAGATATACGTCCACCATTGGTAATAGGGCATATTCACAACTTACATATCACATCAAAACCTGTTAACTTTTATGAGAGTCTCATAACAGTCATAATCCCAAATTTTCAACATCCATCCTGAGTGGGGGCTGCTAAATATTGAATTCAATTGAAAATAACGGGCGCGGAAACAGACACACGCGTACCGCTGAAATGGCGAAGATAGCGATGCGGAATAAGTAAAAGAATTAATTGGAACCAATCTCAAGATTTTCGTATTCTTGATGAAGTAAACGAAGCTCCGTTGGAAAATGTGATAAAAATGAAATACTGGTTAGAAAAGCATTGGAATCTTAGTTGTTGAGAAAATTATATTTTCCTTTAGAGTATATTTCTTTCGAATGAGTATTGAATCTGAAAATATACTTCTCTTGATTCAAATTAATAATAATTCTCATAGAATGAGATGAGATATTTTTGTCGTGAGTTTAGCTTTAGAAGAATATCGAAATTCTTCAATTGAGAATTTCTTTTCAGGTGTGATATCGGTGCATTATTTGAATTCAATCTAGTTATAATAATAGTTATAGAATAGTTCACACTAAGTACTTGCTTGAAACCTGTTCCCCTGGAAGAAGTCGAAAAAATCAATAGCATAAAAATTTATAAAATTTAATTTTTGATATGTTGTACTTTCATAAAGGCTGCCAAGGCAGCCAAAATGTTAGTATAGATATGTGATCAGAGAGACAACTTTGAAATGAGTTCCAAAAGTTTGTAGTGAAATAAATCCATCCTTTATGAATATTTTTGCAATGTTCAACAAACATAACAGTACCTTATCATTATAATAAAAAAATATATCCTTATTACTATAGCTAGCGGTTTTCCACCACGGCTGCATTATTAAAACATCAAAAATCGTCAGAAAAAACTAATCAAACTTGAAAATTGCAATACACCGCACGGCGTCTACAGCACATTCGAAACAAATCAATTACGGTTCAGTATTCTGTTTATCCTGCTTCCATTGGTAATTTTAAAACACATATTAGGATTAGGCTGATAAAAACATTTCAAACGAGCTACCGAACGCTGTTCCTAGAAAAAAACCGAACGATATTCCATAATATAATCTGTTGAACCGATGATGAAGCCATAAAAACTTGATGGATTTCAGTGGCGTATTGCGGGATTCCATTTATTTTGTTCGGATATCAAATATCTTTATACGACAAGGCATTCCCCTACTCGGGATTATCGAGAGAGTTTTTATTTTTCAAAAAAATCATCGTATGAATTGCGTAGTGTTACTGTGGATGCATTTATCTCTGGAGATTATCTTCCCAAGCCGATTGATACTGCATTTGTGCTAATTTGTGGACCTGGGTTGGTGTATTCACTACTACGTGTTTTATTACGCGATGTAATATCAATGTTCACTTTGAAATATCATTCTTTAATGCGATGAAATCAAAATTTTACGAGATTCCCTCATAAATTCTAACTAAACGAACTAGAACATCTTCGAACTATTTTTGCAGGGTGGTAGTTGAACCTTTTTTATTGATATTTTAGTTGTCCTGACGACTCGGAGACTGATCAACCCTGGTGATGTTTGTTTTAGCTACTATGTGACGTGAAACAAACGCGGAATTAATCATTCACACTTGATACACATTTTGTTTGGTTCAGTTGGCGTGAGAAGAGAAAAAAATAATTACATTCAAGCGCCTCTTATTTACTATGAATAAATAAACTAATGCACAGTAACACTAATTGATCATCTGATAATAACTGAAAAGAAATGCGTGATATATTCCAGTTGTGGATAAATTGCAAATGAAAAAAGTAACATAACATTTTTATGTTTTCCTCTTCAAGTTCCATCTCTTAGCGGATGTCCTCAAGTTTTTCAGCCAAGATGTTGTTCGTTTTCCTTGGCTTCTCTTACCCTCGATTTTCCCTTCCATAATATTTTGTAGCAGTACATATTTGGGCCCCCTTATAACATGACCAAGGTACTCTAGTTTTTTCATTTGAGGGTGTTAATCTTTTTCTTCCTGCTTTTGTATTCTCTGTCGTAATTCCACATTTAAGACCCTATCAGTCCAAGAGATCCTCAGCATTCTTCGATAACACCATTTTTCGAAAGCCTCCAGTCCATCCATTTCCGGCCTCGGAACCATATAATAACAGCGTCAAAAAAACACAGCACCTCAGCAATCGTATTCTAAGTTTTAAATGTATATCTCTGCTGCAAAGAACTTTCTTCAGTTTTATAAATGCAGCTCTTGCACTCTCTATTCGAGCTCTTATTTCCTAAGATTGGTCGGCAGTTTCGGTTAGCCAAGTTCCTAAATATCTTTATTTTCTTACGCGCTCAATTGGCGCGTTGTCTATTGTAAGATATCCGATTATGTTGTTATTTTTTGTGACAACCATGAATTTGGTTTTCTTTAGATTATGTTCAGCCCATAATTTTTGCAACTGTTGTTTAGTTTTGTACGACCATTTGGAGATCTTCCAGTTTATCGGTCACTACAACAATATCATCGGCATAGCGCATGTTATTTATAATCTGCCCATTTATGGTTATTCCCTCTTGGAAGTCGTTTAGGCATTCTCTGTATACGTTAAACAGAAGTGACGAAAGTATACAGCCCTGGCGAACGCCGCGGACAATCTCCACTTCATCAGAAAATTGGTCTCCAATTCTGATTCTCGCTCTTTGATTCCAGTACAGATTCGCTATAGTTGTGATATCTCGACTATCAATATTTTTTTATTTTAAAATTTCTATAAGTTTATGATGTTGGACTCAATCAAAGGCTTTTTCAAAATTAATAAAGCACGCATACACATCCTGATTCATGTCCAGATATCTTTGCGTCAACCATTCCAAACAGAGCCTTTCTGGTACCCAATCGTTTTCTGAACCCTACTTGGCTGTCACTGATTTCGGAATCTAACTTGGTGAATTCGGTTATGAATTACTCTTAGAAAAATCTTCAAGATATAACTCATAAGAGCAATTGTTCGGTGGTCGGATCATTCTTCTATGTATTATGAGTCAACAAATCAATATAAAAACGTATAATCTTGTTCGTATGTCGTTGTAATGTTAAGTAGTGATCCCTAAAACCTCCTTAATCATACGCCACTGTCTGATTCTTCCAAGCAAACATTCCTAGGCGAACCTGAGCGGATTAAATCAACGCGATCAGGCTGGGATGCGGTCCACTATTCAAAATACCCATCAATTTTTTTTCTTTTATTTGAAACCAGTAACGACGGACAAAAAGCTGTTTATATAGTAATGGACAGCGTTTAAACACGTTTACCTTTCAGGAGCATTGTTTCGAAACCGCAAAATAAATAGTTGTTTGAGAAGATTTTCACGGTTGTGTGACGGGACGCCATCATCAGATTTGATCCACTAAACGTTTTTTAGATGGTTCGTTGTGGACGGATACACCTAACGCATTGCTTGCTGCTTGGCTCTCCGTTATATTCCGATACTTTTTTCTTCACGAAATCGTAATGTATTAGATATCATACCAGTTTTCCTATGTTTATTATACACTGAGTCTTCTTTCATTTTCATCTTTATATAGAGTTTTTCTTGTAGTTGTCAGGGGGTTAGGGTTAAGTGCTCTAACAGTTGCCACTCAGCCATATTCATGTCACTGGAGGCCCTGAATCTATTAAAAAACCATAACGCGTCATGGAGTGCTCATTTGGGGGACCCCTTGGGACGATTCCCAAGCCTTCCATACTGAAAATCTACATTGTTACATTTTGCACGTTGTAAGGCAATCCAATGTGGTCTTAGAAAACATCAAAACGTAAACTTTTCATATCATCCTGGTAGACTGAATCTTTCTGGGAATCCGATATCAATTAGCAATCCTCGAACATCTTTGGATGGCACTTAATTGACCTCATCCATCGCTTCGACGCAAAAACGCGCAGCAAGATTTCTGCTCAGATCGATAGCATCTTTATAGTCCTTCTGATTGACGGTAATGCCGTCAATATTAAGCTGTTACGTTCATTTTTTTCCACTTAATGGGGCAATTTTATTACGATGGTATTGTTCACTTTTATCATCCACTTGAATTCTGGCACTTTTGTTTGATGTGTCGCAAGCATTCCGATTCAATTGTCCAATGGCGTAGCCTTCATGAAACAATCGCCGCGAACAAGCTTACTTTGTTTGTATCTTGCCGATAATTCTGATACAATGTTAACCATATTTTCCATATGATGGAATTTTTAAAATTTGATTAATGGAAATTTGAGCTCACGCGTTTTTGAACCCACGTATAGTTCAAGTTTATGATTTCAGATAATATTTTGGACTCATTAAGGCATTGACAATAGTTTCGATCATATTGTCCAACTTAAAATACCGCCTGGTTTAGTCAGTAAAACGTATATCGTTAGATCCGTTTATCAGCTGTCACTTTCGAACATCCAAACCATCTAAGCTCGTTCAATTTGATCATCTAGTCATAACAAAAGTGGAAGGCCCAAGATGCTACATTGCGGTGCAAACGTAATGAATTTCTGGTCCAGAAGGGGCAACCTTGAACCAGAAATCTCATCCAAAAACCCAATTAAAGTCCGAATAGCTCCCCGCGGTGGAGCGACGCGGCGAGGCTGGCATAATCCGGGGTCAATTAGTGATTTTAAACGGCCACCTGTTCTGGGGGAGAGGAGAGGAGAGCGCATCCACACATTCCCTTGTAATTAACCTGATCGCACGTAGCGGGGGGCGGAGGGGGCTGGACGCCGACCGATCGCGTATGAGGCGTTGATTAAGTCCCCGCGGGACGTCTCTGTATGGTGGTGTGCCGACGCTCCTGTTGTGATGCTACCTGAAGCTACCTGTGATGCACTCTGCCCAAATATCACACCTTATACAGATACGCTTTTATTCAGCTCCCTCTATCTGGCAAATACCATCGTTTGGGACAAGATTGATAACCCGAGGGTGAGATTCTTCTTCAAAGTTGCGTTTTCGTAAATTCTAATTCGGATTGCATAGAGTTTGTTAGATTTGTCTTCCTCCCGCAAGTTTATGTAGAATAAACATGGTAAAATAACATCTGTACCTACTGTCACGCTGATATGTTGTTTTGTGTGAAAAAGTGCATTTAAAATTGATTCGAAATTCGCAACTTCCAGAACTTTGATTGGTAGTAGTGTTGAGGGCCAGTGACCCTACGTCATCGTGGATTTAAATAAAAATTACACACGCGTTTATTATGCGCATAGGGGATTATGGAACCCCCAAGTCTGCCAGAAAAATCCTATGCAAAAATGTCTATCCACGATTTATTGTTCTTAACAGTTCGACGTCTGAAGACTGACTGACTGCTGTCACAACTCGACAATCCAATTTATACAAAAATGCCCATCTCGGATGTTCCAAAACCAAATTTAGAACAATCTTGATAACTGCTCACATGTTCTGGACGATTTACATATATAGGGTGATCATTTCTTAGCAGCTACTGCTGATCTCATTGCAGTGTTAACAATTATCAACGTTATCACCCTTGAAACTACGAGCCGTCTCCGAAAGGAAGTCCTGGGTACAAGCCTGAGCACAGCTAGATTTTTTAAAGTGTTCGTTGCCCCCTACAAGCCTATATAATTTTTTATTCGATCCAACATCATGCTAAATGTCAGGATTTTTTTGATTTTTCAATATTTAATTAATGCACTCTTGCACAGGATTTTCCTGGCAGACTTGGTGGTTGCATAATGCCCTATATGTATGTACTTAACGCGTGTGAAATTCTTATTTAAATCCGCGATTGTTTCAACAACATTATATAGTATAAATAAGCTTGCTCTAATTTTTCTCTGTCCCGTTTCTTAAACATGTTTATTGAAAGCTGATTAGGACGTTTCCCATTTAGTTGTATAATTTGTCTGTTCTTTGATTAGACACCTATATAACTTTTGCCACACAGAGTCGGATTATTTTCTGGCTTTGTGTAGTATTCAATGTCTTAAAAACTGGTCTGATATTTAACTGTTTGTATATATATACAATTTTCTTTCAACAGCCCAGGTTTTGTTCAACCAGCTGAGTAAATGACCGGATCTCGCCGAAACCAGATTGTTTCCGAGTCTCCTAATTTCAAATTTGTAACGTAAACCTTCGAATAGAAATGATAGTGTAAACTGTTACCGACCGACCGACCGACCGACCGACGTGTGAAATCGTATTAGTAGTGCAGTAAAGCGCGATTGTCGAGAGCATAGCAAAGAGCAGGTCCTTGTTGGCGTATCGCGTTTCTGACGGATCGGACCTCCAGGGCGGTCGATTGTATCGATCGGTTATTACATCAGATACGATTAGCGATACTGCTGCACCGCACCGTATCTCAGCAGGCGGTGATTTGCCGCGCGGTAACCTGGTGGTACGGCCGAGCAATGCCAGTAGCGAGACTCCTCTGGAACCTTCCTTCTAGTCATATTTCAAATGAATGATTTATCTATTGGAACAATCATTGCTAGCAACATCAACATTTATAGCAAAACTAGTGTAGGAATACAATCAATATGGTAGTCACTGATAAGAAAGATGAAGAAACTACAACTGGACCCAACGAACTTGAACAGAAACGAGACACGAAATAACCACCGAATAGCCACTCAAGTCTTTAGATATTCCTAATCTATACAAGTTTAAACAAGTTTGAGCACGCAGCTATTTTGTCTAAATTTGTAAGTGCTTACACGCAAAGGCAGAGTTTGAATCGTTCAGTAGTTGCCTTGCCACAGTCTCGAATGCATCTAAGTGTTGGCCGAATTTTAACGTGAAAATGGAACTGGGTAGTCGCGATTTTTGAGCCATGATTTTGTATGACTATAAATAAAAGGACTAAAACAAGCGGAATGTCACGAAAGTTTAGTGAGTTGCTTTGAGGACTCTGCCCCTTCTAGGGCTACAGTTTTTAATTATGTGTAAGGTGAAAAAATCGACATATAACCTACACCGAGATTGAGGCTTCTCTAGGGATTCGCCTAAGGAAGCGGTGTTCCAGATGGGTGCCACATCTGTAGCCCAGTGAGCAAAAAGTAACAAGAGTCGATTGGCTAAGTTTATGCTTGAAAAATTTGATAATGGCACAGTAAAAACACTTTTGATATCGTAACCGGAGACGAAACATGGTTATATCTTTATGATCCCGAAACTAAACAGCAGTCATTAGTTTGGTGCTTTAAAAGTGAGCAGCCTCCAACAAAAATTCGTGGTTCGAAGAGTGTTAGAAAGAAAATGGTCGCATCTTTTTTCTTCTAGAAGTGGATACATCACAACTATAGCCTTGGAAAATCAAAGGATAGTCACTTTTGAATGGTATATAACCAAATGTGTTCGTGTAGTCTTCCAAGAACTCGTCTGCGAGGTATTCAATGGCACCATGAAAACGCACCTGCCCACAGCGCCGCTAGAACACTCGATTTTTTGCTGAGCAGGGTGTCAAACTGTTGCCTCAACCACCTTTTTCTCCGGACCTAGCTCCGTACGACTTCTGCTTATTCCCTGAGATCAAAGAAAAGTTACGAGGTCGCCATTTTTCCATGGATGAAGAGGCAATCGCTGCATTTGAGGAGGAAATTAGCAAATTTTTAAAAGAACGTTGGTCACAAGAATTTGACAAGTGGCTTTACCGATTGCTTAAATGTATTGAGATAGGGGAAGAATATGTTGAAAAAACAGAATAATTTTTTTTAGAAAAAACCTTGTAGTTTTTCTGTATCTAAAAACTTTCAGCGTGACCCTCGTAGCTATCGAAGGGACAGGTTTACCCGTTCACCTGAAGAACAATGATATAGACAATGGGTGTCCGAAACACAACTTCTGGTTTCTCAGTAACAAATTAATATTGTATGTTAAAAAGCTGAATTAATGCAGTTCTTGCATTCAAAGAACGACTGCAATATGAAGGAATAGGGAGAACACGGAAATACACACAGTCCATTTCCTCTTTTCGATGTACGAGATAATCGACACGAAATCGAGCAGGTATATAAGTGGAAGTAGCTGCAATTATTGTTATTATTTAAATATGCGATACGCGAACCGTTCTGCGTTTTATCTTGGCATAATTTTAAAAAAATCATTCGAGTAAACGTAATTGCGTTTAACGTGTGTATGCCCAGTTGAACACACATGCAACTGAATGAGCATTTCATGGAAATTATTTGACCTATTAGACATGTTTCCATCCAAATGATTTCTGAATAAGATTTCATTTTGTGAAACTCTTCCATCTTTATGTTTGTATTGATTTACGAATGAATACGATAGTCATGTCATATATTGATGAATTATAGTAGATTGCGTCGAATGAAAATGTCAAATAACAATAATTCATTTTACAGAGGAAGATTGTGTGATTCGAACGCCACTCCTCAAATAAATAAAGGCGCTGGCGATACTACTTCCCACTGAGGGGCGGTTTAATTAAGCTTGGCGTGGATTTTATCGAAGCTATTCAACTCGATTGGGAAGTGTTTTGGAGCGCTTCTCATTCATAGGAAAATACAGTGGGACATCAGAGGCGTACATGTCTCATCTTCACATACTTATAAGAAGAAAATCTCAACTCAAAAATTGCAATATTATTAAAAATATATACTCAAGGCAAGAACAACTGATCTCACTCTAAGACAATTTAGTTACTTGATAAGAAAATTATTATTAATTTGAACTAAGAAAAGTATAATTCCGAATTAGATACTCATTCGAAAGAAATATACTTTAGAGAATAATTTTTGATTAATGAGCTGTTAAAAAATTGGGATTGTGACTGTTGTGAGGATCTAAGGTGTTGATGTAATATGTGAGCTGTGAATAAGCTTGATGGTGGACGTATATCTTCTGGCTTAAGTACAGGTACATATTTTTTATATTCTGTTGATCTGTACAATACCTTCCAAACTTGAATTAGACTAATAAAGATAAATGTGTATGAATTTCGTCACAATGGTACAGTTTTGGAACTTTTTTGGTTCATCGTTGATACTGTAGATTTATAACGTGTATAGAATATTCATGGCAAATGTCGAACCAAACTGTTTCGCATATTAAAATCAAAAGTCGTCAGTATAGCAAATACTAGAGGGACCTCACAAATACGAACTAGCAACGCCTCAGAAGAGCCTCTTCCAGAAAATTATAATCAATAAGAAAAAGAAAGGAGGATAAGAAAACTTATAAATGCCGTTATTATTCATTTATTCTGGATAGCTTATCAGTCTCGCTGTAATCTACAAAAGGGGCCAAAACATATCTCCTAGCAATCTCTGATTATTTGCATTTTTTTCAATCAAATGACATCAAATATTGTTAGGATATTTCATGTCTCGATATGCCGTGCTATTTCAGTTATTAAACTGTATCTCAGTTTGATCCCCGCTACTGGGTTTGCTAGGGTAATTAACTGAAAAAGGTGACATTAATTAATGAATTAAACTCCCTGCTGCCTATAGTACGAAGGGCTGTAGTTGTGTGCGCGGCGTATACATAGAGTATCCCGCGGCTTTAATTTATAATGCACCCACTTAATACGAGCTATAATTTTCCCCAAAAACCTGGCAAACGATAATTAATAAAGCTTACGCAAGGGGGTGGTGGGGGCGAAGAGGCGCGTGAAAGGGGTGACACGTTTTAATAAATTGATTTTTATTGTGCTTTGCCAATAGCGTGAAGCTAAGCGGTGATGGATGATAGCTTTGTGGGATAATTAAAAGGCTGCATATTCAATGAAAGGTGTCGATAAAACGGTCTTTATTCTTGGTAAGTAAAGCTTAGAAAAAACAACTTTGATGGGTATCTCGCTTACTGATAAACTTCCCAATGCTAGCACAGCCTGGTAAAAAGTAATGCATTTAGGTTCAGGGAAAAAATATAATTCTCTGGTATATTTAATTTAGTTAGAATTTTGTGTAGTTTTTTCGTTAATTGATGCAGACACAGTCTCTGTTTTTTCGAAATTTATTGTGTGGATACTTGTGTTTACAATGCGTCACCTTGTTACTTCACAACGAATCTCCAATATAACAAGCTTCATAAAAAATTGCTGGTTGAATTGTAGAGCAGACTGTCTTCCTCCTTCCTGCGGAAGTGCCAATTAGTCTGCCCCCTAACTGACGGTTTTCGTGTTGAAAAACACGCGTTTGTCACACCGTTGCACCAGCGCAAGTCATCTGTTTCTGGTTCTGTTTGTTTTTTCATCGCTCCGGGCGCATTGCGATTGTCATTATCGTCAACTACCCCGTGGCTATAGTATCGCCTACTATTTTTTTGTTTCGTTTTATCTACTCGCCCACTACGATGTCATTATTATTTTGTTAATCGTATAGAGGTATCGTTTTAACGGCATTTGAAACAAAAAACTTCTGTTCCGACGGTTACAATCTACCTACAGCATTTCATGATCAATGTGAATAGACATTCATCCTCTCGCAGCGCTTATGAAGCGCAACAGGCATTCTAACTACTTGGCGTGAAGTTTTAAAGAAAAGGTTACCCAGTAAAGGCCTGACACAAAAATCAAACCTACGTTACTGGAATCAAAAAGCTAAAAGGAGTAAAAATAAAATTTAAAGCTCATCAAATTTCACTTTTTGCCTTCAAGAGACGCAAAAACATAGAAACAGTAGGCCAAGGTGTAGGAAAATGAGCGTCTGGCAACGACGTTCCGTGTTGATGTCTTTTTTTTAGGAGCTAAATTTGTAAGATTTCTCACACATTATTAATAGTGGAAGTCCAGCATTTTGAGATAGATATAACCATGATTTCCAAAAAAAATGATGTCAACGTTGACACTCTACGTCATACGCAACTTGACCTTTCTTAGTTGAAACTGAATTTAGAAAATCAGTCTTTTTCATAATTCTGCTCCGCCGATTTTCAAAAATTACAAAGCGTTTTCATACTTGCCATATCAGTAACCAAGTTAGAAACTTTGATCAAAATCCCAGAAGCTCTTTCCGAGTAAGACGGACAGACCGACAGTAATGAGTTACATCGATTATCGTGATATATACTTCATGGAACATCAAGAAAACAAAAAATCTAGAATTGGACATTTTTCGAATTACAATAATTTCCCGCCCATTGCCGTGGAAATTCAAATGAAATTAAAGAATCCTTACGACTTCGATCTTATAGCATAGCATATACATAATAACATTTCGAAAAAGAAAGTTGGCCATATATTATGAGAGTGATGATATCGTTCAAAATCGGTTATAACCCATATATCGAGTATCGTTATCTCCCGATTAGGATCCGGTTGACCAAACTGCCCGATATCGCGTTATTGTATATCGCTCGGAGGAAATCGGATCAGAGTGTCGAACACCTGACCGGGTGCGATACCAAGGAACTGTCGTGGTCACTGACGCACCGGGAGGTCCACTCAATCACCCATCGAATAATTCTGGTATGAAGACGACGTATCGGATGGCCACCACCATGCACACCATGTCTAGATCATGCACTACTCACCGTCATCGAATCTCTTACACTTTCCGGACGAACTGCTCCCAATTGATTAATTTAGCGAATGAACTTTATCCCTGCTGGATGGACACTGAATATGGTGATCACCATTGAATCGCATCAGAAGCATTCATAGTTTGAGCATAGCATTGATAGAGAGACTGAGCCAGCAGGGAAACATTTTCAAAATTGCATGGATTCGCACATCCATTTGGCAGGGTGGTCACCGAATATCTATCATTTCTCCAACGCTCGTCTAGCTGTACATCAACGAAGTATTGCAAATAACATTCATAATATCATCTCAAGAGTCTTCACAATGATGAGAGCAACATGCCCTTTAGATTAATGAGGTCATCCAAAGAACTGTGGAATGGGGATCTCCAAATGGAGTTCAGTTCAAAGCGCAGAAGGCTCAGACAAGTATCCTGACGAGAAAATGACGTGCTGGTCTGCCAGCTATGGGAAAAAAGATCATATCAACAGTAACATATCCTGGCACAATCATGATACCGGCCTTGTTCAGTCGGCGATTCAAAAGCTGGGGTTCTCTTTAGTTGCAGAAGGTTGTGTTTACCAGAACAGCTGCTGCTACTGTGCCAGGTTCAGATAAAAAATCACTGTAGTGCTACTCGCATGTGGGGGTGTGCGCCGAAGGACTTCCTGAAGTTTTTGGATAACATACAGAAACGAGCAATACGTCTAGTGGATTCCAGTTTTGGCAGATTATTCGTGAAATTACACAATTTTGTTTCCAATTACTCGATTTGGCGAATAAGGTAGCCATTCTCATGATTTCCAAGCAAATTCATATGTAATTGAATATCGCAGTTAATTGAAACAGATATTATGCCATGAACTAGGAATTCAGTAACGATATGATCTGAAACCAAGGCATAAATATAGAATTACTCTACCTCGGTTTACAACTTATGAAACTTCTATTATCTTGTCGAATCATACTGGTGATTCCCCCTCGCCCATTGCTTACCGGTAATTCATAAACTTGTATTCATTCCAGCTTCGCGTCAATATTGGTTGGTTAGGTTAGTTGATTGTAAGGTGTGAAGCTTTTCTATAATACAATCATTAAAAACCATTCATAAATGTTGGTAAAGCAGATATGAAGCATTGTGACTGGGTTTGAAAGAAAATTTCATAGCACCAGCTTTCATATGAAGAAACTATTAATGCAAAATAAATATGATACCTACTAGAACTCACAATATTTAAGAAAATATGTATATTAAGAAAGTTCAATGATTCATCCACTTTGAAGGTAGAGAATAAATGAGGCGGAAGAATAATGAGATATCGCTTGCCTGAATTTTTTCAATTGGAGGAAATGGACTTTCATCAGATGACAAAAAACCTGTGAGACAAACATCCGTTCAAAAAACCATTTGTCACATAATAAAAATTTTCCTGTACAGTTACCACTCTCCAAATACAGCTTCACCACATCCTTCGTAATCGAGATGATAATTAGCATTTTTATGAAAACGTAACTCAATACCTTATTATGCCGCTGCCCTATTGACGAGACGCTGTCTTCCCTTCCGCTTGTGGTTTCACCAAAGGGACACACTTCCATTGGCGTACGTCAAATGATTCATAGTAACAACTTATATTCATATTATTAACTTCCTCTCTTGTGATTCATCTCATGTCATTGGCCTGCATAGATGATGTGAAACAAGTTTACTTACATTGATACATTCTCAAACATTTTTTCTTTGCTGTCGACCATTCAGAATGATATAATAGTGCTAAGTTGACTGAACTGTTATCGATATTTCATATTTTTCTAGTAAGAAATGTTGAACTTCATTTATGTTTTGCATTTTCTGTAAACTCATTCGAATGTTTAAATGAAGATTTTTATATTCGTTCATTAAAACTTTTGGGATAGGTACGTTACTTTTGTTTCATCAATGAATCTAACACTATGATGATAATTTAACTATTTAGTCGGAGCGCAAGAACTTGATTCCTAATCGGAATACTTTATGGAAATTTCTGAAGAAAATAATCTCGACGTCACACGTAAAAGCTGGCAACAGTTGCCACTGTCATGAGAAAATGGGGAATTAAAGAGCTGTTGGATTTTGGACCTTATGCATAAGGTGATGACGGTCTACAAAATGCTAAAATTGTATAGATAAATTGTTAAGCAATAGTCATGCATACAGTCAAACCATATTGGAAACATATTATGTAAAAAAGAGATATTTTGCTGGGCATATATTTGAATTGTATGACGCATGCGCAAAATAAAATAAACTTCAAATTTTTCTGGACAACCATAGAGATTCTAACCCAGTTTGGACTAGCCCGAGAGAGAGAAAGAGAGAGCGCGCGATCCAATCCATGCGACAGGGACAGATCAACGAAAAGGGAAATAAGCGTGCGAAACCATAGAGATTGCATGTTGCATGTAGTTTATCTAGGAAAATATGGAAAATATCGATTTCCAACTAGGTATACAACATAAAGACACTAAACTCAACTTAACCTGTTATGTTCGAGTTGTCATGCAAGCCTGCACTTCTCCTCGGACCACAGAGAGGTCATAATCGTACAGCATTTTGTTGAAAAATCCGGATGATACTGAGTTTTCACCTCGTTGTATGAGTTTACTTTCTCCGAAAAACGAAAACGTTGCACTCATGCTAACTATAAAACTACCAGCTATTTTAATTTTGAATATTTGAATGTTCACAAGTCCTACTACAAGTAAGTACCCTTTCATTACAATTTGTTTAAAAATGTTTTGACATCCATCGATATTTTATACATATAAATATTTTGATATGTATTATTTATATGGTTAAATATTTTTTTATTGTTAAATAACTCAGATAGAAGAGACATAAAATATACTCTGAGGGAACCTTTAATCCATTTTTTTATCCCAATGGGCTGAGTACATAAGTTTCAAAAAAGAACGACCAAAAAACAAAAATTTCTTTAAGACAGTGCGCGGTGTTGTCAAATGTTCTTTAAGACGTCACCACTAAACGGGTCCATTTATTCCAGCCTAGTCTGTGTGTTAGTGATAAAGCAACGCCACTGGCTATCGAGACCGGTTCAAGAAAAATTGTTGTGTATATTTAACGTATCGTTAACGTCAGTTAGGAATCTTGTATATCGATAAATTTGACACCGTATCTGTTCTGTGCATGCTTGGCGAGGTGTAAGGATAAGCAGACACTCAACCGGCTGGACACCAAGCGATCGCATTAGCCACGATCATTGCACTAACTGACTTAGTTAAGTTGAAAATGAAAATATTGTAAGCATTAAAAAAGATACTGGAAAATATACAAGACAATCTTGGTTAATTTGGCTTCATTTATGCATATTCTTCTCCCACCAATAAATTCATATCTAAATACCTCTCGCTGCGCTTCTGGCGCTATAGGTTTTCTGTCTTTTCGAGAGCTTATTTAAAATCCACGACACGTATTAATATTACGGTTATTTAGTATTTTACATGTACGACAGGAACTTATAATCTGCAAATATGAAGAAAAGGCTATGTGTTAAGTTAAATAGTCTAGTTATATCAGGCATGTTGTATAGATGTACGATATACTATCCTTGTTTGGATCAGGAAACAGCAACAAGACTCCGAAAAAAATACAAAATGCATGTTGCAGGTTAATAACAGGACAAAGAAAGTGTGAACACATTACTCCATCGATTAATGGGCTGAAGAGTGGCCGAAAGTTGAACATTTGTATACCTATTATATTACCTAAATTTTCTATTCAAAATTCTTATCACGTTTTCACCACCATATTTGAGAGAAAAATTATTATTTAGATTGAATGTGCATACAAGGCCTATAAGGGATCCGAATGTTTTAACCATTCCAATACATCGGACAGCCATGTTTCAACGCGTTTTCTCATACCAGGGACCGAAGCAGTTCAATGTTTTGGGCAGTGATATGAAAATAACATTTCAAATCATAAGCGCTTCAAATTTGATTAAGGGAATACCTTCTCTTTCTCCAACAGTCACGACATCACGACAGACTTCAGAGCCATGAATTCTTATTTTCAAAACATAGGTTCTTATTTCATTCCCCTTTTTTAATGAATTTTTTGAAAACAATTACTGCAGAATTTTATTAACATATAAAATTGTGTTGATGCTTATTTTATATTTTATTAGCTATATTATATAGAAGTTAGACTAAGTTTTAAGTTACGTAGTTGAACCAGTTGAGTAGAGTAGCCATTGAGGCTAAACTTCGCCGTTTGTACTATGTACAATAAAGATATTATTATTATTATTATTATTATTTGTTAATATTATTCCACTCTGAAAATTAGAACTGAACCAAATGGCTAAAAACTTACCAAAAACAAAATATATATTTTTCTCATGCCAGGTGACAATACTCGAATGATCTAATTGCTAGGTGTTGAAAGGAGGGCAGGTGGTACCGTTTCATGGTCGACTGGGATCAGCCTGGCCGCTTTTTAGCTCTCATATTATTGTCGGTAATTTGCTTTGTGCAAATGGATAATTAATATCGAAAGCTGGTACTACTAACATGCGAATTCTAAGGGTGGACTTTTAAGTGCGTCCGGTATATCTGTGTATTTGAATATAAATAGTAGTGTAGTTGCCTTGATTAAACTGCATATCAAATCATCGTCCATCCTCCATAACTGAATGAGATGGATCAGAAAGTAACTTATGGCTATTTCAGAACAATAGATTTTTAAGTGTAAGAAAGTGTATCTTACAATTACCAGCACTACCAACTATAGTATAAGTATTTTTGGCAGATGACAACTGACTCGTTGCAAAAAACCGATAAACAGGCTTGTTAGTTATAGTGAATATTTTCTCGCTAAATTGTATCCGTCTACTCACTTAAGTGACATATAAATATATAAAAACAATAAAATATGTATGTTTATGCATCATGAACTCTAAATCATATATTTTCACGTAAACAATTTTATTCTGGTAGTTTTGAATTGCAAAGTGCTGATATATAGTGTTGAATATTAAAAGCGTATTTCCATTTGAAATCTATATAATATGGGGTGGATAATCGAAAAATGAAATGTATATATATATATATATATATATATATATATATATATATATATATATACATCAAAAAGACTAAGAGTGTATGATGAAGAATTTGAGTATAATATATAAATATACATGATTTATAACTGACTGACATATTGGCTTCTTTCATAAACTTAATCAAAACTAAACACGAAGATACTGGATGAATTAATCCGATAAAAATGAGCTTACGAATCTTTAGGTAGCGTGTTATAATCCTATTCCTTTCTTTATAGTCTTTGCATGATCAGTTTTGAAATGGAAAGCATCTATTGGTATCTATGTGTCGGTTTTCTAGAGACTAATGTTAAAGAAATACTATGACTGGAAAATTAAAAATTTTCTACAACTTGATATAATACATTACTCTTGAAAGAGCATCTAGCAATGAAATGGCCAAAGTAAGATAGGGATGAAAAATTGAGAAAATGAGAGGGGAGAACGCTAACGAGACTGAACCGTTACCGCACACTTTCTATATCCGATCACATAGTCAGCAGGCAACCCGAAAATAACAATGTACGCAGTGGTGATCATACAATCGATTCAAAGCAGTTAGTCATTCAAGGAATCAACTAATGCGTGAAGCCAAATTCGAAATTAATTATAAGTATTTATTGAAAAATTACGGGTGGCGAGTCTCTACCACTCCACCATCGAAGCATTTGGTGTACGTCCCTTATCAAGGGAAACCGCAACAACCCTTTTACCCGAAACAAATGCCCTAATGGGCCGAGCAGGCATGCACGACAAGCACCCTTGATGGCAATTGCCAGGTACAGTTGAGGTGTTTGTAAATTGGACACATGTCGGATCTAGGGCGAACTTTCTCTATCAACATTAAATGGAAAACTATACTTAAATTTACCGTGTTGTTGCATTTTTGATCATGCCATTAACTAAAATCCCAAATGTTTGAATAAAAATCTGTGCCAATGCTTCGGCAGCTGGAACAAATCAAGCGACCTTTTCTAAAATTTCAAATAAAGATAAATTAATGTGAAGTATTAAGTTTCAGTTTTGGACTTATGAAGGTAGTTTCAGCACCTCATATTGTTTAGAGATCAATTGCACCATTCCATTATAGTGGACACAGTTTCAAATTCATGTAGATTGTAGACGCTCTTACTTGGTGAAACTCTTCCATCACGTAGATAAAAAGTTTGTAGTTTTCACACAGTTTCACAAATAAAACTCTTTCTTTTAGTGACGCGTTTCGTTTTTTATTTTGAGTCCGACGATGATTTTAATAAAAATCGAAACACGTCACTAAAAGAAAGTTTTATTTGTGAGACTGTGTGAAAACTACACAACTTTTTATCTACAGAACTTTAAAACAAAAACATTTTGTCCTGGACACAGTTTGTCTATGGATGTCAGGGTCAGTAATCTAGTTTTTCTATAAAGTGAGCTATAAAAACAGCCCAAACTCTTTATTATATGTTTTGATTAATTCCGGTTTTCCGAATACTTTTTTCAATAACATTTAACTCCAAGATGGCGAAGGAAGTGTCTATAAAATATATTCGTCTCAGCTGTACTTTTCATTTATGTCGCTAGTTAAACATTAATACAACAGCTTGCCAGCAAAAAGATGTAATTGTTCACGCGCTTTTGTTGTACAAGGCATTAAGTGACTATTTTTGGTTCACCATCTTTCAGGAAAGGAAATTCCTTATATATTCGTAATATCATATCTAGCAGCTGCTTGTTATTACGTTATTTTTGTTACAAATTTGGCATCGCACCTCCAATGGACTGGACAGGTGGTGTCCAAAAATGATTATTAGGGAGTAATTTAAGCTCCTTAAAGCTTCATAGTTAAATAAATATCTAATTATGCTATGAGAGATTTTCATAGAGGATTCTACTACCATTTTTATGAGGAACTGACTCTGTAGGAAAGATGAAACGGAATCATATAATTATTGTAACATGATACATAATTATATTAACCAATATTGAATCTTGCCATTATTAGTGTATCTAAAAAATAAGCTTAACAATACCTATACAAATTTAACACATTTGAATTTGATTTCTCTGACAAAACAATGTTGAAGCTTAGGAAAAGATGATATCAACTTGAACTTCAATTAGTTGAGCATTTTTAGTTTAGTTTTAAGACATTCATTTAAAAATAAATTTTAGACATAAAATTCAATAAATAATTGTTTTCTATTGTGTTTCACTTATTCCAAGATTCAACAATATTATCTTATCTTACAGAATATCTCGTAGATCACAAACAAAGACATCACTCTAGAATCCATAGATGTTCAAAATCATATTAAACCTGAAGGGAGCATTTAGGATCATTGTATATGTTTTCAATTGGCGGCTAGTCAAAATATACTGACCAGTTTTTCATGTTGCTATAATTTGGAACATGCAGTTATTTTATTGATTGCTCAAAGGTGCATCTGGTTAAGAATCCGATGTCGTGTTTGCCTCCTGCTGGGTCGAAGAGTTAGTCTGTCGATTGTCGCGTGCCCACGTTATTCAAATTAAAAGGTGTACCTACAGTCAGCGTACCTCTTTAACTCTTTATAGTATCTGCTAAACTAATGCACTTGTTAAAACATTATCTGTAATTAAGTTGTTGCAATTGCAGCATGATAACACTGACATGACAAAGTGGGCAAAGCTGCGCGATTTCCGATCACGCTGATGATAAAACGAATGATGACCTGAAACGTTTTGCGTGACGGTGCGAGGGTAGGTTATACATTTTATTTTGTTTCATTTTATTCAAGTTATATATTGGTCTGTATATGACTAATGTGTAACATCGTTCTATCTTGAAGTTAACCTCTTGCAAAGGCGTTGTATATAGGACAGATCCCTGGGAATCCCGAAATTGATGGTAAACACTTCCAACGCACATCAAAACAATGTTTATACCATTGACGAATATTAAAATTTGTTCATAAGCAGATTATCTCACTGTGTGACACCACAAAACGTGCAAATCAAGAATGATTCTAATTAATCATTGAATGGAATAAATATTTGCTCCATAATATCTCATTAGTTTACGTGTAGGAAGTAAAAACCGCAATTTTGCAACGGCCCTTCATAATTTTGATATATTCTCAGATTTTCATATCAGTATCCGGTGCAGTCGTTACCTGTTCAATAGAGCGACAAAATTGATGTATGCACGCCAACTTTCCAATTTTTCCACCAGTCAGTTGTGGGGTGGGGGGATGTGGTCGGTCGGGAAGCCCTTGACAGGCACAACAGTCCTGCGGTCAGCGTTGAAAAGTTTCCCGCCATAATCGGCTCCTTAAATAATCCCGGATCCAGTTACCTATGGATGGTTGGTCGATTGCCTCGTTTCCTGTTTTCAGATTCTACTTTTTTCTATCTCTATTTCAGTTTTGTTAATGCTTTAATTGTATTTTATCATGGAAGCCTCATGACTGGGGATTTATATGTGTATTTGTCTGTATATATAAGCTGAATGTTTCAATTGGATTTACGTTATGTGGAACTACAGTGTGTACATATTGAACAGCTTGTAGGGCAAAGGCCAATTCCATCATTAGAAGTTAACGTAGTAGAAAAAGTGTAACACAGGTCGCAACCAGAATAGTGATAATGAATTGGAATATATCTATGTTAACGAGTTAAAAATATAAATTCAAGTTAACATTCTGTTTGATGACACATTCATGCTCATTGTAGGAGTCAGAATAACTAAAGATGTGATTTGATATGGAAACGTCTGTCAATTGTGTCTGTATATATAAGCTGAATGTTTCAATTGGATTTACGTTATGTGGAACCACAGTGTGTATATATTGAACAGATTGTAAGGCAAAGGCCAATTCCATCATTAGAAGTTAACGTAGTAGAAAAAGTGTAACACAGGTCGCAACTAGAATAGTGATGATGAATTGGAATATATCTAAGTTAACGAATTAAAAATATAAATTCAAGTTAACATCCAGTTTGATGACACATTCATGCTCGTTGTAAGAGTCAGAATAACTGAAGATGTGATTTGATATGGAAACGTCTGTCAATTGTGACAACTGATGGTAAATAATATATCTGATATTAATTCAAACCAAAAAATACAAATCTAATCGTCTCGCATTTTACAAAGCATGGTCTAGATGAATTAATAATATAAATATTAACAAACTACTTTCAAATGTATTGAGTTCATTTTACCGTTTCATGATAATTGTTACGTATTTAGTAATAAAACGTGGATGTGGCAGTTGGGATGAATAATAAAGGGTGGTTTACTTTCTTTCGTTTATGAGCCATATTTACTGGTGGAACTACAAGCTGACAGAGCTTTTTCATTTTACTACTTTGGTTGTTTCATTGTCAACCTTTACTGTACAAATAGGGTTTCATTCGATTTTACAAGGTGAATTGTGTCGTGTTTTTATTGTCAATTTATCGTTTTTGTTTCAGCGAAGCTATTCGCTTCTAACAAATATCCCACAAAAATTATAGATAGATCTGTTTCATGTATAACATTATCGTAATTTCCATTTGTTCTATTCGGATCGACTTTGGTATCAGACGGCGCATTAACCCAATATTTTCAGTCCCAGTGAGACAGTTCCATTCATTAACAAGTTGAATGTGCCGACGTATCGACATTTCGGGAGGTCGCAAAAAATCAGAATCCGCTGAAAGTCCCATGAGAATCATTCGACACCGATTTCTTTTTCCAACGGCGATCGGAACAAGATGTCCACAACCCACAGCCAATTATTGTCACACGTCAATTAAATGCGAGTATATCGATCGCAGGGCGAACGTGACGGAAAAACTACCAGCCCGCGCATTTTTAACGGGTTCCATCGAGAATGCTGTTGATTCCACATCCTGCGGTTCCCAGGCGTTATGGTACTGTTCGGCGATGTTGCCAGATTGAGGATTAGTTCCTCCTAAACATGGTATAGTCACAGCCTACGTAAGAATATACCCGAGACACTCTGCCGCGGTCCCTTTGATCAGCCGGGACAGATTTCATGGTCTTCCCGATAATGTTCGGCCGAAAGACAAAAACATAACAGCATTCCTTGAAAATCAAATATACCGATGTACAATTCTTCCTTTTAGTGGACGTTAGCACTCGCTTGCGCGAGAAGATCGCAAGGCACAGAGTCGTATTTGACCCTTTATTAGTCTGATTCATCGCGCTTGTTGACCAATAATAAATTGAAACTTGAAAATTGAAACGCAATGAATCTGAGTTTCAAAGGTTAAGGTGGGAGACTACCTAGAATTAAATTCGCTAAAATATGGCTCCTAATTTTCCGTTTTCAAACCTTATTTTCCAGGATATTAAAACGATTTTTGATGGAAATGATAGCAAAAGGCTAGATCTATTCTCGCAGCCCTTTAATCAATTTTTGACTGAAAACCACAAAATTTTCGCATGCCATATTTGACTCAAATGGACAAATTTCCACAATTCTTTTTAATACAATAACGTAAGTACGCCCCTGGCAAAATCAATTATGCTCTAACAATGGCTACGCATTGACTGAAATCGCTTGATAAATCTTGGTTGAGTTTGGCGAAATGGTTACCTTGCGAAAAACGTGGCACGCGGCTATATTCTTACGTAGGCAGTGGTATAGTTTTGAAAAGATGAAATATTTGTAGGTAGTAGACTGATACAAGACCAGAAGATTAGTTTATCATTGATGAGAGATATCGTAAGGACCGCTATCAGTCAATGCCAAACTGTTAAGACTATTTGACTTCGCAAGGACGCCAATTGGCAGCGCAGTACTTTAAGAAAAATGTAAAATAAATTACTGTTTTGTATGACAACATGAATATACCAACCATGACAAAATGCAGCAAAAACTGTCGTGATCGGACACATACCAGACGAGCATCATAATGAATATATGCTCTTTAGGCTTTCTGTCCACTCAATAAAAATCGTTTGCGAACAACAAGTTGAAAAAGCCCAGCCAAAGGCACTCAATAGGCGGCAACATTGTAACGGAACGCTCTCACATCCCTTGCGCGCCGTATTTGGTGCGGACGGAGCATTTATAAATAATAACACAACCGTTTCGAAAAGATCACCGTTCCTGTGACTGCCACTCGATCTAATTTATTCAGCCATTTCCACACCAATTACAGCCTCTAACTAGCTATTTCATTTATATTAATAATCGGGGAATTCGTTTCATACAGAAGCAGCATGAACTGCTGAGCGAGAGGAATGTCGGCAGGCATCTCGGAAGGTATCGCGATGAGAAAAGGAATCGCATAACGGAATCCTGTTTGAATGAAGATAATATTGTCACGACAGTTTCTTTCGATTATCCTCCATGAGAAGAAAATCAATTTTCTATCCCTGTGCTAATCCTATTCTAAGAGCCAGTGACACCCGACCCTACGACCTACGACAATATAACGACAATATAAAAACATGACATATGAAGCTGTCGACATAGTTGTCAAAATAATGATTAAAAACGTAATTGGCTGTCACATATTCGTCGAGAGCAAAAAAAAAGTTTAACGCATAAATTTTACGTCATACGACAGTGTAATCCCAAAGTAGAAACCATACTAAAGCCTGGTGATAAACCTATATGTTATATGTAGATTTGAATAACCTTGATTAGATTTTTCAGAAGAGGTCAACATGTTCCACTTAGACTGAACAATGCTCAGGTACCTGATGCCAACATAACTAAATACCTCGGTATTACATTAGATGCGGGACTACGCGGGACAAAGAAAAGGAAAGAACTAGGGCTCAAATTTAAAAAAAGGTATTTGATATTGAGACACAACTCCACTCTGTATATACAATAAACTGCTGTTATATAAGTAAATCCAGAAACCTCTTTGGACTTACGGTATTCAGCTTTGGGGCTGTACCAGAGAAAGCAACATCCAAACCATACAACGTTTCCAAAACAAAGGGACAACAACAACAAACAAATGGGGCTAAGGAACATCACCAATGCTCCAGGTATTTTCGAAACAGTGATCCTTAAAGATAGACACTGTTATCTAGACAATCCGAAAGTTCACCAAGAGTCATGAACAAAGACTCCTAGACTACGTGAATGTAGAGGCCATCCAGCTTCTCGACAACACCAACCAGACGAGAAGAGGACGAAGCCCTTTGAGTTAGCTCATTAGTTCAGTGACAGTGTAAAGCAGAGTATAGTGCATAGTTTACACGTTAGGAATAGTGTTAGTGTTAATTAGAGTCTAAGGAACTGCTATTGAGTAAGACCCTTAGTTTTAAGATAGACATTAGCAAAATAAGTTGTACTAAGATTGCTCACTGATCGCTAACGAAAGATTTTTCGTTGAAGCATGTCCAAAGATTGAGTCACAGTCTGCTGAGATATATTAAAAATAATCATGATTTAAATTTATATAGGCAGATCTTAGACTTTTCTCCTTCTTATTTATCTAGTATAGAAACTCAATACTACGAGTATTTTACTCTTCTCCCGATTCAAAAAAATATACACTGAGCTCTATTTTTTTTATTACCCTTCACGTCGAGCCTGTGTTCTTCTAAATGCTTTGTAAAATCCTAGTGCAGAGAGCAGCGTCAAACATCTCGATTATCCGATGATAGAGTGATATGGCCTGACGCGATCAAAACGAATCTGATGATGTAACTATAAACCCCTGGCCATCCCCCAACGAGCGTATAGTAGATGCCATCACCAGATAAAAGGCTTACCACCACTGCTGGCTGCGGTGACGAAAGCCGCGCTTTTCAGGCTCTCGCACCATCAGGCGACACTCGAGCATAAGCCGCTTAGCGGACGATCGACCAAAGGATCTCTTAGATATCAGCGTTGCTCCATTTTAGCTTGGATGTGATGGGAGAGTGGGAACGGACTGTAGAACTTCATCATTTTATCGTTTTGTAACCAATGGTATGAGTAGCATTCTTCTATGAATCCACATTTCCAGTCTATCCATTTCCGCCATGAATTTGGTTTCCTTTAGATCAATGTTCAGCCCATAATTTTTGCAACTTTTGTTTAGTTTAAGTACGACCTTTTGGAGATCTTCCAGTCTATCGTAGCTTTAGATTATTTTTATCATTGCAAAAAGGATTTATGATGCTTTTAGATGCTGAGTACTGTGCTGATTCAATTTCAAAACTATTTACCCTGAAATTTTACACTGTCTGCGTTTGATTACCATCGCAATACATTTTCGAAAAACGAGCACATTTCCAAGGCGGAGTCATCCTACTTAACGGCATTTTCCTTCGACATACCCGTGTCAGCTCATGCATTCCACATCCGACCCAATTACCATCGCAAAATAATAATGATAATAATGAGCCGCAATTACCTTCAACGAGATAAACAGTTTGTGGTTTACCATATTTTTGGGCGATCTAATCGCCCCACTTGATCGCCATTTCCTGTAATTATCCCAAGGAAAACATGTCATTTTTGTTCGTTTAACAAGAATCATAACAAAATACGTTACAATGACCAACTCAGGGGCGCCGACAAATAATTTTACTTGAAGGGACAGTTTGAAGGCGACAAGGTGATTTCAGGATAAACTAATTTCAAATACGTATTCCTCTCATTTGTAAAGTGAATCAGGAATTAGTAAATTAATAATACTTCTCTCTTTAAACCCTTAGTTAACAATTCCTTACTTGTTAATAATTACACAAGATGCAATCTGATTCATTTTTTGGACTTATAAATGCAAGTTATGACACATAATTCGTGTCTTTCTATCAGAAAAGCTCTATGGATGAGAATATTTTATGTATTTCATCCTCGTATATGTAAAGTGTAGGAAAAAGCCCATCGAAAATCTGAGCGAGCTCAGCTTAAAGCAAAGGCGCGCTACCCCGGCAACGGCGGGGCGGGGAATTTGCACATGCATATTTATAAACGTATTATCTTCTATTACGACGATGACGCCTCGCAAACTGCAAACTATATGGATCCTCAACAGGGTTGCAATCAGGGATTCTCGTAGTTTTTCCATATTTCAATTATATTCCGCCAATTTCAGAAAAAATCCAATTTTTTAGATGCCTAGCACCGACTTAAAAAAATAATAATTGTATTACGCAAGTATTTTTTACTTTTTAGTGTATTTTTTCAGGTTATATTTTTTTGGAGTCGGTTTTTATTGTTAACATGTTTATATTACAGAGTTACTTCCGTTAACTACTTTCTAGTGTTAGCAATAAAGCCGGAAGGTAGGCAGTTGGTACCATTCTAATCAGAAGCAATTGTTTGAATTTTCTTCTTCGTAGTCGCTTAGATTTTTAAATCGAGATAACTTATCGCCATTTATGAAATACTTCTTATAGGAGGGCGGCTATTTGTCGTCTCCTTCATCAGGTCCACTTCACCAAATAAAGCCTCCTGAATCCAGATGCTAGACATGTTCCTGAATATATCAAAATTGCTATATGTATGTCTGTAAATTTGAGAAAATTCCTCGATTTGATATAGATCCTGGATTTTAATAATAACTGGATCAATTTGCAAGTATATCCTTTCAAATATAAACATAATTGTTCAGATTCGTATTTGGATGAGATTTAAGGTAACAAACCTAAAAAAACACAATCGGATTGAAAACCTTCTCCTTTTTTAGAGTCAGTTGAAAAGCGTTATCAACAAAACATTTCTTAGCGAAAATCGGGTAGTATTGGTCGCAATAAAAACAAATGGGTCCTTTCGAAATTTTTTAAATTTTCAAAAATATCTAGTATAACCTCCCCCTCCCCATGCACTCCTAAGTGCAACTCTGGCTACGAAGGCGTCGGCGTCGGTGAGCGCCCGGAGGCTTTTATAGCCCACTTTTACCGTGTATAAGTAATATAAAAGCGACGATTTGCAGCACTCCATAAATATTAAAGCGGCTAATTCAGCAGGCGTCGCGTCAGCGCCGCACCGTCACGACGCCGACGGACGCCCACGCTCATACTCATACACTTTACGTATTCATTATTTAGGATGATGGCAAAGGGTATTTCGGATTTCACACCTTCAGCCAGCCACAGTAGCGTCGCCAACCGATGTCTTTACTCCAACAGGGGACAAAGTTAATAAATCGCTAAGGAGGGGTGGGGCTGAAAACAAAAATAATGATTGGAAAGGCGTGATTGTCTGAGGAACCCAATTCGAGGGAAACAATCATCCTAAATCAATTCGGGGAATCCCTTAAATCCCGATCAGAAACGAAAACCGAATTTGTGCCTGCACCTATCCAGGAAACGATTTTTAGTCTGGTTTGGAAACCCTCTTTTCCCGATTTCAGAGCGAAAAGGCAGTATATGTTCCAATCCTATACAGAAAATTCTTCTGTGATTTTTAAGTACTCCTACTCTATGAGGCTTACTGTTAACATGAGTAGGGATAAGCTCCGAAGTACTCCTTAAAGCTTCTGGACACAATCCGAAAACCAACAATACATCAAGTGGATGTGTCTGACCTTCACAGTCTAGAACCTTGAAGGAGGGTAGCTGACCTGCCTCTATCTTAAGGCATGGCAAATGTTGGACCGTGCTGTCAAGCATAATAACACCAAGAGTCACCACCACAGTGCAAAGACACTACCAGACGTGGAAGAAGGCCCCGTAGGATGATTATGATGCTTTGTCCCTTCCGAATTCCCACCCCCTCTTTGTATTCAGTGCTCCAAAATGCTAGAGTATAGCAAGTTTGGTTCGCTTTTTGGTCGGATGTGACGCCTCTGTCTATCACGTATTTATGTATATCCAAATATACGCTGAAAGCTGGAAATAGGATAAAACTCTGCTATATGTATATATGTAAACGTAAAGTGTAAATTGAGATCAAAGATGGAGTTAGGAGAAGCTTCTGCTTGACGACGCTTTCTGAATACGCTCACGTTTTGAAGTCCTAATGCTATTTTCACAAGAAAGTTTTTGATTGATGTTTTGCAATATAAAGTCTAATTATAAAGGCGTTACATTACAAAACATCCATCATACAGATGTACCTAGCTTTTGTTTTACAATTTAGACCCATCACAGAATATTTTGCCTATATCTGGATGTCTTGGAATGGATAGCTGCATATCATGAAGATATTATATACTGCTTATTCATTCTGATTTTATCCTTTTGTTACCCGGTACTCTCGTGTAAATACAAGTACTTATTAAGAAGTCGAAGCTTTTTTCACAATAAAAACATAAATATATGAAGTATCTGAATTCAAGAGCTTGAAAATATATTAGAATAAAAATATTAACTTTGGAATGATCTCTAATAGCCTTACATATTTTTTGACTACACTCTAAGATGAAACATGAATTTCTTGTTGTAGAGATCATAGAACATAAAAAACATTCTCGAGATTTACAATCACAATACCGGAACGAAAAAATTGGAAAAGCTTAATTAAATAACTCAATGGAGATGTATCACTGAAATCACTTTTCAAAATGTATACGAAGCTGGGAGAAAAAAATATACACCTCTCGAGCGTTTCTTATAGATGAACATTTTCGGAATAAGCTTCGTACTCCCATCTTTACGACCCTCGTTCGTTTATAGTTCAGATCGCTGTTTTTATACTGATTTTATAACAGCGCGGCGTGACTTTTTGTATTCCGCTAATTCTGATAAGCATAATCCACCAATTACTATTCAAATATCTAAGGGTACAAATTTTATCGACGGCTATTCGCCAGATATATCAGACATCGAGGGTGATTGCACTCTTTTTCATACGTCATCCGACAGACCCCATACCCCGACTGAATTAAATTATTTTTGTGACCCCTACGAGATACAGACACATCATCACTGCGATATATCACTGTAAACTGGACACATACGAGTAAGAAGCAAGCTACTTGACACATGCACCATTTTTGAGGAACTCCTCTTGAGTTGAATCATTCACCATAATTAAGTTAAACTTTGCATTTGCAAATAATTATTTAAATTTTAGTATAAAACATCTATTCATTCTGCTGATTCAGACTATAGAGTTATTGATATATTTCGATCGTGGATGAATATTAGTATAGTAATTTGTGGCAAACTTATTGACAATCAACAGAAAAAGATTCAACGCCTTTAAACGCAGTTACTTTAGTTTTAGATCATTTTTTGAAGTAGCCAAAACACGTATTTTGGTCATTTTTAATTCGTCTTAATTTGTGTAAATCAGCCAGGTTTATGTTCAGTCTATCGTATGGTGTATATATATATATTTTTTCAATTTGCACAAAGTACTCTATTAATTCCTGATTACTATTAATGAATCGATTTAGAAATTCATAACATTATAAAAAATAAAATTCAATAACAATGCATGGTATCATTAATTAACACTGCTGCATTGTGTTGAAATATTTTATTCCATAATTGAAATAATCAATATCCCAGACGATCTCTACAGTGCGTGACGAGAATAAGTCAATAGACAATCTATTTCATTTACTAATTATATAGTTTGTTGTGTCAGGGCTGATATCAGTTCGGAGAATGCGCAAATCGAAGCTTTAGTTACAAAAGTAAAATAAGTTCCGAATCAATTCTAATACCGTTCCTACAGAACCATACATTGTTAGGAATTATTCCTAGGATGGTAAAATCACTTCTCTATTCTGAGTGAGAACTAAAAGGGAAGATATTTTCTTGGCGACTGCACTAATTAATGCAAATGTGGTCGCCAAAAAAAAACCATCAGACAGACAAAAGAGGAAATAACCAAATAGAACAATTGCTAGACAGCATAAATAGTATGCTAGAATCTAGTTAGATAGTCGTCTAATCAGGGTAGCCTTTGTGAACAATTGAATCTGACAGCCGACGATGATTTAAATATGAATCGAAACGCGTAGAGGAAAGAAAGTTTTATTTGTAAAACTGTGTATTAAATACACAATTATTTTATGAGCATAGTCGACTGTTCCGTTTGAGTAATAGGTATCGCGACTGCTTGTGCTGTCTGGCGGACCGTGTAAACTGTTCACCGCCGTCCAATGAAGTCTGTCCGCCGACTGATAATAGGCCCCGCTCTCCCGCGCGGTTCTTCCCCGCCCCCGCCTCCGCCGCAAGCCAATCCAGTGATCGTCGGCACGCCCCCCGGCCCTGCTCTCCCACCGCCTGCTTCCACATGCTGCTCCAACCTCCCAACGCAACCAAAGCAACGTCCCGCGACAAGGTGAGAGGTGAGCGATCGACAGAACAGGTCGATCTCCATGCATACGTAAAAAGATAACGTACGGTGCTGGTTAGACGGAGATGGAAAATGGTGAATGGCACATCAGTCGCCTTGCAGCATTCGGTAATGTTTTGTCATTTAAGTATTATCATTATTTAAAATAGTTTACTGGAATTAGTCCAAGCACAAAGACTTACCGATTCTTTACAATTTCTAGCCACAGCAGATCTGGCGGTCGTGTGGATATCTTAGTCACATTCTTCTTACTACTCAACAATTGGGAAAGTATGGCGTTGCCCATTAACAACTCAGTGCGCGACGCTTGAAGATGAGTGTTGATGTTGCTATCACACACTTGATAGGGTTACGTATATACCACCCAGTTGCTCTCTACAGCTATAACAGGCTATACTAGCGAGTCTAGGCTAAAGACAAAACAGGCATGTCTATAGCAGCTCTGATGCATGATGAACAGCAAACACTTAATTTAAGTTGTCAGCTTCTGAGGTAATTGAGCCGAGATAACGGTCATCGTAAATAGTGTTTACGAAGAACACTGCTGACAATTCTACAATAAACTCCTAAAGAGGCACTCCACCAACTACCATCAGTGTAGACTCAAAAATGCCAGAAATTAGATATCAACATATAAAACGCATTCTAGAAAAACTGACCCCAGAAAAGCTATTCGTCCAGATCAAATACCAGCAATTCTTCTGCAACGTTGCACCGCAATGCCCACACCTGTCCTTTGCATACTATCTAAACTCTCCTACACGCGAGGAGTGTTCCCTACTGGGCAGGAAAAATATACCCAGCAACTATAGACTTGTGACCCTACTCTACATCGTGTTCAAGTTTATGGAGTCTATTCTTAACGTGCAGCTTTTGAAGTATCTGGACAAAAAAAATATCATCAACGGTCGCCAATATGGTTTTCGTAAGCAGAGATCCATGGGATATCGTCTGGCCTAAGTTATACATATGTGGAGCAGAGCAATAGAGCGTCATGGAGAGTCTCTAATCGTCCCGGTCGATATATCGAAGGCATTCGATAGGGTGTGGCATGAGAGAGATTTGATCAAGCTTGCTGCCTACGGGCTGCCACCGGGTCTGTGCCACTGGTTGGATAGTTTTTTCAGGGATCGCTCCTTATTTGCGGTGGTGGATGCACCTCAAGGATCTGTCATTTCTCCACCGCTCTTCTTACTGTACATCTACAATTTGCTGGAAATAACATCTAATCCTATATACAGGTTCGCTAATGACAGCACCCTCATTTCCTGCACGGAACTGGGCAAACCACTACCATCGTCGCCATAGTTCGGCAAGCAAGACCAGCACACTGTTCAGATCAATGAGGACATTGAGAGACTCAGACAACAATCCTGACAAAGAAGCCGCTTGCTGGTCTGTCAGCAGTGGAGATGGAGGGACATCTAATACTTGAATCATTTCTCCATCAAGCTTCTAGGAATTAACATCAACATCACTGCTCCAGGAACAGCTACTGCTACTATACAAGACCCAGATCAAGGCTCACAAACAACTTAACAGTCTGGAACATCGAAAAAGTGTGGCTGATTATTTAGATATTATCATGGCAGCTGTTTGACCGAGCTGTCTCGCATAAAAGCTCCAAGAGTCGCTAATACAGAAAATACAAGAGGAGCTCATTGGGTGCATCCCTCCTCCTTTGCTGGAGGGGCATCGACGATTTTAACTATAAATGTATTTCCGAATCACTAATTAGGAACTGTTGTTTGAAACTTGTAGACAAGGTGGATTTTTCAAAAGTTTGATTTCGGACTTCCATTGTCTATAAAATTTTGAGTATCACGACGTTTCGATTGATATGCTGATTCAATCGTCTTCAGGTGAACTGGCGAACACGTTCCTTTCATGCCTATTTATACCCCGTCCGGCGACGTGTCGTTGTGTGTGGTCTGTTCTGATTGGTTCCCGATGAGTGGTGTTCCGGTCTGCTGACGTGGCTGTTCTTCGGACATTGTTTGTTGTCTGGTCCAGTCGTAGTCTATTGATCTTCTTTATGAGTGGCTGCCATATTGATTTAATGTCTACGCTGGGTTTGCTGTACACGTTGCTGTTTTTGGTGATGAATGCCGCCTCCTTGGATTTTCTTCGATACCAGTGCGGTTCTTTGGCAATTACCTTAGAGTCGTCCCAAGCTATTTTATGGTGCTCCATCCATGCGCGGTCAGCTATTCCAGATTTTCCTGTCTCTGCTCGCTCGGTCTTGAGACGATGTTCTTTGATTTTTACTTCCAGTGGCCTTTTTGTTTCTCCAACATAGATTTTACCACATTGACATGGTATCTGGTAGATGCAGTCCTTTGTCTCTTGATATTCATTCCTGGGCTTAGTTTTTGAAGGATACTTCTGAGGGTGGTATTCCTAGAGAATCTTGTTTGAACCTTGTATCGCTGACCTATTCTTCTGATTCCATCTGATATTCCTTCGACGTAAGCAGAATAAGTTAGTGCCAAGATTCTTCGTGTTTAATTCTTATACTGATGGTATTCTCCTGTATTGTTACTTCCTCTAGCTTCTTTGGGTATCCGTTTTTTAATAGATCAGATGACTGAAGAATGTTTTTAGTTGGCTCTCTCCATGGTTCCAGATTATGAATGTGTCACCTACATAGCGGAGCCATAATTTCGGTTTAATATTTGAACTTTCGATGGCAGTTGACTCAAACCATTCCATGTACAAGTTGGCTACAACCGGAGACAACGGTGATCCCATAGGCAGGCCGTCTTATTGTTTGTAGAAGTCTTCCTTCTCTTGGAAATAGTTGTTCTTCAGACAGTATGTAAGCAACTCCATTATTCCATCCAGTGGAAGAACTGTCCTTTTCTTCAGTTGTTCGTCATTCTGTAACTTCTTCTGAATTACCTACAATGCTTCTTCAACTGGAACGTTAGTATATAGGCTCTCTATGTCGAAACTTAGGAGAGATCTTCAGCGTTTAGTTGTGTTTTCTGGAGTATTTCTACAAAGTGTTTGGAGTCCTTCACATAAGATGATGTTTTTCCAATGGTTGTATGATGTGCAGGAGATGCTTGGCTTGCGTGATACTCAAAATTCTATAGACAATGGACGTCCGAAATCAAACGTTTGACGACTAATTAGGAACACTAGATAACTCAGTCAAAAATTCTCGTACACTAAAAAAATATATAAATACTTAAATAGCCAAAAAAGGTAGTAGTAGATAGACCTACCTCACTTTGATCTGAAATCCAATGAATCCAGTTGAAATCTAGATGATAATAATATGAAAACAATAAAAACACATTGATACCTTTCATAAACTTCATCCATCTCAAAACGAGATAGTCCCACTTCAAGTGCAAAAATTATTAAAATAATCTTTGAATAAAACATAATGCAAATTGCGATCACTTAACAAACATGTTCGCTTCTAACCATCACCCCAGCATGTAACAAAATATGCACTTGCAAAACATCCCCATATTGCCACCCTCCCCTTCGATTTAAATTCATCGAATTTCACAGCAGACCGACTGATCAGGCGATCGCTGGCTGCCCATTCACATATGTCCGTAAAGACATAACCAAATCCATGCTAATTTAAAATCGAGTGAGATGAAATCAGCGGAGTTTGATGATCGAGATAAGGGCATCTGAATGCACCCCTTCGCACCCCTAATGGAGAGCTAAGTGCGTCCCGCTGGTGTGTTTTGTACTCGCCCGTGTTGGGTTACCATGAAAAGGGTGGCGCGCGATAAGGAAATCGCCACCGGCTCATCATGGGCTTGGGCATATGGCTGCCCTTATGGGCACATCCACTTGAATGCTAACAGACAATTCCATTGTGTCAAATATACGTATTGATTCAGATTAGATCTGATAGTCAGTAGATTAAGATGTACTTGAAAATCGTAACGATATACGAATATTCGAATATTAATCAGTTTATGGATAAGCTGAAAGAAAGTATGTTTCCATGAAGTTTAAATCATGTATTTTATTACAAGTATGAAGTACACTCATTTCATTTTCGTTACCAACTTTATGATTAGTATCTAGTAGGTGTTTGACAAAATTTGATCTTTTTTTATCAAACACTTACTAAATACTAATCATAATACTGGCAACGACAGTGGAATGAGTGTACTTTATACTTTTAATAAAATGCACAATTTAAACTTCATGGAAACATTACAGATTCAGAAATATCTGCGAAACACTGACTTCATTGTAGTTAATGAACAGACTGATCTTTTAAACTCAATTTTTATCGATACACTACTATAAGTTTCCATCTATTTGTATTCTAGGTTAACTTACTCCTGAAGTATCTTAAGTTAAAGAATGTATTAAGAAGAATGAAATGACTTAAGGAATAAAATATCTTAGAACGTGAAATATCTTGAGAAATAAAATATCATGTAGATTGTAGATGCTCTTACTTGGTGAAACTCTTCCATCATGTAGATAAAAAGTAATTATCACACAGTTTCATTGTAGTAAATGAACAAACTGATCTTATAAACTCAATTTTTATAGATACACTACTATAAGTTTCCATCTATTTTTATTCTAGGTTAACTCACTACTGAAATATATTCAGTTATGGAATATATTAAGAAGAATGAAATAGCTTAAGGAATAAAATATCTTAAAAGGTGAAATATCTCGAGAAATAAAATTGTTTATCACATAAAATATCTTGAGGACATTTTAACGGCGATGGTTAAGGTTTTGTAGGGGTTTCTCTTAACACTAGTGTAAATGCAGTAGTATAAATATGTCCCCTAATACAGACACAACAAATGAAAACATAATTTAATAGAAAAATAACTAGACAGAATAGATAGTATGCTAGTTTTGAGAGCTCTAGTTTTGTATGCATGATAGGACTAGTTAGTTATTTGGCAAGTAATCTGGGTAGCCTTGTTAGCAGTCAGATCTGACAGTCCGACGACGATTTTAATAAAAATCGAAACACGTCACTGAAAGGACGAGTTTTATTTGTGAAACTGTGTGATAATTACACAACTTTTTATCTACATGAAATAAAATAGTTTATCACATGAAATATCTTAAGGACATTTTGACGGCGATGGTTAAGGTATTGTAGGGGCTTCCCTTAACACTAGTGTGAATGCAGTCGCCAAAAAATATTTCCCCTAAGACAGACACAACAAACGAAAAAATAATTGAATAGAAATCTGACAGTTCGACGCTGATTTTAATAAAAATCGAAACGCGTCACTGGAAGAAAGAGTTTTATTTGTGAAACTGTGTGATAGTTACACAACTTTTTATCTACATGCTGGAAGAAAGTGTTATCTGGATTTGCTCTTTGAGGATTTGACTTCGCAGCCAAGTAACGGTTTTTAAATATGTAGGAAAGGACACAGACATACACAGACTGATTGATAGCCAAACCAATGGCGTGACACGAATTATCATGATCACACAACACCCAAAAAACGTATTATCTCAAATACAAAAACTATCGTGATTATAATAGTTTTCTCGCTTACACGTGGGGAGTAAACATGCTTCTAAAGATTAACATCAACAATAACATGTTCTGTCACGATCATGTTACCAACTTGACACTTTTCCTATAGCGACAACAAAAACCCATTGCCCATTCATCTGTTCCACTCAAAATCAATTATTATGCATAGAATCAACTAAAATACGGTCAAATCTGAGATAACAATAATTCTTTGTATATCAACGAAAAGTAACACGGGCGCATCATCACGCATCCCGTTGAGACGAAAGACCAGTTGAAAGGGTGTAATTTAGAAATGGCGACCTCGGCGGATGCTCAATTTGATTATACTGCGAGTTGCGTCGCGTCCTCTGATGATGATGGCGAGTCAGCCAGTCTCTTTCTCTCTTATTTTGCTTCTAATTAGCAGGTACACCACTCGAATTAGGCCCTAACAATAACCCCGTTCTCGGAATATATCTACGTATGCTACAGCTTGTTTATTCTTTTTCTATGTCGCTGTGTTTCTGCTGTTTGTTCAGTAATTGTGGCCGCCAATGGCGTAGTTCAGTAGAAAAATATGAAGTCAATGACGCTGTACCTCCCATACAATGATATGACTTTGAAAATAATGATTTAAATAGAATTTTAGAGCTGTTCAATCACAAAATAGAAATATTAAATTTTCTGAAAGTCCTTAATTCTTGTATGATTTCAAAAATTCTCATAATTTCAATGATTTTGAGTTACTTCAACTGGATTAGCAGTTCTGAATATAGATGATGATATTCAGGAAACCGATATAATTGCACGTGAAATTCAGAGTCAACCTACTATTTTTTGAAGGCTAAATATCACTTTATTGCTGTAATCTGTAGCATATAAGTAGTTACTGATTCAGAAGTAGGACCAACTAGAGTGTTAGAGTACAGGGCAACCTGACCAACCCAGAGCGACTAAATATATATTATATTTATAGTTTTCTAATCCGACCATTCCTTAGTATCGCTTGAACGATAAAGTATGGAATGTTCACCAGATGTATCACGTGTTGTTATATGCATACGTAGCTTCAGTATTACTCTGCTATCGATATCGATCGATATCTCTTAAGTTCAAAGTGCTACCAGGGCTTAAATTTTAGAGATGATTGACGCCTTCTACCAACATCTACCTAATGCCTAATTATAACAAAAAACAACAAAATATTACAACATGTACAAACCTTTTTCCATTCGTTTGTCTATAATACATTGGTAATTCTAACTGTAAATCCAACGTCAGTGAATCGTACCCACACAAATTCCTACACAACCGAATTTGAAAAACCGGTCATTTTAATTTAATTACCCTGTAACATAAATTGTCGAAGTATAGGTGAAAACGAGAGATAACCAAGCCTCATTCATATAAAATACATGTCGTATTCCAGATTAGAACCAATGTCAACTAATTTGACTCTATAACGTGTTTTCACACGCCTTTTCTCGAGGAAAAGAGGGATATTATCTTATATTTGATTAAAAATACATAACTAATTACACAACACCCACGCTTACTGGCTTTTATTGGGTTTCCGTTATCAAAACTGAATTATAAAATATATAATTGGTATATACCTATTATTTCATCAATAAAAACATTATGAACTACAGATTATTTAATCAATAGTGCTTTACTAATATGCAATTCGAAATAATAATTGTCATACATATTTCGGCTGGCTTCATAGCTTACAAGCCCAATAATGCATCCCTCTCAGCTTGTCGGTAGCTTCCTCCACCTCCGTTCCTTCTCCTCCTTCCTCAACTGTGTCCCTTTCCCCAAGCAGCTCAACCAACATTAGCGACGGTCTGTCGCCTCTTTCGTCGGCTTATCATGATGAATTATTCATCTCTGATGGCCCTGATTAACAACTTAGTTTCGCTAATTTCAACAGAACGCTCTATGAGCCTTTGCGGCGGGGCCGGCATGGGACTGCAAGATGCATTAAATATGGAGAGTACGAAGTACAGTCGAGTACCAGAGTTAGAAATACAAGGTTGCGCCGTTTATTGTTGAGTTGTGAGTGTGAGTGTGTGTGTGTGTGCTTTTGAACAAATACTTACTTTGAAAGGAATCATCTCTTTTGAATCCGAGTTTTTGGTTTCATAGGAATGTAAATTTCAGGTTATATTGATTTGTGGTTAGTCAGGTTGCGCGTTTATTGTTGAGTTGTGTGTATGTGTCTTTTTTTGAATAGATACTTACTTTGGAAGGAATCATCTCTTTTGAGTCCGAGTTTTTGGTTCCATGGGTAAGCAAATTTCAGGTTATATTGATTTGGGGTTAGTCAGGCTGCGCCGTTTATTGTTGTGTGTGTGTGTGTTTTTGAATAAATACTCACTTTGGAAGGAATCATCTCTTTTGAATCCGAGTTTTTCGTTACATGGGTAAGTAAACTTTAGGTTATATTGATTTGTGGTTAGTCAGGTTGCGTCGTTTTTTGTTGAGTTGTGTGTATGTGTGTATGTGTTTTTTTGAATAAATACTTACTTTGGAAGGAAGAATCTCTTTAGAATCCGAGTTTTTCGTTTCATGGGTAAGTAAATTTTAGGTTAGATTGAATTGTGGTTAGTCAGGTTACGACGTTTTTTGTTGAATTATGTGTGTGTCTTTTTTTAATAAATACTTACTTTGGAATAAATCATCTCTGTTGAATCAGAGTTTTTGGTTTCATGGGTAAGTAAATTTCAGATTATATTGATTTATGGTGAATCAGGTTGCGCCGTTTATTGTTGAGTTGTGGGTGTGTGCGTGCCTTTGCATAAATACCTACTTTGGAATAAATCATTCCTTTTGAATCCGAGTTTTTGGTTTTATGACTAAGTGAATTTCAGGTTATATTGATTTGTGATTAGTCAGGTTGCGCCGTTTATTGTTGAATTATGTGTGTGTTTTTTTTAATAAATACTTACTTTGGAATAAATCATCTCTGTTGAATCAGAGTTTTTGGTTTCATGGGTAAGTAAATTTCAGGTTATATTGATTTATGGTGAGTCAGGTTGCGCCGTTTATTGTTGATATCTGGGTGTGTGCGTGCCTTTGCATAAATACTTACTTTGGAATAAATCATTCCTTTTGAATCCGAGTTTTTGGTTTTATGACTAAGTGAATTTCAGGTTATATTGATTTGTGATTATTCAGGTTGCGACTTTTTTTTGTTGAATTATGTGTGTGTGTGTTTTTTTTATAAATACTTACTTTGGAATAAATCATCTCTGTTGAATCAGAGTTTTTGGTTTCATGGGTAAGTAAATTTCAGGTTATATTGATTTATGGTGAGTCAGGTTGCGCCGTTTATTGTTGATATGTGGGTGTGTGCGTGCCTTTGCATAAATACTTACTTTGGAATAAATCATTCCTTTTGAATCCGAGTTTTTGGTTTTATGACTAAGTGAATTTCAGGTTATATTGATTTGTGATTATTCAGGTTGCGACGTTTTTTGTTGAATTATGTGTGTGTGTTTTTTTAATAAATACTTACTTTGGAATAAATCATCTCTGTTGAATCAGAGTTTTTGGTTTCATGGGTAAGTAAATTTCAGGTTATAATGATTTATGGTGAGTCAGGTTGCGCCGTTTATTGTTGAGTTGCGGGTGTGTGCGTGCCTTTGCATAAATACTTACTTTGGAATAAATCATTCCTTTTGAATCCGAGTTTTTGGTTTTATGACTAAGTGAATTTCAGGTTATATTGATTTGTGATCATTCAGGTTGCGACGTTTTTTGTTGAATTATTTGTGTGTGTTTTTTTTAATAAATACTTACTTTGGAATAAATCATCTCTGTTGAATCCGAGTTTTTGGTTTCATGGGTAAGTAAATTTCAGGTTATAATGATTTATGGTAAGTCATGTTGCGCCGTTTATTGTTGAGTTGTGGGTGTGTGCGTGCCTTTGCATAAATACTTACTTTGGAATAAATGATCTCTTTTGAATCCGAGTTTTTGGTTTCATGTCTAAGTGATTTTCAGGTTATATTGATTTGTGGTTAGTCAGGTTGCGCCATTTATTGTTGAGTTGTGGGTGTGTTCGTGCTTTCGAATAAATACTTACCTTTTAATAAATCATCTCTTTTGAGTCCGAGTTTCTGGTTTCATGGGTAAGTAAATTTCAGGTTATATTGATTTGTGGTGAGTCGGGTTGCGCCGTTTATTATTGAGTTGTGAGTGTATTTTCCAAATAAATACCTACTATGGAAGGAATCATCTCTTTTGAATCTGAGTTTTTCGTTTCATGGGTAAGTAAATTTAAGGTTATATTGAATTGTGGTTAGTCAGGTTGCGTCGTTTTTTGTTGAGTTGTGTTGTGTGTTTTTTATGAATAAATAATTACTTTAGAATAAATCATCTGTTTTTAATTCCGAGTTTTTTGTTTCATGACTAAGTGAATTTCAGATTATATTGATTTGTGGTTAGTTAGGGTGCGCCGTTTATTGTTGAGTTGTGGGTTTGTGCGTTCTTTTGAATGAATACTTACTTTGGAATAAATCATCTCTTTTGAATCCGAGTTTTTGGTTTCATGGGTAAGTAAATTTCGGGTTATATTGATTTGTGGTGAGTCGGGTTGCGCCGTTCAATATTGAGTTGTGTGTGTGTGAGTGTGTCTTTTTTTAAATAAATACTTACTTTGGAAGGAATCATCTCTTTTGAATTCGAGTTTTTCGTTTCATGGGTGAGTATATTTCAAGTTATATTGATTTGTGGTTAGTCAGGAACGTACATAAAACACGTGGAATTACTGTTTTATGATAAATATTAGAATGAAAGAAAACTTTTCTACTTGAAAATGAAATTTACGTATGCCGATGCTGGATACCATAACAAGTTTCCCCATTTGCGTAAAAAAGTTAGATTAAGTTTCGAATTATTTAAGTCAGAAGTCGTTAGTATATATATTTATTTTATTTTAACTAGCATAATGTTATTATAATTATCTCTTATTTTAGGAATGGCCTATTTCGCGATACTAAGAAAAAAGTAACACTGAAATTTCCCATTTGTTGCGAACTCTCTGACCCACACAGTATAATCCAAAATTAATGATTTGGATAATCAATAACAACAGTCTAAAATCATAACGATATTGACATTTTCATCAAAGATATTAAATTAGATATTAAAACAACATCAAAAGATATTTGCTTATTAAGCATAACATTTCATCGTAGGCCACTGCCTTGCCGCGTTCTTAGCTTGTAACAGTGTTGCCTTCAGGGTACGTTGACGTAAGAGAGTTAATAGTCCGTCTACGTTGCAGGCATTAGGTCTTTTTAAACGATCATGGATGGTGTTGTTGGATTATTTATGAATTAAATATTTTGTCTATCCCTCTTAAATAGTCTAAGTTCCTAGGAAGTTTACTTTTCCCGCACTTGATGTCTGACAAACATATCGACAACTTCCATGAAATTTCTTCCGTCATTGCGAGCAATGAAAAAGTCTTGGTAACATTTAAAGGCAACTTCTGCATATGTTTCCATAAATCATCCTCTATTTGTACAAACAAACATAATATAAACTCGGTCCGTGTATCTCTATGTATTGCAGTAGTAAAACCCTCTAAGCGATTCGAAATCACTGGGCATTGTGCCCGATCAGAATTGCGATTGAGGGTAGTGAAGGGGTATGGAGGAGGATGGAGAGGGGGTGTGGTGGGTTGTACGGATTTTATTGCGATAGGAAGCGGAGTATAGATAATGGTATTAGCATTCGTTCGGTTTATGGAGCGTACATAAAAGTTTCCGCAAGCCCGGAAACGATCGTAATGTGCTGTTGCAGTTCCATTTAAACAGGGCTGGAGTCCGTACACATAATATTCACATTGATCTGTTCGCTGTTACGACTGTTGTATGTAGATATTTTAATAAAAGTTTATGGTATACGTGGTGTTATAGGCTAACATTCAAATTTCTAATCAGAGAAAATACTTGATAAAAATTTGCTATTGGATCTTTTATATTTTGGAAATCAGTGTGTGAAAGGTAATAAAATACCTTTCGTTCAATGTTGGGGAAGCCTGGCCTCTCAGATTAGGAATGCCAAGTTAAGGCTTGTCATTTCCAAGGCACGGACGGCAGAAAAATGCAAATTATTTACGAAAGAAATAAAATACAATACGCATAGGGTCACCAAACGGTCAAAGGAAATAATCTGACAATTGGGCCCTTCAAGAACCTGAAGAGAAAAAAATACTACTTAGTATAAATAGTTTCGAATCAGTAACCCAACATTCTAAAGTAGGCACTAGACCATTGTGAGGGCAAAGATCCCTTCCACCATATGCCTATGATGACAACACCAAGAATCGTCGGTATAGCAAACAGTAGAACGGCCCAATGAGACCAGGTCGAACTTCCAACGTGTAATGGGATAACGAGGAATTCGTTTCTCGATGACTACAATGTACAGCGCTTTATGGTCAATGTGAATACGTTTAACTCCTCACAGCGCTTCTGGAGCGAACTACACTTTCTGCCTTTGCAAGACTTCATCTATAGAAAAAAGATGTCCAAGCATCACTAAAGGCGGCTCCACACGCAACGGTAAAACCGATGGCCAACCTTGAGGCACCAGACCTCGAGGCGAACCTAAAAAGAATGGGGTCCACACACTGCGGAAAATGTGAGAGGCAGCCTTAAGGCGTTTCAGTTTGTCCATGTTTTCGGCCGTGATGATGATGATGCTCTTGGTGTTGTTGGTTTATTATTAGCTGCGGAAAGTCCAAAAAGAAAAGTAAACCGATAGTTTTAGACTTAAAAGTGGCTCCAAAAAAGAAAAGTTTCCCTTTTAACCCGGTCATGATAATCTTTTTGTAGTTTGCCACAAGCACGGCAAATCTCTGAACAGAGCTATAAATTCCTCTTGATTTTGTTTTGCACGGCCCATGGCCATATACACTTTAACATAAACAACTGTCAAAATAAAACTAAACAACGGCCAAAATGAAACTAGATTTAATCAAACACGTCGTGTGACAATAACCAGATTGGACGGAAACACAACTGCGCTGAATCGCCTCAAGGCCGATCTCCAGACAACCCCCCACACATTGCGGTCGGCCTGCGAGACGAGGAGAAGGAGAGGCAAATTGAACGAAATTTGCTATCCGGATCGGAGGCCGCCAGACCTCGGCACGACAGGCATACCTTGACGGAAATCTCAATACACACGTTAGGATTTTCCTCGAGGTCTGGCGCCTCAAGGTTGGCCTTCGGTTTTACCGTTGCGTGTGGAGCCGCCTTAAGCACTCCACTCCTGTGACGGAATGAAACATCGATCTATCGTTTTCGCATTAAAGTTCTGGGAATTAGGGAGTTGGCTGTTCATCATCACTTTTGCTGTGTTGTTGTTACAGAATCAGATAGTCAACGTTGTCAACGTCATGTTTATTCAACGTCGTGCCGTGGCGCGTTACGTTGCACGGATAACATGGGAATGATGATTCATTAGCATTCCGATTCCGATTCGGAATATGGGCCTCTGCCGGTGCTGTTGATCTGTTGGCCGACGTCCCCATGGTGATGAAGGGCAGGACAGGATGGACACAAATAGATAACATGCGTTCTATTCGGGGTTAATTGCGCGGACAATCATCGGAATTATTGCCTAGTACAATTCCATCTCCAGCGTCGTCTTTCATATTCGGGCTGTCCGAAAACAGATACATTCAGAGGGGGGCCTTTCCAGAGCATCGTCCAGACTACAAGATGAAGGGATTTTGTGTCTTAGCTGTTGAATTAATTTAAAATTTGGTTCTTTTAACGCTTCCCCGCCGCTAGCTCCAAAAACTGACAGTAGCATTCATATACGAGGGTCACGCTGAAAGTCTTTAGATATTACTAATATATACAAGTTTACACAAGTTTGAGCACGCAGATATTTGGTCTGAAGTTGTACGTGCTTACACGCAAGGTCAGCGTTTGAATCGTTCAGTAGATGCCTTGCCACGGTCTCGGATGCATCTAAATGTTGGCAGAATTTTAACGTGAAAATGGAACCGGGTAGTCGCGATTTTCGAGTTATGATTTTGTATGACTATAACAAATGGATTAAAACAATGTCCCGAAAAATTTGTTAGTTGCTTTGGGGACTCTGCCCTCTTACAGTTTTTAAATGGTTTGCTGAGTTTAAAAGGGGCTGGGCCGGCCGGGTCTCACTCGATGATGAACCTCACACAGGTCGACCGCCCACTGCTGTTACTGCGGAAACTGTAGAAGCTGTGCAAAATATGGTAAAAAAAGATCGACATATAACCTACATTGAGATTGAGGCTTCTCTGGAGATTGGATCGGCAACGGTCCTAAGAATCATTCATTATCACCTTCGCCTAAAGAAGCGGTGTTCCAGATGATTTGTTGACCAGAGAGCAAAAGGCAACAAGAGTTGATAGGGCTAAGACTGTGCTTGAAAAATTTGATAATGGGCACAGTGAAACATCGTTATATCATTATGATGCCGGAACTAAACAGCAGTCATTAGTTTGGTGTTTTGATAGTGAGCAGCCTCCAACGAAAATTCGTCCCTCCAAGAGTGTTGGAATGGAAATGGTAACAACTTTTTTTATAAAGTGGATACATCACAACGGTAACCTTGGAAAATCAAAGGACAGTTACTTCTGAATGGTATATAACCAAATGTATTCCTGTAGTCTTCCAAGAACTATACAAGAGCCGTCCAAAGACTTGTCTGCGGGTATTCAATGGCACCATAACAACGCACCCGCCCACTAGAACACTCGATTTTTTTTGCTGAAGAGGGTGTCAAACTCTTGCCTCATCCACCTTATTCTCCGGACCTAGCTCCGTGCGACTTTTTCTTATTTCCTAAGATGAAAATAAAGTTACTTACGAGGTCGCCATTTTTCCACCGATGAAGAGGCAGTCGCTGCATTTGAGGAGGAAATTAGCAACCTTTCAAAAGAACGTTGGTCACAAGGATTTGACAAGTGGTTTTACCGACTGCGTAAATGTATTGAGGTGGGGAGAGAATATATTTAAAAATAAATACGTTTAGTTTTTCTGTATCTAAAAACGTTCAGCGTGACCTACGTATCATTCATGTATGCTCGGCTATTCAGGTTGTAGCGCTTGCAATTTGGAAACGCATGCTCAGCACAACAAGCGCCTTATATAATCCGTACGTGGAAAAAAATCAGCCAAACTCCAGTTCGGGGTCCCTCTGAGTGGAGGCGTCGAAGCGAGGTGTCGCTAATTTGTTTGAGCCGAGAGCGCAAAGTGCAAATTTTATCTGTCGCGTTCACGGCTGCTCGCCGTACACCATCCATCCAATTTGTCTGGTGTGCTTTCAAAAGAGTGCCACTTAGCGTCGTTTGAAGTCCGCATTCCTGCTACAACCTTCTCCCTACTTCAACCTGGAACGCGTTTTAATATTTTACGTTCGTATGAATATTTATGTTTCGTTCAACGCCTACTGACACTCCCTGCCTGTCACACTTTTCTACCGAGCCGAGTTGCATTCGTTTCATTTTCTCCAAGTAATTTATATTCAAAAAATAATCACCGGAAGAGAGTTTTCTAATATAAAGTTTTTATCTGCATGATGGAAGAGTTTTAACAAGTAAGAGCATCTACAATCTAAACTATAAAGAATGCTATAATCAAATATAATGATAGCATTATCATCTGTCTGTCCTGCTCAGTTTGCTCTGCTAACTCTAGAGACCCATCAGCAAGAAGAATTAAAGGGACAATCACAGATTGAGTTTCACAAAGATTCAAAATTATTCTAGTATGATAGGTGATTATGGATAATGAATAATGGAACGTTTTTTTTTTTGCAAATGATCAAGAAAGGTTATTCTATGCTCGTGTGAAGCCCTTTTTGCAATTTTTTATACAAAATTTTAGATATTGTCACATGAATATTGACATCTTTTTACTCATTTCAGATGCTTTTTTAAAATTTTGGTAACCATAGTAACCAAAATATCAAGATCTATGATCTGCCTAAAAAATACTTTCAATATGTTGAAAATCAAGCTCGTCAAACGACATACTGTGGTACCGTACATGAACATATTTTTACCGCAGATACGAGCGGCCTTGCGGCAATATCTAAAATTTTGTACCAAAAATTGAAGAAAGTGCTTCACACGAGTATAGAACCAACCTTTCTCTATCATTTGCCAAAATAAAATTGTTCCATTACGTTGAAAAATAAGCGCTGGAAACGAAATAATGTACAGTGTCCTCTTAATATGAATCAAGTATGATGCAGCTCGATATAGTTTGCCCCCCTTCAAAAAAGTTAAAAGTGTATCGACGAGAGGCAGTCCGCCGCGTACCACCGCGTGCATTGTTCCCGGATGATTTGCAAAAACCGCCGTTCAAACGGTCCTCTTTTAAACTGTAAATAGACGTGTAAACATGCATGAATCAATCTTCCATTGTAGGGAAGCTCCGCCGGAATGGTAGAGAGGCCTATTGTGCTACCCAAAAAGATAAATGAAAAACCTACTACGGTTGTGATGGAGGGCTTTCAGGCTTTCAAATATGAATATGTTATGTTTTTCTGTATGGGCATATCAATCTGATATTACAACGCAAATGGGAGTTTAAGATTGCTAGTCAAAACAGCCCAGGCAAAATGTCAATGCGATTTTATTTTCTAGGACTTTTCTCCAGACCATGTTCTTCTAATAGCGGCCATTACGCGAAACTCTCATACATCTAAACCATGAAACAGCCCTTTAGTAATTAGCCTATCCAAGCTTGGCAATTAACCGTGCAACAAAGTGGAAATTCCGGGAAACAGCGTGAGCATTTTCGTGCAACACAAATGCAAGTCACGCATTTTAAGCACTGAGGATTCCTCAAACATCGTCAATTGTTTCTCATATCGTTTCCACCAGCGTGTTATTAAAAAATCTCAATTATATGAACACTGACTGTTTGCGGGATTTTTTCTGATATCGAGTCATTTCTTGCGAGCGACACTACATAATTTTTGTCGTCGACCGTCTGTCATTTGCAAAAATAATTAATAGGCATCGTATTGTTGGATAATGGTCGATAATTTCTAGGGAAGGGTAATTAAATCAGGATTTTAATGGGCAGTTTTCACTTTTTCCAACTATTGCATTTTTTTAAACAAATCTTTATTAAGAAAAATAAACAATTTTACAATAGTAAACAATTTTTCACACATAACTATAAACAGTATTTGAAGCACTGGCCTCGAGAAAACAAAACATGAACAAAATTAACAGTGATGGTAAAAATTAGCTTGTATTTGTACACTCATTAACCAGTTTTCCAATTTTTTACAAACTACCTGAAATTTGTTGTAGTCTTAATGTCTCTTGATAAATTATTAAAAGTTTTTGATGCATAAACTATAGGATTGTAAAGACCTAAGTTAGTTCTTGTATTTATTTGATAAATGTTATTTATATTTCTGGTCTCATAATTATTGTGAACTTGATTAGCTAATATTAAGATTGTATTTGATTTCTGTTTTTTATTGAGTACTTTAAATATTAATTTAGATTGTTCAATTTGCAACAGAGAGTTAAGATTGAAAGTATTAAGTTCTTTGTATAATTTACTTGAGTTGGTTAATCTATCATAATTATATAGCATCTTTAGTACTTTATTTTGCAATACTTGACTCTTCTGAAAATTAGTTTGACTATAAGTTCCCCATATAGGGAGTAAATATCTAAAGTAGGATAAGTAAAATGCATTGTAGATCAAGTCTTTAGTTTTTTTGTTCTGCATTTAAATACTATATAGATCATAGGTACAATTTTATCATTCACTTTGGTTATTATGTTCAGTCTAGCTCAATTTATCATCTACAATTGGTCCAAGATATTTGATTTTGCACACTTGCTCTAAAGGTGTATTGTTGATACATATATTTACATTTTGCAATTGTCTGTTCTTCTGCTTGAAAATCATATATTTTGTTTTGTTTATATTTATTTTTAATTTATGGCAATATAATTTGATTGATTGATTTGCTGTATTTAAAGACCACTCGGCAGCAAACCTTATATAGAACTCTGCGCGGATCCTTCAGTCACTGTGGACACGTTATACAAGCAGATCAGCCCAACTCAGAAATGGTGTTTTTAGGAGAGTTCAACGTTCACGATCCGAACTGGCGGACACACCCCAACAAAACGGCCAAGGAGAAACGCGAAGCTAAAGCATTCAAATCAGCTATGATTTGGCAAACAGTCAATGAACCAACAAAAACTCATGACCACCATAAAGACTTTGATATGCTATATCTTGCAAATAATCAATTTAATGAACTAGACGAACTACTTGCTAGAAGCTAAAGCACATAGTAATCATTTTTTGAAGCGTTGCAGCGAACCATGACGTCTCTAGTGATTCAGAGGTCCGTGATCAGTATAACCAATGATAATTCAAATGAAGACCTCGAAATGGTACCGTGACAAAGTGTCAAAAGTGGTACTGTGTGTTTTAAATAATTTCTAATAGGAAGTAAAACGTGGAAAAAGTCCATTTTGCTAGCGGTATGAGAACATGTGATTATGTTTGAGTTTTAATTGTTACGTCACATGATTCAGTTTCCTTTGTGTGCTTGTTTCTATTATGAACTCGGATGTGACGCTAATTAATGAGATTTTTAGATGCAGGTATGCGTAAATCCTACAGGGCTTCAATGACTATTCTCTGTTTTTAGTATGTATGCTTCAAGCTGACATGAAAATTCTCTTCAAAAGGTAGTGACACAGTCAAAAATGCCTGTAATTTTGAAGCGAAAAATACAGAAATTAGATTTTACAACATTACGGTGGCCAGAAATTTTGTTTCATTTTTCTATATTTGAAATTGTGAGGCAGAATTTGGAGAGCATGTAGTTTATACAAGTCCATCGATCATTTTTAGCCGTTTTGGTGATTGTTAGCAATGTGTCGTATGACATTGAGACAGTTGTGGGAATTGATTTTTCTTTAGACAAACATCGAAAACGATGATCTAAAACAATATTCTGCTATGTTGGTAGCAATTCTAATATACACAAAATGTTCTGTTTACTTTTTTCCAGTATTCATCAATGATCTTTGATTTTTTTGCACTATTCCTTGTGCCAGATTTCTAATAGTGAGATTGAAGTAAATCTTCCATTATATCTTGCTGTACATCAACGAACTGTTGGAAATAACATCTCATCCTATGTTGACAGCATCCTTATTTCCATCATCCTGAGCGACCTTACTTCGCCGAGGGCAGCATTGCTCAGAATAATGAGGACATTGATAGAACTGTGTAATGAGTATCTATGAATAGAGTTCAGTTTAACGCAGAAAAGTCTCAGTTCTCAGATAAAAACCCTGACTAAGAGGTTGCATGCTGGTCTACCATCCTTGGAGATCTAGGGACATCTCATACTTCCATCATCCATCTGGAACAGCTACTGCTAGTCTACAAGGTCCAGACAAGACCATAACTGGAGTAGTCATTTATCTTCTCACAACGTATATTGAGTGAACGTACAAATCTACATATTTGCAAATTGTGTACTAAACTACCAGTTCTTCAACTCAAATATACCAAACATCATGAAAATAACCTCTGCCACTCTCCATTCCTTCAAGCGTGTATTTTTTCGACAGGAAACAAATCACGTTAAAGAAGGGAGGAAGAAGGAAGTGGCGTAGGAAGAAAAAGAGAGGAGTTCGACGTGAAGTTGGCATTCGAACAGCATCAAGAAATGTTACCGATGAATTTTCCCATAGGGAAGCCAGACCAAACGACAGATTTTGCTGCTGCTAATACGGTTGCCGAATTAGCTTTTTAAAAAGCTTTAAACTTTGTCGCTGCTTGCGTAACAAATGGGTTTCAGGACCAGGGCTGGCTTCAGCAGTATTGCTAGCTGTTATTTAAGTTTCATAACGTAGATCCCGTCATCGAAATTGAATTGTATATACGTTTCACTAAGTTCTTCAAATAAAAAATTGACAGAAACTATGAATTGAGCGACATTATCAAATTCTTCTCGTTAAACTATTTACTATTTCTGATCTTTCTTTCCGAACCTGCAATACAGAGTGAGAGACTGATTCGTCTTCATGTCTAGTAGACCTGCTGTAAGTTTGTCTCGTTGACAGTGAAACACCCTGTATACGAGCTTTCGAATAATGGTCAGTCCTAACTAAATCAATCAAGAATATGAATCTTCCAGTTTAATCACACATAATGACCATTATTTTTTGAAGTGATACATCGAAAAAATATCTGGTAATTACCACCAATGAAAATCATAAAAAATGAATTCGCAGTTAAACGAACCTTATTTTAGAAACAAAGCAAAAAATCATTATCGGTACAGCATATCAAGTCTCAAATGTCATGAAAATATGTGCAACAGTTACTGAGATAAGAAATTATTATTACTGCACAATAAATACAGATCTGAAAATTTATTGACTAACTTTTTTTAATACAGGTTTAAACAATTCTGGATACAAGTGGTAAAGGTAGGCAGTAACTATTATTATGGAACTTCACGTTCTAATTACATTTCCATTGTAAAAACAATCAAGTATTTTTTTGAATCATCCAGTAGAAATCTTGGATCAAGAAACATGTTTAGAAGCTCATGAATCTGGAAATCCGGCTCTGCCTCCCCTTTCAAAAAGAAACGCTGAAGAAAGAAAGCGTAATTTGTTCAAATGGCTTTCGCTAACTTTTAAAACACTAGTTAGGAGTTTTTAAATTTGTCGTCGGTAGAGTTAGGATGTAATCTAATCGAGAGCCCCCGTTTGAAAAAACTTTTTCCCCAATCCGCATTGCACGGTTTTATAAGGAGTTCACGTAAGCTTTTCCTCAAATTTTCCATTATGAAAGGCTGTGCCAAAAACAGAATAGTCCATTAGGCATCAGACCAGCTATAGAGATGCTTGTTTCGTCTTTAGCCTAGACTCGTCAGTATAGCGCAATTGGATGGTATATATGTAATCCAATCACGGGTGCGATAGCAACATCAACAATCAACAAGGGCGAACTGATTTACAGCGACATCCCTTATTCTTCGTCCATTCTGAGTGTCATTTCTATCATTGATTTAAGTTTGAATCTTGCGTAGCATCCTTAAATTCTTATTCCATTATGCCTGCCTTCTATTGATATTTGCAGTTAGTGAAAGATGAAGTTCATTCAACGTTACCTATTGTACCAGCACAAAAGACAGTTTTGACAGAAATGTGTGAACAGGGAAATAAATAAATTCATAAGATATAATGTCATGTGGAATGATTTATCTTTGTCATTATTACAAAAGCTTTATGGATACAAAAAAGCTTTCGGCTAGCCTGAAACGTCTCACAACAAGATCTATACACATGGACATCAAAGATCATCTGCATCTACTACTATATCACGTCAACGATGAAATTTTTTTTCCAAATGCTTCATAAATTTGCATATCTAGTTAAATAATGCCAGTTGCTACAACAACAAAAAATGTATAACTTTAGGAACCATAGTTTATGAGTTACAACCATCTACAAAACTATGGAGAGCTCTAGGGGCATTATTCTGTTATAATGTTTGCATTACCACCCCTATTTATACGCCATTTTCGGACATGCCCTTTTTCTGAACTCAATGTATAATAAATCATAGCTCGACTATTAGGTCAATATATTAAACCATAGAGACAACCACAAAATAAGTTTCGGCATGTTGTCCAGGTTGATAGGGATATTGAGATAATTGTGGAATGGAGATCTACAAATGGACTTCAAAAGACTCAGACCACAAACCTGAAAAAGAACTCGCAAGCAGGTCTGCCAGCTGTGACGATAGAGAAACGTTCGATATTTGGATTATCTTCTAGCATGATTCTGGGAACAATAACTCGTTCTGGCACGATCATGTTGTCAGAAATGTTAGGTTGACCTCCCAGATGCTGTGGATTCTCTTCCACTCCAGATAATTGTATTCTGAACATAATCCAGAAAGAGCAATACGTCTATTGGATAAGCCTGACCTTACAAAGGACCTTATAATTTCAGGATGAGGACATTTCCGGCACTTTTTCTTTTTCCTGTCCTAATGTTCTCGAGTGCTATTTTCAAAATGAATAAAAAGTCTAGTATTATCTGTGAGTTACATTCAATTTATCATACAATGAGCCACTCCACCCTTGTGTAAGTTTATGACTCCAAACAATAAAAAGGTACATCAAAAGCCCTTTAACAGTCAATGCAGGGCTGTTAAGTGTAAATACTGCTTAGTCATGGAACGCGTTGACTCCCTTCAAGCCATAAAAACTATCGAAAGAGAAAGTTTCACTCTGACAGGTCTGCCACGTTTCATAGTTTTCAGATAATGTAGGATTGATCGTTTTGTTCATCTGAAATCTGTTTTTCCATGAAATGTGATTGTTGTCTGAAATTTGAAGACAATGTCAATGTTTAAGTAATACTGTTTCGGACTTCCAATGACGTGAGAATTTTTGCGTTTCACAACGTTTCGATTGCTGTGGTAACCTCAATCGTCCTCATCCTAAAGGATCGACCGATTCTTACGATGTTGCTTTCATTCTTTCTCTCCGTCGCGTCGTCGTGCTTCACCCCACGTCGTCCGATCTCCGACTGGTGACCAGCAGTGTTGCCGGTCGCAATGACTCACAATGCCCGGCGGATGATGAGTAAGCGTCACTGAATAATCAGTGTGTATATGCAGTATATTGATGTTATTATTGGCCGCCATATTGGTTTGATTTCCAAGCGGGATCGTAACAAACGGTCGATCCTTTCACCTAAAGACGAGTGAGAATACCATATCAATCGAAACTTTGTGAAAGGTTAAAAATCTCAAGACAATGGAAGTCTGACGTACTTTTATTGAAATAAAACATAATTTCTATAGCAAAGATTATAGGAAAAGTATTTCGATGTTAATAGGTAAATAGGTACGCATCAATCGAAGTTGGGAACTGAAAAAAAATGTTTCTCACCATCTAAGGATCAGAATGGTATTTCACTGGAGATACAAAGTGGGCGAATTGATGTCAATATTCGAGAGCACGTGAGGCTGTGACGTCACATCTCTCCTAGATATTGTATTGTCTTGGAAAGTTCATGAGCGCAAACAAAGATCTGACAACACCGTCGACAAACGGGGTTCATGATATCCCCATCACAGAGTATAATAATAAAAGTAAATTGTAAGGGAGCAAGCACGATGAATGGAGAGGAAGTGTTTTATACATTCAGTAGGACCAAACACCATGAAAAATAATTAATTGCCGCCATAGAAGAGTGGCGGCGGCGATTTTGCATTGTCGTCGACAACATCGTCGTCAGAAAACGCCAAGTCATCCTTTGCCTCGTTTTTCGACACCTCTAGCTTTACCTTAATCAAATGTATATTGTTGTCGGTCGATGTGGATGAGAACTTACCTTCTCGAAAGGGTGAACCGTCATAAACGAACATTTTTTACGGTTTATTCGAACTTCCTATATTAACATTTGGTAATTCGAGTCAAAGGCATATTTTTACGCTGATGATGAATTCGTATTGCATAAAAGATTTGTTTAAAACAATGTTGTGGCGTTTCGTTGAAAGCAAGCATTGTATTTTTCGAAAAAAATGTTTGTAGGAATTGAAACAGGTGAAGAGATGATGTGATACAAAGCATTTTCGTAACATACAATTGGGACTTTTGATATGCCAAATGCAGTTTCCTTACGTATAGCTAACAAATTATCCCTTTCTGTCAGTTCTTCCTAGAAGTCAAGCAGCCTCTTTGGATATCCCTGATTTCTTAAAGGCACCAACAAACAATTTAGTCATCTTATATATTTTACTAGCCACTAACTGAAACCACGTCCTCCAAAAAGCTGGAGGCAAATCGCTACCATCCCGAAAGACGTAATCTCAGCGATGGCACTATGTTGTCCAGATTAACGAGGACATTGAAAAAACTGTCGAATGGGGATCTAAAAATGGAGTTTAGTTTGACACACAAAGGAAAAAATCATATTGTGGGCTACCAAATGAAGTGATATTCAATACTTGACTTATTTTCCATCAAACTTCTGGTAACTAACATCAACAATAACAAGCAATACGTCTAGTCGATGCGCCTGGCTTTACAAAGGATCACCATAGTGTGGGACATCGGAAGAGAGTGGCTGATCTGTCCCTATTCCAGAGATACTGACACGGTAAATGTTAGATCCAGCTGTCTCGCATAATATCACCAATAGTCGCCAGCACAGCAAATACTAGAACCTCGGCGCTTTGCAATGAACTTTTGTTTCTTAATGGTTATAACTTAAAGCTACTTTGGGTTAATTGAATAGACAAATAACCATTCCACGATCATCATTGTACATTTATATGTACGCCCAAGAGGAACTCTAAAAGCAAAAAGCTGTGCGAAGTGACAGTCTAACTAAACGATGAACTGCACTGACGTCGTCCTATGATCGGCAATTTCGCCAGCGAATTAGATCTCTCCTTGCAACCAATCAACCGTGGCGATGTACACCCTCCCTTCTCTTCCCTTCTCTACCCTTCCTACTTTCTCCCAATCCTCTGGTACAGCCCCTCTCCCATCTATACCTCCAACCCCTCCGTTAATGGAGAGATAAGAGGGAGATCACGATTGCCAGCGAGGAGATCTGGTGACGACGCTAACAGAACGAATTCGATCCAACAGGCGGGGTAAACAGAGAAACAGAGGTTCATCAATCGGTAATAGTTCATGTAGATTGTAGATTGGAATTGGATGTTATTTGTTGGAACCGATCCATCATTATGATTGAATTGTTTCTTTCCTAGGTGATGAAAAACCTTATTTTTATGATATTTGTTCATAATAATATTATACAGGGTGATTCAAAGGTTTGACCAAAAATGAAACATCATACACAGGAACGTATTTCATTCCATGTAAAATTTTTCCTTCGAGGGCTTCATTAAAAAGATAGGGGGTGTTAAAATTCAAAAATGAAAAACAGTTTTTTCAATATCTTCAAAACCGTCAACTGGACTAAACTAAAATTTGGTATGTGAATTTACCTGAGTATTGTCCATATGTAAAAGTCTTTACTTAAAATTAACGTGCACCAGTGGCGGTGATACAGGGGATTAGTGTCAATATGTTTCCAAATAAAAATAGTACGCCACTGTTTTTTCTGAAACGCACAATTTTTCGAATTCTACCTTCAATTAGCTACAAATAACCACTCTTGTGTTTTTCCAACAGTGCATTGTTCACGTAAAAATAAAAAAATTAAAAATTAGATAAGCAAAGCTTTATTTCAATAAATGTTCAAAAAGATCACCATTCTGACGAATACAAGTGCGGATCTTTTTAATAAAGAAAAATGTATTTCCGCAAACTTTATTGTGGCTTGAATTCAATAAAATGCATTATTTATTCTTTCTTGTTACTGATCAACAGTATTAATTTGTTCAGCATACACTAGTTGTTTAAACGCGCCTCACAAAAAGAAATCAAGGAGTTCAAATCAGGAGACCTCGTAGACCAAATGTACGGGTTCGTTTCTGCCAATCCATCGTTGTCAAAAATGATTATTTAACCATGCGGATATGTTACGACCAACATGCGGTGGAGCACCGTCGGTCGTGCTGATACCACATTCGTAGTCTCGTTGTTAACGGAACATCATCTAACAATTTTTTTATGTAAATCTCTAGGAAAACTAAGCATGAGTTTGCATTTAAACGTTGTGGCAAAACGTGCATAAACAGTTGGCCATTGAAAATGCCGCACCAGATATTTCTAGAAAATATTTGTTGAAACGAGTGGATTCTTACAGAACGGGGATTTCCTAACGACCAAATATGTCCATGAGAATTAAAGGTTCCACTTCTCGTGAAAAGCGATTCATCTGACCACAAAACCCACTCAAAAAAATCTGCATTTTGATTATGCATTTGCAGTGACCACTCAGAAAAATTTCGCTATTACACTTCGTCGCCGGGTGGCAGACATTGCACATTTTGCCTATGGTAAGGATGTAGAACTTCCAGATATAAAATTCTCCACCCACGACCTTGGGAACATGGTAACTGGTCTACAATCCGACTAGTACTTATACTAGGATTATCCAACGCCAAATTAATCACTTACAATTCCTCTTGAACAGTTTGAACAGTATGCCGTGGCCTCTGGAAAGTTGGGCAATTCCAAGTCTTAGAAATGAACGCGCAAAAACCTTTAGGGTAGGTTGGCGTCTGTTAGGAAATCTACGTTGATACTCCCGAGAAGCCGCTAAAGCATTTCCATTACAGAACCCGTACACAAAAATAATATCGGCGAACTCATCATTGCTAAATTCCATTTCACAACAGTCAAACATGGAAAAAACCTTTGACTTGACTCTTACAAAAAAAATTGGTAGTAGTAAGATAACAACCGTATAACAAACACATAACTTTGGCAAACTATCTTCCAATAAACGTCAAGCTCGTTTCAAGGCCTCCTATTTTATTTTTAAACTAATTGTATCTCGGCTCTTAATGAATGATCTAATTTGTTCTATTTTTATTTTTACGAAAACAATGCAAAAGCACAACAGTAATTATTTGTAGCAAATTGAAGGTAAAATTCGAAAAATTGCACGTTTCTTGGAAAAACAGTGGCGTAATATTTTTATTTGGAAAAATAATGCCACTAATCCCCTGTATCTCCGCCACTGCTGCACGTTAATTTTTAGTAAGGACTTTTTCCAGTTGACGGTTTTGAAGATATTAAAAAAAATGTTTTTTATTTTTGAATTTCAACTCCCCGTATTTTTTTAATGAGGCCCTCGAGGAGAAAATGTTACATGGAAGACCACCCTTAGAATACGTCCCTGTGTATGATGTTTCACTTTTGGTCACGGCTTGTGAATCACTCTGTATACATATAACATTTCATATTAAATTATAAACACGATTTTCAAGCAATTTGTCCAGTGTTTACGAAGAGGTTCTAATTTAATGCATTTCAAGTCATCCTTAATACGTTAGGTACTTCACAAATAGTTTCCTGTAAAGATCTGTTCCTTAGCCTGCTACGACTGACCTATCTGAACCCCCAGCGACTGGGCTTGAAGCAACATAAATAATTCCGGTACAGGTTGTTCGGCCACTAAGAGGCCAATCGGTGTCCCTCTATGCACAGCAAAATTGATACTCTATAGGGAGTTGCCTTTCGGGGTACATGTCTGCCCTGTGCATTTAGGAAACCAGCCAGTCTGATGGATACAAGATAAAAAGTGGAATTGATTCTGTGATACGCATAGATATGTTTTTGTACAAGATATTTTAATATACAAGACGTTCAGAGAGAGGAAATCGGAAACTATTCTCATATAGTTGTTAAGCCAGGATAAATATGCCTGTGTCAAATGAAATGATGTTTTACATGTTTACTTCCCATATATACGAGGGTCACACTGAAAGTTTTTGGATTAAAAAAACTACAAGGTTTTTTGAAATAATTTTATTCTGTTTTTTCAACATATTCTCCCCCTACCTAAATACATTTACACATTCAGTAAAGCCACTTGTCAAATTGCTGTGCCCAACGTTCTTTTGAAAGGTTGCTAATTTCCTCCTCAATTGCAGCGATTGCCTCTTCATCGGCGGAAAAAAAGAATAAAAAGAAGTCGCACGGAGAATAAGGTGAGTGAGGCAACAGTTTAACAGCCTGTTCAGCAAAAAAAATAGAGTGTTCTAGCGGCGCTGTGGGCGGGTGCGTTGTCATGGTGCCATTGAATACCCCTCAGACCAGTCTATGGACGGCTCTTGTGTAGTTCGTGGAAGACTACAGGAACACATTTGGTTATATATCATAAAGAAGTAACTGTCCGTGGATTTTCCGAGCCTACCGTTGTGATGTATCCACTTTTAGAAAAAAAATGCGATCATTTTCTTTCCAACACTCTTGGAACGACGAATTTTTGTTGGAGGCTGCTCACTTTCAAAACACCAAACTAATAAATAAATTAGGACTTTATTTTTATTTAAGGCTCAAATAAACTTTCAATAAAGTGTTCGGATTTTTTTACCAATTACATTATTTCCTCGTTTATTTATGGGAAGTAAGGTAGTACATATATGTTTTTTTTTTAATTTTGTGTTCCCATAAAGCTTCGTTTATACGGTATTTGCGTATATACTTTTTATGTATCGTTTAACGCACATTTTAGTATTTCATAAACATTTAAAAAATGTGTTATATTTTCATGACATGTGAAATATCCGAAAAAGATCTGAATGAACAAATTATTATTATAAACGTACTATGAAATAAACATCAGTTATATTTCGACATTTATCTTTCAACTGAAAAAGCTACCTACTTAACGATTAATATTCTCAAATGTTGTATGGATACTTTGCGCTGTGATATTATTTATCATTTTGATCGTGTTTCTAGTCACGTAGATCCGTACCTGTAAGTTTGTTGTAAACATTCTTTGCTTTTTATATGCATAAATTATCTCAGAAATATTACATCATCAGAATTATCCGTATAAGATGCATCTTTAAAAAAACAACCTGATCTAGGTTGAAAGTATATTGAATCCAACCCTGTGTCGGGAGATCCGCAGAATTCAAAACCCAATAAAGTTGAGCCGGGCGGCGGTGGCGGCGGCTATATCCCAAATCGGCTCCATAAAAGTGGAAACTCCGAACGTAAACATATTAGAGGCTCCCTCACCCCCCACTCCTCCGGCCTCAGCTTTCGGCTCCTGTCCCACTCATCCATCCTCCTCTAAAAATATTCAAATAGGAGGACGACTCGGGACGAGCCGAAAGCTTTTAAAGCTCCATAAGCAGGAACCTTACTGCTTCCTTCATACACACAGGATGGCATTTGCCTGAATCTGGTGGAATTTCACTATTTCCTACCCTACTATTTGATTTTCACTATCTTGGCAACTTTTCTCATATACTTGTTCTAAACAGTTTCTAGAATAGATGTTATGGTAATCATACTATTGCAACGAGATCAACGGTAGCAGTTGAGAAAAGATCACCCTGTATATGAACTATCCAGAGTATTTGAGCAGTTGTGAAAACAGACATCTCGAACGTCGAGATTGTTTGAAATTAGTTATGGAACATTCGAGATGGGCATTTTTTGTATATATTGGAGCATCGAGCAGTGACCAGAGTCACGTAGTCTTCAGACGTCAAACAGTCAAGACTCAAGAAGCAGGAATCGTGGATATGAATTAGCGAATAAGTTGTTGTTATCAGTCGGACTAAATTAGTGTTTTAAGAACGTTACTATTTCATGCGCACAACGACGTTTTTTAAACATTAATTTTTGAGATACCTGCAGACGCTTCAAGGTAACAGCATTGGCCGATTTATTTGGAGGGAACAATCAGAACAGATCCTTGCAGAGAATGCAAAAGGAATACCTTGGACAAAGCGACATGGCGCACAGCGCGCATTCAAAGAACTTTATTAGCACCCTTTATCCGGAAACTCGCTAACTATCATTGACGCTAATCCAGTCAGAATCCGATGCGACGGGGAACTTTTTGAAAAACACGACAACGTAGATCCTATCTACCAATTCATAATGAAATTCGGGCACGCGGCAGGCGGCGATGGCCTCGCTTTGATCACCGCAACTTGTTAATTACGATTGAAGGCGACGCGACTGAGCCAATTAGAGCGAAGGTGCTAATTGAATTCCTACTCCTCAAAGGAGCATTAACGGCTGAAGACGATCACAACGGCTACGGATTGGAGGGTTGATAACAACGTTGCCAAGGAGGAATACAGACGTCTATTGCACTCGACTGTTGGACACCACTGCATTTATTATGATTATTTGAGTCATAACGCATATATGGTAGGAATTTTGGAACCAAACTGAAGATGATAACAGATGTTATAATGAAACACCACACAGTTTTACCACTTGCCAAACCACTCTTTAAACCCGACACGTATTTCGCTACGTATGTTAGCATCTTCAGAAGATCAAAGAGGAGAAGAAATGTTAACATAATTAGCGAAACACATGTCGTGCTCATTTTTGAATCTCATTTGCAGTTTATGTGAATATTGACCATTTGCAAACTAGTTATATAAAAATAGCGATGGATATTTTGAATGAGTTACTTATACTAAATTGAGTGTAGACATGCCAAGGATTAATCAGCTTCCGAAAAAAAGGTAGCTTATTCGCTATTGAGTCTCGATAGCGGTGCAAAATAAGTTGAATACATTAAAACAGCAGATCTAATTTCTAGTGACATCTACTCAATTATACTAACACTAATACTTCAACTATCTAGAATTAGTTTTTATCTTTATAAATATCTAACAACGAATCTGCATGCGCCATCTAATGATTGGAAACCTGACATGTGGAATTGACATATGACAAGATTGACAACTAAGACCAGCGACTTTCCTCTCTGGCAGTGATGCCAGTTAGCGTGGAATTACCGACTGGTGTGTATTTCGAGAGCCTTGACTCTTAATTTGTAAGCATTCATCCGTAGGTCACGGTGAAAGTTTTTAGATACAGAAAAACTACAAGGTTTTTAAAAAAAACTTCATTCTGTTTTTTCAACATATACTTCCCCTTACCTCAATATTTTCACGCATTCCAAAAAACCATCTGTCAAATTCTTGTGACCAACGTTCTCTTGAAAGGTTACTAATTTCCTCCTCAAATGCAGTGATTGCCTCTTCATCGGTGAAAAAATTGCGACCCCGTAACTTTTCTTTGATCTTAGGGAGTAAGGAGAAGCCGCATGGAGCATGGCTCAGCAAAAAAAATCGAGTGTTCTAGCGGCGCTGTGGGCGGGTGCGTTGTCATGGTGCCATTGAATACCCCGCAGACCTGTCTTTGAACGGCTCTTGCATAGTTTTTGGAAGACTACAGGAACACATTTAGCTATATACCATTCAGAAGTAATTGTCCTTTGATTTTCCAAGGCTACCAATGTGTGTGTGTGAAAAAAAGGTGCGACCATTTTCTTTCCAACACTCTTGGAACTTTTTTCGTTGGAGGCTGCTCATTTTCAAAGCACCATACTAATGACCGCCGTTTAGTTTCGTGATGGTAGTGATATAACTATGTTTCGTCTTCGGTTACGATATTAAAGTGTTTTTACTGTGCCCATTATCAAATTTTTGGAGCATAAACTTCACAACAGTGGTCGGTCGACCTGCGCGAGGTTCATCATCGAGTGAGACCCGGCCCCCTTTTAACACAACAAACCAATTAAAAAACTGTAGCCCTAGGGCAGAGTCCCCAATGCAACTCATTAAACTTTCGTGACATTTCGCTTGTTTTAGTCCCTTTTTATGGTTATACAAAATGATGGCTCAAAAATCGCGACTACCCGGTTCCATTTTCACGTTAAAATTCGGCCAACACTTAGATGCATTAGAGACCGTGGCAAGGCAATTACTGAACGCTGCCTTTGCGTGTACAAGCCCTTACAACTTTAGGCAAAATAGCTGTCTGCTCAAACTTATTTAGATTAGGAATATCTAAAGAATTTCAGCGTGACCCTCGTAAAAGGCGTGTATTCTTTGTGCGGTTCTGTAATTTTGAAAAACTCATAAATGGGCATTTTATGAATGTATAATAAGTATATGCCACACAGTGCACACTTTCCAAGTGAGCGATTGTCGTACCAATTCTTTTAAAGGTGTCAGAAGTCGTGTGTAAAAGCCTGTAATTTGAGCAGCTCTTCCTACAATTTCACATATTCACATTGGCAACATTGATATTCGGAGATAAGGATAAACATAAATAACATCTACTATATTTTAAATTTTTCAGAATTATAACACTGATAGAAATGGAAGGGTGAGTTATAAACAACCATGTCAGAAACTATAACTAAGTTTTTATTTGTTTAGGCCTGAGGAGAAAGTGAAATGCCCTTTCAACTCCATGCACATGATGCCCAAAGCATCCCTGCAAAGGCACGTGATCCGGTGCATGGTGAACTACCCCGGCTACCAGACCTGCCCTTACAACGCACTTCACCGGTTCAAGACCAAGGAGCTGCTCGCCGAACACATGTTCAAGTGTGATTGCAGGGAGAAGTACCTGTTCATGGAGATCGGCAACAAGAACATGGGCACCACTGATATGCACATCAACAATGCTGAGAAGTTCAACTTGGAAGAGGAGAACTGGGATGCTGAATATCAATAATTGTTTAGGGTTGAGATGAGTCTGGTTCAACTTATCCAAACTGCAGTCTGGCTATGAATTTTTTGCTTGGTTGATTTCATTAGTTGTTAGGAAATCCATTAGAAAGAACAGTCAGGATCTATGAAGGTGCTTTGATGCAAAACATTTTGGTGCATATTCATTTGGGTGATGGTTAAATTACATATTTGACCTCCTCATTGTTCAGATAAAAAGATTGTGTAATTAACACACAGTTTCACAAATTAAACTCTTTTTCTTTTAGTGACATGTTTTGATTTTTAATTGAATCATCATCGAAAGAAAAACAGTTTTATTTGTGAAACTTGTGTGTTAATTACACCATTTTTTTATCTGCATGATAGAAGAGTTTCACCAAGTAAGACCATCTACAATCTACTCCTTATTGTTGTTTTCAATTTGTGGACAATGTAGAAGTTTCAATTACACTGCTTGAGTCTTGCCTTGTCATGAGAATTTTGCATTTTACAATTCAATTGATCTGATATCTTTAGTCCTTTCAGCAAAAATGAGCAAATTTTTAAAATATCACAAGTTTAAAGCAGTCTTATTGGGACCTCCTTATGAATGAGAAAAATGTATGAACCACAAAATATGTGGTTATATAAAATATACCATTACTCTTTGGTCATTAGTTAATATTTTGTATTTACTTGACAATCTTGACATTAACAACATATCAATGTTATGTGATTTCCTCTGGAACTGAGCTTTTGGGGACTGAATATATAATTTTTGAAAAACTGGGAACATTGGAAATAAAATGGAAATATGTTCTGCTTATGAATTCAGTCAAAACTTTTATTTGTCAAACTAATAACCATTCTTTTGAGAATTATGCATTTCTTCAATGAAGAAAATTTAAATCATAGTGTGTGATATGTGTAAGTTTTGTCATCAAAGTATCAAACAATATGTTTACATTCCTTATTTTGTTTCCTTCCTAGTTAAACATAGTGTGGTGATTTCAAAATTGTTTCTTTGACTTTCACTACAATACATGTGATAAATACAATTAAATATACTATGTATATTAACTATAAGTCTATGATTGTGTAAGATTACTATTATACAGTATTTCGGATCATTTAGCAGATCACTTTTTTATCATTTGCAAAAATAATAACCTCTCCTCATCCTTTTCCCTGTTTGTAGAAAGAAAAGCCGCCATCGCTTCACTTTCAATAGCACAAAAATGTTTCAAACCGTTTAAAACAAAATTGTCGTCATGAAGAATTAACGTCTAAAATGACGATTCTTGCAACGTTTTTTATAATACCTATAATTTATAAGCATTTCTACAGATCAATCGAAAAATGTAAAATACAATATAGCTGTCTTGAAAAATAATACTTATATTGTTGATAGCTCCACACAAAAACGTTCAAACCATAATTTCGTGTAATAAGTACTATACCCATATATTATTATTAACAATAATAATGAAACAGCAAGTTTAACGATCAACCTATACATTTTTTCGGAATTCATTTCATTAGAGTCTCAGTTATAGGTAGTCTGTTGCCAATAGAATCGCCTCAATTTTCCGTAGGTACGTGTATAGCTGCCCCTGATCGGCCTGATCAGCTATTCTCAATCATTTTAATTCGAAATGCTATGAAGCCTAACAGCACAACTCTATAAACAAATCTTTTGTGCTGTGATTTCAATATAAAATTAGAACAACTGAACTTCTGATACTTATTCTGTGGTTGCCTTGTCGATTCATTTTGTACTGACTGCTAGTTGAAACTAGATGTAATTAAATAAATAAATTTATGAAATATGATTTCTTTCTAAGCCCATATTTATAGTAATTACATGTCTTTGAATTCGACATTATACAATTCCTTACAACCCGCAATGGGGCACTTGGACTCTAGAGTTAATGAATAAAAGTTGTAGCTGGGACACCTCTAATCACATCTACATGTTACATTGTGATTTTTCCAGCACTTGCTATTTCTATTCCAAACTAGTTATAAATTTTTCTAATGTATAAATTGTTAAAAATCAGACCAATTTCCAGACAGGATTTTATACTATATGGAAAATAACTGTCATCTCATACTGAGTGATAGGCCCCCCTTCATTCAAATCGTAAAAAGCTACGCCACCGATCGGGAGGATGAATAAAACACGAGGATTCAAAATTTTTATTTATTATAAACATAGCAAATAAAAATGAATTAATTCAAAATCATAACTGAAATAGAATAGATAACCAGTAAATAATCTCATCATCTGTATATTCAATTTTTTTCACTTTTAAGCTCCTCATGGAAGAGTAAAAGCTAGATTGCACCCCACCACCTAGCCTCAAAATGCAAATCAGAAAAACAAAATTCATATATTGTTGCATTCGTTTGTTGTACAAGAGTTTAGGCTTACTACGATTTTCCTCGTCTTGAGCAGCCATTCATCAAACCAATGTTACGATATCAAAAATAATACTGAGCAATTGAAAATCAAGTCACATATATTTTGTTTTAATGTTTTAGGCAAAATAACATATCAAGTACAGTTACTAGTTATTATTTATGAATTATATTTCATTTTTTCAACATTATTTTGATAAGTGGCAGTCCGAAATAAGAGTGAAAGTACGCATAATATCAACCGTTTTATACAAGACTGAAACAGTTAACAACGTTTCAAACAAATGATAGGTACGTGATTGTACGATATGTTTTTTCTTCTAAGAATGGAAAACTGTACAAAAATCATATCACCGTTTATAGCTAGAAAACTATGTACAAAATTGTACAGGATGTTTTAGAATATGTAGGCAATGTTTTACTGGTCAAAGAAAGAATATTGGTGAAAATAAGCAGGTCGTTTGGTAATATGCAAGAAAAATTAATTAGTCTCCCTCGTAATTTTCTCGTCAGAATTGTCCACATGTTTCAAAACTGACAAATAATTATTATAAAAAAATATAAGAACTACATGAACATGATCCTCATATTATAATACAAATATCGGTCAAACAGTTCACAAATTATTAAGGGGTACAATTCAAGAACGTTTTTTCTACAATGCATAATTGTCGAAACAATTGGAACTTGCTGGAAAATTGGTTTCAAAGAACACCAAACAGATTTGGAGCTTATAAACTAATGCATTTTGCTTGGTGAAAATAAATTGGAAAAAATTATTCAGTTTAAATTACAATGTAATGAAAAATAGCCAAATAACGGAGAAATTATTACCAAAAGATTAAGCACGTTTGTGTAGAGTTCAAATTTAATAGTCAAGGACTGTAGAGTGAGATTAACAGTTGAAACAGCATTTCATAAATTGCTGAAGTGTTTTACTTACTTTTTCAATTCGGGAATTTTGAGGAATTGGCCTAGAACGATATTCATATAACATGTTCTAGTTTTATAACTAGACAATGAAAACGTAATGAGGATAAAATATAATTTTTTAAGAATCATTGAAAATCTGTTTGATGCTCCGATTAAGTAAAATACGCCACCAAAAATGAAGCTTCTTCTTTGAACTATAAACTTCTAAGCACTCTAATATCCAGTTATTCGCAAATATCGCAACAATTCCTTATTTTTTATCATTATTTATTCTGTTGCCTCATAGTTTCGGAATGTCTAAAATGATCAATGTTTTTCATCTAGGGATTGTCTATACATATAATAACCTTTTATACATGATACACAATAAAAAAAGGCAAATAAGGCAAACATCATCGCTAAATATACAAAGAATGTATTTTATGATATGGATTCAGTGATTAACTATTTAAATGCTCTCTGAAACTCACAAATGTTGCTTTCAGCTGTTCAATAACGACAATTCACACTTCTCATACTATCACAATATCATTTCAGTAGTGAATAATACATAGAATTTACGTCGTTCAGGCAATGCTAATATTATGATCATAAAATGTTCAATTGTGGCTAAGCATTTAAGGGTATTGCCTGGGTTCAAAGCTCGGACGTTTCAAAGAAAAAACAACAAAAAACCAGTGTGAAATATCCTTAATGATAAACGTAAGCAAATCACTCGTGTCATTCATTCATCCTAAAGGGGAAACGAGATTAACAAAAAAGGGCTTAGAAAGGCCATTTTTATGCTACCATCTACTTCGATTCAACGATATAAAATTACATTACATATCATTTATGTACTTATTTTTCTCTTCAATTTAAATCGCCATATTGGTCTCCATTTTTTAACCTATATATACAAATGGCAGTCAGTTTTCTCTTTACAGTTCACTCAACGGATGAACCTACTGCATTAATTACATTTAAAAGTATACAAATTGTCTTTTGCTTTTTATAATTACATGAAGTGATTGATTTTCATTTATTTTTCTTATGATTTAAATGAGCTTTTTGGGCAATAAAACTTGATTATTTTTTTCATATTATCGAAACTGAAACATACCCATAAGTCAGATTAATTCCGATTGTCTCTAATACTGTTTCTATGAAATTTTGTTCGAGATACTATCCACATAAAGTCTTAAATATTATTCGAAGTTTTGGGCGGATTGTAAAGAACAGCAGCAAATCATCCGTAATGAGTATCAGGAAGAACTCATATTATTTATACCCATTATTATTTATTCTCCTTAAAAACGATAACTAGGAAAACGAAGTAAGTAATAGTGGAATGCTCGCAAGGTAAATTCGATCAAATAAATAGTACATAGATACAAAAATATAAATGCTATTATATAATATGCAAATATTTCAATTAGTCGAAATTATTGATTTTAAATCCACCCAACTGTGTGGATTCGGACAGAAAGAAAAGATGGAACGTCGAGCTCTTTCTCCTATCAGCACCACTAGACAGTTTTAATAATAAGATTGAATATCAATAATAAGAAAATAAACAATATCAAAGAAGCATTTACAGCGTTTTTTTCGCTGCCAGTGTATTTGGTCAATAATGATCACATCTACTACCGTTTTTATACTTTGCTAAAGACTACAATGGCCACCGAAAAAGTAATAAAGTATTCCTTTGAAACGAACGTGGTTTTGATAATTATTTGATAGAATGAACGCGATGCGAACTAATATAAAGCTACTAAATCTAAAAGAAAGAACTGTGAACAACGAATGATCGGAATATAATAATCGTTTATGGAAAGCATTTGTTCCATTATCTCTTTCTGATCCATAAAAATAAATCTACGCCTCCAACATACAAATAAATAACAACGGTTCTGTGATTATTATCGATGTCTTATAGAGAGACGGTTCAAGGCAGTACTGGTCAATATTTTCATCAAGTTTAACTTTTTTTTTGTCTTATTTTAATTATACAAAATATCGCAACCAAGAAATCAGTTCAAAAGGCGAAGAATATTATTGGTGACCCAAAACAAAAAACAGAGTTGTTTCAAACAACAACGAACCCGTACCGCCTTGTCCGTTAAAACAAACATTGAAAGTATCACCGTTTGTATAACACACAATAACATCACGAAATTGCACCAATAAAGAGTCGACGAGGCTTATCGCCGTCAAAAGGGAAACAAAGTCTCCACCATATACGATGTTCGATCAGTCGAACCTCAGAAAAGGTTCTATTTCAAAGATAGAATCAACGATTCAATACCTTCAATAATGATGAATGAGTCATGTCTTTAACAATCAGAAAATGTTATAGAATTAAATCATTTTAGCATATGCTACAGCTTAATGGTTTATTTCTCTCACTGCCTTAAGGATAGGCCCATAGATACAATTGTTTTAATAGAAGTATATAGGAAAATGTATGTGATTTAAGCTAACAATTATACATGTAGATTTTATAGGCTGTTACATGGTGAAACTGTTCATCATTTTTATGTAACAATTATTGTTTATTGTAATCTAATCTAATAATAGTATAATTATTACGCCTAGTATAATTATTCAGCAAATGTGTTATAAACGTGATATATTTAATTAACAAAATTGTAAATGAAACTATGAAAAACCACACTTTCCCTGATCTTGTTCTAAGAAGATTCTAAATTCGCTATCTTATGCACTCCTTATACAGACGTGCGAATCCTCTACACTTTCCTGTTCAACAAAAATCACTGGCTGTAACAACATCGCCGATACCAGCACAATATTGGATGGGCCACCTGTTGGTTCCCATTTTTCAAGTATTTTTTCACAAATTGCTGGTTTAAAGCACATATAAATTCCTATAAATAGCCCATACTAGAAGTAGGTAAATCACTTCTGTAATCTAGTTAATTACATGAAGTAAGAACCAACGTCCTATAACCAAAAAGCATGAAAAAGTGACAGATAGGTGAAGAGCACAGTCGAACCATTGTTTCCCTTTTCTGCGAATAGCCGTTCGTACACGAACGTCCGTTCAATTCCATAAGGACCTATCTGTCCTGCAGATCACTCTCGTGCCCTTTCGCCTGCCATTTGAAATCGCTGTCCATGATCCACTGTTGACCTTCGCTGTAGTCGCACGGACGCAACAGAGGCAGGTTCGTGTCGCTCGCGTCGGGACGAGTCAGGCAGCTCCCCGTGTTCACGTGCTTTATTGTCTTGAACTATACAAAAATATCACATCATTTATCTTAAAACTAAAAAGATAAGGAAGAAATTTTTCCCAAGTGGAGATCGAACCCACAACCTCATGCATTCCAGGCAGATGCTTTCAACTATTCAGCTATGAAATTGGGAAGAACATTGAATCTTGAACGATTGGGCCTTTCCCCATCTCTACAGCGCGTGATTTTTTGATTGTTGACTGGGTGTAAGCCTCCACGGTAACGATACTTACGTTAGCATCGTACGTCCATGCTTGGTTTCCTCCCATGCCGTGGCACCTGACCAGGTTGACGGGTCCGTTTTGGCTGGTAGCGTCCAGACAATTGTCGTCGGACATGATTTGTTGTCGTTTCGTGTACGCGAATACCTGGTTGCCGCCCAGCTTATGACAGTAGGTCATGCCCAGACGTTCGCCGCTCTTGCGACCCATCGTGTCCAGGCAGTTGCGCGTCTCCATGTTGCGGATCTAGATCAATCAAAATTATACTCCGATAATACACTGCTTCTAACTTTAGCGGGAAATTGATCAGAAATATATTTATGTGAATGGATCGTGTGGAAAATAACATGGAAAATTGTCACATCTATGCATAAAGTAATTGGTTCAACTGACAAGTAGGTTGACGCTGTACTTTCCAGGAATTGATATCAATTAAGAAAGGAGGATTTGGATGTATATGGTTTTGAGATACGTTTTATATGCTTTATGTTTACTTACGTCTCCTAGATAATAATAATCTAGTGGCATTTGTGATTCAGGATAGATATTTTCCAGATACCACCTGAAAGACTTGCACTGTAGTCTCTCTCTTAAAGCTAACCTCGAAGAAATGTCGCCCACTGCGACGCTCCTCGCACCTAAATAGTAACATACACAAAAATATTAGCGATACGATATTTTGCCTTTTAATCAACCTTTTCAGGACATATTATTATTATCAAAAAGTGCGTATTACAATAAGAATATTGGAGAGATGGAATGGAAAAGAAAAAAATATAATTGAACTTCAAATGATTTCAAATTAGCAAAAAATAACACAAACATCAAGCACGATAAATATATTTTATAATAAACATATTTCATCGCCATATCGCTGGTAAATTGTGGAATTGCGATTCGTTACCTCCTGATAGAGCATTTATAAGAAGTTGAGATTCAAATATATATAGCTAAACAAAATTTATTTGTCAGATCGTTAATCAAATCTACTATTATATTTCCTAGAAAAGGTTGACATTTTTATCAAACTTTATGTATTCACATTGAAGGATTTGTGACAGTGCAAAATAATTGGAGAAGTCGATGTGTGATTGTGCACAAGCGGAACAAGTATGAAATGTATCGCGAATATCAATTTATATTTCACTGTTTAGAATATCTAATAAGGCCTTACACACAAACACATATAGACTCTATGCAACGAATGGAAAAGGCTTGAATGAGGAAATTAAATTTCTTTCACTATGTCACAAAAAGCAGAACTTGAAAAAAAATAAATTAGGGATGTCCAGAACCAAACAGGAAAAAGACGCTAAACTACAAAACGCATAAAATTACAAGTCGTACGAAAACACATTCACATGATTTCTCCAAATGAGAAGAGTTGGAAAAAAGTATTAGCATATGTGAACGTATACGGTTTTTCAGACGACGTGGTAACATTTTATTTTTGAAGTAAAATGGAGTGATGGCAGGTGTACAACAGCGAATATGTGTGAAGAAATACGCTTTTTACTACGCAAATAAGCTTATTTAGAGATCTTAATAAAGCAGAGCAATGTAATCGATGCCTTGTACACCCGCCACTTATATGATTCAGAACAAACTACCATCAAGTACAATAACCACAAACAGATTACTACCATGCTACATGCAAAAGCTGTGCGAATGCAATATTGCAAATTATACTACAACGGTTTATATATTCTGATAGTTATTGCATATGACATCCAAGAACGATAAAATTATCAGGCTAATAAGAAGACTGACTAGTTACAATAACAACTTTTCAATGAATTTGTACTCCATGTATGCCATACAAAACATCCTCATAATATATCCGGGGCGATCCTCCGATTTCATAAAGCAAATCAAACCAGTTTTGTAACATTTTTTCACTTTTCGTTGATGAAGAGAATCAGACAATTAAGAGTTCTATAACGAGATTCCAACAAATCATCAAACGAAAAGGTTAAGAATTTCGATCCGAAAAATATTTAAAGCTCGCTGCAAACCTGGATAATTTATCAAATTATCAAGTGATTAGTTTCAAAGTTATAATTTTTAAATTTTATAAAAACAACAAAGGTAGGTCAGTAAGTTTCAAAAGTATGACCTTGAGGCCCAAGGAAGCCTAATTTTCCTACTACTTTGAATGTTCCTTGCCTCTATAAGATTTGACGCTACCATCGCGCATAAAATTCCTGAAATGATTTCATTCTATTTGGCTTGAGGGAGGAATAAAAGGCGTAATGCATGAATTTCCAAAATTTCGTTTCCAGCGCTCATTTTTCAAGAAAATGGAACGTTTTTTTTTGAAAATTATAGAGAAAGGTTGGTTCTATGCTCGTGCGAAGCCAATTTTTCATACAAAATTTTAGATATTGTCGCAAGAGTGCTCTTAACTGTTGTTTGAAACTAGTAGACAAGGTGGATTTATCAAAAGTTTGATTTCGGACTTCCATTGTCTATAAAATTTTGAGTATCACGACGTTTCGATTGATGTGCTATCTTCAATCGTCTTCAGGTGAAATGAAGACGATTGAAGATCCTGAGGGCGGCACATACATGCGAAAGGTAACAGCGGTCTGTTGGAAGGGTGGGTGGGTGCGTGCAAGGTCGATGCAAGAATACAAGACAAGACGAGTGTGTATGTGTGTGTCTCAGTATTTGCGGTGTTTCGGCTGCACCTGGATTGATGTTATAGTAAAACTCCTTCCATTGGTCCAGCCACACTTCGGCGAGCCGCGCGTTGTTCTTGTTGACGATGCGTGAAGTGCCGCCCGGGAACGAATAAGGCGTCGACTTCCTGAACACGTGCCCTACGCGGCTGCAGGTGGCAATCTCCAGACGACCGCCGCACATCCACACCTTCGCACCGACCCCATAACACGAGTTCATTCAAAGTTAGTCGCGGGATTAAAAAAGCTTATCGGGGGTTAGTAGGTGGGAGAAGGGGTGATCATTCAGGGCGTTTGTCAATTATCGACACATGTGGAACTAATAAACATTTAGAAATGGAATTTCGGAGGCACTCGTTGATAGTGTCACTAATGGCAGGATAAATATTCGTCGGGTTTCAGAGCAGAAACGTAAATAGATGAATGAAGACAGTTTAACTTATCCTCGAAGCCGAAACAAGCATCACATTTTAAAATGATGTAGAAAACAAAAAAATATGCCGAAAAATTCATTATCATTATATAAAAACCAGAAAAAATTAATTTAAATGTTTTAAAATTCCAAATAGTTAAATTTGTATTCAATGATTAGTCAAGTATTCTTTTTTTATATCTGATGATCCAATAAGTCAGCAATAAATTAAATGCAGACATTGATGCGATTATCTGTTGACACATGACTACCCCTATCATTCCACAAAATGATTCATTTGAATGCGATAAATATTTATTGCACTGATAAAAGTATCAATTATTATGAAAAAATGCCTTGATGTGAATTAAGGCTCAGTATATCATACCAAATTGAATAATCTACACTATGTGTTTACAAAACAGTATTATTATCACATTTGAAAAGCCTATTCATCCCGTTCAAATGAATCCATTAATGCACAGTTAGTGATTGTTATTATAACTGTAATTCACTAGATAAAATTAATAATTGTTATATATTCGACGTGTTAAGTATGCAAGTATGCGGATAATGGTACCTTACTAACGCGTTTCATGCTCAGATAAACACCGAATTAGATTATCAAAATATCCTTAGTAACAAAGCTGCGCTAAAATCATTATTATGGTTATAAAACATGTTAATAAAAACGTTCAGGTTCAGCGAAATTATCCTTGATGGCACCCAGTAAAATCAATGAATTTTACTTCAACCCATTGTATCGCTTTTCACTTTATGTCTTAACGTGCTCCGTTTCTTCCATTCGGGAATAGATTGGAATTCTCACCAGTAATTGGCAACTTGAGCAAAAAATACTGATTTTATAGGGCAGTGGAAGTATAATATCATAGAAATGTTTCCAGCAATAAAAAGCTGTAACCTTCAGTAAAACCTAGCAAAGAAATATGTAACAGAGATGCATTCATCACAAAGAAGAAATTGTATTTGAGATATCAGAACTTTACTCCACTTGGTTAGGTGGAAGCCAGAATATTAAGAGTAAACTAATCTAGAAATATCTTTTCTTATTTTATTGAAACAATCCAATACTGGAAATGGACCTCTGTTGCACTTTTTCTCAACCACCGCTCCGCACCGTAGCAGCATCTATTTGGAACGCCAGCAAGCCCCAAAATGCCCCCTCCTTAGATAAATCCTCCTTTGCATGACGCTTTCCCATCGACTCCAGTCACCCTAGCAATAATTAATTGTGGAAAAAACAGAAAAGCAATGCCGTGGCATCTGTTTTCGTGTTTGGTTCGATGATGGTGTAGGTTGGACCGTTGTCGTTGTCGCACCTGGATTGATGGCGTAGTAGAAGTCGCGCCATTCGTCCATCCAAACGTCTGCCACCCTCTGCGCGTTGTGCAAAACGATCTTGGAAACGCCGCCCGGAAACGTGTACGGTGACTTGTCCCGGAACACGTGGCCCACGTGAGAACAAGGTATTATCTCCAGCTTCCCACCGCACTGCCAGATCTACGTTGCATATATCATACATTTTTATTTGCGATACTATTTATAACAAATCAAAAATATTTATGTCGAACAGTCAAACAACTGAAGAACTAAAGTCATGTAAAAAAAGACCCTCATAATGATCATCAAATAAAATGTAAGAACAAAAGAGGAGTGACAGTGCTGATTGGACATTGAAAGGGGGTACGATCTGTTGTAGATGGTGGAGCATCTGTTTCCGTGTTTGGTTCGTAGATGTCGTTGACGACAGCCGATGCTACAGCAGCACCTGGTTCTACGGCGTAGTAAAAAACGCTCCAGTGGTCCATCCAAACATCCGCCAACCTCCGACCGTTGTGCAGGACGATGTAGTCCAGGCCGCCTGGAAAACTGTATGGGGACGCACGTCGGTACACGTGACCCACGTGCGAACACTGAATTATCTCCAGTCTGCCTCCGCACTGCCAAATCTACGTGCACACACACATATTATTCGTTACTTTTTATTTGATTTACAAATACGAATGACGCCATTCCTGGAAGAATAAATCGTATAATGGGGCATACACTAATATTAATAATAATATGGTATGTAAAAATAATAATTGTATCTAAAAATAACTGTATTGAAGCCGTAATATTTAAAAAAATATACTGAAAAACAAATAAATTTTGCAATATGAAAATTCGTGTGCATCAGATGGGCATATCAAGAAAAATTTCATTTAATGTTGTTTGCGGACAAATCAATTTTAGCGATTTTTACAATAAAGTAACAACACTTTGAAAAACCTTTGGAACAGTACTTTAATAAATAAAATGAATAAAATCTTTCACACGAGTTAAGCCATACGCTGAAACGACAAATTCAAAAAAATGAGGGACATGACACGTATCAGACGCCTTACCCTAAAGCTCATCTCGAGATTTTCTCCTCCCCAGATATCCATGCCTTCGTCATATGACCCGATTTCGTAGAAGAATTCCTTGTCTATGGAGAAGAGGCCCCCGGCCATCGTGGGGGTCCTCAAAGGGGCTGTACGGTCGCTTTTCCGACGGTCCATCTCGCGCTGAGGCACTCGATACCTAAACATTGCCATCAAACAAGCACAGTCAGTCAGGAAAATCAGTAGAAATATGTATCTTTCATTAATTGTTCATGGTATCTAAATTATCTATTTAAGTAATCGATGTTGTATGGGATAGAAAAGAGTAACAGAATCAACCAATCTAAATATTACGTAGGTTCAGAGAATACTGACTAGATAATTTTTTGAAGTACTACCAAACTGAGTCACAGTTCACTGAAGAATTATAAATACAATCATCGTTCAAATTTGTGGAGCAGAACTTCTGCCCTTCCTTTTGAAATTATCCTCTTTGTGAAATATTGAAACTTGCGTCCGTTGTACTCTATGCCCGGTTTTCAAAACGTGTTCACTGAGAACCGATTCAGACGTTTCCTATTTATTGATATAGAAAATACAAAAAATATAACCACATGATAATTCTATACTTAAATGAAGTGCCAACTGACCATCTGAAGTTGAGCTTCCAGTTGAATCCGCCCCACGTCATGTCGGAAGCGGTGATATACTCGAACGTATCGTCGGAGATGACGTCGATGATGGGACAGACGACGGTGCCCCGATCTTCGGCGATCCTCGCCAGCAACGGTTCCAACCACCCTTCCGTGCACTCGCAGTGGGCGTCCAAGAACGTTATCACTTGACCCGTTACGTGTTTCGCACCTGCACAACACACAGACGTTTACAGGAGCAAACGGATATTAAGCACACCATATTTAAGAGAGGAAAAACACAAAAGAGTAGGGCGCGGACGGGATTCGAACCCGTGTCTCTAGCATTCCAGGATTGGAGTGAGAAAGCGCGATGCTGAGAACGAGCGGCTATGAAATGGCAGCTCGGAGTGCTAGAGACACAGGTTCAAGTCCTGGCCGCACCTAGAAATTTTTCTCATTCAAAAATTGTGTGTCTAGTCTACATTTCCTGTGTTTACTCAGTCACGGATACTGATTCATCCAAGTAATTTTCTGCATTTACGATGTCTGGTTTTTATCGTTTAAATTAACCCTTCCCCCCTCTCCCTTCCACTTGCTCTGCCGGAATCCGTTCATTGGTTTACTATTGAGGCGATATGTTGAACGTCTAATAAAGAGGTGAAATTTGAATATTTCGAAAGTGATCAACAAACGGCGAATAACAGGATGCAAATAATGTGCTTACCCAGCAACCTGGCTCTGATCAAGCCAGATCTCTTTTCGGTACGATACACGTACGTTGGTACTGGCAACTTTGACACGTATTCCTCTAACTGTTTGCCTAGATAATCTGCAACAAAATTATAGCATACATTTACAGGATATGAAGGACTGAACATATTTACAATTTTGGATTCTTTCCACTGTATAGGTTTTAAAAAATAAACGAAATCTCTAACCTGAAGCTTGATAATTATTCAAGATCAAAAATTGATTGTGCACAAATATCTGGTACGGTTTTACTTTTTGTAAAATGATTTGTGAAAAGCAGTCGTTTTTTATATCCTAATGTAAAATCCTAAGCAAATCCGATATAATTCAATGATTCAAGCCGGAAAAATAGGTGTCTCATTTACAAATAGAAACAACTATTTTAAAATATCCCGTCGCGTGTTTGTCTTGTGTACCTTGAACACGAGTTCAATGCCAAGTTCATCGACACAGAAGCTGCTAAAAGCAACGCTCGATTAAAAGATCAACTACTGAAAGTTTTGCAAATCAATGCAATGGCATACTAGACAGAGACAGACTGTATACAGAAATATCTTAAAGTGAACAGAAAGAATAATAATAAAGGAAAAACAAATAGTAATAATATTAGTAACTGTTAGTTTGGAAAATACTTCAGTTTGTCATATATCATTCAGCTTTATTGTAATGTTGTATACTAGCATTTGAAAAAATAAATATGAAATCATTCAGTCTACATTTCGGAAAGAACAAAGAAACCACTGAATTATTAATTTATTATTTAATTAGGCTCAAAATGTTTATTGCAACAAGTTTTGGCCTTGAAGTGGATTGCAATCCTTAGGGAAAGTTATGTTGAATAGTAATTAATACATAACCTTTAGATTTTTTGAATAATATAATTCACAGGATTGAAAATGAGATAATTGATAATAACTGTGATATTGTTTATCATTACTGCTCTATTTATATGCCTAAATATATATTGTTATACAAGACTTGTAAAAAATTTAAACAATTATTCAGACGAGTCCAAATGGTTGAATGTGATGGTACCTAATGCTTTGCTACAACAACACCTATTATTACTGTTTCTCTAATAATAAATGACGCAACAAATATGATGATTATTCGTATTATGCATGAATGAATGAATGCATAACTGACCTCTTTCACTAGCGTCATCCACCAGAATGATCTCCTTGAGCAACGGTCTGGGCGACCTGTTGATCGCACTCCACACTGTCCTTAGTAACGTTGTCCATGCCTCGTTATGGAATACGATCACTATTGATGTGGTCGGTAGCAAAGGAGGATATTTCTTGTCTTTGCATCTGTAATATGTTTCAATCATTTTACAGATAAAATGATTTGTATGTAACACACAGTTTTACAAACAAAACTCTCTTTCAGTGACGCATTTTGATGTATATTTAAATCATCGTCAGATTTGACTTTACAAGTAAAATACGTGTAGCGAAAAAAATGCAAGCAACTCACCCTTCCAGCCGGACGTCTTGCAGAGAGCGATTCAAGGAAATGGAGTCGCTGGCCATAACGTTGAACTGGTTGAGCTTGAACTTCTCCTTGGCTTGTGCCTCTTTGTTGGGTGGCAGTTTGACCGGGCGGCCCTTCTCGCCCGGGCGGCCCGAAACGGGAAGGACGGGCGGCGCCGGTCGCCATCGACGCAACGTCGACGGTTTGTACGTCGGTGATACTTTGCCCAACAACAGCACCTCAGATGAAGACGGAAGACCAACAGAAGACGAACTTGATCGGGATGATGAACTGCGAACGACGTGAAACATTTTAAATTCATAATCATTCATTATTATCAAGGTGTCCACTCAAAATCCCTCCAAAAATATCTTGACGAAATATAGTAATGTATGAAATAGCTATTACCTACTATGAAAAGACGGATACTGTTCAAAATTATTATACAAAAAAATGTAATTGTAGAATGGAAAGAAAACACAAAAAAGCAAAAAACAACAATATCCTCATAGTTTTTCTTGATAAAATCATTATCCCGATTTGCTGAGATCGCAGCAGACATATTCCAGATGTACTATCATAAAATTCAAAACCACTTTTAAAATACTATTTTATCATAATATTTCGGGATAGCAACCAATAATTCCAAAGAGATAGTTTCATCAGAAATACGTCTAACATTCAACTTTTTCCAATCAACACCCATGATGTCATACTTCCTTGTTTTTTTTTCAGAGCTGTCTGTGATTTAATCCGATGGTTTCATGAGTAGTAGGTTTACAACCAATGCGGGTAATCGTTTTATTTCCATCTCACTCGTTATCTTTGAAAAAAATTGAAAGTACTGTTTTCTTGCCTGCTAAATATAGGAATACGTTTTTAATTGTAACTTTACACACCTGATTTCATATTTACCGATAAAAAATATGGCAATATGTTACGAAACAGCAGTTCATTTATTGATCTTTTCCAACCATAGACATTGAAAAACCATGTTGTTTGTATAGTTTAATATAAACTACATTTCAATTGTTTCTTGGCAAAACATGCACTTCTATTTATATACAAAAAAACTCATAATTTCTATAGCTGCCATTACTCCTCTTTTGAGAAGTATAACAGTTCCGAGAACGATTTCGAACCTTGATTTTAATTTCAACAGACCTAAAGATTTGGTTATTATCCTAAAACATATTAGTTAAAATGTTATATACTTCATTGTTTCTGTATATTTTCTAGTTAGACCAATTATTATGTGCAATGTTTTCTGCAATATTTACGTTGAAATTAAACAACTACTCCTACTATTACTTCTGCCAGAAGCTTAGAAAGAAGCACTGATTGTTGGTTTCTAGAAACAAAGCAATAAGTTATTATGATATATGTACATGTATTCATTATTCTTGACAACAGTTTCAGAAGCATACATATAGGCTTTTTTAGCAATATCTTGATGATTTTACAGCATTGATAATTTATATATTAAATTGCTGCCCGCTACCCAGAGGCGTAGCTAGGGCAGAGCAAGGACGCGCCATGCAATATCATAGAATCATAGGAATTTTTTTTGCTGTTATTTGGAGAAGTTGGATGTTCAAAAGGGGGAGGGTGTGGTTTCAAAAGGAGGGCGCAAATTATGGAACATTCCTTGAACCTCACCATCTCATAAAATATTTTTAAGGATACAGTGTACTCTCGATTATCTGATCTAATATGGGCTGTACCCTTGCTCAATAATTAGCGGATCGGATAATCCAGTTTTTTTATTTCTCTTTATTGCTGCAATATCTCTCCATCTTTTTAAAAGCAGAACATCTGAAGCTGTTACTGCTTCAGTTACTGGTCAACATATTGTTAAGGCTTTTTCTGAAGCCTCAAAAGATTCTTGATTAGAAATGTGTTCACCAAGAAACTCACACTCTTCATCTTCATTTCCAAGCAACAGCTCTTGAGTTTGTTAAGAGGCAGCTATTTGTTCTATAGAAGGCTCTTGCTCATCGTAATCAGAAGAAATCACAATTGTCTGTCATCTTGTGCTTCCCTTAAACTTACTGCCAGCTAAGATGCAAATCATATCCTGTGTCATGATCCTGGATCAAAATATTGTTGTAGCTCACCAGTAGATAACAACTTGAACTGAATCCAGTTTGTAACCATGGCATTCAATTAGGACTTTACAAAATTGCTTAAAATTTATGGCAAAATTTGTATCTGCAAAATATTTACTCCACATAAGGCTATCTGGAACACACAATTTCTTTTTTTCTAACTCATAAAAACATACAAACATAAACACCTAGGTCTGCAGTTAGAAATATAATAACGAGGGATTCCCCAGTACCGATCAGGTCAGTCAGTGAGTGAATTTGTCTTGCTTCAGCAACTTTAGGATTCCCTGTAATCACCTGTTATATTAGGCCTGATGCGCGATTAATACAAATTTCAACGGCGATGATACTTCTCAATCGGATAATCAAGCGAGGAAAATAAAGAGTCGGATAATCGAGAGTCTACTGTAATTCTATTTTCCGAACCCCACTCGCAAAATCGGCAATTTTCAAACATGTCAATATGATTTCTCAAACACTAGAATTAAAAGCCTCTCATTTTTTGGGGGAGTGTAGCAGAATGCCTATATAAGGAGTAATTAAATATAGTTGTCATATCATTAAGCTAAGAACTTCATTCTTCCACAAATTTCGTTTTTCCTAAATAATATATTTTTTACCCTATACCTAGGGGATGTTCTGAGAGAACAACCTACATAACAACTAAGAAACTATTAAATAAACATATTATGTTAACCTTAGATCAGATTACATACATTTCAAGCACAATAATAGAACTGGTAAGTTTTTGCCACAGCTGCCTTGTTAAATTTTAGTTGGGCACTTCAGCCGCTTAGATTTATGGACATATGGGCACCCTTGCCTGGTACTGAATGTGTTAAGAATACACAATTGCATTTTCAATAACTCACCTTCTGGAAGGGGCGCCTTGGTAGCCTTTCTCAGATTCGTCATGCCCCGCGATAACTCCAACGAGCTTCTCAGCCTCAGAACGTTCCTCCTTGTTCCTACACGAGCCCCCCAAACACTCCGAATAGAAAGACAAGATCACTACGTCGATCAGGAACCAGACCAAAGAGGTCAACAAGATCACCCGACAGGTGTGGATTCGCAACTTCCCATACAACATCGCGCCCCTTATTTACTCGCAACTATTCATCCGTATTCTACACTTTTCTAATAAAACAAAACTGCGGTTTTGCTGCTTCTACTCGTTCGGGTTATCACAGATCGTTGTGTATGTTTATAAATCGAATCGAGGGGAACGGTGGCTTTCAGGAGACCATGGCCCGATAGAGAATCGCCGCCTAAGTGAGTTTTGGGGCTTGCTTCAGCCGATCCAGTGGCGATTCGTGGTCGTTTTCATGTTTTTCCACACCTGTCTTTACACGTCGCCGATCACCGATATGTCTTCTATTCTGTCGGCTAGGTAAACGTTGCATATTAGGCCAATGACAGATGTCAAAAACCAGTTCACGATGCTCTGTTGCCAGTTTGAGTAAACTAGCAGTAATGGTAGCCCTAGTGCCATCTAGAGCATGAAGTACTATATAACTCTCATCTTGTCGACCTACCTGGCTGATTTCTTCACTTTAAACCAATAAACTTTTCGAGCGTGGTCACAGATGGCGGCACATAACTCATTTTACATTTTATTCCGAATCGTGTTCCCTGTTAGTAGTATACTAGTATAGTAGTTAGTGTAGATATTGAACTGGTAGTGTTTTAGTATGGTAGTAATAATTAACCCTATATAAATATGTTCTGTGGTAGTAATAGTAATCGATAATACCTATCTCAAGCAGACAAGAATTGAGATGCCCTAAAGCCGGGTCCACATCAAACCAATAAAACAAAAACAAAACAGCAACTCAATGTTTCCCAACATTTTGGAATCAAAATTGAAACATTTAGGCAACTATTTTGTTTTGTTGGTGTTTCTAGCAACTTTTTATCTTCCCGTCGCCGGTCGGTAAAGATCAAAGAGTTGATGTTTTGTCTGCATTCCTGGCAACCCTGTTGGTCTGATGTGTACGCGCTCGAACAGAAGAATACATCAGACTGGTAATACTCTCCGCTTGCCAAAAATCTTAAAGTGATCACTAAACGTTCTGTTACACTAATGGCATTTCTAAAATTTGCATTTTTCTTCTGTATCGAAGGTCCGATGATTTGAATTAAATTTTCAAGGTCAGTACTGGTCATTCTCAAAAAGTTTTTAAAGCTAGATCGCATTTCTCCACTAATACCGACATCATATTTTCGTAAATCTTCCAGTAATTCCTCAACACAGCTTTTTGTCGGCTCTTCAGGCTAGGTCTAATCCAAAAACGTTTTTCCTTTTTTTTGGGTTAAGAATAAACGAGTCATTGTTTCTTTGCAATTCACAATTTCGAGCCACATTTTCTTTCAGGGACCAAACAGTTGACTAATCGTTTTCTGTATGTGGACAGCAGTTGACAATTTGTTTCTGTTTTCAAAAACTTGCAGTTTTGTTGTGTTGCTGTTTTGTTGGCGGTTTTATTTTGTTGGTTTGATGTGGACCCGGCATAACAGCGACTTACAATATTTATTTATAATTATATGTAATATATATTATATTCATACGAAGGTCTCGTGATCGTTTATTCTTATTATTTCTACAGAAGGCAGTCAGCATTGGCCATTAGTCTAAGAATTTTTTTTTTGTTTCGTTTAGGTACCTATGTACGTATTTTAGCAGCAATATTGCATGAAATAAGAAGGAACGTTTCCTAAACTCCTGGACAACAAATATGATCTGACGTAGAAAGTTCGATAGTAAATTTCGAAGTTTTTATTATAATGTGATTGGCCTCAAGCAACCACAACAATAATTTACGTAGAGAGAGAAGTAGGTACCTACTCTGATAAGTCTTCAATGGCCTATCGTTACCTATAGTTGAAAAAACAACAATTTAGATATTTACACTGGTTGTAAATATCAGCACTTTTTCTTTTTCGTTTCAGCGCAACCCAGTAACAGAGGGATATAAGGTTTCCACAAAAAAACCATCGCCACTTCAAACACCTAACAATCTATTGTCTCTATTTGCTTGTGAATAATAACCCTCCCTTACTTCCTGTTTCTGTTAAAGTGCACATTCAGGTTTTTGTGCTGATCACGAACAAAACGGAGAGGGCTTTTATCTCACTAATTCAGAAACTTTCTACAAAATGGCATAGTATATGATACTTGAAGCCCATGTTATTGTTCCGGTTACATTTTTTGTGTGTGGGTGATATGACAGAGCAAGCTGTCAGCCACGGACCATTAATTGCATACTTCCACACAAAAAACATCAATACTGTATAATTAAATTTCTTACAATGCTTCAATACATAAGGTACATAACCAGCGTCCATAACCACATTTTTCCCAAACACAGGAATTTAATAATTTCCATCGTGATTATTAGGACTGCCCTCATGAATTATAATTGGATTATGGGTCCTTTCAAAGGAGTTTTCAGACAGAGCAGCGATTTCTCTCAGCTGTCTGCAGCCTATACATTCGACACAATAGCTGGAACGCGTGAACAAGCCATGACTACAGGAGCTTATCGTCCGTTAAAACCCCGAATTAAAAAAAGAACTAGGTAAAGCCCACCAAACAGCGACTGCCGTCATCATTTTCAACACTCTTAATACAATCGTTATGAACGGTGAGTTGGCGTTTCTTCGAAATCAGAAAAATATTCCTCGCATAGGCGCAACGAGTTTATATTTTCGAAAAAGATTATTCAGTTTTATGAAAGGTATTGTAGGAGGAAGTTGCAACTTTTTTTAGCATATTTTGGCGTTGAAACTCATTGTACAGGCGAGTCAACGATATAATAATGTCAATATACTTGGAACTGCTCAAATTGAACAAACAACAACTTATACAGAGTGATAAATACACAAGCATTGTACATTTAAATATATTTACAATATATATACACGGTATTACGAAAATGTATAACACAATAAATGTATATTTCTTTAAGTGGAACGCTCTTTTTTACATTTTACGTTCAATTTGCGTTTTGCACCTGTATTTAACAACGTAAATTTTCCGATATTTCCTTAGATCTGTCGAACTTTCCTTGAATACGTTCTATACCTAGGTCTTATAACTCTTGAATTATTTAGTTTTTTTAATGATAAACTGAGCTTAACACTGTAATTAGTTGGTATTGAATTTAAGAATAGATAGCATTGAAGAACTATTTTTTCATAATCTCAACAATTAAAAAATCTTGGGAAGTACCGACTTAACCTACTTGACTCCATGTTGAAACCCCAACGCTTCGTTGCCGATTCGCCTATGTTTTCTTCTGATCACAAAAAAGACATGGACCCTAGCACTGCCCAGTTTGCCGCTCAAATCTACATCAGGTCTTCGGACTCTTCGGACACCTATAATTTCTGATTCCGCTTCTATTTATCTACTTATGTAATTAAAATGAGCCGACTGACCGGTGCTAGCTTGCCTCTGCTGCTACCACTTCTTCACCAGAGTTGTCAGATTAGCGTCATGATTGAAACCGTTGTGACATTGGGTAAACTACATTTTATTTAATTGTAGAGAAGTTCAAGTGTTTGCGGTATATCTTACATATCCTTTGCACTAACAATACGAAATGTTGGTTACGAATATTGCACGTTTTTTTCGCGCTTAAAAACTAAAAATCAATTCATATCTTCGCTATTAAATTTTTAAGCATCTATTTATTCATATTTTAACAATACAAAAAAATAAAATTCACGAAGATATCTACATGCTGTTAAAATGGAGGGGAAAAAGGCGTAACCTTCTTGTTACGATTTTCACCCTTCTAGTCATATGAAACAAACAAAAACATATCTAATTATTAAAGATGTAATAATCGTAGGAACTTCAAAGAAATTTTTATATATAACCTCTCATAAAGGCAGAAAGCCTATTGCGCTCCACAAGCGCTGCGAGAGGATAAATGTCTATTCACGTTGACCTCGAAACGCTGTAGATTGTAACCATCGGGGAACAAAGCCACCGGTAGCTCATTCCACAACGCCGAGGTTCTCCGAAAGAGGCTTAATCGAGACGTTGTAAACTCGACTTGGTGAGGATGCGCTCGTTCAGCTCCCCTAGTGTTAATTGTGTAGTGCTGTACTGGCGACTCTTGGTGTTATTATGCGAGACAACTCGGTCGATGATAAGATCTTAAGAGTAGGGACAGATCAGCAACCCTTCATCGATGTTCTAAAATCCTTGTGAGGTCAGGCGCATCCGCTAGATGTATTGCTAGTTTTTGAATTGTGTCTAGAAGCTTTAGGGAGTGCTTTGAAGCGCATCCCCACACATGCGAGCACCACTATTCAACTTTTCGAAAAAAAGGTAGATTTCTTAGATGTTTTTTTTAGTTTTCTGAACTGTTTAGTGGATAGTATCAGTAAAAAATTGTCTGCTTCCTATGATAGTACGTAGAAATGGTGCGTAATGCTTACATTTTCTCAATCGGCAATTCTTGCTCGATACAACGTTTATCCTTCCACTTCAAATTTGATATTTTCATAAGTTCTCTTAGCTACTAGGACAGATCTAGCTTCAATTCTTGGTGCATCTCGCTTGGTGGCAAACCCATGAGCTTCCGAAAGATTGTTATTCCCATTATTCTTTAAGTGGGTATTAAGCCTTAATTGAAACTACAAACTGCGAAATAATTTGCAAATTGGATCGTCTGTGCTCCCGTTTGAGTGCAAAATTCCGTATGAATGAATTTAAAGATTCATTGTTATTCTGAGTTTCTGAACCCAAACATCGTTGCAATACAGCTACGGTTGACAAACTTCCATAGATTGGCTTTAAAACTTTCTCAGTCCCGTGATGAAAATCATCAAGAGTAAAGCACAGCTTTCGTGCTTCTTCTTGAAAAAATACAGATCCTCCAAGGGCAATGAATATCGCGAATTGGAAACTGTATCAGAAGGCACGTTAGTTGGTCTGGCAACATGGCTTTGTAGCTGGTCAGTGTTTTTGTACGTCGATTGTTTATTCCCGTTCGATAATGAAATCGTATTTTCCGGCGTCGTCATTGTGCCGAGGCAGGTAGCAGCCAGTCTGAGCCGACTGTAAATTGATTTTTTATTCACGGCCAATACGTAAAGCAGATTAGTGGATACGAGGTAAAAAATCAACGTGCTGCTGGCTCCCGACTAGAAGGAAGAGCCTTAAGTCGTAGATGTCTTGATTACCCGTACCGACTTACGAGGTACGGCTCTGGAATAGTGATGTTGGATCTTGCATTATCACCACTGGTCAATTGCATTCGAAAATAGGCACAAATGTATGTTCTAGTTGTACAGTTTTAATACTGGTACTGTACTCTATTGGTTCAAGCCTAGACTCCGCAAAGAGCTGTTTCCTCTTGTGATCTAGTGCATGGCACTCACAGAGGACGAAAAAGGTTCACTCAGTTCCTTTCCCGCATTGTCTGCTGTTGAAGTCTACGCTATCGAAGTCTACTATGTTCAGGTATTTCTTAAGGTAGCAACATCCTGTTAGGAGTCCAGTAACTATACGGAGTTGAATCTTGTTTAAACAAATTAGTATTTTCTTCCTCTTTTTAAGTGTCGCCTAACTGTCATTGGATATGGTGATCATTTCCTGTTCCATTTTTATGCCAGCCGTGAATGGAGGGCCACCCAATACTTCAATCATCTTCTATGAAGATTCTGGGGAATCAACATCAATAATAACATGTCATGGCACGATCATGTTGCTGGCCTCGCTAGGTCGGCTGAAGCTGGGGGTTCCCTTCCACTCCAGAAAATTATATTCTCCGGAGTTCTCCAAGTTCAGACCATCGCTGGAATACTGCTCGCAAGTCTGGGGATGCGCCCCAAAGCACGCTCTGAAATTTCTGGACATAATTCAAAAGTTAGCAATATCTCTAAAGGATGCGCCTGACCTCACAAACAACCTTCACAGCCTGGAATATCGAAGAGAGTAACTGATGTGCCTCTATTCTATAGAGATTATCATGCGTAAATCTACTTGATGTCATTCGATGTTTCCAGATTATTGTAGATCGCTGATTAAGACATATTAAGTATCAAGAAGGTAATAAACAAAAAAAAACGACGTAATGGAAAATCTATGAAAACTACGTGCTAGCTTTGACTGATATTTATGTTATCTATTAGTACCCCGGAGTTTAACACGCACACAGCGTTTATCAGATAATAAACTGCTTTACACGCCGGACAAGGAGGTCGAAAACTGTACTTATCATATCCTAAAGTTGTAAAACGCAATTAGTAATAGTTATACAAAAATGATGGGCCAACATTGAATCTAACACTTCCTTGAGTGAACAAGTACCTTACGAGAGTTAGCATGGTTGTAACTATCCATAAATCTAATTGGATGTCATGTTTGTTGGTGCGTACCAATTTTTCGTGTGGAGGCATACACGTCTTATAAGAAACTACTCCCACTTGTTTATTTTTAAAATTAGAACTTAGTTCTAAATTGGCGTCCAACGGTGAACGTATTATTCTTTTTACGACCAGCTTTATCAAATAAACCGCAGTTTATTAGCTTTAGATGAATTGGTGTATGGACATTTTCGAAGATATTATGTATACAGGGTGTAACAGAAGCTGGAAAAGGATCATGGTACAGACATTACGGCTGACACACGAATGTATCGGCTTGAACCTAGCTTCTCGTCAGTACAGTTTGCAGGGAGAGACAGACGTGTTCTTTTGCAGCCGCGAAAACCATTCTTGAAAACATTTTATACTGTCTAGCTTGTTGAATCAAAGCAATAATTTACGCAATCTTTTGCAGAAAAAAATTGTAAAATGATCCTATCGTTCATCAAATGTTTCCTTATTGTCACTTGTTGAGGCCATAAAAATCAAACAAAAATTGTTGCAATTGTTGTAGATGGCGCCATTGTAAACGTGTGCAGCAAATACCTACACTACTAATTCAATGAGTAGTAGCGAAGGAATTGCATTTTCTGGGGAATTCATTTATAATGCATAAAGTATTGCAACAGCAGTGATGGCATTCAGTTGTTTTCACATTAGGATTGTCATTGGTTTAATTGTTATTGACTTGACATGTATATTTCAATAGGTATCGTCGGAGTTCCTGACGCATACAATGATTTTATAGTTCTATAGGCAATGAAAAAAAATTGGAATCAAGTAGAGTGACTCGGTACGAGCTAGGTATCAATATAAATATATTTTAGAATTGCAATCACATACAAATTATGATCATCACATGAGTATTCGCTAAAACATCCTTGTTGTTTTCCGATAATTTTTAGTTTTGTTGAGTCAAAAATTGTGGTTGGGGGTATGAGATTCTAACGTATACAACTGATGTACGGTCGTATTAGATACATTAATATTATATGGATCGACGCCCCCGGCTTGTCCGGTTGCCACGTTCACTCTGACACTCTAATTTGTTCTACTTCTGTTTCAACAACTTCTAATACTACAAATTACTGCATTCTATCTAAATAAGGATATTAAACGATTATCAAATGATATATTACCATTAAAAATTCATATCAAGTAAGCAGACTCGCTATTACACGTGATTGATGATTTCAGTGTATTAGTAGTAGTAATGGGGAGGCAAAGCCTGGCAAGTAGGAGGCCACCTTTGTCCCTTTTTGCTGATCCCTAAGACCATCACTAGAACTATGGCGGACATGGTAGTTCCTTAGTGGCGAACCTTTCAGACCTATTAATAAAGGTCATGATATCCGACCATTTCGCTAAGTAGCATTCTTCCCTGTCAAACTCTGCTGTGCAGAACAGCTCAGCCCTAAGGCCGCTGTATACTGCACACTCACCCAGGAAGTGGAACGAGGTCTCGTCGTCCTCTCAGCACTTCTAACAGATTGGGTCTTTGACCACTCCGATGAGTGTCAGGTGGCTGTTCAATCTGCAGTGACCTGTGAGGATCCTTACTAACAAGTTGAGTGAATCCCTCTTCCGGTTTAATAGCCATAGCTCCCTACGTTTGTTGGGGCCTGCTCTGAAACTCTTGGACTGCCTGCAGTCATCTCTCTCCAACCATGCTTTTGCAAGTTCGTTATACGTCCAAGCATCTAGGACATTACTGACCTGGCCTCTGCTAATACCCAACAAAGGTTCGTGGCCAATACATGTGCCTCTTGCTCCCATCCTTGCCACGCAGTCTGCTTTCTTGATACCTGGCACCCTGCTGTGACCAGGGACCCACATGAGGGTTACGTTATTGGATTGGGCTTAGCGTTGGAGGGCGGCGCTGCATTCCTGGACCAGTGGTGATCTGATCCCAGGAGATGCTACCGCTCTCAAAGCTGCCTGACTATCGGAGTATATATCGATGTCCTGTTCCGTGCACTGTTGTACTTCTGCTCAATATGCCACCATTAGGATGGCAAATATCTTCGCCTGAAAAACTGACGTGTGGGTTCCCAGCGTTACGCTTTCCTTCACGCGTCTACCTTCCAGGCACATTCTCGCACCACTGGATCCCATATTTTTTGAGCGAGATCCGACGGTATAGGATAGCATGCTATGGATGAAAATCTTATCTTCACTCCCGTCTCTAGAGGAAAGAGCGAGCGAGAATCTCCTATCGAACCTTATCGTATCGTTAGCCCTTGCTACCCTGAGTGAGGAAATGGGGCAGTTGCTTTCCACCACCTCCTCAATCCTGGTGTGGCCCACCCACGGGGCTGACGCAGTCTACGAACCCCCGTCCCGCATTTTCAGGCAGGTCGCCATGGCGCCTCCCTTGATCCAGGGACGTTCAAGGGGGGCAAGCCTAAGAGAAGGTCCAGGGCTGCTGACGGCGTGGTTCTGTGTATTAAACATTCTTATCGGATTTCAGAAGTTTCAGAACTGTTAATTCAATTGTAAGTTCTGGATAATTTGTTAATTTTGAAAAATATCGGGATTTTTTCAAATAATAAAAGATTTCAGGTGTTTCAGTATTATTTTTCATGAAATTGAAACGATCAGTAGTTTCGAAATCTGATCCAAACCTAAATGTCTAAACTGACAAGGTTGCGTGCGAGGTTATGCGTCCAGCTTCTTGACGTCAGGGTTTTGTTCATCGGATTTAGTTACCTATGTAGCTCAAGTGATTCATTTGCTGTGCTGATTCTTGAAGTTTTGCTTCACCAGGAACTTACAATAGCGGGCTCTCTTGATCAGGATATACCCGATTGTGCTGAGTGCAACGTGCACCTGTGCAATACAAAGAAAAAATGGCACAGCCTACTCAAGTACGTTATGGAAAATGAAACTTGTTCCCACGAAGTTGCCCGACTGCTTGTAAATTACCGAATTTCAACCCGAACTATTATTTTTAATTAAAAATGCCTCGTTCTGAGCGCGGTGCACCTTTTCGTCGGCAGTAAAGATGCACCAAAATTGAGTTTTATTATACGGTGCGCGCCTTTGAAGCAACAACCATATGGGACAGAAATACACGAACTCATTTTGCGGTTCGCGAATTGCACCCGACGCCATAACCAATCGCGATGAAATGCCATGAAAACGGTTTGGTGATGAGGAGCCGTATACGGGAATTAATTGCTAATTTTCTGCTAGGAACATGGCAAGATTGAATTAAGTCTCCTCCTCACACAACCGCTGATTATTCTAGGAATAAACTATCTATTTTTGTCACTCGTGAGAAATCCAAAATTCAATTCAAATGTTTGGCTGACGTGAAGCAATATTACGTCGCGAAATACTATGCTTCAGTAAATATTTGCGTTAAATAATTTATTACGCCGCTTCCCGTCGTTCATCGATATTTGGTATTTATTTAACCTTTAATGATAATGAGAGTCGTGTCGTACTGTGACGATTTGTCTGTCTGTCGATCTGTCTTGTAGAATTGTCTGTCGGACTGTTCGTCTGTCTGTTGGCGTTTTTGCGCAGCACGGGTAAACAGGCGCTACTTTCGTTTATTTACTTTTAACATGGTAAGTTCAAGTGCTTGATATATGGTGTTAATTATATTTTCTAATGTATCTGATGGTTGCAAGAATTGCTAAATATGTGTTTCTTTCTGGAAATAAAGGACTTGAAAAACTGGGGGAAGGCAACTGACAGTTCACCTTGCTAGAATAATGGACAATGGTTGCAACTATTTATTACTGTAAGACAGAATTACCTGACCCATCGATAAAAACCGACAGAAGCATGAGTTTTGTGTAACCTCGACAAGATAATGACATTCCGACCTATTAGGTGCTGGAGCGGCTGAACGCTAAGCGAAATTCAGATTGACGGAGAATAATAGTTAGTCGCGGAATAACGGAGCGAAGGAGAGCACGCAACGGGTCATAGGTCAGCAATTTCTGTCTCGCTCTCTCACACCGATCCCCAGCTTCCATCGCTGTAGGATAGGTCACTTCCGCAATACCCACAATTTTCGCTTGTAGCGAGCTTAGTTATAAAAAAAGGATTTATCGTACATTATTTAAATGGTTATTGAAATAAATAATCTATATTAAATGTACCTATGTACATATACAACCTAATTACATTATCGAAAAAATATAGACACCATCTCTAATAATTGTTATCCCTGCATGTGCAGCTGTTTTTGCGTACAAAAATAGTGAAGAGAAAAATATATTAGGAATACAATCATCGTTAAACTTCACTTTTCAAATTATTGTCCTCTTAGAGTAAAATTGGAGAAAGTCTCTATAATACGGAAAGAGGATAATTCCAAAAGTAAGGTCAAAGAACGTTGTTTTGCGTGAAAAATGCATTTAAAATTGATAGCTGGTTTTACTGAAATTCGTAGCTTTCAGATTGGTGAGTCACATTATGGTTCAGTGTTTAATGATTTGACGGTATGGCACCATTTGCTGTTCCTTCTTGTCGTCATATACCAAAATTCAGTCATTTTCGTTAGAGCACATAACGAGATTATGATTAAATTTATCTATTGAGATCAAATTTATTAGATGACGGGTGAGATTAAACAAACAACGTCTTCATGAGATTATTTTTAAAAGCGTTACAGTGAACACAGATCTCCATGCACCAGTAACCAATGATAATTGGTTAAATAAAAAAATGTCATTGGCGTTGTGCCTATTGTGTTTGAAAGCTAGTTGGCAAAGGTGCTATAGAAATCGCGTTAGCTCTAAAGCAGACAGACAAACGTATTTAAATATTCTTAGCACCAAGCGGGCATCAGACGCTAACCGCTAATAAACACCGAATCGTGATCGGAACATTTTTATAGAACCGCGAACAAACATTATACAAATTAGAATAAGTCCACCGCACCGGCGTGTGTAGAAAGATGCACTTCCAAAGACAGCATTCTTTAACACTAGAATGTCTACCTGTGTACCTTTGACTTCGTAATTGAATGAGCGTCCCCATAGAGGGCGACACTTGGAGGTGACTTGATGTTGCTATCACATCCCTGAATAGGTTACGTATATACTACCCGATTGCTGTCTACAGTTAGACCACCAGGCTATACTGACGAGTCTGGCTAGAGACTAAATAAACATTCATGTGAATAGCGGGTCTGATGTATAGTGGAGAGCATACATGGAATGTAATTGCTTTTTAATGTCAGAATATATAGCAGCAGATATTAAATTAGAGGAAAGTTTCATATGAACTCATTTTAATTCCCATGAAAAATATACGGGAGTGTATTGTAATCGCGAAAAATTTCAAATTCGAGATATCATGTTCTTTTGATGTATCATGACATATGCATCACGAAAACCCATGTCAATCGTTTCCGTCAGTTCGTCTTTTTGTACCGATGTCCTCTATAATTGGAAAAGTGTAGCTTTTGGATTTTGATGAAATTTTAACACTAAATTACTATTATGGCAACGACTGAAATGTTATGTAGTCATCATCAAAAAATGATAAAATTCTCAAATGTCGTTTTTGGACGTTCCTGAGACTCATGATCATTTTTCAATTTTTTTGGCGGAGTGGCGACATTTTTTTACCTTGGTAAAAGACGTGGTATCATTTATAAGTTGTAGTAATTTTCCATACTTGTGAGACATAAACGATTGTTCACACATGTGATGGATTATGATGCCACGTTGTGTACAAAAGTGTTTTCTTGTTTTAGGAAAAGCTCCGTAGATTAAGGTATTTTAATTCAAGAAAGAATAATAAACGATTATAAAATTGGGTTTTAGCCTTTTATTAAATGGTATTGATCATTGTCTGGCGGAATCTCGTGGCTTTTATTCTTCTTTGTTTGGATGTCTAATCAGCCAATCGCCAATCAGATAGCTGCGGAGAACTAGTTCCAAACTGAAAGATAATGATGTATTCAACGTCTATGGTTGTAAGGTGAAAGACAGCACTGGAAATAGTGAATTCGCATTGCATTGGCAGTGAACACAGAGCAAGCAGGAGTAGGCAGCAGAAGCAGCGAGTATATAGCACTTCTCGGTCGTTCGGGCAGGTGTTGTTCACGTCAGATGCGGCGATAATTTGAAATACCGACTCGGAAATGTGTTTCCTTGAATTAATTTCGCATTATCGGCGTGCACGATTTCAAAATATAAAACGACTCTGGCTCTTCACGCCTAGCGGGAGTCGCCATCTCTCTTCTTTCTAGGTCTGTTTCTGCTTTCTATATTCCAGTGGCGCTATTCTTGAATCTGTTGGAGTAGAACTAACGAGAGAAGTGGGCTTGATTCTCCCTATGAGTGACGTTCATGTATTCTTGATTTCATTTATTTTAGAACGATGGTCTCGGGTAGGTGAAAATCAATTGGGTGGGCAACCAATTTCAGCCTTGAATGGTTTGAGTAACATTTCAACATTGTTGAGTATCAATTGGTATTTTTTGGTCCTCTTAATTGGCCCAGAACGAGGCTTGTAGGTCTCTAAAACACAGTAAGGATACAAGTCTAGGAATGGTTGACACTTCGCCAGAAGGAACACTAGAACTTGATGAATCAATTTATTAAAACACTATGTTCAATATGGCTAGAGGACTAATTTCTTTAAACAGGAATCAGCTCCATATAGTTACTGGACTGGACTCTTCACAGGATGCGGCGGCCTGGAAACGAGACTAGAAGCAATAGAATTCAGTACAATACAAATTAGTGAAGGTTCAAAGCCTAAGGCTGCAGTACTAATGGAGACATCGAACGACTCGAGTAAAGGAAAAAAATAGTGAAGAAATATTCATGGCTCAAAAACATTTGGGACTGGACAAAGCTAGACGCCCAAACGCTATTTAGAGCCGCACAGAACAGGGAAGAATTTTGCTGTAATTGTTGCTGATATCTATTGATGAATATGACACTTGAATAAGACTTCACAGAGCTACGTAATCGAATGTGAAACGTTGGCCACCGCGCAGGTACCGTGTAAAAAGTAGCCGAGGTCCACGGTTTTTTGGTCGATCGATACAATTACGATTGTCATACGCGTATTAAATGAAACCAGAGGAGGAGGATATATACGCAGGTCGTTTGGGATGCGGCTCGCATCGTTGCTAAACACTAAAAAGTGGGCGATCATTGATGCGTGAACGGAACCGCGGGATCCGCGGGAACCCGTTTGAGCGATTTACGATTTCGGTACACGAGATATCTTGATACGACGGTACCACCGAGTTTATCCGACGCGCCACGCCGCGCCGCTTCTTCTTTCTTCTTCGTACGGCTCGGTCGTCTTTTTCTCCTTCGTCTCGATGATGGGCGCTCACTCGGTTCAGGACCGACCAGGCAGGCGCGTGACCAAAGTTTATTCCTTTGGGGTTATCGTCATCATCACCATCACCATCATCATCTATCGGCCGTTCTCATCCACTGCTGGATATAGGCCTACTCCACCATCGATCTCCATATTTGACGGTGGTTATCCAGTGTCCTACAATTCTCCTGAGATTATTAGTCCATCTTGTTGGTGGTCTGGCTATACTTCTAGGTTTCCATTCCATTATTCTTTTCATCCGTCTGTTATTCGTCATTGAGGCTATGATATGACCCTCCCATTTCGACTTCTTTCAAGTTCTTCTTCTCCAAGTGCCATCTCTGAGTCGAAGGTTGGCAACCATCATGGCTGTTTTTAGTTTGAGAGCAGCCGCTTCAGAAAGTTGGTTGGAAGTACTTCCAAACCACTCTCTCAGGTCCCGCAACCGTGAGACTCTTCTTCTGCCTATACTGAGTTTCCCCTCGATTTTGGCTTGTACAAGCAACTGTAAAAGTTTATATTTTTTTGCTCTCATGATATGGTCCGGATATTCCAATTTACGTCTCTTGAATGAATCGATAATCTTACTTTCCCTGCCTTCTGAATTTGGTACTCGATCCATCCAGGATATTCTCTAGTCTGGATAGATTCTATCAAGTTGCTCGCCAGTAACATTACTGTGCATTATATAATAATGTCCGCTTTTCTCACACGTATCTTCTTTCTTCTTCGTACGGCTCGGGCGTCTTTTTCTCCTTCGTCTCGATGATGGGCGCTCACTCGGTTCAGGACCGACCAGGCAGGCGCGCGACCAAAGTTTATTCCTTTGGGGTTATCGTCACCATCATCACCATCACCATCATCATCTATCGGCCGTTCTCATCCACTGCTGGATATAGGCCTACTCCACCACCGATCTCTATCTTTGACGGTGTTTATCCAGTGTCCTACAATTCTCCTGAGATTATTAGTCCATCTTGTTGGTGGTCTGGCTATACCTCTAGGTTTCCATTCCATTATTCTTTCATTCGTCTGTTATTCGTCATTGAGGCCATAATATGACCCGCCCATTTCGACTTCTTTTAAGTTCTTCTTCTTCAAGTGCCATCTCCGAAGCGAAGGTTGGCAACCATCATGGCTGTTCTTACTTTGGAGTCGTCCGCTTCAAAAAGTTGGTTAGAAGTACTTTTGAGCCATTCTCCAGGTCTCGCAACCATGAGACTCTTCTTCTGGCTATACTGAGTTTCCCCTGGATTGTACAATCAACTGTAAAAGTTCATATTTTTCTGCTCTCATGATTTGGCCAAGATATCTCAATTTACGTCTCTTGAATGAATCGATAATCTCACTTTCCCTGCCTTCTGAATTTGGTACTCGATCCATCCACGATATTCTCGGGTCTGGATAGATTTTATCAAGTTGCTCACGAGTAACATTAGTAGTGTGCATTATATAATAATGTCCGCTTTTCTCAATCGGACCTTGTGGTAACCCAATGTACGTCACTGGTTTTCCTCCTCGATGATGGGCGCTCGGTGCTCCGGTCTCGGTCAAATTCTCCAAGACTTCGCGACGAGGATATCTTGTAATTAACAGTTTCACTTCGGGATGTTTACTGCTTTTGTGCCGCTACGCTGGCTCTGCAACCAAGAGGTAGATCGGTCTTCCTTCTCCGTCTACCCTACCAAACGAACCGTCCTGCTCTGCAACGAATGTAAATTAGTAGCGGGGGAAATAATGTTTTATGAACCGTTTTACTAACATTGTCTAGGTTTATGTTAATTATTAGGTTGCACAACAGATGCATCTCTTTCTCAAGCAGCGAGAGTGAAACAACCTTCCAAGAATTTGATATTTGGAGGTTGTTTTCACTTTGTTGTTGTCTCCTTAATAATGCTTTTTGGTTTCTCTCATTAGAGTTGTTTTATGTGTTGCTGTGATTCCACAGTTTGGTGCAGGAAACAATTACACTGAAAAAAAAAATGTTTGTCTCCGCACAAGAAAAGCGACTCATATCACTGGAAAGTCGAAGTATTTCTACTGGATGATAACCAAAACAACATACGATTGACTGAATAACTTTATCAACGTTTTGGCTACCTCAGCTAACTTTATCAAAATACAAAATGAAACATTAGCTTTAAAAATCTTGATTGCTTCGACTTTTGTTTTTAAACAAGTCCTAGTATGAACTATTATGGAAGGCTAGAATACAGATGATGAATTCGAAGTGTTAATAAATACAAAAATCAGATTTGCAGTGTAATCACATGGCAACAATACTACCTTCCCCTATTTGATTTGATTGAAACCGTTGTGACATCGGGTAAACTAAATCTTATTTAACTGTAGAGAAGTTCAAGTGTTTGCGCTATACCTTGCATATCCTTTGAACTAACAATATGAATTTTGGTCGTTTTTTCGCGCTTAATAACAAAAAATGAATTAGTATTTTCGGTATAAATTTTTCGAGCATCTATTTATTCATATTTTAACAATAAAATTCACGAAGCTATATGCTGTTAAAGTGGACACGTAAAAGGCGTAACCTCCTTGTTTCGATTTCCACCCTCCTAGTCATCTGAAACAAACAAAAAAAATTTCTAATTAGTAAAGATGTAATTATCGTAGGAACCTCAAAAAATAATTTTTAATAGATAATCTCTTACAAAGGCAGAAAGCCTATCGCGTTCCACAAGCGCTGCGAGATGATAAATGTCTACTCACATTGACCTTGAAACGATGTAGATTGTAACCATCGGGGAACAAAGTCCCCAGTAGCTCATTTCACAACGCCACGGTTCCCCGAAAGAGACTTGATTGAGGCGTTGTAAGCTCGATCTGGTGATGATGTGCCCGTTCAGCTCCTCTAATGTTTGCTTAATGGCGACTCTTGGTGTTATTATGCGAGAAAACTCGTTCGAGCATCTGCCATGATAATATCTCTAGAATAGGGACAGATAAGCCACCCTTCTTCGATGTTCCAGACTTTGGAGGTCGCTTATGAGGTCAGGAGCATTCATTAGACGTATTGCTCGTTTCTGGATTGTGTCCAGAAGCTTCAATGACTGCTTTGTGGAGCATCCCCATACATGCGAGCAGAATTTAGCGATGGTCTGATCTGGGCCTTGTAGAGTAGCAGCGGTGTTCCGGAGAATATAATTTCCTGGAGGGGAAGAGAATCCTCAGCTTCTGGAACGCCGACCTAGCGAGGCCAGCAACATGATTGTGCCATAAAATATTACTGTTGATGTTAATTCCCGTAAAATTGATGGAAGATGATTCAAGTAATGTAAACTTAACTCCGTGTGTACCTTTTAAACTGTTATATACTTTGTCAACATATTTTTATTAACTCTATCATATTACTCAATATTTTTTCCTGTTACTTAATAAGGTGGATCAAATATCGTGTTTTTTTACCTAAGGAATAATCTGATTAAGTATCATTGATTGCATAACTTACAGTTGTGCGTTACTTTCGAGCGCGGCGTTCCCTGTTAGTTTCTAAATTTCGTGCCAAATAGGAACCAAGGATCTATATGTAGTTCATAAGTGTCCAAAACCATATTATGATTTTGACTTTCATCTATGACACACAGACAATCCTTGGTATTCACAGTTTACTGGTTATGTCAACTTCATTCAACATTATGTGAGGATATCCTGATGATTAAAAGAGTGTGAGAGTTTGGGAGCATTTTAGGTTAGAATTAGGATCATTTTGACAAACTGCCCACGATATCGAGTATAATACTTGAGAACGGTCGATTGCACAGCGAGTACAAGAGCAGCAGGTACAGAGTATATGAGGATAGTAGTAGGTACGCCAGTACGCCATACTGTTACGTAAACCAGTCATCATCTAATTCACCTCTGATCTGCGAAATATGTGGGAGTGGCGATGGGTACATTCTCTGCCGCCGATGGTTGCTATTACAAAACTAGGTGGATCGGTTTTACATATCTTCCGCTGTTGTTCCAACCCATTGCCATTGCCCACTCGATTACGAGCCGTACAACAATATCGGAGTGGCTTCTTATGCCAACATCAGCTTATTTTTATTATAGAGGACTAGTTCAAGTTTAGAAAGACTTTCAGAATATTATGGATGGTACGAGAAATAAATGACGTATCGGTAGCGAAAAAGTGGTTGTCAATACCTTAAAGAGAAGTAAATTGGATTATCTGGACCATATCATGAGAGGGAAAAATATGAACTTCTATAGTTGATTGTCCATTGCATGTATGAGGTTTTGCTCCGAAACACTCCCTACAGCTTCTGGATCGAATAAAAAAATGAACAATATGTCTAATGGATACGGTTGACCTTCCAAAGGACTTACACAGTCTGGAACATTGAGAAAAAGTGGCTTTCTCATGGCAAATATTCAGCCGAGTTTTTTCGAAGAGATACCAGCACAGCCAACACTAGATTGGCTCAATGGACGCATCCTCACCATTTCCAACGCCTAGAACGAGCCTCTTCCAAAAGTCGATCTTTTGGAGAACCTTCCATGCCCTGAATGCTGAATAACGAAGTTGCGAAAGCATAGTTGGAGAGAGACGAATGCAGGCAGTCCAAGAGGTTCGTAGCAGGTCCCAACAAACGTAGGGAGCTATGTCTATTGAACCGAAAAATGGATTCACTCCACTTGTTAGTAGGGATCCTCCGAGGTCACTGCAGACTGAACAGGCACCTGACACTCATAGGAGTGGTCAAAGACCCAATCTGTCAGATGTGCTGGGAGGAGGACGAGACCTTGTTCCACTAATTGGGTGAGTATACCGTATACAGCGGCCTTAGGGCTGAGGTGTTCGGCGTAACAGAGTTTGACAGGGCAGAGTGCTACTTAGCGGAATGGTCGGACATCATGACATTTATTAAAAGGTCTGGAAGGTTCGATCCAGGCGCGTATCTGAGGGGGGGGGGAATGGGTGTAATTACCCTCCCCCCATGAACGAAAAAAATTACCAATGAAACTGGTGGAATATGGATTAGTAAACATTTGGTTGATTACAGTACTGTCAGAGTCATCACTAAATAATTGTTCAAATATGCACATAAACATGTAAATTGTTGCTCGGTATAGAAATAGCTTTATTTTGTTTCTCTTATGAAAGATTATCTTTATCTTTATGAATGATTTTGTGTTATGAATTTTTGCATACCTGCAACTCTCGCCGACAGCGACGGTAATCTTGATCTTGAACTTGAGATTTTACAAATTTTCAATTTTCACCCACGGTGATCCTCTCCTATTTCAATGTGAACATTACCCCCCCCCCTCCCATAGGTTAACCCTGAAAACGCGCCTGGTTCGATCTAGGGAGTTATCATGTCTGCCATAGTTCTAGTGATGGTCTTCGGGGTCGGCAAAAAAGGCCAAAGGTGGCCTACTTGCCAGCTTTTGCATCCCGATTAATACTAATACTACTACTTTGGAGAAATTCGGCGTTGTGGACTGGGCTGAGGGGAGTTTTCCGGTAGTTACAATTTAGAGCGTTTTATGGTCAATGTGAATGGAGATGTATGCTCTCCCAGCGCTTCTGGAGCGCTATACGCTTATTGCGTTTGCGAGAGGTTATTCATAAGAAAATACCTTTGAATTGATCTATGGGGTCATAGTCTTGTATGTTGTACTCATAAGCGAATAAAATGAGTAGGGAAAATTTACGATAAAAATTGTTTATTAGAATACAAAGTTATACAAATATATTCGAATCATCGTCGGACATTTGACTGTTTACACAGGTTACTTGTCAATTAGCTAACTAGGTCCTACCATCAATACAAAATTAGCCTTCTCAAATGTAGCATACTATTTATCCTGTATAGCTATTGTCGGGGCTATTGTAGATGTAATAGAAAAAATTACATAATATAACAACATATTTTATTGAATATAAAAGCTTAAAAGTATAGTGGTTTGATAAGCTTACATCAATCTTCAAATCTTCCCAGGAAAATTAGTTAGAAAAATTACATCACTTCGAGTTTTTGACGTCGAGACGGAATCTGTGTTGCCCTAAGCCAAAAAGTCCGTCTGGCCACCTCGCACATACGTCTTAATTCGAGCCCACCAAATACGGACTGTTTACGATGGTCTAATCCGTCAGCGGCCAATAAAAATACAGTGGCACCGGTAGCTCGATAGTCGCAAGCAAAAAACGGTCCATAAAAGGCGTATTTGTGTGAAAGTATGAAACATTGCCTCTTTCACCTTACGATTTTATCTTGGGTATGTATGTGTATCCACTGAAGTAATTGGTCTATACAAAAAGGGACACCGGTTATTTACGCACATTTTCGCTGGCAGATTTATGACTATGCTCTCCGTGTGATGCCATCCAATGAGATTACTAGTTTCGAAAGTCACATGACCAAAAATAAAAATATATATATCGACACTTCAAAACAAGCTAGTATAAGAACCAGTGCGGTTTGCTGACGTAGCCTTTTGAATAATCACCACAAAGGTTCTGAATTTCGAATTAGAATTGTTGTAAGGGTAAAATGGCATTGCGCAGATTTAGTACCGTTGGTTGGAATGAACTAATCATCTACTTTACTCAAACAAGTTTAGTAGATGTAAAACTTCTTGTTGAACATCTGCTAACACGGCATACTCACGAAACTACCATCGTTTGTTTATGGGTTCCGATAATATTATTAGTGATGTGTGGCAGTTCAATTAAGGTGGCAATGGAAAAGCGTCCGCTTGCCACAGTTGACTGAGAACTTAGTACACTCACTCCAGCTGATATCCTTTTCGATCCGTTCAGATGGAATTTCTCAGTGTTTCAGCCTTTCAGCGCTCTTTTTTCGATCGTTCGGGTATGTGCATGTTCGAAGTACGAGTACGATGGGTATCGACAAAGGTGCCGAGAGACCGCAAGAAGATCCAAGATCTACAGGGCTGTTCCGTATATTCCATTCGTGAAATCAGTGAATGGTTTATGGAGGAGTTGATGGGCTTGAGGTAGTATGTGGGAAATTACAATGATCCTGTCGTTGCTCTTGCCTGATTCATCGCATTTTTCCTGATCGATAATACATACCAGGTATATTCATTGAACAAAATTCACTGACGTCTTGTCTGACAGCAACCTGACACGCCAGGAGCGTCTATCTCTATATTATATTTATATACTTCTAATCCGATCGGTAGTCAGTATTGCTTGAACGTTAGACTGGGAACATTCACCAGATATATGTACCACTAACGAAACGATTTCAAAAATTACATAGGCGTTATCCACAATGAGAGACGTAGTATATAAAATTTAGTTTTCAGATTAATTATTAAAAAAATAATTAATTTTTGTCGAATCTAGGAATATTTTATTCTGAAATCAGGATACACTGAGTTTCTTGTAATCCACAAAGATCTCTAGTAACCATATTGTTTTAAGATGTAATATCTCGATACCTTTTATTATCTAAAGTAACTACGGTTGTCAAATAAATCAAATGTGAAGTCGTAATAACAGGATAAACTGTGCGCAGATTCCGCAACTGGAGCAAAACATGAGGTTCGTGTTGCTCAAACTACGAAAAAAAGTTCACCATCACGTTCTTTCGACTCCAACAGTGGCGTGCGAAAGACAACGTATTACAATTACAGAGGGCGTTTAGTTCCTTTTAACGTCTAAATAAACAAATGCCCTGACCACTTTATTATATCTATTATTCTCTCATTCTAATGCTTATTTTTCAGGTTTTCGTCGCTTTCAAAAATCCAACGACGAGAAATACAACAGAAACCAAGTTACTTGACATCCGGCACGGAAAAAAGGTCAGATTCGTGCTTTTCGCCCCAGAATTACCTAGAAAATGAGTGTTTGTCCTGTTTGAGAAAAAACGATTTTTGGCTTCGCATTTGAATTTTTTTAGAAAATATTTTTTCCCGGAGAACGGAAATTCGTAGCTTGAATCTGATAACACGTTAGATTCAGTGGAAAATTTCACATCGGATAGAGTCCAAAAATAAAAGGGCAACCTTATTTCCGACTCGACATATATATCAAAAGCAAATCGCAAAAAATCTAAAGTAGAATTTTCAGGTCGAAATTTTTTCTTAAATGAATAGTCGAGACAATGAAGACATAAAACATGCAAAACTTGAAAGTCCGCTGGAACAGCTTCGATTTTGATGATTTTTTTAAATTTTGTTGTTTTATATTATTTAAAATCAGAAACCTCTGGGGAGGGGAAAATGAATTTTTATATCAAAACAATAACATGAATATATTTTTCTCCGAGTTCTCAAATAATATTTTATATAAAAACTTTTTTTGCAAAAATAGCATAAAAATTGTTTAAACAATATAAAAATTTATTTCCCCCTCTCCAGAGGTAAAAGCTTCATTGACTCGACTAAAAACGAAAAATCGTATCCTGACTAATTTAGAGGTGCCGATTACGAATCCGGTCTAAATTTTTGGCCCGGACTTAAGGGAGAGCATATGGCGAACCTCTGAGTGCTCAGCTTTTTGTAATGGTCATATTTCTTACTCAACAATACATCCTGAATGTTGAGAAGGAGCCCACCTTGAGCAATGGTTACGCCGGAAAGCAACTTCTTCAATTTCTCGTGCGACTGTATTTTCACAATAGGACCTACCACTTAGCGAGCCGAACATGCGACCAACGTTTAAACACCTGGTCTGAGAAGCTCCAATGAGCTTCCCGGAGTGTAAGACTCAACTGCACTGGTGGCGAGGCTGGGATTCGAGGTACGACAGGTCTTGTGTACATATTAGCAGCAGCAGAACTTACCACGTGCTCACATTATTCCAATTCCCTGAGTCAGTCTACTTGACTTTTTTCATCCCTCCATAGAGTGAAAAAACCACGGATATCCACTGACGGCGGTAGGTATCATAAAAGAATATACGTCGTGCTGTGCCTCGTATTGTCAATCTCGTTTTTCGATGGCCGATGAATTACAGATTTCCGAAAATGCATCGTATGTTTGGATAAGCAGCAATTTGTTCATGTCGATGTGAAATGATTGATAAACTGTACGCAACTCCCGGAACGATCGACGCGACTGACGTACAAAAGCAGTTGTTGATTTGCAAACTTGTCATTGGAGGCGCAAAGCCCTCTTTTTGGTCAAGTCTCGGAAGAAAGCGCTCACTTTCGATTTTTTGTGTTGCTTCATAACCAAAGCACTACATAGTTTTACTATTGGCAAAACTACTTTATAAAAATACCGGACAGGTGTTCCGCTACCTACATTAGCATATTCATGGGTAGACTGCCGTGTGCTATCAACCATAAAATTTTTCGCCAATGAAGTGGGTGAACGTTTGCCTCTTTTCAGGATTCCGTAAATACGAACTAATACTATTTTCAATCATGTGCTACTTAAAATGTAGTAAGATCAAACAAACAAAAGCTTCATAATCCTGTACCTTAACAAATCCCGACGCAAAAATTCAAAAATGTTACAAATCAACCACAATCTCCTTCAGACATGATTTAATCTGTAAATAACTCGAGGATCCAACAAAAGCGTCCTTCAGTGGCCGGCCAACGAAAACAACGACCCGCTCGCTCCTATTCACCTCAAACCTAATAGTCGGCTCGAAATACCATAGAAATAAAAAAGGGGAAAATATAATTTTAATTCCTAATTGTTGGAGGTGACTCGGCGTATTTCTTTGTGGTGAGCTACTTGACTGTCATGTCAGTCAGAAAATTCGGTACCACTTGCAGTACCATACAATTGTCTGTTCAGACCACGTCTGCCACAGATTAACCAGCAGTTGTTTTTTTGACTTGCGAATCTGTTTTTATAATTATATTAAAGCCGCCTGATTAAGGTAATTTTTCCACCGTCCACGTTAGTATAACGACCTTATCATTATACAAGCAGAAACCCCATAGAGCGGCAACAATGCGTTTCCTTTCTCTTTTTATCGTTTTTGCTGTCTCCCTCACCCCTATACTCTTAGTGTTTAGACCTTAGGCTATTTAACGGGGGGTAGGCAACATTTCATTCATAAATACATTGAAAATACAATCCACGGTTGTTTAAGAAGATGTGCTTGGTGTGCTACGAAGAAAGACTGTTTTTTTTCCTAGCGACAGCGTAGCATAAAGTGTAATGTTTAATACGCAAATATCTTTTAATGTTTAGTTTTACATGCAAATTTGATATTTAGGCTAGGCAAGTGAGTATTTTCACTTGTCAGATCGCGTTATCACAAAATTCAAGTATTAAGCTGATATTTGAATTACTCAAAATTAGATTTGTTGCTTGTTGAATCACATATTGATAAGCCAAGAAAATAACAGTTCAAAACTGCTTTACAGCCATAGAAAATAATATTACAGTTTATAAGCAAAGTAGACAACATTAATAACTTAAGTAAAAATTCATCACAATAAATAACGTAAAAATATTAACAACTTTCATTAAGACTAAACAATACACATTTCCTAAAATATCTAAAAGAATATCATGCGACTAATCTAGTAAAATAATCCACAATGTTCCATCCCACAATATTCTTCTGCATTTTCTCAGGTTTTCTTTTGAATAAAAAATAAATTAGTTTAACCTAGAATTATCTTTTTAAAATTAAAAAATATATATGTTCATCCTAACGAATTTTTACCTGAAAAGATAAATAACTTATTGAGCTTAGTTTTACGCAAGTGGGAAACTTTTTACGGTATCCAACATCGGCGGGCGGTTCTTTTTGCAGTAGAGCGAAGTTGTCTTTGATTATTGACGTTATTGCGTCGGAAGTATAGCGTTAATCTACTTTTTCATTACACTTTACATCCGATCCGTGATCGATACAGATCATTATCAAGTAAAATAGGACTGGAAAAGAAGTGGCAGCATTTCTCTGGGGCATACAGAAAGCGTAAATAAAAACTCAGGCATTGTTACTTGAGCGAGGCGCTTATTTAAAGCAATTTCTGTATAAAAAATGGCAATTATGAATGGACGTGGAACTCCGTGGAGGTCGGCGCAATAAAAATATCTGCGATCCTTCGAACGGCAGATATGCGACGTCCGCTGGACGTGCACCAACTGCGAATCATTTTTAATGCACCTCCAATTGCGCGATCACACCAATTACACCAATAATTAACTTGTAAATTAACTTTCTTGAATTTTTAGCGTTAATTTATGCCTTCGTTTCGTCGTCGATCGATGCATTCTTCTTGGTATCTCTTACTAACAGTTAATTGTATTGTGTTAAAGTTGGCGAGAGAAAAGTGTCTCCGAGACACACGGAGCTGTACCGTTACTTTCCGCGTAGCTTTTTTTAATTGAAATGGAGTCAAGTAAACCAACAACTTTCCCGGACTCACTCCAATTTGTGTTTCTCTGAGATAACCAAAAACTTTTGAGTATAAGAGTGGTGGGGAAATTCAGGATAAATGGTACATAAATGGGGCGAAATCGAGTTGACCGCTACAGTAACCCGATGGGGGTGAGTGTCTTTTTAGGAGTAAAACAAAGTATTTTACGATTTTAGGGAAAGTATATCCACAGGTATAACTTTTCTTAAACCATTTTTCGTTTTGAATGAATAAAAAGTCAAAATTTGAATTACTTTTTTACTGATGGCAGAATAGAAGTATAGGTTGTAGATGCTCTTACTTGATGAAACTCTTCTATCATTAGTTGAAGTTTATGTGTAAACATAAGCAGGTGTGCCACATACAATCCTTCAGATTTCCTAAAGAATCACTTACATAATCATATTTCTTCAAATTGTTGATCAAACTGCAATGAGTTATTTGAGTTTTTGGACTTCTTTAATTTTTTATTTTCTTTAGAATTTGCAGAATTTGATGTATTTTTGAATTTGCAGTTTTTTTGTTTTTTTTTTGTTTTTGATGATTTGATTGCCAAACACTTACCAGATGCTAATCATAACGTTGGTAACGAAAGTAGACTGAGTGTACTGTATACTTATAAAATGCATGATTTAAACTTCACGGAAACATTAGAGATTCAAAAATATCTGCTAAACACTGATTTCATTATGGTAAATGAAAAGACTGATCTTTTAAACTCAAGTTTTATCGATACACTACTATAAGATTCTATCTATTTGTATCTTTTGTTAATTTACTCTTGAAGCATCTTAAGTCATAGAATGTATTAAGAAGAATGAAATAGTTTAAGGAATAAAATATCATAAAACGTGATTTATCTTAAGAAATAAAATAGTTTATCACATGAAACCGCTTAAGGACATTTTGATGGCGATGGTAAAGCTTAACACTAGTGCAAATGCAGTTGCCAAAAAATATTTCCCCTAAGACTGACAATAGGAAGAAAAAATAATTTAATAGAAAAATAACTAGACATGATAAATAGTATGCTAGATTTGAGAGCCCTAGTTTTGTATCCATGATAGGATCTAGTTGGCAAGTAATCTGAGTAGCCTTTGTTAAAAGTCAAATCTGACAGTCCAACTATGATTTAAATATACATCGAAACGCGTCAGTGAAAGCAAAAGAGTTCTATTTGTGAAATTGTGTGTTAAGTGCACAGTTATGTTTTTTACATGATGGAAGAGTTTTACTAAATAAGAGCATCTTCAATCTACACGCTTAACGAAGTGGTTTTGAAAAAAAGAATATCTAACATCTGAAAAGTCAAGAACTGAAATACAATCTTACTATCGAGACCATTCGGTAATATATACTTGGATTAAGAGACTTATTTTTGATGTGCCCTCATCTGATAACAGTATCAAAATTACCAACGAATTTCCAGCAAATGTCAACAGCAGCTCTTTTCAATGGAATAAACCATTCTTATCAGATTTCATTCCGTAATACTCCCGTTTCTGATATCGACCCATGTTTGGGTAAAGCTGCTTGGTACTTACATATTTGTACAACCCAAGTTCCCAAACCAATCCGTCTCTGTTAACCCAGGTAAACTAGACTCTCTTCACAGTTAACCTGTAAAATAGGAGATTGTGAAAATTATGGAGAAAGGTTAATTCTATACCCGTGCGAAGTCCTTTTTTCAATTTTTGTTACAAAATTTCAGGTAATGACGCAAGGGCGCTCGTAACAGTGGTAAAAATATGATTTTGAACATATTGAAAATATTTTATATGCATATCATAGAGAAAGGACGGCTCTATGCCCGTATGAAGCGATTTTCTTGTTATTTTGGTTACTTTGGTTAAGATATCCGAAATGATTAAAAAAATGTCAATATTCATGTGATAATATCTAATATTTTGTATCAAAAATTGCAAGAAGGGCTTTGAATCAACCTTTCTCAATCATGCCCCTCTGCCTTCTTTAGTGTTAATGGCATGTCTTTTCTGACTGGCCTATTCGGAGTGCAGCCAATTGAAATGACGATCGCGTACATCAGCTTGTGAGACCAATATCTACGGTTTCGCTCTCATTCATTACAATTCTTATTTCCCGATGGACAAGTATCAGTATCGACGAAAAAGTACAACTAGGTGTCGAATTTTTAATGCAGCGGCCGCCGAAGCTGAAAACTCGTTTAATGTGGTCGCCGTAAAATGAACGTAACAAGAATAAAACTGATTGCACTTATATAATTCGTTGATCGTTATGAGCCGAGATGTAAGTGCGTTCATTAAGGAGTTTTTTACGACTCAATGAAATACATATGGAGCTACATAAGGAAGTCGATATCGTAAAAAACTATACATTGTTTATTATATCATGTAATGTGCAGATGATAAAGAAAATATTGATGAAATTGTAATGAAAAATCTCAAATTAGGGTTTCTATTTGCGAGATAAAACATTTGAATCAAAATTAGTGGTACGAAAGCTTCGCTTTTGGACATCTTCAGGTACTCAACATAGAGAGAAGTCATTTAATTTGAAGAAAATCGTCAGGAAATTTTGGTTGGTGCCTAATAATTGAAATGTCTAGGTAGTTTTTTCTACATTTGGCTCGAAATTGTTTTAAGAATCTAACGCGAGCGGCGACACAAAATTCGGATCTTTGATGATATGAGCATCTGGAGCACTCTTCCTTTTCGGAACCGACCCTTGATTATTAATAATTTTAATAGAAATTAACGGTCACTGTCAAAGCGAGATCGAGGTTATGTTGATCTGAACGCTAAGAGTATAGGAGTGAGACAGTTAGGAAGATAGAAAGACAAAGGGAACCTGTCCAGTAGAAGAAATATCTTAAGAAAGTAACACACTATTTCATTGAAACCGCAAAACTGCAGATCTCCAAGCATCACAGATAGCGATCTCAAAGCCATAATAAACATACCAAGCTGTCTCTGCGATTAGAATAGAATTTTTATATGCGATGTTATACATGAATTTTAAATGGTTATGAGATCATTGGGTTCGCGATCCTTTCTCTTTTATCCGCCGTGTAGATCTGGATTCAGGACACATTCTGCTCTTTGCACAGCCAGTTGTAACATAGATCGTGAGGGCCCGAGAAAGATCTCCGAACAACCGCAGCTGAATACAAAACCGCAGACGGGTTGCGTGTCCTGTTTATCAAATCGGTATTTTAGGCCCACTTGATATTGTAATTCTTGAACGCTATGTGCACTATTGTCCAGCCGTGGACAGAAGCGTAGGCATACCTTTAGCTCAAGCAATGGCGTGCACTTTTTCCCTTCACGAAATATCTGGAGGGTTTTCAGCATGCGTATATCAGCTTCATCATCGTTCATCAATTAATTTCTCTACGTTATTTTCACCATCACAATGCCACAATGCCATCATTTGGAATTTTTTCTTCTCAAAATAAAAAAAATAGCAGCTTAAAAAGCTGAGATATTCTCTTTGATAGCAAACCACACTAAACATAAAAAAATTAAAGAACGATGTTTGTTCATTTTATTGTAGTTTGAAAACGAACTGGAATGTACGAGTAACCAGCTGAGGCAAGAGAAGAAAATAACATCTGATTTTTTGGGCCGCTGGCCAGATCTTCGTCAGTAGGCCTCATTATGTCACTACTGGTATTAACCATAGCGAACGCTTGATTCTCATTTTTCAGCATCATCGGTATGCATGGAAGTAATTCAAAAATTCGCCGTATAATACGACTGACATAAAAATTGATAACCCTCATCGAAGTCGAATGAAAAATATGCGCTCCAGTGCAGTAATCTATTATTAATTACTCGCGATATGAACTGACTGGTTCAGTGGTCACGAATCCAGGTTCCATATGAACAGCGCACAGCCTACAGGGTCACTCACTCTACATGATATACCCAGTGAAGGCTGAATATGATCAGAAACACAAAATAAGGTCTTACCACTCCACAAACCTATTTTAAGAAATACACTACATGTGATCCATTTTTCATTAGCACCTTCTGGGGAAGATTGAACGTAAATGATTATACCTAGTTATTGTCCTTACATACCTCCAGGTGCTACTAACCGTAACATATTTATGTTTATTACCTATCAGAAAGACACGTCATTTAGACAGGTCATCTTTAAGAAGCTAACTCAGGAAAGGCTGTTTAAGATAACATCCTTGTTCTTATTTATAACATTTTTTATTTTCTGAGATATCACTAGGTTTTCGTAAGCATCCAGCTTCTTAAAGTTTAGAACACTACAAAATTTAAATTATAGTCCTAATACGAGGGTCACGCTGACAGTTTTTAGATACAGAAAAACTACAAGAACTACCTCAATACATTCACGTATACGGAAAACCACTTGTCCAATTCTTGTGACCAACGTTCTATTGGAAGGTTGCTAATTTCCTCCTCAAATTCAGGGATCGCCTCTTCATCGGTGGAGAAATGGCGGAATAGGGAATAAGAAGAAGTCGCATGGAGCTAGGTCCGCGGAATAAGGTGGGTGCAGCAACAGTTTGACACCCTGTTCAGCAAAAAAATCGAGTGTTCTAGCGGCGCTGTGGGCGGGTGTGTTGTCATGGTGCCATTAAATACCCCGCAGACCAGTCTTTGGACGGCTCTTGCATAGTTCGTGGAAGACTACAGGAACACATTTGGTTATATACCATTTAGAAGTAACTGTCCTTTGATTCTCCAAGGCTACCGTTGTGATTTATCCACTTTTAGGAGAAAAAGATGCGACCATTTTCTTTCCAACACTCTTAGAATGACGAATTTTCGTTGGAGGCTGCTCACTTTCAAAGCACCAAACTGTTTAGTTTCGGGATCATAATATAACCATGTTTCGTCTCCGGTTACGATATTGAAAGTGTTTTTACTGTGCCCATTATCAGATTTTTCGAGCATAAACTTAGCCCAATCAGCTCGTGTTGCTTTTTGCTCACTGGTTAACAAATGTGGTACCCATCTGGAACACCGCTCCTTTAGACGAAGGTGATCATGAATGATTGTTCGGACCACTGCGGATCCAATCCCCAGAGAAGCCTCAATCTCGGTGTAGGTTATAAGTCGATCTTTTTTTACAATATTTTGCACAGATTCTACAGTTACAGTTACAGAAAAGCAATTAGAAACTGTAGCCCTAGAAGGGGTAGAGTCCCCAAAGCAACTCACTAAACTTCCAAGACATTCCGCTTGTTTTAGTCCCTTTTTATAGTCATACAAAATTATGGGTCAAAATCGCGACTACTCTGTTCCATTTTCACTTTAAAAAATGCGGCCAAAACTTAAATGCATTCGAGACCGCGGCAAGGCAACTACTGAACGATTCAAATGGTGCCTTTGCGTGTAAGCACTTACAACTTCAGACAAAATAGCTGCGTGCTCAACCGTGTTCAAACTTATGTAGATTAGGAATATAGAAAGACTTTGAGCGTGACTCTCGTAGATCTCCCAGTTTATCCTGTGTAACATGTGTTCACACCGATCAAGTTTGTCAACTTCGTCCTTCGGGTTTCCTAGTAATTCTTCAAGTTTTGTACTAGATGATTCTTACACCGCTATTGATCTACTCAGAGTCACTCTGTATTGTACTGTGCACTGCTTTGCAGGCTACAGGGTGTCTCATTTTTAGCTAGTAGCCACTGACAGATTATGATTTAGTGCCTGAATATACTAGTATTTAAAAATTGTACTACATCAATACTAATCAGTATCAGTGTGAGGCGTACAGTGAAGGGTGGGAGTCCGTTATGTTGTAATGAACCTATTTTTGTTATTATCTACTTCTCATTTATCTGGATAAGATGAATGATAGACCACAAGTCATGTTTTGTATTTTTTTGAAAGATAACGTATTTATTGGTTTTGATATCACGTAAAGGCAGATAGCGGAGACAAGGTACTAGTGATATTCTAAGACATGTAAAAGGAAGATAAAATCTACCGGTTTGAATACATTGATTCATAAAACTGAAATGTAATGGTAACAAGCAGGTGTCGAACCATCATTGTAGTAGTTTTGAGACTTGTTTAACTCCAATGAAAAAAGGTAGAATTTTATGACCAGTGGTTATTTTTTTCGGAAACTGCACATGTATTTGGTCGAAAATTAACCTTCTATCGTTTGGAAAGAAAAGCTTGGAAAATCATATCCATGTATGATATTCATGCAAAAAGATCAAATGTAAAATGAGAAAGAAGAAATGCCATCGTATAATTTGATTTATCGTATTCTCGAGGGGGGGGGAGGCTATATCCCTTTCCATAGCTCCCTCCCCCTAAAACACGAGGGACAGGACAGTTGCTGAATCATCACACTGGTCCTCCATAATTCTCATTTTTGTTCCATTTTGATCTCCACAACTAATAACGTGCACCTCACGTGGCGAGGTGCACCGTAGACGATAGACCAAATATAATACATCAAAAATATCGACCTCATAAAGTTGAGCCGGCACCTAATCTCCTGGTCGGACATAAATCCGAAGGAAAGGGGGGAGGGAGCGCCGTGCTGTAAAGAGGTGACGGGAGTCAACTTGTGCGCTCATATCCTGCGGAGATCTCAGTATGCGGCGTTTTAATATGAATTCATTTAAATGTATGTGCTATGCTTTCGACTGTTCCGTGTTTCATAACGACTATAGCAATGTCGAACTCGTGGGGATTATTGGTCCCCAGCATGTGACGTTCCACAGAAGCTAACTTCTTTTATTGTTTTTGCTAAAAACTGATCAACTACAGAAATGGAATCAATTGTATCGACTGGGTCCTATCTAAGCTATACGAGGGTCACGTTGAAAGTCCTAAGACATTCCTAATCTATACAAGTTTAAACAAGTTTGAGCACGCAGCTATTTTGTCTAAAGTTGTGAGTGCTTACACGCAAAGGCAGCGTTTGAATCGTTCAGTAGTTGCCTTGCCACGGTCTCGAATGCATCTAAGTGTTGGCCGAATTTTAACGTGAACATGGAACCGGGTAGTCGCGATTTTTGAACCATGACTTTGTATGACTATAAAAAGGGACTAAAACAAGCGGAATGTCACGAAAGTTTAGTGAGTTGCTTTGGAAACTATGCTCCTTCTAGAGATACAGTTTTTAATTGGTTTGCTGAGCTCAAAAGGGGCCGGGTCTCACTCGATAATGAACCTCGCACAGGTCGACCGCCCACTGCTGTTACTCCGGAAACTGTAGAAGCTGTGCAAAATATGGTAAAAAAGATCGACATATAACCTACACCAAGATTGAGGCTTTTCTGGGGATTGGATCCGCAGCGGTCCGAACAATCATTCATGATCACCTTCGCCTAAGGAAGCGGTGTTCCAGATGGATGCCACATTTGTTGACCAGTAAGCAGAAAGCAACAGGAGTTGATTGAGCTAAGTTGATGCTTGAAAAATTTGATAATGGGCACCGTAAAAACACTTTTAATATCGTAACCGGAGACGAAACATGGTTATATCATTATGATCCCGAAGCTAAACAGCAGTCATTAGTTTGGTACTTTGAGAAAGTGAGCAGCCTCCAACAAAAATTCGTCGTTCCAATAGTGTTGGAAAGAAAATGGTCGCATCTTTTTTTCTAAAAGTGGATTCATCACAACGGTAGCCTTGGAAAATCAAGGGACTGTTACTTCTGAATGGTATATAACCAAATGTGTTCCTGTAGTTTTCCAAGAACAATGCAAGAGCCGTTGAAATACTGGTCTGCGGGGTATTCAATAGCACCATGACAACGCACCCGCCCACAGCGCCGCTAGAACACTCCATTGTTTTGCTGAACAGGGTGTCAAATTGTTGCCTCACGCACCTTATTCTCCGGATCTAGATCCGTGCGACTTCTTCTTATTCTCTAAGATCAAAGAAAAGTTACGAGTTTGCCATTTTTCCACCGATGAAGAGGCATTCGCTGCATTTGAGGAGGAAATCGACAACCTTTCAAGAACGTTGGTCAGAAGCATTTGACAAGTGGTTTCACCGAATGCGTAAATATATTGAGGTAGGGGAAGAATATGTTGAAGAAACAGAATAGTTTTTTTAAAAAATTTTTGTAGTTTTTCTGTATCTAAATACTTCCAGCATGACCTTCGTATAGGTAGAAAGGCCTTCTTATTATCCTGAGGTCACCGTAAAATACTCAGATTTTTTTATGGTAAGTGTATAAAGATAAAAGAAAAAATAGCGTCAAGTAGATTGACTTTGCTAGTTCACGTAAGTTATATGGTATGTGATGGAATTACGTAGGAACGACAGCGTCAACCTATTTGGAAGGGCTATAAACTTGTGTTGTGCTGCGCAATTCATCAAAAGTCACTCCGCATGCGAGCGTACGATACTGGCCAGTCAGGAATGAAATAAAAATAAGAAAGTATAGTCTATGGGTATACGTACGAGATCAGGCCACTTTTCGATCAACTCTTTTTATAAAAAAAGTTTCAGGATAAAATATTCAGAATGATTAATAATCCCGTTTAAATTGTATACGAGTAAATCACGAAGGACTAGACTGAAAATTATAATTTATTTTTAGGAATCACTTCATTACTCAATGAAGGAGTTGCTGCATGTCTGGAATTCACTGTGGGAGCTAAAAAAGACAGAAAACCGGACTAGTCTTTTCAATAAAGTACGCCTACGGCGAATTTGTTAGTGCAATATCAATTTCTGATCTGAAAATATTTTTTTTAGACTATTCAAGTTTTGGCTAATCACGCTTACTTTTGGAAACGAAAATGTTTCTATTCACCTGTAGACAAATAGCTTCAAGATATCTGACTATGTAGTTGAGGAAATAAAGAAGATAATCAAATTTGCATTTATAAATCCGAAAAAAAGACTCAGTGCGGGATTCGAACCTGCATCTTCCGAGGAAGAAAGCTTTAGGGGGATTCTGCTTAACATATCATCCGCACTCTGTAACGACTGTCCAGCTACCCAGTTGGTTCGGTTGGTCAGACCGTCTGACATGAAATCGGAAAATGCAGGTTCGAATCCCGCACTGAGTCTTCTTTTCGGATTTCTAAATGCGAATTTATGTATCAAAAACTCCATCTTGCGGAGAAAAGCAAGTAATTATGTATCAAAGAAGATAATGTTATGTAACTTCACGGATGGGTTCAATGTTACAGGGCGCTAAAAAATTTTTTAAAGACAACGCTCTCAGCTATTGTGGGAGTATCGGCGATTCCCCAATTACATTCACATCGTGCCTAATTGCCCGCTGTGCCTTCTGGAGCTGCTGAAGGTTTACGAGGTAGTCTGATTGACAAGGCGATCTCTCCCAATACACCAATAAAGTGATTTTTTGCATCAATCCGAGAGAGTTGCCGGCGCAACGCATCACAATTTACGTTGGTATTCATGAAAGGCTCTTCGGCCGGCTCAGGCGCAACGACTTTCTTCCTAGTTCTTGAATTATCGCGTAATTAAGCTCGGGTCCCGTACCGGGGGAGCCGTATTCGGTCATGGCTGGTTCAGAGCTCGATGTGCGCCACTAGTTTTTGCCTTACAAAGAGGGCAACGCCGTGTTCGCGACGCGTCCTTAATAAAATTTCGAACCCTAATTACGGACCGTGCTCGTATAGGCGCGGAATTTCCTTATTGTTGTCTTCGGCATTTTCGTAATTGCTGCTGACTTATTGGAGCTTTTACGTTTACGATCAGTCACCTACTTTATCAGTACCTAAACGGTCTCCATCTTCTGTTCTAACATCGTAATTGTAAGATCAGTCAAAAAAAATGACCTCATGTAGGTTAATGCAATGCATTGCCTTGAGTAAGAATTGCATATAAAAAATTAATTTTTTAAATCCAAGAATTATGAAGATTTTTAGGTTTTTTGAAATTGGCGTAATTTGAATTATATCCAAAATGTAATTCAAGTGGATCAGCGGTTCTAAAATCTGATTATAATCTTCCATAAGGTGAGACAACTACATCTGAAATACATAGTCAACTTATATCCGATACAGCAAAAAAACTAATGCCCAGCTCTTTATGTAACTGCAGACAGTACGTTGCAACGAAAGTTATGTCAAATGAAGGCTTTGTGAATTGTGGGGTGCCTCAAGGATCGATCCTTGGACCACTGCTCGTCAGTCTATATACATATAACCTTGCTAACAGTCTGGAAAGGTGTGTTATATGCTGATGATACTCAGCTTTACGTTTTATTTCAGCCCAGCGACAGAGCCCAAGCTGGACTCATTATAAATTAGGATTTGCAAAAACCCATTCAATATTCCCAAGATCACAGTTTTTGTATCAATGCTGCTAAATCAAATATTTTGGTTTTCGGAATAATGAAGGATGTCATATCTCCATCTTTGTGAATAGCCATCGGACATGATATTATTTCGGTAACTTCTATCGCCAAGAATATAGGTTTACACTTTGATTCCAATTTGAGATTCAAACCACATGTCAATAAGTGCATACAGAGAGCTTATGCTAGTTTAAAAGACAATTTTTTCTCACAGGCATCTACTTTCTCAGTCGATGAAAAGAATGCTTTGTAACTCATTAGTTCTGAGTCATTTCACAACTTTTGTGATGTTGTGTATGAACCTTGCTTGGACCGAGTAGATAATGGAAGAATTCAAAGAGTTCAGAAAGAATGTTTAAGGTTCATTCATGGTATCCGTAAATTTCGAAGTGTGTCATATAAGTTAAAAGTGACTAAGTGGTTGACTATGGAAGGCAGAAGAAAGCTTCATGTAGTAAATCTTTTCCATAAAAGCATTTTTCATAGAACGCCACCGTATCTTTATCACAAAATAAAGTTTCGAATGGACGTACATAACCTCAATCTCCGCTTTCGTAGTTATATATCTCCGCCACCGCATCAAACAACTTTCTTTGAGCGGTCTTTCACACTCAATGATTACTGGTTATACAGTCAGGTTCCTGACCCATTTAAGCATTTAGAATCAAGGATTTTTAACCTAAAATATAATAAATTTTTACGGGAGTTTTAGAATTGTCTGGCACATAGTGTCAAAATTCAAATCGCTATCGATGACGAGTATCACGTTTGTTTATTTCCTATATATATGTATGTGTATTTGTAACTATCTTTTTTCGGAAGACTATGTTCTCTTTTTTGCGTTAGGGCCGTTAACCATTATTATTATTATTATTATTATTATTATTATTATTATTATCATTATTATTATTGATATTACTTACGCACATTGCACATTATTAGAGATCGCTATTAATTTGAAATATCTAGGTAAAACCGGCAAAGACTCGCGAATATCTGAAACGTTACGACGTGCTCTTATTTTGATAATTTGTTGTTTAACTTATACACATATAAAAATAAATTCTATCTTCCAAAATATAATATCCTTGAAGCAAGAGTATTCCTGAGCATATAGAATCAATTTGATTAAATATTTCGAATGCTTGGTCTAGGAAGTGATAACACTAAAATTTCAAATTGAGTATATCATAATATTGGCATAAAAAATAGAAAATTTAACCTATAAGGATACTATGGTATTGACTGAAGCATTCCATAATCTTGACGCAAATAGTTTAACTTCATTATATAATTTATTATTATTATAAACATTCAACTTTAAAAATAGGAACTAAAAAATTGTCAAAACTATACCAAAGATACTTCTTTCTCACCTTCATATGCGTCATATTTTTTATAATTCAAGTTTGACAGGTATTGTAAGGATAAATAGAAAATTAAAACCTGAACTTAAGCCAGAAGATATACACGTCCACCATTGGTCATAAGCCTTATTCACAACTTATATATTATTACAACACCTGTACACTTGAATGAGATCTTTACCATAGTTACAAACCCAACTTTTTAACAGCTCATTCATTCTGAGAGGGAGTTGGTAAAATTTAACTCCAATGGACAATATCGCGGGCAGAAACAGACACACACGTACCGCCATTTACGTTTACGTTTATGTTATGCCGTTTACGAATATGGCGATGCGAAATAAGTAAATGAATTACTTGAAACGCATCGCAAGATGTTCGCATTCTTGATTGAAGTAAACAGGGCTTCGCTGGAAAATACGATAACCTTGACAAAAAAATGGAAATAGAAAAGCATTGAAATCTTAGTTGTTAAGGAACTTATATTTTCCTTTAGAGTATATTTCTTTAGAAGGAGTGTCGAATTTTGTCAAGTAAATTGTCTTAGAGTGAAATCGATCTTCTTATCGTAAGTATCTATTTACAAGAACATCGCCTTTCTGGAATTAATAATATATTTTTATACGTGTAAGTGATTCGTATTTTGTATTCCTTTTGAAATATCCGCTATAATACCATTCATTCATCCCAAGATGGCAGACTGACTTGCATATTACCAGCGGCTTGACCGTTAAATCTGTGATGATTTGGTTGAGCGATTTTGGAATCGGTTTTCCGCTGCTAATAGAAGCAGGTGAAATGATCACCTTTCTTGTCGAAAGGATATCCTTAATTACCAATTAAGGAACGTGAAATACCGTATTGCCACCGAAAGTTCCAAAGGAAGGAACTATCACGCTGATATCGTTTTATCTATAAATCTGGTGAATGGTCTACCTGTTTGGCGTCAACAATTCATTCAGCCGTTCTCCAAAAGGAAGTGACATAACAGTTCGAGGTTATTCTTATCACCAATAATGTGTGATAATGTAGATGGAGAGTGCTATTATTTAGTAAAATTACATTCATAACTAAATAGGTTCCTCTAGGGAATGCAAACTTCCCGATATTGATAATCCCAGGTTTTTCAAGGCTATTAAATGTGGAGGTACCAATCAACAATATTTAATTTGAGGATAGAGTACGACTTATTTTTAAAGTGGTTGATACGTTGTGATCTTAAGGTCCCATCCTAAGGGACATTATGTGTAAATTGATTACAAATAGATGAAATGAAAAATAAATGAATAATAGGGAATCACCCGCCAAAAAGAACTGAAAACATAGTTTTTATAAGTACCGGTTAGTCTCAGGCATAAAGTACAAACAAGGTATCGTCGGTCAGCTGTACTTATATATCACGTTAGAGAGGAGCAAAACGTACACTGCATTTATTACCATACAACACCGAAAATGCTCCACAAGAACATTGTACAGCACCTCTCCGCCCCTGAGACCGTGTTCTCTGTCTGACAAACAGCCTTTTACACGTAATACACGTTCTGTGGTCCCGCACAGAACGAATACATTGGTGGCGGCAAATTGCTTCTTCAGGGTATTGTATTTAAAATCATGTTCATTCTAATTTTTCAAATTTTACTACTTTCGTTATCAACTTTATGCTGATTTTTGCATCGACAATCTCACTGATAGACGATACATTCTTAGTCCAAAGTCCCAAGAGTCCATCTATATGTGATACGACTAGCAGTACCTTTTACAACCACCCATGGAGCGAAGGCCAAGTGCAGAACGGGCTCATTTCAAGACCGCTCATTCGTTATTTTTAATAAAGCGTCGATTTACGATTTGTGTTTTAGTGTGTTGGCGAACAAATATCGGCCACCACCTGCGGAGGCAGTGGGTTGGAGCCGAGCTCTGTTTAATACCCTTGCATAAAACTGCTGATGAGTCGGATGCTACACAGTAGGAGTCTGGGTCGCATTTCCATCTGAAGACGTGTACGCGAAAATTGACGACCTGGTGTTCGGAATTTATTCATACAACCCTCCATTTTATACTTCTTCTGTTTAGCAGAAATTATAAATACTTTTGGTTTTGTCACGGGTCGCTGTGGCAAAATGGTTCACAGCATCCGACTAGAATGCCAGAGATTTAGGTTCGATCCCCATTGGAAGCAACATTTGATTTATATTCTTCCTAATTATCAGCTCAATCCCTTTTACAGATGCCTTCATATGTGACAGACATTTTTTATGTGCATGTTTCAATTACCTTGGCAATGTTTATTACTCCCAAGAATAGTTTTGCCGATATATTTCTGTCGATGAAATGGCAACACTGCTTGCGTGCTTAGAGTTGCTCAACCGGTATTGATCCGATTTAATTTGCTAGATGCTGGCCATTCAATTTTTTCTGTCGAAATCTTTAGATAGTCTCGATCTTCGTGATCTAGTGAACTGCATAATGTTTGGCTAATCATTGATTTGCTGCGATTAAGTCGATGGAGTAAATATTTAATTGAACCTAGGAATTCAGTAGAAGTGGTATCTGACCTTACTGTCATTTCATCGACTCTGAAATAGGATAGCAAATAATAATTATCGCTCCCTAGGGGAAGTAAAGTGCATTATAGTCAAATTAGGATTGCGATACTCATAATCAATAGTAACATAAGCGTGTTGAAAAATGCAAGTGATTTAAGATTGAATAAGAAAATGTATCGCTTTCTTTATGATTTCTTGGCTTGATGAATGTAACGTTCATCCTCAGTTAACCCAGAAATGAGAAACGGATTTAGACCTTTTTTCATCCATTTAGAACTGGTTAGATTGCATGTATGGATGCAAATACCGGGCGAATTCACCATTATTTGAATTCATATTTATGTTGAATGGATCGAAGAAACTGAAGATGTGTGGAGTAACGTTAATTTTCAGTTACAACCCATTCCAGTTATGAGCATTATGGAAATGTTCCTGTCCATACCCAAGGATGTCTCCATGAACAACAAAGAATCACCTATTGACAATATACCGAATTTTTGAAAATGTTCAGAAAATAAGTTTGATCCTTTTCTATATTTGACATTTTTACCACTGGAAATCTTCAAAAAACATCCAAATAGCAAATGCAAATGATAAAACAAAAAAAACTAAATTTTGGGTATAACTTGATAATTCCCTTTTATTCCTCAAACTTCCGAATATATTTGACATCGTTCCTAAATTAAGGGATTCCAAGTTTTAGACATTTCTGCTTTGAAGTTTCTAGCATGGTTACATATATGGATAAGATTTGTGAAAAATATTCATAAATGAATCAAACTACAAAACGCACAAAAAAAACAATTTTCTTGAAATTGTCCCGAAACAAAGATTTATAAATTGAATAAAAAAGTTCAGTTCATTTCCTATATTTCTTACTATTTCAGCAGCCGGAAGGTTGGTTAAAAAATTAAAAAAATAGCAGCAAAAACTGTCCAAATAGAGCATGATTTATCAGACGTTTAACCACAAGATAAGAAACTGAAGTAGCCGTAGTGTTAAAAAGAATCTGAATGTGTATCAAGAGCAAGCAACAACCTATCCTTGAAAAATTAATTTTTTCCGTGGATTACTTTTCATGCCGGTCCTGGCAAAAGAATATGATGCGCATTTTATGGCGGATTTCGTTTAATCGCCAAACGGTACTTATCTATTTTGTCGAACGAGCCTTTGCCAAAACGGCGCTGCCGCAGAGATAAGCTAATTAATATCAACTTATTATAATCCTGGACCTGTCCTGACTTATGCCCACCTGACGAAGATGTTACAAATTATACAAGGCGTATGAAATTGGATAGATTAGATGTTTAGTCTGGCAGAAAAAAATCCTTTTCTTATTAACGAGGACCGTTTCACCGTCCAAAAATTATTTATAAGAACCACTGTGCACTGGTCCTTGTGTTTATGCTTCGTCTTTGTAGCAGCTTTCAACAGTTCAAATTTTTTATGAATTTTATAGAAAACAAAGGTGGTTCAGATTATTAACATTGTTTTCGAAAATACTTTGGAACTTTTTCATAGTACATGTATTCCGATTCTCCGAATACAGATATAAAAAAAAACATTCGAAACTAAACAGTAAAATTCATAAACATCAGATATAACATCAATGAGGGTATAGTGGAATAGTTTAAATACGTTAGAAGCTATACTTCATCTGGCTTTCAGAATATAAACTACTGCTGAATAGATTGAGGTGAATGTGCATCAACCACGGTCGAAATGTCGATGAACTGTATATTTTTAATACGAGACAAAAATTTTGATGGCAGAATGATGTTTATTTACGTGCGGTTTGACAGGTTCTTCTGTAAAAGACTCAACTGATTAGGTAGTGAAAGTTTACAGGTTCAAATCTCAAAATTAATTGTAAATTAGAAGAATTAATAATATATTCGGCTCGAAGAACCATGAATATGATAAATATAAATGACGGTAGTGGCAGAATAAGGTTGTTTTCAGGTTAACCACCTCAACATTACTGATAGTATGCCAATAGTGGTCCAGGGTTGATATGTACGTAGTATTCGCACATGCAGGATTAAAATAAAAAATGTTGCACTGCAAAGACAGCTTCAGTACAAGAGAAGGCCTAGGGTGGTATTGAATTGGTCTATATTGTTTATTACACAATAGTTTGAAGTCTTGGTTGTGTTTACAAAGTTCAATTTACCAATATCAAAAACTTCAAAATACGGGCAACTTACCAATATAATATATAAACATAAAAAGAAACTAAGAGCTCTATATAGGGACTATTTACGAAGAAGATGCTGAAAATCCCCTATGGAGCACATTCGAAATGAGGAAGTTGTCATATATGGGAAGTATTTTTGGCATGTTTCATCGTGATCAGGTTAAATCAGCAATATTCCATCCTGTTTATGAACTGATTTGCGCAAAATTCCATAGAAATTGTCGGAATTAGTGATATATCCGGTTCGAAGGACCATAACAATTTCATTTGGAGTAGTCTGTAGAGCCCAGAAATTCATTGCGTGGCAATTTTTTTTAAAATTATTTATCTCTGCATCTGACGAGCCTCCGATTAAGCTTCAGCTTAGGTAGACTATTCGCGCGGATTAGCCTGCAAACAGGTGCAACGGGGACACGTAACATCGTTCAACCTTATTTTATTATTTAAAGTAAACATTTTCAGTATTAGTTATATGCCCGGATAGAAGGCCCATTAAATATTGCCATATATGCGAAGTACTTTTAGCATGTTTCATAGTGATGTTTTTATAGCAGCAGTATTCAATGCGGTTTATGCATTGATTTGCGCAAAATTTAATAGAAATGGTAGGAATTTGTGATATATCCGGCTCGAAGGACCAAACAGTTTCATTTAATGTAGTCTGTAGAGCCTTGAAATACAGTCAGTGGGAAAAACAGTAATTGTTTATAAGCATCCCAAACACCTGAAGAACCTCCGATTAAGCTTAACCCTCGGCGAATTCGCGCGGATTAGCCTGAAAACAGGTGGCGACGGGGGCACGGAACAACAAGTGGCTGGCCCGGAGCATCGGCGCGTCGGCTGCAGAAGCAGGAGCAGCAGCAGCAGCACAAAGGAAGCCCCAGAGCGGTATCCGATTGGTCCATATGGATGCTGTGGCCGTCGGCGTCATCGCGACGGTGCTTAGGGGAGGGGGCACCATACCTCGCGACTGCGCGGCCCCTCAGTAGTCGCCGACTCTTCGATCGCGCTCGACCACGCTGCGCCGCTCCGAAGTGTGCGTTCCGTCGCTCTTTTTCTTCCTCTTCTTCAGTGAGAGATATCGGACAGTTGAGGGCGCGCTGGGTGGCCTCTCTCGATGAGGGTGCCATCGACGACGGTGGACGATGTTTTGTCGCGACAGTGTGTCGATTGGTGAGTGCCCATCGCGAGGACATGCTGGTGGTACCACACGCGCCGTCTACTATTGCTCCCAGGGAGGATTCCTCAACGTTCTGGTGCTGGCGTTTGTGGTACTAGCTGGAGGCTGTTTCCAGGTAGGGATCTGCGGGAGCTTCGATGGTGGTGGTTGTTATTTAGTGATAGTGTTAAGGAAGTGGTGCGTGAACAAGTGATGTGCTCTGTATTTTGTATTGGAGTAAGGGTAATCTACCACGATCACCGCACTTAGGCCTCTTGTATGTCCTCCCCAGAGGTTCTCAGAACTGGGTGTTCAGCTACCTCAGACTGTAAATGAAGGCGGTGACACGAGCCAATGGAGCATCCCTTACACTGGCCATACAGGGCCAGCGCTCCCCCAGAATAGATTCTCGATTTGTAAGGATAACTGTGCAATTGCTCAGCAGTTGACTAACTGTCCCATCTTTCTCTTCACAAGCCTGACATAGGGGTCTTTCATTTATATTCATTCACATTTCATTCATATTGAAGAGGTGTTTTCTTAGCTGACAGTGTCCTCTTGCAATGCCAATAGTAGAGCGCAGTTGTTATCTGGAAATGACAGGAAGTATTTCGCTACTTCTTTCTTCACTAGGATATCCGAGGAATTATCTGCAGATAGCCATTTCATTTTTGTATTACCGCTGAGAACCATTTCGTCGATAGTTCGTCGCTTAACTTCTTGTTTCTTTTACTCTCAAATGCTTTTTTTTACAAATCGTATTTATGATATCGGTGCTTCAAAATTAGGTGACAACCTTTGGCTTTTTACTGATAGAATCACTTTTTCAATTCACATTTTGTATTATTTATATCATCATCATACACCATATTTTCTGAATGACTGAAAGTTGTTTTGCCTCTTTTGTTTTCATTGCCCAGTTTTTATTGCACCAATGGAAATATGTAGTATCAGTTTTGGAGTTGAAATTTTGAAAGGTTATTTGATTAATAAATCAGAGAGCTTGGCAATAAATATGAATATTGAATATTAGAATATTCAATACTTGCATTACAAGTATTTGATCTTGAGTCACAAGTTTGCTTAAAATTTTCTATAGTTGGAACTATTTCACCCAATTTGTAAAAATTACTCAATAAGTCGAAGTTAATTGATGCCTAGTAATTCTGTAGGAATCAATTATACTTTAATCCACTATGCAGATATAGGAGATTTCAATGCCTGATTAATTTTGGGGTTCTTTTTGAAGATCCTATGAACTATTGAAACTTATTAGCATTGCGAGTTTAACTATATCGAGGACGAACTTAGTTTTTCGCAACGAATAAAATAATAACCATTCTTTCTTCCTTTTTTGGGGTTTTCTATGTTCCGGATCATTTTTTGTGTGGTCAAAAAATGTTTAGGTGGAAGGAGGGTCACTAGTGGGATTGCGGGGAGTGTTCATTTGAAAGAACAGCCAATCCATGTAGTTGTTTTCTGATACGTTGAAAGAGTAACTCAAAAGTAGTGGTATTCAATCCATTTTGCATCCCACAAGTTTGAGTGTATTTAGTGGCGTGTAGTTAATCCATCAAAGGGGAGAACCTGCATTTTTTGATACATTACATGTATTCTAAAACCATTTAATTGTTGAATTGTGTTCCGTGAATACCGCGTCCAGATTATGCTTATAGTATAAAAATGGTATTGTAAACATGTACTCAAAAGCTTTATATACAAAGTGTGTTGAAAAGAACTTTATATGTTACGAGTATATTAAAGTATTCAATATGACTCACCATTCATACAAGACATGCTCAAAATATGTAACTTTGCATTAAAACTATCAGGCGAAATAGGTAATCCGGCTCGAAGGACCATATTGAATATTATGAAAATATTTTACTTCTAATTTACTTCTGACAATTCTGTAACACTATAGACTTGATATCGTACTGCTATAATAGTTCAAGTTTTCCTTCAAGTATAGAAAACGGAAATTGATTTTTTCATATTAATCAAAATAACCAGGATGGTTGCAAAACATCAGCAACAGCCTACTGCATTCCAATTTAACTCGTTCAAGTATCTCTTGTCTTACGCAATCTTATTTAATTCAAATCATTTCCTCTTTCATGTCATATATATAATCTTCTTTCTGTATATGGAAACTTGACTCGCAGAAAATTTGATGAATCCTACATTCTTACATCTTAATGCTCTAATTATTTATAAGTTGTTGACACGACAGATGATGGATCAAACGTTTTATTTTTTCAAATAGATCTCTTTGTAATCCTGGTTCATTATTACGGAATACTGATGTTTGAGCATCCAAAATATAGAAAATATAAAGTGAAAAAAGTACATTTTTCAACTTATTAGATGCTTTCCTAATTAAATTGTCTTTATAATCTAACTGGTTATAGTCGGCAGTGAGCACCTTTCAACTATATATGTATATACATAGGATTTGGAATAATAAATTCTTGCATGTTTTATTACACACGATACTATGTTGGCTTGTACCTCCTTCTAAGTCAAGCCAACTATCGATTATTCCTATTCCGGCACGTCATTTTATTTCATCGGATATCTTATTTCTTACTCAGAATACTTGTCAATATTCAGCTGTTGTAGCTAAGCAGTAGGTAGTCCATAATCTAAAATTGCGAAATAGCATTGTTTCCTATAAAAAGCCGTCAGGTAAACGTCTTTCTCGAAACCACACCATCGACTTATGTGTCAACCCTGCTTTTTAGAAAATCCCACCGACTGCATAGACTTAAACAGATAAGGTAATAAATAGTTGATGTATACTAAACTGTATACGACTTGTATTCAACTTCCAGAATAGTAATAGCTACTTATGAAGAGTTGCCTTGGCTTGGTTGACATTACTTTGTAATTTAAACGAGAATAACTGTCTTTTTATGTTTTATAGTATGTGATTATCTATCAATGTACGACTATAATTGTATTAATGAGCGTATGTTTATGAGAATATTGGTCATTGTTATACGGTTTCATTCTACTTCTTGAAGTATTATTTGTTGATAAGGAGCACTATGGATTTAATGTTTCCGCAACATTGAAAAATATTAATTTACACAACTGAAAATGAGCGTCTCTGGATATTTTATGATTAATGATGTTTATTAACTGAAATAGAGCTCTCTAGATACTTTGCTAGTATATAATTATTCATAGATAAGTAGAGTCAAGTAACTCGAAATGAGAAAAAACTATTATTTTTTTTGTGATAATCCCTCAGATAATTAGGACATTAAGGAAGAATGGAATATAGGCACAAAAATAAACGTGTGAATTGTAGATGTTCTTACTTAGTGAAAGTCTAATACTACCTTTCATTGTAGAGGTGGGGGTCAACTATTCAAAAATATCTTAGAGTCCTAAATATACTCGTTAATTTCTCGGTTACTCGGTACAATACAACCACGGATTCGAAACATCATCGCCTATATATTTGTGGGCGCTAAATTCGAATAGAAGAATTAAGAAAGCCTAACGTGTCGTGGGGTGCTGATTTGCAGACGGGGCAAGCACTAAAATGATCCCCTTGGCTCCCCCGGTAGCTTCTTGAGTCCCCTCACGTCCGGCGCGGAAAAGGAGGCCAGATTCGTAATAAGCAACTCAAAATTACCCAAAAACAGAATTTTTGTTCTTTTTGAAAAAAAAACTCATAGTGCAAATCTGATAACACCGCTGGATTCAGCGGAAAATTTCACAGTGGATAGAGTCTAAAAATGAGATGGTGAACTTTTCTCCGACTCGACACAGGTATCAAAATTGGATGTTCGAAAATCGTAAAAACGATACCTTGGAAGAATTTTAGGTTGAAAAATCGATTATTTTGAATCAAGACCAAAAATCATTTCCTGAGCAATTAAGAGGCGCTGATCATGATTCCGGCCTCGATTTGGGACCCGGACGTAAAGGGGTCAGGACCACAAATAAGTCTCGCGTTTCGCTTTAATTCTGACATCGACAGTGTATTATTATAAAGATAACGCCCTTTTAGTAAAACGAGTCATCTCATATCTGGTTACATGCATGCCTATATACTAATTCAATAAAGTTCTAAGTCATAGAACAATCTTCCGGCACTAAAACTGCAACTAACAACAATTGGAATATTCGAGAGGTAATCAACATAAAACTGCCGCACAGACACAAAATACTATATATTCTATAAACAGCGCAATTTCTAATTTAGTAGTTCAAGTACACAAAAATGCCATCCTTAGGTCCGAGGAACTAGAACGGAGGTATTCTTATATCTTTATATATTAGATTCTTATATAGGTATTCTTAATCAACTCAAAAAACCATCCCACTATTTTCCAATTATCTTCTGAATACCTGTTTTACCACTGTCGCTCGAAGGTAGGGACTGGTTTATATAATGGAATTATAGTCGTTCGCTGTTCGAGACAGAAATAGATAAAGGGCATATCTAACTAGTTCCCCAATTGGACTATTAATAGACAAAGGCGATACTAATAGGCTCAAACCAGCACCCACTTTGACAATACTGACAATATCTTCTCTATCTGACAGTCGATGATGGAATAGCATTTAAAGAGCTTCCTTTTCCTAGCGAGATTGAGGCTATGTTGGCCTGAACGCCAAGAGCATAGGAGTGAGACAGTAGGAAAGATTGAAAGAGAACCCAGTGTTGCCGCTCTTTGTGGCATTGTGCTAGTATACTAATATAGTTGGTTTACTAACGTGGCCAATGGTAGAACTACCTTAAATCAATCTTTATCTTTAGGCTAGAGCGTATATAGACATCAGTCCTGGGGGTAGGGGGGTATTAAAAGGGCTTGAAGTTTGTTTATGCTTTCACTATTTTTTGTAATATTTTATTACTAATAATAAAGCATTATCTTGAATTCAATGATACCAGACTCCTATTATATATTTCGAACATCAAACTTATTCAAAAATACAAAGAAAAGGGAAATGACTGCAGGAAATAGGCTATGCAAATACATTATGTATGTATTTGCAACGCAATACATATATGGGAATATATACCGAATTAGCAAACCGTTTTTATAAATATTACGCTACTAAAATTTATAGATGAACCGTTTATTCCTTGGAGAATAAAATGTAATCAATTTTTTTATCAAAAATCTTGGGACGGGGCGGGGTAATCACCCCCATTACTCCCCAACCTCCCACTGTATACGCCTGTGCTCTTAGGATTTGAAAGAATGATGTTGAATTCCAAATCATAAATATAACAAATTACCTGAAATTACCTTTCAGATCGATAATTAATTATACTTGAAACTCTTAATTAATTTTGATATATTTCTGCAACTATATAAGATTCCATTACATACTCTTTTTAAATAAGAATAGGCTGGGTTTTTATGAATAAATGCATATTAATTCAACGTTATGTAAACACCTTAGTTATTTTAGTTATGCTTTTGTTATCTGCATTACGACCTATTCCAAATGCAGTAATTAATAATCCTTTTATTTGCCATTCGATTTAACATATTGCTACTTTAATCTATTCTGACGCTTTGCTTTGCTTATTTCCATTTTATTTATTTTTTCTGGAAAGTTTTCTGAGAAGTATTTGCAGGTATTCATGGGTGATCTCTCACACATAAATACGCAAATGGGCATCGTCACTGGTCGTGAAACTTAGAGAAAAATGCTCCTTTAATATTAACTGTATGGATGAAAGCATTTTCATAGGAAACCCACTGTTCAAAACATTCTGTCACAGTCGCATAATCAAATGAAAGCTACCTGTCGCCTACTGAGGCAACCCACGTTCAGATTTTGATTAGTGCAGGTCCTTTGTTAATTTGTAAAGCGTACGGCATTCCTGTTCAGTGTTCCTTCGTTTTATCAGCTGTACCATCAAAATGATCGCTAAGTGCTCAAAAGTACACACGGCCGCGGCCGCCACGATCTCTACGAGCTTATAAATATTTACACAGAGCTTTAGCCGTCGTCGTAGACCTTGTCTACCTTCATCTTCTCTTCTTTCTTTAAACACACATACACACGCGAAAAGAGCGTAGATTGGGGATTTTTTCCAGGAGGATTTGGAGCTACGAACTCTGTAATGGAAGCCTGAGCGATTGCACCCACTTGAGTTTTTATAAGAAACAAACCAAGCGATAGCTGAGTGTGAGACGCACTCGCCGATCACTGCGGCTGGGATGAGCAGAGGAAAATCGTTGCTCCGTTCATTAAGATTATATTAGAGGTGGGGATCGCTATATTTGGGCCTAATGGGATCCAATTGCTGCGATTTTGGCAGATTATCCTCACTCCAACACATACTACCAAAGCTTCACTTTCTCGTTTCTAGACCAAGGAATATAAATTTTTCATTCCCATTGTTCTTATGCTTGAAGGTTAACCGGGCAGTCCAAAAATTATATCTCAATTATGTAAAAAACTGTAACGAAAACCGTACGTCTCGGGTTGTCGATCCATTAATTAACTCATAATCTTCCTAATTGTACACGAAAATTGGGCTTTTAGTTACAAACATTAACTTCGATACCGTTGCTCGTCACAGGAAGTAGTCATATACAAAATTTTAATTACATTAGACCTTTTAATTCGACTATAAGAATACGATTAGCATACAATTACTTCCTGACCAAAGTGCATGGTTTTGTGGTAAATGGGTATTGTTTGATTTTCCGAAATAATTGTTACCAGTGTCTTTTGAGATCGTTAAATACTGTGAGGTTTTTATTTCGGTGTTGGAGCATGCCATTGTATTTCCACCAAACAAATAGTTCGTGATAGGTTTTTCTAATAGTGGAAACAATTCATGATTTTCTGCTTGTGGGATCATGGATATACAGGGTGCTAGTTAGTGATAGGTCGGAGTTACAGGGCGCGCATTCAAGATACAGTATGTCAAGGTTCAAAAAATGATTTTTATTAGAGGCCAAGGCTGTGAGCTTTGCACAATCAGATCAAACTGCCATTTAGCCCCCTGTGCTGGTCTTTCACACACCGATTCAGTTGATCTAAATGAGTAACTCTATGAAAACAAGGATGGTTTACTAATGCAACCAGTGGAAGATCTACCTTAACACTACCAGTACAATGATGGTTGAATGTATATATGAATATGATATAAACACTAGAAGGCCTCAAAAAATTCAATTCAATTCAATTTGTTGTATCTATATCGGCCGGATCACCACTGATCACAAGAATCTTAATTAAATCTACATAACACCTGTTTTTTTATTGGGCAGCTAAACGCCCACTGAGAAACAATAAAAATGTAAATTTTGTATATTATGTATATCGCAGCAACCATATTAGTATGGAAACCATAATGGACAGTGATTTATGATTATAATCATGGCTTCTTCAATCGAATTTCCTTGTTTAATTAAAATTGTAATAGTTTATCCGGTATATTCTTAAACGTGGGCATCTGACGAGTTGATCATTCACACATTCAGGAGACATATGTGGGAAATTTTGGGTTGATTCAATCACCAATCTAATGTTTGCCATATTTCAGTAAAAAATGAACTGCGACTCCCATAATTTGGAAAAATAAATGCTTAGGTTGTTTTATAAACTCTACGTTATACCACTTATTCTTGATGGTCTGAATATATGCTGTAGATCCAATATTCTTTATTCATTTTGGTTTTGACAGCTACTTAACCGAACTTTGAGTAGTAGGCAATGCTGTTGTTTACTTAGATCATGCTGAAAATGTTGAGACAAATATGTAGTGTATTCGTTTCAACATGTTTAAACTTGTTTCCTGTTTTATATAATATAAAAGAACATGCGAGTGAACTTTTCTTAATGGCAAAGAGAAGGTAGACCACTTTTGGGTGTCACTACGAAATGTGGCAACGCACTCCTTCCTTTGCAGATTCGGCAGCGAGCGACGATACGAAATTTTGACAGTTGATAAAACTGTTCCTTTTCGAAACCGACCCTTGAACCGACATGGCGTGATATTCTTTACGGAAAACAACAGTAACTTTCAAAACAAGATTCATTTGTAGGCTGGTCTAAACGCTAAGGGTATAGGAGTTAGTGAGACAGCAAAAAAGATATAAAGAGAAAGGGAACTCAGTGTTGCCGCTCCGTGGAAGAACTACCTTAATTAAGTTATATAAGTTATAAAATGCTGTCATTATACTCCTAGTAATTTCATTGAAGACAACTTAACTAGACTATAGCTTGGGTCAAAGGAATTTGGAAAGCGATCAGTCCTAGCGGGCGGTTTTGAAGTACGAAAAAGAACGGCTAATACGACGGACGTGGACCCATCATTCTGATTAGCCGATTGAAATCCGTTCGTCTGGGGCTTTCCTTCTGATTGTAACTATAAATCACTGTCCATTATGGTATCGATACTAATATGGTTACCAGGATATTCTATTCTTCATGGAGAAATTTCACGTTGTACAACTTGCATATGATGCCTGAGTATCTACAACATATTACACTGCACTACAAAATTATAACAATTTTTTTTAATGTTCTTGTCACGATACCGGCACCTAATCCATACTATTTTATCTATGGTATCAACAACAATATGGGCACAAGGATGATGATTCTGCTCGAGATTTTTCACGTTGTGTAACTGTTTGTATATATAGGTATCTCTTATGAAGGCAAAGCGCCTATCGCGCTCCAGAAACGCTGCGAGAGAACAAGCGTCTATTCATATTCAGGACATGTTATTGATGATGCTAATTCCCAGAAGCTTGATGGAAAATAACTAAAGTGTTGGGCGTCCCTCCATTTCCATGGCTGGCGGACCAGCATGTCACTTTCTTGTCAGGGTTGTTATCTGAATCTTCTGTGCATTGAACTGAACTCCATTTACAGATCTTGTTCTACTGAATATATGTTCAAAAGCTGAACAGAACCCCCAGCTGGATCATGACAAAACAACCTATTGTTAATGTCAACTCCAGAAGCAAGAAGGAATTTTCTTTCCGGCATTCCCTGGCAAATCTTCTTTTTTCTTGTAGGGCAACTTTTCGACCTGTGAATTTTGAGCAATCAATAACCTTTTTCGTTGCTCGGCATGTAGCAAAAAAATTCCAAAATTTCCAAAATTATGACAACGTATACAAAAGCGTCGTAGATCTTAATAAAAAAATGTTTGATGATAAAACCTACAGGAGAAAATTCGGTTGATCAAAGTAAAAAATATTTGAGCACGACGTTTCGGTTTATTAAATTTAAACCATCTTCAGGTTATTTTGTAATTATTACACAAATTTAAAACTGAAACGTCGTTCTGTACCGTTTTTTTGCTTTCATCAACTGACCGAAATGCCATTAAACAACATACCGCGTAATATGATACAGTCATAAATTAGATCTTCATTTCTACAGTGACCGTGCTATAGCCGCGAAATCCGTCCGTACGTCTTTTCGAATGACAGGTGAAAATATGATGGGTGCCCGCTCCCAAAAACCTGTTGCTATATAAATGCGTTCTCTGTTGCGATTTGACGGCTGTATAGCCGTTTAAAATGCTGTTTATCTATGTTTCCGATCTGTATATCTGCTACGCCTAAAGTGGTGGTAAAGTCGATGCACGGTGGCTTCACAAACTGTACAACACAAACAGACAAACACACACAGTCTGGAAACATTGGCGTAGTCTGACGCTACTGCGACCCTTCTGGAACTGATGAAGCTTACCTTTGAAGAACACTATATATGTATAATAGCTTAGATCTTATGATTAGACTCCATAGACTTGAAGATAATGACATTTGGGTAAATATCAATGGAGAACTGGTTAATACTTATTATAGTATCCGTGGCCTGGCACGTATGAAATATGTAAAAACTAAATTTCTAAGTCACCTTCAACACAACAATATTATAGTCATCTCACTTGTCAACAAATTTCAGAACGCTTAAACGGCACACCCACATATGCACTAAAAGCAGTTACGCAAGCCGAACAGAAATGCACTCATCGAACGCTAGAAACACTGATCGATCGATATAAGCTAACCGACGACGAAATTTCTCATCAGCATGGAATGCTGGACACACAGGTTCGTGTCCTGTCCACATCAAAATTGTGTCATTCATCACCTTTAAGTTAACCTATGCCTCTGATTGGAATTACAAAGAACAGTTCTTGTGGATTTCCGCCATAAAACAATATAACATGGTCATGTATGTACGTATATGTAAGTCTAGGCGTATGATAATAATTTCTCACGCATATTATTCATATAACGAATTCATTACACTTAATTATCATTTATAGTACATTAATGCAGGTTGAAAAACTATTTATACACTTCATTGGCGAGATAAATTTCAATGTTACGGCTCGACTCGGCGTTGTGGCTAGACGACATGGAGTTTTTGTTTACTCGCAGATTGTTGTATCATTATTACACTTGATTTCAAATCATTGGGTTCAATTATACAGGGATGAAAAAATTAAACATTATCAGAGCTCTTACTTTCTTCAGAAGAATCCTAAATCTAATTTACAAGTTTCATCATTTTTTTTTAGTTTCCTAGGACGACGTCCAAAACATTATTTATTATAAGGTCCAATCTTCAATTCTCTATCCAATTCTTTCAAAAGTCACTATCAACCGATTGAGTAGTAATTCGAAATTTAGTCTACTTGTATTCCGTTTTTTTGTTTGTTTCTGGGTTCTTGTTTATTTCGTTGTGGATATCATGCAGAATAGCTTGTTTAAGCAGTTAACCTTTTCTGTCCTAAGTTCTAGTTAGTTGAAGTCAGAGACTCAAGGCTTACCAGGATGGAGTCTTTAATACCTTGGTATAACGTAGTAGGGTGATGGGTATGGAAGTACCCGATACCAACTGTAGGGGTGTAGGGGCGTGTAGGGTGTAGGTGGCCCTGCTTACGTCTATCGGCACAATGCAGGTCTACGAATGCTATATTATCATTTGAAACACTCTTACGGTATAGACACCTGTGCTACGATACACCCCATCAGGGGATATTGAGTCCGTGGTGAAGAACGTGAGATGCCGGATATACTGGAATTATAATTCCCGTCGCTCGAGCTTATGCTAACAACCCAGACATGGTCCTCCTCGACCACCAACAAAAGAAGATATTCTTTTTTGAATACTCGGCTTCTGCCGAGATGAACATCGTCTTGAAGGAGGAGGAGGAGGAGAAACGGACCAAGTACCAGGAGTTCCCCAGCCAGCTTGCAAGCTTTGGCCAGACCACACTGTTAGTCTGCTAGTTATGATCATTGAATCCTTAGGTGAAAATATGAGGATACACGTTGGCATCTGCTCTAAAATCTATACCGGCTTGCACGCATCGGAAAACATTTTAGCTGGAAGAATACAGAAATAATTCACCCTTGGTTCATTCTCTCTTCCCTTTCTTATTATAAAATTGTAATAATAATAATAAAAACGCGTTAAAGATGTGATTGATTTAATAAAATAGTGAGTCACCCTGTAGCAAACGAGTTGCAAATCAGCTGCAATTTATGCTTCTCCGATAACCATTAGATTAAGTGCTTTCCGGTAGCACGCTATGTGAAATTGACATCTAGGTACCAGAAATACCGGAAGAGAAAAGTAATTAGATGCTAATGCAATAAAAGCTAAAAAGCCGCAATTCTCACAATTTGCTAGCAAATATCTCGATAGATTTGCACCATTAGTCATCCATTCATTTAATTCGTCTTTCCGTAGTAGCTTTTTGCAATGTGCGAGATCTATCGCCATATTTATTTCTGTTATGTAATTGCCTTTGTTTTCAAACTTCATTCATATTCATCTAGGAATCATTCATCAAAATTAATTTTGAATTTTATATCTTATACAATCGATATTTTCACCGAACCGAAAGGATGAAACTTGAGCCCAATGGCGCCAATGATCACTGGAAATAGTACTTTCACAATATTGCAAAAATGCAAAATATTGAATATCATTGGTTTAGTTCGTAACACGAAGACATACACTTTGGCGAAACTCAGATTCATGAAAAATTCTAGAATATCAAAATTAATTTGATATATTCATAGAATGCTGATAACTAGAATGTATGCCTATTATAAATACTGAATATATGATGAGGGAAAACCTCATCCATCATTCCGGGACGTGAAGTATTTTATACATTGGAATGACACTTCATTTGGCTTGTGCCGTCGGTAATTTATCACATGCTACATGCAACTTAGTGCTATTACTTATCGTTTCATTAGATAACAACATATTCAGATGCATCACAAAAAGTCCGATGTAATTAGAGAAGGTTCAGACGAACGCATTTTTGCTAATCTTGTTGCGGTACTAAACAGTTACATTCCACAGTTCGATAAATATTCAGTACTAAATTATACAAACTACAGATGCCATTATGAATACATTAATTTAAGTAAATTATATTCACGGTAAATTGATCATTCCATTTGGTCGCCAGCAACGACAACGTTCATAGCAAACCGAGCGACACTCAAAAAGTATATAGATAATGGAAGTCCGAAATACAACATTTTAATCATATATCTTGCCTATAAAATTTCAAACTACGACATTCCAACCTTCATCTACTCCAAACACTATGATCTCACACATTGTGTACACAATAAAAGTCTGGAACATCTCAAAATTGCTGACAAAAGTTTTACATTGTTTGTGATTCAAACCAAGACCAAGGCCGAACCAATACAAAGAATTGGCGAATTATTTCGACAATCCAAAAATCTGGTCACAACAAACCTCCAAATTATCATACAATTGCTTGTGGGACTCATTGTCAGATTGAGACAACGAAAGCAGTACCAAACAGACAGAAGTCCGTTGTAGAATTTGTACGAGAGCGCGTCTTGTAAATTGTAAAGAGACACAAACTTGTCTGTACGTGACCGTGGTTTCTTCAACAAAACTTGTTCACAAAATGCCACATACACAACGCATGTGCATTTGAATGAATTAACTCGAATCAAATTACGTAAAAACGGAAAATAAAAGACGTCGTATCCGTAGAATATACAATCAGATGATGCGATGTCCCGACGAAGATAGGCTCAATGTCGCAAGAGTTACAACCTAACCGAGAAGACTGGGGGTGCGCCATTGAAAATACGAGGCGTAATCTGAAAGTTGCGCGTAGTAGGCAGAAGAAACAAACCTCAACCTGGACTTCTCGAGCAAGGTTCAATTATGAATGATAACGGGAAAAATATAAATATGCCGATTTCCACAAACTGGAGTAACAAAAATCGTCGATAAAGTTTAACGTCTGCAGATACAGTGGAACATGTATTCCCCACTCTGCGCCTTTTTCTCCTTTTCACTCTTTCTCTTGCACCGTCTCCACATTATACTTCAATTCCTAATTCAAGATAATATACTTTTCGATAGCCATAACGCCATCACAGCGCGGGAATTTTTCTCACAACGGATGGCAAGATATACCGATTTTCCTTGTACTATAAACTTTCAGAATAGTCCTCGTAGTCTCGATGTCTCAAGAGTTATAACCTAACTGTTGAAGAAGAATGGACTTGCGCCTCAAAGAATACGTACGTTTCTTGTTCGGGTTTTTTTTTCGAAAAGGATTGGAACGCAAGTACATTTACTTGCCGATGATGGATTTTGAACAAGAGGGACTGTAATCAGTTTACGATGTATAGGGTGGTCCTCCATAGAGGACAATGGAAAGACTACTATATAGGAGAAACTACAGTTGCTTCGTTATCAATAATCATATACTCTCATACAATCTATATGAAAGCCAGTGATATGTGCACCAAATCGTAGAATCGATACCTCGAAATCATTATTTACTCCACCGACTCGAGGTTTTTGCATTAAGAGAAAATCATCATTCAGGGTCGGATGTCTAATTCTGCTACAATTGATAGCTGCTTAAGAAGCCAGATAAAAATTAAAGAAAATATGTGGAGGCGACTGTTATACATACCTTGCTAGACTGCACGCTATATCGAATTAATTAGCTGCTAATTACTATAAACATAGTCTAGACGGAAGACGCATTGTGTATTAAAATAGAATCCGCTATTCAGAACCACGCACGCTATGATTTACTCAATCTTGGAACGGTTCCTACTTCCGAGGAACTCTGATTCTGAAAGATACTGGCGTATGATTTTTCATTCCGCATTCTTTCTCGCAAATCCCAGTTTTAAAGTTCAAATTAAATCTCCTAGACTCTTATTGGTCTAAACCCAGTAACAACAAGACTGCAAAATCTGACCGCAACTAGAAACCGCAAGTAGAAATGTCACAACCGGGGCCACATATGCCACCAGCAGTGCAACTTCATGCGTTAAGATTTGCATATGGTCCAAATTTTTATTCAGTTAGCTTATTGTCTTGCACTAAATTTACTTCCTTTTCGTCCTAAACTTCCAATTCTGTGAGAAAAATATGACACCACGTTTCGAACAAGCAAGAAACCGTCCGAGTTTTCAGCTAGTCATCGCGTTCTTGTGGACAACTACGGCGAAAAAAATTGGTTTATTTCAGATCCTTTAAAATCATCCAACGCATAGTTGGGCTATTAACTTTTTTCACGCTGCGGCCAAGAAATAAGCAATTTATTTATTATCGAACATTTTTCCACTGGATTTACGATAAATGATTTGAAACGGATAGATGAAAAGAAAAGGCGGTGTAGTTATATTAAACTGTTCAAGGTTAGTCTGGCGTTTGATGGATGGAATGTATTTGGCGCGATTTTACCGAAATCTAATATGTCTTTTATATCGTATGCAGGCATATCATTTGGATTTTGAAGTATGGAAGTTACTCCACAAATAGAGTGGATATGAAAATATGTATGTAGTTGCTTACATCGTTTTGTGGTTAATTAGCTAATAAAGTACCTATTGAAATAGTTAATAAACTAGTTGATCACTAATAATACTGTGATCCTTATACGGAAAGCTTCCTCAAATGTGGAGAGCCCGAAGCAACATCCCGTGGACTTCCGGTATAAATAATAATCATCAGACACAGTGAAAAAAGGCGAACAAAAGGCCCGTATCAGTTCCAGCATAAAACTGATATCCTCTGATATCGCGTTACAGCGACAAGCTTGGCAACGCCATTGCCAGTTCAGGTTTCCACAAGAAATGTGTCTTACTCAAACAGAGTAGGAAACTTTTGCGGTGACGACGATACCTTTGAACGACAATTCAGGTGGACGAAGAACTTCTAAGGGAAGTGGGAGATCGCCTTTTTTTATTTAGGAAAGAAATGATACTAGTAGTATAAATTTACTACTACAAAGTATCAATAAAATATTTTAATCGATACATCACTGAAGTTATGTAATATAGTAATTTTATTAAACGCTAGCACACGTACAATAATCATATATTCACTTGTGTCAATCCTATTTATGTTGTTGGCAGTATATATAAAAAGGGAAGGGGTCCCAAAATTGATCCTTACCCTTTAATCTAAATCATGTCTAGTATCAGCAACACATGTACTACTCACAATCACCTGTGTAGTGATATCTGATCCTAACGTCACCTTTTGGGCTCACGTGTGTGCAGTATTGTCAGAGGAAACGGATGTTCTTCGATATAGAACTTTTTTTTTCGGAAGTGGGTACTTGAATGAAACCAAGTAGTCTGCGGTTGGGCCACGTGTTCTTAGTTTATACTCATACCAACAAATAAAGCGATGATAAAATTTCATAGAATGGAGTGTACCCATATCAGGTCGGATTCTAAATTGTACCACATCTGTATTTCCTACTAAACCATACCACTGTTTTGCACTGGAAAAATAAAGTCGTTCATCTACAGGGACATTAACCTTTATAAATTTTGCGGTTATCCTCAGTATTTTGTCAAAGCATAATTACTAGGCCTTGACCTCCCACCTGTGACTCAAAGAGAACTAGCAACCTCTACTGACACTCTCAGCATAGCATATGTAATCAAGTAGACAATTAGATATTTTTTAGACCAGTGTAATGAAATGCACGTCTAAAATCACCGCTATCCTGTTTTCGCGAAGAAGAAAAAAACACGAATGGTAGATGACTTCAGTGTTTCCTCCAAGACATCAGCACAGGCATACAAATCGCACTTTACATTGTTCGATAAGGACATTCCGAAGAAAAAGAACACGGAGAATTTCTCGTTTATCAGTGCGCAGCATCTCCCGCAAATCTATTGTTTCCAGCTTGAATTAATTAATAATTTCGATGTCTGCCTTGACTTTTCATACGTGTCAATAGCTTTGGCTAGTTTCCTGGCAGCTTCATATCCCGTTATGGTATTTTTTCTTAACAAAACTACTATGACGATATGCATAGTAGAGAGTCGTTATAGATGAATATCAGTCTGAAACTCCAAGGCTGACAGGGCTTCAAATATTTGTGTCGTGCATCCATGATTTTGCTTAGGATGAGTTATTTTTAATCAAATATAACATAAGTTCATTTCAAAACATGTGTGGAATGAATCTATACTTTACTGAGTGTGCACAATAGCATTTGTACGTTCCAGAAATTCGGCTTCAAATATGACTACGTAGTTATATAATTTTGTTCAGAAATGTTAAACTAAGTACTAAAATAAAACGAATGGATGCATTTGCACATACTTATATCCATAACCACATACTGAGTATAAGTAGAAGTAGCTAAAGACATTAAAAGTGATTTATAACAATGACGTACCTGTACGGCTATGTAAGCTCCACTTATTTTACAGTTAAGGAAGACGAATCTCCGTTGTTATTGTTACTTTGATTCGTTTAAATATCAGTTTCGCAAGCGAATCATTGTCTGGTCTAGCCGCTACTGTAATTATTACTCTTTGTTCGGACTTTCTTTTAATTTCCTAAACGAAATTTGTGGCTGGTGTGTATTTTACGACTTCAGATTACATAGTAGCTTGATGTAATATTGTCTAAGGTAACATTACGCTTGAATGGGTTATTTTGGAGAAATAACTGGGAAAATGTAGGATAGTTGTGAATGATGCAACTTGATTGATGACTTCGTCGTACGAAGTATGTATGTCAATCTTCTACTAGAAAGAATACGATTATCTCTAGACGCACCGCATTTTACAAATTATTGTCAATGAAATGTTTCATTTCGTATCCATTTTATATTTTTTTACTCGACGATGATTCATACAAAAAGCTAATACCTCGATTGCTTTGGAAGCCTTTAGCAAAGTAATAAATTCAATTTATTGTAGTACTGTATATATTATCAATATAATTGTTCAGAATAATTGAATTAAAGACCATAAAATGTTACTATTTGACATCACCGATTAACCACATGTTTTGTTTCAGTACGTTTCGAGTTCGGGCATCTTCGAACTGCAAGTGCTAGAGATGTCAAACCCGTTGAGCGAGCTGTCATCAGGCGAGTGTTGCGGGGGTGGCAACACCGCCCGCAACCCTTCGACCAATCGGTGCACGGTGCAGTGTCAGACATTCTTCCGTCTTTGTCTGAAAGAGTACCAGAGCAACGTTGCCAGCACCGGATCGTGTTCGTTCGGGAACGCCTCTAGTCAGATCCTCGGAAGAGACTCTTTCATCGTTTCCGATCCAGACCGGGGAGTAGGGAAGATCGTCCTGCCATTCCTCTTCAGATGGACGGTGAGTAGTTACACTTTAAACACACAATTTTGGAACGTTTCGAAAAACTACATATACCAGAGATCACCAGTTTTATTGGGGGTACGTTTCCACTATTTTATACCAGATGAGGTTTCAAGCCAGCTACCCCTCCCCCATGACATCATAATGTGTATGGATTAAGTTAACTCAAATATTCTACTTAAATATGAAAATATAAAATTACAAATATCAATGAAGAAATAAAATAAAAGCACACCTAACCTATACTCCATTAATCAATACAAAAATTCAATGACCAAAATTAAAAGTATGTTTTCAATATTAATGTAAAAATTACATTTGTTGCGTTGAACTAACTGTCTGAAGTTTTGGAGCAAAGTTGGTGCAAGCTATCGCCATGAAATATTGGAGATGTTCATCGGTAATTCGTGATCGGAATTTATGTCTGATGAAGTTCATATTGGACAATGTTGCTTCACAAATATATGTACAAACGGACTCCAGTTTAACACGCAGACGACTCAGACAACAACCTTAATAAAGAAGTCGCATGTTGACAGCTATAGAGATGAGGGGGGGGGGCATTCAATAGTTGAATCATCTTCCACCAAGCTTTTGTGGATTAACTGTTCTCGCTAGGTCGGTCCCAGAAGTTCTCTTCAGTTCCAGCAAATAATATGCTGCTACTATATAAGGCCCAGATCAGACCATCGCTGAACGGAGATGCTTCCCAAAGCACTCCCTGAAGCTTCTGGACACAATACAGAAACGAGCAATACGTCTAGTGGATGCCCCTCTCCTCAATAACGACCTCCAAGGTCTGGAACATCGAAGAAGTTTTGCTGATCTGTACATATAGCCCCAAAAGTTGCCAGTACAGCAAATACTAGAGGAGCTCATGCGGCGCATCCTCACTAGGCCGAGCTTTCAATGCCTCGAAGTCAACAATCAAATTCATAATAGAAATAAAAAATTACCGGATTCTTTATTTCCTAGACATATCTATTGATAGTTCTATAACATCAGTCTATTCCTAAACCGACGTATACCTATAGACATTCACATTTTCAATCTAATGATGCAATGACTATAAAGAAAGGCTTGATAAGGAGTCTTCCCGACAGGGCAGACCAATCAATTTTTGATAGGAAGGAACAATTTCCTATTTTACCATATTTCTTCGTTGCCGAGAAGCGTCAATCTGATGGCTGTCCTTCATTTAAGTTGGGCTTCGTGCATGCCACAGATATAAAAATAATTCCAGACCTGAATTATAAATTCAAAATGCTGTTTCATCAGTATAGAGCCGTCTTCAGCAATACCGATAACCACTTATCAACGTAACACAATCAATTACTCCTTCATTATGTTCTTATAGTGCATTTATGGGCAATTTTGCTAACGCACTGTTATTACCGAATAGTTTCTATCTAATTACAAATAAATACGAGTTCCATGTATGAAAACTATATGGACATGGTTGGGAGACAGTCAGGCTTGGTGGCTAATGTTGCAGTTATTTTCCAATTTCGTAACATAGAAAATACTATACAGTTACGCAGGTATCAAAAACACTCGAGATATCCTTATGACTGTTTTTGAATTGACCTAGAATCATACTTTGATGCGTTTAAGGAAGGTGAAGGTATTAATTGGCTTTATATGCAGCCAGGTTAGTTATTATTTGCCTTGTTTCAATTTGTAATTTGTGTGATAACATCCTCTTCATCAACTGTCGAAGTGGACGAACTGTAGACCAGGAAATAAGCTGATTCAAATATAGAATATACGATGAATAGTAGATGACTGAAATTCATTACACCTTTTAGTTTATGATTATTTTATTACCTAGAGTCTAACGTCTAACGTAATGAAAATATATTTTAAAAAACTTTTCGAAAGCATAATGCTAGGATTCAGCTCTCTATTTTCAATGTTATCTTGGTATTAATTGTGGATAGTAATTGATCTCTGACATTTCTATTAAATATGGCGAAACGCATAATATATTTCAGGCATTCCATTTGTTTGCAATTTTCAAAGTTAACCGATATAATTGCGGTGGATGATTTGGGTCAACAATTCATCTACCATTGGTCGCTTTGCGGTACAATACGGTACCGAAATGAATGGTAAAAAATCCGGTAATTAGCAGAAATGAATCCGTGAATCTCGAACGCGCCTAAAATTTGGCCTTTTAACTGGAAAATTGGCGATAAAGGCCGCAATGACTTTTAATTACAAGGGACGACGACGCATCCAATTTATGTAACGAAAGTGAACGGAAAAAGAAGGAACAGAAAAAATCCAGTGTGCGCGCATCGTTCAACTGTTAATGAAGAAAATAAACGAGGGGACCCTTGAAATTCTTCACTAACTAAAAGCGGGCGTAATAAGAGTTACCTGGGTATTCTGTGCCGACAAAAAGGACCATAATCCTATCAAACCAGCGGCGTACCATTACACCTTTACCATTGCATTGGAGGGATAATCACGACAACATTCCTCACTACATCCATAATCCTAATATTCACGACAAAACTTGAGATTTGTTTCGTCCTAGGCTGTCCATTTTCTTAAACCCCCCATCCACCGCATTGTCTAAATGTTTTGTATAACTATGCATACTAAAATCAGGAAAATCCTAACAAAGGACTTTTCGCAGCTATAGTTTTATTTAAATCTATAATTACATATATTATTATTCCCGTCCAAGATATTTTGTTTTAATTTTTCGTTTTTTATGTTAATAAAAGTGATATATAATTTTCAAAACTGTCTATAAAAATTACACACTCCTTGTTTTTCTATATAGAACATATCTCGCAAAGCCATAAAAGCTAATTGCGCTTCTGCAACGCTTCTACAACATCAAGGCTCTCCAAAAGTTCGATTTTTGGAAGAGGCTCTTTCGAAGCATTGGAAGTCGATCCGTTGTGTCCTTCTAGTATCTGCTGTACTGGCGACTCGCAGTGTTATTATGCGAGACAGGGTTGTTAGGAGGAGTGATTTTAAAATGTCTATGTTTTATATAGTGTCGCTAGAAACCCTTTTTCATTATTTTCGCAAAAAAATCTGTGCGTCATAACTTCTACTGAACGATTCAAAAAAGTCTTTATAATAAGCATTTATTGAAATCATCGGAATCGACCCTAGCTGACATAATAGAAAAATAAATGATTTATTTAAAATTTACAATTCATGAAAGCAAAATTATGGTTGCTAGAGAACGAGCTCTACGCCACTGGCCATCGAGAGCGCACCGAACCAAAAAGAACGAAACCCAAATCGAAAGGAATAATCACATCCTCTTTCAAAAAATACCGTGGAATCCTTTCGTTGCTATCCGCCAATAAACTCAAACTAGAGTCCTTAAAGCTGCTATATTCCGCTTTATTTAAAAAGAAATCGTAACATATATCGAGCGATCGTGTAAGTTTACCCCATTTAGGACAAGCGTAAAAAGACGTTTCATTACCGTCGTCTTCTTGTAACACGTTATCAGATGTTATTTCACATTAATTTTTTACTTCGCCGCGATGTTAGACGGGAATGTTGAATTTTTATGTGGATATATGAGCATTTATGTGCTGTACGCAGTTACTCGCTATAGATGAATACTACACCTTGAGGCAATAAAACTGTAAACTATTAGATGAGGACTATAAAACCAGCAAGTAAATATTATGTGCAATATAACGAAATTGTGACAATTATTTACTTGCTAATCCACATAATGGAATAGCCTAGACGGAGAGGAGGCAACACCGTTAAAAAATAAATTAATGTTCCGTCCATGGGTGAAATTATTGTAGGAGAACTCATAATACTTAATCTGACGCTATCGAGTACTTTCAATTTTGCTAATTTGATGAGCGAATCATCAATTCGTAAGCAAGCTACATCCCAGCGCCAGCGTTGGGTCAGTAAAGATTTCCGACCGTGGTTACAAGAAGATCGAGGTTGAAAGTATTTAGATGATATAGAACGTATTCTACTATAGCCAAAAATGTTGAAAATCATCTTCCTAGATCGTTTAAAGTACTATATATACAAAAGAAAAGATCATGACAATTTTTTGTTCATACCTTCCATATTTCAAATGCTGAACATGATTTTCTTTTCTCTGGCTAATATAACATTCCTCAAGACACCGTTAGAAAACGTACAGCTACTCAAGTTAAAATATACAACTATTATAATATAAAACCAGTTATATGATACTATATTAAAAAGGTATCACGCTGCATGCTTTTGTATTAAAATAGGCAGTTTTTCAAAAAAAATTCTTCGCAAAACGATACGATTGTTATGTGTGAAAATATTATAATACCGACTTCCAGTAAAATTTATGATGAGATCTATCTGGCGAACAATTCCTACAAAAATACTTCGGAAAAAATTAATTAAACAGAACATGCACTGTCTAATTAGATAAGGTCTAATTTATATACCGATGTACATACATGCAAGTATTAGATAGAGAATGGTATAAATTCGCGGCTAACTGTTACCCAAATATGGTTAATGCTTTCGTGAGAGAAATACACTTGTTCCATTTAGAAAAAATCCGATTAAATCTTGTGAAGGTTGCCATTCATTCCAGCAATTTTTTAGGATAAAAGGAAAAAGTGAGCGATAGTGTGAGAGGGTGCCTTTTACTGTTCTGTCTGGTTTCTGATAATTTTACTCACAATTTGTATTTTAGTGTTCCATAATAGTTCATACTTCTTGTCTTGTATGAAAACAAAACTGTTTCCTTAGTATCAGTCAAAATGTCAATGTCATTATAACTTCAATATTTGATTTTTTATTTTGCAACGAGGAAGAAGATATTCAGTGAATTTTATATGGTTTTCATTAGCAGTCAGTAAACAATAAAATATGAATTAGAGAGACAACGACGGGATAAGTTTTAGAAGTTACATTTATCAGAAATCCTTCAGATTGCCTGCGCCTCCTCTTCAAGACTGGAACATGTTGTCCTCGTCAAAATATCAGTATAATCACAAATTTCGGAATCGACAGAAACGATACTCGAGATTATTTATACTTACAAGAGCGATAACGTTGTGTTTAAAATTCATTACAATCCAAGCATTGCTTCAAAGTTGCAGAGCTTGAAGGGTTCCGGAAGAGACAGAGGCAGCCCGACACAAAAAATTTCATGGGCATCAGAACAGAAAACGTCAAAAAACCTGTAAGCCATACTTTGATGCTCATTTATCAAGCATTTGGAAGTTAGGCCCGTCAAAATAATGACAAAAGTTAATTGTACTTTAGCTTTTAAAATCAATAATTAAACATTAAAATCAAGTCGATTATATTTAATTTGTCATTTTCACCATACACAGAAATAATTAAATCCCAAAAATAAATTTTCACACCATATAAAAAGAAATATATGTGAATGGATCAACTGTCCAGTACGTTAACGAAAAACATGTAGTAACGGAATTAAGCAAAACTTTCTTATTCCTACATGATCACAAACGAAATTTCAGATTTAATGGCACTCCGAAACAAATTAAAACCATCTAGCAAGCTGTATTAAAAGTAACTGTAAACCACGTTCCCATTTTTATAAATAACTACAAACTAAACAAGTTTTAATTGTGAACGTCTCTTGTTTGGAGCGAGAAAACTTGTAGTAATTCGGATGAAGTCTTCGTACTACTCAAAGCAGGTTGTCAGGGCTTATATTTTTTCAAGTTAATTGAAAAGGAAGAGCCAGGTAGGTATCTACTGTTGAATAAGATAATGTTATTTATTATATGTATGTAGTATGATCGTAAAATTGTACTACATGCCCTGCACAATTATAAATAACATTTTTAAAAACAATATCACAAGTTCTGTTTATCTACTAACCTGAGCAAATTTTGAGTGTAATTGTGAAAGAGGTAAGCGTTGTTCCTATCACCACAGTTCCTCAATAGATTCATTAATCTTAATCATGAATTCAATCACTTGAAGTTATATTCGTGAAATTATCAAAATCTTGGAATAATAATTATCCTGAAGCAATTTTAACATTATCATAAAGATAGTGGTGGTATGTTCTCAAACTCCTGCACCGAGAACATTTAACACACATGGCGAGTAATTTCGAAACATACTTCGAATCTAAAATAGGCATATTTAATTGTCATGACAGTGAATTACATGATGATTAACAAAAGAAAACGTCTTCGTTTGATCAATGATTCCTACGTCAATTTGAATATTAATAATAGATTTGCATTGCGGTACAACTACAAGCTTCTCATTAATATTCAATACCATTATTAGAGTGGTTATTGACTTTGGTTTAAAGACCTCACAACCTATTTGAATATATTAACTCAAGTAGAAACCTAAACAGATTTACATCAAAATGAGTTAGAACAAAAGAAAAAATGTATATTTCACTTCGTAAGGTATCAGCATATTCACAATTTCTATGTCTTCATCCAACGTTTAATAAGAGTACAGGAAGTTCGATCTGCCAGAATACATCCTTACTTAAGATTAGTGAAGTCACTTACTTTTCAAACTGAAAATTTGAAATACTCCATACTTCCGCAAAGTATATATTCACCTAATCATCGTATATAGTCATTGTATTGTTTAGATTTTACCAGAAAGCATGACGATTTTATTGTACAGCACAGTTGCGTGGTTTTAATGGCCTATAGGTCATAAAACCATAAAACAGTATAGGATTTTCTCAATAAATCGATTTTTATCGTTGCATCAAGTACCTGCAATGAAATCATCAACAAAGTCCAGTAGCAAATCGGTAAGGCATTACCACTATAAACTGCAAAGCAATTCAATTTTAGGCAATGTAAAATTGCAGAGAGGGACCTTTGATATGAAAACAGTTCTAAAAGGTTTCTTATCTATTTATACTACCAATCCTAAAAGAAATTGAACAGAACAGAGTTGAAAATATAAGAAAAAAATTAAAAACTGCATCGGTAGCTTTAACCATTTTGGTACGGTGAATCGTGATGAAAATTTGCATGACAAAACTTCAGAGAAACTAAGAAATGTGTGAAAAGCTTCTTTATAATTAGGCATAAAGAAGTTGGAGCCAAATCTATCTAATTAATAGAAGGGCGTCAGTGAGATGAAGCAGCATATCTTGCATAGTTGTACAACTATATTACCTACAAACAAGAAAATGATAGTTTGGCGGTACAAGAAAAGAGTACGTGGAATCTGGATTAACTAATATTGAGAGCTTTACACACCACTTATGAAGACAATATATGTAGAAAAATGCATTGAAGAAGTACATTGTTTTAATGAAGTAGACTATGTGAAGGTTTAATAGGAACCTGGTTTTTGGTTCAAAGGAAATTGCTCACTGTGTAAATCAACTTCATGCCTTTTAGTTCTCAACACTATATCGACAAGGGACTTTTGTGATCAGATTGAGGTGCTAATACACCTCTTCGTATTTAAAAATCTCCTGAACAGCTTTGAGCGATATTCAGGCATTCACCCATCCAAATTTTATTGTCCTATCGCTGCTTAGCTCGAATTACCTCGATTCTGGAGAAGTCGTACCGTGAATGAATCTGCGGACGACCTCGGCAATCGTCAGGCGCGATCCTGTCGGTGAGTCGCTGGCTTGCGCCGCACTGCAAACAGGCTGCGGTGTTGCCAATTTTTTGGTACCGTTCATAACATGAAGAATCGCGTCTTACCTAAAAAAACTGGGAACAAGTAGACGCACTTTCAAAAACCAATCGCGGAAGCATCTAGTTGGCTGAAGACATATCCTATCCTAGTTTCAATAGTTTAACTGTTCCTCTAAACATTTTTACTTACCCTTTTTTATATAATAATGGTCGATTTCATGAAAAAATACGAGAGAAAAAAAACGGTCAAATTTGTTTTCTCATATTGTTTATGTCTATGTTCCCGCCTTCTACAATAGTAATACTCCCATAAACTCTATGGAACATACCTCCGCTTACTGTTCATTACGTCAAACAGGTTGACTTTAGGAGTAACAATTTAAGTCGGGTTACCAAAAAATCAGGACCACTTTAATTCAATATTTTTTTATTTGTTTCTTCCGAACCACCTTCCAGCAGGGTAAGGAAGGGTGTTTTTCAATAGGTGTGTGAAGAAAAAACAAAAGAAATATGTTAGTTGTCAGGGTCGCTCAAGTTGTTAGTCATTGCCCCCTCTATTACAATGGAACCTAAAATTTGTTCCTTCATAATTGTTTCATAACAACTTCTCAGACACTTATAATAATATCAGTAGATCTTCCGAAAAATCAAAAGACGTGGCAACAGCGACAGGCAGTACCTGTACATCGGCCGTGCGTCGCGTCCACCCTGTACATTGTTGCGGTCGTCCGTCTCGCTCTGGCACGGCTGTGACATCAGCAACGGCAGGCGAACCAGCGAGCAGGCGAGCGAGCAGCAGCAGCAAGCCCCAAGCCAGGAGTCGGTCACCGTGGGAAAGACGTCGCTGCCGCAGCTCATTGCGTATGCTCGCCACCGCCGTGCCGTCGACGTCGCTGACTTGCATTCGAGAGCGCGACGCCACGTTCAGATCCATCAAGACCATTCTTCTATGGATGTGGATCGGAACACGACACAATCGAGCTTCCGTACTTCAACATTTTCATACGACAGTACATTTTTCGGTACGATCCGTCTCAGTATGTAAGACCCCATAGTACTGTTACGTAATATATTTTATTCCTATTCATTACAACACCCCATATACAAACACATCATGACACGACAAATATTGATTGACAACATTGATGGATGGCTCTTTGGAGATTGTAGATCACATTAAATATTCAGGATTTATGTTAAATAGTACATTAAAATCAAACGTCATTTTCAGTACACTTTTAAGCAATGAAATGTTTACAAAGCTATATCTAAAGTTGTGCGTTCTTCCATAGATTCCCACAACGCTGTCCTTAACCCTTTGTAGCTCCACATTAAAAATGTTCGAAGCATTTACATCAAGCGTCTAGCTTTGGTCTTCGACACGGGATTTTGTACGAAGTATTTTGCTTTTGAATTCGTATCCTCAAATATATTGAACATCAGCATGCTTGTGTGGAACTTTTTTTTGAAAGTTCTCCAAGTTGTCTGGAGTACCAAGGTTGACGGAGCCAAACCCACAGCCTCTTCTGATAACCGCCTGTGTATGAGCGTACACATACCAGGTACTACCGGTAACACGTCCATGTCAATACGTTTTCAATGAACGTTGTCGTCGATCCCATGAATATTCGACATGAACTGCCGCCTTGTCCGTTTTACCTCCCGGTGATTTTGACAGCGAATCTAGCTACCTGTACTGACGATATTTCATCTGTCTTAACCAGGCTGATAGCTGGAACTCCATTATTGATAAATATTTTCATACCTAAGCAGTTATGAAAAATGAGAATGGGAAATAAGAGCTCATACGAAATAAGCCTTCTACTGCCTACAAAAACTTCTCTGTGATCACTCTTCGTGATCTCTGTGCACAATGTCTCTGTGGTGTATAATGTTCGAGCCTTACCGAAAACGAGCGAGTGGAAACATTGGAAATGTGGTACTACCACCGGCTGCGGCCGACAAGGCAAAATCAACAGCAATGGAGCACTTGGATGCAGAAACACTTCCTGGCAGGCAAATGTCAGAAAATATATATGGCTTGACATTAACAAAACTATTCAGAATGGTAGTGAATGGACGATAGGTACTAAAAGAAGAAGCCATGAAGACTAAATATTTATGTACCGGTACCGTAACTTCTATGAACAAGTAGAGGGGCGTGTTTTCCTACAATTTCTGAAGAAGCCTGCAAAGCAAGACCTTGCCCACAATCACCAACACGCCATGCCACAACAGAATTATTCGAATCACTTCAACAATGCTCAACCACCTCTTGCCCTAAAAGATCATCTCCTCTTTGCTCTCTCCATTTTTTTATTTCCTTCCTTTATGATTTCTCATTCGTCAGATATGACAATCCTACAAACAGATACTATGACTCAAGAGCCCACTGACTATTCTGAGAGCCAACGAACTCGTCAAGCTTTAAACGTCATCAAATTCAGAAGAGATGTATTTCAGTGGACTGTTTCAAATTCTTGACACCTTAAACTGTTTTATAGATAGTTTAAGGACTTTGAAGACTTCTCTCATTATGTATCAGTATATTGTCATAATACAAAAGGTTTGCAAATTATCCGGAATATGGTTTCAAGAATGACTTATAGTCCTGTAGATGGCATACATGCTGTCCACTATCGAGTTGCCTTGGATATATTGTTTCAGAGAAGAATCACAGTGTTGTTAAAACAAATTATATTATTTAATGTCTCTTGGCACGCTCATTGCTTGTGGCAAATGCAGCAGTGGAATTGTAATGAATGTTATCGCAGCAATAAAAATGAAGTGATAAAGTAAGATTCCGATGCCACCGTATCCACAATGATCGCGTTAGTCTAGTCCTAATAGGGAGGTATTGAAGATAATAGCAAAAAATCATCACTCTCATGTCGGTGCATCTTGTATAAACTACAATTAAGGGTAATTATGAACAGGCTTGTAATTATCTTTGCAGCTTCTTCAATAAAACCTTGGAAATATACTACACGCTGAAATAATCTGCTAAGGCTGTTTATGTAGACAATTCAAATTGACCATTTGTCCAAAGATGATGGATATCAAAAAGCTTTCGTCTTTATTTATTGACTCAATGATTTATCGTAATGTTTTTTCCAGTAGAGTTCGGAATAGGTTACTAGAACTGTAAATAGATCGTAGAACTCTATCTTGTATGTTATACATATTTTTATGAATTAGAGGCTGCCCTGTTTGAGCTTTAATCGTATTTCACCGCTTCACTTCAAATATTCTTGTTGCGGAAAATCATTTAATGACTATGCTTTCCAACAAATAATATACTTTTTTTGTGATGTTCATGGCCAGAACTGCAGTTGGGAGAAATTGATGGTGTACATTAGAAGTGTTGTTCAGAAGTCTATATCTGTATATTCATAAGAGAAGACATGTAGCTGCAGCTCTGTATTTGAAACTAAAGATTCATTTGACAGTGTCCTGTAGCAATATCAGTAGCAAAGCGCGGTTGTTGTCTGGGCATGGAAGTTATAACGGCCGAACAAAAACCAGACTTTTTGAAAAGAACTTCATTGCCTAAGAGACAAGAGGCAAATGAATGCCGGGACCATCCAACATGTGGCTTTTATAGATAAACACTCATCTGAACTCATTGCAGGGCTTGGAGCTCGTAAGGGACGATTTTGTCTCTTTCTCTCTTGATAGGAATCATTTGAGGTGACAGACAGATACCACTTGCACGTAATAGAGGTGGTAGATGTTTCTTCTACCATCCTAGAGTGACTTTTTGCATATTATGACTTTGGACCAATCAAGTGATTTGCAGCACCTTTCCTCGCCAGTTTAGCCGCCTCTTCATTCCATTCATGGCCTCTATGTACTGGTGATGCCAAAACTAAATCATCTCTGATTCTTTACTTCCTTGAAAGTATCCCTAAAGTCCCCAACCAACTTCGTAGACATTTGTGCCAAACCTTACATTTTGGATACCCCGTAAAAAGTTTCAATTTGTCCACATATTGCACGGATCCAGCTTGTTTGTGCTCTGTTTTTCAATAAAGCAATCAAAGTAAGACATGAAACAGCTGCAACGTTGTCTGAAACGCAATATTTTCGCTCAAATACGATCCGCAGGAATTTGACATCAAAGAACACGCAAGATAAACTGTCCGTAGTTATTTACATTTTACGGTTTGTGAAAAATGGGTCGCCTCTTCGCATGACTCGCGGATATTTAAAAAAAGTTCACAGCGTTAATGTATTAATTTCTTTTAATCACCGACGAAGCCCAGACAGGAACCGAACAAACGGAGCAGGGTCCTAATTTACATAAAATTGTAAATTCACGCATTAATACCAATTAACTAAATTGGATGAGTATGAGTATGTGTTTTTTGTATCTGCCGAAAGAAAATATTTTTGTGCATAATATAAATTGTCGAGATGGACGCTTTCAAATGTAATCTTGAAGCTTTAGTAATATTAATTTTAGATAGAGCAAGTGACGGTTCAATTAAAATAATTCAGTGTAGAGAAAATTCATATGTTTCAGTAGCTTAGCAGGAACTACAGATTTGGACAAGGTTACATTTAAAAAATGACGTCAAGTAGATTGACTCTGATGTGCCCACACAGCGGTATCAATCTGAAAATGAAGAGTGTGATGCCTTATAACTATTGTTTCCCTAAAGGTAAGATTCTTAAAATCGCAAATCTCGCTTGAACTTATATCACTATGCCGGTAGTTCAGGAACAACTCATCTGAAGCCATTTTTTCTGAGCATCTCTATTGGAGCGAAACAATGGAAATTCATAGTCCCAGATACTCTGAAACATAGGTTACATATGTAACCAGATACAGTATTATAAATTCCTAGACTTACAGTTCTGTTTTAACAATTCAAATAAACATGTTAAGCTGAAGGAAGAGTAATTTAGGGCGAGCAAAAACCACAACGACGACACCAGTACCGTACGTAATTAAACATACGCTGTGTATGCAGATTTCCTTCGACTAGGAAGTACGCTGGGAATAAATTAACTCGGACTTAATATGTCTCACTCAACTAGTTTCTATCTTGGGCAGACTTATAGGAATCTCTCAATGTACAATTGACATGGTTTCGCGAATACTAGCGTTTCTCATGCATTTTGCAGAGCTCGCATCCACAATCGTGGACTCTTCTCTCTCCGCTCAACGGGATTCGAGATAACATATTTTTGAAAGCATGTTGAAGTACGACGCGCCTTGGGTATAGTAACCATCAAAATCATTTCTTACTTGTTCTTCGATATGTTTGGAATTCGTTGTTAACTGTATCAGGAACTGTCTTTCAGTACTAAATATATTTGCTGCGTATGACATTGTTTTGCACTGAAGATATTCCGTCAGAAAACAATGAGAATAATTCAATAATTGGGTTAATTGTTCATATTATGCAAAGTAGTCTGTCATTTCATCTTGTCATTTATTCTATGTTCACTATTAAATATGTGTCTTGTCATTTTGCCCTAATAGATATTCTGGCTTCTCATATTTAACATTTATGCAGTAACTATAATTAAATTAGTATTCGCCACGCCTATTAAGTTTATTAACTTTGTCCTCCAGGTTTCCTAACAGTACCTCAAGTTTTGGATCAGATTGATATTCAGTTCTGAATCCCGGATCATTAAGGACTGTATTAAGATCCTTCATACATTTGGAATGAAAAAGTATTGATATATTAAGTGAATGCTCTCCACCATGCATCAGACCAGCTATAGACATGCATGTTTCGTCTTTAGCCTAGATTCGTCAATATAGTCTGGCGGTATAACTGAAGAAAGCAATCGGGTGGTATGCACGTAACCCAGTCAAGGGTGTGATAGCAACACCAACTCATCTCCAAGTGTCGCGTTCTATGGCGCTCTAAACTTGGTGCTAATCGTTCAACTTGAAAAGTCGTACATTTACACAGAATTTTCTTGAAGCAATGTACACATCAGTTTTTTTACGATATGCGTATCATATTCAAAGCTTGTTTTATATTTCTTCTGTTTTCGAAATCTCGCTTGAAGGAAAATTGACTTGTCAATTTTTTGGTTTTGTAACGCATTGTGCTTTCCTATATATGTACTTCAATTCCAAACTGTTTTCGCTGTTTCTTGAATAGAAACGACATGTGTTAATTATTTTGAATTTTAATCGATTCACAATGACTATTCAGTTTACTAAAAAATTCGTCAATGGTCTAGGATGTTGTGTCGAAAAACAGCGAAGCGGTCATGAACAATTTAAACCATATTCTAGGGATAAGAAGTGATCTCCAAATAACAACCCTACGCCATTTTGTCTAGGGATTTATATCAGAGATAAAAATTGAAGATATTTGTCCAATTCTATTCAAGAGTTGTTGAGAAATAAAAGGTATTAGTTTACCATATTTTACGTCGAGGGTCTTCAAAGCAACTACTTTAACTGATATGGAATAACGATACGATTTTTGATAAAAAGTGTACTAACACTTCAAAGATCGAGGAAGTACATACTAATGAGAAACCACAAAGGACTTAGACCAATACATTGCTCAGCTGGAATAATTATCATAATTTAGGGGAAGATTAAGTGTAAGAGGTTCCATTTAGAGGATTATAATGAAATACATAACTGTTCCTGTTGCATAAGCTCAAGGCATCCTCACACCCTCAACACTAGTAAATTGAGAAGCCTTAAAATAGAAATATACAAATAACAGGATTACAGTTAACATGCATAGGTGGTATTCCACTATGCGTTAATGTCAATGTTCTGATTTGAAGTCTAAATTATTTGTTATCATCATTGCTTTTAGATTAAGAGCAATACTATATTGTATCTCTGCTAAGCCAGGAAAAAAGTAATTATTCACGTGGAATTGAATAAATAAATACAGTATGGACACTTCCAAACTTATTGGATTCAGTTCCCCTCACCAATTAGTTAGAAAATTATCTACATTCACAAGGGATTTCCTCACTTTGCCGCAATGATATATTTATATCGCTTTTTCTCAGTATGCGCTCTTTCTACCCATAATATATTACTAGATTCCAGATTAAATCGACAAGTTTTAGAAAGGTTACCGAAGACCGTATTTTTGCCTAATTTAAGCAACCACGGTTAATTAGACTGCCACACGTTGTAATAAATTACTCCGGAGACAGCCCACTATAGAAATAAGCTATTTTAAATTGTTTAAAAAGGTTGAAAATGTCACGCCTGATTTCTATACCCTATCCTCACATTTGTACTGAATAATCTATAATATAAAGTTGATAAGAATATTTAATAAAATAATTATTTTATAAAAAGATTTTGTTCAACAGCTATAGAAAGTACACTGAATCAATGTTATTAAATGATACTTAATGAGTTTGAAATGCGAATGAAGTGATTTATACAAAACATCTGAAGCGTTTTGAAAATAGAAATCTTTCCTATAGCCTAAAAAAACTAACCGTTGAATTTATCAAAGAGCTCTGTAGGTACTAAAACAGATGAATAACTAAAAGCAAGCGTCGCAACAAACAAAATTCCACTGGAAGACGCGAAGAAAATGTAAACAATTTAAATACCTCCTAATAAAGACTTTCTTCTTTAAATTGATAAATTGTACCAGGAACATGGAACGAACCATAATCCTCATAATTCTAAGCAGCTTGTGGGCATCTCGTGACACTGGACAATTAATAAACACTGTATTTAGCTGTTGTCGATTTATCGCTACTACAGTCAAACATTGTGTGGGTTGGAGGTAAAAATTGATGAAAGATAATGAAGTTATAAAAATTGTCTACTTAGAAGATTCAGGATATTTATATTTCGGAATACTTTCTTTACGTTTACTTCATTGGAATGATAAAGTAAGCGTAAAGAAAAAAAGGAAGTAATGTTACTTGGAATTGTAATTTTCTCATTTGGCGCTTATCATGTCACTATCAGCATTTTTGTCATCGCGCAATATCAGTTACCGGTGCATCAGTTTTGATAAATTTCGGGAAGAGATAAGTTGGAATAAAATAGCGTCGAGTAGATTGACTAAGTGTTTCAGGTGCAATGATATCAAGTGTATGCATGTTTCGTCTTTAGCCTAGACACGTCAGTATAGCCTGGCGATCTAACTGTAGAGAGTAATTGGTGGTATATACGTAACCCTGTCAACAGTCATCTCAAAACGTCGCGCACTATGGCGCTGCCCATTGGCAACTTACGTTAGAATCTTTGACTTCGTAAGTTACTCATGGGCAACGCCACAGTGCGCGACGCTTGTAAATGAGTGTCAATGATATCAGTTTACGAAATATTCCAATCGGATTTTTGGAATGTTAGTCCAGTTGAAGTAAGTTTTAGGAACCTCAGAAAATTTTTGAATTTTTATAAATCATAACATATTTATCGGTAGCTTCAATATTTTTATGCAATTAAAAAAATCAAAAACCAATTTTTCATCGAATTTTAGTAAATCCAAGCCGACGTGAAATGACATCTAAGCAAAGAAAAACCGAGACTGCGGATATCTTCTTAAACACGACCATTATATCCTTTAATCTGAGCATCTCGCTGATCCTACCGCCCAGAAATATCGATAAAAACACCGTTAATCTTCATCTGCATATGCCCGGACACCTGTTGGCTCGTGACGCAGCGACTCGCAAGCAAACATCGACAAAGCAAATAGAAGAACGCTGTACACTCGAAGAACAACCTCTTCTCTTGTCACCATTGTCTACTCTACACGTACAGATTATGGGTAATTATAGGTACATATGGAATTACACATGATGATCTTCAGAAAATACTTTATCTAGGATATATATATGGTTTCAAGGGAAAAATTAGGTTTTTTAGAGTACTACTATCGACTATTCAACGTTTTGTTAATATAATACTACAAAATCATTTTATTTGTAGCGGCCTACAAAAAACAGTTTTTAAATCTTATATAGGGTGTTTTTTAGTTTCAAAAGTTTGATTTCGGACTCCCATTGTCTATAAAAGTTTTGATTTTGACGTTTCGATTGACATGCTATCTTCAATCGTTCTTAGGTGAACTGATTGACGAATGAAGATAGCATATCAATCGAAACATCGTGATAAAAAATTTTTTATAGACAATGGGAGTCCGAAATCAAACTTTTGAAAAATCCACCTTGTCTACAAGTTTCAAACAACTGTTTTTTAGTTCCATGGCGCATTGCTGGACGAAATCACAGTAGAAGAGTTCATATTAACATGTCTCCTAGAATGTCTGGATTTCAAGATACAGGGTATTAAAGTTTTCAAGAAACTTGTTTTTTATGAGTATCTCAAATATCCATCGTACCGATATGGATGAAATTTGGCAGTGCACGATTTTTTTTTCGATTTTTCAGATCATTTAGATTTGGTCACATCAGTAGATCGTCCTTATCTTAATACTACTACAACGCCGCAAGTACGACAACACAGTGTTGCCTTTCTCTTTCTATCTTTCTTCCCACCTCACTCCTATACTCTTAGCATTCAGACCAACATAATCTCAATCTCGCGTCCTTTTTCGTTAAGAATACTATAAAATGATGGAGATTCTGCGGTTCAGGGGTCGATTTTGGAAAAGCAAGTTTGCGGAACGAGAAGTCCTCTAAATGCTTTTCCATTATCAACTGTTATAATCTCGTATAGCCGCCCGCAGCCAAACCTACAGAGGCGGAACAGCGTTGCCACATTTCGTAGTGGCACCCAAAAGTGGTCTACTTTATCTTTGGATAGACAAAAATGGGTGCAGTAAATCAACTTCGCTCTAAAGCAAAAAGTGTTATTTTATAAATAATGATGCAAATACTGCAAACATATACTCGTAGTTCAGTGAACTAACTATCACGAAAAAACGTGAAACATACACCACTAAAATCGCTTTACCCGTTGTCAGCGGCTGAACTTAATATTCCAAAACATTGTGCTATACAAATTTGGGAATTTGCAGACTTCTGCTTATATCAGTTGATTATCATAACAAAATTACTACAAATCAACCGAAAATGAGCTTCATAGAAGAATCACATTAGATATGAAATGTGGCCACAGTTTCGGAATATGGATATAAAAGAATAAACCTCATAAACTATCGTCCAAGCTCCATTTATCTGCTAATTTTTTTTTCCAATCCGATCAATTGAAACAATGTTCCTAAATCAGGAACGATCAAATTTTCTTTCCGGACAAATAATGAACCGATCAATAAATGAACTGTGTAACAGGTAACGGTAGTAACAGCCGCAAACCAACGCGTCGTAGAAATTTAAGGATTGTCGAAGGAAAATAAGAAAAAGTAACGTTTTGGTGCGTGTTTTGTGTGGAGAGTCGTTAATTTTAAGGTTAATTAAAAGGATAGCGGCATAGCACGCACGCTTAACTCGGACTTTACAAGAAATCCATTCAACTTTCTTTTTTGTGCGACGGTTTAGCGTTTTTGTATTTGTATTTTACTCTGATCAGCTGAAAAGTGAATGTGTAGATTGCACTACGTCCATTACTATCAAAGAAAAACGTACATATCTAATATTGCTAATGAAGGTCAATAATTTTTTTGTTATTATTTATCTATAAATGAATAAATTAAAACTAGCATAAACTAGTTTTTGTCATATTCTACATCGATAGACATTGTAGATGCGTCTTCATTGTTATTTTTTCTAGCTGCTGAAATTGAATATCGCAGTTTGCAGTAGTTCTCTATTTAGTTTCTTTCCAATTCATGTTTGAAAGTTATTTTACAGATAAACAGAAAGAAAAATATGTACTTGTACATTTGGTAATACTCACATATCTCATCAACACCTGTACACTTAGAGATTTTCACAACAGTCACAACCCCAACTTCTTAACAACTCTTTCATCCTGAGTCAAAAATTAAATTAAATGGAAAATAACGGGCGCGGAAACAGACACACGCGTACAGCTGAAATGCCATTGATGAAGATGGCGATGCGAAATGAATTACTTGGAACGAATAGCAAGATGTTAATATTCTTGATTGAAATGGAGCTTCGTTTGAAAATATGATAACCTTAAAAAATGAAATGCTTGTTAGCAAAGCATTGAAATCTTAGTTGTGGAGAGAATTATATTTTTCTTTAGATTATATTTCTTTAGATTGAGTATTGAATTCGAAAATATACTTTTCTTGGTTCAAAATAATAAAAATTTTGTTATTAAATAAATTGTCTGTGTGAGATCAGATTTTCTTGTCGTGAGCATATTTTTACAAGAATATCGTAATATTTGAATTGATAATTTCTTTTTATGTGTGTACATTCAGCTTGCAGCTCTTTGAAGTTACTTACTCACATTGTTATATCAAAAGCATTTTGTCAATCAAAGAAAATACACTGACTCAGGAGCATTCGAAGGCCCACTTTTCCATGGACATTGACCTTCAACACGACCCAGCTAAAACGCTGTTGTTTTTACCGCTCGTCCAAGTTCGCAGTTTTGCATTGCTCATTGGCTTAATAGAATATTTACGCGACAAATTGAAAAACTTTCCCACGACAATGAATTATGCGATGAATATCTCCTTAGCATAGATGCAATGAAACTGTTAATTCAAGCTAATGGGACTATCAAAATTCATATACGGACCATTCGTTGCATTTTAATTTGGCAATTTGAAAACCGCCAATGAATTTGTTTACTTAGCGACCTTATAAATTATGTAATTCAGTGGTGAATACAGCTATTAGGCAAATTATGAAGTAAAAGTTAATATATTTATGATTTCTGGTCTCACTGTTTTTTTCGCAATAACTTAACCTTGCTCCCAAGTGTTTGAAAGTATCGATTCTTCTGACGCCGATGTTCAGCCCTTATTCAGCCCTTATATCTCTGTATACATTGACATGACACATTAAATAATGCAGCTGTAATTGCCTCTTAAAAGATAATTACCATTTCTCCACTTCTTCTACTTACCTACGCCTATTTAGAATTCAACATCGTCCCAACCTAAACAAACAATTCATTGATCAATTCGTCTATTATTTGTCTATCGAAGAGAACGCTGCAAATCAATCAAAGGCTACGTACTTCTGCGAACATGTCTTGGCCGATAGGTCGTTATCAGGAACTTCGCGTCACGTGATGGAATGCTGAAAGACTGACTGGTCAGTGCGTCGACAGTTTCATCTACTAGGCATCAGAAGGACGAGCGAAGCCAGGAAACGAAAGGTCATTGGTTTTGAATACAACAGTACAGATATTTGGGGAATATGTTTCAGGGGCACGCAATGGATATATTCGTGAAGCATTATACATGAGAAATTAAAATGAATGAATGAAACATCAGGAGAACACAATATCTTGATTTTGAAATTCTTCGCGACCGAATACCTTCCCCGGCCATGGTCACGGGGAAGTAAATGCTGAAGGAACAACCGCGGATCCTGCTGCAATGCGCTTGTATATCATGCATCAATCAATAAAGTAGATCGATACCAAAGCAAACCAAACTTATCCGCAATATTATATTTATTAATATTTTGATATTATTTAGCAAGCCACACCGGGCAGCGAGCAAATGAAAGAGAGGGGAAACGGAGGCCAGATTTTTGGTTACGCTTGAGACGAGTTTCTATTGTAACATGACTTCTTTTCTGGAGAGCCAAACGTCATACAGTAAATCTGAGTACACCATTGGATTCAGCGGATAATTTTCCATGAGATAGTGTCCAACAATAGGTGTGGAATCTCCATTTCGCCTTGAGACATGTCGTGGTATGCCCATTTGCAGGCGGGACAGACATAAAATGATTTCCTGGCGCTCTCGGTGGTTTCTCGAACCTCCTGACATCCGACACAGAAAAGTAGGTCCGATTCGTGATTACCGCCCCAGAATTACCCAATTAACGAGTTTTTGTCCAATTTGGTTAGAAAACGATTTTTGTCTGGATTTCTGGCTTCACATATTTCAGAAAATATTTTTTCCCGCAAATCAGAAAGTGGTAGTAGGAATCCTATAACACCGTTGGATTCAACGGAAAATTTCACATGGGATTGAGTTCAAAAATAATAATGTAAACTGTTTTCCTACTCCACATAGGTATCAAAAGCAGACATTCGAAAATTGCAAAAAATCTAAACCTTGCAGAATTTTTAGGTCGAAAAATCGATTTTTTTCGAACGAGACGAAAAATCATCTCCTGGATAATTTAGGGGCGTTGATAACGAATCCAGCCTCAATTTTGGACCCAGACTTAAGGGAGAGGCCCTGCGAACCTCTGAGCGCTTACCTTACTTACACTTTTCTAGTGGTCATATTCAGTTTTCCAAGATTAATTCGCTCGTCGCCAGCGGAAGGATAAATGTTCAGAAATCAATGCCAAAATCGGCAAAAAACGGCTTCCTTTCGAAAACCAAACAATGACGCCAAATACAACGTCAAAACTTTAATAACTAGCCCGTTGACATATTGGGACGATGAGAAATCATAAAAAATTCTTATGTTCACCTTGGAAATGGCCGATGGTCGTTACTGGTTGCTTTTAACTATGCAATCTCATGCTTGAGCGATGGTTACGCTGGAAAGCAACTTGTTCAATTTCTCGTCGCTTGTTATCGCCAGCTTTAAATGACGTGGAATTATACGTGCCCTCTTGTTATCAAGAGCCGCATTATCAGCCAGTTCCAATACTTCTGCAGCTAAATATTCCATAACTGCAACCAGGTATACGATAGTCCCGGCGCCGACGCGTTCAGCATTGTTTTCCTTCACGTAAAAGCCTATGGATACGTCCTACGGAAAAGTGTAAAGGCAGCCTTATTGGATTGTCTTTATTGTATCGGGAATGGATTAATTGTGATATTATTAAGCAACACACACCAGGCAGCGAGCAAGTGAACGAGAGCAGACAATCGGAGTTGTCGCCCACGCTGCACTACTGAACGCCATTGATACCGCTCGAGAATAATAATAGTAGCCTTGTATGTCGGTGCTGATACTATTTGTCTCTCTTCTGGCACACTACGATGATTTGTATGGACATCGCCGCAATTGTTTGCTCGTTCATTCAAGGACAGAAACAAGAGCAAGTGTGCCTTCACGACGAGCTGATAGTTGGTATCTGCATTGAATCGGATGGCGACATACAAATAGAGCACAGAAGCCTCAGATAGCAACCCGGAGAAAAAAAATCCCATGCTGATCTGCTACGCGTGGAGATAGTGAGTCGTCCAGTACTTGAGTCATCTTCCATCAAGTTTCTCAACAGTAACATGTCTTGACACGATCATGTTGCTGGCCTTGATAGGTCGGCGTCTCAGAAAAGCAGCTACTGCTATCTACCACAAGTCTCAGATCAGATCATCTATAGAAATTGCTCGCATACTTACGGGGTGTCCTCCGAATTACTCCCTAAAGCTTCTGGACACAACACAAGAAAAAGCAATATGTCAAGTGGATGCATCTGACCTTACTAAGGACCTCCACAGTCTAGAATATCCAGGGGGCGTGGTTCATCTGTCTCCATTCAATAGATATTATCATAGTAGATGTTCAAGCATGTTGTCTTGTATAATAACATCAAGAGTTGTCAGTACAGCAGAGACCGGAGAGGCCCAACAGACGTATCCTCACCAGGTCGAGCTTTCATCGTTCTATGCCTCTGGGGAACCTCAGCGTTGTGGAATGAGCTACCAAGGGTCACAATCTACAGTGTTTTAAGGTCAATACGAATAGAGATTTGTCCTCTTGTACCGTTTATGAAGCGAGATAGATTTTCTGCTTTTGCGTGAGGTTATCTATTAAAAAATTAACAGTTCGTAAAGGCACAATACACGCACAATTTGAAATAACCCAGAAGCAAAATTGTTTCCACAAGAGTGTTTCTAACATATTGCTGTTCTTTTCATCGATTGAGCGACGTTCTTTCGTAGGTCAATTGGTGACAGCTTCTAACTGGCAACCAGAAGATATGTGCTTCAAATCCCGGAATGTTTTTTTCGAGTTTATAAATGCGAATTGTAAATTTTTTCTTGACTCATTAATGGCACAGACATCCAGCCTTATAATGAGAATGATTAAGTACGTGTCAGAAACCGTGGATTTGTCTTGGTCGGTCCGCATGGAGTCCCATGCAAACGTACACGACGTGACTTCACCAATTAGTCCTCAGAGAGCAAAGGATCCCTTGGACGTGATGTCCGTCCGTGTCGACGCGCACCAGACGTCGACGTGTAGTCGTACCCAGGTACTACCAGCTAATTAATTATATTCATGCCCGCTTGCTCTACACTTTGACGACCGTGTTGCTGTTCAAGGGGGAACAGCCGATCGTGGCGGTACCACATGTAACGGTGATTTTTCGTCTTCAAGACAGGGATGCCAAATGGTCGGTACCTCGAATATGATCCTTCACACCGATTAGATAATTTCAAGATCTAATGCGTACTGCCTACTGCAGTTGTTGTGTGCCTCAAAAAGATTTTGGATGTAAAAAGATTTTAGAGTACGTTGATACTCCAAACCTTTCATATTGTGGAACCTGAATAGCATTCTGGAAGCAGACTGAACATTTTCATTTATGTAGCTCAATGAAATGCGTACAAAATGAAATCACAATGAATGAATAACACAACGTCAATCGTGGCTAAATAAATTCAGGAATTCAAAGCCAGCAAAGAATAAAAGTTACTTGAAAAATTGGCAACATAGCAATCAAGGCGTAAAATATGAAACTGTTTTGGCGGCTCGAAATTTTTTCACTTTGAAAGAAACAACGAGTTTTAGGTTCTGCATGAAGCATCGAATAATTGCCCTGAATGGTTTTGTTGCGTTGCGATAAACCGGGCAGAACGATATGCAGGTGAAATCATGACACCTGAGGTAAATTAAACCTGAAGATGTATAGGTTTTAACTGAGACTTCAACCATTGATCTTTCTCTTTTTGATCAGCATTTAAGAACCTTCACCTACAGTGGCCTCCTACTGGCAGAACATCGCAACAAGCGAAACACAGAAATACCTCAAGTGACACATTCTGAACCAGACAGAACACAGAACAATTTAGCGAATCGTCATCCTAATAAAGATAAAGTTGGGTATTTTTATTTTCTATGTTTGAATTTTTAAGCCATTTTTTTCGAAAATAGTTGTTCTACGCCTCATTGCGCACAGCCCTTAAAATTCTACTGAGATCGTAGAATTCTATGCCGATGGACAACCCTGACCTTTACTCGAGAAAAGGAACTCGGAGCAAGCAGCTTTAATAGCATTAACATTAGATGTTAGATTCGTTTATTCGAGAACACGGCAATCGTCGTGCCGGTCAAACAAAGAGACACGCCGTCATTAGTCTGACACTTATAAAGATGAGGCCGTGATTCAAAAGTCCGCAGGCTATGGCGGGCATGTTTGTTTAGTTAATGTCCGGCCAGTTGTATGGCTTGTTTGTCTGAGCGCCAGCCATCGCAATCCGGTCGGGCTCCCCTCACTTGACAGACGACGTTTCCTTGACAATCGAAGAGATGAGAGGATAAGAATGACAAATTATGCTAAGCCTCTTAGCGCGACCACGGCCTCCTGCGACCATGGGTGGTTTTGGATGCGCTACTTGACGGACTCAACGGACTGCCTATCATCCATTTGTCTTTTCCAATTTAACCGGATGAGATATGGATTTTTCGACGGTTGCTCATTCGTTTTGCGTTAGTCGGTCGTTAAAATAACAGGCAATTCCTAGGTGCCGAAGGCGTTTCGGCTAATATGTGATATTGTATCCTCTTGGCGTGATCATAGTAATAACAAGGATAAATTAAATGCTACATTTGAGAATTGTAGTTTTGGATTCATGATAAGATTTATTTATAGTCAATAGACTATGAACAGTAGTCGCTGAAAACCCCATTGACAAACAGATAAACCAACAGACAGATTTACCGTGAGCTTTCTAAACACGTTCTTTCCTAAGGGCTTAAGTTCTTTCATTTATTGTTATTACTGTTAGTGAATAACCCGTTAGGTGACGAGGCTAATTATCGAATATATTTTCATCAAGGGTATAAATCTAACTTCTAAATAATTGTGGAAGGAACTCGTTAAATATTAATCAATTCATGTAGTAACGCAGTCAGCGATGTAGATATTTTACATAAACGCCTCATTACTAGGCATAACGCTCAAACAGCTCTTCAAAGAAAGGCGGAACTACCTGTGCCCGCACACACTATCTTCGACATACACTGGAATGGCTTCTGGTACCTCGATGGTACCAGTTATGTAATGATCGTCTGAAAATTTTACAGGCAATTAACTATTGCCCAGTCATTTGGGTATTCAACCTGAATCTACCAAGTTACATTGACCTCTGTTTTGCATAGCATATTCGAGACTCAATGCACATCCCAAATGACAAGTTAAAACACGAATTTGGATTGTATTTTATTGCAACAATAGTTTTGGAGCTACTGAGTAGAAGGAGGGATTCACTCCACTTGTTGGCAGAAAAGGAGAAAGTGCTTGGAGGACGAAGAAACCTCTTTCCACTTCCTGGGAGAGTGTGCCATATACCGCGGCACGTGTCCGGCACAACGAAGTTTGACCGGGAAGAGTTCTACTCAGCGGAGAATGGTCTAACATCATGACATTTATCAAAACGTCCAGCAGATTCGACACTGAGGAATTACCATGTCAGCTTTAGTTCTAGTGTTAGTTTCAGTGATGGTTCTTGGGATCGGCAAAAACCACTAAAGGTACTTGCCAGGCTTTTCATCCCCACCATTACTACTTTTTCACATAGTTTGTCATACATTTCATTATTTTTGCACTATAATTTTTTTTCTATTTCAAACCAGCTGAATCTTGTGTGATATTGAATTCTGAAACATAATTTCTTTTGGCATTTTTTATCTAAAATGAATGAGTTTTCAGATACATCAGCTAAAATAGAAAAATAACATTTTGGTCATTTTTCAATAATCAAAGTTGCGATCAAATGGAAAACATCCAATTTCATCCTTTTCAAAGATGATACCGCCTGGTGGTTCATATAATAAATGTAGCATTTCTCGTTAAGATTTGTCAAACGTTTCCGCCTAACATAGTAAAGTAGTCTTTAAAACATTACCGGCTGTAAATCTTTACGGTATCTTATCACAGAATAACGGTATGCTACTACAAAACGATACTGAATCATTACACCTGATAAAAATCTACTCAATTACCGATGGTAATGGCGAATTATTACTTTGTCAACTCTTCCTCTATACACATACCTAACCTCACAAATGAACTTTGAGCATTTTTCGTATGAGTCCAACTTACGGTAAAACCACTTAACCAACATTGTATATAGAAAAAGATAGGTGTAATATGAACGTAACTTTTGCATCTCTGGAATATGTTTTCTTCTCTCACTCTTATGTTGTATAGTACAGGCGTTCTAGATTATGATTCAACATTTGGAGTTTTCTCTAGAAAACGAGAGCAGTCAAATAAGAAAGCATGAGAAAATATTAGCAACATATTTTGTTTGTTCTGCTGTGACTTCAATAACGTGTTTGATAGTTAGCGGGGATTTTTTAACATTTGCATCAAGATTAAGTTTTAATAAAAAGCAATATAAACCAGCCATGCCATTGAGATTGACGAAGTTATAGGGCAATAGTTGATCCAGGATATAGAGGCCAGACAACTCGTCAAGAGATGCCCAATACTTCAGTCATCTTCTATCAAGTTTTTAAAAGTCTCAGATGAAACCAAATACTGCTCGTATATGCTTGGATGCACTCCGAAGCACTCCTTGAAGCTTTTGGACTCATTCAGAAAAGTCTACTCTAAAATCTTGACATTGCAAAGGATCTTCATAGCCTAAAACATGAAATAATTGTGGATAATAGCAAATCTTCAAACGATCCTCATCGTGATTCATGATTGTCCTCCAAATACCCTCGTAGAATGTAACCCAACTTGGTTGAGTATGTTTTTAAGGAACATCTTCAAACCTATACAACGACCATAATTAATTTACCAGCTTGTTGATCTGATTTGTCCTAGGATGTGGAATAAGGTAGGTTTGAGTGTCGTTCCTTGCGATTACACCAACGTGGTTATGCTTTATATTTTCAAGTGAGGCAGTGCAGGGTCGTGTCTATGGCTACTGAACTATAGCTTTTCGTCTGTAGCTGTATCTCCAGGATTTCTCTCACTCTCTATCTCGCATACAAGTCATATAAATAAGAGATGAACAGGCGCACTTGCTGTTAGAGGTGAAGAACATTTATCATAATGTATGGTTGAATGGAATGGCGATGGCGCGACGAACACCTGGTGCTGCGATTTAGGATGGAACACCGTTTAGTTTAGTTTAGAATGAAATGTTCCATTAATCAGATGATCATTTGATATATGTCAGAGGCGTTAGCTAACAATATATATGGATAAATAACATCTAAATACTATTCTATCAAAGGGGCACCATTTACAATATCCTTATTCGAAGTTTCTTACTCTTACGTCAACTAACCATAATTGATGCATGGAATTTTGTATATATGTACACAATTACACCACCTTGTTCAGCTGATATTGATGAGATGAACATACTCAACATTTTGTAAAATTAGAATACTTTCCCCTGGCGTGCCGGAAATAAATCCTTTCTGACCATACATTCTTCACTTCTATTCCACGAAAAAGAAAACGCAAATGCTCGATAGGAATCACGACAGGTATCGTTATAGTTTCAAAGAATTGTTTACAATTATACGCTATCGAAATGCTAATTAAAACAGTGCGTTGGGTGTACAACGAGTTATGGGGATGGGCAAAACTTGGATATTACTGAACACCGAATTATTTCTTAACACGCTTTTATTTGGCTTCACTTCTTATTTATGAATGAATAACCGTTATGTCAAGCTGCTAGAAGCGCGTTAAACACTTTTTTACGAATGGTGAATCGTACTTATATTAACATCTATGTTAGACATCGTTTGTTTGGCCCATCTCTATAACTCAATACAACTACAACAACGCGGGATCGATGACACGCATTACAATCACCCACCCGCGATACACTCTCATGCATTCACAGAATTTTTATTCGGTAATACAAATAATTATCGAAGCGTAATTACGCCTTATCCATTTTGGATTGACGCGGAAACGAGGTTTATGTAATAAATTTGATGTGCGTTCAGTTAAAGCAAGCTTTTAGCAGTTGCGTTCTGTGAAGATGCTTGAGATTCTGTGAAAAAAAAATCCTTCTTTATTTATATTTTATATTGATAACATTCTAGGCATGATAGTTTATGTGTCCTTTTTATTTCGTTAACCAAATTGAGTCTGCTTTTAATTAGTGGCAATTAAAAATATAAAATGAACCAGAGACAACCACAGTTTCAGAAGTTAAGTTACATCAATGCCCCCCTCCCTCATATTTTAATAAAAATCGATGCAATTATTTGATGTACATATAAACAAATTTGAAAACGTGAAAGCTACTGCCATAAGAAATTATGTCAAATGAAACATAAAATATAAAAAACATACCGATAGATTAAAAATGGGCGTCGGCATATTTTCATCAACAAAAAAAGTTAAACGTTGCGATTTTATGGTCTGGTGGTCGATAGGAAGATTTTTAATAAGCTGACGTGGGATAATGAAAAAAAATCTACAGTTTTAAGAACCAGAAATGTAAAACAACGCCACGAAAACAAAGTAACAGAGCAACATTTCTCAACGAATGACAGGTGTAAAGGATCGAAATTCGTTTGACTGCCGCAATCCATGGCCGTGCTTAGCGTTTTTTAATATCAGGGTACTCAGAATTCGACTAATACATACTACACTGGTGGCGAAGCATAGCTTCAGAGCTACTTCTCTTAACCACCAGGGTGTTATACATCAAAGTTTATAAAAGTAGAAAAAATAAAATTAGTTAGAACTGACTGACTATGAGTTATTTTCTCTCAAGCCCATAATTGGAGCAGTTGACTAAAAAACATGCCACTAATCAATGGTGCGCTACCTTACACACTAGGAGCATAATTATGAACCCAATGCTCTTCCTGAGCAGTATATATTTTGTGCAATTTGTTAGATTACAGAGTGTAGCTTCAATAGATCAGAAACCCCAGTGGAGAATCAAAGAATGATCCATTAACATCTAGGTTACAGTGGTTCTGTATTGGAGAAAAGATAGTCTACCAAGATCACCGCACTTATGCCCTTTTGGGCCTCTTGTACATCCTCCCCAGGGGTTGTTGTTCCTGCCAGTAGCAAAGCGCAATTATTGTCTGGAGATGGATAGGTAGCACTTCATTATTTCTTCCAGCATATTTTTCAAAACTAGGTGGGCGCTTTCTTTCAATATAGAATTCCCCAATCTTTGCTTGACACACATTATGAAATATCTGTTCAAAAATGAGTAATCTCACAACTGGTTACACGAATGACTATTGCGGGAGTTCAAGAAATCTTCTTCTGCCTTCTTCGATTCGGCCGCCCATGTGAAGCAAGAATAGCATTCAGCCGCATCGAATACCATATCCATATCACTAATTTAGTGTGATAACCGTCAAACAGTGAATGGCGACCGGACAGAACCTTGTGAAAAAGTAGGGACCATCGGCATCGCCAGCGGCCGAAGACCGGCACTTGTTTCGGAATTTATGGACCATTAGTTGACATCACGTATGTGTACCGAATGGAAGCAAACATTTAACACCTGCCGCTGTAAGGCAATGGTCACTGCGATGCGGCAGCGCGGCGGTACTTTCAAGGTTATACTCCGGTCAAATTTAATAAGAACATATCCAATGTGTCTAAAGTTCATCCATGTAACAGATAGACTAGACGTGAACACAATAATTCCGGTGTACTCCGGTCAAATTCAATAACAACATGTACAATCTTTGGTACGCATAGAACTGCGAATCCACGAATACTATAACAGAAGTGTCGAATCCTGACAGTGTTGCCAGTTTGCGAGAAAATGCATGAGAGATTCCACCAAAAATATTGAGATCGTAAATAAGGGTTGAGAGTTGACAGTTGAAGGAAAAACATGTAAAGTATAAATTGACTATTTACAATGTTAATTCTAATTCTAGTTATCTTATCTAGCGAATTCCTTAATTTTGCATCGTAGGGCAATGTAGAGGTCTAAAAGGCGTGTTGGTATTTGCAGTTGCATATTAAATGGTTTGAATGCAGCTTTAAAATAATATATTATATTATGAACTTGATCTAAATCAACCAGACTATTGCACTTCGACTGGGTATGTGTACGCCCACCAGAAAAACATGGTAGCAATGCGTGGGTTATCAAATACTATACCATTACATAATTTGAATAATGCGCACGCGACTATCTGGAGCAAAATAACTTGTTTCAACTGAGTATGGGAAAAGTGGCACTCCATTAATGTAAATCATCTCGTCGCGTAAAGGCTTGCACCGGGCGCCCAGAGAAAGTGCGATGATAACACATTGAGCAATGATTGATGCCGAATGAAAATTGGATCGAGTAATGTTAACTAAATAGATTAGCTATACCAACAATTCATTGTCACTTTAGATATATGTTATTGTTGTCAGTATAGACAGTAGAAGACAGACAAGGGAGATAGTCTGCCAGTTGTGGAGATGGAGGGACTCCCAATATTCCAGTCACCTTCTATCAAGCTTCTGTGGTATAACATTGACAATAAAATGTTGCTGGCTCTATAAGGTCGGCATCCCAGAAGCTGGGGTTCTTTTTTGCTTGAGGAAATTATATTCTCCGGAACAGCTGCTGCTGCAATACAAGGCCCAGATCGGACCATCTCCTCTCCTCGAAGCACTCCCTGGGGTTTCTGGATTCAAGTTAGGAAAGAGTAATAAATTAAGTGGACGCGCTTGACATATCAAAGGTTCTGCACAGTCTGGAACATCGGAGAAAAATGACTGCGTTATGGAATGGGCTGTCACAAAGTATTCCCAAATGGTAGACATAGACTTGTGATGTTAGGTATTTGGGTATCGTTTACTGACATTTCGCGACTGACTTCTTCTTTTAGTACCATATCACGTCCATCTGATGTTGGCAATCACAATGGCGAGCTGTGCTTTGTCTTCGGCGTGTCTAAAGAGTTGTTCTGCGCTTCGAATTCCGGTCCTCTCTCTAAGATTCCTTAACCATAAAGCTTGTCTTCTACCGACTCCTCTATGGCCTTCTATCTTTCCCTTCATTATAAGTTGAAGGATACGGTAACGATCACCCCTGAGTATGTGACCTAGATAGGACAGCTTTCGGCATTTAACTGTTATTAGTCGTTCGCGGACGGCGCTTGCTCTATGTAAAACCGCTTCTGTATGGCTATCCATGGGATTCGGAGCATTCGTCTATGTAGCCACATTTCAAATGCTTCAAGACGATTAATGGTTGCTGCTTTTAAGGTTCAAATCTCTGCCCCATACAACAGTATGGACTATATTATGTAGCACTTGATCATTTTCTGACGGAGCTTTAAATTTGGATTATTATTGCAGAAGAGCGATCTTATTTCTTGAAAGGTTGCGCGAGCTGACTTGATACTGCACTACTATAACTAGTACTAGACCCATTTTTTGTCCCATCACGTTGACCAAGTCTAAAAGACGTTGAAGGTTCTGGAGATAATCACATAAGGTTTCGCGGTGTCATCGGCATATCGAATAGTATTGATCAGTTTGCCGTTAATCTTAATTCCGCAATCCTGGTGATGCAACGCCTGTTTAAATATTTTATCAGAATATAGGTTGAACAATAGTGGAGACTGTATACATCCCTGCCTCTCGCCACGCCGAATCTGGCATTCGTCGGTTAGTTTTCCATCGACCTGAACCACTGCTTTCTGTCGCCAATACAGGTTCTTAATAATAAATATGTCTCTGTCATCAACTCCAGTATTCCTCAATACGAGTATATCTATAAGTTTTTTATGTTGTACCCTGTCGAATGCTTTCTCATAGTCTATAAAGCATACCTACGTAGCAAATGTCTTTTCGTTGATCGCGAGACGTTTGAAGAAGTATATTCAAGGCAAACATTGCTTTCCGGGTACCAAAAGCGTTTCGAAAACCAAACTTGGTTTCGTCCAGATCACTTCCACATTTGTTTCTCAAATTCTTTTCCAATTTTGTTAGATCTTATAGAACATGAATATATGAATTTAATACTGCAAGACAACTTCTGGTCGCGCAAAGATGGCAAAACAATTTGAAGAGATATCATGATTGGTTAACACAAACATCATTGACAAGAAACTAATCTACAGCTATTTGCTGATTCTATCAATCCACCAGGTATTAAAGTGCTCAAACAGAAAGTAACATAAAAGGCTTTCCGTTTACTCGACATGCCATTTCTCGCGATTCATGTATTCACCCACCTCTCAGTAATGATCAGAGTGACCATAGCGAGAGGAATGTAGTGTTCGTTAGCCTTTTCTATGAGAACGTTAGTGACGAGTACACGATAACACGTGCTGGACTCTTCATCAACCGGCTTTTTCATTTCCTATCCCTGCAACCTTCAATTATTTGATGTACCACGTTAATTAGTGTGATGCGTACCTGAACGGGCAGTCCACGGACCGACGTGAATTGCGCAAAAGCTGTCCGCGTATCTCGGAGAGTTTAAAGGCAGACTGCAACCGATTTGGCAGTTCCGACTTGCCTATACCAGAGATGTTCTTGTAGATAACTGCCAGTCGGTCTATTAATTGCTATTTATGTAAGAAGTAGGATAACAGTACCGTGAGTGAAGCGTATAACGAGAAATATGTCTGCTTCGGCGTACTTATAGAAATAATTATGTAAATGTAATATAGCTAGACGCTCCCGGCTTATGTCAGGTTATTTTACCTGTATAAGGAAATTTCCAAAATCCGATTCCCTAAGTGGGACTGAGTCGACCTACTTGACACCATTTTCCTGTGGTAATGAATGGAACATCTAGAAGGCACTGTTGAATTCTGGTATAGCCGACATAGCCTCCACCATGTAGAGATAAACAAGTCAGGCAAATGCAGATCACGATCAGTCTACAATGAAGCGACTCTCTCGGCATGGCAGGTCGCTGTATCTGAATCAGTATGCGCCTCCATGTCAGATTCTTTCCGTCGGACTTTGACGTATAGAAAGTCGAATGATCACCAAACATGCGGGAATCTATTATTTATAGCGCGCATAGATTGTTGAGAACGTTTCTGTGAAACCGTGTTGAATTGTGCAGTAATGTATATTTTTAAGTTGTGCAACAGCGAACAATTTCGTAAAGCCAATGCATCCTACGCATTTATGTCATATTGGTATGACATTTGTGATGTTATTTTGTTTTTAGTATTATTGATAAAAAATAACCTGTAGGTATAGACAAATCGACAGGTATGTCGATCGACAGACAGACTGAAATACTAACAGAAGGACTGGTACACAGACTTACCATTAGACTGATGAGTTGTAGTTTTAAAAATGTAAACATGTGATTTTGTGAATTGCAAAATGCCAAAATGTAAGTAAGAAGCTAAATTGCTAAATTGCAAAAAGTGTATAAATGGGTTCAGTACAAAATAGTTTTGAAGTCTAAGTATATGAAATACGTATTACTGATAATTTTGAAAAAATTACCTCAATCTAAAGAATATTAACGCACCATAGAATGAAATTTCAGTTATCAAGGGCCGATTCTTGCTGTACATTTATACCATATGAAGGAACTATAGAAGCTATCTGGCAACGAAGCTCATCCTTTGAATAACAAAAAGAATTTCATAGAATCCGATATATTAACTAAATCGCAGTCATCAATTTATGTACAGGGCATCAAAACTATATGCTTAATTAATAACAATGCCTATAATAAAAAAACAATAACCTCTAGAATATGAGAAAACCCATCACATATACCACTATAAACCGTTCCTTAGAGTTAGTGCTCTTACCTATGTGATGCGAATAATCAACTATCTTTTCAATTAAACTCACGCAGCAAGTAAGTTGTGCAGTGTTTCCCAGCTTTAGAATTCTATGCATTCATCTTTAGATCTACAATATCAATATTAAGTAACAACGAAACAGGACTACGGAAAAAATTCATACTCGCAAACAGTGTTTGAGTATGTTACAACTTCTTGCTCATATAACTACCAAGAACTGTAAAAATGGGTACGAACAAAAGGAAACTCGACCTTTCATAGTATAACGTTACTGTCAAATATTTTTGCGGGGGGAGTATACCTAGCATCTAGATATTTTAAATCCTTGATTATATCCCAATAAACAAGGTGTTTTGACTCCAAACGTAAAAATCAACCGTACTCTATTTCCGTAAATATCACATAAATATCTAGCGATATGTTTTCATCCATCTAAGTGTTATTAATCATAGACTATCAGTCAGAAATACCAAATCTAGCCGGTTTTGAATACCGACCGCAACAAGAATCCACTCTTATCGGCCTTATTATTACCGCTTACCATATGTAAAGGTTCCATTACATTATGTCAATGGCGATCATGATTTAAGCTCGTTTGAATGCATAATATTATTGTACGTTGTTACTGGAACAATGGAAAATGAACCATGAATAAATCTTATGATCCGTTGAAGTTTTATCACTCCATTCTCATCCATTGTTGCTAATAGTTCTGTTTTCTTTTACAGGTAAGTGCATGTCTTACTTGAGCAACTGTTGCTGATTTGTTAACAGTAAGTATCCACACGAAGCGATTTGTCCTGAAATAATATAAAACACAAGATTATAGAAATGAAGTACGACCGAAATGGCAGGTAACTAAAAAAATTATGTTGCAGTTAGTAGAATAACTTGTTGTATAATATAGATACACCTTTTCAACGACCTCAGTGACAACTTGATCAAGTGACTAATATTATTCCTTCTCATGTTCTTTAGTACATGTGTTGCAAGATCTAGTAACCCAGACAGTATTAACAGATGAATGATGTGAAAAAAGAGTAGACAACATGTGTGGCGAGTGACAAGTCTCAACTAGTCAGTGTCTTATTCTGGTTTTGTATTTATAGACTATGAAGTCGTTGAATGAAATTCGTTGAAGGATACAATTAGTATTTATATTTCTAGACAAGATGAGGTTTAATGTGTGACTAATGACTTCATACATCTACTTTATGCATAGAAAGTGAACATGCTGGTAGAAAAGCATAAAGTAATTGTTTAAAAGTTACAAAAGGAATAAAAGCATAAGTTTCTGTATTATGGATGTTTTGTAACTTTTTTGCTAGTCCAGTGCACTGAAAATTCAACTTGATAAAAACCTGACCCACCCGCGACGGCAGGTCCCCAACTACGCTTCTTCTGTTCATCGGACAGACGCTCTACCAACTGATCAACACAGGCCCGCAGAGTATGTAGCTTAAAGATTCAGGATAACAAACTCTGATATGCTGTATTTTAAAATCACTTGACAGTGGTGCATCATTTCAGTCTATGATTAGTGAGTTTAGCCCGGCCATTAAACATCTAGAAAACGTATAATCTACGCTACAATCAACCATATAGGAATTTTTATGTTCAACAACTTATATCTGAAAGAGAAATATCCACCAGTAGTGGTACTGCTACTCGTGCCTGCGTACTTATTTTCGTAGAATGAACATAGGTTTATTTGAATTATCACCGCCATAAAACGAATGCATTATCAGATTATCTTCAAAGGCATTTATAGTGGAATAGCCATGAATTTTTTCCGTAAACGGCCGGTTTCCAAGAAAAATGGACTAGTACCTATAAATCTTTTGTTCCAGATTGATATAAATATTAATGCAGGTTAAAACAGGTGCGCATGCATTACTGGCATACTGTTTCTTTAGGCGCACTGCAAGTGGAATGTGTCTCAGACCGCAATTTGCTTATAGAAATATATGCAACAAATGTTGATTGTTAGTTCTGGGAAATGATGCCTGGATTAATTGGGGCTATTACAGTTTTTTTCTGTGCATGCGATGTCAATCGAGATGTCAATGCACCATCTTCCTCGGCATCATTCGTTTAATTGGTTATTAATGTTATTATCTTTTATTATACCGTATAATGTTCTGTTAATATGTCCGGTGCGATACTTTTGGTATCATTATACTTTATTTTCGTCTCCGGTTTGCCCGTTACGCAACTGTTTGTTCCGTTATCCTGTGGAGCAACTGGCGAATTCATCAATTCCAGATCTTGAGAATTATAAAAGGACTGATAACTAGCTTATATTTTCGTCCCTGAAATTGCGACGCCGCAGAGCAGACTTGAGTTTACTCTGACATCTGGACCGGAAAGAGGGCTGGATTCAGGATTAGGACCCCCAAATTACCCACGAAACGAAGTTTTGGACTGTTCGAAAAGAAAATATCCTCGGCACCTACCGGATTTGCATTTTCCCGGAAAATATTTTTTTCTGGAACGCAAATCTGGGCATACCATTAAATTCAGCGGAAAATTTTTAATCGAATTGAGTCCAGCAATACGCGTGAAATCTTCATTTCACCTCGAGACATGTCATGGGGTGCCCATTTGCAGGTGAGATAAAGGAGGAAAAGGGATGGCAGATTCGTAATAACCGCCCCAAAATTACCCAGAAAACGAGTTTTTGTCCATTTTGAAAAAAATCAATCTCTAGCTGGACTTTTGGCTCCGCATATAAATTTTCTCAGAAAATATTTTTTTTTTGGAAAACGGAAAGTCGTAGCGCCGATCTGATAACACAGTTGGATTCAGCGGAAACTGTCACATCGGATAGAGTGAGAAACAAGAGAGGAAACCGTTTTCAGACTCGACATAGGTATCAACAGCTGACATTCGAAAATCGCAAAAATCTAATAACTTGCAAAATTTTTACAAAGACAACAAACAAGATGAAAATTCATCTTCTGTCTAATTTAGGGTCGCTCATCACGAATGTGGCCGCAATTTAGTGCCCGGACTTAAGGGAGAGCCTGTGACGGACGTCTTACCTGACGACTTTTCTAATTGTCATATTTACGCCAAACACAACGACAAAACTTGAATAACTAGCCCGTTGACATAATGTGACCATGATAAATCATAAAATGTCATTTCATTCGTAGAATTCCATCCGCTATTTTGCACGTCTTTAACGGAAAAACAAAAAAAAATACAATGTAATTTGGATTCATTTCTTTCAATAAATTCCAATGTTGGACCTCAGAAAGGCGGTTTTTTAGGCAACATTGCAGTCTGAATGTATATAATAATATAAAATCTGTGAAAACTAAAAGACCCATGCTTTAACAAATTTTGTTGAATAAAGAATTTCTCTGAGACGATACTGATGCTTGTCTGATTTTTTTATATTGAAAACCTCAGAAAACCTATGAATCTTGCTGTTGGAATGGTCATATTCGAAATTCAGCGCCTCCAAATACATAGGTATACAAAATTTAGTTCAACTGTCGCCAGCAGGGGTCGAATTTATGTTCCGGAACCATTACGGGTGAAAAATACACTCAGTGGCTCTCGATAGCGACCATTACAAACAAATACAAGTGCAAAATTTCAACTGGTACATAAATAAATTCAAAATGTACATAAATAAATAATGATATACAGTAATAAACAACACATCATGATTTATATTCACCTCTGAAATACACTAGTATGCTCGATATTATCCACGGATGAAATATACTACGTGAAAGAAATGGCTATTAAAGTAGAATATACAATAAATGTTGTCAAACGTAAGCTATTACACACAATATATGGTTCCGTTATTTGACATCACAAAGATTCAAACCGGCGTCCATATGATTTAGTTGTCGAGATATCCCACTAAATTCTACGGTTTAATTAAAAATAAACCAACGAGTGCCAGAAAAAGATCCTATGGAAGACACGAGCAGCTGATATATGGTCTAGGAGATACGAAAATAATGATGTTTTAATGACCCTGCTTGGTAATCGGATCATATATATTCGCGTTCCATCCGTTGAGGAAGCACCTAAAACTTCTATTTGCATGAGTCCTTAACCCTTAGTTTTGCTAGGCAATCTAAGTTCTCGTTTCTTAAAACACCACTATGTCTAGGGATCAACATTTCATGGATTGTTCCAAGTTTTGGGGGTCGGCATTGCACTGCTGGACGAGAATTGATCAAATCCTTAAAGATCCTACCGCCTTCAAACCCACATAAATGTATACGTTCCTTCCGTTTCCTTTCACTTTCAAAATCCGAAAGCAGCTGCCACGTCATCATTGGCAAAACTTTTTCCCTGGCGCTACGATTGCCTTCCGAAAACGGCAAAGCAATACGCCTAATTAGGCGTACGCGATTAATTAGCATCTGATTGGACGTGTTTTTCACGGAGTTGCGCCGATCGATTATGAATAAATCAGGATAGTGAACGCCATTGCCGACCCGGTCGCCAGAAATTACACGATCGATTCCATATTGGGAAAATGAATATTGTATAAGTACCGGCCAGTTGGAAGAGAGGTGGCCTAGTTTTAGACCAGCGTTATACGCCGTATACTGAGAAGTCGATATTTTAGGGGTAATTTGTTGTGAAATCAGTTCGCTGCCAGAATTTATACAATAACTAAATTTTATGCATACCCTCATGTGGGTCCCTGGTCACAGCGGGGTGCCAGGTAATGAGAAAGCAGACTGCCTGGCGAGGATAGAAACAAGGGGCACATGCATTGACCCCGTACCCTTGCTGGGCATTAGCAGAGGCCAGGTTAGTAATGCCCTAGATGCCTGGGTATATAACGAACTTGCGAAAGCATGGTTGGAGAGAGACGACTGCAGGCAGCCCTAGAGGTTCATAGCAGGCCCCAACAAACGTAGGGAGCTATGGTTATTGAACCGGAAGAGGGATTCACTCCACTTGTTAGTGGGGATCCTCACACCCACTGCAGATTGAACAGGCACATGACACTCATAGGATTGGTCAAAGACCCAATCTGTCAGAAGTGCTAGGAGAAGGACGAGACCTCGTTCCACTTCCTGGGCGAGTGTGCCGTATATAAGTGGCCTTAGGGCTGAGGTGTTCGTGACAGCAGAGTTTGACAGGGAAGAGTGCTACTTAGCGGAATGGTCGGACATCATGACCTTTTTTAAAAGGTCTGGAATGTTCAACACTAGGGAGTTACCATGCCTGCCATTGTTCTAGTGATGGTCTTCGGGGTCGGCAAAAAGGGCCAAAGTTGGCCTACTTGCCAGGATTTTCCTCCCTATTACTATTAGTACTGAACCTAATGCATCAAAAAGTTTAGGAAAATTTAGGTTTTTGAAAATTCAGTTCAAGTGTATCAGAAACTCAAAAATCCGACCACGATTCTCAACATCGTTATCGCGCTATCATGTTCTATCGTACATCGTATAAAAACAATAATTATTGAACGCCTGGCAACGCTGATTGGAAAAATCTCGATGCTTTAACTCATAACTTTAAAACATACCGACGTGGCAGGCAAACAAAAACCAGACGCGTGGACGTATATGTATAAATCTAGTGCGACCGTTTCTCAAGCCTCAGTATAGCATAAGCGGTAGACAATTTTGACCCACATATCACGCGTTATTATATGGATACGTATTTCTCTGCTACCACTGAATCGACTTCTCAAATAGGTATCTAACAATAGTAGGAGCATTACCGTGGTGACAATTACTTACCTACTTGTTTTTTCCGCAAGACAGAAGATGATGCACAATTCGCATTTTGAATCCTGGAAAATATAGCCCAGTAAGAGATTCGAACCACACCTCTTCCGATTGCCGGTCGGACGCTCTGGCCAACTGAGCTAACTGGGTACCTGTCCACTCGTTGCGCTTAGAATACTTCCTCACCAACTGGGGTAGGAAATAAAATGTCGAACTCCATAATTACCTTTTTACGAGAGAAATCCGACAAAACATTTCAAAATGGATTGTTTCAGTGGGCAACAAAACTATAACACTTCTTGCCTCTAATGGCAAATGAGTGGACATTTGGTTAAGCTCTATAAGGACGAAATATTCAACTAAAAAAAAATCGATGCCTACTGCGTGGGAAGTAAAGACTGTAGGTGCCTACTCTGCAACATATCCGCACTCTCTCTGCCAGAGCTAAGACTCTGTTCTCATTAGTAACTAAGTAATCGGGCGCGTTTCCAAACACCATGTTTCTACAACGAATCCAGCTACCACTTCCTTATTTATATCCTCCGTGAGAGTACCAGAAGTAACCCACAGACAGTAAAGCTCCTTTTAACGGTTTGCTCGGTCGGGTTTAGTTCCTTCGCCTACGTGATATAATGCTCTAATTCCGACTGACTGACCGATCGATAGGATTCTAACTGAACCGGAGCAATTAACTAATAATTATCGTCTGTCGTCTGCAATTAACGCATTGTTGCCAGATCTTCGCGCGCTGACAGCTTTTGGCTTGACTGACACGTTCTAGCTGCTAAATTGCAACTTTTATGGACAGGCTTTCTATAATTGTTTTCATGATAGTTCGGTTAATTTATTATTGTTTGATTTTCTTTTTCTGAGGTACACGGAGTTGAGTCACATCCATTTATATGAAATTCGTCGTCTGCAAAATGTGTAATGATTGCATCAAACCAGATATGTATAACTATTGCTTCACCTTTTATGAAAAAACGAGAATTTCCTGCAGCCATATAGAAGTCTCTGTTCAAAATTTAGCAAAATAACTGCTGCTGGTCTAGGATATAATAATTATGTGCAAGTTTAGTACCTCTATAACTGGACTATGCTGTGCTAGAGCTTTTTTATAATTATTGCCTAACGCCACCATGTTATTAAGAGCTTACGTGCTTGGCCGAAGTATTTATTATTGAAAACGTCGACTATATTTTCCAAAAAAAAAGGAAGATGAGGCGGTATATCGCACCGAGCATGATTGCCTGCATGTGATCTTCGAAACAAGTTCGTATATGGGTAATAGACTAGCGGTTTCTGTTCAGTGTGCCTGTTACATGGCAATAATAGCATCTTGTTTTTTTCTAAATTTGATTGCATTCGTTTTAGTCAAAAAAAACAATACTCTCATCTTTCCTCTAGCTTTTGCGAATTAACATCAACAATAATATTCACCAAAACAGCTACTGCCAGTATAGAAGGCTCAGATCCCATCTCTGGAATACTGCTCCATGTATGGGGATGAGTTCCGAAGCTCTTTGTGAAGCTTCAGGACTCAATACAGTGTATATTCTATAGATTCTAACATCGCAGATGTTCGACCAAGCTATCTCGTATAATAAAACCAAAAGTAATCAGTGCAGAAAACCACACAACGGACGCATCATCCTACCTCCAACAAGCCTCTTCCAAAAATCATTGATTTGGAAAATCTCAGTGTTGTAGATCGAGCTATCGGGAAGTTTTTGCCCCGATTGTTAGCATTTACGAGTGTCACGCTGATATTATTTAGATATGCCTAATATAAACAAGTTTAAACAAGTTTGAGCACGCAACCATTTTTCTAAAGTTTCAAGTGCTTATACGCAAAGGCAGCATTTGAATCGTTCAGTTGTTGCTTTGCCACGGTCTCGGATGCATCTAAATGTTGGCCGAATTTTAACGTGAAAATGCAACCGGGTAGTCGCGATTTTCGAGCCATGATTTTATATGACTATAGAGAGGGATTAAAACAAGCGGAATGTCACGAAAGTTTAGTGAGTTTTTTTGGAGACTCTGCCTCTTCTAGGGCTACAGTTTTTAATTGGTTTGCTGAGTTTAAAACGGGACGGGTCTCACTCGATGGTGAACCTCGTACAGGTCGACCGCCCACTGTTGTTACTCCGGAAACTGTAGAAGCTGTGCAAAATATGGTAGAAAAAGATCGATATATAACCTATATCGAGATTGAGGCTTCTCTAGGGTTTGGATTGGCAGCGGTCCGAACAATCATTCATGATCACCTTCGCCTAAGGAAGCGGTATTTCAGATGGGTACCACATTTGTTGGCCAGTGAGCAAAAAGCAACAAGAGTTGATTGGGCTAAGTTTATGCTTGAAGAAATTGATAATGGGCACAGTAAAAACACTAATATCGTAACCGGAGACGAAACATGCTTATATCATTATGATCTTGAAAACTAAACAACAGTCATTAGTTTGGTGCTTTGGAAGTCTCTCCAACGAAAATTCCTCGTTCCAAGAGTGTCGGAAAGAAAATGGTCGCATCTTTTTTTTTTCTAAAAGTGGATACCTCACAACGGTAGTCTTGGAAAATCAAAGGACAGTTACTTCTGAATTATATGTAACCAAATGTGTTTCTGTATTCTTCCAAGAACTTCAAGTGCAAGAGCCGTCCAAAGACTGGTCTGCGGATCCCGGATAGAAGCTCTTCTCAATTCTAATAGCGAGTTTTCAGCGACGATACGTACAACCTAACGACCTTTCTGCATTCTCCATGAAAATTCTTCATCTAGAAATCTAAATATTACGAATGCAAAGGAAATCACGAACACACGGTTTCTATCAACCAAGCCTATTTAAGAAAGTAAAATAATCACATGTTTATTGTTATGATTAAGTGATTGGAATGATACTAGCGTCGAACATTGGAAAAAAGTAATTACGGTAAGCGGATGAAATAGTGCCGAGTGTTTGGGATGGGCTCCATCGCACCACGTAAATGTCGAATTTTACTTAGCTGACCTTCCTTACGAAATAATCGATAGCGAAATTGTGCCAGCGCAAGGATCATTCTTTGAACCGCCCAAGAGGTGTGGGTGTTTTGGTAGTTGTTTGGACAGATTGGTTAATCACGACTATTATCTTTCCACTATGCACTAGGATTTCTCAGTTGGATGTATTTTCCAAGCGATGATATTAATTTCGAAATTAAAATTCCAAAAAAATTGGTGGTTTGTATTCAGATTAATATTATATATAAAATATTTGAAAATATTACAAACACTGAAAAACAATTTCTCATATTTCGAAGCGAACTTCAATTGGATCAACAGTCCTAAAATCTCATCAAAATGTTCAAAAAACTTATTCAACACACTTGATAATATTTTTTAAGGGCCTAATATGCAATTTCATAATTACTTATGATGCTTATTCGATTAAAGTGCAGTATTCCGCAATAGTAGATTCTAAAACAATTGAAACATATTAGCGTTTATGCGTTGGCGAGTCAAGTAGACTGACTCACTACTTCGCTGTATTGCACTTGGAAAGAACCACCCGCGTTTTGATGATATTCTGATACTAATAACATTTGAGTAAAAAACGAAGAAAACAAAAAGCCCACAAAATTCAATTTTTGACTTTTCTTGAGGCCACTAATCATCCCAAAAAAGATTTGTGGTGGAGGAATCTGAAATTTTTGTGATCACGGCAATTCTCTCGTTTATGTGTGGGGAGTAGAAAATAAGAGCTTTGTCGGGGTAATTATGAAATTAATGAATACTAAAATAGGTAGAAACAATATGTTTATTACATATTTGTGAAATTTCACTTGAACACTGACTACAAGGAATGCTTTAGCGGTCGAATCTGACCAAATGTTTCTAGAGATTCGTTTTCTATGAAATTCCTTTTTGGTGCAAATTAAAAGTTCAGTACACGAAAAAACCTTGGACTTTGGATCAAATTAGACTTCAATTTTCAAGAAAAAAACTATGCTGTGGATATATTTCAGATGCTACAAACTTGTTTCACTTTATTATCATAATAGAAAAATTGATGTGAATCTACAGGAATCGGGATATATGGAAGGAGTTTCACCATATAGACACATCTAAAATCTACATGATCTCCCTAATTTAATAATTCAACGCGAATCGACGAAGATATAACATGTTCGCAGACTGGAAAATGTATTAAAAAAACCTATTATTCTTCCTAGACAGTTACATCATATAAATCATTTGAATGCTTTATGAGTCTGCATGTCCATATACGCACCATCAATGTAAAAAGAGGGCATAAAAAAGACACGAACGCAAAAAATTCATTAGACGCAATTAAGTAATGAGAAAGTTTTATTTATATTTTCTCATGCAGCTCCATAAAAATTTAAAATATAAAAAGCGGTGAGAAGCTAATTCTAATAAGGAAATAATAAAGAGGTAATTCTATCAAGCGCAGCCATCTGTGCTATGCAGCAATTTTGTTATTCAATAATAATTCATGCAGGCTATACAAGGAAACCAAGGTTGGCAAAAAAATACGTCAAGTAGATTGACTATGTACTTATCATGTATTCATATAAATTAATATACTCACTATACACACAAAAGTTTTAAACAACTTCGATAATAGATAGAGGGTAATAAAAATGAGAAAAACGAATTAGTTTTGAAAAAATGGCGTCAAGAAGGTTGACGCTGTATTTTTCGCGTAATGAGATCAGGTTAGAACTATGATTTTGAATCGGATTTTAGTACTGTTGATAGATAATTAGAATTAACTGACATAAATAGAATTTAAATATAACGCTTCACAAATGAAACTGTTCAATCATCAGGTATGAGAATCTACAATCTAGATCGCTAGAATTTGATTTAAAAATATTAAAAAATATATTAAACACAATCAATCAGATTTCAGAAAATTTATGTAATTTGGAATATTTCCAAAGTCATCGGTGATCAAAACATTGTATGTAACTTGATCTCTAATTTTTACTCTTAAAGACGATTCATTAATTTACTTCGTATTCGTAACGCACGATGACGTGGTCTCATTCAGACCAGAACTCTTTAAGGTCAATGGCAGTATCAAATGGTAGCTCGCAGACCATTATTTGAACGTAACTTGATACTATGAATGATTTTGTCGGTCTAATCCTTTGCAATTGAGGACTTCCTTACGAGTCCGAGACATGTCGCGCGTTGCTACCGGGCTTCGGTCGTTTTAATTGTTTCAATTGTTGATTCGTACAATCTGCGCTTCTCAGAACCAGCAGTTAGATAGGTATTTAGTAATTTGTTATATTGACTCATAATAACTATATCTTCAAAGCATTCATATTATGTACGTAATTGCTGCGTAGTATTTTCGCGATTGAGATATTGACGTGTAATTAGACATAGCTTTCATTACTATTAGGCGATTTTCCACTACATAATTGCAAAGGTAATTGACGTTTCTCCTATACTGTGCATCAGATTGTCTAAGAATACAGATATGGATGTGAGGTTTTCGAAATCATAGATATACCAAAGGTCTTTTGGATTACATGTCCCACATAGACCTGTGTCTCTGCTCTTCATCATGTACAAGGGATGGAACTGTCATTAAGGTGTAGCTTTTGAAGCACCTGGACCAACATCTCATCATCAGTGATCGCCAACACGGCTTCTGCTTCAGAAAGCCACGTGAGATCTTTTGGCCTATGTCACACATATATGGAGCAGAGCAATTGGAGAATCTCGAGCCGTCGCGCTCAGTATATAGAAAGCTTTCGATAGGTAGTGGCATGAGCAATTTCTGATCAACTTCACTGCTGATGGGCTACCACCAAGTCTATCCCAACGGTTGGATAGTTTCCTCAGGGACCGCTCCTTGTATGTGGTGGTGAATGGATCAACGCGGTTATCACACAAGAATCTTTTCTCCAACGCTCTTCTTGCTATCAACTGAATGCTGGGGCGCTAGGCACAAATCTAGCCTGTTCCTGCGCCGGATGTGAGGAACCCGAAGAGTGACCGAGGGAGCCTGGGAGATTATTTTAACGCTTTCCCCGCCTGCAAATGTGCACGCCACGAAATCGTAGGCTTTTTCAATTATCGAATTAAAAAAAAGCCTACGACTTCGTGGTTTTTTATTAATGATCGGATTGGCGCACAGCAGAGATTGACATGGAAGAGTGCTATTTAGTGGAATGGTCGGACATCATGACCTTTATCAAAAGGTCTGGAAGTTTCGACACTAGGGAGTTACCAGGTCTTCTTACTTACTACTACTACTACTAATGATTGAATTCAGATTCAGGGCTCTCAAATACGTAGGTGTATAGTTTATTTTTCAAGTCGGCAGTTTTTAGGTTGTTTTGTTATAATGAGACACAAAATCCTCAAAAGCGGCCTCCGTTGGAGCGATCGAAATTAACTTGGGACGTGTCTGTATTTGGTGACGCTAAATGTAAATATGATCATTAGAAAAGTGTACTGGTGTCATTCGACCATCTTTTCACTACATAAACCTATTGGCAGAAGACAAGTCTAACAGGCGTTCTGAATTGGAATTTATGAAAATTAAACTTAGAGGTCAATCTCATCCCAAACGATCTATAATCATACACTGCTTTTAGTATCAAGCGCATACTGCATTCAGTGGCATAACCTTCAAATGTTCGACAAAAAATTGCCAAACCAGTAGGATGGCTCCCACACACCCAAAAAACAAAAGTATTGTTTCGAAATTATATACTCTTATAACCATCAAACCTAATGTAGCCCCGTATATTATGATTAGCCTGGTAGGGTACCCTTTCAGACACACAAACTGCCTTTTCGTGGCCCAGCTTTTAATTAAAATATCTCCAGTGATCTTAATCTCAATCATTTTATATCCACCAGTCGAATGTTTTCGTAATGAAACGAGTAAACCCATAGTATTTTCGGATCGGCTCTAGTCATCGACGCATAACTGCTAATTGGCTAATATTTCACAGTCGGACTATCGACGCGACGGACGGCTCTGGTTTTTATACAGGGAGTCTTAGTTTATTTGTCTGTTCACATTGACCTTGAAACGTTGTAAATTTTAACCACCGTGACTCCCCAACAGTTCATCCGACCTAGTGATGCCTCTGTTGGACCTCTCTTAGTGTTATAGTGTAATATTATTGTTCGGAAGTTACTTAAAATTCATTGTTCATTTTCCTTCACATCACTATTTTCTTTCCTCACATGAAAGAATAATAATAAATTGTACGATGAAGCGAAACTATTTGCGCCAAGATCATGAAATGCTTCAGTCAACAGTACAGTATCTTTATAGGTTATATTTTCTGTATTTTGTGCTCAATTTGAGATTATAGTATTCTCACTTCCAAGACTTTCCCAGGTTTGAAAATTGAAATCAAAAATATTTACTTAATTCAACTCTATATGTAGATTGTAGATGCTCTTAATTGGTGAACCTCGTCCATCATGCAGATGAAAGGATTGTGTATTTAACACACAGTTTCTCAAATAAAACTCTTTTTCTATCAGGATGCGATTCGCTTTTTATTTAAATCATCGTCAGACTGTCAGATTTGACATTTAACAAAGGCTACCCAGATTACTTACCAATCAGCTAACTAAGTCCTATGATGGATACAAACTATAGCTATTAAATCTAGCATATTATTTATCCTGTCTAGCTATTCTTCTATTAAATTATTCATTTTTTCTTTCTTCTGTCTGTCTTAGGGGAAATATTTTTTGGCGTCTGCATTTGCACTAGTGTTAAGGGGAACCCCTAAAAACCTTTAAGATTGCCGTCAAACTGTATATGATCAAAAATACAATATTCTTACTGTAAGATAAGCTTTGCGCATATAGGAAGATATGGTATACTTGAATGAAAGCGCATGTGCTTGGTCTGAGAATTCATTTCTGTGTGTGAAGGGGTAAAATATTAAACATTCAAGGCATTTGATGTTCGTCGACAGCATACACCAAAATCCTTCTTTCATCACATAAAATCATCAAATGAAAATATTCGACAATAAACGATGAAAACTCTTTGAATATTTAGATACAGTGCACGGCGCCCGCGACTTGACGATCATTCATCTCGATGCAGCTGCACATGCTACACGTTCCTTTCACCAGTCAGCTTTTCCTTACAATTAGTCCAGATCATGAACTTTCAACTTCCCCACATCTTCTAGACGAGCTCATTATTGGTCAGAAAACAGTAACGGAGCAAGAAAATATGGCATATTAAAATTAATGAGTCACAGTTAATTTCATTTGTTCAGCTCATTAAACGCGGCATTATACGCTTCAGCGTTTTCCGAGAAGCAACATACATGTATCCACACCTGATACGATCAGCTAGACCTATCCGGGTTGTCAGATCTGTCTTCTATTTAATCGGAGAGAATTAGCCGAAAAAGACTCATTGTCATCAGAACTCTTAAGGAAATTTGATTTTCAAATTATCAGAGCAAACTGACAAGAAATCATCTCTAGTTGTCTGCAAAATGAAATCTTTTTTTCCGAGTGAATACAAATGGAAGAAGTCGACTGAACACTAGGATTTAGGGATGTTATCAAGAACTGGCAACCTTGTGCAGCAAAAAACCGGCAGCCCTTCGGTTATTTCATCAGGTAAAGAGAGAGGCGTTGGTAAGGAAAACATCTTATTAAAGCGATACCTGATTTTTGGAGATTAGAATCTGTATTGGAGCCATTTAAGGTGTTGAGAATATGAAAGGACTATTTGGAGGACTGGAGCTACCTTAATGGACCTACATTATGCGAAGAAATGTGTGTCGAATTTAATTCTTCAAGCCCAAAGGGCCATTATAATGGAACACTCAATCACGATGGTGTTTTTGATATGTGTAGACCGCATACATTAGATCAGGATGTCAATTTTGTGTGAAATTATGAGAGGTCAGGGAAGCTGAAGGTGGTCAGGAATAATCAAGAATTATCTGGGAAAAAACATTGATTGATTGGAAAACTAAAGAAATGAGTTGTAATTTTTCAAAATAAGGATGAGCATTTTTAAGAAATAACCCATTCATTAAAACAAATCGAGCTCCTTTCACTAGCGCATAAATAATTCCTTACTCAAGTCATATTGTTACCACTGTTATATGATTGTTAATTCCAAAAGTACAGGAAAAGAGAATAAGATTTTCTAGTGAGCAGCTAAAAAAACACTGGTTAGCGAAATGTCAGGAGTTTCATTGGGGATTTTGAGTGGACCGCCTGGTAGATTATATCCTTAGAGCACTGTAGCGACATAGACTTTCAGTGCAAATTGAATTAAAGTCTCCTACTTGAAATTGAAAAATTATATAAATCTTTGACTTGTACTCCTGAACCTTCTAGATAAAAGATGATGAACAAACTTACAATGGTAATATAAGGTTTTAAACAACTATGAGCAAAAAATCTCAGTCCTTTCAGTGCCCATGCATCGTAAGCAAAAACTCTGAATTAAACACAAATAAGAAGTGTTTTAACTAAATTAATGAATTCTTATCGAGTACACCAATCAGCTTCTGAAGAATCGCTCTCAGGACATCCACCTGGGTGGTAGAATACCAACAAAAATTCCGATTTCCGAAATACCGCATTACCATAGCAACACACCTTCCATAATTAGTAATCGGTTCGGGACAAACAAAGAAAAAAGAAACACCGAATCATATCTCTTTTATTTTATTCAGCGTGTATATATGTATAAGGATCCCGATGGGACCTATCAATTAAGTATATTGTACGGACTGACGTTGATTATTATACCATCCCCGCGATTGAATCGAACTTGAAAAGATAAAGCTTCGGGTCCCATTAATTATCATAAACTTATTTTCGACCTATCGTGCTATACGAGGGTGAAAGATGAAGTTCTCAAGTCGGCAAGAAAATGCAAATCACTATCATAAGCGACAGCAATATATTGTCCAGGCAACGGATTTTTTTTTAATACGCCTCACTGTATCCAGAACAGTTACTCTACCAGGCCCAGATTCATCATCGCTGGATTTAAACTCGCATGTTTGGGGATGCATTTGAGAGCACTCCCTAAAGCTTCTCGACACAATACAGGAACGAGTAATACGCCTTATATACATTAGAAAATCCTAACGGACGCATCCTCACCAAGTCGAAATTCCAACACCTCAAAACAGACTCTTTCAGAAATAGTTGTTTCGGAGAACTTCAGCGTTGTTATAATTTACAGCGGTTTAATGTTAAATGTAAGAGAAACGTATTCTCTGACATTCGAAATGTTTCGCGATCACACTTTGATTTAAATATGACAATTGAACCAAGGTTAACCTAACAGCAAGCCCAACGCTGTGTCACACTAACAACTGTTCAATTAGCCCCGGTACTTTTGGACCTATCTGGTTATAAGGCGAACGGGCCTTGCACCAAGAACGAAAGAAAGAGAAGAAAGAACCGATAATTTCGTTCCGTTGATGAAGGTTCGAATACCCAATGACAGTTCCGATAAGACTCTCCGAGTTTGTATACAGGGTGAATGGTGGTTTTGTGAACAAGTCTTCGGTAGCGTCTGAAGAGATTTGTCAATAATGGAGATGGAGCAGGTGATGATTTGGGGTAATGGATATGTTGAAGGAGCGAAGATGGAAGGCGATTGAGCTCAATATATTGGATTGAATCAATTAGATTGTTTTGTTTAAATGACAGGAGGAGCAGCGTTACATACCACTTCATTCTTTTTCAGGTCTTCATGATTTTTTTTTGGTGCTTTTCAGGTCTTTAGGAAGGCTCGGATTCTAGTTTTCAAGCCAAGCCCGGTAGAATAGCAAGGAAGGATCTTGGTTGATGTGAGGATTATTATATCAATGTACATAAAAATACATAAAAGTTGATAACTTTTTTTAAATCCTTTGATGTCGATACTTCTAGGGTAAAACATTTCCGATCAGAAGTTTTACGAGCGATTGGCCTAACTTCTATGTTCTATATTCTAAATTCCAGAGTCTAGATCTTTACGCGAGAGAGGGGAAATGCTGGTTGACAAACTTCTCAGTAACTAACTCAGTAAACTTTGCCTCTGCATTTGTTTGGGTTATTTGTAGTCAAATGTTTATAGAAAATTAATAAACAGCAGTTACGAGTATAAAACATGATAAAATATAACTACATAACGTTTTTAATTACAGTTAATTTTCTATTATTTTTCCATGAAAAAGTCTTGTACTCATCTGCCCATTAAAAGTAGCATCTTTGTAGCAAAGTCTAGAGTGTATTATAGTTAATGGTAGGTCTTCGGCATTTCAAAGAGAAGTCGTTGCCTGCTCGCTGATTCGTAATAAAATTCTTCAGATTCATCCAGAGACAAAGAACATATTCGTCGCGTTAATTAATTATAAATCTTCTGAAGAATAAGATCGCAATTACGGCCAATCAAAATCTGTGGAATACCGTTTCATTTGCAACCGACCATTGACGTATCAAAAAGGGAAATAAAAAAATGCAATCGAAGAAAAATATTTTTCATTCATTCATCATTATTTGTAAGTCAAATATTTGTTGATATGAATGAGTCTCCTTTCCCTTTTAGTATTTGTAAGAATTAACACATTTCACTTCACAGGTAAGGGAAGAATTGTAGTAAATGTCAAACCCGAGAAGCTATGTCTTTTTACACCTCACGAAATACTTTTCTATTCTAATTTCTACCGGTCTGACTGTCCGCAGACCTTTGGCCCTCCGGTTCTGAAGGGATTCAGTTCATATATGTGAATGATCTACTGCTAGCAGTAACGATGGATTCTAGTCGACCACAATACCACAATAAGGAACGGCCTTGTACTATGCATTATAAAGTGAAGCGACATTTGTAGTACTCAGTACTGACTTTTGTTGTTAGGAAGTACAAGGCATTTTAGGGGCATTTCAATTACTTTTTCATCTAACTAAGTAGCCTAATAGCAATATTTGTACACTGACGCCAATAAACGCAACTGAGCATACAAAATATAGGATTGAGAGATATTGATATGTCCTGATGATAATATGCATACCTAATGAAGTCCTCAGTATCCAGGCCCCATTCCATCTGACATGCAGTTACGCTAAAGCTCAACATATCGCATACACACTCGCAAATGACGTTTTATTATAACAACATCGGGGAATTATATTGCACATAAACTAGTTCTTGTTCATAAATACCTGTTAATTACTGAATTGTAGCGAATGCAGTCCGTAAAACGCGGAATAATTTTAATTAAAAAGAAAAAGCTGGAAAGTATTTTATAATAATTAACTCGGTTGGGGCGTCGTTCTACGATCGATGTGGTTTTATGGATCTACCACACCGAGACGTTCAGAGGCGTATTCGGCTGCTACTCGTATGGGACTTTATTTTTCATATCTTCACGATCAAAGGGTCGTCACGCCACAAGTTGATTTTTGAGTTATCGTTAGTATGGATTTTAATACGACGCTACCCAATATGGCGAAATGCGGCACTATCGTGGAGGGACGCATAGCGGACGACTAGGGAGTTTTCGTGATTTTGCGGAAGTCTCACATTTCAAGCAAGATAGGCTGATCGAACATTTATCGAGCTGATAAGGGCTATCAAGGGCTCATTATGATGAAGCTGTTCGTTCTACTGTAGCTTGCCAAGTTGGAGTAACGAGCGTCTAAGTCAAGACCGAAACATGCATGTCTTTACTTGTAACAAAAACGCTCTATAGCTAAGTCCAACTAACTGTATTTTAATCTGTAGATAAAAATACTCCCAGTCCGTCCCTGTTACACCGAATTCTTTCCAATCCGGTTGCTGTCATATTTAAAATAGTTTCTAATTACGACTTTTCGCGATAGAGGTTCAGTTTGCATTAACCTCTTGGCAGGTATTATTTTAATTGGCAGTGTTATTTTCGATGTCAAATTTAATTAATCTGACATTTTAATCAATATACTTATGTATATGCAAACAAGTCGGTAAAAACGTACCTGTGTGTACGATTTTGTACGTAGTTTTTACATACGGGTGTTAATTAGTAGGAATCGACTATGATACACTAACAAGGAAGCATGAGCTGAAAAACATGCAGATAAAGATACGTATCGGTATCTTATTCAGCGTAGCACTCAAACAACAAAAAAAGCAGTCAAGTAGGTCGACTCAGAACTTCCCATGCATTTATGTTTCTTTATAGCGTCTGAAGACACCGTGAAGCTCAGGAGGTTTAGATAACATTTACTCGATTTTTCTTTCTGTTCTTATACAGTTGAAACTTTCTGAAAAAGCTTAATGGATTCATCTCTACAATTTGACGTACTATAAATGAATCATGGTAGTCCCAATGCGGCAATATCTAGAAGTTCTAAATCATCTTCCAGAATATCAGGTTCATCGTCCAAATTGTTTAAATAGTCCATTTCCTGAAAGTACAAAACTTTAAAAAATGTCAAGAAACCTGCCGTTATAACATCAAACAGCGCTAAGTCTATTTTAAGTCGTCGTGTTAATGGCCGCTTAGTTAAGGAAAGCATAAATGAGTGAAGAATAATCTATCCTCATCATTTGTGCAACTGAAAATGTGTATTTAAAGTAAAACGTTGGTTTCCTCGAAACATTCAAAAAGTCATAATTTCAAAATATAATTGTTTGTAATGTGTAAAAGTAGACCAAACGTTAGAAAAACTGTAGATTGTAGACGCTCTTACTTGGTGAAACTCTTCCATCATGTAGATAAAAAGTTGTGTAGTTTTCACACAGTTTCACAAATAATACTCTTTCTTTTAGTGACGCGTTTCATATCTAACTTTGAGTAACGTGATTTTCAAAAAAACCTATTGTTAATTCTATATTTAATACTATACAAATAGAAATAACAGTCCAATACATGAAGTATTTTTATTTTAGCCTATTTTGTGCAGTCATATCCGTTTTCTTCGTATTTTGGAACAACTCTGATTTTCGAAATAAGTAATTGAAGTCTGGTATCATTGAAATCAAAATAAAGTTTCGAAAACGTTGTGATTATTCAAAATCAGCTGCATATTTTTTGTAAGGTTTTCTAAATCCGATAGCGCGACCAGGGAGCGCGCATTTGTACGAGACAGGACGAACGAAAACGTTTATTTAACATCTTTCAAATGAGCAAAGCACATAGTGTTTGATCTCAATTGAAAAAAACATCACTATGCCTCCATTGTGGCGGCTCACAGCTCAGAGCTAAAAGGTTCCACTGTTTCAGTTGCGGTTAGCTTCTCCTTCTTTATTATAATTACTATTAACATATCCCTTTTTCTGTTGCCTCAACTACCTTGTCGAAGGTATTACAAAATTGGTGGAAGCATAACAAAACTGCATGCCCTCTTACCTGTCTCCCCCAAGACTAGATACACCCTTGGTTAGATGTATCATCTTTAGCCTATATTAATTAATCTCGGCATCAAATCTAGTTAACGGGGAACAATGGAGCACAGTAACGGAGAAGGGGACCGAACCAGAAACCAGGCTCGTTCGCTGACAAAGCTCCACTTTTTTACTCTTTTTTTCTTCGCGGGAATATTTCGCATATTTTGACTCTCTGGCCAGGGAGAAAAGTCAATTACATTAAAATTAATTGGACACTATAACAAAGTCGGCCTGGTGGGAGCCAGTGCTATTCTCGGAATCCGCTGGGTCGTTTTTTATCGACTATTATTACTTACCGTTGCTGATGAAAATAAAAGTTGTCCCGTCGATGTCGTAAACGCATCAGTGGACCCGAAAATTTTGCTAATTGGTTGTGGAGCTGTCAACGAAGTCTAGATGGCTAATTTATAGACAAATCGGATTGCGATTTGGAGGAGATTATCATTGACTTTCGAATATGATGGATGTCTAAAAATATATTCCGAAGTATGCGAGTTTACAATAATTCCTCAACAAGTTTTTACGCTACTTCGATCAAAGAAAACTCCAGGGAAGGTTTTTTTTATTTTCTATCCTATTATTGGATAACGAGTCAAAAGCTGTGAAAAGGCTTTGTCCATCCAATCAAAATCTAAATTTATTTATTGTTCAGAAAAAAAGTCTAGTTGAAAAATATGGTTTGCTAACAAACCGCACTAAGAATTAAAGATGCAATTCGGATATTAAGATTTTATTGTCGATTTTATTGTTGAATAAGCTTGCTACTGTATTATTAACTAACTACTTTTACGAATAGACTCCACGTATTTTTAACAAAGTAAAGTATAAAAAAATAAAAATAAAAAACAAAAAGGTCCACCTGAGAACCCAATAGAAACTTTCGATATTCAAATTTTGAAAATAATCAAATTTTATATAAAAAAAATAAATAATCTTATTGTCATCAGTTCTCAATTTGTGCCCAAATTCTCAAATTATTCGGATATCAAGAAGTCTGTGACAATTACGTTGATAGATTCCGTTACAAATATGCATAGTAATTACATAAAGGTGACACTAATAGCAGTGTGTTGTTAAGAACCAAATACATAAACGTTATGTGACATATTTTTGTTCATTGAGACTCAAGATAGGATCATTTCTAGTTATTAAAATCTAGAAATATATTAAAGACCATAGTACAAATTCCCCCCTGTTGCCATAGGTGAACGAAAGTTCAAAGCTGTTATAGTACTTATTGGAATAGTTTTGTTATAATCGTGGTAAAATCCACTTGGTAATTTAAATTACTGCTTGCAATAACTAATAGCATATAATTAATTAAATGAAATCGTAGGCTGGGCCTAGGCTGATTGCTTATTCATGCGCAATAAAATCATTTAGTATAATCCGAGCGAATTTCTAACAAACATGATGTAAACTTTTTTCTCAAACTATTAATTATTACCGTTAACAAATACAGTGTAACTCTAGGTACAGTTTATTAATTTATAATCACAATTTTCAGCTGAATGTCAAAGGAAACTTTTCTGAGATTTAGATACGTTCTCATTATCATTCTACCACGCTCATGTTCTCTAGTGTTTGTTGTACTTATAGCTTTCGATATTATTATTCGAGATCAAATAATTTCCATAATAAATTATATGGAATAGGCACAGATTTTCGATGATTTGGACTATGGATTTCATTATAATATTATAAACTAATTGAACTCTAAAGTTTATGTTCTTGTATATATAATAATATTTCGTCTTTAGCCTAGACTCGTCAGTATAGTCTGGCGGTCTAAGTGTAAGACCTTGACTTCGCAAAGATGCCAGCGCCACTCAGCGCGAAGATTGTTGTTGAATGAGCTGTATTTTAAGATCCCCATTCAAAAATTTATTCGATGTCCCTGGGGATTATACGCCAAATTATCGCGTAATCAATAAAATTATGTTTGTAATAACAACGATCTTGGAATGTCTAGTTATGCGGACCACTTCATTTAAGCATGACAATAAGGAGATAATGTAATGAAACGAACAGCAGACGTTACAATTAACCAACTACAAGCGCATCTGTTCGTCTAAAGTCGGGGTCATCGAAAAATTGACATGGTCATAAAGAAATTACGTTAATTGAGATAATTCGGTTGACGCTATGTATGTGGCAATACTCGTAGAAGGAAGAACTCAGAAGTCAAGTATCACAAACTTTGCGCTGAGAAACGTTTCATATATTTCACATACTGCTGTCCATGTCCAACAACAACTTCGTCTTCACTCGACATTCTTAGCTGTCTATAACATGAGGTTGAGCAAAATATTTACTTCGATGTCGGTGATAGCAACTGTGACCACCATAAAATCGTATTTTGATTTCTCTCAAACGCAGCTACCATACATAATATCAACACATTATACCTATCCATTAACTGCAGTAATATTGATAATAAAACACAATCATTGAATATTTATTGCTAGTTAACAAGTATTTATTAATTCATTATTAACATTTATGTGTTCATTTTCAGGTAAGTGACTACGATTTGTATGGTTATGCCTGGCAACGTAATACAAGTAAGTAGAGTTAGTGTCAAAAAAACTACTTAACAGTAGCAGTTAATTCTACTAGGTTAATAGCAACTCATTTAACTTTAAATATGTTTTATACGAGTATTATACTAAATAATTTTTTCTCTGGATTTTTTTCTCTGATTAAGAAATAAATCGGTGCCTAGCGAGGACTCTATAAACATGTGTGGTTTTGAGAAATGAGTTAGAATACAAAAGTTTTGCGGAACGTTTTCTTTTGCAAAATTTCTAGATATAAAATAATCACCGCGGAATTGAACGATAATACAAAACTGCATGTACAAATGAGAACTCTCTATTGCTCCCGATTTTGTCGTCCACTCCTCGATTTTATCTGTGTTAACAAAATCCCACCTTTTTATTGGGAGGATTGAAATGCAGACTGAGAAAACTTCAGAAAAAATGTATCTAGCAAAAACGTGGAATTCCCCAATGATCAGTCAGAGCATAAAAAGGAGTCTTCAGTGGTAAATATGTTTTGTTATATCAGGAGTTATTGACAGTAAAACAGAGTTTGGTTGTATTAAAAGATGACGCCATATAAATTTTGACCCTAAAAAGGATCTAGAGGTAGCGTGTAGTGCTAATTGTTTAGTAATAAAAATAAATGGATGTATCTAAATGCTAGTAACGAAAGTACATTTGAATTTAATTTTATATGAAACTTAATTATGAAAAAAACGTTGTCTCAGGTAAAAAAACACCTTTCCCGAAACATGTCATATTTACATGACATGACAAGATTTTTTAATCATGTTGTCCAACAACGTGATTTTTCAAATTCGTTTCGTCTACTGCACTAGCTCAAGTACTTACGATCAAAGATAAATGATGTATGGCTGTGGTAATCGGATTTGATAAATTACCATCAATCCGTTAAAAAACTCTCGCTCACTGGTAGCTCCAGAGAGAGTCTTTTGCCATGCTTTCTTGATTTCAATATTAATAATACACACAGAGCGAATATAAAAAAGAAAACAACTCATTGGTAATTAAGAAGGCGCGGTTCGGAATAGTTGTAAGATGAAAAATCGTTCTGGTTCGAGCAGGGATTGTGCAAGGTTGAGTTCTGAATGCACGGCTGGCGCGGCGTCTGAAAGCGGAGCGAGCAACGTTTCGACAATAAACTAAAATATCGGACCCGCTTTAATTGGATGGGAAACACTTTTGAAATCCGCGGGTGGCGATGCCGCGAATTGCTCGGTGATAGACTCCGGAGATCAGAGGCGTGCAAGCAGTAGTGGTGGTGTGCCAAAGTCTGGCAAGTACCTTTGGCCCTTTTTGTTGACCACGTCAACCAGGGCAAGTTCCGTAATTTACGCCCCTTTTTGATTAACCCACCTACCTTCACAACTGAATTTACAAAAAACCTGAAAATCAAAGAAACTTCCCTACGGTATTTCCCGACGAATGATTTAGTGTCCCACATATACTGCACCGAGGGCGAGTGTTCAACTTACCCTACCCTAGCTACACACCTGCCATTAAACAATAGTAAGACTAAACCGGTGGTTCCTAGTTTCGAACCTAGCAGACCTTCTAATAAATGTCATTATATCCGACCATTCCGCTGAATATACTTATTTTCTGTGAAATTCTGTGGTGCCAAACTCCTCGGCTGTAAAACCGGAGAAAGGGAGAGAATAGCGGGGTTTACAGCGTTTTAATTATGGGCTTCGCAGTCGGCGTTGACCAGCTGATGTGAATCGATCGGTATTTCTTGTGTGCGACATGCGGATTTCTGGTTGGCTTGCGCATTTTCTTTTAGTTGGTATGTGGGTGTGCTTTTTCATCGAGCCGTTTAAACTTCTTAACATGTGATTAAAACTTTTCAATTTATTGGTAAACCAAGTGTCAAGAATATTTTACATTGATTTTCATTGTTTGCTTATCGCCAACAGGAGCCCGTGGACGATTTGTAGCCCGCAATCGTCACAAGATCGTCACGAGATCACATGGAGCTACATATTCTTGAAAGTAGGTTCAAAAAGTGGGATAGATTATGTGGATTCGATAACGAAATCGATTGACCTGACCCACTTGAAAACAATTTTGGCAAATCATTGAAACAAACATCGTGGGAAAGTAGGTGTATATCTGAGACGGAAACAAATACCTGAAAGTTACGATCTACTAAAGGGATCATAAAATACAGCTATTTATTGGGCACACACAGACATTTCACGGGTTTGTATGGCAAGGCGTACTATGTGAACATATTGATTTTACTTACATTGTATACGAAAGTACATACCAATTCAAGAAAATATCCGTTCAGTATCAAATTGAAAGATGTCTATGATGAGCGTATTTGGATTCAATTTGTTCAAGCTCATATTATTAGGTATGACTGTAATTTGGCAGCGACTTCAGAAGTAGATTAACTTTAATTATTCAACAAAGGCTGCAGAGGTACCCCCTTGAAAAGAAAATTGATGTGTTTTTCGATTTTCATTTTCATTTACCGGAAGAGAGATATTGAGGCAAGTGGGAACATTCAAAAAATAACACGGTGTATTTCATTATATAATTCAAATGCGAAGGTGTTTGCGCAAGCAATCCTTATGTGTTATGGAAAGTAAAACTAGAATCAGATGAAAATCCCAAATGCTCACCTTCCATCGGAATTTAATTCAGTTTACTGCATTCCTCCACAACTTCATGTACTGCGCAGCCATCAAGGCAACAATTTGTTGATTCTCTCATGAAAACAAAAAAATAACACGCAGCCTTGGAAGCTCACTGAGTATTTTTTGTATGTTTTGAAACCATCATGTCGTTTAATATCTCTCAACACATCTCTTTTTGTCGAGATTTAAGTACGCTGTGTACCACTAATTCCTTGCCTTGCATTCTTCTCGATGCAGTTCCGAGTAAAAGGTATCTTACATGGAATTACATACAATAGAAGAGGACGCTAACAATGTGGGTATTAAAATAACAAAATAATTCCAGCACAGCCTCCACTGACTGTGGCAATGTGCTATACCAAAGACTTGAATAATGCTAAAATCGATGCACTTGAGATGTAGAAACAACCATCGGGAATCTTGTGATGGAATTTAAAGTTCGCTGTTTTGCAAATTGGACAATGAGAGTAACACACGCGCAGAACTTGTCTGAATTTCAAATTCCTACGAGTATCCAGAGTCGTAAAAGAAGCTTCTATTTGTGGTAGTCCTTTGTAAAGTCTGACGCTTCCACTGGACGTACTGCTCGTTTCTGGATTGTGTCCAGTGACTTTGGAGAGCATCCCCACACAGGCGAGCAGTACTCCAGCGATGGTTTGATTTCCTTGTCAAGGTAGTTTTTCTAGTCTTCCGACTACTGAACTGAATCTATTTGTAGATCCTCATCCGACAATTGTTTAGATAATCTTCGTTAATCTGGATAATATTTTGGTCCCACTGAACTTACAAGGAGTGACATTGCTTCACCTGCAAATTGATTGTAGAGTATTTAACAAGAGCAAGGAGGGACAATCTTTTAAAGGATTAGACCAATCAGGACTGACCAACCAGGAAGGACAGAAATGAGATTTGTCCGCCAATTCTCTTGAAATTTATTGAAAATATCAATATAAACGTATACATTTGGAATAGTGGGAGCGTAAGCAGCTTTACGCATATCATTTAAAAATTCTATATAGTGTTTTATAATGTTCTGCAAACAACAAATAATATAGTGAAAAGAGCTTCCCATAAGTTCACATATATCCATGCGACAAAACGCATTAAACGTTTCACTGTAAAAATACAGGTTTTTGCATAGATGTGGATGGTAAATGTCTTCTTTCTTGAATGCTTAAAACATAAGGCAGTATTAATTGTTTCTTTGAAGCCTCTTCTCGCATTCCTTTTACATCTAACGCTACTGGACTTCCGCAGTGCCGGATTCTCCCAATTATGCCAGAATTACCAATTCGACATATGTGTAAAGACCTTTTTTATCTTAGCAAAGCTGGTAATTCAACTACAAATAGTCTTATATGTGCTTAAAAACTATGGGTATTTGTTGGGTTGAAAGCTGTTTAGGATTGATTTATTAAGTAATTCTTATAGAAACCACATACTTTTCTTTTAGTTAAAAGAATAAAATAAACACAGAGTTTCACAAATAAAACTCTCTTTTTATGTTGTTAGATGTTTTAATCAATCTCTAAAAAGTTTTATTTCATGTTGTCAATGATTTTAGATCTAGAAATACCTGAATCCGTCTCTGGACTTAACGAAGGAGTATTCGCAGCTAATTTTTTTCACCTCGCGACTACAGACAAGATTCCTGCGATTTTACTGCGAACTCGCGACTTCCTTTAAATTAGCCACCGTTGTTCGATGTTCTTCTAAAGGAAGTCCCCTTATGACGAGTTGTCTCAATCGACATTACATTGCGTATCGAAATTAGGACATATACGAAGATCTTAACCACTCTTGGCTCAGATTTATGTTCTCACAATAGTGAAGTAAGCCTTTACTATTTGTTAGAGAACAATTCATCATATCAAGAGACACGAATTGAAACTAGAATTTATTCCGGAATAAAATTGCTAGGCCGGTATTCGAATGCGGAACGTTTTCTCTTGCAGACAACACTATTTCTCGTATTTGATCTATTGACAAATGGATTAATGTTGAGGCTGCCTTAAGGTAACAACCATTATCCTTGAGGCATTGAGGAAACACTATTGAGGTTCAAGGAGGTCTTAAGGAACGTCTATAAATACAATCCTAAGTGTAAGAGGTACACATGTTCCACCTGACGACTCGGTCAGTGTAAAAAATTTCTTGTACCTGTCTTCAGCGATAAATTGCGCAATGTTGCAAATTTTCCTACCGCAGAGAGCCCCGTACGCGCAATATTTCTTATTACGTTATTAATTTTACGGCGGTCTTAGTATCTTCTGTCAAGTCTTCGACTTAGCGGGGTGCTAGTCGTACCCGTAGGTACTTGGATGACAACGAAGATGCGTTGAAAGCGATGGCGGTACGCATATATCCGGTACCATTGGTGCCTGTATGGAGGTAAGCGGTGGTGGTGTAGGGTTTACCCAAACTTTCCAAATACAGCGTGATAACGATAAGCCGTAGTTCCAAGGGCACGCCCTTGAACCGAATTTAAGTAGAAACGTTTTTATAAACTTACGTCCTAAAAAGAAAAAAGCCTACTTCTTAAAATGAGGATTGTCAATGTTATTGAGGAAACATTTGTCCTTCCGCCGTTATGAATTTTGACTTCAAAAACCCTCTTAGAATCAATTTTAGTTCGTCAAACCAATCGAGAAAAAAAGACGCTATTTTAGGCCCGCAATATAGAATTCTATATTTCTGAGATCATTCTGGAAATCAGCAACCTACCCCCTCCCTCTTCGGTCTCTCAATTGCACTACGTCAAACCTTCAAAAAATCTTCCGCCATGTTAAGTCCACCATTTTGAATGACCACATGTTGCTATCATTTCTGACATCAGAGAAGCCAAAAACTATAAGATATCTAAACTTCGTTTTGTTTCGCCCAGTAAATCGAGATTTCATCCCACTGTGCGCTGTGTAAACTGCGTCGATTCAACTGTCAATTATGTCATTCCGGACTCTCACGGTTCCAACTGGATACACTCCGGGTTAGCTTTCGTAACACAGCGAAGTGACGCACATGATGACAACGTACACAAAAATGCTAGTCTGCATGGTATCCACCGCATAAAATAAATGATAACCGACAACAACATTCATAAATTAAATTCCGCTGATTTAAGCTGAGGAAGATCGCGCCGGGCTGCGAGACTGGCGCGTGCAGATAAAAATCTTCCGGTGTCTAGCGACGGTGATGCTGGTCGCCATAGTAACGAACATGAATGGACCAACAACATGGATCGTTTTTCCAAAATCACTTTGATATCGTGAAAACGTCGTCGGGCGATGATTTGAATATCATGTATGTTAAATATAAAATTATCGATCTAGTAGAGACGAGCCAGGCCCTGTAATACTATACCCCGGGCGAAAAGCTACTCTGAGGATTTATGCAGTCTTATTAAAGTCTGATCTTGAATCTTTTTGCAGAGCCCATGACGTTTGCGATGAAAGTAATGAATTCATTGAAACTCGAATGTACAGCAAAATAAATACTGTCAGGGCAGTGATGGGAAATATAAATGCGTCATGTTAACGTTGAACATGAAATGGAAGCAGAATCTCTGTACCAAAACCAATAAAGCTAAATATTCATTCCACGAAGTCTACAATCAGCACTAAGTGGATACGGCACATGTAAACTTACCAACCGCAACAGGTCTTCGCAATCCTAGATGCTCAGAGAAATTTAAATTTTACAACGGTCGAACAGTTTCTTTGCTCGCGCATGTATGTTATTTCTATTGTCCCATGTTCTAGCTTCAATTTGCAATACAACACATTTTACATTTCACCACAAGACTTCCCGTTTAAACAGAGTAGGCCTGGGAATAAGATCAGATACTCAGATGCTAATGATTTGAATGTGTACAAACATCTGCAAAATATCCGCTGTCTATTTTAATGCGAAAGGTGATTTGAACCTGACCAAGATACCTATCCTTACTGTTATCATAAGAGGGGACTCTACCTAGAATTAAAAGCGTTTAGTATGGATTTCCAATATTTCGTTTACAGGGCTCATTTTTCAAGATAATGGACGATTTCTATTTGAAAATGATAGAGAAAGGCTGACTGTTTATTTGCGCGATGCCCTTTTTTCAATGTTCCATACAAAATTTTAGATATCGTTCATGTACGGTGCCACAATATTTTATTTCAAGCGCTTGATTTTGAAAATATTTTTCATCCAGATCATAGAGAACTATGCCCGCGCGAAGCCCTTTTTTTGATATTCTGCTTACTTTGGTTATTAAAAGGTTAAAAAGACATCCAGAATGAGTCAAGAAATGTCAATGTTGAAAAATAAGCGCTGTGAACGAAATATTGGAAATCCATGCGAAACTATTTTTATTCTAGGTAGAGTCCTCTCATAAGTTGGGTACTACAAATACGAACCCTGGAAAAAGAGCCAGAGACCTTGGCTATCCATCGAACTCGTTAGTTTTCCCACTTAAAGCGATACATTAAATTAGATACTCGCAAAGCATAATTACCCAGGCATTTGCCTGTTGGTTCTCTGGAAAAGTATCTGACATTTAAAATTGTTATTTGTATTCATTGCGGAGACTTGTTATTCAAACGCTTTTTATTCAGCGACTGTCGCAGACGAAGAAATGCCTCTACCGCCGCTCCAATTGAGCGAATGCTTTATGGTAATCGCGCCATTATTTATAGAATTCCGTGAAGTACCATCACCGAGATAATAAGGTGATCGATTCGGTTTGAGTAATGGCCATATTGATGAAAAGGAATTAATTAACACGTTCTATTGTCTTCATTTTCTTTGTAGCTTCATTTACGCTCTGCAAACGGAGATGATCACTTGTTTTCTCACAATTATTTTTAATTTGCTCCTCATTTGGTAAGTCGTATCGTTAACTTGTCTATCGATCTCAATGTTATGGACGTTTACTTAAAATAACTCCATAGAGCTTTCGAATAAATGATCTTCAGTATAGTTAAAAAATAGGAGTCAGCTTACTTGACGCCATATTTTTTAGTAAGTTTAGTTATTCCTATAGACTCTCCTCGTATATCAATTGCATTTCGCACAACGATGCGAAAATATTCTCACACTTACACGTATAAGTTGTAATGTCACCAAGAGCTATAAATTATACTTTGCTGACTACCCGTACGAGTATTCAAAGCTTTGCAATTCTAATTATTCGATTTTTACGCTTTTTCATGTTGTCCCTTTTACCGCTAAAGCTTCGTGGTGTGTACCGGTATGAATATGCAATGAAGGTGTGATATTAATTATTAGAAATCACATGTTCTTGGTTGACCTTACATGAAAGTTATTATTTTTCTAGTCGTGTGTTGAATAGATTTGCATGAAGGCGTAGGTGGAACAGTTTAATTGATATCAGTTGCTATCTAACAATGAGATTTTACTTTTGTTTTTTTTTAAAAGGCAGAAAGGTATGTGGAGTGATGAAATTTATTCAACGGCTTCATTTCTTCAATCATTCTAAATATATTAAGTTAGTTACTATATATAAATAGTAAATAAGTAAGAAATCAATAATTTTGATCGTTTTTTATAACTATAATAAATTAAATGGTCACTTTAGATTATGCTAACATTATAACACAAGCTAGAGTCAATATACCTCAATATTAAATTTAGAGATTTGTTGATGTTAACAATGAAACCATTAATCACGACGCTTACCGTACAAAACTGTTGAAAATAAATTCAAATTTCCAATCATTGTAAATTGTGTAACAATTTTAAGCATAAAAGGGCATGACGAATAATTACAGTGTCGTCTACTCCCATTGATCTATGTCTGTCTAATACTTTTCAACACAATTTCCAATCGTTAGAAATTGTGTAACAATTTTATTTTGCGTAAAAAATCTGTTCAAGTTTAGCACTTACCTTGAGAGAGTCTCGTCTACTCCCGTCATTGATCTGGACTCTATTTCTATCTGATATATTTTTATACATTTTCCAACGATTGAAAATTGTGTAGGGACGTTGTCTCGCGCAAAAAAAGTGCTGCGAAAATTTTAGCCTCATTCATATTATACCAAAAATGAGTCTATGCTTTTTATTATATCAACAATATCGGTAGACGATCTCATAAAACTTTAACGTCATTACACCAACAAAGAAAAGGATATTTTCCAACGGAAAATAAAATTCTTGAAATGTGAATCAATCTACTTGACTCATTTTTTAAGGATATTTTTTATGATGTTCATATATCTTCTTGAAAAAATAAGAGCATTATATCGATTCTGTTGATTTTATTTGCTCGTAGTCACAGATTAACGACTGGAGTATTCACTGTACAAGTACATTGATTTTTCATCCTTTCTAAAAGTCAAGTATGCGGTAAAATTTCACTTGAAAAATTCCGCATATAACGAGAATTTAATCACAATTAAATAGCATTAACGAACTCTCTATTTCCCAACGAACTACAATGAAATAATAAATTACTCTTTCTTATATAAAATCCTTCCGTGCAAAATTATTAGACTGAAAAAATATGGTTCTGCCGTTTTGTTTGAATCTGCAGAAAAGTATCACTTTAACATCCATGAGAATTGTCATACAAAAACAACAATAGTTTGCGGTGAAATACATGCATTGTGCTACTATTAATTTTTCAAGTAGAATTGTATAGAGACAATTTTGTATTTCCTTAGATACAGACATATTTTTCTTGTAATGTCAGGTAGTCTCACGTTTCAATTTCGTTCAATTTAGTGTCCTTTCAAGTAATAGCAGGACGTTATTTTGTATGTAATTCAAATCAACTTGTTGCTTAACAACGCATACGGATGCAAAAATTGTCGGAACAGGAAAAGCGACATGATGAGAATCTAATCTAAATTTAAAGAATTTTCTATTCACGGGTTTTTTTCTATTTTAGGTCGGTTTTTCAATGTTATATTTAATAGATTGTTCATTGGCCAACGGGAAAAAAATTTATTTTGTGACCATAAGTTAAGTATAACTAGACCTCCTGAAATTGTACGCTTTTGACACTACAAATAGCTACTTACAAATTGTTATTAGACAGCATTTACTGAAAGAGCAGAAAGATGAATAAACGCGCTGTTTTGAAGCTTGACCATCCACTAGTTTTAGAATGTTTAGTCTACAAAATGCACTTATTCTTGATCGTTAATATGCAATCAAAAACCGTGCTACCTTAATTATTTGTTTGTGTACATAACCTCATTTGCTCATTGTAAAATCGTTTTAATGGCTAGCCGAACCAATTGATAGATCTAGAATTAGGAAAAGTTAAAAACAATATCTTATGCTACCAGATATTTAGGTTATGTATATGTTGATTCTCAGTGTTTCCCTGAAATATAGCATTTGGTCATTAATCATAGAGATAAACTTCACAGTTGGTGGGGCAAGGGACTTCGTGTATGAAAAGTAGTAAATGATTGAAAGTCTAAAAATTATTAAGAGTACTATAATACTAATAAAATTTTATGCTGCAGTCCAGGTGTTAGGTCCTTTGACTTCGTAAGTTACTAATGGGCGTCCCCATAGAGGGCGACACTTGAAAGAAGATGAGTTGATCTTGCTATCACACCCTTGACTGGGTTACGTATATACCTGCCACCCAAATGCTCGCCACAGTTAGACCGCCAGGCTATACTGACGAGTCTAGGCTAACACCGAAACATGCATGTCCATAGCAGGGTTGAAGCATAGTGGAGAGCATACACTAATAAAATTACTATGAAATACTATTATAATAAGGAGAACGCAAAACCAATGACAGATGTCCACTTTGACGAACACACACCTTGAGGAAGTTTCAAGGAAACCTTAGCATTCCCTTTCATCAAAAAAACTTTCTTACGTTTCAAAGAAATCTTGAGAAACTTAGTCCGACTGAACCAATGACAACTGTTCACCTTGATACGTCAATGATGAAAGATCCCCCGAAAAGTCACTAATTAGGCAGATGCTCGAAGGAAATATACAGCGAGGCACACTGGGCGACCCGACCCGACTAACCGTTAGCATCCAGTCTTCGTCTTTATTCAAAAGCAATTTGTTTAAAAATACGTCGCGATAGCATCTGAAATTGGAAGATGAGGAGATAGCAGGCCTGACTGGAACGCTCTTTGAAACAGATATGCGATACCAGTACCTGCAACCTTGGTACAAGACTTATAATAGGATCTTGTGAGTAATCTGTTAATTCTGATCTGGACAATAGGAATAGACGCGCGATGGTAATTAGCGGTTGTTCAGCGGGATCGATGGACATGTTTCCTTTCCGTGTTAGACCAGCGATGTGTAGACAAGTCTATACGGAGAGAATGTGCACTAAAATAAAGATTCAGCTTTTCATTAAAAAAATATTTTGTGACTTTTGTCAACATATTTTTTATAGATAACCTCACGGAAAGGCTGATAGGCTATTGCACTTCATAAGCACTGCGCGAAGATAAATGTTTATTCACATTGACCCTAAAACGGAGTAGATTGTAACCATCGGGGAAAAAAGTCCTCGATAGCTCATTCTACAACGCCAAGAATCTCCAAAAGAAGGACTTTTGGAACAGGCTTGTTCCAGGCGTTGTAAGCTCAAGCTGGTCAGTACTTCAGTAATGGTATGATCTGGGCCTTGTATAGTATTAGTATCAGTAGCTGTTTCGAAGAAAGAAGTATAATTTCCTGGAGCGGGAGAATTCTCAGAAGATTGATGGAAGATCTTTACTGCTGACCAGCATGCACTTCTTCGTCAAGCTTATTGTCTAAATCTTCTGTGCGTTAAACTGAACCCCGTTTGTACATCAGATCCCTGAGAAAACTATCCAACCAGTGGCACAGACATGGTGGCAGCCCATAGGCAGCAAGCTTGATCAAAAGTCTCTCATGCCACACCCTATCGAAAGCCTTCAATATATGTGAGTCATAGGCTAGAAGATGTTCCGTGGATCTCTGCTCACGAAAACCATATTGGCGATCGTTGATGATATTATTTTTATCCAGATACTTTACAAGCTGCACGTCAATAACAGCCTCCATTACTTTGGACATAATGACCATGAGCTAGTTCATAGAACCATGGAACATTAGTTCCCACTTGCCAAGAAAAGTCATGCACATCTGTCGGTTATGCAACCAATGAAACGTTATTAGTGTAGGTATATGTAATTTCCAAAGGAAGGGCAATATGGATATTTTAAACATTAGTTTTCCACCAATTCAGATCCTATTTTAAGTTTTAGGAAAACAAATCAAGCATGTCAAGAATAATGCAATTAAGCTTTTAATGATTGAGAATCAGTCTATAGCACATTTTGAAAGGCAAACCACAGAGCAAACGACTGAGGCAATTCAATATCACAAAAATCCAAGGAAAGCGTTGTTCCTGTCCTCTAAACAAAGCCTGTCCCATGATATAACATTTTATGAAACATGCATGCAGTGAACTTTACCATGTACGAAGATAAACCGAAACTGGGTATTTCACTGTCGATGCTCTTCCAGCATGAAGTCGACATAATAGAAATCACGTGTCTCATTGCTATTCAAACTCGAACCGGATTACGTACGTCGTATATCAATCAGCAACGAATTTTTTTCGAGACGTTCGTGGAATACATTACCACTTTTTTTGACAAGATCTCTTGCAGACTTTCGAAATTCTTGGAAACACACGTTCGATACAGCACACTATAGTTCAGAACATGTGGTGACATGTTATCTTCAGATGAACAGACGTTGTGGATTATAACCATCGGGAAACAAGCTTCCTGGCTGCTCATTTTACAATATCTCCCAAAGAACGACTTTTGGAAGAGGCTCGATCGGGGAAGTTTGACCTGGTGAGGATGGCCCCATAGGGACCCTCTAGTGTTTGATCTCGTTGCGACTCTTGATATTATTGTACTAGGCAGCTCGGTGGAACATTTGCCATGTATAGAATGGAGACAAATCATCCTTCGACGATCGTGACAGAACATGCTATTTTTTATACTAGAAGCTTGAAGGAAGATGACCAGCATGCGAATCCTTTGTCAGGGTTGCTATCGGAGTCTCCCATGCTCAAACTGAACTCCATTAGTAGATCCCCATTCCACAATTTTCTCAATGTCCTCATTAATCTGAGCAGCATGTCCTCGCCGAAATCAGGTCTCTGGAGATGGTAGTGGTTTGCCCGATTCCCTGCAGGAGATAAGGGTGCTATCATCTGCGAAGCTGTAGGTGGGACTATGTGTTGATTCCCAACAGTTCGATGTGCAGCAAACTCGTACTCAATACAATTCATTTCATTCAATATGTTGCTCACCTGAATTGAATATTGTGCATGCATTCCACATCGAAATTCATATATGGTACACACGTTCGGATGCACGATGTGAAACCAGTCTTGATGAGGCTCATCTTTAATTATATTTTCGTTTCCTACTTCTTACGTTGGCGAATTGTGAAGAGCAACGCTCCATTCATGGCATTCTGAATCAGTTTCTTAGTCATATGGCCACTCCAAGTCAATGGAAGCATCATGTGTCATTGAAAAACGTACGCCGTAATTGATTTGCTGTTCAAGCGGGCTTTTTCTTCATTAACATCGCCATTATAAGGTACTGAATAGTCATTATAACAATGCATCGATCGGGCAGTGTAAATAAATTACTTAGTTGAATGAACTATGGTTATTACCCATTAAATACTCTGCTTTATGGTAAGTTGTCTGTAGTATTGGTTGTTATCCATCTCATACAAGGTTGATAAAATACGTTTTTGATACATACAATACAATACTTTCTAGAACTTCTTATTTTCTGTGCCATTTAGGGTGTGACCTGAGAGATTTTTGATCAAGCTTGCTGCCTATGGCCTGCCACCGGGTCTGTGTCACTGGTTATATAGTTTTTCAAGAGAACGCTCCTTATTTGTGGTGGTGGATGGATATGCTTCCGATGTACTTACCATCAATGCGGGTGTTCCTCAAGGATCTGTCCTTTCTCTAACGCTCTTCTTGCTGTACATGAACGGCGAGGGCAGCATGCTGTTCAGATCAATGAGGACATTGAGTAAATTGGAATGGGAATATACAAACGTAGTACAGTTTAACGCGCAGAAGACGTAGACAACAATCCTGATGATCTCAATCTCTCCCTCCGGACACCCAATACTTGAATCACCTTCCATCAAGCTTCTGGGAATTAACATCAACAATAACATGTCATGGCACGATCATGTTGCTGGCTTCGCTAGCTCGGCATTCTAGAAGGTGAGGGTTCTCTTCAGCTCAAGGAAATCATATTCTCTGGAACAGCCGCTACTACTATACAAGGCCCAGGTCAGACTATCGCTGAAGTAGTGCTCGCATGTGTGGGGATGCGGCCCAAAGCACTCCCTGAAGCTTCTGGACACAGTTCAGATGCGAGAAATACATCTAGTGAATACGACTGACCTCACAAATGACCTCCACAGTCTGTAACATCGAAGAAGAGTGGCTGGTATGTCCCTATTCTATAGATATTCTCATGGCAGATGGTCGACCGAGCTGTTCCGCAAAATAACTATAGGGCGCATCCTCACCAGATCGAGCTTACAATGCTACGAACAAGCCTGCTCCAAAAGTCGATCTTTTGGAGAACCTCGTCGTTGCGGAATGAGCTACCGGAGAGTTTGTTCCCCGATCGATATAGGTAATCTACAGCGTTTTAAGGTTAGATTATCTATAAAAAACGTCTGTCACCGTCAGTCACACGAAGTCGGCTACTTTTTTTATGCCCTATTACGTGAGAACTACAACGTCACAACGTACTTGACGTCATTTTTTTTAATAGGCTTCCAATACTGTTAATTCAATCTGCTCGACTCATTTTTCCGGTATTCTTCCACATAATTGAAAAACATGCAATTTTCATTCAAGACAAGGTCGGAAACTACCCGTCCTATCATATTAGAAGGCATTCTCGACCGGATTTTAAAACGAATTCAATGTTCAACCTTCGGCAGCTGTAGTATAGTGCTTGTGAAAAGGATTTGTTTGTAACCTAGATTGCAAGCGGTTTACAGAATTCAACATAATTCATTATTTTACAAACATGCAGGCACCTGCATGGACAATATGCGGCGAGTTGTTTTCGTTTGTCTTTTTACGAATTTTAAACTGCATCTAACTGTTCGAGATACATAAATGTACTACTTTTAAGGTCGGTCTACGGTATAAATAGTGTATCATTAGGCTTCATACAACATAAAGTGTTACTCGAAGCAGCATTGTGGTACTTCGATGAGGTGGTTATTTTTTGGGTGTATTGAAACAACGATATTGATGGATGATTACAACGATAAGTATTAAAGGTTGACAAATTTCATTTTCTGTTTGTTAAGCTATAAGTAATATTGTCTAGGTTAGTGGTACATTTACATGCCTCTTAATACTTCTTCATTAGTGGGTGTAGCAGTTTTAGGCATACGTCTGTGAATAAATTTTTCAAATTCGTCGATATTCGTATGCCCTGTGATAGATATAATAAAGTAATCTCTCTTGGTATCCACATGACTGCTGTATTTGGTCTCATCCGTAATTTAAGACGTGCAGCGTGTCTTACCGCGTCTTTTTTGTCCGGACGCCTCTCGCTCAATATAGGAAAGCTGAGACGAACGTTCGTTCACGTTTGGTAGTCTAGTCAATATAGAATATACTATGTATGAAAGTTCCAGCATGTGTAAATGTGTAAATACAGAAAAGGGAGATTTGAGACTCAATTTTGTAATAAAAATATTAGAAAGGAATAGGTGCGGGCAAGACTTGAACCTGTACCTTACATTTGATTTAGATCGAATGCATACCGCGATGCTGTGGTCGAGCGGCTACGGTGGCCGCACTTCACTGCTTGTCTGTCTGTTAAAATATCCCTTGGTGGAACTTCTATCTTGTATTGAAATAAATAATCCCTCGTATAGACTTGGATACAATCAAACAATTATTTTGGAATGACGATGTTGCCATATAATGCTAACTGAACTGTCATATGCCCGAATATTAAATTCTTAATCAAATGTCAAATACTTGTAACTGAAGACTCAACTATAACTTAAAACATCATCTAGACATCAATAATGTAATGAACTCTCACAATGACTTGTCTGTGAAGACTCTTCCTCGTTAAAAACAGATGGCACCGTTGTTGGCGCACTTATACCTTTTCCTTTTGTGGGTCAATATAGCCTAATAATAATTCGACAAAGGCATCTTAATTGTCATATTTTCACATAAATAAAAAAGGAGATCTCTATAGGGATTATTAGAAGTTAATGCAGACTTCTTAGCGTGCTATCATCAGGATTCCAATCTGATAATATCATATCGCAATTAAAGAGAGTAAGAATCTTCCGTTCAAGGTAACTATTTGCTATTTATCTATCAGATTTAATTCCTAGCTTCAAATACACGATATGTAGGTCAGGTTCTAGAAGCTCCAAGAATTCTCTCATGAAGTTTCTAGAACTGATCAACTAGTTATAAATATGAAAAAGCAAAAAGACTTATATAAGTGTAAAAGCTGAAGTACTTTGATTTAAAGTTTAGTTTACAAATTTGTTAATAAACTGATAGTGGAACAAGTCTGCAAAAACTCAAATCTCAAACTATATTTTCTATACAAAGAGAAAGTAGAACACTTTTTGTTGTCACTGCGGAATGTGGCAACGCTGTCCCCCTCTGTAAGACCAATCGCCAGCGGTGACAGTTTTACATAATAACAGTGAAAAAGGTGTTTTAATGGAACAAAAGTGAAACGATATGACAAAGCACTCGTCAGCAGTAGAAGCGTTTTATTTGCAAGTGGCAAACTAAACATTTCATATTATATGAGGGACGATATTACGGCAACGAAGATTAAACCACATCAACCAACTATTTATTGATGATACCATCCGTGAGATGTGAAAGAGCGAAGAACTCCTTTCTCTCTTCTCCTGGCGACCAGTACATTTTAACAGTGCGATTTCAGGTCTGCCTTGAAAAAGCGCCATATTTATGGTTTTTAATTTCCGTTACGTTCTACACCTGCATACATGCACCGAAGTTCTGTGTGTATTATAAGTCAGTTTATATCACTGTCGACCATGCGTACATACATAAATCTGCATATACTGCTGGACAAAAGTAAGTCTTTAGAAGTAGTTGTGGAGCTGATCGAATGGGGATCTACAAATGGAGTCCAGTTTAACGCAAAGAAGACTCAGACGACAACCCAGACAAGAAAGTTACTTGAATCATCTTCTATCAAGCTTCTGGAAATTAACATTCACAATGACACGTCTTGGCACGATCATGTTGCTCCTGGACGGTTACAATCTACAGCGTTTGAAGGGCATTTGTCAGTTCACAGCGCTTCTGGAGCGCGATAGACTATTTGCCATTGCGGGAGGTTATAAAGAAAACTTGTATACATTTAGTAAACTTTGGTTGATAGGTACTTCTGAGCAGCGGTGTAAACAGGTTTCGGAATCGCTGATACAAATAACACAAACATACGCGACTGGCAATACTTTCCGGTAAGAAGCAGTCAGAAATTATCGGTTTTCTAGCTCATATTTCAGTGCTGGCTTGCAAAATGCAGAGAAATTACAAGAATCCCGTGTAGAAAGCTACGGTAGAATAGGCAGGTTTGTTAATGCTCTGGAAGCTGTTATCGATATTTCAGTTCTGCATAGTAACAACAAAGTGAAGAAAGGTGTACGGATGTACCGCGTTAATCATTTTGACAGGGTATTTATTCATCAAAAATATTCTCTTAATAGATTATAATATTGATATTTTACAGGCTTTACTATCCAATTATATTTTATACTGACTATCTGACTGTTGTCAGATGTCACCGATTTCTCCCTGTAGATATAGAAGCGCCCATCTGGAAAGTTCCATAACCAAAAATATGCCATTCTGGATGGTTCTAGACATGGTTTCTGCATTATGTCTCTGACATATGAACTATATGTCGCTAGCGTGTAATCTTTATTGATGCAAGTAATTACATAGTTATACGGGTAGTATAGAAAAAATGAAAAACGTAATAAAGACCGCTTTAATGGAAGCATACCTTTCCACACTTCGACGCCGCATATTAACCGTCAATGTTAATTAAGTATAAACAATGACTTAAAAGCGGGTAACCTTGATCGCAACCAACCCAACGGTGGTAGTAGGTAATTGTAAAACAATTTGCAAAATTCTCGAGATGGATTGCACCACTCAGCGCTACATAGAGATCATTTACATTTAAATAACCCGTTAAAAATTGAATGTACAACAAAGACGATTTATTATAGAGTTTTTTCAACGTGCTGCATGTTGATGCAGGTAGCAATAACATCGATGCGTGATAGATGGATTTTAATGCGTATTGTTATGCACGCATACACTCCGAAGTAATAAGGAATGTAAAACATGTACATGAATAATTATACATTAAGTTGTATTCGATAGAGTCGCTCAATCCACCCACTATTGATATCATTCTACGGAATGGCTTATATTATTTTTCACGCAGATTCTAGAATTTTCAAATTCGTCTACATCATGAAATTACATGCCACTCTTCCGTCTCTTCTAATCGCGTGGTCTCAGTAACCGCTGCATCGATTTTGATAAAATTGTGAGAGACGAAGTTATAAAAAAATAATGAAAATTTCTACCAACTTATATATTTTCGGACGCCGTTAAACAATTTTTCATTTGTCGTTCATTGATAAATCTTCAACGTTTATGCGCGCATTGCTCGTATTTCGAGTATAGATTTGCAGTTAGATATTCGGAAGAAGAATGGTGAGAGGAGTGCCTGCTTAGCTCAGTTCCACTGTATCCTGCTTATTGGTGATGGTTACGTCAAAGATGTCTAGCTTTCTTCCCAGTGAAATCACATTCCAAACAGACAGACGGCACTCCACAATGCAATGATTTGCAAGCAATACATTACAATGAAAATTGATACAGCTTATAAACAATAGTGTCAGGCGAATCTAATACGCGTAGGACCCCTACGCAAAATGCAGATGTTGTACATCTGCTAGTGCTGCAAGATCTCTCAAATCTGCTCCTAGCGCCGCGAATCTCCGAACAGGGTCACAAAAATGGACATTCCAACGCCTGAGGAAGAAGATGCACCTACCTCTCGAATCAAAAGATGAACCATGCATTCACTGTGCCTGAATATCTTCGGATGAGTCGGTGTTAGGACCAGTGACGTGCAAGATTGCTGTTTTAGGACGTGTCCATAGGTTTTTACGTGAAAGGAAACTGCTGAATACGTCTTTGCCGGAGCTCATGTATACCTGTCTGCAGTTATGGAATATTTGACTGCAGACGTAACCATTGCTCAAGGTGGAGTCCTTCCTAACATTCAGGTTATATTGTTGAGTAAAAAATCGATAAGAAAGCATAAGATTGCATACTTAAAAGCAACCAGAAACGATAATCGGACAGAATTTGAATTTCTTGAAAGAAATGAATCCAAATTACATTATGTCACTTTATCTTTTTTCTTTTCCGTTAATTGCATGCAAAACAGCGGATGGAATTCTACTAATGGAATGAGATTTCATGATATCTCATCGTTACAATATGTCAAAGGGGTAGCTCTGTCGTTGTATTTAGTTTTCGAAAGGAAGTCGTTTTTTTGCCGACTTTTGCATCAATTACTCCTTCCCGCTGGCGATGAATGAACTAACCTCGGAAAACTGAACGCGAAAATGACAATTAGAAAAGCGTAAGTCATCAGGTAAGCGCTTAGAGGTTCGTCAGGGGCTCTCCCTTGAGTCCGGGCATAAAATTGAGTCTCGATTCGTGATCAGCACCCCTGAATTCGTCAGGAGACGATTTTGTATCTTGTTTTCAAAATTTTTTGCGATTTTCGAACGTCTGCTTTTTATACCTATGTCGAGTCGGAAAACAGTTTTCCCTATTATTTTTCAACTCTATCCGATGTGAAATTGTCTGCTGAATGCAGCGGTGTTGTCAGATTCACAGTATGACGTTTCGTTTTCCGAAAAAAAATAATATATTCTGCGCCCCAACATTAAAACAGAACTTTTCTTATACAAATTTTAGCTCCCATTTTAGAACGAGATCATAATAAAATTGTGGTAATATTCAGGAATAAAATTCGTTATTTCTGTTTAAAACGAAAAATTTCGATCATATGAAAAACATGTGTTTGCATACATTTCAAAGCAGTATCTAGGTACAATTTATATTTTTGATAAAAGCAATGTGTCTGCGGCCTTCCAAACTCCCCGTCGCTGCTCGAAGAAAGTCACATCTTGCAGACGCCGTTCACCGTCGGAGAGCGGCTCAACTGGATAACTGTACCTTTGACCTGAGGTCGTCTTCTTGTTTAAGCCAAATAAAATAATAGAATGGCTCCTAAAGACACTCCACACAGGAACATTCGTATCTACATTCGAGTGTATGTAGTGATGGTTGGCCGGCTCTTCTTCAAAATCAGAGTAATTGCTAATTAATATTTTAACTCGATAACTTGATAATTATTGCAGCTTACTTTCTCTGAACGGCCATACGCTGCAAATGCTGTGATGTATAGCATTTTATTGGGTTTAAGTAATTGACATTGTTAGTGAAAATGGAAACACTACAGTGGACGAGTGGTGTGACCTAGCGGCAACGACGTCAATTGGAGGCACGGGTTTGATTCCCATCCGCGCCAAAAAAACAGTCTATTTTTCTCACTCCAAAATGGTGTCTCACATTTCACTCTCTTATAATGATGAATGTACGAAAAGTTTGAGAGTATCAAAATTTCATGAGGCAGTTAGTGAAGTTAAAATTACAGAACCAGGCACCATGCTGACTGAATAAGAATTATCATCATCATCATTTCAGATGAAAATAGGAGGGACGAAATATTAATTTATCAATACGTAGTTTTTTTCGGTCAAATAGATTAATGATGAGGCAGTGACAAAATATTCCTCTAATGATTAAATAATATCCATGTCAAAGGCTTTGTCGTAAGGACGAAATGGTGAGTCATCGCTTCCAAATTAATGCTCCAGTTGTCGCCGTTCACATGGGACTTTTAAGAGGGTCGTTGTGAGACTTTACTAATGAACAGTAACAAATTGGGTCAATATAGAGCAAAAGATCAAAGATAGTGACGACTAGAGGTGGATTTCATCATTCAGTAGCGTGCGAAGTTTGAATAATAAGGTAAATCTAGTATAAGATCTACAAAAACGGTTTACGGCACTGATTTATCTATGGTAACCTGAATTGAACTACAGGTCATTTGGATGCATTATCGGGATTCCTAATCGTGATTACCATAACAACCATGGATTATGAAACAGTCATTTTCCAAGTTTTTTTTATATATCATTTGTATATAAGTTAGTGTAGTTGAAGTGTGTGGAAAATTGATTGATTGTCAATTATTACTCGACACAGAGCTGCTATATTGAGCATAAAATTGTGTTCGAGAAAAAATGTCGAAATATTTATTCTTGTACGCCGATTGCACCAATCACAAAAGGAATAATTCTTAAATAACAGAAGAACTAAATATATACAATATACGTCATTTATGAAACGTCAATATTGGGTTCAACCACTTCAGATGACGAAAGTTTACCAAAATCAGACGTCACTATGACGTGTATTTTTCTATCCTCTCCAGTTCTCCACTGTTCTCATCTCCCATCACTATGCGCAGACAGAGATGGGAATCGGGAATCTAGCAGCCGCTGGCAGCGTCCCGCGATTGTTTTGTGGTCGTCGGTCGTCCCAATAGGACTTTTGTGTCGAGATTTGACACGCTGACCGACTATATAGCGACCCCAGTGCTGCGGAAGATCAACAACGGATGTTCAGGTTTGATTGATTTCCCGAGATGATAGTGCGAATGAATTGAGTTACACATGCTTGGGGTTCGTTATCGATGCTATTGTTCAGCAGGTTGGTCGGAACAGTTAGACATAGCAATTTTTTAAATTAGTTACGGAATTTTACGATACGATCTGACATTATTAGCACAGTAGTTTTTCAATGTGTTTCGGATGTTCCAAAAAAAAAAACAATGTTTTACCCATTTTAGCGAATTTTAGGACGTATTTTACTCTTTTCGTAAAGGGAATTAATTGGTTCTGCTTTAGTTTTAGCAACTATCATTACATATTTTGGCATTTTCACTATGTAATTACGAAGGTGCTATATAGGGGAAAATTGCAACTGTTAAAGAAAATGAATCCTGTTCAGAATGAATCCACTTAGTTTATTAACCACTTTCGGTTTTGTGCGATTCGATCTTTCACATTACCTAAATAAACAGTAATCTCTAGATATATACTGAAAAAATATGATTTAAATTTATAGCAATTAGCTTTACATAACTAATGCATTCGTCTAAATTGGTCTAAATACAGATAGAAACGTTTTTAATGGCAATCTGACAGTTAGTAATAGCGTCAGCTGTTAAAAACTGGAATTCATATATTATATGATATATGAAACGAAAGTGCCCGACCGAAAAAATAAACGTATATTTCACAAGTGCAAATAACTCATTCGTACATTCTTCATATTTTTGCCTTGCTTCACGGAATGTGGAGTAAACAATAATGATGAATTGTAATTGAGCGTTCAAAATTACCGGTTGCAGCCCCCAAATGGTGAAATGGGGAATCAATAACAGAGTAATTGAATTAGTGAACTTGTTTCTCATTTGGTTGTACTATATTATGTTCATTCATATCTTGTTACAAAACAGAAATAATCTAATCTGTAAGAATACTATAGTGTTGCATAATGAGCACTTGATAATCTTGACGCAAATAGTTCAACTTCATTATATAATTTATTATTGATATAAACATTCTCTAATTTTGATGAGCTGTAAGCAAAACAAATGTTGATTCCTTAACCGTTAAGGTAAATATCAAACAATGATTAGAACTGTACTAATGTGACTTCTTTCTTACATTTATCTGCGTCATTTCGTATTTTTCCTAATTCAAGTTTGAAAGTTATTGTACAGATAAACAAAATACTCACTGTATTTAAGCCACATATCAAATCAACACCTGTACACTTGTATGAGATTCTCACAAGTTACAACCCCAATTTTTTAACAGTTCATTCATCCTGAGAGGAGGTTGATGAAAATAGTCTAATAGAAAATAATGGGCGCAGAAACACACACAAGCGTAACGCTGCAATGACGTTGACGAAGATGGCGATGCGAAGTAAATGAATTACTTGGAACGAATCGAAAGATATTCGTATTCTTGATTGAAGTAAACGGAGCTCTGGCAGAAAATATGATAACCTTACAAAACAATTTGGAATAGTATCATTGCTTTAGAATGAGTATCTAATTCGAAAATATATTTTTCTTGGTTCAAATTAAAAATAATTCTCTTATCAAGTAAATTGTCTTACAGAGTGATCAGATGTTCTTGTCGTGAGTAATTCTTTACAAGAATATCGCAATTCTTGAATTGAGAATTTCTTTTTCTGTGCGTGGAAGCCCTCATCCCTACCCTCACGAACGCCCATGTATTGGCGACTTCGCTTGGAAGATATACGCATATAATGCGTGCTTACGCAATATCGTGCTGTTAGATATATTTTTTGAACAAAAGGATAAGGAAGTCTACGTACAGACTTGTATACTTAATTAGATGACCTTATTATATTACCTACCATTCAGTCCTGAATGGGCAATTCATTATAGAGAAAAGTATGATCCTTGGAAACGGTCGGTATTCTGTTTGTAGCTGTACGTTTGCAGGCTAGTTTATTCCTTGTGCAGGTTGGAAATCTCGCAGTTTCACTTCAAATTTGACCATTCATCGTGCCAGTGTCAAAACAACACTGGTAGATGGTCATTAAACCAGCGTGCGAGGAAATCACGCAGAGATTGTATGACTTGTTGCAATTTAGAATCAATATTTTTGTTTATGTCTTTTAATTCCTCATTTTCGTAGATGATCAGTGTTAATGTTCAATTCATAAACTGTTTGTCTACAGTTCTTCGTTCGCAGGTGAATTAAGTAAGCATATTCATAAACTGCAATTAGCATCTCATTAGAGCGTGTGATTCTGTTGTCGGAAAAAGCGTCAGGAAAACAATTTTAAATTAGCTTTTTTGTCGAGAAGGCGTCGCTTTCTTATGTCTTACATGTAGACAATAGTCTAAAATGACAATTTGGAAAAATTTACATTGGCTATGAATTTACCGTTAAACGTACAGGATTCTGAAACCTATTTTGTTCACAGTTTCCATTCTGTTCATCTCATTAAACCAATATTAATGGAAGCCGCCAAAGGATATGGATAACATCCTGCCCTAATTGGCCATAAACAAAATTTGCAGTCGTTGGTATAATCAGCATAATCAAAGAATTGCTTTAACAGTTCGTTTCTTTTGTAACTCTACCGTGATACGCTCTGAATTTGATCGTTTTGCTACAAACATTCTTCATTAGAAAGCGATTCAGGAATCTCCCACAATCTTCGTCTATGTCCCGATTGACAATACCGACAGTCATGAATTTGTGAGAATTCCGTTGCGAAAATACACCAGACTCTGTATTTGGTCAGGTTAGTGGTATGTCGGTCGATCTATGAGTATTCTTGGAATAATTACTACATTAAATTATTATCATTCATAAGTTTTTGGGACTTGGTAGCAATTCTAGGTACATGGTATACGCCTTAAGAGGATCTACCTAGAATTAAAGGCATTTCACATGGGTTTCCTACATTTTCTCTCCAGGGCTCATGTTTCAAGGTAATGGAATGATTTTTATGCAAGTTAGCCCTTTTTGCAATTTTTGAAATTTTAGATATTGTCACCTAGATATTGACAAATTTTGACTTACTTCGGATGTTTTTTTTACCTTTTGGTAACCAAAATTTCAATGAAAGTGCTTCTCATGGGCATGGAGTCGTCCTTCTTCTATGATTTTCATAAAAATAATTTTCAATATGTTCAAGCGCTTCAAACAAAATATTGTGACATCATACATGAGCATATTTTTACAATATCTATAGTTTTGTATCGAATATTGCAAAAAGGGCTTCGCATAGAACCAACCTTTTACTATCATTTAAAAAAGCATTCCATATTCTTGAAACATAAGCGTTGGAAACGAAATTGTGAAAACCCATGCAAAACGCAAAGAAAGTTTACAAATAGAATAGATTCTTTTTTATTTTACGAGATTGTCGCTTTTCAAGCAATTCATATAAAATAATTCCTCATGCTGTAAGACATTCATGACCTTCGAGAAAGCCAACAAGTGTTAAAACAACCATAGCCAGAATTATGTATAAAGTGACCCATAAAATAGCAGAAAACACGACAAAATCAGTGACAAGTCCAACAGTACATATAGTTGAAAACAATCATTTTGTATGTTAAACGGTTTGCGTAACTAGGTTACAAGTCGATGACACAAAATGACAGTGGAATCAAGAATTCATAAGCGTTGAACTAGTTTTCGATGGGATTAATTTCCTCACTAACACGACGGTACAGGTTTCCAGATAGACTATTCTGAATATATTTAACTTGTTTCAGTTTTTTTGCACCGTCTGGTATTACCTCGTCTTGAACGCAGGTAGCTGGGATGACCGACATGAAGCGGAATTACTCATTACCAGAACTCAAATTTGAATAAACGACGTTTGCTATTCACGCTTCTCGTTCAACTTTGGAGTCTATACCGGTACTATATCTATAAATTTTGATACTGCAAAAAATGGTAAAACTTGACATGTGCTTACTCACACGGCAATTCTATGTGCTAAAAATAGCGGGCTTTAAGTACTACCTTGGAGGTAGAGTGTCGTAAAGAGTCTCTGCTCGTTGTATGGGACATCCCCGAAAATTATTTGTAAACCGCCCATTTCTGCATAAGCGTATAAATTATTGGCTTAAACATACCATACCCAGAGACGGGTACAGCCTGTTTTCGAAAAGGTATAGGAACGTACATTTTGAAATTCAGAGTATTTCCATTTCGCTGTTTATTTTCTCCCGACTTTATTTTAGCAAAACATTAGGAAGAACATAGAAGACTATAAGCCGCCCACCCTACAGGGTTTACAACTGACATTAGCCAGCGAAGTGAAGTACCTGGAGGTGGTACTGGACAGTAGAATGTCAGGCTCATCGACTTTCTGTACAAGAAGGCGATCGCTACCATGTGGCAGTTACGCCGGGTTGTAGGCAGAACTTGCTTGGTTTGATGGACCTGCACCAAAAGAGCCACGCTGGTCAGCAAGCTGACCAAGATTCAAAGAATGGCAGCACTGGGGATTACGGGAGCAATGAGAACCACGCCGTCAGCAGCCCTGAATGTTCTCTTAGGCTTGCCGCCTCTGAACGTCTGGCGGAAAACAACCTCCCCATTTCTTCACTCAGGGCCAACGATAAGATAAGATTGGATAGGAGATTCTCACTCGCTATTCCCTTCAGGGATAAGTGGACGGGAGGGAAGATAAGTTTTCCGCCCCACATCATGGTATGCTATACCGACCAATCTCGCTCAAAAGAGATAGGATCCAGTGGTGCGGGAATGTGCCTGGAAGGTAGAGGCGTGGAGGAAAGCGTATCGCTGGGAACCCACACGTCAGTTTTTAAGGCGGAGATATTTGCCATCCTAATGGTGACATATTCAGCAGAAGTACAACAGTGCAAGGAACAGGACATCTATATATGATCCGATAGTCTGGCAGCTTTAAGAGTGGTAGATCAAAGTACCACTAGTCAAGGAATGCAGCACAACCCTCCAATGGTTAGCCCAATTCAGGAACGTGACCCTCATGTAGCTCCCTGGTCACAGCGGGGTGCCAGGTATCGAGAAAGCAGACTGCCTGGCGAAGATGGGAGCAAGGGCCACAAGCATTAGCCCCGAACAGTTGCTGGGTATAGCAGAGGCAAGATCAGTAATGCCGTACATGCTTGGGTGTATAACGAACTTGCGAAAGCATGTTTAGAGAGAGATGACTGCAGGCAATCCAAGAGGAGAGGTTGACAGGGAAGAGTGGTACTTAGCGGAATGGTCGGACATCAGGACCTTTATTGAAAGGTCTAGAAAGTTCGACACTGAGGAACTACCATGTCTGCCATAGTTCTAGCGTTGGCCTTCGGGGTCGGCAAAAAGGGCCAAAGGTGGCCTACTTGCCAGGCTCTGGCTCCCCATTACTAATACTACTAAAAAATTTAAAATAGTAAATAGCACTTTATTTCTTCCACACGACGATATTATGATTTGCAACATGGCGTGTCATCTTTCCTCCTCCATCATCAGCCCTATTTTTTGTTCTAAATACGAGTTGATAAATAATTTTTATATTCGTTTTCAACGATGTATAATATATGTCCTAGAAAGATACTCAATACATCAAATATTAAAAAAACTATTCACTATGAAGTAGGCCTTGACATTCGATTTTGGAGAACTTTATTTTTGCATATTATTCAGGTTTTTGGTAATCTCAAACAGTAGTAATGATTTTTTTTTTCAGTAAAAGTAATTGTGGAAACTGCAGTCGATCTGTTTGTTTGTACTCTGTTCGGTTACGAGATTACTAGTGTGCCAACGACAAAAAAACGTTATAGCTTTTGAAAATCGGTGGCAGCGAAGTTATCGTCAAAAAAATAATTTAAAGAAACTCAAATTCCGTTTTAGACGTTCCGAGGCCCCTGATGATAGAACATTTTTTTGGCAGGGTAAAAAAATGAGGTCGGGGGCAGTGGTGATGAGGAGAATCTACAATCTACAAAATTTTTACTTCGGTAGTATTTCATACTTTCATACAATACATATGGTCTGCCGTTCAAGCGATATTGATGAACGGTCGGAATAGAACAACATAGACGCTCCTGGCATGTCGGGTTGGCATGTTTACTCTGACACTCTTTGTTCTGCTTCTGTTTCAACCAACGCTAGTACTACACATTACTGCATTCTACCTGAATAAGGATAATAAATAATTACAGCTGATATATTTAGCCTTAACAAAAATAGCGACAAGTAGATTGACTCTGTATTTTAAGCGCAGTAGTATCAGTTTTCTGAATATTTCCAGAATATTTAATCAGATTGAAGTAAGTTCTGGATATCTTAGACATTTAGTTCAGTAGTTCTAATATTTTTTTATTAGAATTCAAAAGATTACCACCTCCAAAATCCGATTCGAATCTCTATTTCCAAAGAGATACCATTACGTAATAAATACATCGTCAAATAACTTTCTTTCAATATCTAAATGTGAATTTGAGCAACTTCTCCATCTTGCCTTTAGCACGTCAATAATCTCAAAATGTCGCTGCCACTGATCTCTTCAAAAAGTTTCCGCAGTTTATTTCCCATGCTCGGTACGTACAGAAAAGGCCCTTGGCTGAGCGCGGCCACGTTTATACAATAATAAAATTGGCGTTATTAAATGTCGTTTAAATTGTCACGTTATATTTCGACGGCCGTAAAATATTAACACCCGGCAGCTCGATTCGTCGCGCCGTAAAGCCAAACTGTTTATTTACTGGTTCCTATACAAACAAGTTTGGCCGGCCCATTATCAGGCCCGATAAGGATAAATAATTTTGGGGCTGAGGGAAGCGCGCGACACGCTGCTCCAGGTGGTCAATGGCATGCTTGGATCTCAACTACACACTATCGCAAAGGCAGAAAACACTTTATGGATGGCTTTGGTTTGCCGTACCGATGCTGCACCAGTTGAACCACGATACCTCCTGAGTAAATCGATCTAAACGCCATGTGAGGAACGGTCTCGAAATCCTAGTAGGTGAAGTCTAAGCAACCGGTTTCAATTACCTCGCTGAATTTTGCAAAAAAAAATAGCCAGGGATCGTCTGAATTAAAAGAAGTACATGCGTACATGAATCTTAAACAAATTAGCGCCCAAACGTTTGAAATAAAATAACGTACATGCGCACACACCATTACGATATAAATAAAGGGATTATGTATCTTAACAAGGGACTTTTTTATCAAAATAACGAGCAAAAGTGTGAGTGCGAAAGGCATCCGCAATAAACAAGGATATTATGTGAGAACAAACGTTACAAATTACCTTTGGTATTCATGGAAAATACGACAAAGAAATAACAAATTGTCGTCTGATTATTATTATCCAGGTGGCTGGTACAACAACGAGCCAGCCATGCTTGTATGAGAAACGGTCACAGTTTCCAATAAATTTTGCCGTTTTTCTCTGGTAATAAAGTGAGTTTAGATTCTTTGTACCCGTACATATCCTTCCTGTCTACGCAAGGCTTAGTTTCCAGAGTTATTAATGCAAGCGTAACTGTTCTGTCTTTTTATTGCTGTTTCGTATATGTCAAGAAACGGTGCGAGAGAAGTAAAAATCCCCGGTTCTCACAGATCTCGGAGTCTTTTATGATTATATGATTATATGAAGAGGTAATGAGCTAACAAAGACATTTGAAGGTGTGAATGCCAATCTTTCGAGAAGATTGCAATCCTCTTATATCACATAACTTCTCAACCTGGCCGCTAATCAAAAGTCTAAATGCACTTTACTATCGTTCCGGTTACCTAGGACATGTGATAAAAGTAGTACCTGGGAAAGATCACAGCACTAACTAAAAGCATGATAATATCGATAAACGAAGACAGTAAAGCGAGAAATTGATGATATCTTTTAGCTGAAACTGTCCTATATAACCAGCTCACATAAAATGAATGAAACAACAGATTTTCGATGAATGGAACACATGAAACCTCAGATCAAAAAATAAATATTCTTTTGACGTTCCTGGCGTGTATATAACGAAAAGCAGGTGAATATCCTCAGGTTGTTGACGACAGACTGTAGAGGCAACAGGCGCTACTAAAACATATAGTCCAGTTGTTGGAGGATTGACCATTGGTCCGCGAGTACTTTTTCTCTCAATTTCCGTGGACTTAGTCTATTTTTGACCTTTTCTTATACCTGTGCGCTTATACCAAGCCTGAAGATTGACCCTCACACAATTGGGAAAGAAGTTTCTTGGTAGCTTTTCATAAATTATTGACACCTCAGTACCAAAAGAGCCGTCGTACTAATTATGGATATATAGAAAACGATCATATGGCCAAAACATCGAGCTGTATTAAGTATATTGCTCTCCACTATGCATCAGACCTGCTATAGACATGCACGTTTCGTATTTGGTCTTCAGTATAGCCTGGCAGTCTAACTGTAGAGAGCAATCGGGTGATATATACGTAACCCAGTCAAGGGTGTGATAGCAACATAAACGCTCATCTTCAAGTGTCGTCCTCTATGGGGACGCTCATTGGCAACTTATGGAGTCAAAGGTGTTAGGACTTCGTAAGTTGCTAATGGGCGTCTCCATAGAGGGAGATAGTTGTAGATGAGTTGATCGAGCTATATCTATAAAATAAGAATTGTTAATTTAAAATAAAAACGACCGGACTATTATGAACGACAGGCGACAGAGGCAAACAGATACTACCAACACACAGAACTGAATACAAAATGACATTCCCAATATACCGAGATCAATTGATATCGCCGTTGGAACCAGTTTATACATGCTATAAAATGAACCTTAATGTACTGAATTAATACCGAATTATATTATTGAGATTGAGTATATGAAATTTTAAAGCATTTTTATGCTTGCCAGCCTGCATTATATAAGCGCTGCGTGCAACAGATTAAATATTTGATTTGGCTTTCGCTTTTTTGGTCGGTTCCTGTAATTGCCATTGTATCTGGTTTTTGAAGTGTTTTTGTTATACAGTTGGTGTAAAGTGTGGAGGGAGATTATCACCGGAGTTTTTTCGTTTTCGTTCGGGAATCGTTTGTGGACTAACGGTAACCAAGCGGTCTCTGAAATGCCAGTATTGTTTGCAATGTTAGACCGTTGATGCTGAACATTTTTCCTGCTGTTGTTTGAAATTTCAGGCAACATAAATATTCAACAGGTTGTATTCCTGATATGCATTTTCTCTATAATTTGAGTGTCACGACGTTTCGATTTATTTACTATCTTCAGGTGAAGCATGTCATGTCCTATCGCATCTATATATATTTCTCTGGCTGGCGTTTCGTCCGTGTGGCTAGTTCTGATTTGTTCGGACGGCGTTCCTAAAGCCCGCTTAGTGGTCATATTCATTTAAATTAACGCCAATATAAGTAAGATGACCTATAGATTTATATAATTCTCCACTATCCAGTAGTTCTCGTTCGCTTGTGTGAATGTTCAGGTAGACCCAAAATGGATGAATTACAATATGTAGAACCTCAGACAGGTTCTTAGCCTTATTTTGTCTGCACCATACTATATAGGAGTATACGCAGATGGAAAGCAGAGGGCTCGTTACCATTATATCATCATCATTATCATGGTAGCTTTAATGGGCTATTTCTTTACATTACCATTAGATTGACATGCCGTACTATTATCCTCTTAGGCTGAAGATAATTCAAGATTTATTACACACTCCAAAACGGAGTCGCGTTGACATTCAATTGAATTAACTACACGTTACCCAAATGTGAATTGAATACGCTTTTCGCTTGACATCGATATAATTTGGAAATAACGCTCAGGAAATTAAAATTAAAAAGTAAACATTTTTTTTGCATATAATTTGCAGGAAATTAATATTTTGCAAAATTATATAGAAGTAATGATTTTTTTATATAATTTGGAAAAAACTTTCGGTAAATTGATATTTTGAAAAATTATAGAGGAATAATTGTTTTTTGCAGTTTATTTGGTTGGCTTGCTTTAGGCAGCTATGTAGATAAAAAGTTGTGTAATTATCACACAGTTTCTCAAATAAAACTCTTTCGGTCAGTGACATTTTGAGCAGCCGTAGTCTTTTTGATATGAAGTTTCTTGGAAAGACGAGTTTGATCTTCTAACGGGGATTCTTTAATCATGCGGATTGTAGATGCTCTTATTTGGTGAAACTCTTCCATCACGTTGATAAAAAGTTATGTAATTATCACATAGTTTCAAAAATAAGAGCATCTACAATCTACATGGTTAAAGAATCCCCGTTAGGAGATAAAGCTCGTCTTTTCAAGAAACTTCATATTAAAAAGACTACGGTGGCCCAGAATGTCACTGAAAGAAAGAGTTTTATTTGTGAAACCGTGTGAAAATTACACAACTTTTTATCTACATGATGGAAGAGTTTCACAAGTAAGAGCATCTACAATCTACATTATTAGACTGCTATAATAAAATATTCCGAATTTGAAAATAAATTTCATATGTATTATTCTTCAATGTAATAGTAACTCGAGGTTTGAATCGTTCAATTTAAAGCGTATTTTACAAGAATATGTGGAATGAAATTTTCATCTCTATTTTTTTGAAGTTAACTGACAGAAACGTGTACAACTTTACTTCTTCGCCAACAGGCAGTGGAAGTATTCTAATCGTGAAAATGTCGGTGGAGTTATCGTCAAAAAAAAACCTCAAACTTACGTTTGTCGTCATTCTTTATAGTAACTTTCCATTCTAATGGTAGAACAGAATACAAAAGCAACGACAATTTTCCTCAGTTGTTCGTTCCAAAAACGTGAACAGTTAAAACGTCGAAACCGCAAAGAACGTTTAATAGGACATTCGAGTTCATAATTGGCCGTGCGCTTTGACAAAATGCTTGTTCGCCGCTCTTGAAGACCACGCGAATCGGCCATTTTTAACTGAAACAATAGAGTTTTCGTCTTGTCGCCGATCACGAGTCAGATCTCACGTGCTACTTTCGACGCGAATACGTCTTTTCGAAGAAACGACCACAACGCGACGATGCGATGGCGATTTATACGTTTTACAATGCGCAGCACTTCAGGTATGCCGAGACAATGAACAATGTCATCTGACGATTGATGTTTATGTGAACATTGTTTAATTGAACTTTGATTTTCTTATGACTTGAAGGGATGAGCGTGAGTTCTATATAGTAGTGAGGAACATTGAAGAAAAGTGACAGATCTGCCCAAATTACACACATTAAATTTTCAGAGCAAGAATATCCAATCATCATCCAAGTCTTTCTATATGCGCAAATCTATAATAATCTTGAAGTAGTAGAGTAATTTTAAGTGAATATATTCAATTCCAACCTGGGAAAGTCTTGGAAGTGAGAATACCAAAAGCTCAAAATGAGCATTTTATAATCTTGGCACTAATAGTTCGACTTCTTTATATAATTATTTATTGGTATAAACCTTTGGTAAACATTGATGAGCTGTTATCAAAGCTACCGTTGGTTCCTTAAGCTTGAAAAAATGAATATCATATAGTATTTTTCCTAGTTTGAAAAGTTATCGTACAGATAAACAAAATATAATAAATATGTACCTGTACTTAACGAGAAGATATACGACCGCAATTGGTAATAAAGCTTATTCACAACTCACATATCGCTCATATCACAGCAGCAGCTGTACACTTGTATAAGATCCTTACAACAGTCACAATCCCAACTTTTTAACAGCTCATTTATCCAGAGAAGTGGTTGGTAAAAATTAAGTACAATGGAAAATAACGGGTGCGGAAACACGCGCACCGCTAAAATATCGTTGACGAATATGGCGATAGGAAATAAGTAAGTGAATTACTTGGAGCGAATTCTTGATTGGGGCAAACGGAGCTTCGTTGGAAAATATGATAACCTCACAAAAAATAAGCAATACTTGTTAGAAAAGCATTGAAACCTTAGTTGTGAAGAAAATTATATTTTTCTATAGAGTATATTCCTTTAGAATCTGTATTGAATCCGAAAATATAGTTTCCTTGGTTCAAATAAATGATAATTGCAGATCGACCAAAAAAGATTTCCCCTAAGACAGACATAAGAAAGAAAAAATGAACAATTCAATAGAAAAATAGCTAGACAGGATAAATAGTATGCCAGATTTGAGAGATCTAGTTTTGTATCCATGACAGGATCTAGTTAGCTAGTTGGCAAGTATTCTGGGTAGCCTTTGTCGAAAGTCAAATCTGACAGTTCGACGATGATTTAAATATAAATCGAAACGCGTCACTGAAAGAAAAAGAGATTTATTTGTCAAACTTTGTGTTAATTACACAATCCTTTTATCTGAATAATTTTCGTATTAAGTAAATTAAGTAAAATAGTAATCTCCTGAGATTCTCGCGTGAATATCTCGCGAGAGTGTGGAGCAGCTTTTAGAGGGAAATCAGATATTTTTGTCGTGAGTATATTTTTACAAGAATATCCGAAATCTTGAATTAAGAATTTCTTTTCATGTGTGCATTTGTTGACCCCTATTTGAGAATTATTTCGGTGTCTTCGTTGATTTGTATAACATGTTGCTCCCGCCTTTGGAGCGATTGCTAATTCAAAAATAATGGAATAACTAGCAATTTTGCTCCTAATAATCTTTTTACATTCATTAACAAAGTAATCAACGATTCGCTCATCCCTAAACGCAACTGAAAATCACTGGCTCGGAACAAAATCGTATTTATACAGGTGCGTCTAGCAGTAATTCTTATATATTTTAATTTAGAAGTTGGCATTCGAGAAAATGGTGATAATAAAGATGCATGGTTCTCACAGCTCTCACATCTGGTATGTCGTTAATGTTGTCTTCTTATGCGCATCCTTGGTTAATGATCTTAGATACTGCATTTTATTCCGCTTTAGTAATATTGTTTGTAATTTATATAACCTCATATGTAAAACTGCATGTGTACAATCCATTACAAATTGAATTTGTAAATTATGGATTTTTGTGCCGCGCAGTGAATTCAAGGTATTTTGATTATGTAACTGAAGAAAGCCAACGTACCATGTAATATTGAATTTTTTGTTATTGCTAATTATTCTCATTAGAATATGAGAGCATTGCTCATTAGTACGTAAATACTTGACACTGGCCAAAGAACCTGACCTAACTTAACATAACCTGTGGAATGAGCATATCAGGAATGCAGGAACTAGAATTGACTTATCTTTGCTAATATACTGTTATATCATATGGTATTTAATATACGCATTATAGATAGTAGTAGTAGATACTTGCTGCAACAATGTCTGAGACAATGATGATGATGATGATGAGTCTCACAAACTGTTTGACTATGCAATTGGTTTTGCCTGAACGAATGAAAATGCAACTACTAAAGATTACTGGCAAATGGCACCAAGTAAGTGGACTCAGTATTTCGAGTCCAGTTGTATTCATTAAATATTGTTTTCAGATATTAGAACTGCTAATTCACTTGAACTGTTTTGGAAATCAAGGAAATTTTAAAAAACCTGAAGATACCTATTTTGGCGTTGGTGAGAGGCGATCTATTAGCTAGAAACCGTAGACAGCCACTAAATAATTGAAAACTTGGAAACCCGAAAGATTTGAGGATTTATAAGATTATGGAAAACCGTTCTCCATTATTTTTTAAATTCTATTATATCTATCAAAAAGCTTTGTCGTTTTTGAAAATCGGTGTAGTGGCGTCAAAAAAAAGTAAGAAAAAATAAAAACGCATAAATTTTATTTATGGACGTTTACGTCGCTGAAGCCTATGAATCATTTAAATTTTTTTGAAGGGGTAATTTTTGGGAGATTAGAAAAGGGGATTCATTCTTGGCGTTGGATGTTCGAACATCTATAGATGTTCAATTCTCTTACTTGTTAGACATAGATGATTGTTCACACATTTGCCTTCGAAACAAATAAATGAGAGAGAATTTTTCCAATAGGTAGAGGAAAGTCACCAAAGTCGGGCCCCTGTCTTTAAGCGGGCCCTCCTCTTCATTTTCATATGTAGATCTCTTTACCCAAAAAATCACCTGCAGACGGTAGTTTTTCATACGCCCTGACAGATATCTCCACCGTCAGTTATAATCTTTCACGATTATTAATTCACAGCTCAAACAAATTTTTGCCGCTGTAGGAAACTTTTTCGTGTGTTCCTGTTTGTTTTATGGTTGCCGTAGTTTGAACGGTGAGTAATTGAAATTATTTGTATTTTTGAGGTGCAGAGAATGATTGATCAGTTTGTGGTGTTGAAAGTTTGGTTGATTGCTCGGAAAAAGTATTGTAACCTCAAAATAAATAAAGACGATTGTGCGTAAGTCGGGCCCCCTCGATGTGCCTAAAGCGGGCCCCTCATTTTATCTGTTCCTTATGTGGGCCCCTACTTATGCTCAATTCCTCTAAATTATCATGAATAGTATTTTCCAATCTCGTTTGCAGACATAAACGTGAAAAGATGCCAAAAACGAAGAAATTAAGAATATGGTCATCAGATAACATGGCTAAAGCCATCGAAGCTCTTAGAGCGAAAAAACTTGGCCTGAAAAAAGCAAGTAGAACATATAGTGTGCCCAGATCGACGCTTCAAAGACTAGCAAAGCAAAATACGGCAGCCCTGTGAAATCTTCGCGCACAAGAATTGGAAGGCCCACTGTTTTAAATGAATTGTTAGAAAATGAGTTAGTTGAATATTGTCTTGCTATGGAGGAATCGTTTTTTGGACTGACGCGTGCAGACCGGCGAAGAATGGCTGTACAGCTGGCCGTAAGAAACAATCTCAAGCATCCATTTGGTGATGATATGGCTGGAAGAAAGTGGGTCAGGTTGTTTCTTAAACGCCACCAAACAAAGCTCTTCGTAAGAAAGCCTACCGGAACATCTTATTCCAGAGCGCTGGGGTTTAGCAAAGAAAATGTGAAAGTCTTCTTCAATCATCTTATGGACCTCTACGAGAAAGGAAAATATACTCCGGATAGAATATTCAACGTCGATGAGAGTGGGATCTCAATTGTGCAGTCGAAAGTGGCAAGAGTAGTTGGCCTTCGAGGAAAAAGACAAATCATATCTTTGACATCTGCTGAGCATGGATCATTAATCACAATTGTTATATGCATGAATGCTGTAGGAACATTTGTTCCTCCTCTCGTAATCTTTCCTATAAAAAATATGAATGTCCTTCTGGCACTCCTAAATCTACACAAATAGGGGCATCAATGTCTTCTCATGTGAGTCCATTTGAAATAACTCCAATTCCACAAGTGTACAAAAAAATTTCGACGAGAGGAAGAAAGGCCTGCAAATCTCAAATCATAACTTCTTCGCCATATAAGACTGACTTAGAGCAGTCTATTGAGGCTAGAGCAAGCAAGCCACCCACCAAACAAGCTACAACAGGTCGAGGACGTGGCCGTGGATTAAAATCTCTTCCAGAACTTTTAGAAGCACAAAGAAACAGGAAGCCAAAAGACGTCTCAAGATAGCTGAAGAGACATCAAGCAGTGAAGAAGACACTGGTGAAATTTCTTCAGGCGATTCATCAGAATTTCAACTTCTTCCGGGGGAATCGACACTCGCAACAGAGGATGCGGACTGTATGTTCTGCAGTGTGAAGTTTTCAGACAACACAAGGGGAGAGCAGTGGATAATTTGTTTAATGTGCTCTTCTTGGGCTCACGTCGACTGCGCCGGCGCCGAAAAAGACACTTATATCTGTGACTTCTGTCCATAAAAAACAAAAAAAGAAAGGCTGTGTTTCATTTCCACCTATTTTTTTTATATTTTCCAAGCATTAAGGTAGGGGGCCCACTTTAGGAGCCCTTTTTAAGAAATCCGAAAAATGCATGTCGTAAGTTTTTACCAAATTTCTCAAAAATACGTAATGTTTTAGATTTGTGTCGAACGTATGTTACGACTAATTGTTTACAATTGGTAATACAGGCATTTTTACTTTCATATGTTGATTCTAAAATTTTTTAAATGCCAAAAAGTAAATGGGGGCCCGACTTTGGTGACTTTCCTCTACCTGTGGATGTAGGATTTAGAATAAAAATAATGAATAATTACGCATTTTACATTTAGCATCTTAAAAAATGGCGTTAAGTAGGTTGACTCTTTGTAGTTCATGTGCAGTTGTCTCAGTTTATTGAAGAATGTGATCGGTTTCTGTAATAATTATTGAAATTTTCGAAAATTGGAGCATTTGTGGAAATTTTGAAACTACAAAAGTTTATCAATACACTATTAAAAAATCCAAACGAGTTCGAACCCGTGTCACTAGCATTACGTACTGACGCTGTAGCCGCGCTACCACCGCACCGCTTTAAACCGACAATCTAAGGCGGAACGTTATCTTTCACGCAATTCACCTCTCTGAATCGCCCTCACTCCGACCATGCACGATTCTGACATCACACTACTCAGACCAGTAATCCTCTGATGAATAAAGCGAGCATACGTATTTCCGTTGTGCGATGTCTCGTGGAAAATAGTATGGTAGACTGGTCAGCATCTATAACTCTGTAAATCAGAAAACAGGGTATTTCCATAGTTACGAATGCTGACTAATCGAAGTAGTCTTCCATCTCTCGTAACAGTAACCCAGGAAATCAACTCATCATTCAAATGGTCATAACGACTCACTCAGACCGCATTGACGCCGCTAGAGCTCCACATAAACTGGCCATTAGGCGCGTAATATATCAATTCACTCCAGCTTAATCATTATGCAAGAATTCGAAGCGACAAGTGTGGAAATGGGAAATGCCAGTATGTTAATCATTACAATCATTTGAGAATGAACAAGACAGGATGCGGCTCTCGGATTAATCATGCCATGTCGGTGTATTATTCGAGAATCAATCATTGAACTGGACGTGATCAAAGCTGATCAGATGGTTGTTGTGGAGGAATTTATGCCAGTTGAAAAAAATTGAAGGAAACGTAGCTAAACGGTACTCTTTACGGTACGGTTGTATCAGTAATTTATATAAAAACTTTCGAATGGATGGAATCAAAAATCACACACATACATTTATCAGAATAATGAGGACAACGAAAGAATTGTCGAATGGGAATCTACAAAAGGAGTTCAGTAACTTGGACAATCACCCTGACAAGAAGGTCACATGCTAGTCTGCCAACCAATATCTGAATGATCTTCCATCAAGCTTCTGGTAATTAACATTAACTTGAACATGTCATGTTTCCGACCTGACGCTGGGTGGCTTCAAATGTATCCGCCAACTGCTGAAACCACCTTTTTGCCTTGCCAATTTTCCTCAAGAGTCAATATTAATAAATTCGTCATTCGTGGTTAGTCCCCATCCTTGCCAGTCATAAGGTACTAATGAAAGTCAGGTTGCTATTGAAACATACCGAACAGTCGAGACTTTTTAACGACCAAAGATAATAACACTGGCCCGTTCGACAATGGCGGGCAGATAATACATTCGTCCATTTGTTTTTAATTAATTCGCCATTCAAGTTCTACGGACGGACGGAGGGATCAGCGCTGAAAAACCACCGACGGTGATTGAGCTTGGAAATAAATCTGGCTGAAAGGTCCTTCGGTTGTCAAGGAGGAAAAATGAAATAGTCAAATAGTGCTTTGAAATTTGTAAACTATGTATATGTTTCAATAACTACATGACAGTACCTGCACTTCACTTACCGTAAAGTCACCCGGTAGGTACGATAAAAGTTGCAGCTGACCCAGTTTGGAAATCAAACAACAATTAAATTTCTGAAATGATCTGGATCTGGATATACGAATAATTCGAAACGCTGATCCAGACCCAATACAAGTTTAAAAAGACCCTTTGCCGGTCCGACGCATTTGAGATGGGTTTCGTGTGGTTCAATTTCATGGCTGGAACTTATCAAATTGTAGCGTATAATGCCGTCATTCGAAACGGTTTACCGCCGTCCAGTTTACTGTCCCGATTTTATACTTTTAGATGGAAATACCTGAAGCCGAATAATGTGAAATAACTTGAAGGAACTATAATAACAAAAATTCTGAATTTATCGCATTTCGGTTGGTCGTTGACTGAACCACATGTAGTTTTTTAAGATAAAAGAATAATCATATTACATCTCAAACAATGTAGTTGGCAACTCTTAGTTCATATTTCAAGATGAGAACGCCTCAAGTAATCATAACGTGGGGAGTCATTTTCGTAAATTAAAGCAAATATTATATTAATGGTAATTAATACATGAGCCATTTGTTCTTCGGAAAGATTTTTCATTAAGATGTTTTCATTATTATTACCAACGTGGCATGTGGTTAACGATTATTGGAATTCAAGATTCCCAAGAGGATGAATATTACATTGTGAATAATAATAACTAGCAGAGACATTTGGTTGCTATACAGCTTCTGCTACAACGAAAGATTTTTTAGAATAGGAATCAGTCACTTCACTTCGATGCGCCCGGATTGGTTGTTTCTAGATTTTTTCTTATGCTCGTTCAACTGATGACTATTGGTTCAATCTATCAGCCACTTTCTTCGATGCTCCGGACTCTGTAAAGTCAAGCGAAACCATTAGACGAATTGCTCTTTTCTGGCTTTTGTCTAGAAGCTTCAGAGACTGCTTTGTAAGCAGTATTCAGCGATGATCTGATGTCATCTTTATAGACTAGCAACAGCTGTTCCGGCCAATACAATTTTCTGGAGTGGGATGATCTGATCTGACCCTTGTGAAATAGAGGTGGTAGTATGTTAGTTGTCTTTTGCGAAGCTTTAAATTAGATGTTCTTTCCAACTGTTAATTGATCTACAGCAAGAAAACCGTGGAAGCAGGAACGCTGGCATTGAAAAAACATTGGAGGCATATTCAACCACCAAAACTTTAAGGCTTACAACCCTGAATAACACGAATTTCATTAGACTGACCATTCACAGGAACACAAGAACCACCTATGGTCCTGCGCGGCAATTCTATTAATTAAATGAGGAAACCCGAGACCCGACATTCGTCTTTATCTAACCTTTAGCCTTCCCTGCCGCGCGACCGCAGAAAAAATCAGCCAAAGCTAAGCACGAACGGATAGTAGAAAAGGCTATGGCTATGGTTCGTCAGTAAGTGAGTTGGGTTCGCATGGTGGAATTCCAACGTTGCTACATTGCCCCCCGTGACCCTGCAGGTCTCCGCCATACGTTATTGATGACACATGGACGGGTTTCTTCTTCTTCTCTTTCGGTTCGAACGGCGGAACGCGTCGCGCCGCCACGGGTCGTGAGCCGCTCTCCTATGTAATGCATAGCCAGCATGCGCGATGGTCCTCCATAGGGGTACCAGCGATACAGGGAAAGGAGGACCGATCAAAAAATCAATTTCATCGATGCCAGAAGCCACTCGAAACAGGTGATCGATAACAGCAAAGAGAAGCAAACGCCTCTTATGCCCTAACTCATCCAGATCATTCTGGCCTGACTCCAGAACTTCAGTCGATCGTCTACACCACTATTATCGAGAGAGGACGATTCCATCGCCAAAGTAAAAGCATACACCTTGGGGCAGGGCGATTGGTCCTTTAAATTTTCAAGTAGTATTACCGCGAACTGCACCGCAATGATTTTGAATATAAATATAAACGGACCTGCCGATTACACATCCGTGGAAGTTCCTCTATATAGCCTGAAACCTAGTCCGCGACATTATTTCAGAATTCCCCAAAACTATCGGTGAACTTTTAACGGGCAACGCCATCTTAAACCTCAGAATTCCTACTATACTCTTAACATATATTTTCTCACGACCTAAATCTCCCGGGTTAGGTGCCAACCGTTATCGCATTTCTTCCAGCTCAAAAGAATAACTCCCTTTTGCTCTATTCGCTAACCTTGATATTCATCCAGAATCCAACAAAACTCGAAAACAATTCCGTCCCCATGATACCATTGATTTCTCGTGGTTTCTATATACTATAATCTACTAATCGAATACCTCTTATATGCTTCAATGCTTGAATATTAACGTTCACTTTAGGTAGACCCGCCGATATTTTGTCCACTATCAACACCTCAACAAAATATTCCATATCAACATTTTAACGGGAGAAAATTATAGCCTCAGCTCTACCTCTTATAGGATGTCTAAGGTTTCCAAGACCCTGGACGAAAGAATAAAACTTATTCATTGAAATCCCTAAGCGTTCACAGCTCTTTAGAGTGAGTAGGTCAGTTTAGCTGCCACTGTCTAAAAAAATCTATCCGTCTGATTACCTGAAGGACTATTCAAAATATTAACTACGGCGGTGGATAACAACACTGTTGAACCCCCTTCGAACATATTGTAAGCTCCACGCTACACATATTGTGAATCAATTTGTTATTGGGATTGGTAGAAGCACTCCTATTACTGCTCACTGTATCTGTTACGAGTGAGCCTCTATTAGAGCTTCAACATTCTCGATCATCTCACTCAACCGCCGTATTTCCAAGATGTAATAATGTATAATGCCGCGTTTTACATAAGACACACACTTTTCCCGAAGAACAAAACCGAACTACATGAATGGAGAGTAAACAATTGTATCACCAATTATTTCACCGCTTTCCTGGAAGTAATCGATTAAATGCATCACACCTGGCAGATATTGCCCTTGGTTGTGACAATAACTACATGAACTAACCCCCTTGAGGGGATTACTGGCCGGCTTAACATTATTACTAACCACAAACGACTCTACCCCCATGTGAGTAAAACTTTTCGGCCTCATCCCTTTTATCAACCATCACGGTTTTCTTATTTCGATTCAATATTTTGCGTTGCTCCTTGAATAATGCTCTGATAATTAGCCAGCACCAAACCCTCATGGACATTTCAAATAGTTTAATAGTTTCCATATATAATTCAAACAACGCTAAATCAACCAACCAAAAATCTGCTCAATCGACAATTCGAAGTTTCTTTAATTCACAAACCGCCGAATCAAATTTACCCAAGAATGTATTCAAAGACCCTTCATTGATTGGTTTAAGCTCTATTATTTGGATTAGGTAAATACCAGCTAACAATATTTTATCTAGATATTCTTCTATGAGTGCTTGCCAAATGATTTCATAGTTTTCCCCCCTGGAAGCCAGGCCTGGAGGAACCGACAATGCAGCACCTTTCAGCCGCCCCATAAAGTAATACACTTTATCCATATCTGTGAAATTACTATTTTCATGTATAACGCTCTTAAATAAGACATAAAATGTGGAGCAGTCGTCAGTATCCCACGAAAAAAATCTGTAACTCAATTTCCGGAAGCCTCGGCAAACCCCTACAACTACAACGTGACAGGTCAGTTCATACTTTAGTTGCAATCGAAGCAATTATTGCATCTCTACTATGCAATTCGTTTGCACTATCATGTCTGTGGCAACAAATCTCATCTATTGTTCTAAATATCGTAAAATCTGGCGTAGTCTTCATCCAAAACTGCCTACAATTTCATCTATCACCGCAAGCAAAGTTGTCCATGTGAGCTCTATGGATTTATATAATACCGAGAATTTATTTGAGAGCGTCGGTGGGTTTAATTGTTTCCAGTATTACAAATAAGGAAATTTTATTTTTCATTAAAACGGGATCCGCGATCGCTATTCGCTAAGAACCTTCCCTAATGTCTTTCTCTTAAACAGTCTAACACCGAGTTGAATAGCCCGTTTTCACGACCCCATTGTTGCGACCATGGACCGCAAGGCACAGAGAGAAGTCGCCTTTAATGTATGTACTGCGGCATATTCGCGACCATATTTTATTATTATAGAGGCAGTTTTTCAGCGAGTTCCCTGTTTATGCCGTTTTATCAATTCAATTATTTCCTACGATAACTCAGCTGGTTGCTGGTTGCATGCCGCCATGTCCGCGTCTCCTATTTTCATATCCAATGTGTATGTAGGAAGTTGCCGCATCTCATTCTATATTAACGATCGCTCAGATGCTGCGGAACAGATAGACACTAGCATAGCATAGAGAGAAAGGGAGAGAGACAGAGGATTTAGAATTTCAGATCTATCCGTTACATACCTGTTAGTACAGGATGCTGTGGTACAGGAGGTGGATGGTAGTAGAAGAATTGGGGGTGGGGGCAAAGACTGGCAACTAGGGTGAACCTGGGAACTAACAATGAGATATAGCAACATCAACTCATCTCAAAGTGTCGCCCTCTATGGAGTGCCCATTGACAACTTACGAAATCAAAGGTCCTAACACCTGGACTGCCTTGAAGCGGCAACACATATTCCTTACGACATCTGTCAATAAGGGTGAACTGATTTACAGCGCCATCCCTTGTTCCTCGTAAACACTATTTACGTTTAGTAACATCAACTCATATCCAAGTGTCTCCCTCTATGGCGCTGCCCAGACTGCCTTGAAGCGGCGACAGATGTCCCTTACGACATCTGTCAACAAGGGTCAACTGATTTACAGTGACATCCCTTGTTCTTCGTAAACACTATTTTCGTTTAGTAACATCAACTCATCTGAACGTGTCTGCCTATTCGCAACTTACGAGGTCAAAGGTCCTAACACCTGGAGTGCCTTGAAGCGGCAACAGATGTCACTTACGACATCTGTCAATAAGGGTGAACTGATTTACAGCGACATCCCTCGTTCTTCGTAAACACTATTTACGTTCAGTAACATCAACTCATCTCCAAGTATCGCCCTCTATGGCGCTGCCCATTAGCAACTTATGAAGTCAAAAGTCCTTGGACTACCTTGAAGTGGCAACAAATGTCCCTTACGACTGGGTTACGGACGTATATACCCAATAGATTGCTCTCTACAGTTAGACCGCCAGGCTATACTGATGAGTCTAGGCTAAAGACGAAACGTGCATGTCTATAGAAGGTCTGATGCATAGTGGAGAGCATACACTTAATGAGATATAGGTTTTTTACTTCGCACATCTAATGAGAAACACCGTTCCTTCTCTTCCCGGAAGGTATTTGGGTTGAAGGAAACCAAAAATTATTAAATTAAAGTGAAGGTTGACTTGTCTGCCATACCAATAGGTGGGCAAGTATTTTCTCGCAGAAATTTTCGAATTCGAGATACTGTGTTTACTTGATATTTCATGATCGACAAAAAACATGTCACTCATTTTCGTCGGTATCTGTATCATTCAGATTTTGATGAAGCCTTAACATTAAGTAACTAGTGTGACAAAGATTCAAAAAAAGCTTTGTAGTTTTTGGAAATCGGTTGTGGCGGCGCAGTAATCATCAATTTTGGACGTTTACGTGCTCCCGACAATTCTCTAATAAATTTTTTGGACGTCATAAATTGAGATTGGGGAGTGGCGAGGAGATCTCAAAAATAGAGGTTGTTAGAAAACATTCTATATATCTTATTCACATCCCCAGTCTTAAACTGAGTTAACAAGCATTTAGCTAAGTATGGCAGAATTATACTACTTCTAATTTCAATGATGACGTGTTGCTAGATGTGAACAAATATGTCTATTTCTTTTTATACGTTTTTGTTTTGACGCCTGTACTAAGATACTAGTAGAGAAATAGAGAAAGAGAAATAATTTCGAATTTCAGATCTATGTTTCGCTACGATACGTACGATTACCACGAGTACCAGGAAACGGTACTGGTGATGGAAGTAGTAACGGGTGCTGTCGATCTGTCGTCGTCGAGACGTGGATTTCAATTTTGATGCATTAGAGCTATAAAAGGTTGTCGCAGCACAGAAGACAAGCCATACGCTTGAAATACTGCGCAGTCGAGATTGTTTACGGCAGATCAGGACATCGACGACAAGAAACGAGGTGGATCTGAAAAACACCATGGTTGAAGTTGAGAGAAACTTTTAATTGGTGGACAATGCGAAATGCTTGAGGACGAGCTCAAGTCACGAGGAATGTTATTTCTACCAAAAGTATATCATAATGACTAATAATAATAATAATGATAATAATAATAATAATAATAATAATAATAATAATAATAATAATAATAATAAAATAATAATAATAATAATAATAATAATAATAATAATAATAATAATAATAATAATAATAATAATAATAATAATAATAATAATAATAATAATAATGCATCTCAATACATAACATGGATAGGAGACTTAACTAAAATATTTGTCCTTGGTCTACTGCATCTCAACGTAAAATTTGTCCTACAATTGAGTTGGCTTAAAATGATAGAGCAATCTATGGCATTATGTATGATTTTGTATAGAAATTAAAGAGATGTTATATTTCTTCTTAGTTGCAATGAATCTTGATCGAACCTACTACACAAAAATTCGTAATTAATGCCTCGTTGCGGGTAGATACCGTCAACTTTGAAAGTCAAGTATTTCAAAACTTTACGCTGAACTCTTTCTATTGCTTGTATATAACAGCCATATATAGGATTCCAAATCACACAACAATATTCTATCTTCGGACGAACTAACGAATTGAACAGTTGCTTGATTAACTCGATGTTCCAAAAACTACAATTTCTGACAATGAATCCATACAACCTCAATGCCTCGGACACTTTCTGCTCTACATGTTTCGAAAAAGTCAACTTCGAATCTAAGATTACTCCCAAATCTTTAAAAGTGGTTACTTTCTGGAGTTTATTGTTATTAATTTTGTAATTGTAATCTACATTTATGTTCCTTCTGTTATCTGTGACAACCTTACATTTTTGAGCATTGAGGCGAAGGTAATTGTTATTGCACCAGTTTTCAATAGTTAGCAAGTTCTTTTGGAGCAAGTCACAATCATCAATCCCATCAATCCTCGGATAAATTTTGACAGCAAAACATAGAACATTACAATCTACTGCTGCAAACAAACCATTCATATATAAAAGAATCAAGAGAGGTCCTAGGTTCGAGCCTTGTGGGACACCAGACGTAACTGAAATAGAGCTCGACCTATATCCGTGATATAAGACAAATTGAACCCTCTCTGTCAAATATGATCGAAAAATATTTACAAGTCTATCAGAGAAACCGTGATGAGAAAGTTTCGAAAGTAGCTTTTTATGAGAAACACTGTCAAACGCCTTGGACAATTCAGTATATATAACATCTATCTGTCCTTGTTCATCCAAGACTTCTGAAATATATTGCGTTATTATAATTAAGTTGCTTAAAGTAGAGCGCTTATCTATAAATCACTAGACTGATGAATAGTCATCTTCATCTTCATTGAAATATTTTGTTGGAAGTGGTTTGACAGAAAACCAACCCAACCTCGAATACTTTGGTTTTGGTATCACGTTGCGAACGACAGCCGCTTTTAGTTCTCACTCAGAACCAAGAACAAATTTCATCGATCTAGAATCGGTTCCCAACCAATTCTGCTGTTGTAGGAACGGCCTTGAAATGAATTCGGTACTAATGGATCCGTTTAGTGTGACATCACACGTACAAGCTGGCAACAGGGTCCGCTGTCATAAGAAAACTACGAATTAAAGATCTGTTGGGTTGCCGACTTTATGCATGAGATGATTACGGTCTACAAAATTATTGAGGTTACACACCCTTCAAATTTCATTTTCTCTTTGACTTCAGAGCCATATTTAAGACCTCAAAGTACTAAATTTATATATAGTTAAATTTCTAAGTAATACGAGTAAACATGCGTTCATATAAACAATAGGGGAAACGTATTATATTAAAAGAAGAGAAACTATTTAGGTCATAAATTGTGCAAAATGAAATAGACTTCAAATTTGTGTGGACAGTGCGACAGAAACAAAGCGACGGAAAGGGAAAGAAGCGAAAATTAGAGATTGCATGTTGCATGTAGTTTATTTAAGAAAAACTGTGATAGATTGTGTTTTAAATACATCAACACTGCCAGTGCCACCGCCTACGAAAGAAAACGCTTCGAAGGGGGTCGCAGGGGACAAGGGATGAGTGGTTAACGGTGACAGGGTGTGGACTTGTCTTGAGCCTCTCGACACGAAAAGAGAGAATTTATCGTTTTTCCGTATTATGCACACAAAAGTCCTCATTGGTATCCATATAGTTCGACAATAAATCCGTTTAATCAATCAATACATTTTGCTATAGTGCTATGACGAGCTATACGCAACAAATGGTCCTTCGAGCCGGTTTCTAAGTAGGTAAAAACGCCAAACTCAACTCAACCTTGTATGTTCAAGTTTTCATGCTAGCCTGCACTTTTCCTCGGACCACAGGAAGATCATTATCGTACAGCATTTTGTTGACCAAATCCAGATGATACTGAGTTTTCATCCCGCTGTATGAGTTTACTTGCTCCAAAAAACGAATATTGCACTCATGCTAACTATAGAGTTACCAGCCATTTTAATTTTGCATATTTGAATATTCCTACTACAAGTAGGTACACAATTTATCTAAAAATATTTTGCCAGTAACCGATATTTTGACATGTCTTATTTATACGACTCAATTATTTCTTAATGTTAAATAGCCCATATTGTCATATGTTCCTTGTGACGTCACTACTGAACGGGCCCATTCTACTTTTGCGCACACCCCGAACTGGTTCGATTCGAGCTCTGTTGGAACAAACTATGTATATTATGGATACCGTTCTGCCACAGAAACCTCTGATCAGTAACCTCTGATATAATAACATTCCAGATACGCTTATAAGCACAGCACCGTTCAACTTTTAATTGATACCAACTAGGCTACTACAGATTCCCAGTAAGTAGCGTCGATTTTCGCATACAAATTGTTGGCAAAATATAACTGGTTTGAAGAGATGTTTCTATGAAAATCTTTGATCGGACACAATGTTCGAGATACGCTAATTAAAATACCAACTCTGTACGATAATTATTGCAGGAATAAAGTTTGTATTGACGCGCAGTTAAATGAGAATCTTGCTGATAAAGTTATAACCTATAAATAAGGGGTCATTAAATTTTTAATGCAGCAGCACGGTTAATAGGCATTGGCTATAGGTTAGTTATGACGTTATGAGTATAACCATATAGATGTTTACTACATTGTGATGGGCGCAAAAAAAATATAAAGTACTTTCTTTCATGTACAGCATTTAGCGAGCTCATTTATTACTCTGGCAGAATATTCAAACTAAGTTTTTGTCGTGTAATTAGCGTTATTGAGTTTGCTTTCCGGAATCGTAAATGTAATTGGTGATGATGTAATTAATGCTCTCATCAGTAAACAGCAAGATATTGTTTTGGTAGTCAAATGCTTTACGTTAAGCTGATTTGACTTCTTAAACTCATCCTATAGTTGTATCTGCGTCGCCAAGGAAAAGTGGTCTGCTATATAATTATATATGGTGCGTTTTTGGTGCATGGAATATCTTAAGGACATTTTGACGGCGATGGTTAAGGTTTCCCTTAACACTAGTGCAAATGCAGTCCCCAAAAATATTCCCAGACAAAGGAAAGAAAAATAATTTAATAGAAAACCAGCTAGACAGAATAAATAATATGCCAGATTTGAGAGCTCTAGTTTAATATCCATGATAGGATCTAGTTAGCTAGTTGGCAAATAATGTGGGTAGCCTTTGTTAACAGTCCGACGATGATTTAAATATAAATCGAAACGCATAACTGAAAGAAAAAGTTTTCACTTTGTGAAACTGTGTGATGAGTACACAATTATTTCATCTGCAAATCTACAGTTTATTTTCCTCTGTTTTACTATAAGTTTATTGTCATTTTAACAAATTTTATGCAAATCTACATGGTTTTCACGAAACCTTAACCTATTCCTTAGGATCTCGCAGATACTTGCACTAGCTCAGAAGATACTCTTCATAAACTGATTTTATGCAGCAATATGGCCTGACGCGAAAATATTTGTAACCGATGTTACTATTCATTAAAATTCTGAAGCGATCTGCAGATTTGCAGTCATTAAACGGAAATACCTATCCTGTCACCATTGAAAAGTCACATTCTCCAACCATAATAAATGGAGCTAGAATTGGCGTTATCTGGAAAACCGTAATGCTAAACAGGTTATAAAACGTACCACATAAAACTACTATACACGAATCACTCAGGAATAAAGCACTTTATTAAATGTAATTTATAGTGTTTCCAAATAAAGCTGTCATCCATGAAATATAACACTAAAAATGTTCCTAATGATAAAAATAATATGAATAAACGCCCGATATTGAAGACTAGGGATGGGCAAACTGAGCAAATAGTCAGTTCTTTTTCGGCACTGGAAACATGGCTACAGCCGCTATGTTATACATACGGAGAATAGGCTATACCGTGATTGCCTCCTCTCGTTTAAAAATGCTTGCGATGAATACCATCAAATTAGGCAACCCACTATGCGTAGGCACAGATTTTACATATCCAGAGGAGGCTGCTTTCCTTGACCAGTCAAAGACGCGGCTATGCAGTGTATTGGTTTTCGTTATTTAGTCAGGTTCAACTTGAATCAGAAGCAGATTGAGTTTAGGTTAGGGTGTATTAAGTGATTGCATTTGATTAATTTTCAGTTTTTGCTTGGCTGTATCGTGTATAGTGATGCATGGATGACTCTTGCATAATTCTTTTTCGGTGTTAAATGTTGCATTTAGTTAGCCTTCTGGAGCGTTTATGCCCCATTTGATAGCATTAAAATCCACCGATGGTAAACAGTACCGTGGTTTCAGTAGCAATTTGTATAGAAAATTCCAGTGATTAACGGTATAACTAAACCCAGCCTCCCACATGCTGAAAATTCACCGGCAGCTCCTGGCCAGTAGAAAATATGATGATACAGATAGAAAACAAAACGATAGGTTTCAAGATTTACATTAATACCTTCCATCTAGATTATTTTGTCAAAGAGGTTAGGAAAAACCTGCATATATTCATCAACACGAAGAAAAGATTCAATTCTGAATCGAACATTTTTGCCCATCATTATACAAGACGTAACGAAGTAATTTATTTTTATCCTAATCAGATATGATAAATTGATGCAGAGCTGGATGCGATAGTCGATGATCCGTTCAACAAGAAACAGCTTTTAAATACAAACAAAAGGTATAAGAAACGATACTAATGGTACGCGGGAGATCGCATTGCTATCAATACTCATTTGTTAAACCTAAAAAATGACAAGATTAATAATGTTCGTAATATGACGATCAGTTTTTGAAGCCAGAACCACAGCGGAGCTGGTATGAGATGTAGGTCGATAGATTGGATCTAATTTGGTGGAATATCATTTTTAATTTGTGTGTAAAGAAGTCTTGATTTATATATCCGTCGATGTGATTTATCATAGGTTTTAAAGATCAGTTTGCTGCATCAATCATCATCATCATTATCATTTGGCGGATGTCCTACCATTGTCGCCTTATCTCGCCTCCCAGCTTCCAGTGGTTTCTGTCCTGCCAGTCCCGATCTAGGAGCCCTCTAATAATCTTCCCTTCCTCGTTTTTGCCAAGTAATCGTGGTCTTTATTCTCTGAATCGTTCCGGTGAAATAACATGAGCTTTGATGCATCGAAGTTCAGCTGTCAAAAAATGGATATCCGAAAACGTTGGAGGAACAAGAAAATGTGCCCCAGCATGTTGCTACACGTAGATAGAGACTAATGCCATCATATATAGATGAAACACCACAGAGTAGCGCTAAGATCATACACAGAGAACCCCATCAATATCGCAGAAAGTTCAAGCTATTCTTTATTAACAATTAACAACTAACTGTGGACTAGACAACTTCGAAAGCAGGTTATTCGTTCGTTGAGAAAAATGGGTTCCTGACGATATTCGTTACAGTTCGCTACCGATTCTTGATATTAACAAATCGCTTCCTGCTACCATCTTCAACGGTATGTTGGTGGAAAAATGTACCTACGCGCATTACAGATGTTCCTGTTTCGTGTTATTGATGAGAGGTAACTGGATATTAATTTCATATAGTTATGATGATTGAACAGTCAGTGAACATGATTGGGAAACGGGACAAGGTAAAATGGGAGCAAGTTTCTGTACTAACAAAGAAGATAACAATTACAAGAGGAAGTTCGAAGAGTCTCTCTTGCAGACTCAGAACATTATTACCAACGGCTGCTTGGTTGTCAAAATACCTCAAGGTGATCGCTACAATTAACTTGAAAATGTAATGTATTCCATTGGTTCGATACTGTATTATATCAAGTTGCATCATCTAGGCACATTTGTTTTATCAAAGCAGATTAAATGTAAAGATACAGGTACTTACGTTATTGCATAGTGGATGGTTTCTCCCAATTGTTCTCACTTTAATGTGAGGCAGCCAGTTAGAAATTTTCCAAACAGTGCTGCGCTTCGTAAGCGAGACAATAAAAAGAAGATCGTTTCACTGATAGTCAATATGCTTTTTCGGTGGCTGCTGAGTGTGACAATGCACACCTAGTAAATCACGATTCACCACGAGATACTTTCGATTCTTGGCTTTTCTCCATATGTAAATATCTGTCTCAAGGTACGAAAAAAGTTAAACTAAGAAGAATATAAAGCAGGAATCCCTCCGAAAGATATAGTCATGGTGTTTCAGTTAGCACTGTATTTGCTTACTGTTCGAACATTAGTTTTATTTTCTGCATTATTATTGCAGGAAGATGAAAATACCGATAAAGAAATCTTGATATTATCGTCTTCTTAATCCTGGAAAAGAAAAAAGGTAGAAACGTGAGGTAGGTAGATGATATGATGAATCAAAGAGACAACCACAGCATAGTTTTCAGACATTACAGAATTCAGTAGTACTTCTGTCCATGCGGCTCTATAGGCAGACATTACACGCAGTATCGCTCTTTATTGACTTCTAAGCACTCTTTATAGTGAGAAGCAGTGTAGTAACTAGGAACTAAACCACCCAGAGCAATTTGCGCCCATTGGGGCATTCACCCGACCGAAAATCATGAAGAACAATAAAAACTCCCTACTGACAGCATTAACCGCCCTTTTTGGTTGCCCCGTTCTAGCTACGAAATCGATAAGGAGTGTAACAAGACCTTCATCCGAGACTCCCGGACCTGACTCCTTCTCTCAACCCGGAAGCATCTGGACTATATTACTTATCACAATTATTTTACTTAATGCTGAATAACTACTTAGAAGGGAGATAGACTCGCGTAGAACCTGACTTAAAGATATGTAATGTAACTCACTTGCGCAGATAGTTGGCGGGCAGCTCCTTTCCGTTGCTTCAGATAAACCCAAACAGGAAGAAGGGATCACTGAGGCGTCATCTCAGTCAGTTCAGCGTTAGTGAAGATTAAAGAAAACAATAACTGAGGAGACTATTAACATTTAATGAATTAATTGTTGACAACTCGAATAGTGAAAATAAATCATGACACTAACAAAAAGAAAATTAATCGAACTTGACAATGCGGAAAAGATCACTGGAGGAGTGTCTTATGCTAATTTAATTTACTTTATAACTAAAGGGAACTATTGTCCTAGATTGTTAGAAAATACCCCAGCTCAAATAGAAGAATTCACTTAAAATACATTAATTATCACATCAAGCTTGAAATCAATTTTGAACAACAGCCGGAAGGGCTGTGTGTAAGTTATATTCAAAGGTTATCTAAACTGACGGAATCTAAAATAACAAAATGTTTACTTAATTCAACAAATATCAAATTACAAACGCACTTTCACTAACTGAGGGAGAATATGAGCAACTAAACCAACCGATCAAATGAAATATTAGAGAAGAACTAACTTTAAAGTTGTGACATTTCTGTTGCCAGTTGCGAAAATCCTTTCCCTCGGTCAGAGTCATCTTGCCGTTGACCAATAGTTATTGAGGGTGTTTTACCCCGGCAAAATGGTGATTGTTCTAATAGTTCCCTTGACCCACTCCAAGGCGTGCCTCAATGTACAGTTCTACCAAAATTACATGCAACGGGCCTTCGCCCCATGGGCGTCTCATGAATTACTCAGCTACATTGATAATTTTCCCGTAACATTGTTGGCACCCCTTGTCGTGTCCTCTTAAATATTTACAAATAAAAATACTACATTGAAGTATTACATAGTCCTCCTAATGATAGTTTCACATCTGCACCGGGCAGCGCAAGCGCTGAACGGTGGTAGAATCAGTTCCACTGCCATTAACTACACTAGGAAAATTCTACTAAAAACCTAGTTGATGAGTCTCCTCTTATTTTCAGTATTTTTTCTCAAAACAAGGTATACAAAATATTTCGCACTGTCAGCCGAATCATTTATTCCTTCCATGACACGCCACTGGTTTACTGAACTGACCGGTATTTGATTTACTATTTTTGAATGACAGGCCTTTCGAAAAGATGTTTATGATTTGAATCTGGTGTAACCTTCTTAGAACTATTTACAGTTTTTTTTCGTCCTTTGTTACTTATGACCTATGGTAAACGGATAAATAAGCAAAGTTATGAGATAATCTGGTTGCCAAATGTTTTGCCTGCTATTGTCATTTCTAAAAAGATCCCTCGAACCCTTATGCGCTGACAGGGGTGGACTAAGAACAAATTCGTAATCAAATTCGGAACAAAATTAAGAACTAGTTACTCGTTCTGTTACAGGAGTATGGTATTAGGATATATCGACTGGTCTAACGCTGAAGCGCCATTTCGCTGCTATCACCAAAGCAATCTGGAAACAATTAAAAATCGGCAGCAACAGGGAATACATTAAACAATGTTATAATCTGCCGGCTTTGCAGCGATGCGATGGCGTGGCTTGCCTTCTCCGTCGTCGCCAACTATATCGCAGCTACCGTGGCCATTGTTGTTTGCGAGTGAGATCACTAACAATGAGCTTAAGGGCATAGTAAATATTACTAGCGCCGCAACAGCTCGCAAATAATACGACCAGCACTATTATTTTCACCGCCTTGGATTGCATTGCTGGAAGCCATCGAGATGACTGGAACGCTTCTTTGGAGCAGCTGGGAAACTAACCCGCTTAATGCTTGATTTATGAGGAATACTTAGGCAATAGGATTGCCAACAGCGCCGATATATGACCACTCAGCGCTATTGTTATTACATGCTGCTACTACCCTAATATATGTACATATCTGAATACATATCTTTATCTTCTATTATCACTTTTGAGGAAGAAGTACATCCAAACCAACCATGAGAGTCTATTTCTGCATATACTGTGTTTTTCCTAGAAATTGTCTTGGGGAATTAACTATAGGAAGTCATATTTTTTTCCTCTGATAATATTGCCTAGATATTCCAATTTACGCCTTTCAATGTGTTTGCAACCTCTCTGTCTCTGACTATGAATTTCCACCATCCAGAGGAATAGGGATATATAGTTCTGATACCTTCACGTAAACGCAATTGAAGATCGTATACGTATGGTGTGACAAAAATGAATTGGCACTTCAGAATACTCTGTTTGTCCCCAGAACAACAAAATAAAGAAGTCCTTGACCCGGAACCATATCGTCCACATCTGGAACGGACGATGAACAGGTGCAAACAATCACTTAGCGTAATGTATACATACTATACGATCTGTGTAGGATTTTTTCATTCAGGTTTGTTATAATAAATGCGCGTTCGAGGAGGATGCAAGTTACATAACGCCAGCCAGGGAGAAACAGATTTCCGCTCCACACTCTTTCATAATGGAAAACGGCAGGAAACAGAACCAGACCTTCCGGTACTTCTGAACTTGGACAATAACCGTGGAATTTCGTTCGCCTTCATTTGTTCTGTTGATGGATGATTCTTTGTGCCTATGTACAAGGTGGCCCAAAAGTCTCTTTACAGTCTATACATATTTTTATATTCCTTTAACCTTTTTTTATTTTAGTCCAAATGTCCAGATATCATTGGCATATTTTTCCATTACAATAGTTGCGAAATCAGAGGTCCTGTTTTAGACAGGTGTATGGTCTTATTGCACTTATTAGGCGATATGGAAATGCTCCAGGCATTACGTATTATGAGCGTTGGAATCGCCAAATCTTCGCCTAGATGGGGTGCATGAGTCATACTAGGGGTATATAGAGCAATTTTCTATCGCCGACGGAGACTTGAGTCTCTGATAATGCCACGGTTTTTCTCCCTGAAGATATTGATGGACATAATTTATGTTTGAAGTGAGGACCTGCACATCCTTCTCTGTTGTTTCCTTGGCGTTGAGACCTGTCGTCAGAGCGAAGTTGTAGAGAATGGCTGCTGTAAGTATAGCAGCACATTTTAATCATCGAGCATCGCTCAAAAAGCTTCTCTCATCTTACTCCCGGAGATTTGAACGGCCAGTAATTTGACCTCCGGAACTTTTTGATCTTGGAAGTGCCATTAAGGATTATTTGTTTTACTGTCGTCACGCACAAGGTACTGCCAGAAGGTCTCCCTAACCTATTTCCAGGGTTTGTTGGGATACTTCACTGGTTAGACCCCCTAGGTGCTATTGGGTAGCTGGGGTATCGCACGTCTAAGACTCTTGTAATACACAACTCACCACAGATTAAGAAGATTGTTACTCAAGGTAGTCAATAAACCTAAAGGGAGCAATCAGTTGCTCATCTTCACGAATGGGGCATTTGGGTTAAATTTTCTATGAGTGGTGGAACGTTTAGTATATGAGAGAAGTTTGTTCTGGTTGTGATCCTAATTTTTATTTTCGATGTCCCGTTTACAGTGGCTTCTGGCATCGATTCAGTTATTTCCCTAGTCCAGTTGACTAGTGCTCATGTCACCAAATTACCATGGAGGCAATTTATTTGGGTACGACCTGCCAGAGCGGGCGGCGGCGACGTTGTGGTGCGGCCACCATGCTGCCGACGCGGTGAATTTTTATCTTTGACACAGTGAAATGTGTGCCGGTCTTGCGGACTCGAGATGGGCGTACCGCCTGGTTATCTGATAGATTAAGCAATTAATGCTGGAGCTCCGCCGGGTTTCGTGAGTATCTCGTGTCATTAGGCACTGCTTTATGGCCGGATTCCACCGAGGAAAATACGGATAATGACTTCCAAATCGGCGGTTATAGTTTTTTCTTGAGGTTGGGCGAGATGTTCCCTTCACGGTTCGGTCGTTATTGCAGATTTTGTAATGGACGAGCTGAATTTATTTCAGTTCCTGTGTGTAAAGGTTAAGTTAGTTCTTCCTCTTGCCACGTTGGTAGACTGTCCTTATTTTCATACCAGCACAACTCCGCATGGAGTGGCAACACTGAGTTCCCTTTCGGTTTCAGCCTTTATTGCTTCCACTATACCAATAGGGTTCAGACCAACATAGCCTCGATATTGCCTTGACAGTTGTTGTTGTTATTCCTGAATAGTATTACACAATGTTGAAGATTGTGCGTTCCAAAGGTCGGTTCCGAAAAAAGAAGATTGCCGACAGAGGAGGAAAGCGTTGCCACATTTCGTACTGATACCGAAAAGTGGTCTACTTTCTCTTTGGATAGACCAAAAACGGTGCTATGGATCGACTTCATCCTAAAGTGAAAAAAAATAAATTAGAAAAATAAAATTAACGGGACGCTGGTATATTCCCGGAAGGTGAAATGAGGGTCATTTAACTGAATTTATTATTATATCCTGCGTCACCAAGAAAAAAGTTAAAAACTAACTGACAACATCATTTGTATCAAGCAATTTTCATTCTTTCTTTTTAACTTTTTCTTACACGATTTATTATAACCACAACTTTTCACTGTCGACTTTGAATATATTCATATAAAATAGGAAAATGAATATCTTTTTCAAGAAATTATTTTGTTGGATATATGAGAAAAAAACGAATAATTTTTATCACTTTTGAGGATATGCTAAAAGCACTTTATACGAAAGTTGCCGATTTTCAAATTGCCTATAACTTTTTCATTTAAATGTTCTTGATCGAAAGCCTTAATTTGCCAAAAAGCATTAATTAATTATAGGTGACCTTGACTTTCATGATCATACATAAATGCTCAAAATTCGTGGATTCCACAGTTGTCACTAAAATTTCCAAAATAACGTAGAACTAGTATAAACATTTATATTCATAAATTTTTTTCATTTCAGGTAAGTCTGTTGTATATCCACTGATCTTCAAAGTAGTAAGTAATTCCTATAAATATTTCTTCGAAACAGCTTCACACTAATGTGCGAATTTGAATAATTCAGTAGCTTACTTTTTGTATTCCTCTACTCTTAGTCTGAACAATATGCTGCTTCAATTATTATCCACTTTCAAATCCACAAGATGGGAAATGGATACATGAATGATCGAGTTGCCAGAGTGTCTGTTTAGCTCAGTCAGCTAGAGCGTCAGATCGGCAACAAGAAGGTGTTTTGTTTGAGTTCCGCAGTAGGCCAAGATTTTTCCAGGTTTTATAATGTAAATTTACATAACCTGCTACCTGTCATTTAACAGTTTCAAATTAGATAATGCGCATCTGGATTACACTATCACAAACAAATAATCAGCTGGGTTCAGTCTCCGCGTATAACGACATTCCAGGAAGATGTAACGCTTTGCGGGACATCAGTGATGGCACTTGGAAAAAGAAATCCGTCGACGGTTCTTGAAGTAGTACTCGTAAAGATGCAAATGTAAGTACATAGTCGCAGGTATCAGTATATCACCTGAGTTCCAAGTTTAATTAATCGCATGAAAGTATGGCATAAAAGATAATAAATTTAAGTGCGGAATGTCGAAGGTACAGACGTAAGGAATTAAGGATTAATAAAGGCAACGCTATCAAACAGTGGCGTTCACACTACAGATCCCTAAAAACGCAGTTGTGGACCAAGTCAATGAATGGTTGGGACTTCAGCACAAGGAATACTGGAGCTTGATGACTGAATGGAGGCATGGGAAACAGTTAATCAAATCGCTGCACTCAGAAACGCAGCACTCTTGAACCGACATTGTGAAATATTCTTTACGGAAAACAACATCAGTTGTCACAGCAACATCAAGACTACGTTGGTCTGAACGCTAAGGGTATAAGAGGGATTGAGACAGACGTGGCTATTTTTTGAACTACCTTAAAAAAACTCTACATGTAGATGGGGAAAATAGCCGTCACAACCATGACCATTTTTCGACGAGTCATCACTGACCGCAGCTCTTTCCTCGCCCGGCTTGCCACAGAAAAATGGCGAGCAACATCCATTAACCGAGACAGATTTATGTAATGACGATACATCGTATAAAAGCAAAGGAGTTAATTTTTAAATCGCTACTTTTAACTCATTAATATTTCATGAATTGCTGTGCGCTGTAAGCACTGCTCTACTTTTCTTCCAACTACATACACTCAGATGATGATCTGATATTACAAACGGGCGAGGCAACATCAACATACTCACGATCACCTTCGATGTTCAGGGCCCTTCTTTCGCTCAAGAAACGCTTCAGTATTTGTGGTGTCGAGAATACACAAATAATATAGTCGATGTGGAAATGTTTCCTTGATACAAAGATTTTTATATGGAATTTGATTTTGGGCTTTTATTGTCAATACAATTTTCTTACAAGTTCCTCCAAAACAATGAATTTTGGAACAGGAAACTAGGGCAAGTTTTGTTATGGTCTGTTTACTTTTTCTTTTAGAGACATTGCTTAACAACTTTATTCTGCGAAAAATCTGGATTCCGCATTATTTAGATATACATACTATTTATTAAATATATTGAGACCTTTACCACGAGCATGCAGTTAATTTATACTTCTCATTTACATGAATACAAAATAAAATACCAAACCAAACAATACGTTTAACATTTTATTCGATCGCAAATGTCTGACTAATTGATACCTCAATCATGTGTTTTATATACAAACCTTTTTTTCTGTTTGGTAATATTTATGAACACTCTATTAGCGCTTTGCACTGCAATGGATAATTTTCCTATACACCAATATGAATAAAAATGAGACATTTATAACAAAGAACAGATAAACGAATCCATTCAAGTAAATTCCATACCTCATAACTCTCAACGAGGTTCAATAGATAATAATAGGTATCGTGATATGAGATTTGCGGTTAACCGACAGGAATATTAAATGCCATGGAGATTAAATTACCGTTCAATGTAATATGATTTTGATTGATCTTTACCGTGGTATAAAATAACTTCAAAATATCAGATCTGTGGTTTTCTGTATTTATAATTATTTGATGAATTGCTTATTAGGAAAATGAGACAGTTTTCAGATAATGATATGAAGGATTTTAAGGATTGAAGCATCAGTTTCACCGAAATGACTAACATAATCTGAAGGTGTTTTTCACCAAAAAGTTATATATTCTGCATAAGCAAAACACTTCCAAATGAGCTTTAAAAAAGCTTGTCCTCTGTTTTATCATTGCTATTTGCAAGTGGAAAAAATGTGTAATGATCGATATTTCAATATGACAATTTATTATTATGTAACCAAAAATTAGATTAATAAGTATTAAGTAATATATTGCTAGATGTTCAACAACTTATTTCAGAAATAATTCCTCTAAATTGTAGGCATTGCGTGTAAAGGGTAATTTGAGCTCTCTATTTGAAATAGTCAATAAATTATCGACTGATAACATTCCATAAAATTCAGATTTATGGCAAATTATAAAATGGCTATAAAATCGTAATGCTTTGTTGGTAGGTTATCGTTCTATCCGCTACATTTACTAAATAAATAGTCGATGAGGACATAAACCTCGGAAGCGAAAACGAAGGGTATGGTACCGTATCACGCAATAAATTCAAAGGCAACTCTTTATCTTTATGATCTGTACCTCGAGACTAAATGTTAATTATGAATTAAATATACGACAAAGCAACTTCAGAGTTATTGTGACTGCCTGTTTCCAACGTAGTTGGACCCAATTGATTTATTATTTGCAGTGGTGGCCTATGAAAACATTAGTTAGTGATTCCAGGAGCCAGAACCAGATCACACATCCCCCTCCCCCCTCCATTCATTTGCTATATTTCAATTTACGGTTTTTTTCTTTTTGATTGTCATGTGCTATAGGCAGATACAGAATACAGATACTAATCATTTTTTCTTGAATATAGTTTATGAAAATTTTATGTTTCGAAAAAATCCTCTAAATCTTTGGACTTTCTTTTTGGTTTAATTTTTATGTATCCTACACAGCAAAAATGAAGAATGTCATTACGTTGAAACCAAGCCCACTAAAAACAATTACGCAAGCCGAACACAAATGCACGCGTCACAGGCTAAAAACATACTTAATTACATGTTGACTAATACAGCTTACAAAGTCTCACAGAACAGGAGAACTACATAAATAATTAGACATCTACTTTACTCCCTAGTCCAAAGTGATCAAACAAACAAAAATTTAATTCTTCTTATCATGGTGATGTTCGCTAGAAACTCCAATCAAAAACAATATTTTCCACTGCGTTCAACTGGAGAACAAGTGAGAACAGTGGCGTTGCTCATTGGCCTCTTACGAAGTCCAGGTCCTAAAACTATAGTGGAGAGCATATACTTAATACTACATGCAGTTTGTGTGTTTCATGTTTTATCAAATTGTGATGTAAATCCAATCGTAACCATGCCTGCAACAATCCGAGTGTTCAGAGGCACCTAGGTGGATCGCATGATAGCGAGCAGTGATTCCCTTTTCATTGCATGTAATGACAACCGGAGTTTTACAACCAGACGAGCGGCGTCCAGATGTAGAATCTCTTCTACCGTTCCTACCGTATTCTGTGGTGGCAGCTGACGACTTCCATGATTCGGCCCCATAACGAAAACTGTTCCGGTGCCGATAACCCGACAGATCAATAAAAATAAGGCAACTCAGTCGCTTGATTTATAACCAGCCGTACGTTGAGATTGATTACCCTCCAACACGCCTATTAATCTTGTTTATTTTTTGTGTGGGGGAATATTGAACCTCGGATTATTAACCCCTTGTTATCGGTATATAAGCGAGAACGGTGTCATGATCTCAAAAGTATTCGAATTTACCATAAGTATGAAAATAATTTTATTTAATAAAATACTCTATCCAATTTCTGATGATTTATATAGTAACTAATAATCGCAAAAATATTGTAATTTGGAACAATACGCATGAAAATTAGTATATTTGAGTAAGTATTCTATCCCACTTCTGAAGATTTATAACCTAATCAATGATCGCAAAAATATTCGAGTTTAAGGCATAACGTTTGAAAATATGTAAGCATATTCAAGAAAGTACTATATCCCACTTCTGATGATTAGTATCCTAAAAAAAGGATCACAAAAATATTAGAATTTCTCACAGTACTTAAGAAAATATTTTTATTTAAAGAAATAATTCATCCCACTTCTGGGTATTCTTATCCCAAACAATGATCATTGGGATAATTCACAAACTGGATAACTAATAATTACTGAATTAAAAATGGATACTATTAATATTCCACATTCAAATGTATGCATTTATGTACGAATTTACATAGACCACATTACCCTATCCGAGCTACGTTCCCATCAAGTTCAAGTGCATAATTTTGAAGGTCTGCGCGCAACGAAGTAGGCTGTATAATAATATTTGCCCGTTCATTTGTTTCGGTAATAAACTGGCCCAGGGTCGGACTGGGGGTCTAAAATAAGCGGAACAGGAAAATAAATTACGGGTTGTACCGTTAAAATCACGCTGCGTTATGGCGGATAATCATTGGCAACTTTGTCCGCTTATAAATAATCGCCTGTGTAGAATTTATTTGTTTTAAGTTTCATACTTAATGGGTAATTATCGACGACTTTTAGGTGGCTTTTCAGAGAGGAGAGGCTTTTATAGCACTTATCAGGCGGAAGGAATTGTTGGATATATAGTGTCTGTATAGGCCTTATGTTCCCGGAATGTAGGAAAATTTTGCGTACCTACTAAAGCCCTTTGGTTGCATAAAATAGAACTAGGAAAAAGTTCAAAGCTTTACAGGTTTTATTTCAAAATTGAAATTTTTATAAACAATATTAATATCTGGAACTTTTTAAGAAGAAAAAAAATGTGTAAACTGAACCTCGACTTCCTAATACTCCCCGAGAGTATACCTCTGATCGTTTATTTATCTACACTAGAATAACTGGTCTGTACTATCTTTTTTGTCAGAATTCTATACAATTTGCAGAATATATTTCCTATTAATTAACGATAGCTCACGATAACTCTCGACTCCAATAATAATAATAATAATAATTGTATAACGCAATTATATAGCTACAGTTCAACAGATCGCTTTTCCAATATTAATATCATTGCTTTTTTTATTTCTGATTGGTTTTTCTGTACCAAGATTTCTATTACGGTCCTGCAACACCTCCAAGATGTTTACGTGTAGCAAATTATCCCATATAGAAGTTAAATCATTAATGACCGTCGGTAAAACGACCAGCTAGACATCGTATTCACGCAATTCTCTCTTTTTTCGTCGTTTTGCTTGAGTTCAAAGCCAACTCGGACCATGGTGCTAATTTTCTGCTAAATTATGGTTATGCCCCAATATTCTCCCGTAAACGTAGTAGATCCCACAGCAACGCTCGGTCACATGTAATTGAATTGTAAACCGTAAAAATAAGACAAATGAGAAACGGAATGAGGCCAACTGAGACGTGTTTTAATGTCTGCATTTTCTACGGCTACTTATATTCACCTAGACTATGGACGCATAGATCTTCAATCGCTTGCAGGCTATTATGTTATTGTGATTGTGTTTTGTTTGCTATCTGAGCCTACTGTGATAATTTTCAGTAAGTAGAAAATTATAAAATTGCTGGTGCACATAACTACTTCAACTTTATTCATTATTTTCGAAAAATGATCGACACCAATATATTAATTTAACTATTTGTTGAACCTCTTAGTTCACGCTTTCCTGATTCTATACGCTCATCAGTGCAGCTCAGTGACTGACAGTAAGAGGCAAACATTCTCTACATGTATTCCGCACTCCGCATCTCTCCATCACTCTCACCCTTCATCTTTTCTCTATCTCTCACGCTGTTCCCTCTGTCCCCCACAGTACGTTATTTTCTGTGCATTTTACTTGTCACATTTAGATTTAAATAAAATCATATTCCCTTTTACGAACCATTAAATTAAGATAATTCCTCCAAATAATCGTCAGATTGAGGATTACATTGACTTAAAAGGTCAGCACCGGTCAGCGCTAGCCTTGTTATATGTTGCTATCAAAACATATGAGTAAACAAACAAAAAATGTCTACCATGAACCGTCTAAGTCAGTCAATGCAGAAATCATTGACCTTGCGAATGCATCAAACAGTTTTGTTAACTGTCTAGACAAACGTAATTGCAACACTTATTTCGTTATGTCATTATAGTCCATTGATAGTTTTTCTGCATTCCATTCATCAATTTTAGTGGCGCAAAAAAATTAAAATGATGCCGTGTTATATAATGGCGATATCTCCTTTGCCCAGTTACAAAGAAACAAAATAAGATATTGTGACATTGCACTTGGTTGTAATGCTTTCACTGGCAATATGGAATAAAATGTAAAAAGTGCGGAGAACAGAGCTGTTAAGTCTGTTGTTTATAGACTTACTGCGTTGTCATAATTAAACTTCTCATTTGCATAGTAGGGAATTTATTCCAGTAGAATGTTCATTGTTGCTATACTTGGTTCCCGCGTCAAAGTTATGTATTACTCTTATAATTTACAGTTTGTTGTTTCCTCCAATTGATTTACATATTACTGTTCATAAAACATATTGACAATGTGTGATACAGAATATTTTGAGACATAAAATATATCAGTGACACCAGTTATTGGACTCTTGGAATTGAACTGGAAAAACATTGGATATCTTTGATAATGTTAAATATAAAAATATCCATAATTTCTAGTAAAGAAGTAATAGTTTAATAAATTTAACCACGCCCTAAAATGCCCTACAACATTCAATATTCATAAAGAATGTATTATGTCCATAAGTCGGATGTATCTCAAAATCTCCACAGTTATAAAGGCAATTAATTGAACAATCATCTACGAGGGTCACGCTGAAAGTCTTAAGATATTCCTAATCTATACAAGTTTAAACAAGTTTGAGCACGCAGCTATTTTGTCTGAAGTTGTAAGTGCTTACACGCAAAGGCAGCATTTGAATCGTTCAGTAGTTGCCTTGCCACGGTCGCGAATGCATCTAAGTGTTGGTCGAATTTTAACGTGAAAATTGAACCGCGCAGTCTCGATTTCCGAGTCATGATTTTGTATGACTCTAAAAAGGGACTAAAACAAGCGGAATGTCACTAAAGTCTAGTGAGTTGCGTTGGGGACTTTGCTCCTTCTAGGGCTACAGTTTTTAATTGGTTTGCTGAGTTTAAAAGGGTCCAGGTTTCACTCGATGATGATCCTCGCACAGGTCGACCGCCTACTGCTGCTACACCTGAAACAGTAGAAGCTGTGCAAAATATGGTAAAAAAAAGCTGTGCAAAATATGGAAACCTACACCGAGATTGAGGCCTCCAACCAAAATTCGTCGTTCCAAGAGTGTTGGAAATAAAATAATTTTCAGCTTTGTTTCCTAAAAGTGTATATATCTCAACGGTGGCCTTGGAAAATCAAAGGACAGTTACTCCTGAATGGTATACTACCAAATGTGTTTCTGTAGTCTTCCAAGAACTATGCAAGAGCCGTCCAAAGTCTGGTCTACGAGGTATTCAATGGTACCATGACAACTCACCCGCCCACAGCGAATTTTTGCTGAACAGAGTGTCAACTGTTGCCTCACCCACCTTATTCTGGGGACCTAGCTCCCTGCGACTTCTTCTTATTCCCTAAGATCAAAGAAAAGTTACGAGGTCGCCATTTTTTCGAAATTAGCAACCTTTCAAAAGAACCTTGGTTACAAGAATTTGACAAGTGGTTTTACCGAATGCGTAAATGTATTGAGGTAGGGTTTTCTGTATCTAAAAACTTTCAGCGTGACGTACGTAAAGGCAATTAATTGAACTATCATCTATGTCTAACGTACCAGGCAAAACAACCGCTACTACTAAATTTTTATTGTTTCATTGATATGTCGTTTTCCTATATTATATAAAAATTAAATGTTATTTACAATAAACACATCTATTCTTTTGTATTAAATGATGAAACCTCAGTTATGCCCAACGAAGAAGCGTGGCAAAAAGTCAAATTAAATGTAAAAATTAATTCCCACGAAATAGAAACCAATTAAAGCGTCAAATCGTGCGCATCGAACTATATATAAACGACTGAAAATCCGGATTCTAAACCACACGATCCGAAGAAAAAAGAGGTAATCTCGCTGCTTACGTGACAGCATATAAAAAACTTCTTGCTGTCTTCTGTGTACTACTTTATAACAGTATTGGTGTCTTTGCTCTTTTTAACGTGCAATAGCAGAAGTTGGATGTTGTAGACAGGATATCTTTTTTCCACTTCACTATGGATCCTCAATGTTTCTATAGAGATTTCTCATGAACTTTACATGGAGAAGACCGTCGAAGTTATTGCCATTTATTCATTTTATTGAATAGCGATCAAATAAGCGACTACGTTCAATCGGAACCTTTTAAATTTGTGAAATTATATCATACATATGATTAAAAGCAGCTGAATTACGTTCAAAATTATGGAAAGCGACAATGAATATATCAATGATTCCATGACCTTGAACTGACGACATCTTTCAACAACGACGAACTGATTTACAGCGACGTAACTTGTCCTTCATAAACACTTTTACGATGCATTTTTATCGATATCAAATACCACATAATCGTAAGGGGTTTGGTAAAAATTAATCGAATGAAAAATAACGGGCGCGGAAACAGCCACACACGTACCGTTGGAATGCCGTTGACGAAGATGGCGAAATAAGTAAATGAATTACTTGGAACGAATCGCGGGATGTTCGTATTCTTGATCGAAGTTTTGTCGGAAAATATGATAACCTTACAAAAATGATGGATTACTTGTTAGGAAATCATTGACAACTTAGTTGCGAAGAAAATTATATTTCTTTAGAATGAGTATTGAATTCAAAAATATACTTTTCCTAGTTCAAATTACGAATAATTTTCTTATAAAGTAAATTGTCTTAGAGTGAGATCAGATGTTCTTGGTGTGAGTATATATTTTAAAGAATATCGTAATTCTTGAATTGAGAATATCTTTTTATGTGCGTATTATTCTTGAGTACTCGTTATGCTACGCCACTGGAATATCATGTAGCCACGCTATATCATTACAAGACCATTACGGGCAATGGCAGCTAAACAATAGCCCTGTTCTTGCACTATAATTTGACAAATCATGTAAATAGCTTATTAGTATTTTATGTGTGAGATGTTATGCTCTTACTCTTTCCATCTCTCTCTCTCCCTCTCTCTCGATGTTTTGAACAAATGCTGGAAATGTGGCTTATATGGTTATATTCAAGGTACACTAAAGAAAAACTTTCCCCCTGTCTTCTAGTATAGCATCATTGGTGATATGGTGCACGTATGACACTCCCAACATTCACTGGTAGTATCACATTTCGAATGCTATCAATAATCTTCCACAGGCGTTTTCGGTATAATGTTCGAACTTTCTGCGCCATGCAAAAAAGCACAGAGATCACATAGCATCGAAGAACTCTGATTTGTATGTACATCGATGTTTAACGAGTGATTTTCGCAGCGGCTCGTCCAAGGAGGTATTGAAGAACGTCTAGTAATATAATACTCCACTAGTTACTGTTCAGTAGACAATAATCACCATAACCTCCTTGCATCTCCACCTCCTTTAGAATTGCAAGCAGCGCAGCTGAAAGATGAATCGCTGTTCTACGTTGTTTACGTACGTCGTAACAATAGAGGCTATTCAAGGCGAACAGTGAAAAGGGCCAGTCTTGGAAGCCATCTCGCAACGCAACTTATAATTTCGCATCTATTTATGAATGAGGACGCTTATTTCGCAAATTACCATACTCCTTGTTTTGTCGGCAGAACAGCAAACGCGATCCTACTCTCGCATACGAAAACTGCTATGTTGGGATGAGATCGAAAAGGAATAGTTAGGAGTCAAGTGAATGAAAGCTGTCGCAAAGCTGTCAAGAGTTTGCACTCCCCTTTATAGCCTGTCTTGAATTCTTGAATTCCTTCATCTCCAGGATTCACGGGGTCTCAATCTTCTTCCTTTGTTGGCAGGTGTATATTTTACTCTTCGGACATCTGTCGTTACCCATTCTTTGTATGTGGTCATACCATATCCATTATCTACATTCTATCTTCTCCACAATATCTTCTAACATTGCTTGATGATTCATTCTATATATTCTATATATTCTGCTTCTGTTTCGTCCAAATATGTGGTAGTTTATTCACCATAGCTCTGTAAATGTAACAAAAAAACATAAGCAATGTAACTTATGAAATTTCTTTTGCGGTTTCCTCTTAAATCTATCTTACTGCTCTTGATCATTATTTCGCACTCTGAATAAAGAAGCCGAGGTAGCTTGGAGGTCAGTAAAGTTTCTTATGTGCTATGCGGAAATATTACCGATATAAGGGCAAAGTGAGTTTTGGATGCCCATCTCTACTACTAGGTGGTTAAGATTTGCATTTTGGTTGGAGGTCGATTACCTTTCCTTCCGAGAAGTACACTTAAATAGCGTCTAGTATACCAGTTATTATAGGGGAACCTAATGAAGAACAACTGATAAAGAGCTAGTGGATGAACTTGACCTTAAAAAGGACCAGTACAGTCTGGAACATGGAAAGGAAAATGGTTGATCTGCTCCTATTATGTAGATTCTACCACTACTTAATTATTGAAAATTGCAAAAATAATTTGACAGGATTTCTATAAATAGAATAGGTTTTTTGGAAATTAGGGTAAATTCAGACGTTCTCTGATGTAATATACTTTTTTATGTCTTTTGAAACTATGGTGGTTAATATGTTTATCTATAGATGGAAATACATTATGAACTGTAATAGCATTATAAATAAAACATGTCTGAAATAATGAAGCTTTGTGAAGACACCGCATTGTTAGAGTTTTAGGAGAAAAAAATGAAGATTTTTCATTTCGTGGGACTATAGTCGATGGCAGAATATTCAACGTGTCTTAAATCTCCCATTAAAACGATAATATAATCACGAAATGTCACCATAGAACTGAATATTGCGATAATTTATGATTTTTGTCAGATGAGGAATGCATAAAATGAAGAGAAGTGGCCTGAGTATTGATCCTTGAGGACCTCCTGCAGAAATAAGACTCGCTTAAGAATGTCCTTTTATTATCAACTATTTTGGATCTATTAGTCATAAAACTATATATTAGATTTTAAAAAGAAACAGAGAAATAATAATGCTGTTAATATTGACTGATTTGCATATACTTACTTTTTCCAGTAATTTTTAAAGTAAGGACAGTTACAAGTCTTAAATCTGCGTATAACATTGGTTCACAATTTTTTTTGTAATGATTATGTTTAGAATATAGACAGAAAATGCCGAGAAACATAATTTTATCATCGTAAGAAGTACACCATCAATTCCTACAATAGTTGTGATTTTCGAATCAACTTCATTTACCACAAGCACAACAGTGTATTCTAATACACAAACGGCGAGATATCCGTGGGATATATCCATTATTGATATCCACAAACTGCTTTATATGCAGTCATAGTATCTATTTGTATGGCCATTGATAAATATGACCAACACTTGTACACTGTGTGCGCCCATTAAGCGAAACTGCGCATGCTGTTTGCGGACCACCAAAGGCCAATCGGCAAACGGCCGCCGATTTCACACGAAGTGCTTCAAGCTGTTCTACTTGATTGCTACAGGAGATTTTCATAGAGTGAATACAAACCCTTAGAAAACTAATTGTACGTAAAGATGGCATTGGAATACTCCGAAACATAGTTTGATAAGGTTCCTGACTGAACACCAACACTATTCTGTTGCAAAATGCTGTAAGTATTAACATTTTAAATGATCTTCCAGATGTTTGTTCACTCCCAGTTCTACCGCACTAGCATTCGCTCTTGATTGCAGTCGCACAACTGGGAACCCGAGCTTCAAGCCGTTTCACCTCTATACCGTTGCGTGATGGCTGTATGCAAAAAGGTTGTGTGGCAGTAACTTATTTGTTTCAATTTACGACTGGAAATTATCATATATCTTCTATGATTACAGTGGCAGTTTCGCATTAATAATGACTCATTTGTACTATTCCTATTCATCCGTACTGTTCCTGTAATTAATGTAATTTAATTGAAAGTACCACATCCGCATATTCTAAGAATCATTGAGAGATACCTTTTCAGTCAGGTTTGCTCATCTCGGATAGAGCAATGTCACTGTCACTATGATTTACAAAATAAAATTTTAACATTAAATATATTAAATAGTATGTAAATCTGTCCGTTCTAGACCAATTATCTCGGATTTATAACCTTCATTAATAAATTTAGTCTTTGCTAACTTCTATCCTTTTGAAATAAAGAACTCGCCCTAAGACATGTACAATGGTTTATTCGGGAACTTAAACCAACAATAAAATCAATTCTTTGATCACTATAATGATGTATGTGAAATATAGGAACAATAGTCAAAGACAAATATATATTGGAATAACGTTCGAAACCTTATTAGTCTACCTATATTCTATTGCGCATAGAATCCACAAGTCTGGCAATCAAGTTTTGGAAAATAGCTTTCCATTCACCATAGTAGATATTGTTGTTTGAAACTTGTAGACAAGGTGGATTTTTCAAAAGTTTGATTTCGGACTTCCAGTGTCTATAAAATTTTTTAGTATCACGACGTTTCGATTGATATGCAGTTCACCTGAAGACGATTGAAGATAGCATATCAATCGAAACGTCGTGATACTCAAAAATTTTATAAACAATGGAAGTCCGAAATCAAACTTTTGAAATAGTAGATATTCCTAAAATCCCAAAAACGTCCCGAGGTATAGTCAATATCTATGAAGCGGTATCTCCAAAAAATATCACTGTTGTCTTCGTACAAAATAGTGAGTCGTTGATTATTTTTCAAAATGCATGACTTTGTGTTTCACCCTGTATTAAAGCCCCCTCGCTCAAAATTTATGAAGTTGTCATTGATTCGAAAGACCATGAAAAGACCTTCCGAAATGTGAACCGCTTTATTGAATCCGTTCAGTATTTTAGGAATTACAAAATATCAAAGTTGACCGAAAAATTTCTTTGTAACGATAAGTATGTGCAGCAGCATAAAAGTTACTCACAACCTATTTATACGTACATACATATGTTTATGATTCTTGCTCGGTGAAATTGAACCGATTTCATCGAAGCCCCATAAAAACCTCGAGTGATATAAATCTCTGCCCTGTTCTCACTATAGTATGCTGATGACGTCCTTTATGACCCTTTATACCTCCTGAATATTTACTGGCTTTGAAGAGGCTACAGGTGAAGAGAGGCAGTAAAACCACGCCGTAAAGATAAAATAATAATTAACAACAAAAGACTAGATCTGTAGAGAATGTGTGGCATCGCCTATTTAGTTGTTCGAAGAAAACTCATGAAACCTTAATTTCTCCCTTATAAATACCATTAAAAATACGAAACAGAAGCTTGGTATAGTTGAAATACTCGAATGTTGATCTTGTCGGATCTCACACTGGAATTTGGATGTCTAGGAGTGATTAAGGGGAATTAAAGCTCAAGGGAAGATCATGAGATAGTTCTAATTGCTGATTATCATACGGGTAACAAAACTTAGTTATTAGATGATTTTAGTTAAGATATTTCACAGGAAAGGGCATATAACTTGATGATTTTCTATTGATGATCTTATAGGGCGACCAATGTAATATAAACACTGATATCTACAAATCAAATAAGCCAGGATTCATTCGATGATGTATCCAAAAATAACTGGGCAACTCAGCGCGTATTGTGCCCTGTCTATTCCGCTATACGCTACGGTCTGTGCACCAGCAGCGTAGTTCACCTGATGTCTATTAATCGAATCGAACCGCAATAAATCATAGTTGTACGAGTGGTTCGAGCGGCGCGTACGGCAGTTCACAAAGCAGGCTTTGCTTTGCGCTGACACCAGTGTTGCCAGGTCATAAATTAGAAAATCACCAGATCCAATACAAAGTTTACAGAATATGTTGAAACACTATCTGGTTCTGAATCGGTTTCTTCTGACCACCTCCTCCCTTTGCTCGAAAGCCAGTCAACTCTTTGTCGGCATTGCCCGGTGCTCGTTAAAGAGACTGCGTAGTTGCCAGGATCACACATAAGCCTCTTTATGTTACTAATATTGGCGCCCAACGTGGGGTACCAGTACAGGAAACTCTAGAGGGATCCACCAGGCGCATCTTCGGCAGTAGAAGGTCTTCAATCTACTGCATTTTAAGGCAATGTGAAGAAAAATTTTCCGTCTCTAGCGCTTTTAGAGCGCGATAAGCTTTCTGCGAGAGCTTATCTATTAAAATATAATAGAAATACTCGTTGAGCTTTTTGAATCCAAGTCCTGAAAATATATTGAGAATCATCAGAATCAATGAAATCTCAACAGACCTGGCAACATTGGCTAGTACTGAACTAGCTAACGCACGCTCATGACGAATCGAGATCGTAGTCGATCTGTCCAGGTTCATTTGTTAGATTAATGATCAATTGGGTACAGGGTGAATCCATATTCTATACGAACTACTCGGAATAATTTAAGTACTGTAAATAGTTCCAGCATAAGATTTGGTGAACTTGAATAAAAACGAGCTCAAAAAAAAGAGAGAAGGGCAAAACACGTAAACTCTAAATCTAAATGAACAGCTTCAAAATACAAAATTCAAATCCTTATTTTCAAAATGATACCATTGCATAAGAAGTAGGTACCTACTTATTGTTCATATTTTATATATTTTTTACCGTTTTCACTATAATTTCCTAAAAAAATTTTCAATGCTCTAATCTGCTTGGAATCAACTGTCGGTTTATCCAACCAAATGAAGATAAGTCAAGTTTTTGTTGATATTATACATGTATCTCCTTATCTCCAAGTATTTATTTCATTATCAACACAGCTTCCTCGACGCACCAACAATCCCGATACTGATATGTATTAACATATCTGTTTCCGGTTTTTATCGCTGCCGAATTCATTTGACTAATTCGACAGATAAAGCTCACGTCTTCATATATCACCTTCGAAAGTTAATATAGCGCCCTGACATCGTTACAGCACCAAAGAGCTCCCAACTAGAAAGCTATCTACTACTATAACAGTACTATATAGTAATAAATGGTGTGAAATAAATTGACATGGAACTCCCCAGAAATGCAGATAAACTCATTTTCAAAGTATGGACACTGCTCCACTGCAGTTGACCGAGCTGCACTGACATGCGTCTAGGCTATATTTGAGACATGCATTTCTGTATTTTTATAGATAACATCACGAAAAGGCAGATAGCCTATCGCGCTTCATAAGCACTGCGCGATAAATGTCTATTCACGGTTACCTTAAAACGCTGTAGATTGTAACCATCAGAGAACAAAGTGCCCGGTACCTCATTCCACAACCAACACCGCCGAGGATCTCCAAAAGAACAACTTTTGGAACAGGTTTGTTCAAGGCATTTTAGGCGCGACCTGGTCAGGATGCGCCCGATGACCTCCTTTTGTGTTTGAGACTGGCGACTCTTTGAGTTATGATGCAAGAAAGCTCGGTCTGCCATGATAATATGTATAGAAGAGAGAAAGATCAGTCACCCTTGTGCAATCTTACAGACTGTACAGGTCGTTTGTGGAGTCAGACGCATCCACTAGACGTATGTTCGCTTCTGGATTGTTTCCAGAAGTTCAAGATGTCCGATAGCAAGATAGTTTACAGGTTACTTGAAATTTTGATCCCTCTCTTGTGATGGGGAAGTAAATAGTCTTCAAAATATTAAAAATATAACATATTGCCCATCCTACCTATACAAGTTCTTTGGTCAATACGCTTGCATCGTGGTATAAACTGCGCCATCAGACAGCAAAAGAAAGAGATAAAATAGAGTCGTGATTCAGAGTGCAGGTGCATATATCACACATTACCATTAAATTCCAACCGCTTGCCATAAATTCCCTTTGTACAGTTTATATAACTGGTAAATCAACTTAATGGTCATTTTCTTTTAATGTGATAACATTCTCGATGTTCCTAGGGAGAATATGCCGTATTGTAATGTTTCCAGATTGTCTCAGTTGCATCTACTGCCGACTCCTTGTATCTTTGTGCCGTTTCTAGGAAATGTTCTGAGTGCTGAACATGGCAGTGATAAAGTAAAGGGACAAGAAATATCTTTCATCGTCTTCACAATGACCCTCAGATACTTGGCAGGGTACTACTGAATTTAGAGTAGAAAGGTAGATTCAGATTCAAAACTCACTTTGGGAAACTCTCGGTATTCATCTATATAAAATTCCTTTTTGGTCCAAATCTACAGTTCAGTAGCTATGACAGGTAAAACACCTCAAGCCACAACACACTTGATATACCGATCCAAACGCCAATTTCAGGAACGCTCCTGCCTAGCCATCCTTCATCCTATTTTCAAACATATTAGCACATAAAAGTAAAAGAAAGCAAGCCATGTACGACTCTGTATGGAAGAACAACAAGAGAAAGACAATTCATTCTCATTGTCGACCGGTTAACATATTTCTTGCTTAAGTTGTTGTCCGCTGCAGGTTGCTGGATGTTGCGATAGACCGGAGGAGAATGCGATGGTCGGCTCTCCGGCTCCAAGGTAGTCACTAAGTTACCGGACGTCGTTAGAGGTACAGGATATTTAAGATCTATTTGTACGCCGCGATGTGATTGGCTGTTACTTGTTGATATAAGCAGATATGGGAAGTTCTCATGGTTATGTGGATATAAGAACCAGAGCGAGTTGAGGTTTTTGCAGTGGAATATGGATAATCTAGAGAATTTCTCGATTTCGTATCAAAGCTGCGTCTGATTTGCTTTAAACTTTCAGATGGTTCTTCCATAAACCCATTTTTCGCAGATTTGTTTCAAATTTGGTATTATGACAATAAACTCATTGTGGAACAAATCTGCAAAATTTCAAATCTTTCTACTAGATCTTCAAGTGAATCAAGGGCGAATCTAGACCTCAGTCTTAGGGAGTGAAAGGGCATGAAGTTTGTTCATGCTTTCACCATTTTTTTCGTAATACCTGTGTTGAGGTAGTTGAGGCAATAGGAGAAGGGGTATAGGTCAATAGTAACTATAATAAAGATGGAGAAGCCAGCAGCAAGTGGAACAATGGAGTCTTTGAGCTCTGAGCCGCTACAATGGAGGTGTCGTGATGGTTTTTTAAATGAGATCAAACAAATAAATACTATTTAGTTTAGCTCATTTGAAAGAGGGTGAAGATATATCTTCGTTCGTTCTGTCTTTCTGATACGTACTAATACGCTCTTACCTTACCGAATTTTAGTTACTGTCGCGCTATAGAATTGAGAAAATCATACAAAAAATGTGCAGTTGACTTTGAGTAAATGCAAGATTTGCGTAATTTTATTTTAATTTAAAATAAATAAAAAAAAATGACTGCAGTGAATATGCTAAAATGAAAATACATCATGTGTTGGCCTGTAATTTGTATTTGCAACGCAATGTATGGGAATAAATACCGAATTAACAATGCGTTTTTATGAAGATTTCGTTACTCAAATTTATTCCTTGGGAAAAAACAAATTTTGGTCAAAAATCTTGGAGGGGTAATCACCATGTTGTACGCCTGTGAAGTGAATACAATTGTTTGGAGCGGAAAAGAACCCTGAAGTTCTGGGACGATAACCTAGCCAGACAAGCAATATGGCCATACCAGGATAGACAAGGTCATGACATGGCAGAAGCATAAGGACTAAAACAACAAATTTCGATTGGATATCTTTATCCCTTATCATGTAGAAGCTCAAAATTAACTTTGATTAGCAAAATTCGGCTTACAAAATGATTTGCAAACAGTTGCAGTTATTCTCTTCCCCCGACCGAGAATATGACAAACTGACTGACGTCCTTTGACATCAAGCAAAAGGTCCCACGGACCGCCTTGATAGCTAACGACGAGAAGTGCATCCCAAGCACTAATCGTGGTGACATAAACACAACACAACTACTCAAATTCTCACATTCATAATTACAATTGTGTAACATCGATATTATCAACGGTATCCACGCACGCCTTCTCGTATTACATATTAAGGTAAACCGATCGTGAGCCGCCTAACTAAGCGCATAATTTAATTCGTGTAGAATCCAACAAGTCAAATCAACCTGAAAATAGGCATTTTCAGCTTTAATACCTAATCGAATGCACATTCTGACTTCATTTATTTTCATTATGAAGCACTTCTGATCACACAGCGCTCTGTTTCAGTCCATGGCTCGCAACCGTGAAATAGACACCTTTTCTATCTGTTCGTTTCTTTATCGCGTTTTTATCAGTGTAGTAGTCGGTTGCCCACAGAGTTTGGTGTATTATACGGAGACGAGAGATAATCTACCGTGTCATTGCTTCTCATCTGAATGTTTCTATCATCATCAGATTGTTCTTTCGAGCGGCCTTTTATTGGTATTGGAGTGTTGTTGTACATGATAAATAAAACGATATTTATGAAGGTAGCTCATTCAGAATTTCGGAAAAAACAGGTACTAGAACGAGAAGCACCTCTAAATTGTTCATGATGATTTGTAAGACAGCGATTGTAGGTTATATAACAGTAATAATGGTAATAGTTATAATTATTATTATTTGCTCTCGGAATGGCCTACTCTTTCCAGAAACAGAGGGTTTCATGTTTGCTACCCATTATAGATTTAATTGGAACCAGAAACGTCTAAAAATGAAGTTGGAGCTTTTGAGCTAAAACTGATTTTCAAAAACTACAAAGCATGGAAAGCGAACAGTTAGACGGTGTAATGTTTGTGGTTGTTACGCCATTATACTTTCCTTTTCAGCACTATATATCTGATACACAGATTCGCGGATGACTATAGTTTTTTCCAAAGTCCCTCAAGGCATACAAAATCCGTCTATTCTATTGATATCTAGAGCACTTTGCGTAGTTCCTTTCAAATGTTTATTACAATTTTGTATACATACGTAAACATCCATAATAAAAAGCAATAGAACGGACTACTTTAGACTACTTAAAACAACTTCATGCATTAATATTCATACACGTATACGCAAGTCTAAAAGTAACTATCCATCAACCTCACTCAGATTTGACAGCTGTGTACGGTTTGAAAGGTCAATTAAATGAAAAACAGCCGGTAGTATATTCGACTGACGTCCATAAAAATCTTCTGGCGAGCGGATTCTGATTTATAAATGGGATCTACGTGAAAGACGGCCCCTGCTATCTGGATTTTTTATCCCGTTAGACAGACAGCATTTTTTGCACTTCTCTGGGACGACGATACTTTTTATTTTTAATTAACTGCTTGGTTTCTTCGATCATTAGCTGCAATGCCTTTTATTGGTTCATTGCACTTATATCATCTGATACATCGAAGTTGGCCTAACTTGGTGAAACTGTCTCATCTCTAATGTATGTCAACTATAAACAAGGCTTCAATAAGGATCTGGGAAATTCTTTAATTTATCCTCAGGTCACTGAAGATAACAATAAGGATACCTTACAAGTCTTGATTTATAATCGAATTGAGAATATACGGAAGCGAAAACACCTGGGAAAGCAAAAAATAGGAAAATAAAGCATGGAATAGCAATATTTGGTATCTCTGTCAAGACAGTTTCTATGCTTCATCCGTTTTAGGTTGTATGTCTACTTTGTGGTGTGACATTTTAAACAGCTGATCAATTGACAAATTAAATAACATTAGTGACATATTAAGGAATCAAATACGTCACCTTATCCGCAAGGAAGCTTTAAGGAAGCCTTAGCTATATATATTGAAACTAGAATATCAAAATACTCAAATATCAAAACAATAACTAGTAGTCAGTATCTCGCTATCCGATTCAATGAAAGTTATTTTATAACCGTACCATGCACTTGTTATTAGAAGTACGATTGTACTATTCCACTATTCTATGGTCCACTCGACAATGAAATTTTATTTATAAGTGGATGATCCTCTTTATATTATGCCCCCTTATACCATCTGTGTAGCGAAGTAACTGTCAGATACTATTCAAAAATAGCATGGGCGTCCAACAAAGAGCAGCCTAAACAGATAAGGGGTGTTCAATATTATGTTCACCATATATTTTCTACTGATAAATAATCCAAACCACAAACGCTTGACTAAGTAGCCTCATTAAATTTTCTACTAAAAGACATCAAAACTGAGAAATGAGATTAATAAGATGCTATATATTTCTCTTCTCTTTCCCATGTTGTCGAAGGCTGGACTCTGGCGAATACACTTCTTTGAAGCCTTTGAAATTTGGATGTACCGGAGAATCCCACAAGGGCGGTGTGTGGATAGAGTTCTTAACAAGGTTATCGTACAGTGAGTGAAAAAACATAAGGAAGTGGTCAGAACAATAACAAGCTGCAAACTGGAATAATGCGTCACTCAGAGGGGTATAATATACTTCATTTAATAATGCAAGGCAAGATAATATCAAAAAGAGCACCAGGTCAAAGAAAAACGGCATAGCTTAGAACAGTTCCTCTTCATCCCCTTTTTCCGAGCACCCACCAACAATGTCATTATAGTCACTATAATACACAACACCCGATAATTGAGCACGGCAGAAGAAGAGGAAGAAGAAGAAATCCTTTCGTGTATTTGTGAAACTGAATGCGAGGAGTGCATGATCAGATGGATCTATTTCTATGCCCTTTCCTTTTAGAATTTCGGTGCGCGGTCTGTGGCGCTATGTTGCCACAGCCAGTACAACACGCTGTTTATGCTATAGTTATTCCCCGATGATTACATTTTACAGCATTTCAAGATGAATGTGAATAGACATTTAACCTCTCGCATCGCTTCAGAAACCGATAGTCTTTGTTACTTTGCGAGAGGTTATTCATAAAAAAAGACTGAAACTGAAACTTGTCTACGCCCATGAAACGTGGAGCGCGTGATCGAAAAACAAACCCCAGTGTGTCGCGCGTCTTCTCTCCCATAGGCATTGCATAACAATGAGGCTCGTTATTAACACCCAGGGTGGTAAAACTGTTATTTCCTTGTGGCAAAGTGGCCGGGAGCAGAGCTTGTTCTCGAATATGTGCCGCCAGACAGGCGTTGTGGCGGGTCGTTGAATGGATGGATCTATTTGATTTATCGGACCGCAAGGGATGACAGACGGGGGCGGGTTACGGTAGTATTAGGGGTGTTAGTGGGATGTTGTTTTTGCTTTTGAATTATGGGTTTAAAAATACACCAACTGTTCTTTAGGTAGCTATGGGAGGGATGATGACTCAATTTTGTAACACTTTCAGATATCAATCGATAGAGAGTTTATAAAAGTGATTACATTACAGCTTGGGCTCCAAATCTGTAATGTCACTTCTTTATAGCATGTACACATGTATTTAGGCTTTGTAGCTTCTCAAATTTGCAAAATCATCAAAATATAGAATCCACAAAAAATTCGGTTTTATCAGAAGTGTGACAATAATGGCACTACAGTAGAAATTTTTTTTAATGAAAGTAGATTACAGCCGGATCTTTCGAATCAGCATTGTTACTTCTTTATATCATAGATATATGGCTTTGCCTTCGTGGTTGCACAAATATGAAAAAGCAAAAAATACAGGATCAACAAAACAGATGAATATGGGACATTTAGGTTTTATCAGAAGTGGAAGGGTATGAATATATCAATGGGGTTTTTTTAAAAGAGATTAGATCACACCTTGATCCTTCAAATCTGCATTATCGTAATTAATGTATAACATTCCGCTTTCATCAGAAGTGGGATATTAAAAACACTCTCAGACGAACCTCATTCTTTAAATAAGTTCTTACAATGACCACGTTAGTAGACTGGCATAATGCTACACAAATCGGTAACACTGCGTTCTCTTTCTCTTTTTCTAGCAGTCTCACTCACTCCATTACTCTTAGCGTTCAAGGTTTTATTTTGGAAAAGAAAGTTTGCGTAAATAGAAGTGCGCTAGATGCTATTCCATAACATGAAAATTTCGTATCGCCGCTTGCAGTCGGAACTACAGAGGAAGAACAGCGTTGCCACAGTTCGTACTGATGCCTAAAAGTGGTCTACTTTCATTTTTGATATGAAAAAAAACGGTGCTGTAAAATTGACTGCGCATTAACGCGAAACGTTTGTTCTCGTGTTCTTTTATATAAAATTCAAAAATCGTTTGCAGTTCAAATCTATAGTTCAGTAGCTATCACGAAAATTGCGCCACTAAAATCGTTTGACTATGAAAGAACCACCTTGATGTATGTACTTTCGCTTGGAAATTCATGAAGTTTTCTGTGGAACAACAAGAGATGCGAAATCTGCATCGACACCGGCGCAGCAGCCAAAACAGTCGATCAGCGATCTGAGATAAGCTTGAAGGGATGGGAGAGTAAAGTCAAATTAGGGCGAACTAAAGAAATAAATGTTTACTTAGATCACTGCTATTTAGTCGTCTCATGTTTAACATCGACATTTAAAACAAAAACTGATACGCATTTGGCGTGTATTGTTACTTGAAGCTTTGTCACTGTTATAAAATGTTCCATTAAAAATGAATTTACTTACATCTGGAGTGACAAAAACAATGTATGGACGCACAAAGTACAGTTTTGAGTCTTAGAAAAATTAAAATGCACCACAACTTAATCTTTCTAAATAGTGGGTAGCTACAGATTTTTCGAACGCAAGGTAGTCCCTGCTGTCTTCTGTAACTCGCCAAACTGTAGTTCCAACTAATTTTGCTAGAAAATAGCTCATTAATGTGGTGCAAAAAGGGTGTTCCACATCGACTGTACTAAGAGTCGGGAGAAAATAGTAGTTCAAAACTCGTCGTCGGTATCTGCGAATATCGTCCGACTCAGTACGTTTCACAGTCGCGTCTTGAAAATATCAGCGGTCTGCATCTGAAAATGTCCGCCACCCCGACTTGACGTTGACGTATCTCACAGTGTTTCCGAGATGTGATGTGGAAGGAGTCATAAACACAGAACTGCTTGTTATTCAGTTGTATTTCAATGTTTCACAGTGAAACAATAAATAATAAGAAAATAGAGCGGAATATTAATATCTCGGCCTTGTCCCCTAAAAGTCTCAAACTATATCTGAAGCGTCCGTCATATTGGTACAAAAAGATGCTATTTGGAATACAGATGGACTTATTATTTTGAGTAATATTTGTGGAATCCGCAGCATTATTCTCAGTCCCAGATGCACTGAAATCGACCAACGTTCATGGAGTCAGCTTTCATCGCTAGCAACGACAACGTTTATAGCAAACCTAGCGTCTGCACGATATGTACCAATAAGGACTATCTACGTCAACGACAGCTAGTCAGAGCAGTATAAACAGCTATCAGAAAGACATGTTCGCCAGTTCACCTCAAGATGATCGAAGATAGTGAACCAATCGTAAAATCTTGGCAGTAAAATAAAAATATATAGGCAATAGAAGCCCGAAACACAATTTTTGATAAAACATCTACGTTGTTTACAAATCCCAATCAACAATTAGTCTCAGAAGTTGCATTTTCCCTACTCGTCTCATCCTGTACGAGTCGCTGTCGAGATTCATTTCATTGATTGATGATCGATTGGGTCGGAGCGATGTTCAGTTATTTTATTCGGCGCGCGGCTTCCTACGATGATAACGAACAACAAAAAGCCGACTAGACGCTGGCTTTATGGGATTTGCGGAAAATCTCGGTGCGTCTGATGATGGCGGCTTCGAGAGGAAAAAACCAGACGAACGCGATGATTTGAAATGATAAACAGGCTTCAACAAGCATAGAAACGTAAATCATACTGCGTGCACGCGTTTTTGTACCGCGGATAAACTGATCTAATGGGATGTAGTTGACATACATCATTTAAGAGATGGAGGGCTCTCGAGGTTTAGCTTATTCCTTTTTATGGTCATCAATTAAAGTAGTCAACAGTGGTTTTGGTCCCGGAGTATTTTTTGCTGAGTTTTCATAATTTTGATGTCAAATCATCATATCGTCGTGGCGTAAATACAACAACCATCGAGTAGCTTTCACAGCCTTCAACTGTTATTGTTCTGAAAAAATGAACAATGAGAAAACAATTTATGTAGATTGTAATTCAAATAAATTCACCACCCTAATCTAACGTAAAGTAAGAACGTACGCGCGCTTGATATCGTATGATGGTGGTACCGTAGTAGTACCAACCGTGGTGGGCATCGAATTGCACCTGTGCTCTCCACAAAGGTCTCCGACCTGAAACGCCGCCACCGCCGTGCCGCCGAGATGCTCCGCGATGGGCTTATCATCTGGAACTCGTCTTTCCAGTTTAAATTCAGCGACCATGTAACGCTTTGTAAAGCTGCACGCGAGACTGGGGGTGCGATTTTCGAAATTCGAGGTCGATACGGTTCATTTTTTAGCATCATTTCGAATATGGAATAGCGTTCTTCATTCAGCGTATATCACGTCACATCAAATTGAGGACTTAGGTGAGGGTCAAGAATAATCAAGGTATTTGAAAAAATCTGACAAGAAAATCGCATAAAGCTCCTGGAATTTTGGGTCCTAGTTATCAGTCTTGCTAGGTCGATGTTCCAGAAGCTGCGGTTTTTCCTTTGCTCGAGAAAATTATATTTAGCAGAACAGCTACTGCTACTTTACAAGGCCCAGATTACGCTAATACTACTCACATATGTGGGGATGTACTCCACAACATTCCCTGAAGCTTCTGGATTCAATCCAGAAAAGAGCAATACATCTAGTGGATGCACCTCACCTCACAAAAGTCCTCAAAAGTCTGAAACATCGAAGAAGGGTGGCTGATATGTCGCTTTTATATATCTCACATGCCGATACCAAGAGTCATAAGTACAAGAAACACCAAATGTCGTTCTATTGGAGAATCTCGGCGATTTTGAATGAGCTGCCGGGAAATCTGTTCACCGATAGTTACAATTTACAGCGTTTTAACTCCAATGCGAATTGACAATTTACCTCTCCCACCAATTTTGGAGTGTGATGAGCATTCTACCCTTATGAGAGGTTATCTTAAAGAACTAAAAATTCAATGTCTTGAGCCTCGGTATTTTTACAGGTATTTTGTTACTATTTTTGCTAATGATACATACATTTTGTTTTAGTTGTATTTAATTTGAATTAGCCATGTGAATACAAGTTGCAAATCATTTAGATGAAAGAGATATTCTAGACTGAATATTTTTAGCATATTACAGTATCATCTGTCAAGATTGGTATCTCATAATACTTATCTATATTGGAAAAATCGTTAATATTCAGAATAAAAGAAATTGGCCTCAGGATAGTGCCCTGAGGAATATCGGAATAATTTCCAATCTTTTACGCAAAATGTGTTGTTACTTGTGTTTGGACAAATGAGTAGCAAACCCTTCTAGCGCTTTCCCAGAGACACCACATATTTATAGAATTTAAGAAAGGGGATGAGCCAATATATAGGAGGGATAATTATTTAAAATTCCAATTCAGGTGCTTCTATTAAGCGATATATTTAAATTATTGAATCATCTATTATCCCAAATGCCATCTTTAACACCAGATATATACAGCTATCAACAGATTTCAGAAACCAGCTGGAAAACAGTTTCGATGGAATATTATTTTATTTTTATGTTAAAAACCCGTTCGAAATTCAACTAAAATCAAGACTGGGAAACTTTGTAACCGAACCAGGTATACGAGACAATACCAATTTAATTATATGTGTCCAGCAGAAGGTGCATGTGTTCAGATCGGGCAACGATCTGGCTGAAGATCGAATCTCGTCCAGCGCCTTTGCAGCTCGTTGTTTCTTTCAATCGAGATCCGCCTTCAGATATATCCAACGGGATTGGGACGTCTTTACGTCGCCGTCGATTGTTTCGTTCTGAGAAACTGCGTTTCCAAAAATAAGTTACAAACTGCATATCATTAGAGCAATGCTTTTTTGCGCCAAAGTATTCCCACATTTCACTTTTCATTCAAATCTTTGACGGTTTGTAAAGCAAGTGCACCGCAGTTTTCATACGCATAATCAAAGGATACTATGGTGAAAATTTTCAAAGTTTAAATTTTCGGATATGAACAGTGTTTAGTTAAACAAATTGAAACTCTACTTGTCTATGGTTTGCATGTTTGTTGCCGTTTTTTTAAATAAAAAAAATTAGAATCTTCTGCTCTCACAACACTCTAAATGGACTGATTTCGAAATATTTTTAAATTGAATGGGGAACGGAACATCCGACTCGACACAGGTAACAAAAGTGGAAGTTCGAAAATCGTGAAAAACAAAAAATCATTTCCTAGGTAATTGAGATACGCTGATTATGAATTCGGCTTCAATTTGGGGCCCGGACTTAAGGGAGAGCCTCTGGTGTGCTTTTGAGCGCTTGCACAACTACTTACACTTTTCTAATCATATTCACATTCAGGACCATCGAATACATAAACCGTCTCCAAAGAAACCACCGTATCAAAGTTATAATTCTGAAAAAAGTATCAGCATCTACTATAAGATACTAAATTGCACATATTTTTTGTTTAAAGATAACTTCACGCAAAGGCGGATAGCCTATCGCACTTCATAAGCGCTGCAAGATAAATAATGTATATTCAGATTAACCTGAAAACGTTGTAAATTTCAACTATCGCGGCAAAAACTCCCCGCAGCTCATTTTACAACGCCGAGGCTCTCCAAAAGATCGACTTTTGGAAGAGGCTTGTTCCAGGCGTGGTGAAATCGACGTTGTGTGAAGATAAAGAAAAGCATAGATGCATAGGAAGTGCTGAGTCAATCGACTCGACTCCATTATTTATATACATCCCCAAATATTGTGTATTTATAGAGGAAATATACATTTTGTTAAAAGATATAAGACAAATCTGTAAAAATTCATTCAGTTTTGAGTAATATTCGAGCTATAAGTTTTAAATTCAGATCATAAAACGGATCCGCCTTTTATGAACGGTTTTACGGTCTTTGTGGAATTTTAAAGGATGTGATATGAATCCTTGTATACATTTTAGCATTCAGAGCGAGGCACTTCAAATTTTTATGAGTTGAATTTGAAGATTAATCTGCTGACATTGTAGTCGATTTAGGAATCATGCACTTTTAATTTTCAAGATATCGATTTGAGAAAGTATGAATGAAACAATTTCTGTATATTATCTTATGTTTGTCTCTTTATCCGAGCAATAAAAACAGCCGCATCTCTGTTTATCGAAGACCTTCTAGATAAAAATGAATTATAAAATTTTATTGGCACTAACATCAATCTCCAATATCCAAGACTTCTTGTTCAATCAAAACGGTTTATATTTTTGTACATTGTTTAACTTTTTCTCGAGGTCTCCCTCTCTCTCCATCCCTACTCCCAATTTTGAGCCGAAAAATAATTGAAACATTTTTAGGGGTCTCGGAAACATCAAAAACAATAATTAAGTTTTTTTTCACTTTTTTAATATTCGAAAACTACAAAACTTAGTGTCAAAGTGCTATCAGAATCCGATCCGAGTTCAATGAAATAGCTATACGTGATATCTGTATTTCGATTTTTTTACGATCACAATACACAACAGGCAGCCAAAATGTTAGGTTTTTTCAAACATATGTGGTTTGAATGAACGGTCAGACGAAGCACCCCGATCTAAAAGATACATTGTTCCAAGTGTCATTCAGAAATTGTGTTCAGTTTTCAGGTCAAATATAAACAAGTAATGGCTAGTGCTACCATTCAACATAATATATCAATGCTTCCGCAATAATTCTACAGGAAGCGAGCGAGATTGTAGTATCTTCCTCCGTAGGCGAATGTTTAACAAGTCTGCAACAAATTAGGTTTGATATGTATTCTAAACGGGAACATATACAGTGGTAACCTGGAAAATCCACCAAATATGAGGTTTGTCACTCGGACTTTTCTAAAACAGATTCAAAGACAACTATAAAATTCAGTGTTATACCCTCTGTAAACCATACGCAATCATCATCATTTATCCTACAGTCCCTGAAACCGCTGCGTAGAATTTTCCAATCCAAATGTAAACGTTTCTGAGTATCGAGACCACACAAAGGTAAGGCACAGATAGAAACGCCATGCCAGTGACATAAAAAACGAATGGTAATTGTCCGTGTCATCCGATTCCAACAAAAGACGACCGTAAATTGGATAAACGCCTCGGAAGAAGCAATTCAAGTTCCGACACATCATACGTTCATCATATAGTTCAACTAACAATGCTCCATTATCATTGTGCAGTTGATTTTCATTCGCATAGAGCAATGTCTTTTATTGAACCTTCAGATGCCAGGTAATGGGTGATACGAAAGTCGTTTCGAGACGCATGATCCAACTGTTAGATGGGACAATAATCAAATTTGATTTAACACTAGGAACACGTGACACTATAATTCCTAACAAATACTCTTGAGCTCCCCAGTAACTCATTCCACTATGCTGATGTTCTCCATAAGAACGACTTTGGGAAAATTTTATGTTTTATCGCTAATATTCACAGACAATAACAAAAACGATATTGTGATCAATTGCATCCAGAGAGGAGAAGAAGATGTAGCAAAATCCAGTGCGACACTGGCGTGAAACACCACCTCAGCCAGGCACCAAGTGGTGCATCGTGAAGGAATGCATTCAATTTAACGGATAATATCCGTGTCTGAGAAACGGCATGGCAGCCGCGATTCTTTTGTGATTTCTGCACGTAAAGCGCTGCACTGCTGAGCGCCATACGGTGGTCAATCGTTATCGGTAGCAGGAGTGGCGAATCCAACGTCGTTGGTTCGCTCACTTCCTGCTGATTGCTCTTTTATTGCCACCGCTACGTTTCAGGAAAAATTTGTTTCTATCCGTAGTGAGTACACAGAAATATTTTTGTTTCTTACTCTTCTTTAGGTATTTAATTTGGGACAGTAATATTATAAAGAGTGTTTTTTTTAGAGGCGGAGAACTTTAAATTGGCAACACTGTTTCTGATAGTTCTAGGTTGATTTGAGGTTAGTTTGGTTTGGCAATTCATCATGAATAGACGCATGCCGAAGTAACGTGTGCAAATTGTTCAAACTTATGTTGGAAAACACGGCTCAGTTCGAGAAACACATCGCGCATCACGTGCTTTCTACGGTGCACATAATCGTCCATCAGAGCGATTAATTCGAAACTATGGATCGTTTTGGCAAGACGTTTACAGAACAGTACGCACACAACAAGCTGCAGCGTAGTATTGATGATTATATAAATGTGTCAATTCGTCATCGTGCCCAGCAATTAACTTGTCTTCGTCCACATTATGGACAATTTTGCGTAAAGATCTTGGCTTACGAATTAAGAAACCCTCTCAAGAAACAGCACTTCGTTTTGTTTATGTTATACTCCGATAAGTTTTTATGTATAAAAGCCACATGTTGGATGGTCCCGGCATTCATTTGCTTGTTGTCTCTTAGGCAATAAAGTTCTTTTCATAAAGTCTGTTTTTTGTTCGGCCGTTATAACTGGCGCTGCGAACCGGATGCTCAGTATCGGTTCATTCTGATTAAAACCAAATTCGAAGTTTGCTCCCCGGTGCCTGCTATTTTGTTAAATCAAAGGCAGAAACCAACTTGCTTCTTCGATAGTCGCTGAAGAAAGAAGAACCGATAGGAAGATTTTAATCATCCCTTAGCCGAGCATTCCAAGAACCTGAACATCGACCAACTTTGAGAGAAGAAAACTACCGCCTTGGGGACGAGAGGATTGAATCACACTAGGCGCATCCCAACATCACGTCCAGATTGTATTCGTCAACGGACGTCTCAAAACTGGACTGATGTGGACGCTAGTACAACTACTGTAAGAAATTTTCCAAATTTTCTATTTTTTCAACGCATTTATTTCGAACTTTTCTTTGTTTCAATCTGATTTTGTTTTATATTATTTTAAATATTTATCTATAGCTTTATCAGACTGTGGCGAGACTTACAAGCACCTCAAGAAAACATTTTATACTCCGAATATGAAACAGGTAATTACAAATTATATTAACAAAATGCGAACTATTTCTACCTTGCAAGTATGACAGACGAACGATAGAACAAAACAAAAAGAACCTGGCAATATAAGACACAGACAAGACGGTAGACCACAAAAAACCAAACAAATATTCTACAGAGACAAGTCACATTATCTTTAAACATACAAATAAACATAGATCCCGAATCAAACCTTCACTAAGATGTCATCCATTACAGGATTGTCCTGATCCACCCCAGTAAACCTGAATCACTATTACAATGTCCTTTTATTTCCGATCAAAATCCCCATATTATTCAATTAACTAATAACAAATGTTTAGTTTATTCTATTTGCTCTATATCTATTTACGAAAGCTCAATTTTAAATTTTAATTGCAGAAAAAAAGTGAATAACCAAATTTTATTTCCTTCCCACGAAAATACTAAAGAACTATTTGTACCTGAAGTCAAGGTTAACTTTACGAATGAAAACCAAAATATAAACAAAACTAATGTGACTTTACATCAAAGACTACAAAACTTAGGGTAATATCTTGTTCTTGCATAACTAGCCTCATAATTGTGATTGTAATACCATGTATTATTTACAAATTAGTGTTATATAAATTTAAATGTTTAAGTAAGAATAATATTATTTCGAGTCAACACATAGAATTGCTAAAATCTCCAAATACTAATATTGTATCGAGCCATAAAGGGAGAATTTTTTATATCGAACTTGAAGAGTCCGAACAAAAGGAGGGAGGAATTAAGAAACTTTCTCAAGAAACAGCACTTCGTTTGTTTATGTTATACTCCGATAAGTTTTTATCTATAAAAGTTACATGTTAGATGGTCCCGGCATTCATTTGCTTGTTGTCTCTTAGGCAATAAAGTTCTTTTCAAAAAGTCTGGTTTCTGTTCGGCCGTTATAACTTACGTGCTAACAAGATCCAACTTGTGCAGGAACATTTGGCGATCTACAGTTTCTGTTTGTACGGCTCAAAAAGCTAATCCCTTACGACGTGTTCATATTATTCCTCCTAGAGTTCAAACACCCAACAAGGCGCTTCGACGAACTCCTACTCCTATGAACACAACCTCTCTATTTAAGTATATTTAAGAATGTCACGTATATGTTCTATTTTAGATGCAATAAAGCGTAAGATTGTTTGTCAGGAGGTGAATTTCATGGGAATTATATTTTCGTGAGTAATAAACAATTTGTAGCTAGAGAAATTGAGCGAAGGTAATTGCTCACAAACGAAAAATGTGGCTAAAAGTAGTACTTTCTTTCGTAAACATCGAGGCGCTTATACGTTTAATGGTAGCGGTGACTGGAATAGTAACCGCTGGTAATTTTTTCTTGCAAGTGCTCAAAACAGAATTTGAAGCATTTAAGTGCTAATGTGTATACTTCGATAGGAAATACGAAAAAAAATCGATAAAAGAAGTTCAGTTCACTACTATATTTGAGGGCGGTGAAGTCTGATATAGCCACTAAAACCATTCATCTTAGCATTATCGTAAACGTTTTATAAAGTTTCCATGTATGCATATTTTAAAAATTTTATTCATATTAATGCGTGCCGAGTCATTCTAATTGAACATTTTCTCGTTCATTACATTAATCAAAACCACCAAGAAACTGCATCTGTTGAACATATAAAATATCGTACTAATGCAACCACCGAAACGTCGCGTCGCTTAAAAAAATATACTTCAATCGAGTTTTATTTTTCCAAGCGGTCATAAAATAATAAACACTAGAAATACACTCCAGTCATCAGTCATGGTAATTGTTTGTGTCCAAACCCATCAAATGTTCATTTACTAGTTAAGTAACTTTGATATGTTTTTATAACAAATATTCTGGAACTATGAAATAATATTTGAAAACTGTTCTCAAGTGCCCGTAAACATTGACCAAGAACTTGAAGCTACTCTATCAACGCACCGGTTTAGAAACACAACAACCATTGGTTAGAATTCTGGATGAGGAATTCTTCTGCTTCAATTAAAACTGCAATGTATATCCATACGACGTTTTGACATAATTCATCGCCATCTTCAGGTATGGCCAACATTTAGATGTATTTCTTTTGAGGCCGATAACTACGCGTGGGAAATATACTGTCTCCCTTTCAACATCCAAAAAAGGCAAGATTTATGTGATTGTAATAAATTTTGAATTTAATATTATGAAAATCATCAAAATCTTCATTAAACTGATACAACTGCACATAAAATATAGATTCTATCTACTTGACGCAATTTTTTGAAGGCTAAGTAACTTTTGTTCATTATTTTTGCCTCCTAATTGCTTAAAAAAAAGTAAGCAAGGCGCTAAAAGAAGCTAATAAGTTAAAGCCCTGATATGTCGTATAACTTGTTAAAATTTGTTTTGATGTATCAAAAATATAAAATTCTACAGCTATTGACCTTTGTGATTCTGATATGAATGTATTAACAATAATATGAGTCTATAAGTACGGAGTATTAGCGGGTCCAAATTCCATGTGTATTAATGAAATTTTCCTAACCATTATCAATCTATATACTGAGAAAAATTCTTGTTCATTCTGTATTTTAAAAAAACCGAAAAACTCCATCTTTTTAGAGTAGCTGTCGGTCAAACAACTCTTCTCTTTTCTACTCCGCAAGCTGGGATTCTGCCCTGCAAGCAGTTGGTGACACTCTTTTCATACGGCATCGGCATGGCATTATGTACACAGGTGCATTTACTGGTCGAAAGTAAACATTGCCTTCGACTCGGCCTTCCCTCAATCCTTTGCCGTGCATGAGAATTTATGGTTACCCATGCATTTCGGATTTTTTTCTTCTCCACATCACCGCGTATATCAAGTTTAATGGGTCTGGCTACAGATAATTATGTTTGCGGAGACATTCCTGGAGACATAATCGATGGGTGTTAGAAATGCTGATTGCTGGCCGCTGACACAGCTACTGATATACTGCTCTGTTAGGTAGATAAGAATTATCGTCAAACATGTATACATGGGGCTTCCATAACGAAGTTCTCTCCCAAATTGCATTTATAGTCCCATCATTCCATTGAGGAACCTGGGGCCACTAAAAATTGATGCCAATCAAGGCTGACATTTGCAACTACTTTTATCTATCAATGAGGGTGGCCCTCAACGAACTGTCCTTTGTCCAACTGTCTTCTAGCATTACATCAACGATTTGTTAGGAATAACGTCTAATCCAACACCAGATGACAGCCCCTTATTTCCTGCATGGAAGTAGACAAGCAACGCTGTTCAAATCAACGAGAACGTTGAGCAATGAGGATCTACAAATAGAGTGTGATTTAACGCGCAGAAGACTCAGACAACAACCCTGACAAGGAAGTCGCATGAATCTACAGTTTTAAGGTCAATGTGAATAGAGATTTATATTCTTGCAGCGCTTATAAAGCGCGAAGACTTCCTGACTTTGCAGGAAGCTATATATTAGAAAAATCCGTCTCTCAAATCCTCTCCTGGATTAAATCCAAAAGCTTCAGAGCGTTCTTCTAAGTACCCAAAAGTTAGATAACAATTCGATCTTCTTCCTTCCTGCCATATTCTCCAACTCCCCCCATATTCTGTGATGTAATACGAATGTTTACATATGATTATGTTTGTGAAAACATTCTCTAAAATAATTTACGGGATGTTAGAGATAGTGGAAGCTGACGGTGTTTGTAGATATACTACGGGAGCTGAATATTATTTAATAAATAAATAACGATATCAAGAAAAATATACAGAATCTGTGGACACAGCAAGCACAGCAACAAGTACTTGGCAGTGTTCCTCGCATGAAAATAAACATTGTGCTTGCTTGCTCGTAAAGAATGATAGATAGATACAAGGAAGTTAATATTTTGACTGGAGTGTAGTGAACTAAATTTTATTGACAGTCATCTCCAAGCGTCGCGAAGGTCCTAATACCTGGACTGCCTTGTAGCGGCGACAGATCTCTCTTACGACAACAAAGCTGAAATGATTTACATCGACATCCCCATGATTTTCGTAAACACTATTTACATGCATGTCTATAGCAGGTCTGATGCATAGTGGAAAACATACACTTCAGTCTTATTATACTACTACTAGTTGTTTGGATATAAATATAATTGAATATATATTTAAGCGCCCTGATTTAATATAATTAGCATTTTATGTATAACAATAATGTAAAGATATGTATCTGTATTTTTTCCCTGAGGTAGTGCCAAAAATGTTGCAATCTATGTTATATCAATCTTTATAAAATCTTTGCTCAATACTCAATATGTCAAATTGGTATCATTGCGTGTGAATTAAGAAACCCTGTCAAGAAACAGCCCTCCGTTTTGTTTATGTTATACTCAGATAAGTGTTTATATATAAAAGCCACATGTTGGATGGTTCCGGCATTCATTCGCCTCTTGTTTCTCAGGCCATAAAGTTCTTTTCAAAAAGTCTGGTTTTTGTTCGGCCATTATAACTTGTGTAGTACAGTGTCAACATATATGACGTAATTTTTTTATTGATATATTTTCTAATGTATGTAGCTTTTACCTGACTTACCGCGCACCCTTTCCAGAATATATTGATCCTCATTGTGATGAACATCGAAGACACCGACATTGTTACATGCCTGTACTCGCACTTTGGAAAAAAACAGTAACGCATACTGTCAGTAACGTACGTTCCAACAGCAAAAACAGGCACAATGGTTATCGCTGCGGCAGCTCGTCTTTTTCAACTTTGGCACCCCATAAATTTTCATGCCTTTCCACATTTAGACAGACTACCCGTTAACATCGATATAAATTGGAGTGGCTTTTGTCAACTCCATTTTTTGCTCGATAGTGTGAATGTATTCGAAGATGAAGGTGACGTAAAAAAGTCGACTTCTTTTGTTTAACGATCGATCGGACGTTCTTCTTGATACATTTTGTTTCCTCGAAAGCCAATGAATTTGTATAGTGCGTAAAAACATTGAAATACGACTTCAAGATATTTCGCATGGCTTATTGTGATGTATTGAGCTGTTGGGTCGTCAGTCTTCATCATTGTTAATTGATCCTTGCTGGATATTCATCACTTAACTGTGGTCCTGCAATGCTTAATAGGAATTTATTCAGTTATATATCTTTCTTTGTGTCCAATACCAGGCTTTGCTTATCTTTGCTATATATAAACAATATTGTTAAATCAGATCGTTTTGCAAACCCCAAATGCCGTTTCACAGTTGCACAAATATAATTCAGACCTTAGATATCGTCCATACCTCGAAACTACTGAGAAAAGAAAGTAATCACACTTGTCAGCTCTCAATGTCTAGGGAAATTTGATGGAACGAGAAACGACAATCCAGCAATACCCTCTAGTACTCAAAAACAGACATAAGGAATATATCGACAGACATTGGGTAGGTATTAGTAGACATTTCTCAAATACTCTGCCACGAAAAACTATCTTAGAATTTCATTTATACATAAACTTCAATCAAGATTGAAAAGATGGAAAATAAAATCAACAATAGCATCTCATGGTGTGGTCATGTTTGCCGGCTTTGCAGAATGTGGGGGTTCTCTTCCGCTCCAGGAAATTGTATTTACTACTGTTACATAGCTGGAGTATCTACTGCTCACATGTGTAAGGATGCGCTCCGAAGCAATCCCTAGAGCTTCTGGACAAATTCAAAAAACGATCAATGTTTCTAGTGGATGCGCTGGACCTTACAAAGCACCTCCACAGTCTGGAGCATAAAAGGAGGGTGGCCAATCGCCTCGATAGTATTCTACAGATACTATCATGGTAAATGTTCGACCAAGAGTCGCCAGTACATCAAAGACTAGAGGAGCCCAATCGGCGCATCTCAGGTCGAACTTTCAACGCCTCGAACGAGCCGCTTTGGAAAAGCTCGGCGTTGTGGAATGATTTGCCAGGAAGTTTGGGCCAATGTCGTTACAATCTACAGAGTTTCAACGTCAAATTCAACAGACATTCCTCTGGTAGTGCTTCTGGAACGCGATACGTAGTTTGTCGTTGCGTTATCTATAAAAAAGACATGATTACAGCTTATAATTATTACGAATTCCACGTATTTGGAAAAATAAGCAGATGTCGTACTGTGATGACAGCTCTGTATACGCATAAACAAGAAGAGCACCTTCAATAAATGCTCTTAATTTCTTCAACAACGACTTTCCTTCTCTCATCAGACCGTTACATCAATTACTGTTGACGTTTAACACCCAATTAGAAACTATTAGACACCAGGTTTTTGCATGTTAATGCTGGGAAAAAACCGTCGACTCGTAGATGGTCGTAATATGTAATTATTACGTTCGAATACGAAGCTACAAGGTACATTTAATCGATTAAAAGTGTACTGATTTTATCTTAAACTGCTCGACATGAGTATAACTGACGAACATCACTGCTAAGTGGTAGGTTAATAACATGCCGTATTTGTTACACTCACGGTAATACGAGGCAGTGGGGGACAATTTTGAATTTCGTGATTTTACTACTTTGCTCGTTTTCCTATTTAAGGAAGGTTCTGGCAGTTTATACTGGTGTTTGCCTTCTCCAAATGAACTCCTCATGGTGGTTTGACAGCTGTGGAGATGGGGGGGATTGAATCATCTTCCATCAAGTTACTGGGAATCAAGATCAACAATAACATCTCCAAACGTCGCGCACTATGGCGCTGCCCATTGGCAACTTACGAAGTCCTAGGTTCAAACACATAGTGGAAAGCATACACTTAATGACAGGTCTTGACACACTCACGTTGCCAAGCTTGCTTTGGTCGGCATTCCAGAAGCTGGAGGTTATTTTTCGTCCCAGAAAATTGTATTCACCTTAATAGCTCCTGCTACCCTACAAGACCCAGATCAGACTGAAGTACTGCTCGCATGTATGGGAATAAGCTCCGAAGCATTCCTTGAAGTGGTGGTTGATCTGTCTCTATGCAACCATTAGAAGGGCTCCACGCACGCATCCTCACCAGGTCAAACTTCCGAAAACATCAAAGTTGTTTGAATTTTGCTATGTTAAACATCTTGGTAGGTACATTGCTCGTATGCTTGAAGATGTACGTATAACGAGAAGATGTGACTTACGATACCTAATTATGGTCGTATCTAATTCCTTATAACGCGTCCGAGCTCATATCGGATCCTTTTGGACTGTGCGAATGGAATGCAATTGCTTTTACGGCGAGTTAGAATGTCATTTACGCTTTTTGTAGGGTCAGTAATCGCGTAGAAGAGCTCACTCTGGAACTAAACAAGATTTACATTTAGCTATAAAGTTCGTTGCAGGCAATGCTACTTCTCATAAAAATATTTAATTGATGCTAATTGAGAGACACGACACCGCATTGTAATTTATTACCAGACATACCGCTTAGAAGTATGTGAAGATATGACTTGCGATGAGGTATTGTTTGCTAAATGCTGGATATAAGTGGTTGTTTTGCGTTAAGTCGACTGATTGGTTCTCCTGACTATAATTTAAGTGAGTTGATTAGTTTTTAAAACCGTGTGATTGCTCGGAAATAAGTATCAAGCTGTGTCAATGGCATGTGTTCAATCCACTCACCTTCATTAAAATGTTCGCCATGTAGGAGCATCTAGAATTTATCTATATGTTTATATCCAATCTAGCACAATAAGAGTAAAATAAATGGGATGAAATGAGACGTCCAATAGGTACATATTGCGGAAAAAAATTCGCCTACAGAATTCATGAAGTAGTAAATGGCAACGTCGCACGGTTGGAGAGGTAGATGAAGAAGAACCACCTCAAGCCGTGGAATAACGTATCATACGAGCCTTCTATCTGCGCTGCTGGCAATACGACGTTTCGGTATTGCATATTTCAGGCTGACGAACTTTGTTCTTTCGCAATATGTACATATGACATAGTAAGCGCGTCTAATTGCAAATTTATTTTGATTTCGCATCAATATTTAGCAAGCGGCATCTCCCACGGACTGCAGAATACGTCGCAATCTTGAATTTACAACCGGCAGGATATATGTGTCACCGAGTTGAGGTGAATTATGGAAATTTATGGATATTGAATGCGACGGTGCTTCCTCGACTTGCAATTAGTTATAGTGGATTCTCCGCTGTTGCAATTACAGTAATGGAGGGTTCGCTTGCGCATAAATTGTGTGGCGCCACATCCAATGCCATATGAAGCGCAGGTATTCAAGACAAAAATTCATTACAATTAAAAAAATTAGAAAAAAACTTGATAGCAAAGTACCTTAAAGGAGAAAAATTAGTTCTAATTATCAATATTTTGTTTAATAACGATAGATAAAAATTCCAATGACTCAATATGTTGGAAAAAAAATTAATACTTTTAACATAAGAATGAATTGATTTACAAAAAAAATATATTTTATTGTTAAAAAAACTATATTTTAGAAATAGCTACCAATAAAATATTTAACCACTGAAATAAAGCACCCTACTCCTGCTCTAAAATTTCACTTGATTATCATTTTTGAATAATAAAAATTCAATCAAATACATAATTTAATTACACCGAGCTGTTGTACTTTCTATCGAACACATTCGATTTTGGAAATTAATTTATCCAATTTTTTATCAATTTTTTTCAAATTATTATATTATATTTGAATTAAAACTAATGCTTGTTTCATCATTGTTTCAGAGGTCATTTACACTGATAGTGCAAGCGGTAGACCACAGCAACTCATCGTTACCTGGTATGTATAGAGTTTATCATTACTTCTACTTGTTTATGCAAATGCGTATCGTAAACTAAAAAGACACATTGCACCATGAGGTAGAATAAATTATATGCAAAGGTTTTCTGTCCGGTGCACGCTTCCTAGAAACATGCTTCACTATACCTTTGATGCAATTTCAAACAGTAGAAAACCTATAGCCGACTAAGATATTTATGATAGTGGTCAGAAAAACGGAAACTGTTGGATCGTTGAGGTTATGTTTCCTGTCAATATTTTATTGTCAGATTTCACGGTAGATTTTGAGAAGCCTAGAAGACAGTGACTAAACTGGGATATGAGATACGTAGCATTGGGGAATCTTGTTACAAGGATGAGAAGGATTTGATTGACTATTTGGCTAGTAAAATATCATATTATAAAATTTGACACTGTGAACCAAACATTTAATAAAAAATTAGAGGAAGTCTTCAGTGGGTTATCGCAGCAGATTGTATCTATTATTCGAATCATAAACAACGAATTTATGCTGCAAAGTAATATTCTGGACAGTTTATAGCTCAGATGAGAGACAGTATGGAAGCAGGGAAGTAATTAAGACTCGATTTCTCCTCAGATCGTTTCAGTGATATTCTTTCTGTTAACGTGACTAATTCTTAAGTTGCTGTACGTGATGCTAGGCGCTGCATGGCAATTACAAATAGTAATTAGAAGCAAGTGTTTAGTTCTAATTGTTGTTAGGCCAGTAATTACAGTTGGACTTTACTTGAAGATTTGAAAATAAGGTGCTATTTATTGTTTTTGAATTGTGTGTAAATACTCATAATGCGCAATCTTATCTCTAGGAAAACCTTTCACAATAAAATGCCTTCAAAATGACATCATCGAACTCCACATCAAACCCAATGACATTTGCAACATCTTCAATGTAACCAGCATTCATTACATCTGAGACTACCGTTTGTTTGTTGATTCGCATCCGACAATGATTTGTTTTACAAACACGATGAATTTATTCTCTTCTACTGTTTCAAAACGTTTTTGAAATGTTAATATCTCGCGTGGAGATCTTTATTGCCCAATCTTGCATTGCCCAAGTGTATTTATGTTTAAATTAATTTCGTTTGAAGCTGTCGGTAGAAAAACGTCGAAAAAATCTGTTCCACCCATTCATTCCTAAAGGAAGTCATTACGAAATGTTGGTACACCCATATGCAATTGAAGAGTAATTAGCTATTAAACGACTCTCTAGTGACTTTTTGCTTTACTATGTTGGCAAAAGGTATTGTATGTATAATTGTTGTTTAATTACAAATACAGTTCAACTACTTGCTCAGCTGTTACGGTTTGTTATAGACAGGGAACTTACATATACATATAGACATCTCCTTCCCAATAAACATTGGTTATAAGGCGCAGAGTAAGTTGAATGTAATTAATGAGAATATTACAGTATAGAACCTGGGTATAACGTAAGTCATAAGATCGCTATAACAAGATGACGTTATTGACCGAATTTTCGTAAATTCCATGTTTTTATATTATAAATTGTTGGAAACGGTATTATGAGTGGTAGATAACATAAAATTCCCATATTTTTGATATTCTTAACTAAGCTTCTCGTGGTGACTCACGCCAAGCATGCCATTGACTAAGACAAATGAAAATTGACTTGACACTGGAAATATATCTCTTCACAAAAACATTAATCAAGTCACACACGTGTGTATAGTTTTTTATTCAATTATTGCAAGAAATCACACCTTGAAGTCAAAGACCGTATTATTGTCCAATTGTTTAGAATAAGCTTTGTCTGACTAGCGCTTCTCAGCCTATAAAAACAGCAAAGATCAAAATGCAAATGCAGCAACCACACAATCGTACGCGAAATCATTCAGCAGGAAAAAAGAAACGTCGACAGTAAAACACGGCATGATTCCGTGGCGCGCCAACTGTATGTAGGTAAGTATTACGAATGCAGAATAAGATCTGCCCATTCATTTCCTGGTGGCATCCCTTTGACGCGTGGGATCGTAATGATTCATAGAAATTGGCTGAATGAATGAACTCACGATTGTCCTAGGGGTGTGTTTATATGGTAGTAGGATTGGCTGTTCGTCTTTGCTATATGATATTTATCCAGAGACGTACCTGATAGAACTTAAGGACGATTATTTGATTTCAAATAGACCAGGCGGTAAAGGTTTCAAAAAACATGCAGTTTTCCATATGATAGCAAAATTTTGTCTAAAGTTTTACCAGAAATTAAAGAAAAATTACAAAGGGTATAATATAACTGATGTCCTAAAACTCACGCAAGATTTGAATTTCGCGCCATTTTTTACGATTATGCGTGGTTACCGAAAAACAAAATACAAAGTGACAGGTGAAAGTTCAGGATTAATAAGAATGGAGCACTACACAAAGAAGAATCATTGGGAATTATTTGAAAAATAATGAAAGTTTGGCGGCTACCAATCGCAATTTCCGTACAAAATATGGCATGAATAATGATTCATTAAACTCATCAAATGTGATTAATTGACGGTCCTTCAACAAGTCGTTCGACACAAAAAATCGAAGTAGTTTTTGATTCATGAAACATCAATTTTCACGTAAGATTTGCATTTTGGTGCTTACAAACTGCAATTGACACAAGAATTGAATCCTACTGACCACGGAGCGCGAACAGAGTTTGTTGAATGGTTTATGGAACAACAAGTGGATGCAGATTTAAAAAAAATATATCCTTAGCGATGACGCTTATTTTCATCTTGATGACTTCGTGAATTTTCATAATTGCCGAATTTGGAGCTTATAAAATATACGAGTGATTGTTGAGAAAAAAAGGCATCGTGTCACTGTTTGGTGTGGATTTTGGACTCGAGGCATCAGCAAACCATTCTTCCTAAAAACCAGTTGATAGTCTTTGATATCGCGACATGTTAAGTAGGTTTTTTGTGCCTGAATTGGAGGATTTGGATACGGACGATATGTGGTTTAAACAAGACGGTACCACATGCCCAAGAAACAACGATAAATGATCGCATAGGTGGTATGAGATGGTGCTCCTTCTCAAGGTCAAGAAGATGGACCCCTACAAGTACCACCACTGTTCTCGCATCCTTTCCCATCCGCTTAAACCGCAGACAGCGCCACCGCCTGCGCCAATTACGGATGTCCCAGGGCAAGGACGAGACCGACAGCCATTTTCAGCGATGTTCTGGTTCGGGTTCTCGTGTACACCCATCCTTTATTACTACACTATGAGCGTTGTGCTGGGTGTGTGTGAGATGATTTTTTGCCTTGGCCGAATACGATTGTTCTCTTTTAGGGATAACACGTGTGGGCTCATTCACTGCTCGGTGCCCATTCACAATTTCCGATAGCTCGGACTGAGAGAGAGACGATTCCGAATTGATTCGGTTTGAGGGAACGTTTGTAGATGTCATTACTATCGTGTTACTTCATTATTCTGATTGCAATACGATGCTATTTGAAGATATATGTTTTTAATTGTTATATTATGAAACAAACAAATGCTTCAACACAACTTTTTATTTCATTCTAAACCATCTTCAGGTTCTTGCTTAATCCTACAATATCGCGGTAAAAAAAATTAAAACAGAACACAGATTAACATTGGAATCACTCAATGCAAAAACATATCACACACAACTTGATCTGCTTTCAATGCAGCTGAAAGCAAAGTAATACAGAAGGCTGAAAAGGACTTCTATTAAAAAATATACAGAACAAGATACAAATTTAGGTGCCTTGGAAGACCAAAACACAAATCAAATGACAAGTTATTTATACTATGTGTGTAATTAACAACATGCATGCCTCATAACTAGTATTACTTTTTACGATTACACTGTATTGCGTTTAATGGCTTAATGTAGCGATAAAGCTTAATTAGTGGTCTTGGATTAAATAAATACCTAGAGATTAATATATTCTCCATAATTTATGTTATGTTGCTATGTGCTATCCTCTTAAATAAATGAATGATTCCACGGCTAAGTCGCTTTCATACAAGGAATTAGTGTAATTGGTATTTCTTCGCTATGATTCGGATGCCAATATTGTCGTAAGGGGACATCGTTAACATGAAAAAGTATAGAAATATTATTATAAGCTTTGTCTATGGTTGATAGGTTTCTGTTCAGAGTAACACAATATAAGTAAGTAGTATAGTGTTAAGACGTAATACTGATTAGATATTTTAGACTTAGGCAGTCCAGAGGCGGCTCGTGGTACCCGAAAACACATCTTGATCACACACCCCCTCTACCTCCACCCATTTAATGCTCTTTAGCTGACAATGGACCCGTTTAGTGGTGACTTTATAATGAAAATATGACAACACCGCGCACTGTCGTAAAGAAATAATTGATTTTCTGTTCGTTCTACTTTGAGCCATATGTACTCTGCCAATTAGGATCCAAAGATATTGGCTTAAAATTTGTCTCAGAATTTAGTTTATTACTCTCTTATTTGAGTTATTTAACAATAAAAAATGATTCAACCATATAAATAAGACATGTCAAAATGTTTTTATGTATAAAATATCGGTTGATGGCAAAACATATTTGAATAAATTGCAATTGAAAAGTAGGTACCTACTTCCAAACATTCAAATATTCAAAATTAAATGGCCGGTAGTTACATAGTTAGATGAGTGCAATATTTTCGTTTGTCGGATGAAGTAAACTCATACAGCAGGGTGAAAACTCAGTATTGTCTGGATTTGTCAACTAAGTGCTGTACGATAATGAGCTTTCCGTGGTCCGAGAAAAAGTCTAGGCTAGCATGAACACTCGAACAAGGTTAAATTAAGTGTAGCGTCTTTATGTTATATACCTACTTGGAAACCGATCTTTTACAGATTTTCCTAGATAAACTACATGCAACATGCAATTTCTATAGCTTTCGCGCGCTCCTCCTTTTCGTCGCTCTATCTCTGTCACAATGTTACGGATCGCGCGCTTTCTCTCTCTAGAGTCAGTCCATACTAGGTTAGAATATCTATGACTATACAAATTTGAAGTTTATTTTAATCTCCGCATTAAGTCGTAAATATGCTCTGAAGTCAAGGAAAAAATAAAATTTCCATGTCTGTAATATCAGTCATTTTGTAGACCGTAATCATCTTATGTGCAAGGTCGACAATCCCACAGCTCTTTAATTCCTGGTTCTCCTGAGTGTTCGCTGTTTCCAGCTCTTAACGTGTGGCGTCACACTAAACAGATCCATTAAAAACCTCTCTACTGAAAGCATTCCGCACCCTTTTCAGACATTTACCCTCTCAAAAAAACCTGAAGGATATATAACAAAACCATCGCTGGTCGAAGCATTTCTCACCACCCGCACAAAAAGACTGAAGATATAAAAAACGTTCCTACTCAGACCACGTCCCGTCCATCCAGCTTACGATTTTGCGCCCCGGGCGCGGGCCCCACTCATTCTGATCTACCTACGCCCCTGGCCGCCCATTTCAGCAGAAGCATGAAAAATCTCATCAATTATGATTCATATTTTGTGCGATGATAAAGGTAGCCGAAACGTTGGTAGAGATATGTGACTCTATGGCATCCATGCTATCAATTATCGGCCAGCAGAAGATTTAATTAACCAGAACGACAACCACATGATAAGATTCCGAGGTTACAATATTTACGACCTGTTTTGCGTGAATGCATTATTCCATTTCCACACCCATGAAACTCGACTTTATTAACTTGTCACCTCTTGGAAACCTCAATTTCTTATCGTGCTAATCGTTCGCACAGATGTACCGACCACATAACATTCCCGTTGCGCGTCACTAGCACGCAAACGGCATAACGAAAAAATCCCTAGCTGCCCACTGTTAATAATTACGCCTTCCTGAATATGGCTAATTTAAATATTTTCCAATAGCCTCTTCGGTATAAGCCATTCATCGAGCGTTATAACCCGTAACGAATAAAAATCATCGGCCGCATCCTTTACTATTATTACGATGTAAATCGTATGGGATGAGCGTTGATACAGTGAAAGTATATTTCAGGAATAACAGAGTTTCGAGGTTAGTTCAAATTTTTTTATAAATAACCTCTGACAAACGCAGAAACCTTGCGAGGCAATAAATGTCTATTCATATTGACTGCAGTTTGTAACCCCCGAAAATAAACTCCCTGGTTCTCCAAAATAACTACTTTTGAAGAAGGCTCCTTCGAAGCTTTGTAAGGTCGACCTAGTGAGGATGCCCCTGTTAGGTGTTTATTGTACTGATTACTATTTGTGTTATCATGCGAGACAGCTCAGTCGTACATATACCAAGGTAGAATCCATAGAATAGGTAGAGATCAGCTACAGCAGAAGTCCATTGTAAGGTCAGGCTCGTCCATGCATTGCTATATTCTGGATTGTATCCAGAAGCTACAGGTTCAGGTCCAGTTCCATTGTTTTGAGACTTTTGAGTTTTACAGTGTCTGGATTGATGATTTATGTAGTACCTGACACCTCTTACTCGTACGTACCTGGTAGGGTGTGTACCAATCTGCAACCGGTCAACTGCCGCTGAATAAAGAACGAATAAAAAATACTTTCAGCTACCCAACATTTTTTTGAGGACTTTATTTTCTAAATTAGATACTCGATACGACGACACGTATTACGCGTCTCCTATATTATTCCCCATCATATAGGTCTTCCTTTATTCGGGATCAATCAATCATCTTATTTGAATTTTCAGTGTTAAGCTTCTTTGCGCGATGTTGAGAAGGATAGCAGGTGGGAATTATTTACGTTATTTCTACATAATATAATTCTCTCTGTACATTCTGTGCGAATAATAATAATATTATTAATATTGATAATAATAATAATACTCACTAGCCACAACATACAGACTAATACAAAACACAGATCCATATTACAGATATACACCAACATCAGTACTAGAAAACAATCAATGTAAACTATACTGGGACATCCAAATACATTCCGACAAGACAATCCCAGCCAATAGGCCTGACATCGTTTTTGTCCTGTTTGAAGAATATCGATTCACACCTCAAAATTCGCATATGAATTTCCTCAAAAAAATAATAAAATACCTTTTTCCTGGAGCACGGAAAATCGCAGCGCAAATCTGAGAACACCGTTGGAAATTTTACATCGGATAGAGTCCATAAATAAGGGGGGACTGATGCAAGCTCTCTCAGGATGATAGTGATTTGTCTGGTTCCAAGTGGGAGATAAGGAAATAATTCGCAGACGATAACGTTCTGCATGCAGAAATCATATCTAATTCGACTATACAAGTTCATATACCTACTTGATGTGTGGAGGATTTAATGAGATGCACAATCTGTGAGCACTATCATTCTGCTGTAACTCGAACATGCGAGACCTAACGGTGTATCATACTACTAATAGGTTCCACAGAGCTAGTCAGAAGTTACATAATGCCGTGTAGTTTGTATATATGACATTCTTTTTATTTAATTGGCTTAGTTGGAAGTGTAAGAAATCCTACAGTTAATTGAGGTGAACGTTCACCAGAGATTCATTGGCTTGTTTTACTATTTTATATGGTTAGGATTCTGTGATTCTCATGTTGAAATGGAGTTGTTAGATTCGAACGTTTCTTGACCTTGCATCAAGGCGTTACATTTAATAAGTGGGAAAGTAATAAAAAAATTAAACGCGACTCTAAAACAACTACAAAAATGTTTAAAATTGAAAATAGTTCAAGTTGCTGTCGAGTTTTTTATGTGATGATCGTTTTCGTAATTATTCAATTTCAATTATTCTAGAATTTTTTTGGGTTTGTGGTCGCGTATTAATTGTAGGTTCATTTCACTTATCCGGCTTCCACCATTACCAAGCTCAACTCCTCGGGCGACGTTCTTGAAGGTCTTAAAGATACCTATCATGAAGACGACAATCTTCTCAAAGACGAATCGTGGAAAAACTGCACGATACATTTCAGAGGTTATCTTGAAGTTATGCAAAAATGCGCTCTCTTTGTTGTCTGGCTTACACAAGAACTGCAAAACCAAATAAAAAAAGATACGAGTATTATTCTAACACAGCATCTTGCGAAAATTAATTATAATCTAGACTGTTTTTCATTTAGCATTTTCCGCACCTTATTGTTCATTGTGTTGACTCCCTTATCATCACTCTCCTTGTGGTTTGAAGGTGTAATTTGTATAATGTATTTGGATATCTTTTTTAATTAACATAGAATAGACCGACTTCATTGCGCAATTTTTCATACTGTCGGAATTAAAGTAATAGATATTTGCTCGGAAAAATAATGTCACGAGTAATATATACAACCTTCTGAAACGAATAATACTGTACAGACAACTTCGTAAAGGTAAATGTGAATGCTGAACTTTGAATAAGGCGTTGAAGAATTTGTTCAGCCTTATAGAACACAATCGAAGGTAACAGACGGTAGCGACAGTGATAGACAAACAACACAATTAATGTTGGCGCTAGCTGAAATAGACAAACTTACGATCGCGTATATCTGGAACCTTGCATTTTATTACAAATTTAAAATGATGGCATGTGGAAAAAAGGTCACTGGATGACTGGGCTGTTTCACATATTCTTACTTCAAACAGTCTCTATTTGAAAAAGGTTTGTCGATCGATCATATTCATCTGGAACTATTCGGAGTTCCTCAAAGATCTATACTAGAACCTTTGCTATCCAGAATATTATATAGCATCGATAGCTAACAAAATATATCAATGTCGTAATATTACTATGGAGAAAAGTTTATTGGCGTGTTCGAGGTATATGCATATAATTCCTCCTTTTTTCAATGAAAAAACCAGTTTATTTAATCTGAAAAAGAAAAAACAATGTAATCAAAGTATTGGCCATCGCTAGCGATAACTTTTTCCCATCTCTCGGGTAAGAGATGAATTCCAATAAAATTCCTCATTTTTTGAGGCCAAAAACGTATCCAACCAATTTTTGATGCCCTCTTCTGAAGTGAAGCGTATTCCAGTGAGCGCGTTTTGCATCAATCCAAACAAATCGAAATCAGACGGGGCCAGGTCTGGGCTATAAAGCGGGTGAGACAAAACTTAATAATAGTTTTTAACCGGGAGAGCAATATGAGGCCCAGCGTTGTCATGATGGAAAATTATGGCTTCGTGTCTGGTAGCATATTGTGGCCGTTTTTCGTTAATTGCTCGCTTCAGTTTGATGAGTTGTTATCGATAGCGTTCTCCTGTGATTGTTTCACCCGATTTTAGCAGCTCATAATACAGGATACCCTTTTGATCCCACCAAATACAAAGCATTACTTCAGCGCTATGAATATTTTGCCTTGGCGTTGATTTTGCTGGTTGGCCGGGCTTCAGATACGATTTTTTTCATTTCGGATTATCGTAATGGAACCATTTCTCATCGCCAGTCAGAATTCGGTGCAAAAAACCCTTGTTTTTGTAGCGCCAGATGAGCATTTCCGACATGCAAAACCGCCTTTCCACATCTCTTGGCGTCAATTCATGTGGTACTCAATTTCCGCGTTTCTGGATGAATGCAAGGGCCTTTAACGTCTGGAAATGGTCGACTGATCAACATTTAATGATGCTGCAAGCTCCTCTTGCGTTTGACACGAGTCCTGATCGCGTAATTCTTATAATTCTGCATCTTCAACTTTTGTTGGTGGTTTTCCGTGTTCTTTGTCCCTAACATCAAAAATCGCCACTTTTAAATCGACGGAACCATCTTGACAAGATGTTTCACTGTAAACTTTACTGAGCAAACGATATGTTTCGGCTGCACTTTTCTTTGCAACAAAGTAATGTAACATTACTTTCCGCAAATGTTGTTTATTTGGGATAAAACTCATTTTAAATAATGCAATAAATATGTTTCGCTACGATTAAATAACACCAACTACGTTTGTTTAAAAGCGTACACATGTAGCTATCAAATGCATATGTCATCAGGTTTCGCTTCATGTTAAAACGTGTTAAAAATTATGCGTGCCGACATCTAGTTTCGAAGGGCGGAATCATATGCATAACTATACAAATCAGTGAATGATGTCCTATAAATTCTCTCCAGATTGTCATTTTGAATTAAACACCGACACAAGTCCGTTGTAGCAAGTCATTCGTGTCCCGGCAACTACCGTTTCCGTGTATCTCTCCATCTTCGGAACACAAAAGCACCTCGTGTGTGCGAGTGGTGTGTACATTTGCTTTATTTGAGAGAGAAATCCGCCTACGCGGTACTAGAGAGTCACACTTCTTCTCGTAGATAGTGTCAGGCAATTAACGGGCAGCAACAAGAGTTTTGCTACTCGAAACAAAACAATCTCGAGTGATTCGTTCGCGCTTGTACAGACGAATGAATTTCACTACGTGGGAGGAGACGAGAGGTGCTGCATTATACAATAAAGAACAATTCTTATCCCAGCTCAAATGTCTAATTGAAGCAAGTCTTTGGATTATGGGATAAGTTAAGTCTTTAGATATTCCTAATCTAGACAAGTTTAAACAAGTTTGAGCACGCAACTATTTTGTTTAAAGTTGGAAGTGCTTACAGGCTAAGGCAGCGTTTGAATCGTTCAGTAGTTGCCTTGCCACGGTCTCGTATGCATCTAAGTGAACCGGGTAAGAATGTGGGATGAATACCCAGTTTTGAGTAATTTCTGTAGAGGACTTGTGTGCCCAGTTGTGCTGTTATCTTGGCAGATTACTCTTCCTCCAATACAGAATACATATAACCACCTTTTTTAAGCCGGTTAATGATTTTTGTTTTGTTTTTGTTACAGTTACGACTGACATAATAGAAGAAGCAACGTACTCCGGCATAATCGACCCCAGCGAAGAATGGCATACGTTGAACCATCGGGGCAAACAGGCGCGCTTGACTTATCGAGTACGGGTCAAGTGCGACCCCCACTACTACAACTCCACCTGTACGAAGTTCTGCCGGCCTAGGGACGACGCGTTTGGTCACCATATCTGCGACCCCAACGGGGAAAAGCAGTGCATAGAGGGATGGAAAGGGGATACCTGCGATAAGGGTAAGGAAAAAAGTCTATTCATTCTTAGACAAAGTATTACTTAATGATGATGATGATTAGTCTCTAATTATATGGGTGCATTCCGGAACCAAATTCAAGTAGAAAAGTTCGATTAAAAACTAGGTTTACAGATATAGGGTGTCAAACTTTTAAAATGCCAAAGATCCTTCTATCGACTTTGTTTAAATTTTTCAATACTGTTCAATGCAATAAGTCACTAAATTAGCATTAACTAGAAGATAATAAGGACTTCTAGTGGACAAACTCTTGAATAACATTGGCCAAAGAAATGTACGCCAGTGACTTTTCAAAAATATATATTTTGTCTCAATGTCAACTCTGTCATAATAGTGATGGACGATCGGTTATGTTTCGGGCCACAGACCACAGTTCTCAACACTTAGCATCAACTCCAAAATGTGTCAATTGTTTCAGACCACCTCTAACCGTAATAGCTTCTAATAAAAACCGCGCTTAGTGTGTGAAAATCTCATTACTTTTATTACCATAATTAAGCACAATATCTGACCGCCACAGTTAAGGCATCTTTACTACCTCATCAAATGCAATGTAATTATCTTATCGGTATCATTTAGTTCATAACAATCTTGATAATGAGATGTCTTTTTTGCTTCCAGCCTACTGCAAACCGGGCTGCCATCCTGTCCATGGAAAGTGCGGAATGCCTGGCGAGTGCATGTGAGTATACTTTGACGTTTCTCGCTCTGAGAAAATCCTAGATTGTACATGATCTGGCGAAAGCTCGATACCATTACCCCATCAACCTTTTCTTCCAGAGATGTGCGACTCTCCAAAAATTCTGCATAAACGCTAATGCCTTATATATGCCACCATGATAGTGCTGGCTACATTTCGGCATAGTGGGTAGCGTCGCACAAAAAGATCCATACCAACAGTATTTGCAATTGTTCGATAAAGTAATGAAGTATATCTGTATAAAACTATTTAAATAATGAGATATATGACTGAGCTTGATTCTAATCAATATGCTATCAGTTATTGGCATATATGACACAGGTGGCTCTATGGTAGCATTGTCTGTTAATATGCGAATGTAACTTAATTTGTTCGTATTTTCCATTGATCTTGCTATTTTCAAGATTGGTAGTCACGTGCGTTTTTTCATCTCAGCTCAACTTGTCCAACAGAAAATCCTGTTTAAATTAAATAAATGTTACTCCCGAAACCGAATGAATCTTGATATAATTTTAATAGCACGTTCGGATGGCAAGCAATTTTCGACTATAAATATTTACCGCAGTCAAGCCAACAGATTATGTAATTAACTTCTGCAGTTTTTATCGGTTTTTTAGGCTACGCCCATCAGTTTCTTTGGCAATTAATGTTAGATGGCCGCGTCACGGAATCTCAGATAGTATCTTTGACTTCAACCTTACCGGTTGGAAGGTACGGGGGGAATGGAACAGAACTCTGTAGAACTCTAATAAAAGTTCACAGCTGTTCAGTGTGATGTATACATCCCCACACGGAGGCCATTTTGGTGGTTGCCCCCTCCAAATTGATCCACCTGACCCGTTACCTGTTTCCTCCCGATACGGGGGTCAAATATCGGTGCGAAACTTGTTTCTGGAAATCGATTCAGGGGCGATTGGACGTTTGGACGTTTCCGAGGCCCCAGATCATTTTTTTTTCAAATGTCGAGGGAGGAGGACAAAAATTGGGGTTACGGTGAGGGGTGTCGAGGGGAGATCTCAAAAAATAGGTATTGGGAGAAAACGATCCAGTGGCAAAAGAAGAATAATACCAATACTGAAGCCATATAACAACGCGTGATACATGCGGTCTATCGTTCGAGCGATACTAATGAACGCCAGTGGTCCATTTATTTCTGCTGCGGTCGGCATGCTTTTGTGGGAGATCATCTTTTCAGATGGAATCAAATGCTCACATTACTGATGAAATCTCATTTTTCTTCAGGGTACTGATTTGTTCTATTCTTGTTTTAGCTTTTACTACAGATTAGTGCGTTCGAAATGCAGAGGGATCTTGAGTAATGAGAAAATACTATTTTGGTTAAAGTGTCTTATAGGGTACGTTCTCATTCTGGCCATCGAACTATTTCAAACGCTCCCACTTCCACTGCGAACTATACAGAGTTCGAGTGCCTATCTATCTGGCATACCTTTGTCTGAAAAAGCTCAAACACACCAATGTTATACAAAATGTCTCTCCCCTCGTAAAAATTTGTAATTATGAGTTGCGCTATTTGAAATCATGCGATGGTGTCCGCCTTCCTTATTGCAACGATACCGTTCGATCACGAAAAATACATTCTTAATTTACGAATGCGCTTCAGCTTTTGCTTCGACTGTTTGTTCTTTCTTTGCGATCTGGAAGTAATTAACTTTGAAGGATGGAAATAGAATGTAGGTTAAAAATGGACACGTAGGAGAGATCGTTTTTATCTGTCTAATGATCGGAATCAAGGATACATTTTACAATCAAAGATCCGCTTTATCTCAGAGATACCAGTGATAGGATTGCAAAACTATGTGATTAGAAGAATTGGAATTACTCAACAGGAATTCCTAACGAGTAGAAAAGGTCAGTGAATATTGTTCTGAATCAGCGACGATGGAAAAATATAAGCTTCTCGACTCATTCTTATATCGTTTCCAACCTGTGTGATAAAAAAGCCGTCTGATTCAAAGATTTCAGATAATATATTTGTACGAGGGTCACGCTGAAAGTCTTTGGCGTAGCAACCACAAACACGACACACTCACCACTCGCCAAACCACTTTTTCAAGAAATCCGAAACGTGTTTTGCCAACTATGTTAGCATTTTCAGAGTAAGATTAAAAGTTATACCTACACATTATTGAGTATGCTTTTTTAATAAATAACCTCACGGAAAAGCAGATAGCCTATCGCGGTTCATAAGCACTGCAAGAATATATATATATATATATATATATATATATATATATATATATAGCAGTAGCTGTTCCGGAGAATATAATTTCCTTGAAAGGAAGATAACCTCAGCTTCTGGAATGCCGATCAAGCAATACCAGCAACATGATCGTGCCATGACCTGTTAAGATGTGTCGTTCTCGCAACAATTTCTTGATTTAAATGTTACCAAACCTAAAATTTCAACCGTAAGCTTAGGCGCATGGCTATGTCGTTCACGAAGGACACCGTGTAACAGCACGATTCCCTAAAAATATCGCGAAGAATGGCAAAAAAAGGATCAGGAAAAACGGCGCGTTTCTCTGTAAATAGCCGAATGGCGGCTGTTTTGCGCACTTCTTTCTTACCGTCAGCCGGTCTCCATGACTAATTCGCACCTTCGGAGAAACTGGAGACACGAGAAACGTTCGAAACCTTATCATTACCATAACAATACTCTGGTTAAATGTATCCGACGGAAGTGAGAAAAAGAAGCGAAAATGAGCTTGAAAGCTCTGTACCATGGTTGCCAGTTATCACAGTCAAACATTAAAGGAATTGAAATAAGTACTGTACAACTTCTATCATAGTGATGGTTCCATTGCACACACCACATTCGTGGTGGGAGACCTATGGATTTTAGTATACCGAATAATTGAGTCTCACACTACGTGCCTTGCTTTTTCGAAAAAATGTCCTTGCATTATATCAAATAGAAAATGTATCCGACTGAGATCTGTCAATAAAGGTCGTGGATTGTGGAAGTATTACTGAAGAATTGGCAACGTCGTAGAGATGTTCTGAAGAGATCCGGTGGTTGCACTGCATTTGAATTTCATGCCTTGGCGATAAAAATAAACCGAAGACGTATAATATGGAACCATGATCCGTATCTAAGGATAGCAGAACGGATTTAAATTAGGATGATTTTCGACGCCGCTAGCCAAGGTTAATGTCAAGAGTAGAATTTAATGGGCTACATTTGTTGTCATACTCGAAGAAGCACCTATATGGCTATGAACATTATCCAAGGTTCACTTAGAGTATGTACACTTACGCTGGGCAATTTTTTGCACAATATGTTACTTGGAGCGGAAATGGGGAAATAAAAAAATTAATTTAGTATGCTGTCTAGAGTGTGTTATTTCAGCCTATATTGGGAAGGAGGAAAAAACGTTGAATTATGAATTCTCCATGCATATGCGATTTTATAGTTTGTTTTGGGATGTAATTTAACATCCTAAATTTGCTTATAAATTGATAATCCATTTTATTCTATAATTATCAATTAGTAAAAATAATAGTATTTTTACTCTATTTCCTGTAATAACTCCTTGTTGTGAAAATACTTGAAATTTGTAACCCGTTTCGCTTTATTAAGACTATCAATTAGCTGTTTACAAAAGCAGGTTGCATGATTAGTGCAATTGACTTGCTAAAATAACTCTAGAAAGTTACTTGCAAGTGTACACTATTCTGTTACCCAGGTTATCTTTTCTCAAACTTACACCTGATACACTTGTCCAAATGTAGAATAATTGAGTGACATGTTAATTCATATTCTAGTGAAAGAATAACAGCTTGATTTTTTCCTTAAATTTCCAACATCTTTCATGAATCAACACTCATCTCCAAGCCTTGCTGACATATGTCGTAGGAAACATCTGTCACCCTTTCAAGATGGTCCAAGTGTTTTGACTTGTAAGATGACAATGAGAAGCGACTCCGTGCGCGACACTTGAAGATGAGCGTTTATGTTGCTATCACACCCTTGACTGGGTTACGGATATACCACCCAATTGATCTCTACAGTTAGACCGCCAGGCTATACTGATGAGTCTAGGCTAAAGCTGAAAAATACATATCTGTGAAAGTCTTTGGTATAGTATCCATTCAATTTTCCTTGATGTTTTCTGTAATCAAGAATAATGCATTCTTCTCCTTTCTTCCATTTGATAAAATATTTAACCGTTAGATCTAGTTACGTTACATCTTCATACATCACAGTAATGATCGCCAAACTAGAATAGATAAAAACATTATGTGTTCAATAAAGCAAGTATACCTCATTAGGAAAATGTCAATTAATATACCATGAAAAGCCAATGTATGTACTTGGCTTTGATTGCCGGACAACAAACTCAATTTGTGCCAGGATAGATTAAATTATATCAATCGAAGATATACCTGTATCTAACATAAAGAAGATGCTTGTCAATTACGGCAGAACTAAATCAGAAGTCGATTTAGGCATTCACGTGAGAAAGCGGCTGTATTGGAGCTTCCGGAAATGCAACTGGGTTCTTTTTAAAACAGATTTATTGTGCAGATAACCGTACGTCTTTAGTACTGTTGAGCTTCGGTCGGTATTACCGATTTTTTTCAACAATCGTTTGCTCTGATAGGGAGTTATTTATGTGGTAGTGAACTGATCTGATGTCGTTAATATCGACGTTTGACATCCGTTCTGAAGATCTTAACTTGCTCGAACACAAAAAGAGTTTCAAGCACTGGCCGGTTGACTAGCCTTTGTGAGACCGTACAAAGGCGCGTTGACATTCACTAAAGAATATAAAAATCGATCCTTCGTACACTTAAGTAATTGTAATAAAGCTAAAAATGATGCGGGAAAGTTCACCCCTAGCCCCCCTCCTTTAGCGACGTCCTTGTTGCTCCTTCTTCGATGACAACAGAATATACGCATTTATAACATCCTTCATTTGTCATCCGAATTTTCGATTAAAAAATGAGCCGCCTTCCATTATAATCGAAATTTACGTGTAATTTTTGTAATGCAAAAGCCACAATCGCTCCGTCATTTTCAATAAATCTGCCTCCTAATTACTTTGCATCCCGAACAGATCGGACGGTGTGTATAAAGCAGCGTACACCGAACTCCATTTAATTGGATAAAGATTAATGATAATCACGTAGGCTCGCTAATAAATAAAATCTAAACACCGACAAAATGATAAAAAGAGTATCGGTGGAAATGAAACAAAAAATATTCGGTCGGTCGGTGTGTCTGGATAAGAACGAGAGACGCAACAAGTGGAGAACTCCTCGAACGAATAATTGCATCAAGCAGGGTCGGAACAGGGCCGCTAGAACCGCTTTCTTCAATGCTTTGAATAAATGTAGAGGTAGTCCGGTAATGAAGGTCAATGTCACCAGTGCGCAGGTCACATAGCGGACCCTCTTAGGACTCTATCCACACTAGTTTCCTAGACCGGTCTTAACAGATGAAAGTAAGGCTCAAATTCCTACTTATTTCATGTCTTCAACTACCAAAATTCTAGCTCCTAGTATAGTATGCCTGTGACATCACACGTGACCATAGCGGCATTTAATTTGGAGCATGGTTCCATGATAGTCTTTTATTTAGTTCTGATGTGATCTATCAACTCACTCACATCTGATGGAGTTTTGCATAAAAATGTAATACACCCAAGAGAACTACAGAATACCAATAACTTCAGTGTAACCTCGTATCGCTCAGAATAATCCTGAAGCCAGTCCTGTGCTCAATGTTCTTATAATTTCACTGAAACAGGTCGCTCTCATAAATAAATCCCCGCTAATTTGATAATAATCATAACGTTTATGCTAAAATAATCACATTGTCTTCTTTAAATTTTTAATAACGGTGTCTACTTATTGATACTTTACGATTTGTCACACCGAATTAACAGCACTTCACATGAATTCAATAAATGCTGAACAAATTTTGGCCATAATCACCGGTCCAGTGTTTCAGCTGTCTTGTGGTTTTCCATGCTCTTTTTTATGCCTATCAATATAATCTCTAGTGCTCTTCACCCTTTGAGAGCATATCATTGAACAATGTTAATCAAATTGGTATTTCGATTTATCTGCTCACAAGGTACTTTAGCTAAACGGATTAAGACCACAAGACGGAAACTTGGAGATGTGAGTTTGATCCCACTTCTGAGTTAATGTAATAATCTTTGAATTCAGACATGCTTTTGTCAGTATTTGGGGCATGTTAGAATATATTGTGAGTGATCCCAATTCAATGGAAAATCATTATCTTCCAAACACGTTTAATTCATTAATAATAATTTTACAATTTGTAGGACAATTATAATCCCATTTCCGAATTGAACCAACGGCTTCTGCTTAATTAACCTTTGCGATCTGTCAGTCCGACTGTCGACTGTTTTACATGAACGCAAGAAGTGTTTGTTGAAGATGTTATCTGAACACCGCCAAGTGCAAATGTCGGTAGTTAGTTTGTTTATCCTTGCTGAATTATGCATGAACTTTTAGATAATTCTTCTATTGCGTACACCCTGATTTTATTACTTTTATATGAACCAGAATGCAAATTGAAATTGATACTGATACACTGTATCGCTTTCTTATCATCGTTGTCGCTTGGTTATTTAAATAGTTAGTCACGTTGCTTGGCGTTTGATGAAAACTATAAGTGGAGTTCAGTTCAACGCACAGAAAACTCAGCCTGACAAAAAAAACGCATGCTGGTCTGTTAACAGTGGATTAACTGCTGATTAACATGTCTGGGGACTAACATAAACAATAACATAACCTGGAATAATCATTTTACCGACCATGGTAAGTCGGCGTCCAAGAACCTGGGGAATCTCTTTCGCTCCAGGAAATTGTTTTCTCCGCACAGCTTTGGTCACTTCATAAGGCACAGGTGAGACCATCTCTGGATTACTGCGCTCTGAATCACTGCCTGAAGCTTCTAGGACAATCAAGAAACGAAAGAACCTTCACATTCATACTTCATGTACATTTACAGATTTTTAAGGTTGCTACTATTAAAAACAATGTAATGTTTTTTTTTCAGATGTCGACCGGGATGGAGGGGAGATTTCTGTGACCAGTGTGAACCGTATCCTGGCTGCAAGCACGGCTACTGTAACGGTTCTTCCTGGCAATGCATCTGTGATACAAACTGGGGCGGCATACTATGTGATCAAGGTGAGTTTTATGATTCTAATCAAAACAATCATGCGAACTGTCTTTCCAATTCGAATAATAATTACATAAGTCCACGTCGAAATTTATTGCACCACCGCCTTACCATAGGGCAGAAACACGACTTACCACCATGCACTCGATTGATTTACTTCAAAACATTCATTATGGTTCAATCCACGCTTGAAATTGTAAATAAATCACAGCCCAATGATGCTCCTTGTTCTTTTATTGGCGAAAGTATTATTTTAAACATACTTTACTTACAAACAATTATGTATATTTGATAAGTGTCACTAATTAAACTTGTAAACAACTAGATGTAAACAAAAATATCATTGCCTACTGGATAGACTCAGCTGAACAGTCCTCGATATGATGGAAATGTCATTTGTACTATCATCGTCATACCATTCCACAAATAGTATAAAATGAAATTGAAATATAATGAACTAACTGTACATTATACATTCTTAAAATTCCCTAGATCAATTACTAAACACGTGCAAAATATCTAGCAGATATAACAGTCTGATAAAGCCTCTTTTGCGTACACCAGCATTTTTCTAACTAAACGCTCCGTTGTGCATGAGATATTAAACTTATCAAAATGCTGGCAAGTTAATTTCATCTCGCATCCTAGACAGTACCACCCCGGAACTACCGGAGCATTAGAACCACCGGAGCGATGCGAGTCCGCGTCAGAATCCCACGGTTTTCAAACCAAGAGTATCATGCGTACTTGAACATCATACGTCTTTAACCGGCTGCCGCCGCGCCGCCTTGCGCGTTTTTTTCAACGGGCCTCATGCCTGGTGAGTAAGAGGCTTAAATTGCCCGACAGAAATACCCATACATGCGCCGGCCGCTTCTGAAAGGGAAGAAGACAGACGCACTAAAGGTGGTACTGGTACTGGTGTGGTTTCCGTTAACTTTTGTATCAAAGAGAAGGATTAGTCTTGCGATTTATTGATCACATCACAAGGAACTGAGGAAGATGTTAAGTTGGACACTGGGAGACTCGATCATCAGATTATTGAAGTCGTAGTTTCATTTCAGTAATATTAATATTTGTATAAGTGTTTCCATTCCAATTTCAATTCTGATCCTTTTTCAATGCGGATTCGAATCGACTTTGATTCAATATTTTAAACATACACAGTCCGGATCTGGATCAATTCGGATATAATATTCGTAACTGAGATTCGGATCAAAGATACGAAATATGAATCTCAGATCCGAGATTCCGATACGAAATCCGACTGTGGATTATGCCTACTTGATTTATTTTCATAACAAAAAGTACTCTGTACTAATACGAACTGTATTCCAACGTAGAACAACTATCTTATTGATGAAATAGTTTCACACAATCTATATCTTTCCCATACATTCTCTACTCACGTCGTTCGGACAATTTTTACAAAGCGTACACCCTCTCCCCTTTGAATTTAAATGAACGCACTTGTCCAGCCCAATCAAGTACATTTTATATCCCAGCCACAAAAAATAAATCAAATTAACACTACACGTGCCAACCCTCTCGATAATTTGACGCACATGTTTGAAAGCTCGATAAAGGGTTACATGGATCCCTTTCATTCTTCTTCTTCTCTATCTATACGATCGCATTTAAACTCCATTGTCCGAACAGGGAATATCACCAGTGGCGTACTCAGAAATTGATTGAGGCGTTTTCAATACGTTTTTTTATTATTAACATGTATGTATGTGTGTATATGTGTAGCGGAATATTTTAAAGCATATTTCACCTACTTCAAGACGTCTGATCAAATGGAATCAATGCAAACATTAAGTTCCAATGACAAGAACTAAAAACTTTATTTTAGCAATTTCCAAACAGTTTTAATTTAATTTTTGGAACAAACTTGATTAAAAAATCAATGAAAAATCCTTAATCATTATAAAAATTATTGGTTAAAAAATAATTGAAAAACAGCTTCAAGTCAAACCGAAATAAAAGGTATAAAATAAATTTTAATTGATAATATTTTATTTAGCAGCATTAGATAATATTCTATAACTGACAACAATTAAATGGTTTAGTGTTTAGTGAATCCAAAATGATTAAAAAAGCTTTCTTCTGTTTGTGAAACGGTAGTTGATTTGTATTTTTGAAAGTAGTATATTATTGTATGTTATGGGGGACGAGGATAATTATTCTTGACCTTAAGGGGATCTTGAAGTGGCAATGACCTTTGAAATTAACCTTGAAAGGTCAAGGGTCATTGTGCATTCAAGGACAATATGACAGATTTTTATCCGATTACTGCAATGATCAATCCATTAATAATTAGAAAAATAATAAAACTAAAATATGTTTCGTCAGTGGGGGTCGAACCCACAACCTCCAGCTTACAGGCAAAGAAATGTAGATTACTAATTTTACTAACTATCAGTTGAATATGAACTCTGGCCTACCACCAATATTTTTTTACGAACCCCTTAGAACCGTCGAAGCGCATCCCCCACCACTGATTAAAAGAGGGTGCTAATGTCCACGCGATCAAGTGCGCTATTATCCACGTCCAGTAGGCCGTGACGCCCAGAAAACGCGCCCTACGCCTACTGATACAGTTTTTTATATAAATTTGATGAATAGTTCACTATGGCTCCCTAAGGCATTTTTTTAGTTTGCGCAACAGTTGTATGAGTGTATATTGCCTTTGCATCTGTTACACTCTCATTGGCGGTTTCGTTGTGGGAGAGTGGTGAGTTAGCCGCGGCTGCAAGAGGTTTTTGCACTCAAGAACCCTCGATGAATATGTATGTGAAAAGAATATTACGATAAAAGGGCGACGGGTTATTCTCACGCAGGTTGTCGGGCCAACAAAAAATGTTTTAACGAAATCCGGATGTTTTGGAGTCGATAGCCAATTTGGGTCAGTGTTGGCAGTTGTAACCGTCTTGCTGGCTGAACGGAAGGTATATATATTAATTTTTTACCAGTAGTCATTACATATTTTCTTCCTCAGTGTTACTGATATAATTTTGATGTTTTAGTTTTCACGCCAGTTGGTATTATGATAGAGGAAAATTGTGTTTGCTTAATGTTTCATGACATCATACATCACGAAAAACCATGTCACTTTTTGTCTGTTGGTATGTCTGTCTGTACTTCCAATACTCAGCTCCTTATAACTCGGGTTTTGATGAAACTAAGTTACCAGTGTGAGAAGGACGATAAAGTTATGTCAATCATTTAGGTTGTGGCGTGCTGAGGAAAAGATCTAAAAAAAATACGTGTTGCTAGAAGGCTAACTATCTATCTATGAAATTTTGACCCCGGTAATACTCCGTACTTGTCGAGATCGATCCAGTGGCAGTAGATTAATACTGAAACCTCGTACCCATATAACAACGCACGATATATCTGTATTTGACCTCCGTTTTCCGAAGGGGAAAATTTTACGAATCTCTGGCCTTATGTCAGATTATGAGGGCCTTGTGAACCCTTCAACTCAGCTACCTACACACATCCATTTTCCAGATTCAGCCTACTATTGGGATGATTAATGATAAGGCAAGGAATTAGATCAAATAATTAAATTTATATCGACTCACAATGCACAGTAACTTATCGATTGTTCAATATAACAAATAATAATCAATCACCGAAGAGGTCGATCAATTACTGTTTTAATGAAATGTTGACATGAATGAGTGAATTAATAAATAAATCATCTACCATGGACATCCTTAACAGTTAAGGGAAAATATAGTATGGTCGTTATAGTTCACTGATTCTTTTTGTAAGTTTTTGTTACTATATCATTCTCCCCGGAACAGCTACTGCTACCCTACTAGGTCTAAAAGAGACCATCGCTGGGCTTCAATAGGGATTCAGGTGCCCAGAATCCAATAATGAACATCTGTTTTGATTGTTGATCGATGAGGCCCATGTCGGGCTTATTAGCTCAGGCATAGAGAAGTAGTTCCAGTAAATCTGACATCTTTCGTTCTCCACCAAGACTCAATATCACCAAGAACATATAGCAGCACAGGTGCTCATCAATACCGTAGGTGTAACTCGAATGATGATATAGCACTAGTAAAGCTGCGTTGTGCCGATAGACTTATGCATTACCGGCGTATACCCTACACACTTACAGGAGATGCAGAAGCGTCTCTGGCGCCTGCCGAAATTCTCTACAGCTGGTATTAGGTACTTCTATATCCATCAATATACTACAATATACCAAGGTATTGAAGAAACCATCTCCTGGCAAGTCATGAAAAAATCCTCAGTCTCTAGCTTCAACCCACTAGAGCCTAGAAAGGAAAAGATCAACTGCTTTGACAAGCCATGCTCCTCTATATGTTTTTGGAAGATGCCATGCATGAGCTTGTCTTTGTGAAGCCTTAGCAGTAAATTGATTCCAGCAGACTTCTAGAGATAATTAATTGCCTTAGGGATTGTCCGGAAGCGTAAAGTTTTAAGTCATCCATATGAAACATCTGTGCGATTTTGTGCCTCCGGCAATTCTGATATTTCTTAACGTTATGGACTACGACAACATTGAGTTGCAGAAGAGAAGGGCATTCAAGAAATCTCCCTTGAAAACTCTTCCTGAACCTGGGTTTCACCTAACATAATAGAGAGAACGAAGTCTCCTAGAGTGGTATATCTTTAATATTATTATTATCACTATTATCAATAACAATTAACGTAGGAAGTGAAAATGGAAAATAACATACATTGTGCTTCTCGATGTGTAGATATCCCGCTCACTCGCACTATACGTATATATGGTATTCATATTAGTTCGTTACCCCATACAAAAAACCATAATCTACTTTTTATAAATAGGCTTCAGTTTTCTAATGCGATCCCACATGGAACATGGGGTGCCGATAAAGCTTTTTTGCCAAGAGGGTGCTCGAAAAGGTAACAAAAGAGGATAGGGCTGTGATACGGATCGTTTAACCTAGAATCATAGGGGAATGGGTTTGTTGCACGATACATCTATATTCAAAACGGACTTTTTTAGCTTATGGATTAGTTAGGGTGATTTGATTTGGTTGAAGCTGCACTTGTAACATGTGTTTTGACAATGGTGGTAATGTTAGTGTTCGGATGACGCGAATTAAAAAAACAGGGATGGAAAAATGTCGTTCCGATTACATATAGAAAATTTAGTATCCGAATGTAATAGAACACTTGGTTTTATTTGCAGAATATCAAAAGAGTTCAAAAATACAAGGGCCTTGATTTTGCTTTATAATGCATACGTTTATAATAAGCTGTTTTGCCTCCGTTATAGGAATCTTCGTATAAGACATGTTAATCGCATTTAACGAATACAAAATAAATTTTTAAGAACACTGGGATTCAAAACTGGTCAACCTGTGCAAAATGGATACTACGAGAACCTAAGGATTGAATTAAACATACTTACTTTGGAATATAGAATGATACTGTCAGATCTGTGCATTATTCATAAAGTAATCAATATATTTAATAGTCGGTACCTCCTATCTAGAATTAATTTTAATGTCCCAGAAAGGCAGTTTAGGCAAGTACCCTTTTTTAAAATTCCGTTTCGGAGAACAAACTTGAGTTAATGCTCCTCTAGTGAGAGCTCAAAAAATATATAATGACAACTGCTAATGCTATAGTAAAGCTTTTAATTATGTATACTGTATTAAATTGGATGCTTCTTTGTTGTATTTATTAAACATCATTCACCTGATAGATGTCGCCAAAATGTCATTTCTCACAACAATAAATTTACATTATATTAACGTCATTCAGTTATCTTATTCTATATTTGCTGTTTATACCCTGAATTGGCAAAACATAAATAAATACTTGTATAAATCAGAAATATCTCAATCATTGAAGAATAATAGAATATTTATATATATATATATATATATATATATATATATATATATATATATATATATATATATTGGAGACCCGTTCCTATTATCCTCTCTACAATCTGCTTCCATTCGCTTTGATCAGTTGCTGAAACATCTTCTATATATTTTTGTACTTCCTGCATTCATTTGTGTTGTTTCTAAATATCTTACGTCATGTCAATCCGACAAAATGTATCGCCAGACAGTACAACAGATTTTCTTTCTACAATTGAAGCAAGTCAACAGCGCAAAATCTACTCAGCAAGTAAAAATGCAAATAAACTGATCTAGTTCAATGAATAATCGCTGGCCTAGGATGATTTCTAAAGCAAATGCTTACAAGTTCTCCACGGCTCATTTAAATTGGAGCTTCAAGTTGGAATGTTGTCCAACCACACGAAGCGTAGGTATATAAAACATACAACGAACCTCGATGCGTCGAACGGCCAATAAATACCGATATCGAAACATCAAAGCTAAAAGTTAACACGTCTCCTTTCCTGTGCATAAATGCGCAGAGGAAGACACCTTTCAGAGATAATTTGCCTTTCACTGCCAGGAAAAAAGAGAGAAATACGTTGGGATACCGTTCAGTGGGCATACTTTACGGATTTGGACGAACTGTGTGCAATGCCGGAGAAAAATGCTGGGAAACAACTTTTTCGTCGTAGTGACTCGGGAGACTGTGTAAACTTATTGATTCAGGAATTTCGAAAAAATGTATCTGAAAATTTTGCATTGTTTAATAGGTATTGAACGTCTGGCAATAACTTCTTGTATTGTTGCTTCTCCTAGCAGTCATAGGGTGAAAAATTGTGACATGTTTATGTGACATCAAGACTAAAAATGAACTTTGAAGAGAATATATTTATGTATTATGTTATTTATATTTCAGATCTGAACTATTGCGGGACGCACGAACCGTGCCTGAACGGGGGCACGTGCGAAAACACGGCGCCCGACACGTACCTGTGCCGGTGTCCAGAAGGTTTCTCGGGCGTCAACTGCGAGGTGGTGGACAACCCGTGCGCCCCCCAGCCCTGTCTGCACGGCGGCACCTGCGTCGAAGCGGGAGGAAGCTTCAGCTGCAGCTGCGCGCCTGGCTGGACGGGGCCCACTTGCAACATCAGTAAGTTATACAGATTCATTTTTTTATGGGTGTTTCTGATAGTAATGTTCCGGTGCTCTGTAATCAAGTTCCTAATAAGTTCATTGTTTTTTCTGTAACTGCCGTTTTTCGCTTCGGAAATCGAAATCTGTCATTGAGGAAAAATCCACAACGCCTCTTAGATAAACCCACCGGAAATAGAACAGACACCGTACAAATAAATTTTGCTTAACATCAGTGAGTTATATAGATTCATTTTTTTTGATCGGTGTTTCTTACAGTAATGTGCCGGTGCTCTGTAATCACGTTCCGAATAAGATCATTGTTTTATCTGTAGCTGCCGTTTTTCGCTTTGGAAATCGAAAACTGTGAATGAGGGAAAATCGACAACGCCTGCTAGATTAACCCAACGGAAACAGAATAGTACAAATAAATTTCGCTAAACATCAATAAGTTATATAGATTCATTTTTTTGATCGGTGTTTCTGACAGTAATGTTCCGGTGCTCTGTAATCATGTTCCGAATAAAATCATTGTTTTATCTGTAACTGCCGTTTTTCGCTTTGGAAATCGAAAACTGTCATTGAGGGAGAATCGACAACGCCCTGCTAGATTAACCCAACGGAAATAGAACAGCCACCGTACAAATAAATTTCGCTCCAGAAGAAATATCCTAAAGACCCATCTTTCCTGACGTCTAAGCCATCTGGTCGAGATACTACTCGACACTTTTTAATGTTTTTGTCTCATACGAGTATCCCACAGAGGTAAAGGTTGGTGAATAACAGTGAAATCGGGTACCGGTTGCAACAAAAGCAAATGGTTCTTCAAACTGTCGATCTTTACGTTGATAAGTGGGCCATTCATATTCTTAAAGAGCACTTGTCATGATTTACGCTTATGCGTTTTTACAGAAGTTCACAGCTCCGGTGGTTGGAAAGTGCCTCCCAAGTAGCGGTTTTATCATATCTGCTGATGGATTTTGAGCAGATGAGAAGCTCACGGGGAAGAGTTAACTTGAATTCAAATTCTCAGAATGGATTTTTTCAGTGTGTAGTTAGCTTTTCAATTCCAAAGGGAGTTAATTTGTTCCGTTTTTGTTTTAGCGACATTTACTACATGTTACTTAATAATGACGAGATTGCATTCATCCTTTTGAAGAAATGGCGTCAAGTAGGTTGACTCGTGCAGCTGTATCGGTTTATTGAAGATTATTATCGAATTTATAGCTTTCTGATTCAATTAAAGCGAGTTTTGATATTAAGTGTATGCTCTCCACTATGTATCAGACCTGCTATAAACATGCATGTTTCGTCTTCAGCCGCTTCAAGGCAATCCAGGTGTTAGGACGATTGACTTCGTAAATTTCCAATGGGCGACACTTAGAGATGAGTTGATAATTTTGATGGTATTCGAAAATTTTAGGACTTTTCTAAATTATAAAAGATAAACCTTTTTTACGCCATTTTATTAAACTAGCTGCCACCAAAAATTGAGATGATTCAAAGATCCAACCGCAGAATAATTCTCATAATGAGTTCACTCTTGAAAAAATGTATTTGTACAGCCATGCTCCTTGCGTAGGGAGGCCGATTCAAAATAACGCTTGAATAAACAAATGCGGCATGTCATCTTCTGACCGGTTCGTATATAAACTGTCTTTAAAATTACCATTCATATTCTTCTATTCAAATATTCAAGTTATTTACTCAGGAATACCAAAAAGCGAAGGTATGTTTGACTATTACTTAAATCCAGTCTGACGTCTGACTGGCACACGGCTTGCCGCGGGTCTATTTTATTTGAATAATTTCTTTGGCTTTTTTGTAATTCATGAGATTGTTCCCTCACCACACAATTGACGTCAAGTAGGCTGACGCTTCCTACGCAATGAAGCGATTAATTTATCTAGAAAATGATCATGAGCCACGGAAATGTCCAAAAAACAAGTTAGATCATTTTTTTCATTTTTTGACAATTACGCCACCACTGAACCGATTTCAAAATATCTTGAATTTTGATTTTTTCCGTGAATAATTCCCTCGAGAAGTAAAACATTGCAATCACAAACCAGGCATCTAGACGAAAAACCTCAAGTAGACTGACTTTCCACGCAGACGCTGTGATGCACTTGAATAATATCCCAAATATCACCAAATGTCTTGCTCAGAAGTTTAATTTCGGACTTCCATTGTCTATAAAATTTTGAGTATCACGACGTTTCGATTGATGTGCTATCTTCAATCGTCTTCAGGTGAACTGGAAGTGTCTACAAGTTTCAAACAACAGTCTTGCTCAGAAACTAATAGATTTTAATGCTGCTTCGAAATTTTTGTACAAGAGATTACAAAAAGTTGTTATTATCGCGGGTGGTTGAATATTGGATTTTGAATCTTTTTTCCCGTAAACCCTACTCGAGAGTAAAATAAACGGATAGAGCATTATAACATCGAAGCCGATTTTCTGGTAGGTTGGTAGGTAGGCAGTCCACAGTGTTGTTTCATGGCATGATACACGAAGGAAGAGAAGACCGTGGTACTACGTATAAATCAGAAAGTTGTACCTGGCAATTACCCATAACATCCCCGCCCCGTTATTATATCTATTAGTTTGCAAGGAGCGCACTAATACAGTGGCGTCCCACATGCCTCTGTCTACCTTCTCTGCATTCCATGCACACTCCTAGCAGCGTATTATGGGAGGGGGAGGGCCTTACTCCCCCTGCACCCCCTCTCAAAATTTTCAGTGTGCTGAAAAAAGATTATAACGAGTACCGAAAATATGATCTGATGAATTTATTCGGAAATTGTACACACTTAGGAGGTCATTTAGTAGCATCAATGACCTTGAACGCTAATCCAAGGCCTTGCGATTTTTTTTTATACTTCTGGAGAGCGCCTCCAAATAAAAGGATGATTTTGAAAGAAAAAGCTGAAGACAGAAGAATCGAAGAACTACCCTGACAAAAGAACCACATGCTCCTCTGCTAGCTGTGAAGAGGGGCGCCAAATACATTAGTCATTTTTCATCAAGCATCTGGGGATTAACAACAACAATAACATAACCTAGCACGATTATATTTGGCGTCCTAGATTCCGGAGGTTTTCTTCTGCCCTGGAAAGTTGTTTTTACTAGGACAGCTACTACTTATCTACAAGGCACTCCCTGAATCTAAAAAAACCTCCACAGTCCTGAATGTTGAAGAAAAGTGGCTGATCTGTCCCTATTCTATACACCAAATGCCTTGTAATTGCGTTAAATCAGAGCAGCAGCATCCCAGAGCGCCATGCCAGTGCGGTACCGCCATGTCCGTGTAAGTCGTACCGGTGGCGTCTCTCTCGTTCATCTTGCACGGACTTAATTACGATCGCGGCCACCTCTGACCTCGCACGACGTACCATACTCCGCGCGCACCAGCCAGTACTGCCAGCATGGCGGTTCGTCTCCGGGCTGCCACCTATCCGGCACGAAACCACCAGACACACCGACATGCTTTACAGCCCTTATCTAACCGTCTAACGCTAATCGCGACTTATGGAGGCTTTTAATGCTCGCAGACACGTCAACCACGTCACCTCTGCCCGGCCGACTACGATTTAACTGCTTCTTCATCGGGATATACAAGGATGGTGGTGATGGTACTGCACACGGTTGATTGTTGGTTTGTTCAGGATTTACCCACATTCATTTGGTAGACGTATCCGAGGTTTTTTTTATTAGAAAAAACACCTCGTGAAGTCTATGGCGCTACAGGAAGATATATCGTCGTCATAAACACAAAATGATGTACCTCCTTATCTCACAAATTTTATAGAGAAATTCTTATCTTAAGGGTTTAAAGGTATGGTTTAACAAGAAAGGGTATAAAATAGTAATAAATCATCTAGGTTTTATTGAGTGAGACAGCTTGACATATAGAATTAAGTAGTGTTTTTGGTCCAGGGCAAACCCCTCCCAAATTCATTAAATATCAGTGTAGAGCTTACCAATATTGCACGGTCATTCAAAACCAATAAGCAGACAAATTTTGGAATTAATCTTACACTGACATGCTTTTGAGACCAATAAAGTTACCTGTTCACCAAAAATTAAGTTTGAGGCATTTAAAAAAAATGTTGGCATCTGAAATAATTTTCTTAACTACAGCCTAAAAAATCAACAACCTATGAACCGTACAAAAACAAGGCATAGCATTTCTGAATCTCAAAAAATAGTAAGAATACGAAACGGAGCACACGAAAACAAAGTTTTATGATGCGTTTGCCTTCATTTATTCCTTACTTAAACTGAGACAATACACATTTTAGAAAATGTTGTAGCATAACTCACTAAGATTGCACCGTATATTGCTTCACATATTTCGGAAAATAGAATAATCCTAGGCCCATAATAACAGAATATATGATTTCCACCATTTAAAGCAATACCAATCCAGCAATTTCTATATGAAGCATGCATATCTACCGTATCCTGCCACAATAAAGACACCATCTGACTCGTCAATCACCAGTTCTCTATATAAATCCGTCTCCTTATGCCTGTTTCCCCACTATTGAGTCTCTACAGGCTACCGCATTCGGATATCGAGCAGTTAGTCTTTCGGTTGGTTTTGCATCAAATGAAGACATTTCGTATCTGTCGACTGATACCCACAGCTGCATTTGCCTGTAACTTATTCATATGACCGGACATTCATCAGGCGCTGTCGCGTAGATAAATCTCGAATTCGCCGAACGTATATCAAACTTTTTATTTGTCCTGGAAACACTTCTCTCGTCTTGCAGTCAGCGTTCGACGTGAAAGAATTGGAAGGTAAGGGGAAGTGATAAAGAAGATGAGTCGAGAGAAGCGGGTCTTGCACTAGCTGTAGTCTAGGCAACAATTCTCTATTTGTACAGCATTGAGAAAGGATTGAAGCTGATCAAGAAAAGATCAATACGTCTGGTGGATGCATCTGACCTTGGAAGCGACCTCCACAGCCTGGAACATCGATTTTAAGTGGCTTATCTGTTCCAGTAGACATTGTTTTGTGTTTAGAGTCTAAGCTAACTTGGAAGCGGGCTCTACCATAAAAACAAACTAATAGTCCTACATGAAAAAGTTGGTAATACTAAGAATGCGTCGCGCAAAATTAGGCACGGACTTCTATTCTTCTTGGTATATGTGACTCGTAAAATGAGAATGATGCCTCGATCACTTTCGTTCCAATAATGCTCGACAGTAGGAGAGATTTGGACTGCTGCACTAATGTTGCGTTTAACCATTGATTAAGAATATAATATACTACTCAATATGGTTTAACTCAAGTCAGATGCAGGTTTCATTCGGATATTAATACATTACTGATGAACTGTGAAAATTCCCTGGCAATATCATCTGCCAATGCATAAGGGATATATTATCCTAAAGTTTATCTCAGCGTTCACTGGACTAATAATAATTGATCAAGCTTCACGTAGTGAGTCGAAGCTCTCATCTGTGTTTCTATGAGGCGTTGAATATTCTAAAATCACGTATATGGCAAGTGCACAGTTAACAGTGATTTTGCATAAAAGTGACATACAATGATGCATGAAGGACTGCGAGAGTATAAATGTCTATTCAGATTGACCTAAGGATGCTGTAAATTGTAAGCACCAGGAAACAAACTCCACGGTAACTCATTGCACAATGCTGAGATGGTCAAAAGGAAACTTGGAAGCACAAGAGCATTTCCCAGGGAGGGCGAAGAAGATCTGAGATTTCTCTGACTGCATCTGTAATTTTGCTCTTTGTATACTAAAATTCCTTTTCGGACACCTGAAAAGCAAAAAATAACACAGAAACCTTAGAAGAGCCTTTTCGAAGTTGGAAGTTCGACCTGGTGAAGATGCGACCATTTGGCACCTGTTAAGTTTGCTCTACTGGCGACTCTTGGTGTTTTCATTCGAGACAGCTTGGTCAAACATTTGCAATAATAGTGTCTGTAGAATAGGGACAAACCTTTCTTCGATTTTCCAGACTGGGAAGGGCCTTTGTGATGTCAATCGAACAGCTAGACTTCAGACTATTTTCTGAATTGATTCCACAAGACTTCGGAGCACATCCACACACAGTGATCAGTATTCCAAAAAGGTGGTTTGATCTGAGCCTTGTAGAGTAGATACCCCAGATTCTAGGACCTGACCTACTAGAAGCAGAAACATGGTTATCCCAAAAGCGTAATGGGGAATGGCTCGTCCCGTGTCCCTGTATCTCTATGGCTGATTGCCTTAACTTCCTCTAGTCATGTAAGCAAGTAAACGACCTTAGATATTGCAGTCTCAAAGTTTCACTAAGTCCATTAGGCAGTGACACGCTGAACAGAAACCAGCATATCTTAACGATGGATGGTGTGATAATGTTGAAAGAGCAAACAATTACCGGGAGTAACAGTATACACAAAGGTTCATTCTATACTCGGAATTAACTTGTAACAAAGTAATTATTCAACTCCTGTTCCTCAAGTAAAATAATACAAGCCGCGGCGCGGCGGTAGAAAAAACGGAGATTCGTTCCCAAGATAAGGAAATCCTTTTAGAAAGGAACATGAGCGATACATCACTCATTTGTACATAAATTGTCATTTTTTATAATGGATGATCGGTGAACAGTTAAAACGGCTCACTCCTCTTTGGTCTAGACGTCTATGTGCAGAGCCGTATTGTAGCAAGTTTTATGGTGACGGTAATTGGACCTGTACTATTTTTCACATTTGATGCTTCTATTCGCTTTAAAACAACAATAAGGATACCTTACCCAACGTATCAATTAGTTTCCTCTTAGATTTATCATACTTTCCCAGATCATTAATTCAAATCACATGATTACGAGGGTCACGCTGAAAGTCTTTAGATATTCCTATACAAGTTTGAGCACGCAGCTATTTTGTCTAAAGTTGTGAGTGCTTACATGCTAATACAGCGTTTGAATCATTCAGTAGTTGCCTTGCCACGGTCTTGAATGAATCTAAGTGTTGGCCGAATTTTTTAACGTGAAAATACAACCGGGTAGTCGCGATTTTCGAGCCATGATTTTGTATGACTATAAAAAGGGACTAAAATAAGCGGAATGTCACGAAAGTTTAGTGAGTTGCTTTTGGAACTCTGCCCCTACTAGGGCTACAGTTTTTTATTGGTTTGCTGAATTTAAAAGGGACCTGGTCTCACTCGATGATGAACCTCGCACAGGTCGACCGCCCACTGCTGTTACTCCGGAAACTGTAGAAGCTGTGCAAAATATGGTGAAAAAGGATCGACATATAACCTACAACGAGATTAAGGCTTCGCTAGGGATTGGATCGGCAGCGGTCCGAACAATCATTCATGATCACCTTCGCCTAAGGAAGCGGTGTTCCAGATAGGTGCCACATCTGTTGACAAGTGAACAAAAAGCAACAAGGGTTGATTGGGCTAAGTTTATGCTTGAAAAATTTGATAATGGACACAGTAGAATCACTTTTAATATCGTAACCGGAGACGTTACGTAATGGTTCTATCATTATGATTCCGATACTAAACAGCAGTCATTAGTTTGGTGCTTTGAAAGCGAGCAGCCTCCAACAAAAATTCGTCGTAAGAGTGTTGGAAAGATAATGGTCGCATCTTTTTTTTTCTAAAAGTAGATACATCACAACGGTAGCCTTGGAAAATCAAAGGACAGTTACTTCTGAATGGTATATAACCAGATGTGTTCCTGTAGTCTTCCAAGAACTATGCAAGAGCCGTCCAAAGACTGGTCTGCGGGGTATTCAATGGCACCATGACAACGCACCCGCTCGCAGCATCACTAGAACTCTCGATTTTTTTGCTGAACAGGATGTCAAACTGTTGCATCACCCACTTTATCCTCCGGACCTAGCGCCGTGCGACTCTTCTGATTCCCTAAGGTCAAAGAAAAGTTACGAGGTCGCAAATTTTCCACCGAAGAAGAGGCAATCGCTGCATTTAAGGAGGAAATTAGCAGCCTTTCAAAAGAATGTTGGTCACAAGAATTTGACAAGTGGTTTTACCGAATACGTAAATGTATTGAGGTAGGGGGAGAATATGTTGAAAAAACAGAATAAAGTTTTTTAAAAAAACCTTTTAGTTTTTCTGTATCTAGAAACTTTCAGCGTGACCCTTGTATAGAAAACAGTTTATTTGCATTTCAGGTCTCCTAACAGAGTTTTTCGAAATACAGTATGACAAAAAAAAAGTAAATTACAATGAGATTGACAAATTGATTCAGTTTATAGGACTTGGTATTAACTGTTAAAGCATGCGATAATTGAAAAGGTTACATTTTCATTGTAAATAAAATCAAAATGGTGGATGAACATCATAAAAAACACTCAAAATGTTTTTGAGCAGTTTGATGGATTGAAAAATGATTCAGCTTCTTAAAAAAATTCAAGGTACGTCCTAAACAGACAGCAGAAGGACTGAAATGAGTGACTTGAAGTTTAGTGTTGTAGGCAAACTTATCAAATAACACTGTTATCCAAAGGAAACAAAAAAAAACCCATCATGTGGGAACCAATAACAAACCGTAGGTTTGGAAACATTGATTCGATTTTTCCTTGAAACATAGCCAATAAGACCGAGTGACAGTATTCTAGAACAATCAAAGACGTTAATACATTATAATCGAGCATTTTTTCAATTCTCTGTTAGTCAAACACACTTTTATAATACACAATGTTTGAATTTTCAATATTACCCAATCGATATATTTCTTCACCATTTTCGTTGTTTCCATTTAATCCAAAAGAATTTTTCCAAATCTGGAAATAAATATTCAAATCACAAGAATGTTTTATTGATACTTGAAGTGTCAAAATTTCCCAAGCACCTAGTCTATTCTCAGTGGATATTAATAATGGGTAAATTTATACGAATATCTTCTCCAATATTTTCTCAACAAATATCTGTAACTCAATAACCAATACGCTGAAAAAGGCAAACTTTCAGTCAGGTCCATTATACCACACTGCTTTTGGATTACACAACGTCTGTCACTTGAGGTATTTGTTCTGATTCGATATATCATTTGTCGATCGTTACTATCTAATTTAACATCGAATCAAGAACCTGTTTTGTCTGGAGAATATCGGAGTATATAAATGTATGTCGACAAGACTATTATAAATTATCTGCTGCTGATTTACGGCTGTTTGTGTCCTAATGCTGTTGGAAAAGTTTATAATTGAGAAGAAATTGCCGTTTTTGTGGGTAATGTATGGATATCATCGTGCGTATGTCTATTGTACTGAAACGAATCCAGAACATGGTGCTTTAATGAATGTCTCCTATGTCTGTATGTCTGTATTCAGTCCATCACTCCTTGTGCTGAATCAAGTGGGTATTTAGACCTCAGTCTTAAGAGGGTAAAAGGGCTGACTTTGTTTAATTACCCCCATTACCCCCCCTCCGTATACGCCTCTGCTGAATCACCACTCATTTTTTCCCTCCAATGGTTGTTGTCTGTCTTTTGCGGGCTGGTATAAAAATAGCTATGAAGAGTAGAAGTCTACGGGATGAAAACTGGTGGTCTAAATACCGCTGGAAACTAGGATGCAATAAATGAGGATGAAGTCGTATTTATGCTAAGATTGTATAGTTCACCGAACGTTACACTGACCTATCTACACCAGCTGATATTACGGTATCGTTGACACTCCCAAAGCGCCCAAAGCAAACATTTTTGCTTCATTTGGTCCAACCGCTAGAGGCGAGACTTTGCTCGTTCAGCTCCCTGAGAACGGTGAACGGTCCAAAAAGCGGCACAAAAACTTGGAAGTCGAAAACTGACAATTTAATAAATCATAATTTTCGTAGAGGTAAACTGCCATTTACTGAAGTAGTCGACCTGGCGATCATTAAATATACCGCTCTGGCTCCCTTTAACGTAAAACTCAATTAATTTTAAGCTCTTCTGAAAATAACAGGTCGTCGCTGCACGAGTTCAGTGACGTGCGATGTTTGTTGGGAATGAGCAGGTTTATGTGTTGATTTGATTATACATCACATTATTAGTAGGCTTAAGTTTTAAAATAAAATCATAATTAGAAAAAACTGTTCATGGCCGGATTCGGTCTCACAACTTCGCTATTGACGAAAAGTACAATCTGGGAAGGAAATCTACTGAATACCGTTATTTTATTCTGATCCTAATTCTACATATCAAAATCTACCTTTGAAAGTGAAAACGTCGAATTACTGATATTATGACGTCTCATACAATTTCAAAGATTCTTTTGATAACTGGTAGCGTAATATTTCATGAAAAGGAAAAGAAAACCAAGAGATGACGTATATATTGATAAATTAATATGCAGTTACACAGCTTACTTGCTCTGGACAACTGCCAAAATATTAAGTCAATCAGCACATCTTAAACATTTCATTTTTCTCTCACAAATATAGCGTTCCATGGACAGTCCTATTTATGTAGGCATATCGAGTTTATATCCTATTTTTTTTTAATTTATTTAGGCTTTTAATACTCCTAATCCAATTTACACCGAATTCAAGAAATCTTCTGGTCTCGTAACTATAACATTTGAGCTCGTTTTGAGACTGAAACGCTTCCCACGATTTTTAAAGATACAATACACTTTCGTGTAACTTTAAAATTATTAGTGGGGTTTGCTATTAACACGTGTATTTATAATGTACACATGTATAATCTGTGGGTACACTTGTAGACCCCATGTCTGTTGCATCCCTGAATAGTGAAATAAATAAATGTATAGAGAATGGCACTTGGAATAAGGAGTATCAATCTGACGAGACTTGAAAAAGGAGCGCACATCTCAGAGGTGTATACCATAAACCTACTGCCTCAGTACTTTCTCTTATAAATCCTTATAATTTCACAATTAGATTATATCAGATTCAGAGATAGCGTCCGTTATAATCAAAAACCAGCTCGGCTCGAATATACGTGACGTTTTGAAAGAGCAAAAAAGTGATTGTGAGAAAAGTGATACAGAAAGCTGGAAGCCCATATTTGTGTATATGTTTCAATCAAATTCAATATGCCATACATTCGTCAGACAACGTGTAGATTTCATTGCCTAAACCGAGCGAATTTAAAAGTGTAATGAATTGATCGTAAGTAAAGGACTAGTTAATCAGTCCTACTCTAAGGAAAATGTCGGACTGATATATTAATGAGAAATTCAAAGTAATGGTTATCGTTTTTCAGATTTCACATTCTATGGGTGGTTTATGTAAGTACTTGTGAGTAGAACGCTGCAAAACCTTAGATGGGTGAAGGAGACTAATCAGTTAATGAAAGTAAAATGCGTGTCGATTTCTTCAGACAAATAAAAAACTAGAATTGCGTAGAACCCTTTTTCTCGACAAGGCCTTGAAAGCTTACCTAACCTCAAATATGTGCAACCAGGCGTCACTACTCGTACAACCATATCAGGCAGTCTGGTTCTACTGTCAAACATTTGTCGTATTTTCCGTTATAATTATGATGGTGTATGTTTATTCTAATCCTTTTTTGTTTCCTAATTCTAGATGCTCGCTGTCATATCATCTCCAGATTATGGATCGGCATGGTCATGACATAAAATCTGAACCATCTATATGACAATCTGATGCGCGATTAATGGTACAACAGGCCCTAGGCTAAAAATTAATTAGGGTCCCTATAGTTTTGTATTTTATGTACCGAAAAGTACCGAATACCGTTGAAGTGACACATCATTTTATCAGTCATGCGCCTATAGCCTACTTAGCCTATTAGATAATCCAGACCTGAGCATTGGCAAATGAGTTTAATCCAGATTCATCTCCAAATGTCACGCACTGTGGCGCTGCCCATTGGCAACTTACTGAGTCAATGACCTTGTGTGATGAGATTTGATGTTGCTATCACACCCTTTACTAGTTACGTATATATAACTCAATTGCTCTATACAGTTAGATCGCCGAGCTATAGTGACGAGTCTAGGCTAAAGACGAAACATACATATCAATAGCAGGTCTGCATAGCATAGTGGAGAGTATACATTTAATCGGGATGCTGTTCAAAACTTTCCACTTTATTTAGAAAAGCAATCGTGAACTAATAAAAAATCCTTGTCACCGGGATTGGTTACGGTACCATATTCTGATTATTAATTGCATTCGTCCAATATATCATTCAGCAACGTTATGGAAGTTCCTTGATGGATGTTGATATATAGCTGTTTATTCTTCGTATACTTTTTGATTTATACACCTAAAATTTTCATTGGAGAAGAGATACATAATCGTTCCTAATTGTTTTGTTTGTTGTTGCAGACATTGACGAATGTGCCTCGGCTCCTTGTCAAAATGGCGGAGTTTGTGTCGACCTCGATAATTCGTTCAAATGTAACTGTACCAGCGCTTGGGAAGGAAATCTGTGCCAATTCGGTAAGTTCATCACTCTAATTTTAATGTATCCAAATACTGTGGGTTTTTTAACATAAACGTATTTCTTTATTTGGTAAAATATTTGCAACATCTACTACTCCTGTTAACTCATTCGAAAGAGGTGAAGATATCTTTTCTTTGGCTTCTAATAGAAATAGTAATTTTAAGGGATGACAGAATGTCTTTGCTCCCTTGCAACACCTCAAAAAAACTCGAGATACAACACTGCTTTGAGGTAACATCTAACATATTCCTATTCACGATGTAGAGATTAGGTGTCGTATTTACAGTCCTCACCTTAAGTTAACAATAAGCATACCGTAAACAAGTGCTAGTTCAGAGTCGAAGTTTGAGGCTTTCATATATAAAGAAATCAAAAAATTTGGCAACATAGGAAAGAACATCTGCGCTAGATTGGAATAGCAAAATTCGATGTTTCTGTCAAAACAGTTTCGTTGTTTGTCCGTTTATATGAATTTATTTCTTGCATTGCGATTTGACTTCCTTATCCTCAAGGAAGCTGACTTTTTATCAATAAAGCTGCTTAACATTCAAAAAGGCCTTAAGGAAAATGATGCTGGATAATCTTTACACCATGGATAATTATATAACCAAATGCTGAACATAACCTTTTTTCCAGATGCCGACGAATGCTTACACAGTCCGTGTATCAACGCCATCTCGTGTAGGAATCTCGTAGGAGACTATCATTGCAAATGCAGGGTGGGTTGGATGGGAAAGAACTGTGATCAGAACATCAACGATTGCGTGGGGCAATGTCAACATGGCGCCACTTGCATCGATCTAGTCAACGATTATCATTGTGCTTGTAAGCCCGGATACACAGGTAATTCGACAAATTATTAGGAAGTAATTTTTGGATCCATCAAATATTTCAAATTCTTCAGGATCTTCCAAGTTAAATTCCGAAAATTGAATAATTTGAAAAGCCGATTCAAATCTGTATTTAAAAAGAAATGCATAATATTCCGAATTTTGTATCTCAATTTTGCCCAGATCAAGTAACAACAACGATGCCCCGAACACCTCAATTTAATCGTATGCAAAATAGTCCCGACATTCCGTTAATCCTCATGCTAATCTTCTCTTTGCGGCGTTATTTTTTATCACTCCAATCCATATCTGTCGCATAAAATATCGCAAGAAGTGCCTGTGTTGTGCAAACTCAACACATTCACACTTCGATTCGAGACCTTAATGACAGCATTCTTATTCCACGATTCGCACGAACCGTTCCGTTGGGCGTTTTACCATTCGCAAATCTCTCAGTTTATTGCGACATCTTCTATATTCCCTTCTGCGGCCAATAGCTGATCTTCACAGCAGATCCACGCATAGAATGGCTCATCTCATATTCGAATTGTGGATAACCATTATCACGAAGTATAATTCCTCCAAGGTCAATTGAAGATGGTAAAATGCATACAAGCTGTTTTCTTGTAGCTGAGCCTAGTAAAGTTACTGTCATTCACGTTGAAAATCATCATATGCTCGATTTATTTCTTCAAATCATTCTTTACGGTTTAGAAAAATATTGAAATTGCTGAACGTGCCTGAAAGACCTTAAAAGAAGCAGAACAAAATAGTTTATTAGAAAAAGTGTGGCAACCTGACATGCTGGGAGCGTCTATCTGTATTATATTCATAGACTTTTCGTCAGTATCGCTTGAACGTAGACTGGGGATGTTCACGCATTCTCATATGTATAAACGTAGATCCGGTTACTATACCTGCATCTTATTTTTTCAGATCGCTAATCAGCCATTTCAATGTCAAAGCCTTAGTCAAATAAAGATTTCACTACTTATAAAGTAGAGCTGAGATGCTCTCGAATCACATGCGTGTTTGCCGTACATTACAGCCCGATAATATGGTATTATCCACATCATATGCCGCGTAAAAATCGCAACCGTGTTCCCTTTTTTCTTCATACGTGCTGCTGCTGGATAAAATTCTCCTTATTATAGGTGCATTGTCTCTAAAACACTGTTATCCAGTCACTACCCATGACACGACGTTACACGGCTGAAGAGCACTGCAATTACGTCACCGTGGCTGATATTTATTTCAGAAAATCACTATTTGCTTATCTTTGTGTTACAGGAAGAGATTGTCACACGGACATCGACGATTGCGCATCGAATCCCTGCAAGAATGGTGGAGAGTGTGTCGATCAAGTTAACGGTTACAGGTGCATCTGTCCTGTTGGCATCACTGGCCTGGAATGCGAGGTGAGTTTTCCTGTTATTCATCATACTTTGCACAGTATTAAAATCATATTTTTTTGACACAATGTATCGAACTGGAAGGTAATTGAAGAATACTATAGATAAATTTTAAAAACCTTGGCAACTTCGAGTTTAGCGAATTCGAATGTCACTCAATCATATCATCCATAAAACGATCTTTTTGCAAATTAGTATCGCAACTGTAACTGTCAGTCAATAATCGAATTGCTTGAGCTCATTAGTGTCTAGCTAGGATGTTGCAGTGGAGGCAATTTAATTCATAACAGAACACGCGTATAAAATATGGTACAGCAGGAACGAAGCCTAATTGGCTATGAAGCGCCTGTCACTGCCTATATTGTTCGCCCGGATTGAAACTTATTAGGTGGAGATTGTGTTAGGTACATCGAGAGGTATGATATATGACCTATTTATTAACATAGAATGGACTGTTGCATTGAATTTTACTTTTTCTTTGTCGGTTTATTATATGGTATATGTAGTTAAAGACTAATAGACGTGCGAAACCACCATGTTTTCAACTGTATTGTTGGGATTAAGGTGAATGCGCCACTAAGTAGATCTGGATTATGCAGCAAAGGTATAAAATAAAGATTCTTACGCACAGAGCATGGCGTCTGTACATGCTCCGACAGTCTGGTAGCTTTGAGAGCGGTAGCATCTCCAAGGATCAGATCATCACTGGTCCAGGAATGCAGCGCCGTCCTCCAACGCTTAACCCAATCCAAGAACGTAATCCTCATGTGGGTCCTTGGTCACAGTGGGGTGCCCAGTAACAAGAAAGCAGATTGCTTGGCGAGGATCGGAGCAAAGGGCACATGGATTGGCCCCTGGTCAGTAATGCCCTAGATGATTGAACATATAACGAACTGGGAAAAGCATGGTCAGAGAGAGATGACTGCAGACAGCCCAAGAGGTTCATAGCAGGCCCCAAAAAACGTAGGAAGCTATGGCTACTGAACAGGAGGAGGGAGTCACTCCACTTGTTAGTAGGGATCCTCACAGGTCACTGTAGATTGAATAGGTACATGTCACACATAGGAGTGGTAAAAAAACCAGTTTGTCAGAAATGTTGGGAGGAGAACGATACCTCGTTCCACTTCCTGGGGGAGTTTGCCGTATACAGCAGCCGTAGGGCTGAGGTGTTCAGCACAGCATAGTTTGTCAGGGAAGAGAGCTACTCAACAAAATGGTCGGACATCATGACCTTTATTAAAATGTATGTCTGCCCTAGTTTTAGTGATGGTCCTCGGGATCGGTAAAAAGGACCAAAAGTAGCCTAATTACCAGGCATTGCCTCCTCATTACTACTACTACATAAAGATTTTTTCGAATAGGAAAAACTTTTCTGTCAAATCAGTTTTTGATAGTGGGAAACTATTCCTGGAAAACGTATATGGTTTCAATGGACCGTTTTAGTGGTGACGTCGCAAAAAACATATGACAACACCGCGCACTGTCCTAAAGAAATTGTTGATTTTTTATTCGTTGTATTTTGAACCTTATTCTCTGCCCATCAGGATAAAAAAATATTGGTTAAAAGTTCCCTCAGAATTCATTTCTCTCTTATTTGAGTTATTTAACAATGAAAAAACATTAAACCATACGAATAAGACATTTCTAAATATGTCTATTTATAAAATATCGGTTGATGGCAAAACATTTTCAAATAAATTGTAATTGAAAAGTACCTACTTGTAGTGAAACTTGTGAACAAAATATTCAAAATCAAAATGGCTGGTTCCTCTGTAGCTAGCAACATACAAGGTTGAGTTTAGCGTCTTTATGTTGTATACCTACTTGGAAACCGATTTTATACGGATTTTCTAAGATAAACTACATGCAACATGCAATCTCTATAGCTTTCGCGCGTATTTATTCATCTCTCTGTCTCTGTCGCACTGCTACGGATCGCGCTCAGTCTCTCTCTCTCTCTCTCCCTAGAGTCAGTCCATACTCGGTTAGAATGTCTATGCCTACACAAATTTGAAGTTTATTTTAATATGCGCATACGTCATACAATTCAAATATATGCCCTAAATAATTCCTCATTTTCCAATATAATCAGTTTTCAATATTGTTTGTCTATATGCGTCAGTATTACTTTAACTATATAGATTCAACTGTTTGGGGTCTCAAATATGCCTCTAAAATCAAGGAAAAAATAACATTTAAATGTATGTAATTTCAGTCCTTGTATAGACCGTAATCACCTGCTGCATAAGATCTACAATCCGACAGCTCTGTGATTCGTGGTTTTCTTATGACAGTGGCCGCTGTTGCCAGCTCTTACATGTGACGCCACACTAAACGGGTCCATTAGAGCCCAGTAGAGAATATAATGAATATCTACGTGTTCCGGACAAGACAACGCAGTTCGACATTTACAACAAACAATCACACAACTAATAGCAAGACGATGATTATTGCTGGTCAAATTGAAATGTATGAAAATCTCTTAGAGATATTAATCGACTTATAAAGATGAATCCGTTAAGATAATATCGGCAAGTATCTGTTTGTGCGGCGAGTTTTGTTTCGTTTTGCAATGAATTATTCATGTGGCCGCCTACAACAACTTGTCTAAGTGGCGCTGTGCTCGACCCCACCGAGCTACTTTACTGCTCGTGCACCATTATGAACATTCTATAATGATCGAGTGAGGTAGCTGGCAGAGAGCTAATTCAAAAGGGCATTGTGTTGTGTGTTCCGACGGAGGAAACAGACCAATTGCTTGTTAATATATTCAGAACGGCAGATACAGCATTTAGCATGCTGATCAGAGGATGAGAGTTTACAGTTTTTCCTTTATAGATAACCTCTCACATAGAGAGAAAGGCTATTTTGCTTCGAAATCTCTGCGAAGGGATACATATTTATTCAAAATGACCCTGTAATACCATAAATTGTTATTGTTACTCAAACTTTAAAGTGAAAACCACCTCATAAAGTCGTGTATCTCACGATTTTTCCACTTCAGAGTACCCATGCAAATGAAGTCGATTTTCCTATGTGTACGTATAGTTTCTCATGATCCCAGTACACAAATAGTTCACACAATTTGCGCAAAGTTAATAAACCAAAGAATCGCCGTTCGCCATGTTAAAACGATATCATTAAAGACGTAATCACTGGGATTTTCTGGTCGCTGGCGGGTAGTCGTTTATCGCAATTCACGCTGGAGAGGCCCTTGGCACTGCAGTCCAGTCAATGCAGATCAAACATTGGGGAAACATTTAATATAGATATTTATTTAGTGTTTGCTGTCCACTATGCATCAGACCTGCTATAGACGCATGTTTTATCTTTAGCCTACACTTGTCAGTATAGCCTCGCGGTCTAACTGTAGAGAGCAATCGGATGGTATATACGTAAGCCAGTCAACGGTGTGATAGCAACATCAACCCATCTCCAAGTGTTGCCCTCTATATAAAGATATTAGGACCTTTGACTTCGTAAGTTGCCAACGTGCGTCCCGATAGAGGGCGATACTTGGAGATGAGTTGATGTAAATATTCATTGTTTGTTTCATTATATTTTCCAATAATAAATTGCTTAAGCGTTTAATCAATACATTTAAAATACTTATTTTAATGAGTTTTCTTTTACTTGTACGCTAACTTATCAACTATCCTACGTTAATCGAAATATATTTTGATATTTACAACTGTCTAATCAATATAATTAATTAATTAATATAACTTTTGAAACTCTGCATGTAGTTGCCTCTCTGATTGTTGATTGTTTTTTATATTGGCCGCTAATTAAAACCGCCTACGATTGACTGGAATATTGTTATTAACCGTTCGCTTGCGTTCATAGCACAAAATATGTAAAACTTCAATAGTTCACCGATATGGGGGAAGAATTGAGATCTTGCGGATCTTGTCCATTTGTACTGGACTAAATACTAACATGCTGAAAGAAACAGTCCGATAGGGCGTGACGCGTATTCTCGAGATATCACGTTCTGCCCTAAGGGATGACGATTACTGTTGCGCTAAAGGCTCCGCTTCTGGTTTTCAGATTCGGACGTGTTTGTCTTGTTATTCCAATCTTTCATCTCTTGGCTTCCAAATTGCTTCACCGTCCGCAACTGCTGCAGATAATCGTGTTGGTTCTTCTGTCTTATTCTCAATACATTATGAATTATTAGTGGTAGACTTGATTATAGATCAATCAGGTTTCACAGCGATTGAATTGTCCAGATCATTGAGAACATTGAAGGATTTTCCAAATGGAGATCGACAAATGGAGTTCAGTTCAACAACCAGAAAAAAATCAAATGCTAGCCTGCCAGCCATGGAAATGAAAGGACGCCCAAAAGTTTCCCAACAAACTCCTGCAAATTAGGATCAACAATAACATATTATATATTTATTTCAAATAAGAATCATTTACACACCTGCTTCAAACCCGGTCCAGGGCAAATCGCCCCACACTCGTTGGACCTGTCCAAAGCGACCTCATAGTTTTGTTTCTCTGTAAGATTGATTCGAGGTTTCACGTGAAAATATGTTTTCCAACCCTGAACAGCTTTTGACTTCAAAGAGCAAGGAAAATCGTGACTTTTGCCCAATACTTCCTGGAACCCATCTAACTCCATAAAAGCATTTAATAAACAGAGCACTGAACTACTCCGTGCGGTGTTTTTGTCAATCTCTAACAATTGTTCTTTACTGTACTACCAGACACGACGTTTATAGCGGTTACTCACTTTTTCCACTCCATTGTGTGCGAACCGCTTTGATAAAATAATCATCATGAGAGAATAATATAATGTTGTATAACTATTAATTCTTTTTCCGTCCAATATCTAAGTATAGAACCAACGCCACGGTCAAAAACTGATCCAAATAATTAATATAGTTCCATTGTTGCCAGTAGGCAAACATTTTTTTTGTACCACATGGAAAATGAAAATGTACCACAATTGATGAAAGTGGCACACTTTTTTATCATGATATAATAATGCAGTTAAATAATTTTATATTATTCAAACTAATTAAATAACAGTAGCAATATGGTCAACGAACTAGATTATATCAAAATTATACTCGAATTTGCTTTCTAATCGTCCTGTCATCTAGTGAACCACAAAACATGTCATCTATCATTCGATCTATCACCATCACGTCAACATAACCGTTACCAACTCAAATTGTGGTTGCGTCAGAAGTCGAAAAAAATAAAATATTGAAGAAATATATTTATTCTCAGACTCTAAAGTATGAGGAACTAAAAGTAAATGCAATTTGGAAACTAGGTATGTGAAAACTTCCTTTTTTTTGTGATTCATTTTCAACAGAATTTTTTAAAGAGTCTGGACATGCTCATCGGACAGATTTTAGATTTCGACAGAACTAGAAGCTCTAGAATGGTGATCTAAGTCCGGGTTTTGTGTCTATTAATAATTCTAAAAGGTGTATGTATCTCAAATCACACAAGTCGTTTTTTCTTTTTTCCTATCCATGCTAATCCTATTTGAGAATTGAGAATAGGGTATTGCGAAGATTGGGAAAGTTTAGTGACGACAGTGAGAACCATGTGACAACTGGCATTACATAATTGACATGTGACAGTACACATCCATGACATCATAGTGACATTTGTCACAGATGGAGACAGTGGCGTAGAATCTCAAATTTACTTACATTGACGTATTTTAATCAAAATTCCTACTGAGGAATGAATAATATCCATGGAAACGAGAATCTCCATTTTGTACCACATTTATGGTCATTTTAAAAATGTAGTACCACTATACTTTTTGTAATTCAAATGTACTACATGTGGTACAATTGTACCACCCTGGCAACACTGTATAGTTCTACTATCTCGGATGAGCAAGAAGGGAACTTCTCCAATAAATGTATGTTTGATACATGTCGCGCCATCTGGCTTTTGGTTAGTTAAATTGTTTGAGAGCCGATAAAAAGTTGTGTAATTAACACACAGTTTCACAAATAAAACTATTTTCCTTCCAGTGATGCGTTTCGATTCATATTTAAATCAGCGTCGGACTGTCAGATTTAAATACAAAAAAAACGCGTCACTCAAAGAAAAAGAGTTTTATTTGTGAAACTGTGTCTTAATTACACAACTTTTTATCTGCATGATGGGAGAGTTTCACCAAGTAAGAGCATCCACAATCTACATGTTTGAGAGCCATCATAGACTTGATATGAAATTAATTAAATCTGCATAATATATTGTTGTTGGTGATACGTCTCAGTAGTTATAAATTCAATGAAAAGTATATGGATTCCCAACCTAGCTGTGGTAGTTCAGGATACCAACCAAGCAATCAAAATCATAATAACCTGTCGAGTTATCGTTTCTAATTGTTGCTTGTATTCTATAGGTATATGGTGATAATTATATGATATATGACGTAGATACATTAACGTCAAGGCTGTTAGAGATTTCATGGATTTCATAGATCCATTTTTTTGACAGCCTCTCTGTTTTCAAGGTGTTTCGAGTTGTCGACCCTTAATCCAACAAATAGGAAATCCTATTTTTATAGTATGTATATCCTGTGATATTTGATAACAATGTTTAGTGACTATTTATATAAATCTTTTCTTGATTCCAGAATGACTATGACCATTGCAACCCTGACCCATGCCAGAACGGCGCGTCCTGCTTCAAAACGCAGTCAGACTACTATTGTCATTGTCCAGAGGGATGGCAGGGAAAGAACTGCAGCCAGACAAGACTGACCTGCGATGTTCTGCCTTGTGATGAAAGTAAGCTATTAATGAAGTTCAGCGTATTTATAATTTATTTAATTTTTTTAAGTTCAGTGTATTTTCTATGTATCTTTGCACCTCAAAATGTGGAACTCAAAACGAAATTTCACAAGCATATGGAAAACACCCAATTGCATGCTTTTTTGAGAAGATATCGCCTTGTCTAGTGAACAATTGAATCCAATCCAAGTCTACTCGAACCTTTCGAACGCGCATTTTGTTAATTAAGTATACCTAAGCTCAATCACCATCGTACTCAAACTCCATCCTAAGACAATACCATCACAAAATCCTTTTGTGCACTTAACAAGATTTCAGTAGATGATTTTGCGTTATCTATTACCGAACAGGTACGCGTCCGTCCGGTATCAGGTTAATTCGATCTTTTTATCTAATAAACTTCCCTTTGAAGAGAGGTTACGTCACAACAATAGCCAAAGAATAGGCTGTTTTCCTTTGTTGATCCGTCTGGATGGGTGTGCAAGTCACCGCAGGTCGCGCGAAGCCGACACAATGCCGCTGATGAAAAGATATCAATACGGCTATCTTGTTTATCTGATCTTCATTTACAGGTTATTACCGAGCCGTACTGAAAGAAGTATTACAACGCGAGTGGGCAGTGGGTGGTGTAGTGGCATCCACCACTGCCAAGTCTTAAAGAGGTTCTAGAAATGACACCCACTGGAGATTTGCATCAAGTCTGCAAAATAATAATAATAATAATAATGCATCTATTATCACTCTACATTGGGCCAAAATTCTGCTTGACAGCTACTCGTCCAATTAACCCCAAAGTAGGGAGAAAGAAATATACAGATATGATACATAAACACCCCCCCCCCCGGTCCGGACCCCCTCCCCACCCCGAAATTACAAGATTTTTTTTTCTGCAAAACTATGCACACATTTTTATATAGTTAACTAGGTCTTTCCAAATCACAGTTGTACTCACATAAAATACTGAACAATAGAAAACAAAACCGGTTTTCAGTTATATAAGCAGAAATCTTCACCATAGTTTTTTGGGTAATTAAAAATCGAAACGCGCCACTAAAAGAAAGAGTTTTATTTGTGAAACTGTGTGATAATTACACAACTTTTTATCTACATGATGGAAGAGTTTCACCAAGTAAGAGCATCTACAATCTACATGGATAATTAAAGTCTAATTCCAGCCCCTGACTCGTATATTTTGTCGTAATAGATAGTGCACTTGATTTGCACTTAAACACTAATTTTATATGGAAGAACACACGAGTAAACTATTCGTTTTAGTACGAAACCGATTTACAGCATCAGTTTTTTTTCCTATCCAAAGAGAAAGTAGACACTTCTCGGTGTGAAATGTGAAATGTGGCAACGCTGTACCTCTGTGTAGGTCTGTCTTCGAACGACGATACAAAATTCTGACAAATTATAATGAAGTAACATCTAAAGCACTCCGCAATCTTCCTTTTCCGAAACCAGTAACGACACACAACGGCACAATCTTCGACATTGCTTTGACAGCAACTGTCAAAGCGAGCTTATGATACTCTGAACGCTAAGCGTATAGGAGTAAGTGAGACAGCATGAGTAGCTATTTGTGAGAATATAATTGTATAAAACAGTAAAAGGCACCCCACGATTTTTTACAATACAATATTTTTACAATAAAATAACTTGATTCTTATTTCAAACATTACAAATTATTTAATTATATGAATTAGTGAACATTATATCATGGTTGAACATTTTTTTCAGTGTTTAGAGCGGTTTGCTATTAAATCCTATCTGTTTTAACTATAATTTACTTTACTGTATGATTTCGTACCAAGTTTATATCAATTACACATACATACGCCACTGCCTCTAGAAGATTTATATGTACGACTCGCGTGTACAAAAGACGGCTTGTGTCATTTGTCACTGGCGAGATGGATAAAAAGTGTTTATTTAAACGTGCAAAATTAATTTCAAACGAGGATTTTCGAGGCGAATAAAAGCTTTCTTGTCAAGGATATAAAGTTTCTCCGCACCGCGAAGCTTGTCATGGCTTTTTTAAATTTATGAATTGTGTAGGTAAATCGATACATCACGTGGTTTTATAGACGCTGCAGATAGGATTTTTCTTTCGGGAAAATCGTTAGAATTTATTGCTACAGCGTTCGGTCATTTTTCCAACCATAAATTAAGCTTAACGTTGTTTTGAGATGCGGGCGTTGATGTTTGTTTTTATTTGAATCGCAGTGGGTGTTCAACGTTAACATATTGACAAGCAGCGATAATTATTCGTTAATAGTTGTTTATGCAACATTTGCAAATGGTTTAATGAACCACGCGTTGTAAATTGTTTCGTTTCAAAATAGAGTTCTTTGAAGTTCAGAATTTAATTTAAAGTTGCTAAGGCTTAAATTTATTTATAATCATTCCTCAAGGTCTTGTTCAATCTTAGGGAAGCCTTATTGATGAAACTCAATGTATAGTCACTCAAGGTTTCCTCAACTCATCCCTAACGATAAAGTACCTTGGAACTAATTTAACCGCCTTAATACAAAGTTGAATGAGTATTAAATATGAGTAGGAAAAGACAAACATTTCAGACTAGAAAATTTGTTGAAAAGTTGAGCAAAGAATCGGCAGAACGGTTTTAAAAAACCGTACCAGATCGCCGTTCAAACGGGAAATGCGCGTTGGAGCCTCGACGCGGCTCCATTTCTATCCCGACGGGGGGCAACTGGCCACCCGCTGGGTGCTCTGCCCCTCGTCCCTCGTGCACCGCGAGAAATTAGCTGTCAACCGATGCGGACTCAGGAGAAGAATTCGAGCGGCTTGATATGGTGGCCAACAACCAGCTGCCGAAACGAGATGCGGGCGTTTCAAAGATTAACCGAGCGGCAAATTATCATTATTATTTTTACTGTTGTTAGAAACTGAGCAGAAATTATTATGCTATTCTTTACTTAAAGGGTTGTTTAGCAAACCAGCAACAGGTATTAGTTTATTTTGCGATAGTGTATTCATATATTTTTGTGATTTTCGGCCACACGGTTTTTGTTGCTCAAAATAGAATCAGAATATTCAGTTTAAAATCAAAGGGATCATCTCGATTTTATTCCAAAACACGAAATACTTACTTTGCCAGGAATATACAATTATAACTTTTGCCATTACTGCTATAAATACTCACCACAAGAATTGTGTCTTTATATTTCTTTTAGTATAGGTACTTTAGTCATTGTTGTCATTGGTAATAGCAATATTTATTAAATAGGTAACTTTTTCTGCATTCGGTTGAAAAACGATATCAGGTCTATTGGCTGGGACTGTCTTGTCGGTATGTTTTCTTGTCCCAATACAGTTTATATTGATTGCTTTCGAGTACTGGTGTTGGTGTGTATTTGTAATAAGGATCTGTGTTTACTATTGGCGTAAATGTTGCGGCTAATGCTTGGTGTATAACTTTTAGTGCAGAGTTATATCTGGCTGTGTACCTTCAAGAAAAGTAGATCTAGGTTGAAGACGTTCTATAATCTATAAAATTTTGACCCGATAGTACTTCGTACCTTTTGAGATGCAGTGGCTCTAAAGTCACATAAAAACGCGCATTCTATTCTGATCTACCGTTCAAACAATACTGACGAACGCCTAATGGTCGCATACGCATTATCAGTTCATAAATATAATATAGATATGGATGTATGCTCCAGGCTTTTGCTCGGCTGCCATGTTTATCATAGCACTAGATTTTCCTTCTTCTGTTCTGAATAATTCAATATTTTTGTATTGAAATTCAAAAGATCTTCAATTCTAAAATGCGATTTAAATATTTATTTCCAAAGTAATAACATTCTGTGGAAAGTACATCGCCAATCCACTTGACGCCATCTTTTAAGGGACGAAAAACGAATCCCTTTGATATTTTCTAGATTTCGTATAACTTTATAGGTACTTGTCTTTCATGTGATGTATTTTTTCACAGCAGACACCTGTGCATTAGTATCAGTAGGAGGTACTAGATCTTCAGCACCTAGCATCTGTGGAGAACACGGCCACTGCGTCACTCAACCGGGAGTTGGATTCAAGTGTCAGTGCCAGCCTGGATACACAGGGAAATATTGCCATGAAAGTAAGTTCCTGCAAAATATACATTTTTTTTTGAAACAGTGAAACCGCGCTGCTCTACCCAATCCCATATTACATACAGTGTCTCGATTTGTGATAGAAGCAGTGTAAATTAAAATAAATTTAAAATAGACAAAGAGTTCCATACAAAAAAGTATATTTTAAACATTTATTCTGGAGCTACAATATACTTAAAACTTGTTATAATTTCGCACTGAAATTGCGAGAAAATGCATCGACTTTCCGGTATCAAACCACATGCAGGCTCTTAAGAGGGAACTCTACCTAGAATAAAAGGGCTTTTGCATGGGTTACCAATATTTCGTTTCTAGTCTCATTTTCCAAAATAATGGATCGATTGTTTTGAAAATGATAGAGAAGGGTTGGTTCTATACTTTGTTTAATTTTTTATACAAAATTTTAGGTATTATCGCTTGATTTTTGATGATATTGAAAATATTTTTTATCCAGATCTATGCCCGTGCGAAGCTTTTTTGATATTTTGGCTCCTATGATTACCAAAAGATTAAAAATACATCCGAAATTAGTAAAAAAAAATGTCAATATTCATGTGAGAATGTATAAAATTTTGTATCAAGAATTGGAATAATGGCTTCGCATGAGCATATAACCAACCTTTCTCTATAATTTGCAATTAAATCGCTCTATTATCATGAAAAATTATCGCTGGAAAAGAAATATTGGGTACACTTTTCATTCTAGATAGAGTCCCCTCACGTAATATAACCGTATTATTCCATCTATAAACAGGTTTTAACTTTTATTGTAGACATCAACGACTGCAAAATCAACCCGTGCGAGAATGGCGGCACATGTGTTGATAAAATCAACGCATTTCAATGCATATGTATCGAAGGATGGGAAGGAGCTCTATGCAGCATAAGTAAGTATTTTCTTACAAAATCTCAATCTAACTGTTTATAATCATTATATGCAAGTTACTGAATCTAGTTTCTCATGTTAACGTACTCAAATTTGATTTAAATTGCTTAATGCGCTTTCGAGGAGTTTGTTCCACGATGCTTACGATTTATAGCGTTTCAAGTTTAATGTGAATGACATCCTTTCGCGGCGCTTCTGGAGCAATATAGGCTTTTTATCTTTGCAAGATGTTATCTTAAAAAAACGTTTCGCCTGCTGGGGGATTCGAATCACACAGGCCGACTACCTTTTTAGCTCGGTTGTTTAGAGTGTCTCACTGGCAACCTGAAGGCGTATGGTTCGAATCCCACACTAGACCGAGATTTTTGTTCGATGCAAATATGTAAATCGGATTAGCAGATACAGAATTGTCACACTTTTGACTAGTTAAAATTCAGCAATGCCTAGCGTACATTTTTTGTCCAGAAGTATTAGTTGTGATTTCATTAAGCATTTTCAGATCGAATGATATATATTTTTCTTCCCAGACACCGACGATTGCGTGCCAAATCCTTGCCGAAACAATGGCACTTGCATAGATGGCGTTGCGGACTTTCAGTGCGACTGCAAGAATGGCTGGAAAGGGAAAACATGTACCTTGAAAGACAGTCACTGTGATCACACCACTTGCAAAAATGGCGGCACCTGTCAGGACTTGGGAAATACTTTCATCTGCAGATGTCCACCTGATTGGGAAGGTAAATTTCATTCCAGTTTATATAGGTGGGGAGTAAGTAGTCATCTAGGTAGGAGTGAGCGACAGACATTTGGATGACATCACACGACGGCCATCCTGAACAGATTCAGGATTAGCTCGAACAATTGCATTGGCCGTCATCGCGACCATCTTAGCTAGATCTTGAAAGACTTGGATCATACAGGCGACCACACTGCATGATCCATGCCCTCCGGGGTATTGTTGAGGGTGCCCCAGAATCCTCACCACTTCACTTATTATATTCCAGGTACGACATGTCACATAGCCAAGCAAACCGCCTGCAGATCTGATCCCTGTCTGAACGGCGGCACGTGCGTGAACGCGGGCGATTACTACCGCTGCATATGCAGGGACGGCTTCGAAGGTGAACGGTGCCAGGATGACGTCAACGATTGTAGTCCTCAGCCCTGCTATAACGGCGGAAAGTGCATCGACGGTGTCAATTGGTAGGTTGAAATGAAAGTATGGTTATAAAAAATATTTTGTACATGAATTTTCCATATTTCCATCACGATATGTTTTACACGTAAGTTATATAGATATTAGTATTTACTGATATATATTTGAGTCTCAAGTAATGGACCCGTTTAGTGTGACGTCACACGTGAGTGTTGGTGACAGGAGGCAGTGTCATGAGAAAACTAGGAATTGTCGACTTTATGCTTAAGGTGATTACGATCTACAAGATGACTGCAATTACATACATTCAAATTCTATTTTCTCCTCACTTTAGAGACATATTTAAGATCTCAAAATGGTAAAATTGTATAGTTAAATTGTTAAGTAATAGTCATGCATACAGACAAACCATATTGGAAACATATTATATTAGATAAAGAGATATGTTGGACGGCATATATTTGAATTGTATTGAATAAAATAAACTTCAAATTTATGCGGACAACCATACAAATTCTGGCACTAGAGAGAAAGCGCGCGATCCGTAGCAGTGCGATAGAGACAGAGTGATGGAAAGGAAAAGAAGCTCACGAAAGCTAAAGAGATTGCATGTTACATGTAGTTTATTTAGGAAAATCTGTAAAAGATCCGTCTCCAAGTAGATATACAACATAAAGACACTAAACTCAACTCAACCTTGTATGTTTGTGTTTCATGGTAGCCCTGCACTTCTCCTCGAACCACAGAAAGATAATTATTATCTCACAGCATTTTGTTGACAAATCCAGATAATACTGAGTTTTCACCCCGCCGGTGTTGTCATATGTTCTTTGTCACGTCACCACTAAACAGGTCCATTATCGTGTTTGAGGGTATTAGGAAAAGATATTATTTAAAAACAATTTTTCAGGTTTCTCTGCGAATGCGCTCTGGGATTTACAGGACCAGACTGCAGAATAAACGTAAACGACTGTGCATCCAGCCCCTGCGGCTATGGTGCTACGTGTATCGACGATATAGGAGATTTCAAGTGCATGTGTCCTCCGGGAAAGAAAGGAAAACGATGCAACAGTGAGTATATACATGAACCACCATTTTGTCAAAGTCGTGATGTGTGATAGAATAAGTTCAAGTGTGGCTGGATAATCTTTATGTTGGAGCATATGCGGCAGTAGGTCAATCCATAGAACTTTTTATCTTGACATTCAGACAGCTGAACCCATAAGTTCAGCCAGCGGTCGATAAGGCTACCTTAAGACTCAATCAACGTTTATAAATGCCTCAACATTTCTTTCATCTATTCCAGTGGACGACCTGGCGTACCTTCCTTCTTCCGGTTCCTGCACCTGGAACGGACACACACTGGAGCCGAACATGACGTGGCAGCATGAGTGCAACACGTGCGTATGCGACGCGGGTGCCGTGCGATGTACGCGCATTTGGTGCGGCCTCGGCAACTGCCGCAGGCAACCCGGACAACAAGCGCCGTCCGGATTGGCGCTGCCGGCTGCGGCGATGTGCGGAAACAACCAGGTGTGCGTGCCGGCGCCCGCCGAAGCCTGCCTTCAACCGCCTTGCATGCCGTACGGAGAGTGTCGGTAAGTGACAACGATCATCACGAAATCGCTGTGGATACTTTTACCCAAGTACCCTAGAAACTTGGGCATCTACATGGAATTTTTGTAAAAACTTCCGCCTTCCTCAAACAATTATAATAACTAGAACATTTTCCAGCGACCTTGAAAGCGGCCGTCGAGTCCGTCCTCCCTCCCTGCCCGCTCCGGCGTCCTGCTGGCCCAATCAGGCGGTCCTGAGTGGCGCATGCGCGCGCTTGACGCTGCTCCTGGACCGCGCTCGGCTACCGCAGGGTGCCACCGTCGAAGGGCTCTGCGCCGACCTGAGGACGCTCCTCGCCTCTCAACAGGCCGCCGAGGGACTCAGGGACCGATTGGTGCTACTCTGCGATCTCAAGACGGCCTACAACGACACGGTCGAAGTCACGCTGGTAAGTTTTTCGAAGCCGACAGATTTTCGATATGTGAAATCTTATTTGAACAATGTTTATATTATTCTAGTCCGGCAGCCATTGGGTCTTGGACGGCATCCGCGTCGTGGGCGAGGCCATCTCAAGGAAACAAACCAGTCTCTTAGCGCTGACCTCGATCGTTGAGGTGAAGGTAGAAACAGCTCTGGTGTCGGAAGAGCAGCAGAGCAACAAGTATCTAATAGCGTTAGTGTGCTTCGTGATAATCGGACTTTGCGCAGCTGGATTCGCCGCATTGCTCTATTTGAGGCAACGAAGACGAAGCTTGGGACTCAGCGGAGTTCATCTCTCGCCGTCTGCGGACTCTTGTCATCGGAATCACGAAGACGAGAAGTCGAACAATCTACAGAATGAAGAGAATCTCAGAAGGTCAGTATACATTGCAGCCTGTTTTATGAGGATAGCCAAAAAAATGACTAACGAAGAAGTGTAAAAATATGACAGCTATTTTATACTCTTGTTTTTTAGGTACGCGAATCCATTGAAGGACGACGTGGGCAGTCTAGCAAGCATCAACTCGTCGGGCGCATGCGCGGGAGCCCTTGATATCCCGCGGGTTAGCATCGTGCGGCCCCTTTCGCAGATGCTGCCCAGCGAGGGATCCAGCGAGATGCTGGAAATGATCTCGGAGGTATGTAATGATGGCTTCCGATTAAAGACAGCCTTGACGCATCAACTAGACGTATTGGTGGTTTTTGCATTGTACAATTTACATGGTCTAAATTTCTCGTTCTCCAATTTGCGCAATTATATTTCACAGGTGGACCCGGGCTCCCGGAAGGCAATGCTGGTACTGCCAGGCACCAGCGCATCCGACGGCGCTCTGAAACTGCACGACGGCACCGGTTCGAAGATGGTGGAGGACCTGGACGGTCTCAGCGGTGCCCATCGGAACAGCCAGATAATGCTGTACAAGGCGCAGAATCCGGACATACGGAAGAACACGGCCGCCTTTGACGACTCGTCGGGACACAAGGATTTCTCCAAGAGTATCATTAATGTGAACAAGCAGAGGACTTCACATCAAAGCAGTAGTAGTAGTAGTGCGGATATGCTTACGGTTCTCGTTTAGAAACGATCGATGATCGCGGCCAGTGTCTTGAGATATCGTGTAGCTGTTAAGGGTTCTTTGGATGGTAGACGTCGTGGTGCCTAACCTGCATCCAATGTTAATGTATATCGTACGCACTATAGAGGAGAGTCGATGATAATAGGTAGATTCACCGACAACTAACTGAACTAGACCACTTTATTTACACGTTTACTTGCTCGAATGTCTCCGTTGCTCTTGCATTGTTTAGCGACTAATTTTTATTAACATCCGATCGTGGATTGATCCAAAGTATGGCATTTAACAACAACACTGGTTATCAAATAAACAATGCCTAAACAAGAAGCATAGTGATGATGATAATCGTAAAAAAACTGACCGTAAAAAGTCAACAAATTCCATTTGTTGGCGACAGTGACGCAAGACAGTGCTGAAGTTTTGTGTTTGGCAACGCCTGTTTTGATTTATTGTTTGATACGTCGCTCTTTTATTTTAAAAATAATAATAGTCTATTCAACTTTTCACTTGGAATGGTGCCGAACATTTTCGAATATTTTGGCACCTCGTTCTTTTCTTTTTCCCACTTTTCCAGAAAGCAATGTTTTCACCGAGACAGAAAATAATAATTTATAAATCAGTTTAGTAGTCTATAGTTTTTCATCGTGGCTGGGTGGAATAGTAAATCCATTTCAACTTAACTTCAGTACGACTATGAACATTCAGTCTGCCCAATTTCCACATTTCAAGAATGAGTTCGCGCAGACTTTGAAACAGTTCTGGACTCTTGGTGGAACGAACTTCATATTTTGCTAATAATAGAGATGTGTCAATCCAGTCCGTCCTACCTCAAAATGGATCCAATCCGAATAGATTGACACATCTCTACAACAGATCCAAAAAATTATCGTTCCCCGGATAAAAAACTGCGGGGGGGGGGGGTGTCAATTTTTCAACTTGTGAAAATGGCCCTCGAAAGTGTTCCGGAGGCCATTTCCAAAATCCAACTAAAGAATTCTTATATACAATATATATATATATATATATATATATATATATATATATATATATATATATATATTTGTTTATGGTTTTTCAAAGTGTCGGTCGACTCCAAGTCAAAAGGTACATCCAGACTCTCATAATATCTGAATGATATTAGTATCACAAATTATTTGTATTTCATTCTACCAATGAATCGATTTGGATGCAGGTTATTTTAAACTTCAGACAGCAAATATACAAAAACAATTCGAAAACCATCATCTGCAAGGTAAAAAACTATATCATATACACTCCAGTGTCTACATGTACTCTACCTATACTCCAATTACTTATACGATTTTACGCAATGACCGTACTATTATGTTCTTTGTAACAGTGATAATATAAGCTCTCCGTCGAGTTGGTTGAGCACTTAACAAATGGATTCACCCTTAACAAAAATACTAGCATTTCTCTTCTGGATGTCTCGAAACCATCTGACAAGATGTAGCATACGAGCCCCCTCTATAAAACTAATCCAAAAGAACTTCCCATAAAATTATTGAAATCCTTCCTTGAAGGAAGAAAATTTCGGATCAAAATTATCAATGTCTGGCCGACAACACGGCCCATGACGGCCGGTGCCCACAGGGCTCGGTCCTTGGACCAGTCCTTGACTCACTTTTTGTACACGATGTTCCTTGCCGCAGCAACTGTGAAGTCTGAGGACACAGCACTTGTGGCCCGATCGTGGCTGGGTGACCTCTTGGCCCTGACGGGTTGCAGGATGCGGTGGACGAAGTGGTAGAGTGGGCGGATCGTTCGCTAATCAAAATTAACCATTCGGAAACGCAGGCTGTCGATTGCACTAATAGTTGTCGTGGCACTCCGTCTGAAGTCTTGGTTAACGAAGCTCGCATACCATGGGAACACTCGGCCAAGTATTGGGTATCATTATTGATAAAGGATTGATCTGACTTCAAAACTTCCACCGTCCACAACAATGGCAGTAATAATGATCCGATGTGGAGAATTAAATACATTTTATAAACAGTTTGACCTTCAACTCATCTCGTATCGCCCTCTATGAGGACGCTCATTGGCAACTTACGAAGTCAAAGCTTCTAACACCTAGACTGCCCTATAGAAGGCGACACTTAAAAATGAGTTGATGTTGCTATCACACCCTTGATTGGGTTACGTATATACCACCCGATTGCTCTCTACAGTTAGACCGCCAGGCTATACTGAAGAGTTTAGGATAAAGACGAAACATGCATGTCTATAGCAGGTCTGATGCATAGTGTAGAGCATACACTTAGTTTTAACTTCAATAAGCTCCATCCAGCACACTTCTACTATGAAGTTGTCTTCTTAAGGCTAAAATATGTATTGCTGCAATGACAGTTAGACATCGTTGTCTAAATTGAAAAAACCTGCCTCTAAAACATGTGACTGTCAATAGAAATGCCACACAACTGTTTATAGTTCAAAATATCTGTATACGGTATCATCGTTATCAAAGAACTCGCTTGTGAAGCCTGTATTATAAGGTCTGATAGACTTCGCTATGGACAAGCTATACTTTTGTACCCTTTATCATTTTACGTTGAATTTATATCTAAACAAATGTCAATGTATCAATAATGCTGTCTTTGTGAGAAACAATGCAATGCAATCAGATTTTCAGAAGCATTCAGTTCTGAATGACAGTCTAATTTTTTTCATTGTGCAATTTTAGTTATTAGTACACTGCAAATTTTTTGTTATTCGTTTTTTCTTTTACTGTCATTCGAGCTGCGACTTAGTAGTGTTGAATCTGAGAAGAACCCTACTTAGTTATATATAAAGACAATAAAGAATATATATATTATTACATACAAACTTTTTATATTGAAAGTGATATGTGGAGAAATTGATCTCGTGATGATATAAAAACACCTTGTGACACCATATAAAAGTGTTAATAGTGTGATATTATTTAGTATTTTGATTTTGTTTTTATTTATACTCGGTCCGCCAAAAATTGAGACACTCGTAATTTGTTCATATGCAATAATGCACCTTTTATAGTTTTTTTATATTTCAGAAATATATCTTATTAATTCCATTCATTTTATTTGTTATTATTTATTTCAAAGATTATTATGATTAAATGTAAACTGTTCCGAGTGATACAATTTTTTGCAGCTTAGTATAGCTTGTTAGAACTGTTCAAATTATTTAAATTAGTATCTGTATTGCAAATCAGATGTGTATATAGTTAATTTTTGTTTTTTGTATTTATTGTAATATTGTTCCTGATTTTAAAAATATAATGCTACATCTCTTAGTTTTTTTACCCTTTTTATAATTTTTATCTGTGAAGGTACTAGAGTAATAATTTATTGTAATTCATTCCAATAGCTTCTATGTTTTAATGCCTTTTGAAAGAAAATGATACGAGTGTAAAATGTAAATATGTAAATATATTTTTTCAGTATTGTATTCCCTCAACACATTGTTTCAAAGGTTTACTTTTATCTTAGGGGGTGAAACTCCCAGAAATAATTTAATTATAAAAATTAGGTTTTATAGTTCAAAATAATATTTTATTCCTGGATGAATTCCAACATTTTTTTTCTATTTCAACAAAAACAGGTCCTGACAAATCAGTAATTTTTTGAAGTCAATGGTCGAGTCAATATTGAATTGATTTTAAAATTGTTTTTCCACTCAACTTTTTCGATAAAATTTATACCACAAAAATATACATAAAATACAATATAATTGTTCTGGGATAATTCACACTATAAAATGTTCCAAAAGTAAACTTTTGAAGGTGTATTTTTATAGTTTTAAAAAGTACTTATATGTATTAAAACTGAGTACAATAGTGCCTTTTCTGTGCCTATTTTTTTAATTAGATTAAATCACAGATCACTGTGCACTTTTTTCAAGCTATTATATAATTTAAAAGTATTATCTAGGTGTAGTACTCTATGTATATTTTGTAAAATATATTTTGCATTCTATTTTTCTTTGCAAAATGCAAAGCTTGTGTAATTAAAAATAAATTAATTAAAAGCTTGTCAAACTTATAAAAATAAAATTTTTCATAATAATTTTCCACTTTTTTCAACCTACATCCTCGTACCTTGAGCAAAGTCCGTCAGGTGGCCAGCAAACGACCTTGTACCGACCGTAGTACGTACGATGATGGACAGGTGGCAGGACTATCAAGAATCGGATCTATGGCCTACTATATGCTTGGACATAAAAAGGAGTTACGATCTGTCTAGGAGGCTAAGGCTGTTTTTAAAGCACTTTGGATCTATATCATTAAATGACTATTAATAAATTCATCCGTATACCGAGGCAGCCAAAACGTCAATAAATGTTATTGGATAAAAATTATATGTGGTTCTGATATTAGTATATAAATATAATGTTTGCCTGCTTTAGCCCTTAGTGCCGAGCCTACTAGACCTTGTTTTTGACTGGAGAAGCTTGGGAGGGTGGGATCAGATTCATGAGTCAGGCTTCGGGACTGCTACCTACCGCTTTTAAGGTGTTGCGCAGACTTTCTGCCTTTGTGAGAGGTTATATATAAAAAAAATCCCGCTCCACCAAATCCCGTCTCCTTAGAGCGAGATCCGTCTGTGAAACCGCTGCTCTATCTCACGTCTTTCCCATAATAATGAGTGAGAATTTTTGATGTCTATACTCAGAATGATGTTGCCCCTTTTGATTGGGCTAGCTGTACGGTTTTATCGGGGGGTAAACCGCGCTCCAAAATTCTGTACACTAATACCTCTTAATACCTCTAATACCCAATTTGTATGATCTAATACCTCTGTTTCTCCTACTAATACCCACTAGTGCATCTAATACCGATACTAATACCTACTAATGCCCACAAATACCCAGTAATACCCACTAATACCTCTGGGCAAATTACACTTCTCATGGTCAATGGGTCAGTGATTCATAAAAGTTCAAGTAGATGTACTAACAAAATATTTATGACTTACTTAATTTACTTTATTAATGGGGACTACAAGATAATAATATAAGAATAACTATTGTATTAAATATTTAAATACATTTTAATAAACCTTCTTATGACATACTTACAACGGATGAAACTGAAAAAATAAACTAAAATATGAACGCTCATTCACGATAGATGTTGAAAGTACAAATCACGAAGAAGATATGAACTCAGGTAAGTCAACCTGAAATTTAATACAGGATAATTATTTATCTGTTACTTTATATCTTTTTTCTATAGTTATCAGGTCATGCCTCCTTAATGCGAAAGGACCATTTCCTGCTAGCTCCACAGGTCCATAAAAGAAATATTTCTATATCTAAAAGTTTATACCTGCTTCCACAAAAACACGTCATTGTACAATATAGCTGATCATTTGGATTTCCTTTGACCAGTTTAGTCTGGAAATCATTCTCGAAAGAATACCAATTCTCAGCACCGACTTTCAACTGAGCCCAACTCTTAATTATATTAAATAATTTTTGTTTTTCTTCTTGAAGGTCAATGGGCTCATCACAAGACTCGTCGCAAGACGTTTTCTGTGACTGTTGACTGCCAGTTGAAGAAGAATATTTTGTATTTTTTTCCCTAACTATATCGTTCTTTACTTTATTGAAATCCTTCTGGAAAAACTCAACAATCATTTTAATTATTTGACGATGTCCAATAACAAATTTGAATTTGTCAGGCTTGTCGCAGAAAATCCCATAGTATTTTTTGAACTCATCCTCTCTTATTATATGTGGGAGATCATTCTGTGCAAATTCTTCGATTGACAAAATAGCGCAATCATCAATTTTACTGATAAGTAGTCCAGTTTCGTATCCGTTAATTCTTAGCATATTCTTCATAACATCGGGAACTTGAATATTTATCCCAGATTCAGCCTGTAACCACAGATTATCAGTGCTGTTCAAAGTGTTGTCCGAGAGCTAGAAGTAGAAATAACAATAATTGTTAATAGACATTGAGGGCTTAATTGCCTGAATTTAAAAGACTATGGAACATGGAACTCGCAAAACGATCAGTTGTGAATAACTGTGAAAATTGAGAACAATTGATCGTGAACCAAAAATTTTTACAACTGTATTCCTGGAAGCATACGACAAAAGTATATATAATTTCAACGATTCAATCTATGAATTCGAACTTCAATATAAACGATAAACTTACCTCTGAATTATTCTCCATCTTCAGAATCATATAAGTCAGAGCTCGCTAGACTAGGTACGCGAGGTTTCCAAAGAAAATACCTAAAAATTCTTTATTCAAGTCAAAAAGCCAAACAATAAATATTGTCACTTCGGTTATCACTCATTGCAATATGGTAGCATCCTCTTATTCTGAAAAATATGTATTAGCACATCGTCATTCCGACGGAAACAGCACTCATTACCGGAACATGATTCATATACGTCTACATAAATCTTTACGGTTCTATTAATTCACTCGAGATAACACAGACAACGTATTTTTTTACTAAACGTATATTTTTTCCGCACCCATTTCAAATTAGATAGAAATGTCAGAATTTTATTGCTGTTTAATACGCCTTCATGAATACTGCGATTCCATTCCCTATCTTTTACTCAATTCTTAATACGCAATTTTTTCAGTTACCACGATATTCTGACACTGATTGCCTCAACATTATAATATTCTTATAATCAATGAGTCAATTTGACTTATATGAATATATTATATTACATATTGGCAACATTGTAACAATCATTGGGAATGAATGTTAATAATGTTTGATGTACTATAATGAAATGACAAATGAACTATAATGAAATTATCAGACACTTATAATAGACAATACTCTCAGTACTCACCTTTAATTTCTCTTCACTACCACCAAAAGTAAATGTGTAACACAAATAAATGAAATTCACAACTTGATCCACGCGGCTTCTGGTTTTCTTTCACAGCAGGTGAATGCGATGTTGCCAAACTGGTCGGTAAGTAGTTCACAGTTTGTCTGAGATTCCATTTTCGACTTCAAGATGTTGATATACGTCCAGGGAAATACTTTTTATTATAAAGAAATCGCCATTGTGATATAAAATTCTCAGGAACGACGGTGAAAATACGTGTCTAGAGTATGTGAATAACAATAATATTCCTCACTGAACGATTTTTTCTCTTATCTGCCATTTTTCCTCTTTATATCTTGAATTTATTGTATAGCAAAATAGAAATAAGTTTGGGAAAACGTATATTCTTTCATCTTATTTATTCATCTAATACCCAGACTAATTCCCCTAATACCTCAACAAATACCTCTAATACCCTTCTAATACCTACTAATACCTGCTAATACCTACTAATACCTCGCTAATACCTCTATTACCCCACTAGTACCTCCACTATTTCCTATAATACCCAAGATTTGTACACCAAAATACCATCGCGGTTTACCCCCCGGGTTTTATGCCTTTTCTGCGTTCTTGAAAAACATTATAGTCTAAGAGCCAGTGATACTCGACTCTACGTCATGGCGGATTGAAATAAGTATTATAGACGCGTTTGGTATGCGTACAGGGGATTATGTAATCCTCAAGTCTGCCAGGAAAATCCTATGCAAAAATTCATATCCACAATTTCTAGTTCTTAACTGTTTGACGTGTGAAGACTGACTGACTGCTGCCACAACTCGACGGTCCAATCTTGGATGTTCCATACCCAAATTTAGTACAATATTGACTTTCGAGATGCCTTTTTTGACAAAAGCTATATAATTTACGTACGTACAGGGTGATCTTTTCTTAGCTGCTACAGCTGGTCTCATTGCAGTATTAACAATTATCAATATAAACAATTTTGAAACTCCCCCCCCCCCCCCCTCCGAAAGGAAATCACGAGTACAGGACTGGACAACCTAGATTTGTTTAAAGTGCTTGTCGCCGGCTACAAGTCTATGTAATTTTTCATTCAATCCGACATCATGTTTCACGATTTTTTGATTTTGCAATAGAGAATTAATCCATTATTGCACAGGAATTTTATAGCAGACTTGGGGGTTTCATAATGCTCTATACGCATACTAAACGCGTACTTTTTCTTTTCAAATACGCGATGACTTTACGGTCGAGTGTCGGCTCTCATACTATTGAAACAAATCTTCTATCTACGTCCGCATTATTTAGGCAACCAGAATTACTTTTAATTGCTTTCGAACTTTCACCGTCTACGATCATGTAATGTAAACAGCTAAACAATAAACTAAACTTGTTTTACTCGCAGTTTTGGAATCTGTTTTAAGGCTGGCGACAGGTAGCAGAAGTTCTGCTGCAGACATCAGACACTAGACAGTTGTTTCGTTGTTCGATTGTGGTAGTCAATGCATAATCAGCTGATTAGATGTACGTTTAAACAATTGTATTCCGAAGGAAAATTTTCTCTTAACACTAAATATATAAATAACATGTAAGTATAATAATCAGATACTGATATTAATTTTATCTTGAGGCTAAATATATATATATTATCAACTTTCAGGTTGTATCATCAAAATTCGCAGTTCTCCGATGATCAAAAGCAGTTCTATGCCAGGAATGGTTATATTCTGATCAAAAATAATGTCGCTACCGATTTAATAGACCGATTCAGGTACGCAATGTTAGTTACTTATATCCGATGGTCATTTTTCAAAATGTTAATGTTATGCTGATTCAGAGAAGATTTAAAAAAAGTAAGAGATAAACTAATATCAATATTTGGTATCATCATGATTATTAATTTTTTTCGTGGATGATGCGATATGTTTTCGATAGATAATTTTATGCATTTCTAATAAAGAAATAATAAATAAGTACAGGGTCGAATTGACTCGAATTTATTTCCCAAAAAAGTTGGAGGTAGACAGTTTTCAGATTACTTTGGAACTTCAACACGCATGGACACTAGAAAATTTTGCGATTTGGCATAAAGATAAATCTGAGTTCTTTGCGTTTAATATCAAATTTCCGACATTTTCGTCTACAATTAATTGGAAAGCTCGCGGCATGTTTCAACCATATAATCATCAAAAACGTTTCCAAACACCTAAGCCCTGAACTGTCGCGAAAATTTAGCGTCAAATTTTAAACAGCCTATGTTTTATTATCCCAATGTATAAGGACAAGCTCGGTTTTAGCGTCAGTGACTCCTGATATAACAAAAAAAGCCACTTGAGACTCCTACTTCTGGCTTAATTTCCGGAGTTTGGCCTGCGATCGTTGAGGAATTTACAATTTCAAGATCATTTATTGTTCTGAAGGAGCTCAATCAGCATTTGAATCTCAATGAAATATTCTTACGAATGATGACAAGTTTTAAGCGAAAAATGAGGAGTTGTAATAATGAGAACGCAAATTTGATTTAGTAAAATCTATGATTTGTACAATTGTGAAAAATAAGGAAAAAATCATTAAATTTTTGTGGACGAGAAACGCAAAGAAATCCACCATGCAAAAATCAATTAAATGGTTAGAATTTTTATGTAGGTACCATGATTACTTAAGTTAAGCACATTAATAAATAAGTGACTTATCTTATTTACCACTCATAATGTCATTCCCTCTATTTTTAATATGAAACCATGAAATTTGTGAAAACTGCTAATAAAGTCACCTTGTTATAGCATTGAAAAATTTGCGATCTCACAACTATAGTTATAACCAGGTTCTACTTTGTATACATATATTAATCAATTTTTGATGTAGTTCAAAATCTTTAGACCCCTGAAATATCCGTTTTAACTACATTATTCAAAAACTTGAAAACAAAAATGAAGTTTCTAGTAATTTGTGTTCCCTAATTGTATGACCAAATTAATCAGTAAAAACATTTTTGAATAGCCAGAATTTTTTCTTTGGTATCCTATTGAATTGCGGTTTGAATGAGAAGTAAATACTTCTTTTTGTCCTGGGCTACTCCAATTTTATTTGTTGGATGGTTTCAGCTCAAGATTCATTGACATATGCAATGGATCAGCAACAGATTTCTCGACGAGGATTATAAAAAATCCATCTCTCAAGAAGCTGGGGTTGCCAGGCCAATATGTAGTGAATAAGGTAAATAATCCAAATTTCATTCTTTGGAGCATCAGTTTTTATGTCATATCATTAACATAATCACAGAATGGAACTTTGTATCCATAATTATTAGATAGGTATTAACTAAATGGGGAATACTGCATAAAATTTCATATATCCTTCACAAAACTGCAACATCGTGCAAATGAGTGATTTGCTGAACTATGAAGTATATTTCTGTCAAAGTCAACTGTAGCTCGAATCATGGTGTTTTGTATACGGATCAATCCTAGGGCATTTCCGGCATAATCAAGATTAAAAATACCATATTTTATTTTCAGCCAATCCAAATTACACAATGTGCATTTTTTATTTCCATTAAAGCATCTATTAATTACAAGTTATCAGTTCCAACACGTCAATGCAGTTAATTATTGTTTTCCATGTACTTTGGAAACAGGAGACGTGTATGCTATGTTTTTTATATGTACTTTATATTTTCGCTGATTAGTGTTTATTTTGTTTCAATTTGAGGACATTTTTTAAAACACTGTACCTGTTTTACCCACTCAAAATGGATTTTTTTTTTCATATTGCTTGTTCAAAAAGTTAATCTTCCAACACACTTTTAACATTGCAGCCTTTCTTAAGATACAAAATGTAAACAGCATGAGTAACTGTAATGTAAATATGTACTACAAAGTTCTATGAGCTTCTTCTTGCGCGCCGTTCTAAAATAAGAATGCCACTTTTGTTTAATATTTCCAAATCATGTATGATAATAATAGCCTCAAATTACATACTTTAGAACAGTAAATACATTTGAAAATATCCATAGATTCAAGAGTTTTTATACGACGATGTACTGTGGGAGTACGCGTCACATCCAGCAGTGGTAGACGTAATTGAAAGTATAATCGGCCCAAACATCACAGCTGTGCATTCGATGCTGATCAATAAACCGCCAGACTCGGATCCAGACTTTTCTTTACATCCATTACACCAGGTAAGTGTATAGTATTTCTTGTAACGGTTTTATTCAAATTTGCATTTAGAAACTCATAAAAAAACCGGCCCACTACGGTTTTTCGTACCGCACACCTTTTGACTGCCGCTCAGACGCTCTAGCCAACTAAACTGAATAGGCACTCTGCTTACTCGATCTAGAATGTCATGCACTTCTCAGATTTTGAACTTTTAGTTACACGTAGTGTTGACCTGTATCTATTCGCTAATCAGTGAGCAAAATGGAGACCGATATACAAATTCAGATTGAGAAAATAACCTAGCGCACTAGACTCAGAGCCACCCAGAGACATTTTTTAAATTGCGCGCGGCTAACATCATCACAAATGTCAACTTCATAATGCGATTGTTCTTTCCAGGATCTCCAGTACTTTCCATTCAGGCCAGCGAATAAAATAGTCGCATCATGGACGGCAATGGAAAAAGTGGATAAAAATAACGGATGCCTTTACGTGGTGCCAGCATCACATTTGGATGGAATTCTCTACGAACACGAGGTAAACTAAAAAAAACAGTTTTACCATTCGACAAACTACTTTATTTAAATCTGAAACGGGTTAGCATCTTCAGGGGAAGGTTAAATATTACTGCTAATTCTTTTGTATGCCGGTCGTATGCTGCAAACTGATACATTTTAACATTTATTACTCTCAGAAAGATACGTCAGGTAGTCTCGTCATTTTTTAAAAGCTAACGCAAACAGCTGTTTAAATAAAGTGCCACATACGAGGTTGACTAATGAATAAAAAAAGGATACCTATCGTAACGGTTTAATAATGATTGTTAATTTTTCGAAAAAAAATTCAATCGCACTTCGATTTGTCAGTTTGTGCATGTAGTTGTAATATTTGTGAAGTTTGCAGATGTCGCTAGTGCCATTGTTGAACGAACAAAATCGTTGATTCATTTGATTCCAAAAGTTGCATTCAGTATTTTTATTTTTTAAGACATCGAAGCATACTTTATATGATGGTGTCCAAGGAAAGGAGCATTTAGAAAAAGTGCATATTCCCATGGAAAAAGGAGATACAGTGTTCTTTCATCCTCTTTTACTTCATGGATCTGGTCCTAATATTACAAAGGTATGAAAATTACTAAGATTTTTGATTTTTTAAATAAAAAGGCAAAATAAACTAGAACTGGTCAGTTTGTTGAAACTTATTTAACATTACATTGGAACTAATACGCAGCTTGTTTATTTATCGAGAAAGAATAAGTAAATACTAGCTATATATTTCCTCCAATAAACTTTCTGAAAGAAGGTTTTGGAATGATTTCATAATAGGTTACAAATGGATAAATATTATTTTTTAGGGATTCCGCAAAGCAATATCCTGTCATTACGCGGACACAAATTGTCATTTCATTGATGTTAGAGGTACAACTCAAGAAGATTTAATGAGGAGGATTGAAGAAGTGGCAAAAAAATTAGCAGCTCCTCTGAATTACGTGGTAAATATGCTATTCTCAAGACAGATTTACAAAACGTCATAAACATAGCCATAATTATGCTAAATTGTCATATTTGTGAAGCAAAGGTGCTAACAGGCAGCAAAATCAGTAAATATACTAATATTACGTTACTTCTACCGATATAATGATTTTAGTTTGAAATCTACTGGTAATACTATTTCCATACATGTGTAGATGTTAGAATTCTACTGATTTCTAACGATCTCGGCAAAATCTACTGATCTCTAAAAAATACAACTGGCAACACTGTTGACAAGTTAATTTTCATAAGTTATTGATATTATATATTTTTCAGGATATTTGGAAAAGCAAAAGCAGGTTAGTTAGGGGACCTTCAGGTAATTTTCAAAAACTAGATAGCCATCTTTGAGTCAGTCATCGTTTTTATTCATATTAAGGTATGAGTAAACATTTTGCACAATCATATAATTAGGGAGGAAATTGTAAATATGTAAAACAGAAATAAATGGTGAGGAACTAACAAAAATTAGGTAATAGAAATTTGTTTTTCTCTACATTTTGTACGATTTTTGAGAGGTGTATTTAGTATCTGCAAAAACCAGGACCATTAGGAGGTTGAGCATGAATTCCTCTCCGATTCATCCTACAAGTGTGCTCCTCTAGTCTTCTAGCAGCTTCATTTTCATCTTTCACAGTTGCGGGAGACCACAATCTTTCTGCCGCTGCGGAGGCTCTAGGCCATACCCTGAAAAATGAGTAAATATCAAATAGAAATATTTTAGTATGTAGTCAGACCGCTTATACACCACTTTCTTCCTGGACTGGGGTCTACTATTTGCCCGAATTAAAAATCAATGCGAGTCGTGTATGGTATGTCATCTTATTAGAATTGCAAATTTATATATTTTAGCATATTAGGCCGTCTAAATTGATATTTTGGTAAGTCTTTTTGATAGTCATCTGCAATCTCGATCGAGAACAAACTAAACCACAGGCACTGAACGGAGTCATATTCGAAACTTACCTTTGTATGATGTTGTACTGATTGACAGCTTCTGCCCACATACAAGCTTCACCGCCCAAAATCAAGTCAGCCTGCTGGGTGGTACCATTAAAGTTTGTTGGTTCACATCTGTAGTACTTCAGCCAATCTCCGTTGCCGTAACTGTTAACAATGTCTAAGTACCAACATCCCGACAGTAAAGCCAAATGTCCAGCATTGGTCACCTAAGAGTGCAAATGAGATTAGTACTCTAGTGACTAGAGTTGTGTTTCGGACTTCCATTTTGTCTATATAATTTTTAGTGTCACGGCGCTTCGATTCAATTCCTTTGAAAAGGCGTGACACCTTTAAGGTCACTCCAATACGGTGACAATCGCCCTTAAGGTCAACCAGATTCGAGGTCATTCGATTACTGTAGCTTCAAGGTCTAGGTTGGCTCGTCAAAAGTAAAAAAATATCCCTACTAACAAATAACTATGGTGAAGTACTTCTTCTTGCTCCGATTATTAAAGGATCTTCTTCAAAGGGACTTCAGTTCGCAGTAATTTCTTTTCAAGGCCACTTCTCTTCAAGGTCACTTCTCCTTGAGAAACGTCTTCAATTGGTTGTCTCCATGGTTCCATATTATGAATTTATCATCTTCATAACGAAGACATAGTTTTGGTTTGACACCAAAGTTATATATACCATTGAAGTCCGGATCCTTACCATTGCAACATCTGTCTTTTCTACTGAATAGTTAGATTGGCTAAGTTTTACTACAGCTACTCTTGGAGAAAAGACAGTACGTCAACGTATTATTAGTAAAAGATTGAGAAACCTACATTATACATTGTTTTCTCCCAACGAGACGGATACCAAACATGCACAATTGTATTTTTGGAGATATTCACTCCATTATTGAAGACTTCTTCCCATACAATAGGACTTGACTTGAGGTGTGCAACTATATCCAACAAATGTTGAATGTAATAGTTTTCCAAGAACTTGTAATCTGAAAAGTTGCTTTTTCTCATAAACTCCTGAATAGATGGATTGCTTTGCCTAAAAAAAAATTAGATGGTCTTTGTTCATATTATTAAATTTATAAAATTGATGAAAGTCAACAAACGATAACAAAAATAAATAAAAAATCGCATCTTGCCAATGGCGTGTTAAACACTGAATATTTTATCTGAACTATTTAGATGTGAAGAAATTTGACCAACCACTGGATGCCTCAACGTCATAAAATGCTAAATGGCTCAGAACAGATTTAATTCAATAATAATTTGTCAGTTTAAGCCAAATCAATAACAGAGATGTATCACCTTTTAAGGGACGTATTTGAATTAGTTCTTACCAGCAATCAAAAGGGACTTCATCTCCTCCAAGATGGATATATCTATCTGGAAACACATCGGTTATTTCTTTAAACAATTCTTTTAAAAAAGTATAAGACGATTGCTTTGTTGGATCAATAGGTCCTAGCAATCCATTTTTTGTTTTATTAGTGTAACAGTCTGTTAAAAGTTCAGGATATGCTGCTCCCCAAGATCTGGTATGACCTACAAAATGAGAATTTCTTATAGAACAGTGAATAGAGACATGCTTTAATTAATATTTTTCCCACCTGGTGTATCAAACTCCGGTATAACTCTGATTCCTCTATCTCTGGCGTAATCTATGATATACTGGACATCGGATACAGAATATATATGGTTTTGTGTATAAGCACCCTTTTCACTTAAATATAAACATAACATTAATGAAATTGTGACCATCAATTTGAAATATATTGAGCTTTAAGCTAAATTGTAGACGCTGTTATTTTCCATTATGGTAGTTTGAATTGAAAGTAATATTCTTAACCAAATCAGACTTATAAAGTGAATAAAAATTAGTTCAAAAGGGCAATTGATAGCATCTACATTGGAAGCTGGTTATAAGTCTTTGGTTGCTGCGACACTCTCTTTTTAGCGTCTACTTTTAAAATGCTCCATCCTTTAATACCCAAATGCACAAAGAAAAACTATCTTAGCGTCAATAGCTCCTAAATTCAAAATTTTACGATCTCATGACAAGTTAATTTTTTCTAAAAATTGCCCAATCGCTATTTTAACCGTTTCAATGGAACATTGAGATTTTCCTATGGAAACGAGCATGACAAGTTTAAAGCGATTTGTAGAATTGTGAACAAAAAAACTTTTACAGGCGGGTTAATACATATGGGAATTTATATTATTTAAAAATCGTGATATCATTCCCAGTAACGTCAAAAAATTCGTTATCCCATGACTGTCATTATAACTGTTCTACTGTGTCTACATAATACATACAAACAAACCAAAATGACAAATTGAACATTTTCCTAATTTCTAGTAATTTGCCGAACGGTTACTTGGGAGAAATCCAGCTTTATTGAAATAATTTCCCAAAAACTTATACTTCTCTGACTATATTAATTGTGTTGTTTCCGTGATTTGCATGTTTGCTACGTAAACTGTAACAATGCATATCATTTTAATGATACTTTGTTATGATTTTATTATCACTGTGTGATGCAAATAACACTGCAAATGGGTTTTATCTCAAGGAGGCTATATTTTATCTATTTCTCCTTACCTCAGTTTTGGGAATCTCTTGCTGACGTACGGAAAGCTCTGATCGTCAACAATGTGCCAATGAAAGACGTTCAATTTATTATATGCCATTGCATCGAGCATCGTACAAAGCACCTTAACAGGTATGAAATGACGCGAAGTGTCTACAAGCAGTCCTCGATGTGAATATCTTGCTTTATCTATTACGGAGGTTAGGTTTATTCTCAACTGAAATTATTTGATAATCAATAGTCGAGTGAAATTTAACTACAAAAGAGTACAGGCGATTCCAAAGCTGATATACCCGAAAGTGGAAAAACGGGCTGCAATCTACTACTCCCATAAAAGCAGCAATGCTACAGTCAAGGAAAAAAATAAAAACCACTTCATTGCATGTCGATTCATGCATTAAGGATTGCATATATGGAGCCTGGGTGTTATTTTACTAGTTTATTTTATAATTTTTGAAACTGCTTGTCACTGTCGGTTAGCAGGAAACATACTCACCGATTCTTCATCTTGCGCCAAATATACCAATTGCGAAAACGTTTCTAATCCTCTCAAGATACCCCATACTGTGTCTGACTCAAGCCAGGCACCTGTTCCGTTTAGATCTAAACTATCTGAAAATAAAAATCGCCTGTTGATTCATAGCGTTTTGACTGGCCTCCAACTAAAACCACGTATCTTCACGGAACAAATTTAACTGACTTTCCGGATATCTGCCCAGCTTTTACAAATTGAGAATATAAATTTTGAAAACTAAAATGACAATGTTATTTATGAACGTATGTTGATGAAATTACTATATAAGGGTCAAAGTCATTTCAAATTCAATATAAAAAGACACTAAAGTGAAGACCACCATGATAACAATTCATTTTTTTGTCTCATGTCAAACTGATATTACCGCTTCGATAACTGACGGATTACCGGTTTGAGCGCCGTAATTTCAAAGTGAGTGCGCGGTTTGAGTGACAGTGATTTAAAGAGATTAATGGTGTGAGCGTGAAAGTACGTCATAACTCATACCACATCTAAGTAGATACCCCCTTACCTGAGTTAAGTAACTCAGGTAAGGGTGTGATAGTGACATTTATCTCCAAGTGTCGCGCAGAGTGGCGCTAATCATCAGCATCTTGATGCAATCCAAGTTACCTCGACTGCGTAAAGATACCAATGGCAGTGCCATTCTGCGCGACACTTCGAGATAAATGTTTTTGAAGCATACTTACATCTTTCTTTTTGAAGAAGATCAACGTCATTGGTAGGATATAAATCGCACTTTCCTGTAAGTGATACATTCAATTCTCTCAGATATCCCACAAAAAGGAAATCATAATTCCAAGTCTTTTTATGACTAATTATGTTCAATGAGGTATCATGGTTTTCTACTGCTCTATTGTCATCTTGAATTATCCGTTGATACCTCAAGAATGCTTTGTCCAAGATTTGGCAACCCTGCACTTGTGACTGAAAAAATAGATTGTAAAATGTTTGGCTGCATTTATGGAACTAGCTCTAATGTTTTTGCCAGTATTCATAATTTGTTATCAAAGCATACTGTAAAAGCCTAGCCTCTACGTCGTAGTCAGTTTGTCGTTCACTTAATATGGTTTCTCAGGGATCAGTCAGAACAAAAAGGGTGGAAGAAAGAGGGGGGAGAGGTAGATCAAGAAGAAAAATGTGAAACTTTTTCGAGCGCACTGAGCTTGAACAATGGCCTTAAAAAGTATATGTTGATTGATTACTTTATTATTATTTTCATTTTGAAACGGCAAGATATTAATAGATTATAATTATATATCTTGATAATTATTTTTTTCTAGTTTTATTTCTATGCACTGTATAAAACATTTATTCGGGCAACGAATTATAATTCAAATTATAGGCTGCAATGTATGTTCTAAGCAAATCTCACCTTAAACTCAAATAACTGAGCATCGACGACATAAAACTGATCAAACTTTTCCTGGTGTCGGGGCTTGGGCCAAACCTCTCCCATTGTGGCACGCACCTTAGGTCCCAGGTCCACCCCGACTTTGCATAAACACGCCCTTAGAAGCACAAATAGCAAAGCACACCGTAAAAGAACCATTGCTTACTTTTAACTACGTTACTGAACACTAATCTAAACCATCGGCGTCGTCGGCCGTTGGTTGACAATCGCTGCAATCATATCCTACATATTTATATCAGGTTCATCATAGGCCAGGAGAATTAATTTGTTTCTAATTTTTCAACGGTACTGGGGGATTACCGGATGTCTCAAAAAGCTTTTGACTAGGTGTTTGGCCTCCTCTGTGAATTTATCGAAAATAATTTTCCATTTAGGCTTCCATAACCTTTTCAAGGGCAGAAAATTTATCTATCTACAATGCTGAGACTAGGCTATCGCTGAAGTACTGGTAATATGTGTGGGGTTACGGTTCGAAACACTCCCCAAAACTTGGACGCAATCCAAAAATGAGCATGTTTGGAACATCAAAGAAGGGTGGTCGATCAGTATCGATTCTATAGATACAAACATGGAATGGATTATCATGTGGAATGAGGAAACACAAATGGAGCTCATTTCAACGTGCAGACAACAACACTGAGAAAAGAAGTCTCATGCTGGTCTGCCAAGGTCAGGGTGAATGGAAATTTATCCTCGCGCAGCGTTTAAAAAATCTACAATTGTTATAACACTACGGCATATCTATTTTCAAACTCCATTAAAAACACTGCAACGGTTACTGAGATTACGCAATGACAAGAACGCCATCTGATTACCACTGGAGAGATATTTCTTGTGAAAGAGCAGACATTTTGTAAATCTGTGAGCGGAAGAAAATCGTTTTGGAATCGGTGCATTGCGGTGGAGCAATGACGATAGATCTATCGTCGTTGCGGTGGAGTTATAACAAAAAAACAATTATGAGAACTTATTCAAACTTTCTTTCCAGAATTCAGAATAGAATAATGTTTATTCTTTTTTTTGCTAATTCCGTATAATATGACTGGGCTGTTAAGATATTCATCCAAATTGAATGGGCCTTTTGAATCATTGCCTTATCGGACTATATTGGAGGAGTGTAAATATTCTACCAGGAATATTCTAATGCACTATAAGATACCGATTATAAACAAATACTCGACTGATAAAACACTTATTTCGACAGCTTGTATATAGCTCTATATTATGGACTTAAATTATACCTTATACAGAATATACAAAGGTGTTTTACTTTTATATGTGTTTTATTACTACTCTATAACAAGTTATATTAATAAAAAATATTTACACGTAATTACAAGATATAAAAAAATATTTCCAATCAACATATTCAACACCAAACAAGAAATAGGTTCTTATCCGCATTTCAAATTCAAGATGCCTTGTGGGATGGGAATCACTTTGAAGAGGAGCGAAGTACCGACAAAAATCTGCAAAAAACATTCCAGAGGATACACCACAATATGAAAACACTACGAATCAAATGTTTTGAGTCTAAACGGATGATATTCAAATTTCGAAGCCTTTCTGGCAATCTTTAACGGAACTCAAACAAATGTTCATTTTTTTTTTTTGTAAAATTACGTTAGACCTTAATTTGTTATTAGATACACATAACTAAATGTTAAAATGATAACTGAATGATTTTAACTAGGATTCTGGAAACTGTCAACGCTCAATCCATTATATGGGGTCATTCATAGAATATAGGATATGTTTCAGAACTAATCAATTGTATGCTCTCCACTATGCATTAGACCTGCTATAGACATGCACGTTTCGTCATTAGCCTAGACTCGTCAGTACCGGATGGTATATGTGTAATCCAGTCAAGCGTGTGATAGCAACATCAACTCATCTCCAAGAGTCGCCCATCATGTTAACACTATTTGCGATGTAAGGGACATCTGTCTTCAAGGCCATCCAAATGTTAGGACCACTGACTTCGTAAGTTGACCATGGGCGACACTTGGAAATGAGTTGGTGTTGCTAATTTCATTATTAAGGTCGTTCTTCCACTGTCTGACAAGTCAGACATGTCTCTTTATTTTTGGTACAAATCCATAGTTCAGTGGACTAGCTATCATAAAAAAACATTAAAATGCACCACTAAAACCATTGTATAGTGGTCAGCTGCTCAAATGAGACTTTAGTTTTCCGAAACACTACGCTGTAGATAGATTTGAGATTTTGCAGAACCGAGAAGGATCACAAACGAATTTCTTTCACATCCTCTAAATTTGTTATAAATATAAATGAGCTGAAATATAACTCTTACTCTATAATTCATCAATCTTGGATCTCACTTACTTTATCGTCAACAACTTCCATTGAAAGAATATTGCCACCAGGTCCTTCAACGCAACCAATTTTGTTGTTATGCATTGTGGTATAGACGTAAATATTACCATTCTCGCAACTGGCGAACAGCAGCTTTTTGAACAGTCTAATACAGCTGATCTGTTTCTTGTTTTCTGCCTTGAGCGTCTGGATTACATTCCCTTCCTGTAAAGATCAATCTTAAGGTTAGTAAATACAGTCCACAACAAATTAATCAAGTGGATAGACTCAGTACTTTCCATATATCCGTGTTTCTTTGTAGCGCGTAGCGTAGCATAAAAGGTTTCAGGAAATTTGGATTGTGCTGTTTAAGTCGACTCAATTCTCCGTATATCTTGGTACTAGGAAGAAATGAAAAGTACTCACATGAAAAGAAAAAACCTGTATGTGATTATCAGTCGCACAGTATATGTTCACGTCGACGATGATCGAGAAGACAGAAACTGTAGGTGAGTTGTGCTGCAGCGTTCTCAGATGAAGTCCGGTTATGGCGTCTCTAAAGCAAACCGGGGCTTCTTTGGAGCCCACAAGCAACACTTTTCTGGCTCCTTCAGATATCGCCTTCAGGGTTAAGATACAGTCGTCGTTAAACTTTTCTTCAAACTCAATATCATTTTTCTGTAGATAGATAGATAGATAGATGTTTATTATCAACAGGTTTACACCCAATAACAGATAACAATACACACACAGAATATATGAAAAGAAAAATATCATATGATGTTGACATTAATCAACACATATGTCACTCTGAGTCTTCGAGACTGACTCAAAGCTATCAAAATTAATATCACAAAATTTACATATCTTATTGTACACTGTACACATACGAACCACCGGTGATTTAACTAATACATTCGTTCTACAAAAAGCAGTATAGAAAAAAGCTCATTGCGAAACTCAATTCTCAGCACAGTGAAGTTGAGTTTTGATATTAAATATGGACAATCAACTATGTTATTAACTAATTTATATAATAAAGAAAGTGATGCCAAGTTCCGTCTGTCGAACAGTAGCTCCATATCATAAGCATTAATTAACACAGACTGACTAAATCCTGTCTCTAGATAATAACCGTGAGTTTTAAAGTATGCATATTTCAGGAATTTTTGGATAGTTTCTATTGCTTGTATGGAATTCTGATAGTCAGGCGCCCACACTTGAGTACAATATTCTAACTTACTTCTAATGAAAGTAATATATAATAATTTCAAGGTTCCAACGTTACTAAAACTCGACCAATTCCGTACACAATATAAGGATAGGATTAGTTACGATTAAATACATAAAAGGATAAGGGTGAATGTATGTTTCTTATTTGCCATAAATCATAAATTTTAGTGGTAGGCTTTGTTGGTCTGAACGCTAAGAGTATAGGAGTGAGTAAGATGCCGCTCCGTGTGGCGTTCTGCTAGTATAAAAATGAGGATGGCCTATTAGAGTGGCCAATGGATGAACTACTTCAAGAAAGGTTGCAATATGCCTTATCTGAATACAACGTGACCTACCTTCATAGAGTACCTCATCAGATATCCATTGGATGTACCCATAAAAACGTACTCCCACTTCTCGTCCATGCATTGAACTATACTTTCCGTGTTGAGCGTCCCCTTCAGCTTCATCCGATTGGCGTCATATATCCGGATCAAATTATCGAAAGAGGCGGCCAAGATCTGCGATAAGTTTTCGTCTTTGACAGACATCACTGCGAGCACAGGTTTCTCGGAGACTTTTATACATTTCAGTCCGATCATGCCTCTCAGATCGGATATATACAAATTGCCACTTTCGGTGCCTGCTAGTAACGTATTTCCGTCAATCTAGAAATAAAAAAGCCCAGTATCACCAGATGGTTTAAAAGTTAGGTGATCATGATATCCCTGATTATTTATAAAAACTTTTTTCATTGCATCTCCTTGTCAAGAATAACAATAAGATAAGTGGTACATTTCCTCTTCTCCTTTTCAATGTCACTTCAACTCAAAATTTTAATTTTTGATATTTTGTAGTTTGGTAAACGCTGCCGAGGAAACTGAAACTTTAGTAAATCTATTTAGTAAATGGCATGTTTTTGTAACTAACAACCAATCAAAAATATAAGAAAGATGTCTGTTAAGTGTTCTGCTAGAAAATCGTTTCTTTTCTCATTGTAGAATACAAAATATTCCTCACCCTGGTCGACAGCACTTTCTCATACAATTCAAAGTTCAGACACCTCTTTTCGTGCCTTGACGTAAGGTTGCTTTCTGTATCGAACGCTCCTGAGCTTCCAACAGAAAATGACGAAGTTTCAAGAGGCGATGTTGAAACTTCACTATCTTGCCTTGCTTTCTTACTGTATGATACAAACCTTGAAAAATAAAATAATTAAGTCTGCTTCAAGCCACAATAAGTCGATGCTAAGAGCATCACTAGATTTTCAGTATCAACTAGGAGAAAAAGAAAGAGAAGAAAATTATGGAGGAATTTCATCAATGGAACCGCGTCTACAAACTAAATATTTGAAAATTATCTTCAAGATTTCTTTTCATAATTTGTATACAAACCTTTCCAAAAGCAGTCGTTTCTGGAACTTAGCTGCACTATTGTCCCCAGCAATTAAACTGCTGAACAAGCTTTGCCTATATTGATTCAGATCTGAAACAATCTTATCAATTTGAAACATCCTATCTACAGCCTCAACAATATCTTTTGGAGGGTTTTGATATGTGCTGTGTAACAAATATTCAGTATCTGGCAATTCACCAAAATTATCTGTTTGAGTTGAAATGCTCACAGTATTTATATCAGTATTGTGACTTGTTATATCTTTAGTTGTTTTTTGAGTACTATTTATAAGAGTATCATATTCATTTGGCATGTTATCCATAACTTCTTTTAGATCTTCAGCATCCAGAGACTCTTCTTTTATAGTATTCAGTAATATCTCATTTTCATCTTTTTTGGATGTAGGCAAGGAATCCAAAGACTCCTCTTTGATTGTATGCAATAATATCTTGTTCTCTTCTTTTTCTGAGACAGATACAGTATCTTCCAATCTTGTCTTTTTGGTGGCTTCACAAGAGTCTTCATCTGGAGGCTCAGTTTTTATGTAGTCAGATATAACATCATCAAAAGAGTTGAACACTACATGATCCTCCGTCAATAAAGGTTCTGAAAGATATGGATTTATATTCTTAAAAGAGAAGCTTAAGTGAAAGATCCTCTCAGCCTATGAGCAATATGTAAAATTATGATTTTCAAAACTTACCTGGAAACATAGTTTTCCCAACGGATTGGTCAGACTCTACCCTTGCAGTGTCATGTTGATCATACCCCATGCTATAACTGGTCATGTCAAAGGTATTGCTGAGTTGTTCAATGAATTCTCGTGGCAAATCTTCTATTTTTATGCCAATATCAGGTATAACAGAATTTATAAAATCAAGAGATTCATTGGTTTCATTGACTCCTGTATCTGTACACATCATCCTCAATGCTCTGGAAATCTCCAAACGTTGATGTGTCGCTATATGATTAACAACACTATCATATCCAGATTGTTTTGAATTGATGAGGTTTTTCTTTTTTCCATCCTTCAGATTACCAATATGATTGATAATTTTATTATAAACATCTTCAACACTGTAAACAGTGTCTGTCTTTGATCGAATTCTTGTAGACCTAATCTCAACCACTTCTCCAGATGGTTGTTTGGGTTGGTTTTCATCATTGTTGCTTTTGTTCTGCTACAAAAAAAAGAAGATTACCCCTGATTGAGTTGAATAACAGTAACCGAATGTTATGAAAGAAATATGCCTGAAAATGCAAGAAAGATAAATTTTAAGTGAGGTCCATACTGCTTTTAACTAAGTGTCTTTTAGCATTCAGATAACTTCAAAATAAAATAGTGAATCAAGAATAATAATTAACTAAACTGATGTAATCTTTTCAAGTTACATTTAATGTAAGTTGAAAAAATCAAAATAGTATTTTGCCTCTTTAAAAGAAATGTTTTGAGAGTGTTCCATTTGTGGTTCTGTTATTTCAGATTCAATTCAGTTTGGTGCAGTATTTTTAACTCACCATGTATGACTTTGTTCATTCTCATGTAAATCTAATGGGAAAATTGTGTAGATATAAATGAGAAAATAACTTACATCACCTTCAATTCCACAGTTTTCTTGAGGCAATGCTATATCATTTGGTGACAATAATTGTCTCATAATCAGAGCACTAGTCTGCTCAATTTTTTTCACCATATACTCTTCACTGCCAGGAACTGGAGAGGGGGCTTTTGCTATTGTTTTTGGTAGCTTTCCTCTAACATAACTATGTGGTGTGTTGCGATTACCTTGGTGCAGTTGCCTATATTAATAATTTTGAATTATTTATTAAGCAGAAATCCAGATAATTTAGCCTTTCAAATATTTAACTATAAAATTATATTCATGAGAACGTAATGCTTATCTATGTATATTAATTATTGTCAAGAAGATGGTCAGTGTGTGTTGATAGCAGGACCATGGGTAAGTAATGAGATGTTTTACATAAATGCTGTGATTTCATCATACTCGTCCAAAATTGTGATTTGTTTTCAAATGAGTAGAAATTTGAGTCATTATCCACAAAATTGGATTTTGTGTTATAAAACAGTGTGGTGGATTTGTCAACAATGCAAATCTTTGAATGTAACATAATGCAAATTTGGAAGTTTATGTGATTTAAGTTAGCAGTATAATTGCATCAGGTTTGGTCATTCCATCTGATTTTTTTGCATGGTTAAACTATTCTATACTTTGAAAGTTGTAATTTTTGAAAACCAATTTTTAATCAAAATACTACACAAATAGTTATCAGAGAGGACACGCCAGTTGGCATATTGGAAAAATAAATTACATATTTACCCCCTATGATATCTTTTGAATGTCGACTGTCTCCGGTAGTCTCGTCTTTGAGTTTGATCAAAGTAAACATCATTGGAAATAGTAGCATTATTCTTGTATTTTCTACTCGAGTATGATTTGTACGAACTGTTCCTAAAATCCTTTGTATGTCTACCCATGGTCTTTGGATATTACTTCATCGTTTCACTTAACATTTAAATAAATAATTTTTTGCTCCTCGACAAAGAATATCCAATCTTTCTGAAAACATAAACATTTACATAACCTCACTTTTCTTCTTACGGTTCTGTACATGACAAAATGTTCTGTGATGCAGACCGAATAGTTAAAATAGAGGAAACGAGGGTTTTGAGCATTTTTGAGATTATAGATAGAGGTGTCAAGACTAATGATTACTGAACAGAATACAAATAGACAGACCGACGAAAATAAGTTACGTGATACAGTACAATTTAGCAATTTGAAGACATAGCCAGTTGTTGACTTCCTGAGTCTCCAGTCGTCAGAATGCTTGATCACTTGGTTAACTGCTTTCTTATTTGTGTTCTGTCTCTGTTTTTTTAAACCAACAATTCTCTGCTATATGACCTGAATGCTTGCAGTAATGGCATAATTTCTGTTTAACCCTAGTACAATCTCTTCGTAAATGAGGTCCTCAGACATTGAAAACATTTTATGTTTCTTCTCGCAGCATTTTGTCTACCATGACCTTCGTATTTCTGAACAGCCAGTGCTGTTGATCTTCCAGTGCATTTGCTTCTTTCTTCTTCTATCATAATGATACAGGAGGAGGAACAACTTTTCAAATTGCATTTTGTCCAATAAACGTTTTTTTGGGAATTGAAGAAAAACTCTTCTCTTCAAATCCGTGCCATATATGTTTAGAACGGCGAGTTTTTTTAGTAAAAATTCATATCTAGACGTAATAGCTGATCTCATTCGAATCAAAATTTATTAGATAGACTCAAAAAATCTAAAAAATGTTTGGACCTTATACGTTTTGTTTCGTCATAATGTATAAAATGCATTTTGTTTTGGTTAAAATTGGACATAATGCAGTTTGTTCCCATTTATTAATTTTAAAGGAAACAGCTTGTGGCAAAATTTGGTTCATGACCTCAACAATATGAACTAAGTCTCATTTAGTTGAAGCATTTTTAGTTTTTTTTATTTCTTCCAAAAATACAAATGTAAACCATAATAATCCTAAAATTGAACAAAAAGTACTTTAAAAACTGAATCTGTTCCTGGTTAGGGTCATCCTCGAGACAGTCGCATGTGGTTTGTTTTTCACCTACGTCTTCAGCAGGATCTGCATTTGTTGCGTCTGCTACATCTGGTTCTGCCATGGTGTTCAAGGCATGATCAAAGAACCTTAACGACGATAGCGGGATGTAATTTCTTTTTGCTTTGGCAAGGATGCTTCTTGGAATACTGCGACAATTGAGTTTTCCTTCTCTGTAGAGGCATGGTGGTTGAAAATTGAGCAGCAAGTGGACGGAGTCTTGGTACCTATAAAAAAAGGAAAGATTATTGGTATTTATTTTCTTTTATATTGAACAAGCAGAGCTTACCTCATCTCATAATCAATTTCTCTTTTTGTTTTTCGTCGTTGCCTTTTCCTTGAACCTCGATTATATTCACCCACAGTAAAATTGTTATCGAGACTTCCCATTATAATAGATCAATTTCTAAGTGTTTAATTAAAACATATACTCGTCATTCACTGTAAGTTACAGAAACAGAACTAATTTTTAAGTTATAGTAAACACTTCCTTAAAAGGTGTTGTTAGAGGTTGTGTCTCCTTCTAGCGGCAAAATAGTATAATGTTTTGATCCGACTATATCTGTGGACAAAATGCGTTTGGGTGTGGCTCTTAGACTTTGCACGTGATTTACACGGAGACATTATGCCGTTTGAAACGTTTTGTTTATACAGGACTATAGAGGAAAACAAACTATTTCCAAATCCGCTTTAAGCTCAATTTTGTCAAAATTGGACAAAATGCGTTTTGAAAAGTTGCTCCTCCATTAACCTTGATATCAGGTCTGTCAAAGTTTTATTTTCCTGGGCAGTACTCTCCCATGCTGTTACAAAGTGCTTCATACTTTATGGCAATGACATCAGGACTTCATCACCATTTTGTTACCGAGTTCCTCACCCAATGACTTCAGGATGCCCTTCATTTCTTCTAACTAAGACTGGAATTTAGCAGCCTTTCCTTCTTCATACTGTAGGCAGAAAAACTTCCGTGTGAGCAAATGAACACTGACCTGGGATTGGTGCTCATATATTTTCTCCACATTTCCGCTAAGTTTAGATATGATATGACATGCGTTACCTCTCTGTCATCTAATCTGGAAACTATTATCTCTTGCGCCTTGGTGTTGTTGCTATCCCACTCCATTGTATCGGCCGGAGTAGCTGGTCTCTGGCTGGTGCCCTCAACTATACTATAGTAACCTTTTGACTTCAAAGGCCACCTGTACTTGAAATTTCCTAATTGTCCAGTTTTCTCCAGTCAGCTTTGCGATAGTATAGCTACAAAGATAGCAGTCTCTTGAAGGAACTGTTCTTATTCTTACTTTTGAGCGGTCCCGCACAAAATCTTCCAAGTCACGGTATCACCTTTTTCCATCATTCACCGCAACCTCCGTGTAACTGGGCCCATAACTTGTTAACGGAGGGTGGATTGTGTGCGGTAATACACTGTAAACTTTATATTTTACTCTTTATTGAAGAACTTTTACAATTTTTCGTACATGCGACATAACTATCGTTCGACATTCTACAAGCAACAATTGACAGATAGGGATAGGCCCAGGGTAAATTAACTAAATTTGAATTCTGTATCATGCAAAGTCAGTTTGCAACTTGGTTGTTCTAATTACAGCAATTCTTTAGAGCGAATATTAATAAATAAATTCACAGTATTGTTATGTCATAACTGGACAGTAGGGATCAACATAGCTCTGAATGGAAGAGATTTGCGCTCTCATAATAGTGATCCAATCATTGAACAGGCCAAAGCAATATATCTAAAAAACTGGAGGTACAGAAAATAATTGGAATATTTCGGATTATTTACGGGGTTGCTTACATTTGCAGCTATGATGTATATAATAAAAAAAATTGTAGTTATTACATAAATATTTATTTATTCATCTAGTCTACAGTTTACTCTTTCCATGTAGTTTAAGTTTATAGTATTAGAATAACTGTTCTTTCATATAGATTTTAAAAACTTGTGCATAATCCAGATAAAAATTATTGTGTATTTGAACACATAGTTTCCAAAATAATACGCTGGGTGTTTTATTTGTGAAGCTGTTCTGACACACAATTTTTGATTTACTTCCTTTTGAAAATATATTCATAAACTTAAATCAATTAAACCTCAAATACATGTTGAAAGTGCCGATTTCACCTAACTTTAGGCCCTGGAGCCTTTGGGCATCCTTCATTGCTCATCTTCATCAGTTAATAAATAAACACATGCTACATATCAATATTTATTATAAAAAATATACAATATTATACATTTTTTACACCAATTATTTTTGAAAATTAGCTAAAGTTCTTATAATGTTTATTATTTAATTACCATGAGATCTGCGCAAACACATAAGAATAATTTTTATTTATATTACACTACAAATCTGTAAATAAACATGAAAATCACAGAAGCCACATTACTCACTCTCTTGTAGACGCTGTTGTTGGCTAATGTAATCATCCAGATTCACGATCGGATTTTTCATAAACTCTTTATATCAACTGTGCTAGGCACATGCAATTACGTTATCATGTGGCGTTGTTTCATAAAAACCGTGTTTTCAAGATGTTGCAATTATCTAATAATGTTAAAAAACAAAAATGGGAACATGTATAGTAATTATTATGGAACATAAATAGAATGATCATTGTTAAAGAGTTGATTGGTCTCCAAACAAGATGACATAGCAGTACTAGGAAAGATAGAATTTTTGAAATTTGCACTAGTGTTTAATACATTCTATGTCTAGGGCGTAAAATGTAAATGTTTCTTTGAATGCATAATATTTTGTCATTTATTTCATGTGTGTGCCTACTCACATTGTATTGAATTTGAAACAATGAAAGTATGTTGCTAATTGCTTATTTTATTTCATACATAATAATTCTAAAATTATTTGCTTTCAGTACGTACCCTAATGTAGAAAGTCCCATTATGTTAGTTATTCATGGATGCAGTCCATTATTCATTATATTTATATCTGCCCAAAACACCAGAGGGCGCTGAAACACGGCGAAATCTGACATAACCAACATTGTCATTTCAAAGCAATGAAAAATACTAGTTAAAAAGTTTTTCAACAGATGACGCTTAACGTAGGCTTATGGTGAACATCAAAATAACGTTTCCTTTTCGCGTTGAATCACTATTTAACCATTATTTTCAAGTGAAATTGTGATTAACAAAAAATTATTTGAAAATATCCTAATATCCATCTTTCTGAAAGTTATTCTTGTAGTTTTTTGAGTAATTGAAAAGTAAAAGTAAAAAATACCACCTGAATTATAATTGATCAATAAATTCAGTATATTGTAGATGCACTAATGTGGTGAAACTTTTACATTATGCAGATGAAATAATTTTGTATTCAAGACAGTTTCACAGATTGAACTTTCTTACATTGACGAGTTTATATTTAAATCTGATAGTCAGACGATGATTTAAATTTGAATCGAAATGCGTCACTATAAGAAAGTTTTATTTGTGAAACTGCGTGGGTTAAATACACGATAATTTTATTGGCAGTAAATTCTGGATATTCCCAAAATATGAAGCGGTTGAAGCAATTAAAAAACACAAAACATTGATTTATCAGTTTTATTTTAAATGTTTAGTTATACATCAAACACCAAGCTATATACAAAACGTAACTGGTATGCAATCAGTCCAAACGGTTCAGAGAACTCTGCACACACACAGAATCAATTATAATACAAAGACCACGTTACTTATGTTTGGCCTTTTTCTTTTTCTTCTTATTCTTCTTGTGCTTTTTCCTCTTCTTTCTATCACTATCACTAGAATCGGAGTCTGAGTCAGAGCTGCTGCTGCTACTGCTCTCCCTCTTCTTCCGTTTCTTCTTCTTTTTATGCTTCTTCTTTTTCCTCTCTTCCTCAGAACTGGAGTCCGAATCGGAGTCTGAACTGGAACTCTTTTTGATTTCCCCCTCCGAGTGAGACTCATCGTAGTCCGGTTCAAAGTTAGCTTCGTCAATGGTAGGTTTGCGTTTGGTCGTTGTAGACGGCTTCGACTCATCTTTGCCCTCTTTTTCCGTCTTTTCGTCATCGTCTTTGGCCTTTTTCGTTTTATCTTTCCTCACCTTTCTATCCTTTTTCTTGTGTTTCTTATCGTCGTCTTCGCTATGCGATTTCGACCTCTTCCTCTTCTTTTTGTCGTCCTGTTTCTTTTCGTCCTTTTTTTCTTTCTTCTTCTCCACTCGTTTCATCGTCTCCTGCCTGCTGTGGTGCCTTACGTCAAGCCGTCTGTGGATGTCCCTGCCATCGTCTCTTCTTCTAGATCTAGAACGTCTACCTCTTCTGTAAGACAGAAAACAGATTTGTTAATGTCAGGAAATACGAGCTTTGTTGTTGAAAAGTTGATACAAAAATTCCAGATAAACATACATGTGCTGAAAAATACTGAATTTCATGTTTTGGCATGAACATAGATCATAACAAGTATCATCAAAGTCCACAGCCATTCAAAGCATATTATCTTATTTTTCTAAGCTATTGAACGTCTTTAAGTAACGTCAAAAACTTAAACCATTGGCGTGGGTTGTGAAAATGGCTTACCTATAATCGTCATGTTCCCTTCTTTCGCCCATGGCATAATTCCTTCCGCTTTCCCCTCTTCTGCTGAATGGCGAAATTGTTCCAGACCTGTTCCTGCCTGTCAGATTGATTACCTTGTCTGTATCGTCCACCTTCACACCTAACCTCTCTTTCACTGGTAGTCTGGCTGGTGGCTGATCTTTCTTCACTTCTACCATGCTCGATGCAACCACCACCTATGGAGAGAGAAAAAGGGTGAATTTTGGTTTCCTTGTGATTGATTCATACAGTCAAAAAGACCGATTGACCAAAAATTTATTATTTGAGGGAACCACTAGGAAGAAATATTCCAATTCTCTCGGACTTACGAGTTGAAAAGAAAAAAAAGGCAAAAATTGTTGAGCCCGAATTTTATGATAATAAATCCAAATAAACAACTACTGACCTGGAATGATATCAAGATATTTGGTATAGGTATTCAGATAATATAGATAAAAAGTTGTGTAGTTTTCACACAGTTTCACAAATAATACTCTTACTAAAAGAGATGTATATTGTAGACGCTCTTACTTGGTGAAACTCTTCCATAATACTCTTACTAAAAGAAAGAGTATTATTTGTGAAACTGTGTGAAAACTACACAACTTTTTATCTACATGATGTGAGAGTTTCACCAAGTAAGAGCGTCTACAATCTACATGATTCAGATAATATGTTGATCTTTGTTACATATTATTATCGCATCTCCGGTGGAAAGCACCTTCTTAGATCGTAAAAAGGCATAGGATATATACAAATATAAATTACCTCCTGTTTGTCAATATCGCCAGCATACAATTTCACCCTTTCAGCGCCGATTTTCTTGATCTCGATGGGTCGAATGGCGTTGATGGCCTTGGCAAAGATGGCGTTCTCCGCACGCTTCAACACCTCATTGGTCACCTTTCCGGACTTGTCTGATTTCGTGTCGGACTGACAACTGTCCTTGGGGCTCAATACAACATCATCGTCCACCTCCCATTTCGATATCTCCGGCACCGGAGCTAAAATGTCGCTCTTGTCGATTTCCGTCTTCAAATCTATATCAGTGGTGTGTAATTCCAAGACGTCCTTTTCCTCTTCTTCCATTTCCTTGATCTCGCCTTCCTCCATCGGTTCATCCAAACCCATCGTTTCACTTTCCACTCTTTCTTCGAATGATGTGTCTTCTTCTAGCTTGCCGTAACTCTCTACTATTTTTACATCCACTTGGTCTGTCATTTCATCGTACAGGTCTTGTTTGAAGTCGGGTTCTCGCTCTTCGATATGTTGCTGTTTTTTTTCAAGTTTTGAATCTTCCACGTCTGACGGTTGACGTTCCGCAGGGGAAGGATTTCTGACGGCTGCTTCTGATCCCTTGTCTTCTAATTTGGGTTTCTCTTTAACAATCCTTTCAATGTTTCCCTGTGGCGTGTTCTCATCCTCAACTACCTCTTTGGTTTCTTCTGCCTTTTTTGGAACCTTTTTCTCTTCCTTAGACTTTTTCTCCTTGCTATCCTTGTCTTTTTTATGCTTGTCTCGCTTTTCTTTCTTTTTCTTTTTGTCGGTATCTTTCTTTTCTTTGTGATGCTTCTTCTTCTCTTTACCTCGTTTCTTTTCGTCATCAGACCTCCTGTCCCTTTCATCGGAAGATTCCCTTCTTTTTCTTCTGTCTCGTCGATCCAACGTGTCTCTATCTCTAGATTTGGATCTTCTCTTTGGAGTAGTTGTATTCCTCGATCTCTCTGGAGTTCTGCTTCTTTTTTCTCGTCTTCGTTTTCTCTCCCTGTCTCTATCCTTGTCTCTGTCTTTTCTGTCCGAATTCTTTTCTTCCTTTTCCTTCTCGTCCCGTCTCGGGGTTCCCGCACGTGGCGGTGGCTCGTCTACACCTAAATTCAATTATAAAAATCAAAATCAGTCTGATAAATTTTTGGAAATTGAAGAAGACGCTGAACAAAAGAAGTTTTGTCATCACTATGGTGGCACATGCAGCTGAAAGAAATCAATTAGTGCACAGAGCAAAATATTGTGAATTACGATCAAAGAAATAATGGAGCACTTAAAAGGATTGGCATCGCCCAATGACTATAAAAGTATAATCATGTTCACGGGCTAATAAATTGCTGAGGCGTTAATACTGACCAGGAGGTGCAAGTTCATCGTCAACACCAGGCGGTCGAATGTCTTGGTACTGCCTTTGGGTCGGTTGAATGTTGTGTATGGTTTGCGGAAATGGTTGGTTGTAGGACGTTGGCGGAAAGTCCCTTCCGTGAGGAATCTGGCCAAACCTAAACACATCAAGAAAGATAAGATCGTTAGCAACGTACACATGTATAGGGGTGTCATTGATTCTCCGCATGGCACTTGCCCTTGCACCCAAATGCATTCACATCGCGTAATAGTGTCAAAATGATTCAAGTTTAGAGCAGGTGCAATTGTTTCAAGAAAATAATTCACAGACGCCTAAGCGTAGTGTATGTGAAATTTTCGGATCACATATAGGTTCGTCAAATCCACATATGATATAACGACGCTAACGTTTCGTCCTCCTCGACAAAGTACCGCGGAAAGGCTGGCGAAGTAGCAGAAACGTTAGTAGTCATGCGTGTTTCCATTAACTGTCGGGAACAGTAAGATAAATTGCATTGTCAGTAGAAGATCCATTAAGGATAATAGATGTGATAGTCAATCTAGTGGAATGTCGAAGCTTAACGTTTTGAATTCTCAAATGCTTGTCAGGATACTAGTTTATTTTTATCAACATCAATCCTACTTAGGCTTCATTTGACCTCAGAGAAACAAGGAAGTTTGTTTTTTATCGCAATCTCAGCAGAAACCTCCAGACTTGCTCCATCTCAGAAACAGCAGGTCTTCCTAGCCGCGAGGAAGAACGTGAGGTAATATTCTGAAAAATACGTGTTTCAGTTGTTCAAGTGAATGAAAGTATAGTAATAAAATTACTTTGAAAGATTAAGTCACATTCAAATTCATAGCGTGATGTGAATGATGTAGGTTCATGAATAACATGCCAGGGAACATTTCGGAATACAATTGCAACCGTAAAAGTAATTGCGCCAAACAACAGCAACAATCTGATTGAGGATAGAAAAGTAAAATGTTCAGTGTTTGGTGCAATTTTTTCACAGCTTCCATTCAACTACGAGTTAAACCAAACCGGCGAGCTAGCCCTCAACGGCGGAAGTTTGTATCGTTCCTGGCGAAGCTGCAACTTCTGTTTGTACTCCTTGCTCAATCCAACCCACCTAAAACAGATCTTATTATAGAAGTTATGTATTTTTCAAAAAAACAAACCTGCTGTTTGTGAATCTTTTTATTGTGTATTCACTTTACAGATCTTCTCTGATACAACATTGTAACAATAAAATGATAAAGAGTAAAAACAAAATAAAATAATACACTGATAATTTTAGATAATCATTGCAAAATATCATCGATCTTTCGAGATCGTGCCATTTTAGAATGATTTTTACAGAAAAAATACATAATTCCCATAAAATGTTGAGTTGTACATGTTTTTATCAATACTGAATAATTGTGAGGTCTGATAGCAAAATTTCATCACTAACCTTTTTCAGCCCGTATTACGTAGTTTTTCGACATACAATTTAAATTCCCACCCATATAGTTATTAACCATTGATGTTTTTAAAAATAATTAGAAGCATTAATTTGTTTACCGTCACAGATTTTATTTTGCAATGAACCTGGCCTCGGTTTCATAGAATAGATATGCACTTATAAACTATATTTAAAAAGATTATATGAAAGTGAATTTCTTCGTTTTTTTGTTTTAGGATGAAAATAAATCCAAAATGTTACTATCAGACCTAATGTATAGTGAATCCATGCCAGCACTTTGACATAAAAAATTTCTTTGGAAATGATCAGCTATTCTCATGCATTCACTAATGTTCATATAATATATAATGATAAAGTTGACAATATTACAATATATAGTCTACAAAATAAATTATTATCACAAGCAATCACATAATTAGGATATCACAATACTTTTAGCATATCACAGAAACTATTTGAGAAATTATTAGTGAATAGGCAGACAAGGTAATCCAGAATAAAATCCACATCAATTCCAAATCAACTATTTTTCAGTACAATTTTCTTGAGAATAAACAATTGTGAAGGTGAGAAATGTATATATTTTGAGAATGGGGAAATAGTGACGAACAATAGGGAATCAATCCAGAAGCAGAAATATATAAAAAATTCACTCACGTTCACAATTTTTATAACTTCTTATCAGCATGACAATAAAAATGTTTGGAGTGGATTTCTATTTGCACGTCTACATATTACGACATAAGAGACACCAGTATATTTCAGAAATTTTGAGCGCCACAAAATCATCTTCAATCAACACTTATGTAATCGGATAACTTTTGCCATATAGTTGAATTTGCACAATATGTAGCATGAGCTTCAAGATTAGCTTTTTGCAATAAATTATTGATTCGTATCTTGACGTTGAATCTCACGAAACCAACAATGATACAATGTGTATGTACCAACAAATACTTCTTATCAAGTGACATATTATGTCCACTTAGTTCAAATAAGCTATATTTCCTGATAAAACGGAAAGAACATGATATATTTATAAAATATTACGGATATTAACATTTTACTAAGTCAACGTTATATGTAAACTCATGGAAAATCATCTGTCATTATAAAAAGGTTATTTATGTACCGTCATGTGAACTTGAATAAAAGCAGTTACAATTCGGTAAAAACTAATGACCTAACCTCTAAATGTGATCGAGAAGTTAGGTTATGTTATCTATGACATGGCTTCACCAATAAATACTGAATGAAACTATAATATTCCCTCGGATACTTCAACGCGATTTAACAACAGCTGATTAAGCCTTTTGAGTTAATTTTATATGTGTATATATTTGTATTAGGTATTGACCAACATTTGAGAGCAACGAACATTCTATGATTTGGATTTGTTGCCGTTGTCAATAGTACTTTTGGTGGCGAATGAATTCAATATATACCAGCTAATCAGCTGCTCCACTTCAAATTGACTGGAAGTACACCTCCCCAAATTGATGAAAATCATTTATTGAGAGCACAATGGTGATTTTCATAGTGTTAGTCTCATTATTCTGAAAATCTTCCGCGCAATATCAAATCATACCCAGACTTAATTAGAAATGCTAAAATGTTCTAATTTGGTGAAGGTCCCTCAATTTTGGGAATGTGCAGATTTGTAACTGGTTTAATGCAGGATTTCATGATTGTACCTAGTGCCGCGTTCATATTTTTGTAACATTTTAGTGTAAAAATACCAGCATACCATTTAGATAATCAAAATATTTAGGCATAATACTGAGCTCAAATATGAGAATATTTGAGCAATTATTAGTATACGAAATTTGGTGTAGATATATATGATTAATCAATCTACTGTCACACATTTGAAATACTTCCCATTCAACTAGAAAACTAGTTAGTTGCTTGCTAGTTTTGAACACATACAATATGAATTATATGGAACAACTGTGTATAACATGCATCTTTAATGTTAAAAGTTATAATAGATGTCAAAATAAAGTTAACAAAAAAATATTCTGCATCATTCATTATATACAGTGAAATGATAACAGTCAGTTATTGGACGTAATGTCCATGATAAGTTGTAAATATATAATTAATTAATCTGAAATTAAGATACTTGAGAGAATTAAACTTAACATTTTCCACATATTTTGTAGTTGAGACATATCTTCTGTAGGTTGATGACTAACATTAGAATATCATACATATATGACTAGTGACTACCCCTTATATTGTTATGAGCATTACAAGCCTATTTTTAAAACAAAATCTCTAAATTATAACATTTCGGTTGAGAGTAATGGCTTCATAAAACATTCAACAATATCACATGCAACAAATCTATCAGGTATTCTAAGTGTTATGTGTGATCGAAGGTCTCTACAGCACCATATTGTTCATAATATAAATTTAAAATTTCGTCAAGATTGAGAAGAAAAGAGTAATAATTTTCCTGATTTCTTCCAAAAAAATGTTTAACGAGAAAAGCATACATTAATAATATATTAAAAAAATCGTAGACTATTTATGAAATATGAGACAATATATACTGCATTCATTCATCTCTAAGCAGTCGTTGACAGTATTTAAAGTTAACCCTATCAAGAAACGCTCAACAGGGGACATCTTGGTAAAAAGAGAAGTTACACAAAAATGTACTCATACTTTCTAAGCTTTAGCACGCTCTTGACATATTGACTGCAGACATTGTGTTTTTATTCCTCTACTTGTAAAGAAGTGATTATATTAACATATGCTTTTCCAAAACAACTACAACGAACATCGCACAAAATATAATACGTGTGTGATTGATCACCTGCAACTTGTGTGGGATGAGCGTACCTGTTTGGCTGATAACCGGGCGGCACTCCCCCTGGCTGCGGTCCTCCGTAGTACTCTTGGGGCGGTGCGGACCATTGCTGCGCTGGAGGCGGTCCTCCCCTGCTCCCGTCAAAGTATCTGTCTCTGTCCCTTTCGCGCGATCGCCTGTCTCGCGGTGGCCCCCTGCCGCCGCCGCCACTGCCGCCTCGGCCCCCGAACTCGCGATCGTCCTCGAAGGAACGCTCTCGGCCCACGTAACGCGACCTGGAACAAGAGAGAAGCTGGGTGAGGCGCGCTATTGCCAACTTTACACCTTTTCTATTCGGATAATTTTGATAAGACGCAAAAGTGGGGCGTTAAATGCTGTATTTCGAACTTTGACTGTCCATATAATTTTGGGTGTTGCGACGTTTCGATTGATTTACTATTTTCAATCGTCTTCAGCTGAACTGCAGAACATGTCCCTTTATAGCTACTTTCTGGCTGGCGTGTTGTTTTTGCGGCTAGTCCTGATTGGGGCTCGTATGGAGCCCCGGTTGATCGACGTGCTTTTCTGCTGACGTGGCTGTTGGGAGGTTATTTCGTGTTCAAGTTCTTTCGGTCCAGCTGTAGTTTCCGTCATTTTTCATATGAGTGGCTGCCATGTGGTTTTCATTTCTACACTAGCTTTGCTAAAAACTTGGTCGGTATTGGCGATGTCAATGACCTTAGCGTCGTTCCTCATTATTTTATGACGTTCTGTCCATGCGTGGTCAGCTATTTCCTGTCTCTATCCGTTGTGTGTTCAGTCGGTGCTTCAGAATATACGTTTGGGAAACAAAGAGACCGCTAGAAGTAAAAATTAAGGAATACTGACTGAACATAACGTACAACGAGCTGGCAGTAAAATTAGCTGAGCACGCATGGACAGAACACCATAAAATATTGTGGAATGACGCTTATGTTTTTGACAAGAAACCGTTCTCGTATCGACGAAAATTCGAGGAGGCAGCTTTGATGGCCAATACCGGCAAAGCTAGCGATAAAACCAATATGTCAGAAGAAAAATGAAGAAACTACAGCTGAATCGAACGAAAATGAAAATGATTGTGACACGCAATATCCTCCCAACAGCCACGTCAGCAGAAATCTACGTCGCTCAGGCGGAACGCAATCCAAACCAATCAAGACTAGCCGCAAAAAAAACACGCCAGCCCTCTGGTAGTATAAGTAGCTGAGAAGGGACATGTTCGCCAGTTCTCCTGAAGACGATTGAAGATAGTAAATCAATGGAAATGACGTGTCGTGATACTCAAAATTATATAGACAATGGATAAAGTCCGAAACACAGCATTTCAAATATCAACGTTATCTAAAATTTGAAACAAGAGTTGGGCTGTTCAGCTTGACTAAATGACCGACTGTGCGCTGGAAGCTTTTTGGAAGTATAGCCTAGTTTTCATGGGTCAAGTATCATTTTCAATTTACTTGAACAAGTAACTGCATCAAGTATTCAAGTCTGAAGAGCGTTTACTTTAGCTTTAGACATCTTGAACATGTTAATAGTATTTCAAATCGCTTGACTTGCCTGGCGTCAGGTTCAAGTTCTTCCTAAAGTGTTTAAATATTCGTTTATACACTGGCTACTTGATCCATATAAACTGAGGTTATGTCAGCTGAACACCTGTCATAATCAGTGCACTCAAAAACATTTTTATTAAATAACGCATAACGTACTAAAAATGTTTGTTGCTGGCAAATTTTTATTGGTGAAAAGTGCGCTACTGATTAGGACGCATAGCAAAAGTTTAATGATAGTTACTACAATGTTAGTATAACTAACTAATTATAAACATGCATGAACCATTTATAATATTGGTTAAACATATATCTTTAACAAAAGAGTCGTTCTATATATAAATGCCTTTTTAATACATTTTTGCCAGATTTACACTTTGAACGAATCTTTTGTTGCCGATTTGTACAAACGTAAAATATATAAATCACAAACATCCTACAAGGCTACATGCAATATATTTTAAATGCTCCAGAGTATTGTCAAGTATCTTGAGATTGATATGATAGAACAATAGCTTGACAAGACAAATAATCTATGCTAGATTTGATAACTCTTAACATTAGATTCATGGTAGGACGGATTTAGCTAGATGACAAGTAACCCTAATTGTCTTTGTAAAAAGACAATTTTGAGTCTGACGAAGATTTAAATATTAAATCGAAACGCGTCACAATAGCAGAATTTATTTGTGAAAGCTTGTGCTTACATTCAAGTTTTATGATGGAAGAATTCCACCAAGTAAGAACACCTACAATGTATATAATCAGAACCACACATTCGTAGAAAACGGAATACTGAGTATGTATTGTAATTTGATGAAGGTTGAATTGACAATCGAAACGTGAATAAAATTTTACATTTTCTTACGAATACATTTTTGATCAAGGGCCAGTTGAAGTTCAACGAGTTACATCAATCCTCACAATCACTACAAATCCACAACATACTACTTTGAGATGAATGACCTTACTACAAATCTATGAGATTAAACTACCAAAAAAGTGCAAACTACAAAACGAAAACACAAAATCGGAGAATACCAACTGCTAGCAAGATACCGAGACACATTTCCGCTTTAATGTCTGTAAAGCTATTTTTTTTTCAATTAAGCTTAGATAGTCGCTATGATAAAAGTGCAAGTTTAGGAGGTTGTCGGTTCGATTCCCACCGACAACATAAGTTTTCTTTCATTTTATTCCCCAATTGCACTGAATTCAAATTAGTATAGTTGCGCTTTTATTTTAGGCACTATCTGAGCTGTTTAGAAACAATAAATAGCTTTACAGAAAAAGTAAGCTGTGACAATCTGCCCGATTGGCAACAACAAACATGCCCATGCTTGTCCTCCGACCACTGACCTTGGCGGTGGGGACCTGGAACGTCTGCCCACAGCAACTGGGGACGGCGATCGGTATCTGGGCGGCTTTCGCGATGGCGGGGGCGGTGAACCCCGTCTCAGAGGTGACCTGTAAGGGGGCGGCGGACTACCTCTACGGCTACCCGAAAATGACCTGCTGCGGGACCTGCAATCACACACGGCCACTTATTTTTATTATTCGTTCTACCTCAGAACAAGGTATTACAGTAACGCGGTCGAATGAAACATGCGAAGAGCTGCAATTTAAAGCAGCGAACACAAACAAAATTTCGCATATAGTAACAGGAATATCGATCGAAAATTGAGTACTAAATAAAAGCCAAAAATGCATAACTAAAAAACGGGACTAAGCATAAAACACCAAATGAAAAAATACAGATTGTAAAGATGACAATGGAAATAAAAACAATATATTTATGAGTTCGCCTGGGCTAGCCTATTACTAAAAACGTAAAAGAAACCATCCTTAGGCCATTATTACACAATCATATTTCTGTCATATACATATATGACCAATATGGCCATGAAGGCAGGCGATATTTAGTATGTAAGATATCAAGTGATTACAGTCATTCAATGATCAAACATATTAGCTTAATAGGATGGCAAAATATGATATATTTTCCAATCAAATACTGTGACCATACATATTGATCATAGATATTTAACATGGAAATATGATTGGTTGATATTGGTCTGGCTGAGGGCTTTGATCTCGTATTTCTGCGACTGGAAAAACCTCGATATACTATTACCATCATTAAAAGAATTCAATCAATACAAATCTATACATACAAAAATTTTGGAAACTTAATGAATATTCAAACAATACATTGAGAATTTTAGAGCAATATTTTAGGCTTGTACACAAAATAGAAAAAACGGAAGGATAAAACTACTTGACAACATAATATTAACAGAGATCTTAATTAGTAGGCATTTTAACGATCATAAAGTGTTTTAGTAAGAATAAGTTGAATAACTGGAAGTATTTATACCTAGCTGTAGAAGGTAAATATAAACTAAAGACTGTGTGGGGGGTTAGTATTAAAGTAATACATTGATTCATTTGCACTAAATATAATATCACTCAAACATCATTGGATTATTCTCATTATAAGTATTGGGATACCCACATTGAAGCTTGTTCCAGCAATCAATGGTCTGTCACAAACAAACATGATGTATTTGTTATTAATTTGATTAAGTCATAAAGGAGGTTTTGATTATCGCACTGATACTTACAACATCAAAAACAAGTTGAATCAATTTTGTCTACATGACAAACCTGATCATGATGAAATATATTCACAGAAATATGAGAGTTCCAGTTATTCAAACTTGCAAGGAGAATATCAAACATGTGCATCGTTGTTTCCTATTTTTTATGCATGTTATAGGAGAGGGTTTCGACAATGCCATTTGTTTACCGTATGTAGTACCCCTATATCTTATTTTTTGTAAGTTTTGTGGGTTTGAGTTATTCGAATGCAAAGCTCAAAATGAGCCAACTTTTAATTGATTTTTTACACTCATTGAAGAGACTCCGCTCAATAATACGTATATATATATATATATATATATATATATATATATATATATATATATATATATAAAACTTGAAGTATCTTTCGATTCATATGTACGACACTCCCCTTTTTGAACGCAATTAACTGTTTGTAATTTCTAACAAGCTACAGCATGCTGATGTCACCGACGACGGTCACTGACCTTGGCGGAGGGGACCTGGAGCGTCTCCCCCCAGTGACTGGGGACGGCGACCGGTATCTGGGCGCCTTTCGCGATGCGGGGGGCTGTGACCCCCTTCTTAGGGGTGACCTGTAAGGGGGCGGCGGACTGCCCCTGCGGCTGCCAGAGAACGACCTGCTGCGGGACCTGCAATCACACACCGACACGTTTGGGTTGTGTCACGATACGGGCACATCGGCATGCCGAGAACGGTGCAAAAATTATATTGTCACGCACTAGAATGTGGTCTCGTTGAAACCACATATACGTAAGTACAAAATGAAATCACTATGATGAAGATATTCTTGATTACTTTCAAGAACCTTAGTATGAACTATTATGTGGTTTCAATTAGCGGCCAGTATAAAATAGAATGAACCGCAATCTGATCGTAAATCAAATGGATTTGAAGCTATACATCGTCGACTAACCTGCTCAAAGAGAAGGACCTGGAGCGGGACCTCGATCTGGAACCCCGCCTGGGCCTATTGCCCATCGGCGACCTCGATCGTTGCCTCCGCCTCATCGGGGGAGGCGTCCTGCTGCCGCTCCGACTTCGACTGCGGCTGAAACTGCGTCTCATCCTGCGGAATTGGCGACGTTTTTGCTCATCCTTTTCGCGCAGCATCCGGTTGAAGGCGGCCAGCGGATCATCTATCACTCTGCGAATGTTCACATATTCAACAGTATACAAATATTTGGGTCAATTCGAGAGTTCCACAGTGGCATAATGCCTTAAATAACAAATATACCTACCCAGGAGGTGTCCTGTCTCTCTGTCTCCTCCCATAATCCCTCCTCGATCCTGGGGGGTAGTTGGGATTGAAAGGAGGTGGACCTCCCATCGGAGGTCTGCTAGCATCGAACATCGGTCTTGGTTGCATGGGGAATGGTCTGTATAGGAAATGTTCAATGTAATAAAGTTGTTCTCTCAAACACATCCTTATATGTTAGCAAGGCATGTAACATTATCAGTGTTTTATGTGTTAAATAGCAGCCAACATGCAAAGGATTGCACAGTAAAGTAGAGCATGCAGAAAATAGTTGAGTTTTCTTGAACTTTTCGGCAAGTTACAAAAGTGTTTTCCCATACAAAGAACAGTCTGAAGATAATGGGAAAGCAGAAATTCTGAATTTGTACCAATACTGTGTGAGTTTCCTTAAAGTTCAGTTACCAGAAGTGATACAAGCAGCAAAACTGTAAGACATTTACAAAAGTATGACTTTTGGAAGACGCTTGTTTGAGGCGTCGGAAGCTTGACCTGGTGAGGATGCGACCGTTGGGCCCCTCTAGGGTTTTCTGTACTGGCGACTCTTGGTGTTATTATGTGCGAAACAGCTCGATCGGACACATGCCATGATCGTATCTATAGAATAGGGTCAGATCAGCCACTATTCTTCGATGTTCGAGACTCTGGAGGTCATTTGCAAGATCACGTGCATCCACTAGACGTATTACGCGTTTCTGGATCTTGCCCAGAAGCTCATGGAGTGCTTCGCAGCACATTCCCACACGTCACAGCAGTATTCCAGCAATGGTCTGATCTTAGCTGTCGAGTAGCTGGACTTGTTCTGGTGAATACAACCTTTTGGAACGGAAAAGAACGCCCCGCATTTGAGGAGCCAAACAAGCTTCTTAAAAAATGGAGAGCATTCAAAGGCTTCTGAAAATTGAGGTAAGAGCAAGAGTTGTCTAATAGCGACAGTTGATGCATTTCGCTTAACAAATGGCAAATCCTACTGCAGATCGGTGGTATTTGACTGTTTCATTCATTCAACATCACATGAAATGTTAGTGATAATGCGAGTGTAATAAGAACACGACTACACTAAAGCAACGATTGTTAGATGAGCTACAATAAAACCAGCATGCAATCATCCTCACGGATAATGTTACAGTCGTACCCTGGCGGCATATAAGGCGGAGGGGCGACGGTGCCTGGGGGCGGTAACCTGAAATTGGGCGGAGGTGGACCCTGCGTCGGCGGGAAACTGTTCATCGGCGGCTGCCCGCCCGGTCCAGAGTACGTTGTTGGGATGCTTTGAGGCGGGGGACCCTAAGGGCAGATACAAATTCGATCAATTATCGTATATATCTGTAATTACATGGCTACTAAAATAGCATTATCTGATTTTACTTGAATAGCTTAAAGCTTTGTAGCTATCAAATTACCTGCATTGTTGGAGCAACCCCTATAACAGGGGGTATAGTACCAGGAGGTGGGGCTGAGTTATAATCTGTAGAGTTGCCAAAGTGCGATCGAGATGGCTCGTCTACAGTTGGTGTAAGCGATCTTCCTTCACTTTAATAACAAAAAAATTAAAATCAAATGTCAATTGATGCAGATCTATAAAATTCATCATGATCACAAGTGACCATTTAGATTATTGTTTTGGCGAGTACTTTTTTTCCGAATTCGTTGATCAATAAAACCTAAGAAGTGGTGAATGGGAGAGTTTGTATTTCCATAGCATATTTTTGTAGCAACCATAGGGTAGAAACCGATACTATGATTAATAAAATGGAGTTCGTGCGAGTCTCTTGACGTGTGCGATTTCAGGTAAGTGTGCGGTTAGTTTACTAACCTTCCTCTGTTCTTTAATTCTCTTCTATATCTGTTAAAATTTTAATAACCTTATACTGAATTAAAAAAAAACGAACAATATCTGCCATTTGATTTAGTTGAAATCTTTATACATTATCGGATATAAGTGACCTCATGTAGTAAGGCGCAAACCTGATGGAAGTCTACGAGAGGGGGGTGAAACCCCCCCCCCCAGTCAGAGAAATATATCTAGGATCATATTAGGTGAAAATTTCCCAAACAGAAAAGAATGTCAAGGACAAAATAACATTACGGTAGGAGAACACAAAGCAACAATAAAAAAAGCATTTCTTTATAAAGACCATGATGTCGGACCGTATGTGGTTATGTTGGAATCAACAGAAAAAACTGGGGATCATATAGGTAAACACAATCACTTAGAGATTGCAAAAGATATATATGACCTGAATTTAAAGGATATAAAAAAGTATCTATCAAGGGAAAAAACAAACTTGCAACGGATTTTTTAGACTGCAGGGCAGCCAATAATTCAAAAAGGATATAATATCTACATCCCGTATAACTATGTTACATGCAAAGGGATAATTAAAGCAGTGTACAACTCAATATCTGAGGAACAGCCATTAAAGGATTTACAATCTAATTATGAAATATTGGAAATTAAACGATTGAATTAATTGAAATTAAAATTATTGAAAATAATGAAATTGAATATTCACCTACCGGGGCAATACTGATAACATTCGCCAGGGACCGTTCTCCCTAAGGATGTTGAATTGTACTATTTATCCTTCCCAGTTATACCATATATACCACCAGTGACTCAATGTTTTAATTGTATACTTAATGGACATATCAAAACTCAATGCCGAGACAAACATAGATGTTTTAACTGTGGGTCCACTGTGGGTGTACTGTGAGGCAAAAAACGTCGATTATCAGATATCATGTGATCATTGCAATAGTACAGAGCATCATTCAAGCTTAAAGAAATGTCCAGAATTCAGCCGCCAAGGACAAATAATAGAACTAATAGCATTTGAGAATCTGTCATATTTTGATGCTGATAAATCAATTCCAAAATCTTATATATCCAATTCGGAATCTTCACTGAATCAGAATTATAACTATAATCGAAACGATTTTCCTCAACTAGAAAAAGATAATATAACATCAAAGAACTCAACTCCAATTAATCAACGCCGTCTAGTTTCGCATGAAAATTCTGTTAAAACTAAACGAACATATGGACAAGCTTTTAATTCGCAACCAAGAAAAAAAGAATACTACTACAAGACAACAAATCGTATGATAAAGCAGTCCATAATGAGGCACTATTTTTTCCTAATTCTAGACCCTTCCTGACTTCCAAAAATAAAACAATCATGCCTTCTAGTGCAAATCTTCGATCTTCAAGTCAACCGTTTGCGTCAACATCACATAACTACACTAAACATCACATCGACTCCACTCAACAATTTTTTAAAGAATTTCTCAATTTACCTAATGAACAAAAAAAACAACTGTATGACATTAGAACCTACCACTTTAACCAAAACACTCCTTCACAAACAGTACTAAATAACACAAAAGATTCTGATAATGACCTCTTCTGATCTCCACACCAAAATAACATCTATGGAACATCATAATATTTTTCAGTGAAATAATATTAGAAGCTTCAATAGTAACAGGAATAACCTTATGCAATTTATTAGAAAATTTAACCCCGATATTAATCTGTCAAATGAAACTTGGCTTAAAAAAAGACAAATCAGCCCACATTCAGTACTATTATTCGGTAAGATGTGATAGGGATGATGGGAGGGGTAGAGTGGCCACCCTCATAAAAAAACAATCTTAAATACGAGAATATAACGGTTCCCCCAAATTGAATTACTGACCAATAATAGCATCCAATGGATTACCTCAAGGTTCTCCTCCAAGCCTTCTCCTATTTAATTTCTATTTAGCACCATTATTCAATAACATTCCATCCATTTTTGCAATGTGTGATTGTCAGAGTGGGAGATGGCTATATTATTAATATTTACTCCGCTCCTCAAAATAGGATATCTTTTGGATCATTATGTCATTTATTTCTTCAACTTAATGGATATATAATACAAATGGGGGATTTAAATGCTCATCATACAGAATGGGGTAGTGCACGGATTAACCTAAATGGAAGAACTATTATGGATTTAATTCCTATTAATAACCTAGTTGTACTAAACGACGGATCATCCACTAGAATAGTAAATCCACAAGAACAACCCAGTCCTTTGGACATTACTTTGTTCTCATCTGGTCTTGCTTCTTCTTATCATTAGTCAGAAGCCCATGGTGGGATGAAGAATGTTCAGAGAAAATTCGAAATAGGTGGCGTTAAATGCATTCAAGAACAACCCTACTCTGGACAATTACATTAATGCCAAAAGGATCCGAGCTGCAACTAATAGATTTCAGAAAAATAAAAATAAACAGAAATTTAAAGTATTTTGTAATATAGAACAACTGATTCCACACACATCTGGAAAATAATCCAAAAAAAATCCGATAATAAACACATATTTATGAGCAAAAACCTACCCAATCCTCAAATAGCAAATCTACTACTACATAATTTATCAATACGTAACATGGAACCTGAATTCATACTACGGCCTATACAAGAAAATGTACAGTTATTCCATGATAGAACTTGACAATTGTCTAAAATCCCGCAAAGATTCGGCAGTTGGCAGAGATCAGATTTCTTACTCCATGATCTTGAATCTCTCTAATACATTCAAACAAACACTTCTAGATATTTTTAATAAATGCCTGTTAGACCACCCATCCAACGACATGGAAAGAATATGTGACGTTGCCAATATTAAAAATGCATAGGAACCCAAATAATCCTGATAACTACAGACCGCTGATGTTGAGTTCTTGTGATCTAAAGATCTTATAATTATTAATTAAAACCAGATTGGACTGGATGATGGAACACACTCATACATTTCATACTCATTTAACAGGTTTTACGCAGGCGCATACTACCTATGACAACTTAGCTTTCCTGGTATCACATATACAACTAGCATTTTCCGAGGCAGAGTATGTGATGGAATATTTCATAGACATTAAGTCAGCATATGATAATATTAATGTCTGTAAACTGTATTACTACTTAAATGAATTTAATATTCCCGTAGAATTTTGTAACCTTATTTTCAATATTTTGACATACAGGAAATTTTTCATACTCAACAATGAACATCATATTCAGGGACCAATAATAGCATCCAATGGATTACCTCAAGGTTCTCCTCTAAGTCATCTCCTATTTAATTTCTATTTAGCACCAATATTTAATAAGATTCCTATGTGCCTTCTTAGTTATGCTAACATAGTGGAGGATTTGAATGCTGCAGCTAGTATGATAGATACATGGCTACAAGAAAATAACCTTAACATATCCATAGAAAAATGCTCAGGAATTCTGTTTTCTAAGGGACGATTTACAATATTCCTCCCTTGCTGTAAACTCCCAGGCAATACAATTAGTTGATAATTGTAAATATTTAGGTATTACCCTTCAAAAAAACCTTAAATGGGACATACAGATTAGTCAAATAACTACAAAAGCATGTAAAGGAATTCGCCTTCTCAAAATATTCAGCAGAGTTAATTGGGGTATGAATCCAGTTACATTACAGATGCTTTTTAATGTACTTATTAGATCACATTTGGATTATGGTAGTTTTCTCTTACAACTGGCATCCAAAAGCGCATTGAATAAACTAGAGACTACCTTTTATAAGGGTTTAAGGGTTGTTATCGGATGTATGAAATCTACTCCTAAGAACTGTATACTGGCGGAAGCTGATCTCATCGTAGATTATGGCTAAGCAACAAATTTTTAACCAAAAATAAAATTACTTTCATAATTATCCTCTACTACAGGTAATAGAGAAGCTCAGTCAATACTCTGACGATCACACCGGTTATTGGCGGAATAAAAAGGCTCCTCTTTTAGTTACAGCTTTTTAATTGATACAACCCCAGATCGGATATATGTATTCAGGCGAACAACTAGCAAATTATTTACTTGAGTACAATACGCATTTCATCAATATACCTGTTGTTGATTTGTCCATAGAAAAGCAGGATACCAATAAACCACAGAAATTTTTGAGACACACTTCTCGATTAAAACAAACCAACACATTTTATCTTTATGGATGCATCTAAAAAAGGAGAGAAATGTGGTATTGGGGTATATATCTCTGATCTAAAAATTAACTATGCTGAAACATTACCAAATAATCTTAGTATCTGTTCCTGAGAGATTGCAGCTATTAAAAAAGCCTCAGAATTAATTGTAATTAATAACATCCAAAATGCTATTATTTTCACACATAGTCAAGATGCCCTGGCCAAAGTAATCGTAAATCGCTAATTAAAAATGATTTCATTAGAACATGGAAAGAGACTTTTAATACTAAAGGGAAATGGTATCAAGCCATACAGCCATTCTTTGCTAGTAAAACAGGGTTTTCTGAAATTCCGCATATGGACAGACATCACATCACCAACATTATTCGATTAAAGACTTGACACTGCTTTTAAAAACAACATTTACATAACATTGGAATAAAAGCTGACCCCTTCTGTGAATGTGGTCAGGTGAAAAATCTTGATCATATATTTTTTGAATGCCCAATATACAAAATTCATAACTTCGACTTATACAAGGAACTTTTGAGAACAGGGCTAACTGGTCAATTCAATCTTCAAATTAGTTAGTTTCAGCGGACTGTAATATGGCTATGAGCCAGATTTTATTACAGTTAATCTAATGTGGTGCTGGCGAATTGTACCTCAGTTAGTGCAGACTCCAAGCTTTAAAAGAAGATGAATCATAAAATGAAAGTTAAGTCGATTTTCTGACTAAATAAAACAAGATATTCAACTATATCAAACTACCAATTGTTGTTTACAACAATATGGATATGAAAAACAGGTGGTTTAAAACCCCTGATACTTCTATAGATGCTTGAAGCAATGTGACAAATGTGTTGCTACATCTAATAGGTATAGAGGATATCTGGTGTGGATGCAAATATATAGATTGCAGATTAAAAATATTAGCACATTTGCATGATTTTTCCAAGAGTTTCCAGGAAGTGGACAGCCCGGTAATTATAAAAACAGGAGACGAAAAATCATAAGATATCTCACCGTGGCTCCTTGTGATTCGGCGACCTATTAGACCTGGAACTCCTTCTTGGTGAATCATCTCGATCTTTATCCCTGTATTTATGTCTGCTAGACCCTAAAAAATAGGAGCATTGAAAAACAATAATCACTATAAATAACCTACAGATCTATTGAATCGGTTAAACAGATATTTGACCTATTTTATTAAATATTCATTTTATGCTATAAATTAAATGCAATGTTTCACCCTATAAAGAAACCTGGAGAAATACTTATTATCAATCTATAGATTTGGAGATCACTGATTAGATTGTTCTCAGGAACAATACAAAAAAGCTGGAAAGTACTCACTATGCTCCCTAGACGGACTTAGCCTTCGTATTCGTTCTTTGGGCGAGCTTCTTGGCGATACACCAGGTGGACCTTCCTCTGAACCAAATTTACCTCCTTCTCCATTGTCAGCGTCCTGAAAAGGGGACTGTAGTGAAAAAAATAGTTACATAATTATTTATTACGTTAGAGTTCAATACAGTAGAACCCCGATTATCCATTCGCGCTTTATCCGGGCGGCGGATTTTCCATGTGGCGTTTTAAATTGACCAACCGTGTGCGGATCATCCGTGGCTGACGGCCAGAGGATACGGCATGAACGCTGAATGCACTATGTAAGTTTAAGTCTCGGGGAATCTTCAAGTGCGCCCTAGAAAATCCCCCATTTATGTATTTCTTTACTATTTTGCCAACTGCCGACTGACTCGCTAGTTAAACGTAAACAGGCGCACAAAATGCAGCGTACCGGTGCTAATCAAAAGCGTAAACGCAATGTTTTAACTCTTGAACAAAAAATGGAATTTTTAAAACAATTTCAAAATAACATAAGTGGTGCTGTGCTGGCTAAGACATATAACAATGAAAAACAAACTGCTCGTGACATTGAGAAGAAAAGAGCCAAATTACAGAGCTTTGTAGCTAAAGCTGACAGTGCAAAATCTATTTCTGACAGAAAATCTCCAAAAGGGCCTACTTTTCGAGAACTTCATGATGTTATGACCAGGTGGTTCTTACAAAGAAGATCAGAAGACACCAACAGTGCAAGGAATCGCAGCAGACGGCTGCAATACCTGCTAAAACTCTCTTCGTGGCTCCTGGTTTATACCGGGTTATTCACGTTATTCGACACGAAGCATTATGACTAAAGTATCTGATTAAACAAAAATGTTGGATGGATAGGGACCCATTAAAGCTACATTTTAAACATATTTTCATGTTATACAGGGTGTCCCCAAAACACGAAACGTATCAAAGTTGTATTTTTTTAAATAGAACACCCTGTATTTATTTATACTACATTTTCGCAAAATTAACGATATTTCATGCAAGCAAACAAAAAGCGGTGGTTTTTTCAAGTGATTTCACGCAGTATGTACATACATATAAGTATACATATATTATTCAATGTTGTAGTATCACAATTAAAACTTCTATTTTTTTGTTGTATGTATATAGAATCGAGTTTTTTTTCCTCGTTTGTCAGATGCATTTGAATAAATAAAATAGTGAAAAAATGAATCTTTCTCTTTGGATTATCTGTGTTTACGATTATCCGGCAAAGGTTCGGTCCCGATTGGCACGGTTAATAAAGGTTCTACTGTACCATATAAACATAAGAAGTACAAACACAAATTTGTATGAAATACCTGGGTATTTCTAGAATGTTCTGTTGAATCAGCTTCTGAAATAACTGTTCCATGTTCTGCTGGCAACCGTTCTGTCGATTCGGGCACTTGAGGTGGACTTTTCTGCTAACATAAACAGTATAAATGATCAACATGATATACTTCCTGAAATGTACAATTTATCAATAAAAGTATATTTTCCCCATATACGGTAAACATTTACAATTTTTGTCCCATGTGAAAACAAAAAGGTTCCATTAAAGATTGAGAGAGACTGCTATGTTTCTTTTCAGATGAAATCAAGGTACAATTCTTCAATTTAATTATCTAACAAATGTTATATAGGATAAACTAAGGAAGTCTATTAATTAGGACTAGGTTCAAGGGGCACAAAAAAAAATAAACACTAAAGCCGGGTCCACATCAAACCAACAAAACAAAAACGAAACAGCAACTCAATGTTTCCCAACATTTTGGAAACAAAATTGAAACATTTAGGCAACTATTTTGTTTTGTTGGTGTTTCTAGCAACTTTTTATCTTCCCGTCGCCGGTCGGTAAAGATCAAAGAGTTGATGTTTTGTCTGCATTTCTGGCAACCCTGTTGGTCTGATGTGTACGCGCTCGAACAGAAGAATACATCAGACTCTGGTAATGTGGTAATACTCTCCGGTTGCCAAAAAGTTATCACTAAACGTTCTGTTACACTAATGGCATTTCTAAAATTTGTATTTTTCTTCTGTATCGATGGTCCGATGATTTGTATTAAATTTTCAAGGTCAGTACTGGTCATTCTCAAAAAGTTTTTAAAGCTAGATCGCATTTCTCCCCTAATACCGACATCATCTTTTCGTAAATCATCCAGTAATTCCTCAACACAGTGTTTTTGTCGGCTCTTCAGGCTAGGTCTAATCCAAAAACGTTTTTCCTTTTTTTTTTCGTTAAGAATAGAAAACCAGCTGCCATAATAAACAAGTCATTGTTTCTTTGCAATTAACAATTTCGAGCACGCCACATTTTCTTTCAGGGACCAAACAGTTGACTAATCATTTTCTGTATGTGGATAGCTGTTGACAATTTGTTTCTGTTGTCAAAAACTTGCAGTTTTGTTGTGTTGCTGTTTTGTTGGCGGTTTTATTTTGTTAGTTTGATGTGGACCCGGCATAATGAATAAAGACAAAGCTTCTGTATCTAAGAGCCTGATGTTTGCATTACTTTCGTAAAATGACCTGACATGTCATCCTGACAGATAAATGGTTTGCAGCACAGAAAAGGAATATAACACAACAATTAGCTGTAATATTTTATTTATAATCATCCTCTGCAGATGCAAACACAGTCAAACACATGTAGGGTTTAAGAAAGTGGTTTGGGAAGTGACTATGTAACATGTGTAAGTAAATTATTATTCAAGCATTTGGCTCATAAATAGAAAAAACAATATCTTTGATAACCTCCAATAATTGTTAAAAAAAGTAAATACATCTGATTGGCTTCAAAGCCAAAATGATATAATTCCCTCAGTATGCATTCCACTAACCTGGTACAAGACTGATGTATATCTTGGGGGTCTATCTATAGGTTTTTTCACATATCCAGTTGTATTTTTAAACTTGCCTACTGAGGTCCTTATAAACCTGCAAAAAGGATGCTTGTATAACTGGACTGCACTATAAAGACATTGTTCACATGTAGCATAAAATATTGAGGGTATTTTAAAGCAGATTCAGTTTCATTGATGAAAAATAATAATACCAACTGTATTACCATGTTGAAAAAATTCTTATTGTGGTGATTATGAAACAAATGATGTTCAACTTATCTGTATATAAGAATAATGTACCTATTGGGGATGAGGGTGTCAGGTGAAATATCTTTTTCATGGCAATCAGGACATTCATGGTCTTCACTATCTAAAAGCACAAATCTGATGCATTCATCACAGAAACTGTTGCCGCAACATGGGATCATGACAGCATCCATCAAGAGATCATTGCAAATGCTGCAGATCAAATCTTCTGGGATTTCTAATTTTGGTTCTGCTGCTGGTGCTGGAGGAACCTAAAATGAATGTTATATTAATATTGAGCTATCGCCAGCAGCATTAAGGTATGCCATACAAAATATCATGTCTTGGTAGATAACACATGTTAACTCATTACTAGACATAAGTTCTTCACACAGCTTAATGTTATATTTTGTATGACCAAAATATATTAAATGTGAAATAAATCAGATATAAAGTATGTGGATCTTGATATTAACTCACCATTTGGTTATAAGCTTGATGATCTAGAAGTGGTACAGCATACTGTCCATTGGGTGTCATCATTGCTCCTGGAACTTGAGGACCATCAACAGGTACCATAAAGCTTTTAGGAATACCAGTACTTTTCTTGATTTCTATTGGATCCTAAAAGTTATTTTTTCAGCAAAAAAAATCATTTTGTAGTTTGAGTTATAATTAACATTTAATGTTGTGTAATTCTATAAGGTACCATCCATCCACTGAACAAATGCCACCTAAAGAAATTCCTATAGATTATAGATACTCTTAGTGGTGAAACTTTTCTATCAAGATGGAATTGTGTAATTTACACACAATGCTTTACAAATAAGTCATCTTGGCAACATGTTTCAAATTAATCTATCCGCACTATCAGGCTATCAACTTTAGATTAGAACAAGAGTTATAACCACATCATTTAAATCCAGTTAGGTAACAAAATAATTTGGTATTGATGAAACTGTATTTGTGTTTGATGTACTAAAGGATCCAGTGCACACAATTTTATCTTGATGCAAAATACTCATAAATACTATGAATTTTTTATCTAATTGAATTATCTAAGATGAAAGACTGCCTTCAATTGTTCTTAATTTCAACAACACTTTCTTGTCTCTAAGAAATTGCAGAGACGAGATAAAAAAATTCTAATCAGTTTCAGTTATTATCATTCAAAACATTACACTATTATTTCTATTACTTACAGGCCCTAGTGAAAAAGTACAATCCTTAATCCAATGGCCTCCTTGATGACATTTATAACACTTGTAATTAGGGGGAACTGGTCCCATCTGATTTGCACCCCTTATTTTTTGATAACTGAAAAACAAAGGTGATCAAGTAAATCTCATATACAAATTACAAGCCAAATTGATGTAACTTATAAAACTTATCCTGTAGGTTTCGCTCTGATTTATTATACTTTCTACTAGCTGTTAATTGAAACCACATACTGTCTTGGCTACATCAGTAAAGATTCATAATTATGTGGTTTTAATTAGCAGCCAGTAGAAAATATAATGAAGAAAATAAATATGCTATTCTGGTTTTGAATGAAGCATAAAAATAACAAGGGAAAATAAACATGTCTCACTTGCTAGGGTCATAATCTTGAGTAGATTGTGACATCATAGCCTTGATTTTGTCATCCTCAGGAGCATCTAAACTAGACAAGTCGGTTGCTTTTGTTATGGGTCCACCTTCATCTAACTTTGTTGGTGGGGTGTTATCTCCACCATAGCCTTCCCACTGTTTCTGCTTCTGAGCAGCAACTGGTATTCGAGCAATGAGCAGGGAGGTATTTTTTGGTATAAGGACATTCTCATCATTATATACTATAAAAAATATAAAAGACATTAGTCAGATAGAACTAGCTGGTGAAAATATAATTCAAAACATATTTTATTTTATAAAAAGGCTTTGAGTGTGGAGCTAATGTAAAACAATAGCCATATTGTAGTAATATTAGGTAATCTTTTCTCATACTGATTCAGTACACGTTTATGGTAAAATATTAATTATTTCTAGACATTTTGGAACATTATGTGTAGATGAACCCTGTGCATTGATTTATGTTGAACTCCTAGCTTCATTTCGAAATGCATTGTACTATTTGGAGCTCAAAGAGAAAGTTATCTTATCCACAATGTATGGGATGACTTACCTTCCTTAGTTTGGGCGTTAGTAACTTGTAAATCGAAATCTGTACTTTTTCCTATCCGCTTTTGCTGGATGATGGCATTTTTTAGGTCCTTCACAGAAATATGTAGACCATCAAACGTAACCGTATCATACTCCAGCGCAGATTTGAACTTGTAGTGTACAGACATAATACGTTACACACACAAGACACTGAAATATTGCAAATTATGAAATACTACACTGGTTCTCTTCGAAAAGAATACAGGAGACACCGACAGGATATGAAAACGCCGACAATTATCGTGAATAATCACCTTTTACAGCGTTTTGTATAGGAATGCGGATGAAAGGAGGTCCTTTCAAATAAATCACTTTCAAGAAAGTCTGTTTAGTTTACAGTGAAGCATATTTGATCTTATTTTTCAACAAAAAAATTTACAGGAATGAGGCATATAATGGCGTCGCCATTACGTCGCTACTAGTCGCCATCTGGATGTTTGACTTTGACAAGACAATTGACACATGTCGAATATGCAGTGTTGCCGTACTTATAGATGGTTATCGGAGGACATGACGTGGCTAATGAACCGTATTATAAGCATTTAATGTCTGGCTGTCCTCCATCCTAAAAACCTAGTGGTGACGGTGTACAACCAGCTGTATAAACTATCTGAGTGATTTTCCATCTAATCCTCATAATGATTTTTGACGACACGATATAAGGGTTAGATCACGCCCATATTTGAAAATCGATAAAATACGGCTAAGGGCTCTTCTGTTCGAAATTCGAAAAGAAAAATTTCCAACGTTTCATGCCTATGTTTTTGTATTAACTAATGAGCAAAATTAATTCCGAGCTGCAACCAATAAAATTATGATAGCCAGAATGATTGCCAACATCCGGATCGGATAGGCACTAGAAGAAGAGAAGAAAATTAAGAAGCCCACTTAACGAACAACCTTTCATTGATATTTATTTGTTGCCGTTATCAACACTTTTTTATATAGAATGTATTCAAAACATACTGTCTAATCGGCAGCTGCTGTCAAAAAGGTGCGAAGTATTCCCCAAGATAGTATAGCGCTTGATATGCCATCTAACCAATAGGGCATCTCAATCCAAAATACTTATCTCATTCGAGATAGATAATACCAACGACGATAGACCTGGCATCGTATTTTATGAGTTAACAAATCGACTGCAAAATACAAACATAGGGGTTGAGTGGAAGAGTACATTTATTGTGAACTCCACCTTTTGGAGTATGTATGATTTCCATCATCATGTATATTTCCAATAAACATTATTATTCTTATTATTATTATTATTTATGCCTATAGTCAATGATGACTTTGGGCGAGGGGACCAGCAGGGAAAGGGGAAGGTGGCAAGATGGCCGCTTGATGGAGACCATAATTTCTGTTTGTAAACATCGATGACATTTGGATGAATCACGAAATTTGACATGGCGGGAATTTGAAAAAGTACACAATTATACTTACTGATGGAAGGTTACACCTGCAGCTTCAGCCTGGGTGCTGAACAGCTTACACACATAAAAATATTTCACCATTTTGGCAACAAATAATCAAAATTCAAGCCAGACAAAACGGAGAAAATGAACAAAAACTACGATGTCGGATTCGAACGCTCACGTCAAAAATCAAAACGGTTGACAGTGACCTGACGGACACGGTTGACGGTTCGCTTCTATTCAAATTCCGACAGACGTTCAAATTTGCAAATATGAATGAAAAATGATACGTAGCGGCTAGTAGCGGTTAGAATTTACTATAAAGTCATGTTGCCAGCTAGTGTGTGAGGTGTGATTAAAATTGCAGGTTTGTTCTAAATTATAAAGTTATTTTTAACTTTCCTTACTATTCAATGGCTAAGATATTCGTTGTAGAACATATTCATGAGATCTTTTGAACTATCTATGTAAAAAAATTGATGTTATTGTAGTCCTTTGGTGAATTCTGGCAACTGTGCATCAATGTCTGACGAAAGTTTTTGTAAACATACGAGGTCTATCAGTGTTCTATCCTCAGTGGATAATACGGTTTCGATCTGTAAATTTTGTTTTTCGGTTCTATAGACGCTTCATATATTTGTAGTATATACTTAGAAAAGTTTGTACCAGTGGCAACAGCGCATAAGACCCACTTGATGGAGCAGAGGATCCCAAATTTGAATTCAAAATAATTGTTGACTTAATACTTACTGCAAATTTTCAGCCTTTTACACGGATAAAAAATGACATCATTTAAAATAAATAGCCAAGATGTCGAGAATATCAATCCCAATGAAAATAAGTTGGACGATTCTATAGTAGAGCCGGACGGAAAGAAAGAGATTTTTTTTGGATAATAAGATAAGATAATAAGGTTGGGGTCTACGCAAGATGTGGCTCCAAAGCAAAGTCAGTTGCCAGGAAGCTGAAAATGGCGGAGATTATAGTTGTTATTTGATTACGTGAGTAATTGAAATTTTCGTACCAATAGCTGTTTCTAATTATAGGTTAAGTAGAGTATATATAAGTTGTAATATTGCTAGAACCACTTCTCAGTGAACAGCACAGGTGAATAGTTTAAGAGTACCATGGGCCCATCTTTTAGGAGAGGTCTGGAAGGGCATGTAGTTTGTTGATGCTTTCACCATTTTTTTTTTGTAAAACCTTAGTCGAGTTAGAGGCAACAGAAAAAGGAAGATGTTAATGTTAATTATAATGAATAAAGAGGAGTATTTTTTTCGAATGAGATCATACAAATACTATGTTGCTCATTTGAAAGATGGTAAAGGAACATTTTCGTTCGTCCTGTCTCTCGATTTAGAAAATCGTACAAAAAATATGCATCTAATTTTGAGTAATCACAGTTTTGTGAAATTTTATTTTCATTTTAATGGTACCAGACTCCTATTACTTATTTCGAAAATCAGAGTTGTTCAAAAATACAGAGTAAACGGAAATGACTGCACAAAATAGGCTGAAATAGCCATCCAGCAACTTACTGAACAGTGAACATGGTTGGCAATCGTTTAACCGAAAATTCATATTCAAAAATTTTAATAAATATTTGGATAACTACAGGACATACAGAGGCGGCAAATGTGTTAAAGTAAGTAGCATATACAGGATGTGTCTAAAATTAAAATTTCACATTCACATTTAAGCTTTTCAATAAATATTTCTGATACTACATTACATTCAAAAGCTGATTTTATGTAGTATTCAACTAACCAAAAGAGCATAGCGTTTCGCGATGCTAAAATTGATCTAGTTTTACGTATTACAATGTGTGGATCTATGTGGCAAAACCCAGGTTCGACAGTTCTCACACTTGACGACACGGATCTCGTACTAGACGTCAACTTGAAATATAAATAAGGTACCTAACTGATGGAACTCCCGGACTCTGATATGGTCCAGTGAACCGGAAAAATCATCCCCCAATAAATCTCCCAGTGCAAGTGTCCTACAAGAGACCTGATAAAAAACGACAAAGGGGGTTGTCTGTCAATCGCGCAAGTGCCACTATGCGACAACTGCGCTCACCGTCTCACCTGTTTGATTTCCCGCTTTTCCAGACAGTTTTCCGCCAGTCGTCGACCGGCTAGCACGCGCGTTACGCTCTGCTCCACGATTTCCACTTGAGGGAAACGCCACGTGATTCGGTTGTCTCAGGTCTTTCGGGAAGGCTAGCGCGCTATCTGAGTGAAACAGGAATAAGGTAAAAACGATTATATTTTAGAGTTGTCAATATAGGTTATATAGTTTCGCTAGTCGACAGGTGTAGGCATTGAAAATGTTAAGAAATGGTGAATTCCAATTAGTAGAAATGGTGAATGATTGCATTTTTCATACTGAAATTGGCATTATACAGAGAGTTACTTAATGATAGGCTGTAATTACAACTTTGAACTTTTCTGTTTATTTTCATCGGATCTTCTATGCGACATTTTTCGCGTTGAGTGACAGGCATATATTTAGGGGGGGTCCAGGGGGTCCGGACCCCCCCGAAACAATTCGTAATTATATAATAAGGCTCACTTCAGAGTCGCTATTTTTTTACCATGAACCGAGTAGTTGTTAGTCAATTTGCAAAACTGCTTAGAGACTCCAACGACAGTATTGTCAGCATTTCAAGCACTACTACTAGAGTTTGCATCACGCTGGCGGGAGTTTTTCACGATAAGGAAATAATTACCTCGCAGACGCGTCCAGAAGCAGAAAATAAAATACATTCAATCAAATTGAAACTATCTAAACATTACCTACGCTCGACTATATCGCAACAGAGACTAGTTGGGCTATCGTTAATTTCAATTGAAAAAAGCATTTGTAGTGGGAGAATTTTCACAATTTATAAACGATTTTGCTGCGAAAAAAGCACGCAACCTTAAACTATATAGAAATATTAAGGTTTGTTTATTTGGTTTCTCTTAACATAATTTCCTTAATTTTGAATTTTCTGTGATTTTATTTTTATTGTTATTTTTTATTGAATGGTATATCTGTATATTTATAAGGAGTGAATATGAGTTATTTTTCTTGGCCCCTCATGTATTTTTGCTCACAGCCCAGCAAACCCTAAGACCGGCTCTGAAACCTCGGAACACTCAGGTTCCTTGAAATTTGTAACAAAAACTTATCTTCATCGATTTTCTATCATCTACTGACCATTTTATTCATCCTACCAGTGACCGCTGCTACAGTTGAGAGGTCATTTTTGATTATGAAGAGAGTGAAGATTTTCCTTCCGAAATAAAATGCAACACGAAAGATTAAACTCCTTAGCTGTACTTTCGATTCACTGGGACATTTTCATTAGTTAAATGCAATGTTTCTTGACGTTTTTTTTTCACATACACAAAACACATAGACACACACTCACACAGATATATATATGTATATACTTAGTATCTGGACCCCCCCCCGAAACGAAATCCTGGATACGTGCCTGTGAAATGTACTTATTTGTTTGTTTTAAAAGGTCTGCAGTAGTATCACAAAGAATAGAGTGATAGGCAGTTGATGATTCTGAATGACATTCTATTGTAATTCTAGGTCATATCCGGGAGTGTATTTTCGAACAAGTAAAGATGAAGTCCTACAATGCATGGATGATCTTTGCTGGATTGGCGGTTCTGCTACAAAAAAGCTGTTTTGGAGGTGAGCTATGCAAACTGTTAGGATTATACTACCATCCGTAATGGGGAAACATCTAGTAATAACACAGTCTCAATCGGAAAATTTGAAAAAATATCTGGTAGTAGCGGGATTCCAACCCACTTATCTCCAGCTCTCCCGGTTGAGATTCTGGAGAATGGCTTCCGACGTAGCAAACCCAACATTGGCCAGCGTTCTAGATCGAACAAGCTTAGCTTACTTGGCCCAGCTACTAAAAGGTGTTTGTTGATCTCGTAGTAGGATATGTTTTTACTAGTTTTCTAAGCGCGAACTCCTATATCGAGTACACAGTTATGATGCGTCTTGTATAAAATGAACATTCTTCTTAAGTTATATGTTTCTAGCAAAAACGGTAATAACACCTTGTATTATACACTTAATAATTATTGAGTGTATAATACAATTTCAGTCATATTTGCTGCAGATGATTGCGGGATTTGAAAAAATAGAACTATAAGTTTAGAAAAATGAGACTCTACCAATGCCTCTTTCAATTTGAATAATTTACCAAACTGCCGCTTTGTGATGAAGCATCATTGCCCAAAAAAATATCGAGTGTGTATAACATGATCTGCGGCACCGATAAAGTGCGCGCTTAATAATGTCCCTCATTGTTGGAAAGCAGGATTGATTGATCTGATTACTACTGTCATTGTTTTTCTATGAATGCTGTTTTGGATTATCAGAAGGAAATTAGCACACTGTACGCCAAGGGGAGGGATTCACCTCTACCGTCGGGTCCACTTATACCCAGGAACGCATCTCTTAATGATGATTCCACTCATAAAAAGTTAACCTCCATCTATGCGCTGACCACTCCAGTTTGGAGATGATAAATCTCAAGGTGAATCCACATCTACGCTAGAAACCAAATCCTCTACCCAGGAATTCTATCCAATATAATTAGTTTCTTCTGCAATGCAATTTTCAATTTTTTCGTACCGTGGGAACTTATTACTGCAACAACAAACACTCAAGATTATGCATTTTGGTTGAATATTTTTTTATAGAAGGCCTTTGTCTAATTTGTAGTTATTCGTTCAGGAACAACAGAGATATAGCCCACTCCCCTTCTCTCATGCAATTCCTGCTGACCTCTAGCTGGAGCTAGTATACAACTCTTTAATACATTCCAACTATGGAGAATTTGTAAGTCTGTGATAATCTTTTTGTAACAAAAACGCTAGCCTGATGGGCTGTCACCCGTTGAGTCGTTCCATTGTCCTTCTCTATGCAGCTTAGCTCTCACGGACACTAATAATCCTGTATGGGATTACGTTGCTGTACATGGAAGGGTCACTAAACCTGATGAGAGGATATTCAACTTACAACTGCTTACTCGCAAATGGACATACTAAACTTACTAAGGAGGCGGCTATAATGGAAGAACAGCTTCAACTGCTCTTGTATGATGACAATAGACAATGGCATAACTAATGGAGTCCCGCAGTCTGTTGTGACACTGGAACTGAAACTTTCCATCTGCTGCGTGCATGTTTATGATCAGCGGCGTAGTCAGTTGATGTCGGATAACCTTGGTAGTAAAAGTAATAAATTTGAAATCTTCAGACCATAATACAACAGGTTCACAATGACAGTTACTCGGATTGTAGTTCTTTGCTCACAAGCATTCAGAGTAGTAGAAGAAGGTAGATTGATATCTGCAGGTCAATCCGTTTAAGGTTTAACGTAAAACTTTGATATATTTTTGAAACTTGTCCTCGTTTTTTAGCCCAGAACGAGACTGTGGGGGGTCCCTAAAAATGTAGTTAGGAACCAAGTTAATGAATGGGCGAGACTTCGCCAGAAGAAATACTGCAACTTGATGACTGGATGCAGGCATAGGAAACAAATTTCAACCATGCTCAAAAACGATTAAACTAATTTCTTGAAGCAGGAAACAACTTAGTATAGTTACTGAACTCCTCACAGAACACTGTTGCATGGATGAGCACCTGTCCAAACTAATGCTTTGTAATGGGGACCTTAACAGCAGACAATGCAGAAGGAACAGTTAGTCAGCCATTTATGTGGCCTGTGAGTGCAATGAATGACACAATGGCAAGAGGAAATAGCTCTTTGAGAAGCCCAGGCTAGAACCAATCGAGTTCTGTGCAGTTCCAGCAGGAGAACTACACATTAGTACAGGGTTCAATACTGCTAGAATGGGTGCTGAAAGCAATAGTAGTGAACCCACAATAAAGATATAAGGAAAGTATAAAAGGCCATCCTTGATCCTTATTGATGGATGGACCAACGAAAAACGACATACCAACAGCGAGGTCGCGACATAACCAAGTATGGAGACCAAATATAAACGGTTAGATTATGCATCTACGCATTAAAGTATCACGAACTACGAAGTACAAACTGCGGTCTATAAGATTATAAATTCTGCCTAAGAAATTTTTCTTTTGAGGTTGACAAAGGAAAGCATAGAACAGCCTTATTGTGCGTCAGGCGTCGAGCGCTGCATTGCCTCGTTTCGTGGGGTTCATTTTATTTGGAGGCACGCTCGGTTTCGCGGTTTCGCCGACCGATTCATCTTCCGTGTCGCCGACGTAATGAAGTTAAAACAACAATTATCATTCCGTAGGGAGCACCAGCTACGAAATACGTCTTTGTGCGGTCCGTTTGTTTTGTTAAGGTTGCGCTAAATTGATTTTTTTCCTTTCTATTTACTCTGTACGAAACTTATGCCGCAATGAAGGAGTATAAAGGTTGATTCACGTTACACCTGTATATCGGATATCTGTAAGTTTTTGGTGTCGCTGAATACAAATCCGAGATTTGTTTGACCTTATCATGTCAGAGTAGAAGGTGCAAGATCAGAATGGAGAAAACTCACAACAACCAGAAAAAAAAATGACGCCGAGTAGGTTGCAGCTGTACTTCCCATACTATGGTATCTGTTTAGAAATGAGGTTTTGAATTGAATATTATGTGGGAAATGTGTGGATAATCTGCTATGTCTAATTAGAACGCATGATTACCGGGATGAAATTTTTATGGATGATATGTCTTTCACCAACGCGTAAAAGATTTGAGATGTTACCCTTTACGAAACCTTTCCCCTCTAGCTTTGATCTCGTCAATATATTAGTCCGAATCCAGATTTTAATTACAGGAGAGTAGAAAATACCTTCCGGTGGCATAAATCGTGGGTGGCAGATATAAGAAAACTTATAGCTTCAGATATCGTGCAATAATATGAACAGTGATCCTGCGAATTTGCATGTCTTCCACTTTTTCCATTTGAGTTTGATTTTTCCAAAAATAAAGCAACAAATATGACTTGTTCCTCCAAATAACAATTTTATATGAATTTATTGATTTTTGCCTTTATAATTTTAATAATTGTCAGGATTGAAAATACGTCATCTTACAGGCACCCAGTGGTTTGATTGGTGCTGGGCTATCGAAACAGATATTTATCCCCCTCCTTGGCCCCTGATATTCTTGAATACGAAACGAGCTGGACAAAGATATTTCCGTGTACCTCAAACCCTTTGATGTAGAGACTTCTCAAGCAAGGCGATTCGATTCGGCCAGCCGATTTACAGGCGAGGGAGTGTCGTTAAAGGCGGTCCCTAGTCGTCACCAGCGCCGCGAGGCCTTGAAACTTGTACCTCACGCGTACGGAGAGAAGGACGAAGGGAAAAAAATCAGTTCAGCCAGCCAGTCACAACTTAGTCATTTGTTAAAATTTGGAGTACACGAACCCCGAGATATATACATATTACAATTCTACCTGAATATATCAAGGGCAAAACTTCTCCTAAATTTGATTTACTCGAGATGTCAACGGACACACTTTTTCCATATTTGTCCGTGCATGTGGCCTGGTCCCTACGGATGCCATGGTGTATTACAGGGTTGAATAAAAAAATGGGACTGAATTGTTTTTATTGAACGAATCGATGCAAATACTTAGTAGTCCTCGGAATAGCACATATGTGCTCCTACATAATCCGTATAACGCAATTTCTTCTGGAACTCGCTTTCCGGGATACCCTTGGGAGATGCACCTTGTCTCTACCGCCTTCTACCGTGCTGTATCGGTTTTCCTCGTGGTTCCGCTGGAGCCGAGGATTGAGGAAGAAGTCCAGCAAAGCCAGATCTGGACTGTATGGGTCGGGGGCAATGTGTCAGCCGGTGCTTATTCTGGCTTTATTCACTCGAACACTCATGGTAGCATCACCGTAGGCGTCCTTGATCATTCTGAGGGTCTCCGTCGCGTTTTCCCCGAGCTTGAAGCAGAATTTAATGGCGTATCGCAAATCGAGATTTTCCTTCATCTTGGATCACGACGACACTTCTCAACAGAGATTCTCAGCTTGACTGCAGGCGACTGAAAAAAATATCGGTCTCTTCGGAAGGCGGCCAGCTACCACGTCCAGGTACCCTCCACCGCGTTCGCGTTACAGAAATTCAGTCTTACTGATTTTTGATCCTCCCCTGTATATATAAAAAAGTTACGCCTGACTGTTCCCGGCAAATAGCCTGGCTTGGCTCGACACGACAAGAAGTAGCCACTCTGGAAGAGTGTCGAGTACTCGTGAATAAGACAAAAAAGGATGTTTTTTATTATGTTCTTTCACGGCGAAGAAGAAAAAAGGGTTTTGTGCGATGAGAGGATACATCTCTGAAGGTCAGTAGTTATTCTTTGTAATCGATATTTTGAAGTTCTGCCTGTTTAGTATTCGTCACAATATAGTGAGTACGGTAGCGAACAGCAAAGCTACATATCAATAAAAATTATCTTTAAAACTGTTTGTTATAATACATTCAAATCAAATTGGGTCTGTGACGATTGGGTTCAGATTTCTGTATGTAGGACGAGGGGGAATAATACAGTTTATTTTTTGTTGCGGGGAGAGACCAGCGCTTGTAGAACCGCTCATTCGACAGCTTTGGCCCATTAAGTGTGGTAATCGGACGTATTTTTTATCAGTGAAGGGATTTTCCGCTCTGATGCCACTCACTCTCCCTTCTTCTGAGGGACGGTGTCCATTTCTGGGTATAGAGGGTGTTCGTGGAGAAGCAATTGCATTTAGTTAACCAGTTAGATGAAAATCTAAATATGTATTAGTCAGGTTCCAAAACAAGCTTGAATTATCTCAGAATTCGGACGTATTTTTTATCAGTGAAGGGATTTTCCGCTCTGATGCCACTCACTCTCCCTTCTTCTGAGGGACGGTGTCCATTTCTGGGAATAGAGGGTGTTCGTGGAGAAGCAATTGCATTTAGTTAACCAGTTAGATGAAAATCTAAATATGTATTAGTCAGGTTCCAAAACAAGCTTGAATTATCTCAGAATTCGGACGTATTTTTTATCAGTGAAGGGATTTTCCGCTCTGATGCTACTCAATCTCTCTTCTTCTGAGGGATGGTGACTATTTTTAGGGTATAGAGGGGGTTCGTGGAGAAGCAATTGCATTTAGTTGGCGACTTAGATGAAAAACTAAATATGTATTAGTCAGGTTCCAAAACAAGCTTGAATTATCTCAGAATTTGGACGTATTTTTTATCAGTGAAGGGATTTTCGGCTCTGATGCTACTCAATATCTCTTCATCTGAGGGATCGTGACTATTTCCAGGGTATAGACAGGGTTCGTGGAGAAGCAAATGCATTTAGTTGGCCACTTAGATGAAAAACTAAATATGTATTAGTCAGGTTCCAAAACAAGCTTGAATTATCTCAGAATTCGGACGTATTTTTTATCAGTGAAGGGATTTTCCGCTCTGATGCTACTCAATATCTCTTCATCTGAGGGATGGTGACTATTTTTAGGGTATAGAGGGGGTTCGCGGAGAAGCAATTGCATTTAGTTGGCCACTTAGATGAAAAACTAAATATGTATTAGTCAGGTTCCAAAACAAGCTTGAATTATCTCAGAATTCGGACGTATTTTTTATCAGTGAAGGGATTTTCCGCTCTGATGCTACTCAATATCTCTTCTTCTGAGGGATGATGACTATTTTTAGGGTATAGAGGGGGTTCGTGGAGAAGCAATTGCATTTAGTTGGCCACTTAGATGAAAAACTAAATATGTATTAGTCAGGTTCCAAAACAAGCTTGAATTATCTCAGAATCCGGACGTATTTTTTATCAGTGAAGGGATTTTCCGCTCTGATGCTACTCAATATCTCTTCATCTGAGGGATGGTGACTATTTTTAGGGTATAGAGGGGGTTCGCGGAGAAGCAATTGCATTTAGTTGGCCACTTAGATGAAAAACTAAATATGTATTAGTCAGGTTCCAAAACAAGCTTGAATTATCTCAGAATTCGGACGTATTTTTTATCAGTGAAGGGATTTTCCGCTCTGATGCTACTCAATATCTCTTCTTCTGAGGGATGGTGACTATTTTTAGGGTATAGAGGGGGTTCGCGGAGAAGCAATTGCATTTAGTTGGCCAGTTAGATGAAAAACTAAATATGTATTAGTCAGGTTTTAAAACAAGCTTGAATTATCTCAGAATTCGGACGTATTTTTTATCAGTGAAGGGATTTTTCGCTCTGATGCTACTCAATCTCTCTTCTTCTGAGAGATGGTGACTATTTCTAGGGTATAGAGGGGGTTCGTGGAGAAGCAATTGCATTTAGTTGGCCACTTAGATGAAAAACTAAATATGTATTAGTCAGGTTCCAAAACAAGCTTGAATTATCTCAGAATTCGGACGTATTTTTTATCAGTGAAGGGATTTTTCGCTCTGATGCTACTCAATATCTCTTCATCTGAGGGATCGTGACTATTTCTAGGGTATAGAGGGGGTTCGTGGAGAAGCAATTGCATTTAGTTGGCCACTTAGATGAAAAACTAAATATGTATTAGTCAGGTTCCAAAACAAACTCAAATTATCCCAGAATTTACCCGCACATGACTCTGAAGTAAAAAATTTCTGAGGATTTCCATGATTTTCGTATCACGACTATGAAAATAATGATAGAAAATTTATTCTCCAACCTCTGCATACATAACCGTTCTTATGCGAAAGAGAGGCAATTTCCACTGGCAAGCGGCGGATGTAACAATGAAAGAAACGAACCTTAAAGCTAGCGATCAATCTTTTCGAGCTTCTTCTCATCTCCCTACACTACAACATCCGTTCGAGACTAGCGATGTTTTTTTATTTCCCATAAGAAGTCGATGCGCGAAAGGGCGTAAATATATAAAATTACTTTCGCCTTTCACCGCTTTGGATTCAAGCACCATACAAAAAAATGGCATGTAACGAGACCTATTGAAAAAATTCTTGAGGGCATTTCTGAGTCAGGTTGGTCCATCGATTTTTAATGTACTTCTAGTTAAAAAAATATTCCATCTTTCAGCCAGAGAAGTAGTAACGTAACATATTTTTTGCATTAAATCTAGTAAGCTAGTAAAAAATTACTATATTCTGTAAATACTTATTGCTGTAATTCCACGACCTCAAAAAATGGCGTTATATTGTTATATATAAGACAATGGAGGTTTGAAGTAGATGTTATAATGGTATTCAGATATAAGTTTTTTCATCAGATTTTGAAACTATTGAACGTCGAAATAGAATTTAAAAATAAATCCAAAAATTTCATTTTTTAAAATTTCCATAATCTCCAATATTTTCAAAATATACCGTAAGTGGATCAGAAGCTATAAAATCCGAACAAAACTCTTAAGACTGATACAACTACACGTCAGATACAGTCAACTTAATGTCATAAGATAATTAATAGCAATTTCGTCATTCCAGCTCATACAGAAAAATAACAAATTATGTCTCTTTGGGAAAAGAAGTTGACTACGCCCTCAAGTGCCTCATAACTTCATCGACATTCTAGATGGAGTGAGCGGAGTGCCTGCTTAGCTTAGTTGGCTAGCAATCAGAAGGTGTTTGGCGAACCTCGCCAGTACCTCATTTCAGATTTATCTTACACTAAATTTGGTGTTTTGCATCAAATCTTCATTAGTGTTTTATGTGCTTCGAGTATGCCTTAGCTTAGCTTAGCATGAAACGATTAGGTATCATATTATGCATAATCGGAAAATTGATTATTCAAACACCAACTCATAGACAGCCTTCAAATCCATCAATCATGAATATTTCAAAGCTGGTCCAATTCCCGAGACATTTCCTTTGTTAAATGGGATAGTCTGCAAGTCAGGATAAGCGGAATAATAGTTAACTACCTCTGGACCGAGACGGATCCAGCTTTTGGCCAGTAGCGTTTCATGGGATGTAGCTGAAATAGGAATACTTCGGCGTATTGAAAATTGAAACATGGTTTTTAGTACAGATAGTCGATTGAAAATAGCTGAGAAATCCTTAGTTTTACAATAAAGTCAAGCGGGTTTCTTTTGGAATTACCCACTGTTAAAAATACTGTAAACTCAAATCATATTTTTCAGACACCACTCAGATGGGGAAAACAATGTAGGAATCAATTTGTTTTTGTCAATCCAATTACAGACAGAAAGTTAAAAAATGGCGTCAAGTAGGTTGACACTGTACTTCCCCGACTATTGATAATTGGAACTGAGTCGAAAAAAAAATAAAAACAAGCTTTAAATCTTCTATAATTTTGAAATTTCCCTTATTCTTCAAGTTAATAAAATCCATAATCTCGAATATTTTTGAAAATTGATCAAAATCAAACGTCAATGTAACGCCATTGTCGAAATACAATGGCGACACAATCTGGGTCGCCAGATTTGGATAGTCATAAAGTACACTGGAATTTAAATCAGCCTGAGAAGCACTTTTATTGAAACAGCGGATATATTTCTCAGACAAATTCTTTTTTGCTGTTTTATTTAAGAATATATCTTCCCTATTGCAACACGAACAAAATAAAGGTAAAAGTAACGAGAAACGAGGGAGAGATTTGCGGCAACAAAAGTCGCAAGTGGTGAAAATTTCAGGAGGTGCTTAAAATTGTATATGCTTTGTGAATATATTGCTGCAGAGATGTTAACAGCAGTTGCAAGTTGTATTGTTTCTTAATAGATTATTGAAGGTAGCAGGAGGATAGGAGAAAACGTTGTTTATTTTCAGAAAGCCCATATGTAAATTGGGTCTAGAGATCAACATTTCTCAAAATGTACTACATTTAAGCTTTTTCAGAAGGTTCCGACTGTATTAAATATAAATAAATGTAATTTTTGATCGGTGTTCTCAATGTGCAAATATGAAAAAAATACCAGCTCTAATACACCATTGCGACGGTTAACGAAAGCTTATTCAGCACTAAAAATTTCTCAAATATTTTAAAGAGGATATTTTGAATTTCTTTGGACATGGATAGTTCAAGAAAGAAATATTGATTATGCTGTTGGTTTGAACATACTCATCAACAGGCGTCGCTTCACCACACATTTGAATGTTCCCTTCAGAATTGACCTCTTCGCTTGAACTTTACACTGGAAGTAGCACATAATCTAATAGCACTTCTAACCTATTCAATTCATCGATACTTTCATTGATTTTTCGACGAGCTTGAGGAAATTAATCGTACATCAACAAAGGGCATCTTTCGTAGTTCGTCGTGCTATATCGTCCGAGTAGCCTTTCTAACCTCCAGTCAAACTTAATTATTGTCCGCTTGAGTGGAGTTAAAGGACAGTTGCCGAGGCGGCATCCCTGTAGGCCATGACATTTATATTTGCATTCCCGAGGCAATACCAGCGAAAAATCGGAAAAAGTTGGAAATAAAAAAGCTATTCGCAGAGCTATTTGCTGAACGGTTTCAATAATTTACACCAAATGAGGGAATCTCAACCAATAACGGTTAGTTTTGTATTTTTATCTCCCATGCCAAAGGGTTCTGTTTCTATTAAATTTTGATATTTTTACGTCTTCAATATTCTGCTTATGCATCATGATTTCCACTGAGCCTTCCATAAAGGTGATGAAACTCACCGTACGTCAACAAAGGCCATCTTTTGTCGTTCCGTCGTGCTGTATCAGCCGAGTGCCCTTTTTAATCTCCGGCCAAACTCCATTATCATCCTTTTCATTTGAGTCAAAGGAAAGGTGGCAAGGCGACACCGCTCTAGGCCATGACATTTATAGTTGCATATCCGAGAAAATGCCAGTAAAAAATTGGAGGACGGAGGTTAGGGAAAGCGGATCACAGTGTTCTTTGCTCAGGGGCTTCAATTATTTTCGATGGTAATTATTACACGTTCATAAATAGTGCAGAACCGTAGATTGGAGGATAGCTTCAGGACTTCAGGAAAATTACTTTTTACAATGACGTGGTAACGGAAGGAGGTTAGATAGGTGCTCGCTATGTTGAGATTTCGGCAGTTCATGTGGTACCTTCTATGGATTTCATTGGGTCATGGAATTGCCAGCATGCAAGCTATATCTGAATCTTATCGGGCATGTTTGGATTGATCTTAAAAGAAGGAAAAGTTCTAATAATTTTTTCCAAGTGACTGAAATTTATAATTTTCCCAAATTACTTATTTAATAATTTATAAATTTGGGAAACAATGCATTAAGGTTTATAACTACAAATTAATAACAAAATTATTCGGTTACCAATTTTTTTTACGGGAATGGACCTCACCTTCTACCGGAATGTTACTTTTCAAACTTCAATATTCGAAGACAATCCAATTTAAGAATAAAGTGGGTCGAAGGAAAATATCAAGAATTCTCAACATGATTTCGAAAATGGAATTGTCAAACTTTTTGTTGGTGGTTCATTTCAATATCAGCTTTCTATTAAGTTTACGAAGCTTAACCGAACTTTTTCTTTGTTTTGCGTCTGAAAAAGATAATCTAAAGACTTGTCTTGAAGAAGTAAAACCGAAATTATTGGTCCAAATTTATTTAGCTCTCAAAAATTACCGATTACATATACTGGAACGAATTATGAAATAGTTATAACGAATCATATTTTTCTTAATGAATTCGTTAACGTAATTATTTCACAGGGTGTGTTGAAATTATGATAATAAAACATACTTTTGATTACCCATAAATTGTAATTTTAATAACAACGTTTATCTAAATACTGAATGTTCAAGTGAAAATAAATGCAGCTACGTGTTTCTGAGGAAATTCTCGAAATATGTCTTAAACTACAAGTTCTACGTTTTTGAATTTACTGCAAATATTAGGTGAAGTAGTTAAACTGTGTTACAATTTTCGTTGTTGTGCCAAAAGATTTAGTATCACATATGAAAAGAGGTTTTAAATCTTTCCCGTGGTAAAAAAAACATAAAAAACGAAATCGAAGACTTGAGGATGCGATGCGTGAGAAGAAAATAGTCTTCAAAAAGGCAGTGCAAGAACATCGAGAACAGCCATGCGATAACGGCGGCATTTATATTTGCATCGCATTTATGGAGTTGACGGTGACGACCGCCGAACGAGGCGATGCTCCTGAAATAAAATTCTCACTCACCGGAAATAAAGAAAAATTAGGGGGCGGAAGGCACAAAAGACGAATTGCTACGTTCCTGCAAAAATGGTTTAGAACATGGTCGTTTTCTCATAATATTTTCCAAAGGCGTGAGAGGTCAACACTCGTTCCAGTGCGATATCAATTTCGTATTCGACATGAAAAACCGAGGTGCACCTTGATGCCTAAAGAAAAAGTAGTATTACTAGGGTTTATAAATATTTGAAATGTTACATCATGCACTGAAAAGACTGAGCCTTGATATTGAAATAAATCATTGGGGCGGGGGAGTACCTAACTTGACTGAGGTTTTATAAGTGCATATTATGCTCCGTGACAGTTATAATTACTTGCTTATCGACAAAATGGAGACAATATAAAAGTTCGCATTCAGAGGTCTGAAAAACTAACCAAACCGGGAATCGAACCACACACCTGCCGCTGGCCGGGTAGGCTGTGCCAATTGAGCTACGTCAAGCTGCGTATCATCCAAAGGAGCATTTGCAGCGATGTCAAACGTTCATAAATGCCTATGAATGCCTACAACCGTGCTGTTTCCACTGGATAAACATGAATTAACAATGAGCGATTTTCAAGCATTTCTAGGATGTTCCGAATAATTTGCTCTGTTCAAAATTGTGGTTTTTTTCGTGATCTCAATCACATGCTAATGGTATGTATCCATATATAAACGATAAAATGAAATAGAACCTAATCAGAAAACAGCTCTGGGTTTATTAAAAGATCCTGTACATAACATGATCAATCGAAAAATTGAACATATACTAAAACAAAAGCAGATACCTTGGAGTACTGTTCGAAGAGCCACCACAATATGACAAAATATAAGATTAGACAACGTAAGGTTGAAGAAAATGGCAGCTTAAGCGCGTATTTTCACACCTCGTATGCATTTCATTTGTAAACGGTTTACGTAGTCGGTGAGTCCCAGGCTTCAGTCCTTCCAAAAATTAACACCTACCCTCCGACTTATTGGGTGAGGTGCTTTCGTAGCGCAATGGACCCGTTTAGTGTGACGTCACATGTAAGAGCTGGCAACAGCGGCCACTGTCATAAGAAATACAGGAATTAAAGAGCTGTTGCAGTTTCGACCTTATGCATAAGGTTATTAATGTCTACAAAATGACTGAAATTACATAATTAAATTTTTATTAACTCCTTGACTTCAGAAGTATATTTTATTCCTCAAAGTGCTAAATATCTATATAGTTAAATCGCTAAAGAATACTCATGCAAACAGACAAACAATATTGGAAACGTATTATATTAAAAAAAGAGATATTATTCAGGGCATATTTTTAAATTGTATGACGCACACGCAGAATAAAATAAACTTCAAATATGTGTAGATCCAAGGAAATTCTAACCTAGTAATTTACCTCTAGAGGGAGCGCGCGATCCGTAGCAGAGAGACGAAAAGTAAAAGCGCGAGAAAGCTATAGAGATTGCATGTTATATGTAGTCTATTTAGGAAAATATGTAAAAAATTGGTTTTCAAGTGTGTATAAAACATAATGCAATATGAGTTTACTTTCTCCAAAAAGCGAAAATATTGCACTCATGCTAACTACAGAGCAACCAGCCATTTTTATTTTGACCATTTGAATGTTCACAAGTCCTACTACAAATAGGTACTTTTAAATTACCTTTAATTTAAAAATGATTTGCCATCAACCGATATTGTATACATAGAAATATTTTGAAATGTCTTATTCATATGGATTAATGTTTTTTTTGTTAAATAAGTAAATTAAATTCTGAGGAAGCTTTTATTTTTTTATCCTAATGGGCAGAGTACATAAAGTTTAAAATACAACGAACAGTAAGTCAATAATTCCTTTACGACATTGCGCGATGTTGTCATATGTTCTTTGTGACGTCACCACTGAACAGGTCCATTTGTATTCTGTTCGGTAATGCATTCCTACATGCGAATTTGTGTATTGCTTCTACCGAAAAGTGAGGCTTGGGGATATTTTACGGATGGCTTTTTAAAAGAATAACTGTTCATCATGATGAGAAATCTGCTTGTAAATATGATGCTCAGTCATTCGAAAGAATAATTATCCGTATTACGAATGAATATATACATCCATGTTTCATCCCCAAATTCGTCAGAATCCAAATTAAAAATTGAGCGTCCCGTAATGACGCACGTTTTTGTCCTCTGAGCATTTAAAAGCAAATTACGTCGGGCCATAAATATGTCTCGTCTCTCGCCTGAATATATACGCACGGATAAAATACAGAGAAAAAGAGACTCCAATGGCAATTAGAGGTTTTCCATCTTTTAACATTTATATCAAATTATAGGAAGCAGACGTTTTTGCATCAGATATTATGTCCAATAGAACAAAAGCAATGATAAGACAGTTATTTATGAAAATATATGAATATATATATATATATATATAGCGCAATTCACTATCAGTCGAGTGCCGCCCATGTTGTCGATCTGGCTTGTTCTGTTCATCTGCAGTGACTGCTTTTGATAGCGCTGTTTTGTTCTTGTTTTGTTTTTGATGATGCCAAGTTTAAGTGAACAAAGTGCAGATGTAAAAATTTTCTACTGGGTAAAAATGCTGCTAAAACTGTGATGTTGAAAACAGCTTACCAAGATAATATGCTTTGGTAAAAAGTCAAGTGTACGAGTGGTTTGTTCGGTTTAAAAATGGCGACATGTCGATTGATGACAAACCTCGTTCTGGACTGCCCTAGTACATTTTAATACTGAAAAAATTCGAGAGCTTGTGCTCACAGACCGTCGACAGACAATTGATCAAATTTTAGAGATTAGTGGATTATCTTGAAGCTCGACTCATCATCATCATGTCGTCACCCCGTCCAAAAAATGTCGCCAAATCAAATCAAACATCAAAACAATGCTGGGTTGATTTTGTACTTCATTCAGTTTGTTCTACCAGATCAGACCGTCAATCAAACATTTTATTTGTAAGTTTTAAGAAGATTGCGTAACAGCGTTCGTCAAAAAAGACCCGATTTATGGCAGACAGGAGACTGGTTCTTCCACCACGATAACGTACCTGCACACACAGCCAACTCTGTTAGACAGTTTTTGGCTAAAACTTGCTTTTTCTTATTTACCCACATGAAAAGGGGCATGAAAGGACACCAATTTGAGGACATTGAAGAAGTCAAGAAAAAAAAAACGCTGGGAGGAGCTGTCTACCATTCCTAAAGATGATTACAAACTGCCTAGTCAGCGCATGGATTTAGAGTTTAACAATTTCTCCGCAAGCCTAACTACCCAATTATTTTCAATGACCCAGAAACCCACGGCATTGTCTGCCATGATATGTTTCGGCATTAATGTCCTAGCACACGGCACATCGTGAAAATGTCACAGCCGACATTAAACCCTCGGCCAATATTTCAAATGTGCGCAATTTGAATAAATTTGCATCGCCCAGGCGAGTCGAATGAACAGGTAGGGTGTAGTGTACAAATAGGTTCTGTGGAGAAATGATTGCACGAGACTCCCTGCTTGTGTCTTAAAATAAATGTACTACATGATTGGACGGAGATTTATCCAGGCAAAATACCTTACGCCAAATCAATCGCATCAACTTTAACAAACATTCTCAATGACTCAATAAGGCAAGGTGCGCTTCCTCAGACACTGAAAACATCAAAGGTGGTTATCCATACATCAAAAATGCGATATTGATATTAGAGATTTTTGAAACAGTAGTTATATGAACGAATTACTGAGTGAAGGTATTGAATACTTCTCAGTTTGGATTCAGAAAAAAATCTATCTACTATTGTAAGTAGTTCAGTATATCAATGACACCATTAATAATAAAAACTACACTGTGAGTATTTTCAATACGGCCAACCACAACATACGTTTGGAAAACACTAGAAAACGTTGGGTTTCGATGGACATTGTACTTTGTTAATGGAAAGTTACAACATCAAATTAATATTTATTAGATGTGTTGTCCCACAAGGAACAGTACTGGACCCACTTTTTTCAAATATAAACATGGGAGGTCAATCCGAAATTGATTGTATGTGGAACAGATATTTTTTTAATTTGTGGTTTCACAAACAAATACAAGATTAATTACTTCGCATGGTACGCAAAAACGTGTTGACGAATGCATGTCCTAATCCATAATTATAGCAGGAATCAATTCACTATACAAGATGGAAACGCCGGCATCCAAAGAGCAATATTAAAATTGCTCTGGTCGGAAGCTAAACCGCTTGTATATTATTTTATATTGCAGGTTTACCCTTTCGCCAACAGAATTTGTGATATTTTGTCCTATTACTGCTGCGCTGGTAGCCGAAAAGTTAATCGAGCGCATACCGCCAGATAAAAACTATAAATAACCACTTTTGTTTTTATTGCGACCGGAAAAAGGGGTGAGCCGTTTTTTAATGAAATGCCGACGCTTTTGAAGTTGGATTTACTGTTTCTAGAAACAACGGTGTCCGAGTTAGTCAAAATGGAGAAGCCTAAATTGAAAATGAGAATTACGAGGGTTGACTCGATAGTTGTCGCCAACACAACTCTGAGGTATTACGTATGAGAGCTATTTCTTTATGTTAGTTTTGATCATTTTATGAACTTATGTAGGTATTCACTTCATGAAACAGAAATGACGTTCTGTCTGCTAAATAAAAATTGATAAAACAGATTGATTTCATTTCTTAGTTGGATTTTAGACTAGAAAACCCCAGTTGCTTACTTGCCAACTTGGTACGTTTTTAAATGTCGGCTCAATTTAGGATATTATCAGATTACTCCCACGTTGTCCATAAGAACAAGAAACACATATAAGTATATGGATAGGATACTACAATATCATATTTGGGTTGTAAAAATACTAACCAGTTAAATATGTCATTATCTACAATTAGTGTTAGGGGGATAGCGGAGAAATTCCGGGCTGAGAATCATGTGAAAATTGATGAAGATCTATAAAATACAATATATCATATATTACATACTAATGCTGATCCCCTGACAAAAAGAAGGCAAAATATATTTATTATTACTATTAACACATATTCATATGATTTGACTAGGCAGATCTTTAATAAAGTACAATTTGAAAGTTATTGAAATAATTAATCTAGTTGTTGAAACTGTATATACTTTGACGTATATCAGGAAAAACTCGGATATTCGTGGAAAGTAGACAAGAGTACAGTTTGGAAAAGACGCTATGGTGCAAAACAAGCATTACAGTTCTACTCTCGACATGAAACTGGATATTAAACAAGGTTCAATGTATTCGGCAGAACTCAATTCTCACAAGCCACTTAACATTATATACCATATTAACGTATCGCACAGTACATGGCTTTTTCAGTGCTGATATATCATCACTTTCTCTCCCAAGCCATTCCACCTACCTACCTTCAAGCTGCTGATGGAAAAGGTCAAAACCACGTCTCTTTAGTTCTATTCATCCACGAAAAACGTGGTCAACGCGCTTCCACCATTAACGGTTTCAAATATATTTTTGGAGAAAACAAGAAAAACAGTTCTACACAAAATTCATCAGCGCAACCTAAGCCTATTGACTGACCTCAAAAAAATAACCATAACGGACGAAATAAATACCCCATCCAATTGAGCTGGAGTACAAACCGCGTTTCTCTGCATCGAATTCGTATGAAAACAAATCCTCGCATTAGTGTATATCTCCCGCGATTTGGCTGGCTTGAAAAATACGCTTTTTCCGCCCTTTATCGCATTAATATGAAAATGCCGCTGGAAAAACGACCGGGAAACGTCTGTCGCTCGACGGCTTTAAGTGCTTTTTGGGCGTGAAATTCGCACGGAGAATTATAGAGGGCATCAGCCGTTATCTTCATTACTGCGACAAATTAGATTGCGTGAAAAAAAAGCGACTGTGTGACAGCCGGAATACTTCCTGGGATGGTGATGCAGCTCCCTGGAAACATAAACGTTTTTATTCGCTCTCAATTCCATTATCGCTTGAACAGTTAGTGTGTACAGAAAACACAAATGGTTGATTCCACAAGTGCGTCCCTAGTGGCAATGAAGTGTACATGAGAGGATGTTATTCATTTTAGTGATGTTTTGTTTTTACTTCAAAATTATCATATTTACACTACCTAATTATAGAGTGGCGATTTAAGCAGCTTTCCACAGTTTTATATGTTCTAAATTAAATCTGGCAACGATGCCACGTCCAATTGATTCAAACATATTTATTTATAAGTTTATTTGCCATTTGAGGAAAATAGGGTTTATTTCGATTTATATATTTCATTAAAGCAGACTAACATCCCTCCACACTTTCTCTTTATCATCTAATCTAATCTTTGTATATCATTCCTTTTACTACATCAGATCACTGAAGGCAAAAAAGGGTAGTGATGGCTCTCCATCTAGTTCAGAGGAGTGGTCCAGAATCGGTCTTTTATATCTACTTCACAGTATTGCCAATTCTGAGAAATATGTCAAATGTAAAATATACACAGATGAAGCTGGGTAGGAAATAATTGGCGATTCTTTGATTTTAAGAGATTTTATCTCAACAATTGAGTTGTAGATAGATTCCAATCATTAATACACAACAGTGCAAGACAAATCATTTTAGACGAATGAAACTTGTACGTCTTTCAATACCAATTCAATGGATGACATGTAGGTGAGGGAATCCATATATCCTGCTTAGAGAATTCCCAAAATTCCCATTAGTATGTCCTGAGGACAAATGCCCAATATCCCAGCCGGACGAGGAGATAACAGACTTATCTTTCTCCGTTCTAGCCACCAACAATAAATATCAATTTACCCCTTATCAACTAGGACGAATTGCCAGTTATCTCCGAAAACTCTATATCGTCTAGCGGCGGGCAGGCAGCAGGAAATGCCAGCAGGAGCGCGGAGCGTGCACGCGATCGATTCCCAGCAGGAACAATTAATTCGCCGAAACAAAAGGTCCTGCTGGACGGGAAATCATCGGAGCGAGAAATACCGGTCAGGATATCAGCTCTTGCGGCACTCGCCTGGTGGAACTGCCCCAAAGCTGATAAACTTAGAAGCGGGATTGTTTTGTGTACTTGGGAAGGAACATTCATGCAATGTAGAAGATTTTCTGGATAAAGCGATGAAATATCTGCAATTCAATGCAATGCTGCAGAATTTGAATTGAACATTGAACCGTCTGGAGTCTCTTCAAAGAGCATTAACAATAATCGAATTTATCTATGACGGCAGCATGTGTCAAAAGCTGTAGAGGCAGCAGAAACTTCAATACGATTTTCTTTTCAAACAAATGTGGTTTCAATTAATGTTGCGAGTGACTATAGTGCCATCGAAGCTAGAAACACGTTTCTCGATAAAATCAAACAAGAAGCAAAGCATAAATCACGTCCGCGTATCCAAGCAATGGCACGTTCTCCAGTGACACCAGGCAGAGCCTGCGAGATTTCGAGGTGCAAACGATAAGTGACGTATACGCGTAATCCAACCCTTAGGAATCCCCTATCCTACGGGAATCCCGTCTTCGACTCGGAATCTAATAGAATCCGCGGACGTAATAGCAGCCAACATCTCACCTGCTACCCTCCAGCAAAGGATTTGGTGTTGGATGCCTTTGAGAATCCTGCTAGGATCACGTCAAGGAAATTGGGCGTGTTTTTCGTGTACGTTGTGTGTCCACATTTTGTATCGATTTTATTCTAGTGTCACATCTGAAAGGGGTTGTGTGGACACATTCAAAACTATCTACACTGAAAAAAATAGATCTCTATTTAAACATAATATTCATTCAAACCAACTTATATCTGAAAAGAGGAAGGAAACAGAAGACACACTATTACGGTTGAAATTCAAAATAGAACTTTTTTGCCAAAGCAAAAAAAAATTAATGTAATTCTCCCCTCAACACCCAATTTGTGGTCGCTGTTTTTCTTTTGAAAACGATTAAAAGCTTCACAAACATTAAAAAACATAGTTTGAGCGTCACTCCTCTAGCACTGAATCCAAACTACAGTGCTTTTTCGTAAGTTTGTATCACAATTCAATCAAAATCATAAATTACTGCGAGTTGCCCATTGTCGTGGTAGTAAAAAGGAAGAAAATAGCACTATAGATAAAAATTCAGTAATTCACCCAATTGGCCTGACGTATGACCTTTTACTCTTCATTTTCCCCTGGGAGATGAGTTATTTGGGTATACACTGGGCGTTCGGTGGCCGTCCAGAATTTCAACTTTTTCTCGTTAAGCGAAAACAATGGGCTACTCCATCGAACTTTTTATCTCTCGTCTCCCTTTCGCTCCCTTCGTCGATGGTGAGCGGGGTGAGGGGAAGCACGCCGGTAAAAAGTCCCGTTAATGAAGCGACGGCGCGGCGGTCTATTCATATTCTCGCGAATCTCGAAAACAATGAGCGTTGAAACAGTTTATTGGGGCAATCAATGGATTCGGGAGCAGCGCGCCGAAAGATTCGTGATTTTTCGGACAAAAACTCCCCTGGTAAGCTATGCGGATTTTTTCAGAGAATAAACTGTGGCAATAGGAATATCGCTGTATGCTGACACAGTCGTTCATGAAAACATGGGCGAACAGCATGATGTATTTTTCTATTTCAATTTATGAATGGTATCTCATGTGTATGGTTATCCAATCAAACCAAATTTTATATATACGTTTTTGTAAAAATATTAAAATCTGGCGAAATCTTCAAGAGAATATTCTGGCTCCATTTTGGACAACAGCTATTACCGCATCAATTTAAATAAAATAAGAATCCAAGATTATTATAATGTGAAGTTCATTAGTAAATTTAAAGATTTTGACAGTCGCTAGCGTCTATTTATATGAACTAGCTGTCTTTGTTTATAGTCATAAAACTAAATTTGATATAAATAACCAAGATCCAAGGATCTCTTAATACCACCGAAGCATCGCACTGCATCATATCAGAAATCTTATAGCTACATGGGCTGTAAAGTGTTCAATAAACTAGAGGAAAACATGCAGAAAGCACCCACAATTGGCATTTTTAAAAAACAGTTGAAGCGCTTCTTAGCGGAAACACCTTCTACAGCTTGGATGAATTCTTTGCGTAACAGCGTGAACATTTTTTTATTTCAATTCACAATAATTAATGATATGAAAAATTTTGGATCATTATTGCAATGATGATCTCATATGTTTCTTTGACTTTTTTGTTTGTTATGGTGTATACTTACATTATTCAACAAAGGAATGAACTTATTATTATTATTATTACAAGACCAATAGATGATCCGTATGGTACAGCCTTTATCTCAGATATATATAATCAGATATGACGATGTGATAATCTGGCTCTCTTAATATTGTGCATCTTTCCATATAAAATATGTATACAACTTGAGTTGCTGAGTGCGACGGTATTAAATTCAGATCATAAATAAGCAAGCAAACAGCAATGCGTTATACTTGACTAAAACAAAATATTTTACATTAACGCGGCCACATTATTTCGTCCGCTAGGATACTTCTCGAAACTGTAGCTTATTATCTTTAAGAGCAATCAAAATTAAAGAATACAAAGACCTAGGCCAAAGGCTGATCCTTGTGGAACATCCTTTTAATCCTAATCGGATATGACGATGCGGCTTAGCTCTTTATGTTCCGTCCTATAGAAAATATTTATCAGAAGTGAGTTACTGAGCACGCGACGGCATTATAATTTCATTTCATAAGCGAGCGAGCAAACAGAGCAATGCGCCATACTTAACCAAAAGCAAAATAAAAATGTTAATGCAACTACGCTATCCGTGGAGCTACATTCTCGTCTTTTATACATTAGTTTATTTAAGAACTTAAGCCGCACCGAAACCATTATCTTTAATGGCGTTGTTTCAGTGTATTCGGCAGAGGCGCTGCCTCTCGCTTAAGATATTGGATGTATTCCACCGGCTCTTTTATCTTCTATATACGTGTTTTTGAACTGATTGGCTCTCAGAATAATTAAATACCGCTATTTCTATCGAATGTCTTGGCTGGTTGTTTAAAATATATTCTAGATTGGATTGAAGGAAACGCAAATACAGCAATGGTCGCTCCTGGGAGTCTTAGATGGTAGTACCAGAACCCTGAACCAGACAACATGCCCCCTCACTCCTCTGTTCGTCTAGTCTTAGGAATGCCACGCCTTGTAGGTACTAATGTTACGAATGTAGTTTTGAAAATTTTATTATTGAAGAACTGTAGATTATAACTTTTTCTTGTTTTAAATTTCATGCAACGTTCATAGCGCTAATGCAAATAGTTAAACCACAAGACTCCAAGTAAACAATTACTTAAGCCAAACAAAAATGCAGCTGGCTGCGCGACCAAGATCTCTCTGGCTCAAAGCCTATGTTATAATGAAATAAATCCCACCACTCTCTCTCTCTCTCACTGTGTGTCTCTTCGCCACCCTCTTACGCTGAGCCAGACCAATATTGCCTCTCTATTCCAAACATAATGAAGCAGTGAAGTTATGAGTTCAAGCATCGTAAAATCCAGTGTAAATATGACAATCAAAACAAAATTGTCACAGCGTGTAAGGAAGCATAAAAATAATTTTGTGGCCTCAGCTACATCAGAATGTGTGCAAGGCACTCGACAGCTTTTTATCAGTTCTTTGCATTCTAACTAGGTTATTATCTCTAAGATGTTCGTCTTAAAATTTTCACCAAAGTATTCATATAAAGTTCAATGGGAATTTTTCTGTAATGTCGTTTATATAGGTCAAACCGCTCGAGCATTTACAACACGATACAGAGGATATATAAGTGCGTTCAAAAACAGACATCCAAAAAGATCAGATTTTTGCAAACATTTGCTAGATACCAATATAAAGTAGGAGACGACTTCATACTGAATTCTTCATAATTGTATTAAAATACATGACTTAAAAATTCATGAAAAGATTACAGATGCAAAAATAATTGCGACACCCGGAACGGCACGATAGTAAATGAACAAATATTTAATATATATATATATATATATATATATATATATATATATATATTAATATAATTATTAACTACTGCAAGTTCTCATATATTTATGCTGCAATATGTTAGCTTAGTCTTAAAATATCTCAAGTCAAAAAATATATCGAAAGATTGAAATAGCTTGAGGAATCTGATTCCTTCCTAGTGGAATTGCAGTTCCCCAAAATATAGTTCAAGACGCGCAAAAGAAAAAAGAATTTAATACACAGGCTAGTCAGAATAAATAGGATGCTTGATTAATAACTTATTTTTATATGCATGATAGGACTTAACTAATTGACCAGTGATTTTGGTAGCCTTTGTAAACAGTCTATTTTAACAATCTGACGATGATTTAATTATTTAGTCCTAGAGTTTACACAGAATTTTATCTGAATCACTATACATTTTTCCAGACCGCCTGTATGGCCATGAGCCCTGAGCCTGTTCCACTATCTTAGAAACGTAATTGCAACGTCAAAATAATGATTGTTATAACCGCGACGATTAATACAATCGTGTTGGTAAGTAATCTTGAATTGCCCTGTATAAATTTTATGAAGTGCCATACATCTCCATTTCAAATTCGATAGAGTAGTGGAAAGCAGTGAAGTTACGGGTTCAACCATCGTAAAACTCAGTGCAAATAAAAATCAAAGTGTCGCAGTGTGTGAGGAAGCATAAAATATGAAAGTAGCGACGTGCGAATGTCTGCAATGAAACTCGCTAGCTCTTTAACCGTTCGTTGCATCCATTCTAACTAGGCGATTATATCTAAAATGTCCATAAATCAACACTATCCCCCGAAATTTCCTCCAAATTATTCATATAAAGTTCAGCGGGCGTATTTCATTTATGCGCGCTCCGCTCCTCGTACACAAGAACCCGAAAATTGCGCGCTGCCGAGTTTTTCACTAATTCAAACTTTTACGAGAACTTACCGGATTTGTGGGGGCAGGTAGATGGCTTTTGTGGAGACGGAGGAAATATTTTATGGCCAGTACGGGATCTAGTAAATTGGAAATAGCGGAAGAATAACTAAAGCACAAGCTTATTTTTCAGGTACCATGACAGAGTTAACTCCCCTTTGTTATAATGCGGAAAAAAATGGCTCGCATCGAGCCCCTTTGATGCGGGGTCGGACATGGAGCCCGAAATCTTATGTTTGCCCTGTTTAAACTAAAATAAATATGTTGCTCCTCCCCCAATTACCATCATCTCCAAAAACATTTGTCTTGAAAACAGGAGGTCGTAGCAAAAATCTTGAGATACCATTGGATTCAGCGGAACATTTTCTATAGGATAAAGTGGAACATTATGGCAGAAAGGAGACCCAGAGGTTGATAGGGTGCTTACGAACACCCACACAGAAAATTCCGTTGGACCGTTACGTTGCTCTAATACGCATATTCAGATTCAGCGTCTCCAAATTATATTGAGCCCCGTTAGTTTAAGGCAGCGCGCACCGTTCGTGGATTTTTTGTTCCGAAACTGTTATGGGCCCCCATTGTCGACAAACAAACGAACGACGGCGGTGATGCTGAAACAGATCTCACAGGCGACTCGGATATATCCAAGAAAAAACTTTTGACCAGTTTGACGAAACACTTAATGGCATCTTCTGATTTGATTCCAATAATTTATTCATTTAACATAGTACAACAGAAAATGCATCTGTTGTTTAAAATTTGTTGACCAGTTTTAGTAACGTATTATTTGATAAACAATTATCAGATAAGCCATTTAAGTAATAAAGTTTGGAAATAAAATCTGGTGTAGGCTATGATTCATCTTCCATCGTCTTCAGGTGAAAAGGACGACTGAAGATACCACATCTATTGAAACGATGTGAAACGCAAACAAACTCAAGACAATGGAAGTTCGAAGAGTTAAATTAGAGCAAAAATATTGCAAATAAAAAAAGTTAAATAAGCCAAAAACTACAAGTCAGCACATCTGAATTATGACTAAATATAAAAACCTCAATGTAGCTTGCACCATATTTTTTTTTACAATTCTATCATCAAAGCGTTTTGAACTATAAACTGTCCTATGATGGGCTATATAAAAAGATCTTCTACAAACGCACCATTCAATTAAATTGAAACCATTTTTTTAGAAGGGAACCTAGTGGCTCAAATATGATCACACCATCAGATTCAGTGGAAGACTTTCCATTGGATCGAGCTAAACATAGAGGGTAAAGTCGTAAAAAATATATAGGTATATGTCTAAAAATATGTTTATGAAAAAAAATTATATTCCAAACTTGGGGTTAGAAGGACCACTTCTAAGAGCTTATCCAATGACCACATGTGGATTTCAAAGTCCCAAATGCGTAAGTATGAAGTAACAAAAAACATACTATTCCAGATAATTGGGCCAACAACTGATTATATGTATAACAGATTTTGCTAGAATCATTATCGTAATAAAAGCCTGAAACGAATACAGAAAAAAAACAATATTGCAATGTTAACACTGATTCCAACACAGGCAAATATTTACACAGTGTATTAATTAAAGCATAAAAGCGCCTGCATCCAGTTTGAAAGTTAATATCTGCCAGTTATTTTTAGATAAAATAGAGAAATTACTTCAAGCTTTGCACGTGAAAACTGTTAAATCTGCATTGTAAGATGGCAAATCCGTTGATTCCGTTCAAGAGAGAAGAAATAGAGAGTACTCGAGTGATAATTTCGTTTCGAGCTTAGTTGGAAATAGTCGAAAGAGAGTGGTTAGAACGGATTGAATTTCAGAGTTCCGGAAACTTCTGATGTAATTCAAGTTGAAACATAAAGAAGATCGTAGGACTTCCGGAAAAACGTATAATGTATTTCCGTTGCAATTAAATGGTCTATTCAGTAGCATTTCTAAGCGGAAAGGTATTGAATCAATGTTTTTGTCCTTTATTTTTCATTATCAGAAAGGATTTGTACCCGTGGATCGCAGCAATCTTGATCTTGACCTTGAACTAGGCTTGTTCCGAACTTTTCTATGACTATCACTGAGTTATAAGATGACTACAAGACGCAATGATACCCTCAAAGTGGCTGCTGTTTATATTACCAATTTCAAGCCTCTATCTTTTTGTGTTTAGAAGCGATAAACTAGGTTTTCTATTTTTACAATGTTAAACTGGATTTGAATGTGAAACCTCATTTTAATTTACCAGTCTAGGTACTGAATAGAAACATTCTTAGATATTGACCCTGGAATATGTTGGCACATATATTGTATTGTTGGAAAGACCTCTAAAAAAAATATAGTTTCAACTATAGAACCGTGATAGAATGATCTTGGGAACGGTTGAACTATTAGAAAGATAGCGTTGCCATGAAACTAGATGAGCTTGGGATCAACGATTACATTCAATCGAAAAACTCATGTAATGTTTTTTTCAAGTTATCTTCTCTTCGGATCTAGAACGTACAAAGACGTATTTAACAGAAATGACATCTGTATGCAACAAAAGAAAATCGCACTAGAGAGAAAAAGATCAGATTACGTATTTCTTGAATTGACACTTGCTATGTAAAAATATGCTACCAGTTCAAATACTCAAAAAATCGGCTGCGACTTCTTGTTGCCATTTCGTCAAGCGCTCAAGCCAAAAACTGCTTAAATATCCTATAAACTTGTAAAATAAAAGGGGCTTAACTCAGATTGCTTCTCCTGGGAGTTTTTAATTCCGAGAGAAGACAGAGAAGTTACATTTTTAAAGAGCACAAGAAGCAACTTTTGCAGAAATGGAATATTTAGAGGAAATCAAAGTTTCGACTGATATAAATTTCTGTGGATAGCGTCCCTCGAAAATAAGGAGTTCCGGAACTTGTTCTGAATTCAAATTGTAGAAAAGCGAGTAAGTGACTCAGTTTTTACGAAAGCACTTAGTAAAAGTTAGAGAGGCCAATTAACTGGAATAAGGTTTAGTAATGAAGTAACAGGACAAGATATTCATATTTGTTATGTAATAGCCAAGTTTTGTGAATCTGGTAACTTTGCAATGACATTACAATTTTCTGAGGTTATTTATCCCTCCGTTATATTTTTTGTATTATTAGACGTCACCAAGTCATTAAACGTCCACCAATCACCGTTTTTATGAATCGATAAAGAAATTTAGGAAAAAACTGAAAAATCGCTTTGATTAGTGTTAGATAAACAAATAGCAATCAAACATAGAATATGAATCTTTGTTTTACGGGAATTTTGGCCAACACTATATATATATATATATATATATATATATATATATATATATATATATATATATATATATATATATGCAAAGATTTTGTATTTTTTTTTTTTATATTAAAATATCTGACTTTCTGATTTTTATATTTTACAGTGGTTCTATGGTAATTATTGATTCCACAAAACAATACAAGTTCTATTTCAATCTGATGCGTGTTTTAGTTATTCCTAAATCTGCTAATTAGATTGACTCATTTGCACTATCTGTAGGAACTTTTGGATAATATTTTTTTTAAAGTGAAAATCTTCGAAATCGAAAGATTGTATTTTCTTCATGTTTCATGACATATGTCATGTCCGTACACCGGTCGGTCATTCTTGGCTCTTTTATAAATTGGAATGTATTTTTCGGATTGTAGGTGTCACAGCGAGATCTAGAGAAATTATGACCCATTATTCAAGGTGCGTCTTTCCTGAAACAGTGAACGTATATATGTAGTGTGCATACAACGATCTGAGTGGTTCTCGTCTTTGACTGCGCAAGATGACCTACTTGGTGGCCCAAGACTTATCATGCAGATGGATGGAAGTTCATCCACCGAAAATACAATGGGGACCGAAATGTCGAGGGTCACTGGGTGCTTGGCATGATGGAAATGTCTGGTAGGGGAGACGTACGAGTGGCGGACATTCATCCCCATCTGACAGTGCGTCTTTCCTCTATACGGATATGTGGTGTGCATACAACGATCTGAGTGGCTCTCGCCTTTGACTGCGCCCAAGACTTTTTTATATGGTAATTGTCAAGATGATTTCAGACATAACAACTCAATCTTGATTTAGCTAAGTTGTTTGCTTTCCCGATAATTTTCAAAGCTACAACTGAAAAAAAAGTTCTAAAGTACCAGGCTAACAGGTTATTAGCAAAAGGTCTATGAATGCTTATGACTCTATATCACAGTCTTCCGGTTTTGGACTATTATCCCATACCACGCTCAACTCACGATGTCGCTAACGATCTGTCGATTATTGCCCTTATTTGGAGTATACGCGTCAATCAAAACAATGTTCATTAAAAGTTTATAGTGTGCTCACAGATAGTTCGAACTATCCTCACGCTAGTTGCGCTGCGTTCGAGATACCTCGCTATAAGATTTTGCAGCATAATTCACGGTTTATTCAATTCAAATAAACAGAACAAGAACTGACTGCTGATCACCAACGTTTCACATCAAAACAAAAAAAATACTCGCACTCGTCTCGCAGTAAAGCCTAGAAAAATTACATGAATATTTTAATAAAAGCTCAAGCTCTGCAAACCAACATCGTTCTCATAAATTGTAGCAAATAAAAGACCAGACCATGCCAGCGACCTAGATGGTAATAGAAATGTATAAAAATTATATTCGAAAGAAAATTCGTCCTTAAGAGCGAGACAACAAAATTATAATTTCACGAGAGAAAAATCTTGTAACAGCAAGATATAAATTCAATATTTTCTAGTAGGTGATGATATTTTAGAAACAATTTTTGACTGAAATTTCGATCTAGCTGTTTAAAAATTATATTAGTGACAGTTTTTGAATATACCGTGTGATATGCTACAGATCTACAACAGATCGCTTTGATTGAGGATCGTTTTATCTTGTGCACATTATCAAAGGTGATGAAACATGGGTATGCTGCTATGATAAAAAAAATTATGAGTGGGCTCCAACAAAGTTGTTCGTAAAAAACCGTAACAAAAAGATGGTAGTCACTTTTTATGGAAATGGGGGGCATGTTCACACTGTAGTAGCAGTAGCGTAATTCAGAATGGTATCTTACAGTTTGTTTGCCACAGGTTCTCCAAAGGGTTAACGAGAAACGCCCAAGAGAAGGATTATCTTGCATTGAGATAAATGATCAGGCTCACATAAAATGAGTCTTACCCAAAACATAAATAATGAGTCATTCGCCGTATAATCCAGACCTAGCGCCAAATAATATCAGATCCGTGATGAACCATCACACTTTTAATAACCGCCATCCCTTAGAGATAACGATACTGAAGTTAGATTTTTTTATTTGCTTCCACGCAAACGTCTTCAACATATGTAAAAATCGTTGAGCACAAATACAGTATTGTATGGAAAAGGCGAGAAATTTCCACGAATTAATTGTTTATTTTTGATAATATCACGAACTATTTTGGTTATAAGATACACATAGGATCATTAGTTATGGATAACCAACGTAAAATTTTTGAACATTAACCAGCTGGGTATTTTCCATAAGAGAAAGATGAATTTTTTGTCAACTTCTGCAAGTGCCATTTAATATTGCAACAGGCTTAAATTAATTTTCCTGTTTCCGTGCAGGTTTTTTAAATGTACAGAATGGGCGGTTTAGGATTTGAAATTAAATTTAACAAACGTACATTTATCATCAGCCTAGAAAATGACCACTCCTACTGTGACAGATTTTCATTATTTTTTTACTCTCGCAGAGAGATTGATTAATCTACCGAATTATGAGGGTTGAAGGGTAGTTCGGTCAGAAAAATTGGCAGGACCATTCATCTTTATTATTTCTACACAACGATAATCACGCATTATTCACGCCAATCATTGAAATATAATTTCAGTGAAGAAGTTTAAAGGTCGACTCCGAATCAGAGTCAAACAGCTTGAGATAATTTATATTCATTTAAACGTATGTTGATTTACACTGTGTACAGAGTTTCGATCAGAATAATGGAAGGATACAATTTAAAACAAGTTAAGGGTACCGATTTATTTCCATAAGGTGATATTAAAGTGAAGTCAAATAATAAATGCGACACATACCTACCATGAACAATTTAAAAAATAATAGCTAGAAAGGTTTCCAAGAGTGTCGATTTCACGACCTGTAGTGGCGACGTTGGTGGAAGGAAATGAATGTATGTCCTGTCGTCACGTCGTTAAATTATGAATGACTCAGACTCAATGGCGAAAGACCTGGAGAACATGCCACTCAGCTCAGTAATTATCGAGTCATTGATGCGAACATATGTATCTCCGTGGTGCGATGTCGCATGGTTCCACCACCTGGGAAATAGTATGGATTATTCAGCTACCGTAACTGTGGCAATACAGGAAGGGGGATAGATTCAGCATCTACCTGAAACCATAGTTCGCTTGGACTATATGGTTATATACCGTAGAATATCAGTTTCAGAGCCGGTACACAGTTATTCAAACTCCCATCGCGATGACCTAGCATCTCGCTAGACTGCAAGCGCATATGCAATGCTGCACCGCATGCTTCAACTCGACTCGGTATTTTCCACTCCACTCTTTCCAAGCGTACATGCGAACGCCACGAAATTTATATATTCGTAATCCGGAGTTTTGCGGTGACGGCGACCGCTACGAACTCTCTCAGCGTTTGTTCCGCAGCTTCCGCGTTATCGTAAAGCCGCCAGTTTTGTCAAGCTTTCGCGCTCGGGGACGATTTAATTTTCGTCTTTTTGGATATGATTCAGAAGACTTTGGATATTCCATTATTTTTATGTGCATTGTCGTTATCGAATACATGAATGGCAAGGAATAGAAAACAAAAGTGCCTCTTTATCTACGCAATAAATTTGTTTGAGAAACGAGACGTGAGAGCAGGTTTCTATACTACACGAAGAGGATAACAATTTCAAGAGGGAGGCCAAAGACTTTGCCTTTATAAAATTGAATGATGATTGCATTTATACTTCTTTAGTAGACTGTGACCTAGTTTGAGTATCGTTTAGGCCTTTAGGGAAACAAGTAATCAATATTTTCCAAATATACAGATGGAGCAGAACTTTACTCGTACATATGGTTTCTCCTTAGATCCCAAATAATGTACGTGCTTGGTATAACACGGCTGTATGTTTCGATTTATCTTTTGGGACATGCAGCGTCATATTTTTTGTGTGGTAGTGAATTATGTCTTTTTTGTTTTCGATTTATCAATGATGCAAATGCCGTCATCTGTATTATAGTGGCCTTACTTTTGTTATTTTAAATAAAATACCGTAAAATTCAAATTTGAAATCTAGACGTGTGCGGTAATGTCGACGAAACGTTTCTTACAGCTTCCGCGTTGGAGTAAGGCACCAGTTTTGTTAAGCTTTCGCGCTCAGTGTACGTTTTAATTTCCCTCCTTTTAGATCCGTGTTGGCGAGAACTCCGACCATCTTTGTTCGCAGCTCTTTCATTTTTCTTGGAAACACAGCCAGCAACGAATTTTCCATAACAAGAACAGTAGTAAAAATAAACACACAGATAAGACCTAGAATCCCCTTAAACGTGGATTTCTCGAATATTATTTTATAAGAGTATTTGGAAATAAAAACATAGTCACATATAGATATATTTTTAATGTTTAAAGATTTATCATAGGCCTAGTAGCACAAAACAAGAATAGGGTCAGGCTTGGTGGCAACTTAGATTGCCAACAGCGGCGACATACGGCCGTCATGTCATCTTAACGTAGGATAAAAACTAGTGACAGACTGCTTACAGTTCACGTAAGCAGTAATCGCCTCGTTTTTATGTCGTTTTGACTGAAACATCTGCATAGTCAACGAAATACAAACGAATCTTTTAATCGATTGCTTCTGAACTGTATTCAGATAATATTGTGTTGAATGGAGCATTATTTTGCTGCCTTTCAATACTCCAAAAGCACTCGGACGTCGGACCAGCAAAACAAGACAAATAACTAGAGGTAGGAATAAATTATTTTGTGCAGATATAAATGTGCCACAAGAAGCGGTCTTTCAATAAAGCATTAAAAATACGAATGCTCTACCAAAACAATCTTATCCTATTTTCGGTGGAGTACCATTTAGTAATGTAAACATTTTCAATGAAATACTTATCTATTTTTTTCTACGTCTATGAAATATCATTACACCAGATTTTGAGAAATAAAATACGTTCATCGACGAACCTTGCGACGAACCGCTAATTGGAATCTCATACGTATGAAAAAGTATTTAATTCGTATGTTCATTTTCCTTACAGCTAAAGTTGCGCTACGGAAATTCTGAGAGCACCATTAAACCTTATTTGCTGAACTGTCCGTGACCTATATAATCCGTTGACATTTTAGTTCAAAGCTAATCACAATCTGTTCAACTCCAATAACAGAAAGTCTTTGATAGATTCTCATTGAATAATATACCCGTGATATCGTTCCACCTCAGAAGGTATATCGATCAACGGAAATTGTCTTATTACCTATTGCTCCATTTTCTCCAATATTCTCCTACTGCCGTAAACTGCATTTAATTCGTAGCGAGTCTTTCAGGTCGCCTACCGTTATTAAATTGATAAGTTCTGAAAGTCGGAAGTTTCTGATAACTCTAATTATAGTTTTATGGATTTTAATGAAATTCCTTTTTAATGCTTCTAGGAAAGACGGACTCTAATGAAGGGCTCCGAAAGGGTAATTAAAATTTTAACAATCTTCACTTACATGCTACTGCCCGGTTCCTTTATTTTTCATGGTACAACGGAAGTGGTGCTGCCGCTACCTCATTGTAGCGCATTACCGTCACTGTCTTATAGTAGAGCATATAGTTTATGCTTCGAAGGAACCCACAGGGCGGCAATGGTCCTCTATCAATTCCGATTTTAATTTCATTCCAATATAATTATTTACATAGAATTTGACAAAATTTTTGATAAAATATATTTTGACCAAGTCCTAAATCAACTAGAAACCTGTTAAGCATATGAAAATCGGTCCAGTGCTTACCGAAATTACACGATGACAGACAGACAGACCGACGGAAATGAGTAACATGGATTTTAGAGATGTAGATATAATAAATCAGATTATCTGAAATTCGAAAATGCTCACGATAAAAGACTTTCCTTATTTGTTGAAAAGAACCTTGAACCCTCGAATCCTCATAACTTGGATGAGGTTAAGGAGAAGTGGCTGATCCGTTAGGTAAGAATATATAATAGCCACCAACAAAATTCACCTAGTCTCAAATTATTAGACACTTATATCTATAAAAGGGTAATCTACATAATCTAATTAATCAGCCACTTTGTAGGTACAGACATTGCCCTCGAAGGGTTGGGATGTTGATAGATTTCACGATTCCAGTCAATCCCCGATTTAGCCTTTGTAGCCCTCCGAGATAGATGTATCCCTAGGGATACAGACGAAGCAAGTTTGAAACTCCTGTGCCCGGTCTACCAAAATAAAGGACAGGTAATTGAAAACCTACTTGATAGGACATTGTTTATTCATGGAGGAGTGTGATAGATGTTACAGAAAAGGAACAGCGACATACACAGATTAAATGGGAAAAATCGATAAATTATTGACGATGAAACTCTGTAGGAAGTGATCTCTCAAATATTCATCCTTAGTATAGATAGGTATTATTTTGAGTGAGGCTGTGTCTTACGGCCATATAGGTACTTGTTATTTTTTAAACCGATTCAAGTATAGCGCGTTTTTTTTTAATTTATCAGATGATGTGCTGAACGCTGTCTAAGCTTTGAATGACTATAAAATGAGTAGAAATATTTTCGAACGGGATAGTCTACTGGAAAAGTAGGTGCTAGCTTGAAATAATACAAAACGATATTAAGAAATTTATTTTGAAAATTTACATTCAATTTAGCTGCCTAAACGCTTATCTCACTTCGTAAGGAAATTCCAAGAGATACTCCTATTCGTATAAACATTGCAAATTGTAAGTATCCATCAAATCTCTAACTTCACTCATCGTTCTGGAATTGATATAGTAATTGATTGCGGTTGGATTGAATCCAACTACTTGCGTACCTAAAAAAAGATTGCCGGAATAAAAACTACTGCTAGCACCTGAAGGTTGTATGTTTGATATTACTGGGTTTAATATAGAATATAATTAGCACAGTAGGTCTAACATTAGAGCATACAAGAAATAATACATTTTTCAATGTTGCTTCTCGAGGTAAGCAGAAAGGATCAGAAGTGGCCTGCTAGATAAGCTTTGCTCTTCACGGAATCAATCGATATCAACGTTCCAGATAAGACACCACAATATCATTGATAGCCACTCTCCGCTGCCTAATCCGTGTCAATGAGATCCTTGAGCTTCGGCGTATGAAAAGGCAAGCTGTGCCAAAATTAGACGGGGGCTAACCATTAATTATTCATACGCATCGCACGTTCCCGAATCTCCTTCGTCCTCTGATAATTAATTTAAAGTCACGTGCTAGTCATAAATAGGTGATACTCGCTTGACACTTATCGAATGAGTTGCAGACAGCAGTTACGAGTTCCATTATCGGACATAGTGACTTGTAACTTAATCCGATTGTTGTTTACAGTGTCCTAGATATTACCTTTGAATGGCCACTAACATGGGGCTTTGATAACACGTTCTAGGTCTATATAAATAGATATTATTCCTCTCATATCGCTTCTGGAACGGAATAAAGTTTTTGTTATCTATTGAAAAATTGAAAAGACTGCAAAAAATTTATTCCGTTTGTCCAATTTCAAAACTACATGATCTGCAATTAGTTTTATCGTTGGATGACAACGCTACGATTTTAGTCTATAGCGGGGCATACACCAGCGGATTATTCGACAAATCCGATATGTGGCGAGTAAAATTCGGTAAAAGAACTGTGCGTTAATGGTCAGCCTATAACGGTTCAACCATTTACAAATTCTCAATCTGTTATTTTGTCATCTTTCCCCAACTTTTGTTGTAATTACGATTTTCAATCCCATCCCTGGTTTCGCACTTGCGCTCTTATCTCGTGCATCGTGTGATCTGGATATGTAGAAAGTGGTACTCCTCCGACTCTCACCGTCGACACGACGACTACTGTCCAGTAATGCGTGACGCAATGGCGTCCGGTTTCGTCGATTAAATTAAACTATAATTTGGTTGAGTAAAGATGCACATGTAAGGCATTCCTCGTGTTTGGAAAATGACTAATACCTAGAAAATCACCCTTTTTTCTGAGGACCTTCTTTTTTTAAAACGGAGCTTCTCTTCGGCGCAGCCTTTTCCCCGCAGCCCTTCTTCGCGGGTGCGAACACAACAATGACTCTTGATGGCAACTGCTTCTTCTAGATGTCTACATTGCCCTGGAGTAGCTTCCTCCATTCTGCCCTCCAGTTGCTGAGGCTAACCATCTTAGCCATGGAGACATGACGAAAGCCAGAATATTCCCCAGCCCAAGATAAGTGTATTTGGAATGTCCATCTAAGGGTAATACAGAGACATTTTGTTATTTTCTTAAATTTTTTAAATAAATTGTTCACTTTCAAACTTGTATGTGTTTCTCTTTTACATTCTTTCCACCTCATGCCTAGCGACTCACTCCCTTATTAAAATATAATCTCTCTCTGAGCTACCGGTTGCTAGTCAGCACTCTTTACCCAGTTTTCACAGGAAAATTGAGGGAAGTAAAAAAAATCAAAATATTCGAGCTGCATTCAGGAAGGAAGCGAACAAGGTGAAATACTACAAGTGGCGCATCATCACAGGACGTGTACGTACTTACAATTTGGAGAGTAATTATTTTATATACGTATTCCAGTAATTGAGTGTAATATATCCAATTAATTTATCAAGATATCGGCATCGAATAAGCCAAAATCAAAATTTTATTACTCCCTTAACTGGAAGTGAATCATTTTCACACTTTTTTGCTAACACAATAATTGTTTTTGCGTATCACCGAAATAACACGCGATTTTTGTTTTAAGTAGGTACTACGACTTACTGTTATTTACCATAGACCAAGACTGCATAGCATTTCAAATATTGCATCCCCCTGCAGATTCAAATGACAGTGAACAGGAAAATGTTGCTGCGGTTGAATAGTCTAAGGAGTTAGTGCGAGAAAATGAAGATCTTGAATTATCAGAAAAAATAATCAAGCTCTGCCTTGAAGGATCATGTCACGTTGCCACTCCACTTCTCCACTACAGTTAAAATATTCCAAGTACTTTTGTCGATTATTTATTGCTTTCAATGGAACTTTTAGTTAGACTTGAGTGAAGTGGAACAAGGCTGTTTTGTGCATCATTTCTCGAAACGCCTTCTATAAGTACATGACTATTCTGATCTTCCGCGTCTACTGATGATGGAGTTATACAGGAACGACTGGTTCTTCTTAGCTAATTGTGAAACGTGCAAATTGCAAGGATGATGTAATTATTTTTTTGAGGAGCAATACATATTTTTGTGTTTAGAATTCTGAACCTAGATGCTATCAAACCGAAGGCATTTTCGATTAAATTCCTACACCTGAAAATGTGATAGTTATAAATACGTCAAGTCTCGCTGGGAAAATAGTTTTAAGATATGTTTATGAAGTGCAAAAGCTTCATCCCAAACTATCACAAAATTAAATTTTTCGTCGTTTTCTTCTTCGACCGGGAATTGTAGCTCATCCTTTACAACCTTCTGCAATATCTGTCCATTCCTTTTTGGTATTCGGAAAAAGATTAAATGTTAAGGATCACTGAAAAATGCATATGTTTATGGATCTTTAAGACACCAACAACATCATCAGCTGGAGTTCGGTCACGAAAAAAAACTCGAACGACGACAGAACGCAAAAAATTTATGAATGTCTGTTCAGCCGCGGTCACAGCAAAAAAGGAGGTTGATCAATTCACGGCAATTACAGTAAACATCGCCGCCAAGTTGAAAAAGATGGTACCAAAACGAGTATATTTAGCCGACCCCCATAAGTTTATAATAATAGCTATTACTTGAGAATGCACATTTCTGTTCTGTAGTCTTATTTTACCAATTAAAACTTATTCCTCACCTTCATGTAATTTTCTTTCAATACATTGTATAACACCTTACACGTTTGGGGTATGAGTCGACCAAGTGTTTGAGCTGTAATGCACGTAGAAAATTTCGAGTCTTTGTAAGATCTTCCAGTAGCCAGAAACCGAAGAGTGGCCACCAGACGTTTTTCAGGGGGAATTGTCTGACGCATCACCAACAAGATTTAACAGATGTTTAAACATATCCTAGTCGAAAGCGACATATGATCGAATTCGTTTCGTCGAGACAACTAATTTTTCTGCCACTATCTTTTAGATGTTTTTTTCTGTATATGTTGCAAAATGACGACAACTGCAACACAAAAAGCAGCTCGGCGTTTGTTTTGTGTGAACATTTTGAATAAATAATAACTGTATTGTATCGGATGGCTACTAAGCCAGATCTTGAAATACCACGAGCCAGATCAAATCCCTCCAAAATGGCTGATTTCTGTCCACTAACGGGAGGATTTGATACGTCGAACCATGGATAAAGATCTCATACGCGACCTTAGTACTATGGTTAGAGGGTGCTGAAAGATTTGATTCGTCCGATCTAGATCCGTTGAATCAAATCTCTACGAATCTAATCTGTGCTTGTAATTCGCTGGTGTATGGGGCCCTTAAGAGATATAGGGGATCGATGAGTGACACTGATTTCGACCTTCAGAATATTTAATTTCACAAATACTCCTTTCAACCACAATTCTGTTTGGAGGTATCCAGAATCAAATAAACAATGATTATTGAAAACGCACATAGGTATCGATATTTGTGGATAATATGATACATTTCTGGTTATTACGGATTAACAAAATTGCGGATCATTTTTTCTATATAGGGTGCACTACAAAGTTAATTAGGAGCCTGTGCAATAGGAATGTTTTACGTAGTTTGAAGTTGATCTGTGCTCTATCTGTGATTGCGAATGAGGTGAAATATGCATTACTCAAAATTTGGTGAAACTCTGTATACAGATAGCTTCGTCGACAGTGTTATTTTCAGGTGTGAAGTATGCATGAATAATATCATCTAAAAAATCATTACAATGAAGAAATCAATACAAATTTCTGATATTTCTGATATTTCAATATAGAAGACATCGGGTTTCTTTTGGGCTGTGTGCGATAGAATGTAAGATAAGGCTATTACTTGGAAATAGGCTGTGAAAATGGGTCAGCAAATAGTATAATAGCACCGGAATGGCTACGCTATAACTTAGCGCGGTACGTCGATTATTGATTTTTTTACTCAAATGGGTAGATTTACATGTAACTCGAACAATAACATCGGTTTTTTGCTTAGGAAATGTATATATACATTCGGATTTTTTACTGTATTTACAATTTTTTGAACCGACACTATGAAGCCCCTGCTAATCATCTATATAAGTTATTTTCTCACTATTTACGCACTAAAACACTGTACACAGATAGAGTACTATATATTCTTCAACGTACTGTCAGGCTTTGGAGCTACAATGTGTTTTTCTCTCTAATATTTTGATATTCACATAGACATGCAACATATTTCTATATTCACTTTCAAATAAACCATTAAATCAATCAAAACCGGTATCTTGATTGTCAAAATATAAAAGAAATGCCACTAATGCAAACGTCAATGGTCGAGAGGTCGAGCCGTGTTGTCTGATTTACGGTTTTTTACAAATTCCTCAGATTTGCCAAGTTCTCCGTGCTATGATTGGCTGATATTTTGACTCTTTCTCTTAATTTTACTTGTCACCCGCCATTTCGAATTGAATTTGGCTTCAATCAATTCAACCTGAATTCGATTTGAAATCGCTGTTTTCAGTGATATTTTCTACTTATTTGACCTGTTTCGAGTTATTTCCTGTGTCTGAGGTAAGTACATGTTCATACAATTACTCAATTTTGCATTACAAGGGTATTTTTGTTTTGATTGAAGGTATGGCCACAGTGCACAATATTCGTACCCTACCCAGGGATAATGAAGAGGCGATTTCGTGGGCTAAAGTGCAGGGATTGTTGCCGACAGGCAAACAATGTGGGCGCCACAGGACCTCCATGCATATCCGCAATGATTGCGTGGCCGGGAGGTTCTACTGCCCGAAATCAAGATCACGCCGGACAACAGCAGTGGCCCACGGCACCTTTTTTGAAGAGTGCCGTATACCGTTGTACAAGGCTATCACGTAAGTTACTCATTACATTACATTTCTTACATGAAACTGTGACACCAGGATTCCATAAAAAAGAACGATATCAGCACAATCAAAATATATATCTTTTTGTGGAATAACATGGTAGTAAGTGATAGAAAAAAGACGTACTGGTCAAGCTTTCCGATGGGTTCATATCAGTAGATGTGCTGTACTAAATCTAATTTACTTCTATACTGTATTGTTGCAGACTCATGTACGGTTTTGCACGTGACTGGTCGTACGACTCTGTGTCACATGAGGTGGATGAGCCTGGCACCGACATTCGTCTATCTAAAGCGACCATCTGCCAGTGGTATGTCATTTTAAGGTTTATCTTGATTTTTTAAATAAATACTATTATTACCAGGTACAAGTATTGCCGAGAAATGGCCATCGACCATTTCTCTACTTTGACCGCTGCAGATGACTTGCTTGGTGGTCCAGGAGTCATCGTCCAAATAGACGAATCAAAGTTCGGCCACCGAATATACAATCGGGGCCGGATTGTCGATGGTCACTGGGTACTGGGTATCATCGAGAAATCTGGGAGGGAGGACGTCCGAATGGTGGAGGTGTCGGAGCGCGATCCACTGATCCCAATCATCCAACGGCACGTCCGTCCAGGCTCAGAAATTCATACGGATATGTGGAGAGCATACAACGGTCTGGAGGCGGCAGGATATATACACAGAGTGGTCAATCACTCCGATCCTGTCAACCGTTTTGTTGGTAAGCCATTTTTAGGTGATCACTGTGAATAGAAATAATAAACATTATTCAGCACCCGATGTTACTCATACAGAGAGAATAGAGGCGACATGGCGGCCGGCGAAGAACTGGTTCAAGAACCGACATGTTCTTTCAGACCAGTTCGCAGATGCTTCTTATTAGAAGCATGCAGAGCTGAATATCAACTACGATTCTTCTAATTAGAATACAAAAAACGTCTTTTTGAAGGCGAATCCCTAATGATGATTAACTGAAGGTATTGGGGAGTAATTATTGATCGCCTCCACGCGGTGCTCCTTGGAAACACTGCATACTGGTAGTGGCTAAACGATCAATCAATTAGTGTACAGATATAAGAAATGGTAAAACTGATGTTCATAGAATGATTGAAAAATATAATGATTATGATTATGAATATAATGTGCAGCTGCGGTTGCTTCGTTATATATTTTGTATTCAAAGAAATAAATTGAAAAAGATAGTGGCAATCACTCTCCCTTCCCCCCTCAAAGCAACCACAGCTGCACACAAAGCGCGCGCTGAGGGTGCAGCTGCGGTTGCTTCGCCATCTATTTTGTATTCAAAGAAATAAATTGAAAAAGATAGTGGCAATCACCCCACCCCTTCCGCCCTCAAAACAACCGCAGCTGCACACGAAGCGCGCGCTGAGGGTGCAGCTGCGGTTGCTTCGCCATCTATTTTGTATTCAAAAAAATAAATTGAAAAAGATAGTGGCAATCACCCCACCCCCTCCCCTCTCAAGGCAACCGCAGCTGCACACGAAGCGCGCGCTGAGGGTGCAGCTGCGGTTGCTTTGCCATATATTTTGTATTCAAAGAAATCATCTAAAAAACACAGTCTCATTCACCCTTTAACATCTAACTTGCGTTCAAATGGATAAATTACAAAAATACAGTCTCATTCACCTTTTACCACCTCCTCAAAATGAAGTCATATTTACCCAGCCTACTTTTTCCCTCCTCCACCATCTATTTTTGGTAAATCTATACTATCTCAAAGAAAACTTAGTCATAATGATGCTTTCCAACTGGAAATGGTCCACTTTAGATGAATTAAATAGAAATACTGATGCCAAAGCACCTTTAACATTATTTCATTAATGCATGTTCTTTATTTATAACATTAATTCATTGATAACAGTGCCAGTATAGGACTAGTTCATACACTAGTTACAGATAATCTTATTTCTTCTATCTTTCATCGTCTTTCGGAAAAACATCATTACAAAACTAAATTTTCATTGGAACCGTACTACAGCAGTTATATCAAAATCTCTTTTTCAGTTTTTTTTCTATTTTTGATGAATTTCATCAAAAGCTATGTTTTGTCAATTTGGTTTAAATTATTTATTATTATAAAGTTGAACTGTCGTAGCTTTAGCATTTGTACTATTGATACGTCTCCCGTAGTCGATTATTCAGTTATAACAAAAAAAATACATTTGGCAACGTCGCAATCTGGTTCGCTGTTTAAGGGACATATGTCAGATTTGACATATCTCCCACAATCTTGAGAGCAGGTTGATAGTTTTTAAACTATCCCATTTTTCTGATTTCACTATAATTACACAGGAAATTCACACTGTTTCCAAAGAAAATCGCCGAAAATCTATCTAAATACAGACACACCAGAATTTTATATATGTATACTACAGTAAACACCACTTAAAAACGTAAGTATTTCTATTTATGAATGTACCTCAAATTGATGACTTTATGAGCCACGGCTGCGACAAAAAGCGTTTCCTAACAAGATCCTGTCGATTCCACTTGAAAATCGTCGAAATCTACCCATTTCGTCAACTTTTTTTAAATTTTGCCTACCGCGCTAAGTTAAACCGTTACCGCATGGAATATAATATGTTAAGCACATCAATAATATAACAGTAGTAACGCGTAATTGCTATTTTTTTGTCTCAATAGGAATTGAAGTGGATAGACGCGAAAAGATATTTGCTGTGGTGAACATACATTCCTTCTAAGCCGAGCTTCCGTCCCCAAACCATAGGATTGTCAGTTTCCACCGATGCATTTTTTATGAAGATCTCTCAGTCGTCGTATCAAGGTGAAAACATTCACGTTAAGAACCATCGCTATCCAGAAGATCCCTAAAGCTCGTTACGTGGATATAGTCTTTTTCAGTGTGCACGGACAGAAGGATAATGGGGTGCTAGAGAAATCGCAAGTCGAGGAGGGCAGGGTCAGCCTTTATGTGTATATGGTGATTGATGGATGACGTTTTCATGTCATGGCATAGCCTTTTGTCACGCGTAACTTATCTTAATCGTGTTAGCAAAAACAACTACGAATGAATTTGAACCAGCAAACTGCTACCGCCGCTTGATAACGGACGATTTTGCTAAAAGGAAAAAATAGCATATGTATGTGACTGTATGCCGATATTTTTTATTTTGCGAAAACTAACGGATCGTTTGCGATTTTCTATCTGCCCAGATTCGTGATAAGCGACCCAGAATTACCCACAATACGATTTTCTATGTTTTTTTAAACAAATTTTGGACCCCCGCCACCCTTCGCATATGCATTTTTTTTTAAAATACAGGAGAACGAAACGACGTAGTGCGAAACTGATAATACCGTGGGAGTCCAGCAATAAATGTGAAATCTCTTTTTCGCATCAAGGCATGTCGTGAGGTGCCCATTTGCAGAAGGGACAAGCAGAAAATGATCTCCTGGCTCCCCAGGTAGCTTTTCCAGCGCGGAAAAGGAGGTCATATTCGTCATAACCGTCCCAGAATTACCCAGAAAACGAGTTTTTGTCTTGTTTGGAAAAAATCGATTTTTTACTGGATTTTTGGCTTCGCATATGAATTTTTCCAGAAAATAATATTTTCCCGGAGAACGGAACGTCGTAGCGCGAATTTATCATCGCATAGTCAAAATATAAGAGGAGAAACCGTTTTCCGACTCGACCTATGTATCAAATGCCGACGTTCGGGAATCATATATGAAGCGGATCCTTGCAGAATTTTTAAGTAGAAAAAACTACTTTTTTACTTTTTTTGAACAAGTCGAAAAAGCGTCTCCTAGCTAATTGAGGACCGCTGTTCACGAATCCGACCACAGTTTGGGCCTCTGACTTGAGGAAGAGCCCCTGGCAAGCCTCTGAGAGATTACCTGACCACTTACACTTTTGTAATGATCATATTCGCATTCAGGACCAATGAATACATATACTTCCTCTAAACAAACTACAATATCAAAAATATTATTCGGATAATAAGTGTCAACATCCGATATAATCATGCTGGCTCAACCGGTAGTTGCTCTAGCCGACGCGTAAAGCGAGGCCAGAATCGTAATAAGCAACCCAGAAAACGATTTTGGACCCCCCCCCCCTTCGCACAGGGATTTTCTCAAATATTTTTTTTCGGGAGAAGGGGGGAACGTCGTAGCCTAAATCTGACAACACCGTTGGATTCGGTGGAAAATTTCACCTCCTATAGAGTCCATAAATAAGAGGTGAAACCGGTTTCCGACTCGACCTAAATACGATATTAAAAGTGGACATTTGTAGGCAACACTAGGTTTAAAATTTAAAGATTGAATCGGAACGTGTCAAATAATCTATTTTTTTTTGTGAAACCTTATGATTAAATTACACAATTATTATTTGAATGATGAGAGAGTTTTATTTTACCAGGTATGATCATCTATAATTAAACTGTAATGCGGCTATAACATTTTATAGTAGTTATGGTACATTGCTATTTAGGCTTCGCTTTCATGACTACTGAGTTATAAGAAATGTATAAATATAAATTCAAAAAGTTGTTTTTGGAGAACCATAGCGTTGCGAGACGAGCTTCCGAGGACTTTGTCCCCCAATGGTTACAAACCATAGCGTTGTAAGGTCAATGTGAATAGACATTTATCCTCTCGCAGTGCTTATGAAGCGCAATAGGCTATCTGCCTTTGCATGAGGTTATCTATAAATAAAAACTAGGAAAGCACTGAGTACATCAACTAGACTTCATTTTTCTACCCTAATTAAACGCATCATAAAGTATAATATGTCAGTAACGGATCTGCAGATGTTACAAGCGCCACCGCCACCGCCTTTAGCATCACGAAACTTGCGAGACATCATGTAACAGACAGGCCGAACAAAGTTTCCATTCGATTAAGTGAAAAACTTTTTTGATTAGCTTCACTCGACTGAACGATATTAAATTTTTGTAGATTGCTGAAGCAAAATCGATTTAATGTCGGTCCTTGTGAGGCATTACGTGATTATGAGGAATTTCCAGTTAGGGGCGTAAGTCAACTTTGATTCCGGGGATTTCGCGCCGAAGGCGGAAAGGGCGCACGGTTTATCTCCCATCGAGGTTCGTTAAGTCTTGAAGGCATATTTTAATGTAAACCTTGACATGCCTTATTTGCGGTAATCGTGTTGTTGTAATTGACGTTTTATCAATTTGAGGTGTGTTACCAAGGGAGATAATTACTGTAGTTTTATTTTTGCAAAAATTGGCCTCAAGTAGGTTGATGCAGTACTCAATTGGAAATAAACATCTGGATCGGATTGTGGAGCTTTTGATCTTCTGAATTTCAATGGAAAAATATTGGAACCAGTGAAAGACCTTAAATCTTTAAGGATTTTAAAAAATCCCAAAATCCATTTTTTCAAATTTCTGAAGCCGAGTATGCACGGAGACAAAATATGGATTTGGAAATAGAAACTAGCAGAGCACCGAAATGTAAAGTCAGGGGCCTCGGAAACGTCAAAAAACTAATTATGAGCGCTTTTCTTATTTTTTTTGTCTTTTGGAGATAACTAAATCAATTTTCGAAAACTTTTTCGTCTAGTAACCTAAAGTAATAGTTCAATCAAAATTCGAAAAGTACTTTCCGAGTTATAGAGGGGTCAAGGATTACCGGATGGACAGACCAAAGGAAATGAGACATTGGTTTCTCGTGATGTATATTTCAGGAAACCCGAAGAAAGTACAATATCACAAATTCGATTTTTTTCGCGATTATAATCCAAATTGGAAGTAAAAATCTTAGATAGTGCCTATAATGGATGTACTAGTCTACCAATCTGTAAACGTTATAAAAATTATGAACAATTTAAAAAAAAATAATATTGAGTAGCTTCCATTAGGCTCATTTGAGTATAGGTAATGAACTAGGAAAATGACTAAATTGTTTTGAAAAGCACATGTCACGAAACTCCCCCAACGTAAGTTTCGCGCGGTTTATCTTCCATCGTGGTTCGTTAGGCGTCGAGGGTATATTGTAATGTAAATCTTGGTAGGCGTGATTTTCGGTAATTCTATTGTTTGTATAGGTGGAGGACCCTTTCTTAGTGAATTTAGGAGTTCATGAGCATACATTGAAATTCACGAATGAAGTAAACAAGAGAAAGGAGGATATCAGACAAACTTGAACCTGATTTTAGCATATTGCCTTTTATGCATTGACTAAATATTCCCTCGTCACAAAATGATTCATAGATTTCGAGATAATTTACATAAACTTCAAATTAGCTTAGGCGTAATGACGCACTAATTTACATTTATAGTTTGATTATAGTGTTTAAATAAATGAGGTATATGAATTAGAAGTGGTTCTCTTACAGTTTCCTTCCATTACGCCCCAAATTGATCTGAGAATTGCGTTAACAAATTTATTTTTCAAAACTTTGTTTCCGACATAATAAAAGTGCCCAATAAATGTCAAGTCATTTCCAATAAAGCTTCTAGGGTTTGACATCACAAATAAAATGACCTGCTGGGTCTGCGTCCCAGAAGCTGGGCGTTCAATTCCGCTGCAGAAAATGAAATGCTCTACAAAGCACTCCCTGGAGCTTCTGGAGTCGATCTAGAGAAGAACAATACGTCTTTTTTGTAGATAACCTCACGCAAAGACAGATAGCCAAACACCTTGGTAGCTCATTCCACAAAGCCAAAAGAACGATTTTTGGAACAGGCTTGTTCGAGGCGTTGTGAGCTCGACTAGGTGAAGATGCGCCCGATGACCTCCTTTTATATTTGCTGTACTGGCGACTTTTGGAGTTATTATGCGAGAGAGCTTCGTCGATCTCCTACCATGATAATATCTATAGAATAGAGAAATATCAGCCACATTTGTTCAATCTTACAGACTGGATAGATCGTTTGTGGGGTCAGACGCATCCACTAGACGTATTGCTCGCATCTGGATCGGACATTAGAAACGACCACAACAGTCTGATATGTTACTACTGTATAGATTCCACCATTGTAACACCTCGAACGAACCTCTCCCAAAAGTCACTGTTTTGGAGAACCTAGAGCATTGTGGAATGAGTTGCCGAGGAGTTTGTTCTCCGATGGTTAAAATATACAATGTTTCAAGCTCAACGTGAATAGACCTTCACTATTTTTGATTTCATCACTAGCTTGGTAGAAGAAAACAAGGATATTTGAACTGTTCATCAAATTCAAAACCAATTAAATCAGGCAATCGATCTATATTTACTGAAAGAATCGACTGAATGCAGTGTTTTTTTTGTAGATAGCGCTGACAATCGCAATTCCGGAATTTACAGTAGTAGCATTGGCGTTCGGCATGTCGGACGAGGCCTTTTTAATTAAATTTTAATTTCAAATCGAATGCAGGACTAATAAATTAGCAGGATTGCCCATTCGGTGATTGCACTACGAGGGGCGCAAGCCAAATAAAAGTGTAAAAAAGTATTATTTATCTTGTTCAATAGCGCAGGTAATGAATGGTTTCCTTAAATTTTGTCATATTCATTTTTTCTCCATACCGGACTAAAATTGGTTTCGATGTTGACTCCTGGAGTCTGAAAATACACAATTGCAACACAAAGCCAAAGAATAAAAGTAGACACAAAAATCAATATATAAAATGGACTGTTACATTAGCGAGTCTTCTAAATATATCAAGTGTCAAATCAAAAAACATGAAAACTATATAACTTTGAAGAATAGTCCCTATCAGGACTCAGTAAATCAATTTGGAAATGGGTCAGATGGGGGAATGGGAGCAAGTTTATATACAAGATAAAGAGCATAACAATTCCATGATGAAGGTCAACGAATCTGCCTTTGAATGATGATTATAATTTTTAATTCCTCAGTAAACTGTTGAGTACAAAAACCCACATATGGTTTGTAAGTTTTCCACCAGGTTTCCTTATGGTTTGGCTTGTATGTTTTGTCCCAAATTTTAGATGCACTAATAAACATTTGATAAACTTCAGAGAAAAATTATGGTTCACCACAATTGAATCCTTTATTGAATAATATTTCACATACTCTACGAATTAGTTGGTCATCATGTATGGTCACGTTAGTAAAGGTACTTCAGCCAATCTTGTGTTTTTAATGAGCAGCCAATAGAAAATATAAGAACCAAAATGTATTTATTACTGATTCGTGATGTGCGCTCGACCTAAGTATCGTGAAGCATTTACAGAGGTTCTGAAGTAATCTGCTCCAATCACAACGGCTGTCATAAGGAGTTTTCATTTTCCCAACTAGCGAGCAGGATTAGGAGTGTCGCCCGGCAACGTATTAAGCCGGCCACAGCGAGAAGCTGTTGACTGAATGGATTTTCGATATGAATTTCATTTCTGCACGGAAGGTTATGAAATATTGCACATGAAAAAGGAGGCTTCGCGCAGAAGATTTATTGCGGCATTTCTCTGTTTGAAATGTATTTCGCAACAATGCGCGGGAAAGCCTCTTGATAGGAGTGTTTCCAACATCAAATGGAAAAATGTGATTATTTCCGTTTCCAAGCTTGATATGACAAAGCATAACAGAACTGATAACAGTTAACTATTTGGTATCTACGAAAATCTGATGAAGAGAATGTATCATGCAAGCATTGCTTGCAGGTTATGTTGATCTTCCATATGTGGAGGAAATTTGCTATGCACTCTCTATAATTGTTCGATCTTGTGTGTTTTCAGAACGGATAATTCAGTCTTGTCAAGCTCAAGGTTTATCACTTTTGTAGCCAACGAAGCTTATAAGGTTGACAGTTGGCGAAAAGTTAACTGGGCGATGACTCGAATCAATCAAAAAGTCTATCTTCTACTGAAAAATCACTCCAGCAGCTGCCGTTTCAAAAACGGATATTGCAGAAGTACCTATTATATCTATTTTAAGCACTCAGAAGTATTCAAACGTAAACAATAATATTCCTTCAAAAACCATGAAGTCATCTAGTCTGTTAAGACACTCAAACTCAAGGTCCACGGGTAGATAACTGGTAGATGCAATCCTTGCTGTCCTGCTCTTCGATATAAGAGCTTGGTTTTCGTATGATGGTCGAACATCTGATTTGGATTAAGTGTCATCAAAGCCAGCATTGGATTAAACTAGTCAGGATTCCACATAAAAGGCAATGAAAATACTACATCCATCAATTGTGGAACTCAAAATTCTCAAAACTCAAGTGTCACTGAAATTCCTACATTGTCTACAATTTTCAAACAACACAATAAATGTCATCGGGTGCCCGTTTGCAGACGGGACAAGCAATGAAATGATCTGGCTCCCACGGTAGTTTTTCGTCAGATTTGGGATTACCGCACCAGAATTACCCAGAAAACGAGTTTTTGTCGTTTGAAAAAAATAATAATAAATATTTTTCGTTGGTTTTTTTGGCTTCGCATATGAATTTTTTCAGAAAATATTATTTTCCCCGGATAACGGAACTTCATGATAACACCGTTGGATTCAGCGGAAAATCTCACATCGGATAAAGTCCAAAAATAATAGGAGAATCCGTTTTCCGACTCGATATATGTATCAAAGGGGAGGTTCTAAAATCGTAAAAAAATCTAACCTTGCAGAATTTTTAGGTCGAAAAATCGAACTTCTTCAAACACGAGGAAAAATCGTCTCCTAGCTAACTGAGGGGCACTGTTCAAGAATCCGGTCACTTACACTTTTCTAATGGTCATATTCGCATTCAGGAACATCGAATATATATACCTGCTCTAACAAACTACCATATCGACATTATTATTGTTAATATTGATAAGTAAAGCGCGTAAAATGAGGCCAGAATCGTGATAAGCAACCATGAAATGGAATTTTTGTCCTTCTTGAAAAAAATATCGATTTTGGACACCCCTCCCTTCGCACATGCATTTTCTTAGAAAACGGAATAACGAAACGTCGTAGCGTACATCTAACAACACCTCGGATAGTCCAGAAATAAGAAGGGAAACCGTTTTCCGACCCGACATAAGTATCAAAAGGGGACTCTCGAAAATCGCAATGCAAAAATTTTATGTCAAAAATCGTCACTCATTTGTAGGCGACACTAAATACAAAGAAAGCAATATCATGACAATGACACATGCAGTTTTTCCATACAATTCCATCCCGAACTCAGTGTCATTGAAATATCTACATTGCCTACAATTTTCAAACAAGACACGTTTCAAGTACTCTGAAAAAAGTAAAAAGTTTACGATAATGGCAAACGCTCCAATTCCGCTGAAAAACTAGTATCCAGTCCTCGCGTCGATGTTTTTCCGCCCTGCTATATTCGCCCTTACCGTACATACCACGGACAAAAAAACGCGATCGTGGGTACGTTCAAGTGTTGCGGCTGGCGGTACGCCGTTGCCACAGCGACATGCACCTGTTAAAGAAAAGTTGTTTCCGGGAATGGGACGTATACCTGTGCCTACGTTGTACATAAAAAGGTTGAGTTGGCGAATTCGAGGATATATCGAGTCACCGAATCGATACGAAATGTTTCAGAAGTTTCAACCGCTATTCAAACTCTCCACACGAGCGTCGACGGTTATTGGTACTGCTGAAAGCGTTCTATGATGCAAAAGCCAGATATTAGCCAAAAGTTATGAAGCTCTAAAGCTTCATAGCTTTTGAAAAGAGGAACCGCAGGTCAGAAAATATCATGGCAGGTTGAAACTTTGTAGCACCAACAATACCACCTAATTGCTCTCTACAGTTGTCCGCCAGGCTTTACTGACGAGTCTAGGCTAAAGACGAAACATGCATGTCAATAGCAGGTCTGATGCATAGTGGAGAACATGCACTCAATAAATATCAAGCTACATATCATCAAAGACTGTTGACGTTCAGAAACATTTTTTGCTTACAGCTCTGTAAGTATGATCAAGTTGAGGAACATTCATAAAAGAACAAGTATTTTGTAAAATTTTACATATTTTTCCTTCCACGCTCCGTGATTGAAATCAAAACGCGGCGTTATAAAATCCTATAAACTTATAGGAATGGAAAAGAATCGATACATTTATGCGTTTAAAAGAGAAAAGAGTGTTGGTCTAGTTTGACGAATAAAAGATATTTGGCACCCTCCAAATTTTAATCCTTACTGGAAAATATTTTTTCCTAAGCGAAAATCTGAGCACACCATTGGATTGAATTTTCAATCGAATAGAGTGCGACTTGAAGGACAAATGGATTTTTCGTCTCGTAATTGAGGTCAAAAGGTGGCGTTCGAAAATCTATAGGAATATATATGCCTGAAAATATTCTCGCTACAGAAGAAATAATTTTTACAAATTATACGGAACCTCGTTTCCTGGATACTTTGGGGCGCTAATGACAAATCTAGACTCGTTTTACAGCCTGTATATATGAAGCTGTAGATCAGCAATTTGTGCCTCCAGAAAATTACCTATATATTTGTATAATTGATCAAATAAATAATTCAGTTGATTCAATTTCTTGCAGAAATGTATTCAATGCAGGAGTATCCACCTTTTAGGTGGTAGACACCTCGTCGTATCACTGACATAATCGCGAGTGTACAAACTGTGGGACAAACGCCCATAGCACAATACGGACGCGATGAACAAAGTAGGCTTAGGCCCTTTGTGCTAGAGACAGGCAGATAATGCGACAACGACATATCTTTCCCTTGCTGGGAAACGAGAGAACGGGGAAGATGCGAAACGAGTAATTAGTGGCTTTACAGGTGTTTGATGAAGTTCGGGTCTACCATAATGGGTTTGTTGCAGTTTGGTTGAAAAACATGTATGGATTAATATTGAATTGGGCAAACGTTAGAATATTCCACACAAATAAAATGTGAATCGATAGTGAGTTTCATTTTATTGCTAGAGCAGCGTCGGAAAGTTAGTATAACGTTGAAACAATACAATCTTAATAAATTATAGAAGTATCAGGATATCAGTTTCAAGGAGAAGGTCAAAGAATCTGCCTTGATAGAGTTGAATGATTATTGAACCCTTAGCAAAAATATTCATTCTATCGTATCTGGTTTTAATTAGCTGCTAGCATAAATTATAATTTTTGTTATAGGGTCTACAATTTACTTAAAAAAATTTCAAATGCTGTATTATCTAATTTATTTGAAAATTAGGTAATTGTTTTTGATGTGTGAGAAAAATGGTTATACATATATTTTCCCGTTTATATTCAAATTTCATTCACGAACATGTATCTTATTGATGACCTATTTCCATGATAGTAGGAGGGCAGGAGGATTTATGAGCTTAATACGCCGTCCAATAAATGGAAGAATGACAAGTGGCTGTAATAAAATGGAGCTAACGTAGTTCTAGGACGAGATGCTTGAAGAATTTCCCAACATTACACGATAATAAAAATACGTTGGAATGCGTTATGTAAAAGTTCTGTATTCAGAGGCAGACACCCTTAAAGGACGACCTTCTAGAGTTTGACATTCTTCTAGCACATTGCCGCTTAATACCTCTAAATCTTGTAAATATAAGTTAGTCATAAACATACAAATGAAGAAAGTAAACCATGAAAGATGTGTGATCATTAATTTTTTATATATTTGAAGCAAACAAATTGATAGTGATTGCTTAGACTACTGTTATGCCTGACCTATTGACCAAACTGAAAATCACTCCCAACACCAATTGTGGTCTGGTTAAATAAAGGCCTAGGTTCAAATAAATATATCAAACATTTGTGTTCACGGAGAAGAACCACAATATACCAGGTTATTCACGTTATTCGACACAAAGCATTATGACTAAAGTATCTGATTTAAAAAAAATGTTGGATGGATAGGGACCCATTAAAGCTACATTATAAAAATATTTTCATGTTATACAGGGTGTCCCCAAAACACGAAACGTATCAAAGTTGTATTTTTTTAAAATAGAACACCCTGTATATCATATCATTTTTGGTTTGTACGATCAAAATTAAGGTAAGTTTAATTAAGGTTTAATGCACCTAACTCTTATGGTTTTTGAAATATCGTTAATTTTGCGAAAATGTAGTATCCATTTCACTCCTTAATTTCTCAGCTGGTGATTTTTTTTTTTACAAATTGATGCTCAATTCTACCAGTTGATTAAGTTTTATTTCGCACTTGTGAAATTTTTACTAACTTATACAGAGTTAGTAAAAATTATTAGTTATGATTAAATAATCATTGTCTTTAAACGGTAATAACTTGTTTAATTTAAATGGGATGCTCTGTATTTTATGTCAACAACAGATGTAAAATTTAATTGTCTATCGAATATTATTATACGTTCCTATAGCTAACTCTTCACGTTTTCAAGTAATCCGAAATCTTGATTATGTAAACTAATTTAACAAAAGTTATTATTTATCAAGTCACTTATGGTGTTTCCATTGTTATTTCATGTCAACAACAGATGTAACATTTAATTGTTTATCGAATATCATTATACGTTCCTATAGCTAACTCTTCACGTTTTCAAGTAATGCGAAGTCTTAAATATGTAAACTGATTTTACAAAACTTATTATTTATCAAGTCACCTAGGGTGTTTCCATTGTTATTTTATGTCAACAACAGATGTAAAATTTAATTGTCTATCGAATATTATTATACGTTCCTATCCTATAGCTAACTCTTCACGTTTTCAAGTAATCCGAAATCTTAATTATGTAAACTAATTTTACAAAAGTTATTATTTATCAAGTCACCTATGGTGTTTCCATTGTTATTTTATGTCAACAACAGATGTAAAATTTAATTGTCTATCGAATATTATTATACGTTCCTATCCTATACCTAACTCTTCACGTTTTCAAGTAATCCGAAATCTTAATTATGTAAACTAATTTTACAAAAGTTATTATTTATCAAGTCACCCATGGTGTTTCCATTGTTATTTTATGTCAACAACAGATGTAAAATTTAATTGTTCATCGAATATTATTATACGTTCCTATAGCTAACTCTTCACGTTTTCAAGTAATCCGTAATCTTAATTATGTAAACTAATTTAACAAAAGTTATTATTTATCAAGTCACCTATGGTGTTTCCATTGCTATTTTATGTCAACAACAGATGTAAAATTTAATTGTTTATCGAATATTATTATACGTTCCTATAGCTAACTCTTCACGTTCTCAAGTAATCCGAAATCTTAATTATGAAAACTAATTTGACAAAAGTTATTATTTATCAAGTCACCTATGGTGTTTCCATTGTTATTTTATGTCAACAACAGATGTAAAATTTAATTGTTTATCGAATATTATTATACGTTCCTATAGCTAACTCTTCACGTTTTCAAGTAATCCGAAATCTTAATTATGTAAACTAATTTAACAAAAGTTATTATTTATCAAGTCACCTATGGTGTTTCCATTGTTATTTTATGTCAACAACAGATGTAAAATTTAATTGTTCATCGAATATTCTTATACGTTCCTATAGCTAACTCTTCACGTTTTCAAGTAATCCGAAATCTTAATTATGAAAACTAATATAACAAAAGTTATTATTTATCAAGTCACCTATGGTGTTTCCATTGTTATTTTATGTCAACAACAGATGTAAAATTTAATTGTTTATCGAATATTATTATACGTTCCTATAGCTAACTCTTCACGTTTTCAAGTAATCCGCAGTCTTAGTTATGTAAACTGATTTTACAAAAGTTATTATTTATCAAGTCACCTATGGTGTTTTGACAACTCCGATTATTATTTACTTAAGGTTGTCAGTTATTTATTGATGTTGTCAATTACTAGTCGTTATATTAGTGCTAGCAATAGTTTGTGATCTTTGTCGTAAAAATGCTAATTTATCCAAAAGGACAACGGATCGAAATGATTTTTATACTGGGAGAATGCCTTCAAAACTGCCTCCTGGCATCACGAGTTTACGCTCAAAGATTTCCCAACAGAAACCATCCAAATAAGGCAGTATTTGAGAGACTGTTAACGCAGTTTAACTGGAAGTGTTCAGTATGAAAAACCTATTGAAATGAAACCTGTGACAGAAAATGAAGAAACTGAATTTGCGGTGATCACCTCTGTAATCGAAAATCCCCATATAAGTCAAAACTAAATTGCGCAAAATATCGTCATAAGCCAAGCAAGCGCCTCAAGAATCTTTAAAAAATATAATTACCATCCTTATAAAATTCAGCTTCATCAAGAGCTGTCCGAAGACGATTATGGGAAACGAGTTGATTTTGTATGTGGGTATTAGAGAAATTTGCAGATAATGAAAAGTTTTTCAACTTAGTTATGTTTACTGACGAATGTACATTTCATAACAATGGAAACACCATAGGTAACTTGATAAATAATAACTTTTGTAAAATCAGTTTACATAATTAAGACTTCGGATTACTTGAAAACGTGAAGAGTTAGCTATAGGAACGTATAATAATATTCGATAGACGATTAAATTTTACATCTGTTGTTGACATAAAATACAGGGCATCCCATTTTAATTAAACAAGTTATTACCGTTTAAAGATAGTGATTATTTAATCATAATTAGACACTCTGTAATAAGTAAAAGTTTCACAAGTGCGAAATAAAACTTAATCAATTGGTAGAATTGAGCATCAATTTGTTAGAAAAAAATAAATCACCAGCTGAGAAATTAAGCATTGAAATAGATACTACATTTTCGCAAAATTAACGATATTTCAAAAACCATAAGGCTTAGGTGCATTAAATCTTAATTAAACTTACCTTATTTTTGATCGTACAAACCAAAAATAAAATAATATACAGGGTGTTTTATTTAAAAAATACAACTTTGATACGTTTCGTGTTTTGAGGACACCCTGTATAACATGAAAATATTTTTAAAATGTAGCTTTAATGGGTCCCTATCCATCCAACATTTTTATTTTATTTTTTAATCAGATACTTTAGCCATAATGCTTCGTGTCTAATAACGTGAATAACCCGGTATACAATACGGCTTGGAATAATTTCTCCTTGCCTGAACATGTCCCATCATTGGTCATTCGAACCGAATCGATGGACAATGTTCCATTTAATTTTGTATCATTCACACCGATCTCTAAAGAAAACGTATCAACGTCCTACATATAATGAAGAAAACATGAGTATATCTAAATAAAACACAAAGACAGCAACCAGATTCTCTCATATGCAGTTGTGTAGTAAATTCAACAGTATTCTTGTTTCCCAACTTGACAGTTTTGAACGGTGCCATACATACATATGTAGCGTCGCTGGTATGCGAGAAAGTTCTTAATTTGTGTTGCTGTGTAGGAGTTCCGTAACTTCAAAAACAATTGATGCAGTAGATGCACAATATACAGGTAGAGTAGTTAATAATTGGAAGTATAAAAAGTTATTGTATTTCCTATTATACAATGCATGGCTTTTTTGTCTACGATATTTGTATTCCAATCATAAAACTAAAATGACTGCAGATATAGATTAAGAATAGGAAGATTAGATTCTGATAATAAAAAGTCCGCAGTACTGATAACGTAAACAAGACAATGACAATGACCTGGAATACCAAATATTATATTTAAAACAAAAGTTGCACATATGCTCTCAAATTACACGTATTATGACAGATTCTTTATGCACTAGTCAAGTATTGTAGGCTGAACGCTACATCAAGAGATGGTATTAATTATAAAAACATTCGTAAAAACGTACTTCGAATGATGTTTCATGGCTAACTGGTTGTCCCTTTAAAGAAAAATATAACAACTATCGAGCTACCACTACAGCATTTATTCCGTACTTTGATAGAGGAATATATTTATTATTGAAACTGTAATATACCCCAACTTCTTAAGAATATGTTGCATATTTGGGCAAGAGCAAGTTAAAACATATATTTTCGCTGTCACTTCACTAGCCATGCTAATGAAATTTCTCACTCTCAACACGTCGTAGCGCTTTTAGGAGAGGTTTGTTAGGTTTGCTTATTCCTCGAACCCAGCTCGACCTTAATCATTTCAACACTGGTGTATGCGGAGACTCAATTAGAGCGCTTGGAAATTGACCATTATACGGAGTTGTCCTGTTTTCGATGTGGTTGTCGCCGACAATTTTGCCTTTTTGAATTTATTTAGAAACGTAGTTTCAAATATTGGCGAGATTTTATTCCCAGAATTCCTGTTAGTCAAATGGGAATTTGATGAGGTTGTGCCTCAGCGCTTATGTACGCTCAGTTCCTTGGAGAGCTCTCAGAAAACAGATCAAGAAACAAAGGACTACTCCAAAACAATATGGGTTCAGTGAAGTTAACTCCACTATAGAGGTGTTAGTACCGATAATATATATAATAAAAATTGGCGTGGGAATTCAAAGTTGCCCCAATAGTTCCCACATCCAAGTCTTGAGAACAAAGATGTGATGGAAAAATCTCTTCCATGAACCCAGTCAATTGAGGAATTGACGAGGTCGAAGATATCTCAACAACCTTACTCAATTGATCAAACATGTCTGATTCAGACAAGTCTAACCATTTCGCTGCTCGTGATGGGTCAGAGGTCTCTGGGCCCGTCAACCCAATCACGTCAGTAGCGTCTTCCCGTAGACTGGGTTCTGAGCTAACACTCAGTCAAATGCAATCTATTAGATTGCTTGCTGAGCAGCTCAACCCTGGGGTGAGTAGCCGGGTTAGTGCTGGCGACTGGGAAAGTATCCTAGTCGCTTATCACGCAACTTGCGGCCACCCTTTCGTAAGGCGTGTAGCCTATACTCCCCCCGCTTCGGTCACCCGTGACCTATCTGAGACAGTCAGCTCCCTTTCAAGGGCACTCGCTGACCTATCTGTAGGTCGTACAGCACCTCTTGGAGCTGTAGCGGGTGATGCGCGGCAGAAGGCTTCTAGAGGTACGTCTCGTACCCCCGCGCCCTCCACTAAGGTCGGGGCGAAAGGAGGCGCCAAGGGCAAGGTGGACAAGAAGTCCCCCAAACCTAAGACGTCTGCCTCGTCGCATACCTCCGAAACGGGACGCGGTTCTGCTTCGGACCAGAAGCCGAAAGCGCAACTCCTAAGGAATTCCTTACGAGCGCTGAAGGCGTGGGATCCTATTCCTAGCATTCTAGGAATAGATGTAGCCTCCCTGAGACCGATTTAGAGAAGGATAAACACCTTCCTCCATTGGTCCGTTTGGGCCTAATAACTGCCCAAAAGCTGGATGATCTTGCTCGAAATCAGCAAGATTGGGCCTCTTCAGTGGAAACTGAAGAGCAGGTGGCTGAGGTACTTCGCCGCATTGATAATGCGGCCAAGGTTTTCCGCAGCACACCCCCTCAGGAATCTCCAGTGGATAGATCAAATATGATCCCACCGTTTCCTGAGCACCCTATCCAGTCAGGTATGACGCTGCCAGGAGAGTGAACAACCTCTCTTATTCTAACAGTTTGGCCAGACTAACAGGTTGTGATGATCCACAGAGACCCTATCTTAGGGGATTTGTGAAAACATACTTGGGCTTGCCTGTAGTGCGAGAAGAGTTGATGCGTCAATCGGAAATTCCGGAAGACGAGATCGACTCCCGGGCACTTATCAACACGTCGGATCCTGCTGAAGGACCGGCTGTGGGAGGAGTGGTTAAAGCCTATCAGGCAAAAACCACTATCGGTTTTCGAGGTTCGAAATTCCGTTGGGTATTTTATACCCAATTTTATGAATTAGAACCTCAGGTATCCGGCATGACACATGCCGCAATATCTTTTAGAAGTCCCCAAAAGGGGCCGACTAAAGAAAACCTGAAGGTAAAACTTCAGTCCCGTGTTGGGCCCGATGGCGAGGTTAGTATCAATGATACTACCTTCGTCACTCTCGTGCGATCCCGGTCTGTTACGACGGCGGCAACTGTGCCTAGTGGAGACAGTGACGGAAGGGCTTACTCAAAAGTAGCTCTTGGTGTAACTCCGTCGTCGACCGGGGTGCCGGTGAAAAAGCCGGTGAGGGGTGCGCCCCCCTGAGGGGAGCCTCCTCTCCTTCTTCTGCCCGAAGGGGTGGATGGGGTAGAGGGGGTCCCTCTGCAAGAGGGCGCGGTCGGGGTGGACGTAATACGTCGGCTCCCGACCATAGCCGCAAGGGCAGCTAGAGAACCCTATTTGGGTTCTCTCCCTTGCGGTGACAAGCATTCATGTTGTTTATCTTGGAGATGTACTGTCAATGATATCGAGTCGCTTTTATTGTTTTTTACAGGTGAGTGAGTAAGTGTTCTCCAGTAGTCATTCAAGTAAATATGTAGGTATGTAATTTAAGAATTATCATTATTGGCAAAATGAAATAAGGTTAGTAACTGGAAAGTATGTACCTATGAATGCATACATTGAATAGATGTCCAAATGTGTGTTGTAAAGATCTGGTAACCATGCTATCATCGGAAGAGGTCCATATCCAGTCCGGTGTGGCTCTAGTCTCCCAGATTAAATCTGGAAATTTAATTAGAACCGTAAATTGCCTGGCGAATGGCTATTAACTAGAAATCCGTCGCACTAGGGCGGGAGGTTAAACCGTTATTGCAAGTATTCCTGAAACGGGCTGGGAATTGCGTTTTGACTGCTGGCATACGTTTTATTCCTTTCAGGCCTTTGTCTCTGGATATAAACGTTCTCAGGCTTAATATGTGAAATACATCAGTGGCTCCCAACATGTTTCTATCGCGATACCCCTTTCTCATCTATCATATTTTATCAATAAATCAAACAACGGAGGCAAATAGTTTGACTGTAATTTTTTTAAGTGACCCGAAACAATGATTACTTCTCAGGCCAATTTGCGGAGAAGTATTGTTTTGAGGTGATATTAAGTGAAAGATCTTTGCCTAGTCTTTTCATAATGACGATCGTTAGCTCTCCTACTAAAAACAAACTGGTGCTCTGTTTCAAAGCAGCTTTGTGTGTACAAGAGCTAGAGCGGCGATGCGGTAGAATCAATCAAGTTAGCCGGAGCGCACGGCGGCGTTCATTTGTTTCTTTGATCGTTTTATAGGCGACGAGGCGCTGACGTCGTGAAATGAATTGCTCCAAATTAGAGGTTGGGGTTGTATTAAGTCGGCTCGCAGAGGTCTTGTGTTGATTTTCTTTTTTACTCTACTGCTAGAAGTTGGAAGGGTTGATTATACAGCGGATAATTGCAGTCTGGTTTCAATGTCGGCGCATACCTGAATAATAATGTAATGAGAAGTTGGAGGGAGTTTGGAGGTAGTATTTTACTTCCCACGACAGTTATTGTTATCGCGAAAAAAATCGGATTCGATGTATCATCCTTTCTTGCAGGTTAATTTATCAGGAAACCATGGGTCCGGTAATGCTTGCTGCCTCTATAACACGGAAAGTACCATTCGAATTTGATTACATTTTTATACTAGCTCACTACTATGGCAAGGAAGAAAAACTTTGTAGTTTTTGAAATTCGCTCCAGTGGCAGCGGAGTTATAAAAAAACACGGAATACAAATACAAAAAAATCTCAATCTCGTCTAGCGGTAACCCCGCTCTCTCTGCAGGGGGATGTTATAGTATGGTGGACCTCTTCAAATGGAACCCCCACGCTTCTCTCAGCGCCCCCAAATACAACGTAACGAGTTGTAATTTTTCATTTAATTAATTATAATAAATATTTTGCTGTCTCGTAGTGAAGTTACATCAATCGAAACGTTGTGAAATACAAGCCTATCTTTATGGCAATTTTTAAACATCTTTTTTTGTTCTAATACATTTTCATACAATTACTATTTTCGATCCAAAGCATAAACAACGGTACATTTTATTTATTTGTGAAAGACGTTGATCCATGCGATCATGTGAGCTTACATTGCAGCCCGAAAGTGGAGGGTGGCGTTTCTGTAATACGAAGTGATGGGGCGCGAAATACGCAATATTACTTGGATTACAAGTTAATGGAATTCAGCCTTCGTGCTCAAAGCCAAATAGCGAATGCTTTTCAAAGGGTAGTTATCAATGTTGTATAATTTCTATATCAACGGGCGGAGGAAATATTTTATTCACCCAGAAATTCAGATAAAATAGAACTTGAAGAGATATTTTTGAAATATTAGATACCACTCTGAAGGTTACCAGCAATAGGTTTGCAAAGCATATTTTTCTCACGGTCACAGACAAATATGAACTATCGGTTCAGGATTAACCACAAAATGTATCGCTTTACTTATATGAAAATACTTTGCCTGATTGTATTCCTAATAGGTTTTGTAGATAAATGAACTGTTGCCTCAGATCATATGTTTACTTCTACTTTTGTATGCAGCTGAGGAGTATATCAAACAGCAGGAAAGTTGAGAAAACACTGAATAAAGCTTGTCGTATCTAAATCGTCAGATAAGGACAAAATGGAAGATTTCATCATATTATGTATTTAATCATTAAAATAATTGACGAGTTTACAATTCAAAATACGAAATCAATAAATGCGTTGATTTCATCAATTAATCATAGTAATATTCCTCCACAATTAAATATCAACAGAAGTTATAATCGTTTAATGTTATTGGATGTCTGCTTGTGACATGAAATAACTATTATTATAAAGAGATAAATATCCGCTATAGACATCAAATATTCTTTTAATTGAAATAACCAAAGCAATTGATTTATTTCAATGAAATAAAATCATGACGACTTTGGCTTTGAGTCTGGTTGAATAGAAAATTGTGAAATATAAAAATGCATTTTCAGAAGCTCCGGGATAGAAGTCAAAAAAGAGTAATACGTGCATTGCGCATGACCTTACAAAGGATCTCCAGACTGGAACACTAAGGAAAAGTGGCTGACTTGTCCCTATTCTATAGATTAATTCTGCCATGGTAAATTGTACGGGCGCTAGCTATAACTTCCCAAACATCGAAAGAGCCTCTTCCAGACTAGACTCACTGAATTTATGAGATTTTATGCGTAAAAAATATGATATATCTATTGAGCAAATGGCAGACATCACTGATAACAGTGTTCATTCAAGGATTAGATGGAAAACTTCATCTAGAACGAAAGCACAAAACTTGGACATAAATCATGTAGGAGTACCGCCAGTAAATATTCCGTAAAACAAATTGGGATATAGGAGACTTAAGCTGTTGTCAGGACTAATATGTAGTTGGCTCGCGCGAATATACAATAGCGAACAGCAGTGGAAACAGATGTATTCAGGAAACTGCGGCCTTTAATAAGAGATAGAATTTATTGTTCTGTGAAATCCGGTGGATTACGCCGCCTCGCGAATAAATACCTAGCAGCGGCATTAATCACAATAGCGTTTATGTAGTTGGAGCTTCGAGGAAATACATTCATATGTAGGTAATCGGGATGGCCGTTTTGCAACCGTTAGAGGACTATTAACGAACCTGTTCGAAACGTTGGCTTCAATTCATGGATGTGTATGCGCTGTACAGCACTTCCCGCGGACTAAAACGGAAAAAACGTAAGGCATACCTACATCAAAGTCGTGTATATTGATACTGATACCTTCATTTTATTTCCATTGCTGAATAAACTGATTACACAAGCGGATACAAATTGAAATAGTTTTAGTTTTATAAAAAAGAGATTCCGTGGTGCGCCATTTGCAGTTGTTTGCGCTCACACGATTTTTATTCGCCTGGCTGGCTGCCTGCCTTTAAACTAAACGGAATTGTTTCGGAAGTTGTAATCCTAGTTTGCATGCCTGCAGCGTATACAATCGTTGGTATGCATAATACAGCCGTTAGACGAGTATCTTTTTAATAAGGTATTTTCGGTTATTGTGACTCATAAGTTGGAACGACATCAGCTATTATAAATTATTGCATTTTTGTGACGTATTATCTGATAATTTTCGTTGTCGACTTTTTCGGTTCACTCTATATATACTTGAAACAATATTGCTATAGTTTTACTCCTCTTTATAGCGTTAAAAATTATATTTATTATCTGCATTCATTTTTATTTGAACCTAGTAAAGCCCCCAATTGTATTAAAAATTGTCACGTCAAATTTCTATTCAAATTCAGGTTAAGCAGATAATTTTTCAAGCAAACTCAGTACCTGGATAACAGAGTTGCATACAACGATCTCAAAATCTACGTGCCATTGCTTTAACCAAAGCAAAATTCATTCAGGGATTATCCGCTCTCCAATGCGAATACCCAGTATGTTTATGCTGTCATTAAAATTGTAGACAGTTGATTAAAACTTCCTTGATTAATGTCGAAAGTTGACGGAAGCACCAGTCGCATGATTAGATCTATCTCCAGGAAGTTTTCAACTTCATTCGTGTATACTTACTCATATTTCAATATGCATTGGACGTAGTGACTGCTTCTTTCCAGTTTCTTCCCATTCCCATTTCCGTAAAGAATAAAAATTTCTTCCGGCCCGGATGAAGTTTTATGATTATGCTTACGGTAAACTTTTTAAATCGCGTCTGTTCTAAGCGCAAGAAACTCCTTTCGTTAGTTTTTAAAATTATTCTTCCGAAAGTAGTCGGAAGTTGTGCGCTTCAGTAACATTTTAAACGCCGAATGCTTTTTTCTTGTGTAGCTAAGGAATTATGGAGGTTTTGTCATGCTTCAGAGAGTTTCTTTTATACCAGAGCCTGAATTATGCTATACCTATAATATAAATTTGACGATCGATCAAATGGATGTAATAATTTGAACAAGAATCAAGTACAATGGTAATAAGATAAATGAAAGTGATCAATAGAGGAGTTTCTGGAATGAAATTGTCTACATCTATTTTTATTGTGCAAGACTCAGTGACAATGGACAGATGAAGAAACAGTCAGAAACGCATAGTCATTTACCTTTCTACCTTACCCAATCCATACACACGTAATTTTCTTTTAGCAGCGCCATGGAAACCAGTGAGGCAGTAGTCATAATATCATTTTTTATTTTTAAGTGGTCCCGGACTTTATGAATTTTCATGAAGCTCGTGGATAATAGAGGCATTTATAGCCGTGCACTTTTTTACGAATAGAAATAAATTGCCAGCGTAATACAGTGGCTAAAAGCTCGCTTTTTATGGTGCACAGAATTTTCGAGGGCAGTTTTTTTTATGTAGGTATACTACTGCTATTTAATTTCGATAAAATACGATACAGATGGTAACTAATTTATAATAGAAGATGCGACTAAAGAAATATAGTTAAATAAGGTAGCAACTGCCTGCACGCAGCCCCTTTTGAAATCGCGCCCTCACCTCCCTCTTGACGGGCCTGCCCAAACCACCTATATGGTCTCACCTCGATTTAGAACTAATATTCTAGATTGCTTGGACTAAACGGTGAATATAATCTGAGGCTTCGGTGGCAAGTGCAATTTCCAGCCAATCGGCAAGCCCACAGCGACTACCACGATCGGAAATAATAGGCGGCTGTGGTGGCATCGTCGACAGCGGCAGGCGATTGTTCCGATTCACCTGCCGTCGTCCGCTAAACAGCAACGGCGCGCCTGGCGCACCGCCTGCCCGTTCATCCGCATCTCAGATTGCCAATTATGTTGATTTCTCTCTCCGATTCGAACAATCAGCGGTCTTTGATTCGCTCCGAAATCTATCGTGAATGTGGTGATGGCATTTCCACACCTAGACAGTTATCTCGGAGTGTAATTGGTTTTAACGACAATCGAATTACAGTACATGCAGACCTGTAATAAGTCTTCTGCCCACGTAATCAAAATTTTTTGAAAAGTTAATGCATTTACAAATTAATGAATATTTCACATCAAACAAACTATTACCTGATTGTCAGTGTGGATTCCGTCATGGTAAAAATACTGAAATTGCCTTAGCCACTGTAACTAATGACATCTTACTTGCATATGATCAGGGTCTGACTACAGTTTTGATATCACTTGATTTTTCCAAGGCATTTGACACGATGAATCAAGAGCTACTTTGTGCTAAGTTGAGATACTTTGGTTTTAGTGAGACAGCCACTTTCTTGGTCTGGAATTATCTATTGAGATGCCCACAAAAAATTTTAATAAATGGTTCGTACTCTTGCAGCACTGATATATTATCAGGAGTTCCGCAAGGCTCCATATTAGGACCTTTGTTGTTTATCATATATACAGCAGATATTCTTAATAGTTCTCAGAGTTGCAAGGTCCAAGCATATGCTGATGACACCCAGCTGTATTATCTGAGCTTCTATGCCGCGAATGCAGTTACTGCTGAGGTTACAGTTAATAATGACCTTAATAATATCAAAAATGTATCTCAATCTCATAATTTACAATTAAATTCTGATGTCTAAGGTTTTATTTTTTGGTAAAAAGAATAGTATACATTTAATGAGAGACAGTATGAGATTCAAAACTGATGATGTAACACTTGAGGTAGGCGAATCGGCTAGGAACTTAGGGTTAGTCATAGACAGTAATATGCGTTTTTCAGAACATGTGAAAACAAAAATGAGTAAGTCGTATGCTTCTCTCAAGCCAATTCACAGCAGCAGACATATTCTCAACCTAAAAATGAAAAAGACCTTATGCGACTTACTGGTACTGAGTCACTTTAATTATTGTATGCATTGTCTTGTGCAAACGGACAAAAAGCGTATTCAAAAGGTTCAAAACAGTTGCTGCAGATTGTTCTATGGAATCAGGAAGTACGACCATATTTCATACAAAATCAAAGAGTGTCATTGGTTAAAAATGGAAAACAGAAGAATTCTACATTTGAACACTTTCACTCACAAACTATTAAATAACATCAATTCCTCAGACTCCTTATGCAGCAGATTCACGCCTCGATCCAAAGTTCATTCTGTAAATATCAGAGCTAAATCCACTTTTACGATGCCTCAACATAAAACTTCACTATTCCGAAGATGTTTCGTTTTTAATGCCATACAATCAAACAATTTACTTCCTGAGGAGTTCAGATTATATAATATAAGTAAGTTTAAGTATACAATGAAGACGTATCTAAATGACAAACAATGAGGATATAGCCTACGGTACTTTTCCTTCGATTCTGGTCTCCTTATTTGAATTGTACATATCTACCTATTTTTACAACTACGTTGCGGATATATATGTTCTGACAATGCTGCTTCAAATTATTTTCTTTTTTTCATAAATTTATTACTTTTTGTGTATTATTCTTTCGTAGCTTAGCTTACCATTTCTCTCCGAATCTTTAACATTGTATTTTAGTTCATTTGGGCGTCAGCCCACTGATGGTTAAGTAGAGTAGCTAGTAGCTAGCCTTCGCCATCAGCATGCTCACATTGCTATTGTAATATCATCTTTTATAAGGAATAAAAGATATGTATTATTATTATTATATATATTATTTAAATGGAGTCGAATAGGTTGACGCTGTACTTCCCACGCAATCGTATCAGTTTACAAATAGAAATTTGGATTGGATTTTATAACATTTGATAGTTAAGTCAACACACTACTTGACCATCTTAATTTAAATAAATACTACACAACTGCTCCACTTTATGGAGTGTCTAGCAGAGTCAATGTATGTTCTAAAAGACTCCGATTAGAGCACCAACCATTATAACCGAACGACTGCTATCAATTTTCCTCAGAGTGCATCAGGTTGGTGGGTTTTTCTTTCAGGCGCAGACACATTAACATCCTTTACCGGCTGCTTCACTTGAACTTTATATATACGTCCCATATATACCGGAAGCCATTTCTAATAAATGGAGCACTTCGAGTACACACGTAAGGTAAAAGGCTTTCTCCATTTTACACTTCCCAGTTCAACGCCATCGGAACAATTGTGAATAGACGAAATATGAAAATATATGTGAAAGGTATCTGACGATCAAAGAAACACAGAATATGTTGCTGGAAGTACTGTTATGATAGATTGGAGAGCAATGGAACGAATTTAAACATCTTGTATTCAGTTCAATAAATCAATGCTCGTTTACTGTTATTCAAATCAATCTATCTATTTATCTGTCTATCTATCTATAAAATGATCACTAATTTTTTCTTGTATCGTGAAGTCTGCATCAAAGAAACCATCTCGTTTAAATGAAGAATATCTTTTAAGCTCCTCGGAAAATCGGGTCGCATCAAGAAATATGAAAATCCGTTTTCCTCTGACGATGACATCGTTAGGAAAATAATTGTTATTAATTATGTTGCCGGGTCTTTCATTGTGTTTTAAGGCTCAAAGGACTTTGCATCTGGTGAAAAATCCACCAGGATTATAGTTGAAAGAGATGGAGCGTTCGATATTTTCACTTCCCACATTTCATCATCCTGAATGCACGAGATTTAGTACGTAGTTTAATTTTGTATAATGAAGGATCTCACGAAAAAGCATAACAAAATGGATTTCAGTGGAAATGTCTGGAAATGTTATGCTTTTGGCTTTGTGATCAAAAGTTTCACGAAGCCAAACAAGTTCTATTATTCGTTTTGGTGATATAGGGCCAATAAGGTGGAAAGTGATCCCTCAAGAATGATTTCAGGGTCATCTGAAAGCCATAATACCAAAAAATCTTGTCAATCGCCTTCGACGCGGCTGCCAAGTCAATCTACTTGACAGCTTTGAAGATGAACTCGTCCTCATATGTATTTTAAAAGTTAAATGTTTTTCTATATTCTCTGCTGGTAATGATGAGGCCAATAACAAGAGTAATCATTACACTAAAGCAGTATTTAGGCCATAATCTCAGGGACATTTGAATGTCATAATATCTAAATATCTTGTTAATCTTCCTAGACGCGGATGCCAAGTCCATTTTTCATTGAACTTTATGGATGCTTTCAATAGTAACGCTCGAATAACACCATAATTATGAACTCATTTTTTGGAATGTAGTAGTTTCCAGACTGCATTGATACTGAACACGATTAAACGTGAAAATGATAAAATATCTTTTGATAATTATCTAAACGCCAGTATCGATAATATCCGAATGACCTAAATAAAAAATTTGAATACAGATCGTATATCCAGTATTAACGGTATAAAAAGAGAGCTTCGATTGGAGCCGCGCAAAGCTTACCGGCCTGAATAACCCTTTAGCTCGCAAATGACAGCTGTACTAAGAGCCATCGCGGTTCGGAAGCTCCGGCAATTCATCATATTCCGCCGGCTTTGGACGACGGGTTATAAATGGATTCGCTTACCACGCTCGCTCAGATTCGTGCAATGCAGATTTTGCTTGCACGCAATGCACCACCAGACACCCATCGACCGATTATCGAATGATATCCCGCTACAGGTTTGTGGAGTAAGCTCATTACAGTCACTTGGAGGAAGGAAGAGGTCATTGCTCATGCCAGTATCCCATGCCATGAAGGCAAACCATCTGTCGCACTCCAGAAGCTTTGTGATCGGATACATGTATGTTCATATTGATCTTGAAACACGCAACTGTAACTATTAGGTAATGAACTTCCTGACAGCTCATTCCAGAACGCTAAGTATCTAAAAAAATGATGGAGGAAACTCGTCCGAGATATTGAAAGTTAGACCTGGTGAGGATGCGCCCTCTAGCGTTTGCTCTACTGGAGACTCTTGGTGTCATCATTGGATATAGCTCGGTTAAACAAGTACCATGGCAGATTTTGTTGAAATCGGCCACTTTACTCCGGTGGTCTAGATTGTAAATGTTATTTTAATGTTAAACACGTCGACTGGCCGTGTTTGTCTTTTCTGGATCCAGTCCAGAAGCGTTAGAGATAATTTCCAGCAAGATGTTTCATCAAACATTTGGAATGGAATTGTGGATAACCACCTCATTGTTCCCCGTTTTCTTCCCCCTCGACTTGATGAGGAATAATACCAAAAGATTTCAGAGAACGTTCAACCTGAACTTTGTTATAGTTTGAATTCGGAAATTATGTCGCATGTGGTATATGTACGATGGTCCACCATGCTTCAGTATAGCAATTCCATTTTTAAATAAAAATTATCCCAATCATAGGATCGGAAGTGGTTCACAACTATGGTCTGTAGTCGAAGGAGGCCATTTTGAGCACCTACTATAGGAAAATGTAGACGTCATCGTCATTCTGGCGCGACGCCCGAGGTGCAGAAACGGGTCCAGCCCACCGCACGGTTTGATCTTTGGAAGATTGCACGTATCAATCATAACAACAATTAAATTGTGGAGAAATGAACCTGGTATTACCGACGAAGCTTGTCGTCAAACAATTTAGGGTAATCTGCGCGATCTGCAACATTGAGGTGCCGGCTAGAAGCTCTCCACCTTCGGTTAGTTTAACAGTTTTACGGAAATTGTGAGGACATGTACGACATCGTAAGTCCAGATGACATTGCCTGTTGCAGATCGTTCAACAGGACGAGATAATCCGCTTGTTGAAAACAACGTAGGATCTAGTAGCTTGAGGTCGCCGTGTTTGGTAAGGCTTTCAGATGTCCTGGGGGCATAGGCCAGCACAGCCTACAGCAATGCTCCATATTAGAATGTCCCAATCCATACAACAATTGAAATGATGAAATTATTCCAAAAATTAATAGAAAATTAGGACTCGCCGATATTCGTTGTCGACAATAAAAAATTTCGAAGATGTGTACGACATCGAACGTTTGGATACAAGGGCCTGTTGCAGGTCCTCCAAGAGAGGCTATTTTGGCAACGATACATGTGCCGGAATTCCACGTGTAGAAGACAATGTAGGATCACTGAATATTTGAAAGGAATGGAGTTGAAATTATACCACAATTAATTGAAAATTATAACTCAATATCTGTTGTCGACGATTAAAAATTTTGAGGATGTGTACGACATCGCACTTTTGGATGACAAGTGCCAGTTGCAGGTCCTCCAAGTGGAGAGGCTATTTCGGCGATGATATCTGCGCCGAAAGTCCACAAGTAGGAAACAAGATAGGATCTAGCGGCTCAAGGGCGTTCTAGGGAAGGTGTACAGATGTCGTGGGGCAGAGGAACGATACAGCTAACTGCATGGTTCCATATTTGGAAGGTCGCAAGTATCAATCCGTGCAACAATTAAATTGTTATGGAGATGAGCGTGCGAAAGTCGTGCAAGGGTGACTACCATGCCATTACCGACAAAACTTGTCATCAAGCAATTCAGGGTGATTTGGTGAATCTAAAGGAGGGGCAGGTAAGGAGTGAACTGACCACCTTCAAGAAGTATGAACAATTTTAAGCCCCCAAAAAGTTTTTGTTACTGGTAACTTTGTCTTAAGATGATCAGAAACCTGTAAGAAAGAAATTTCAATAATTTTCACAACTATGTAAGCAAATTTGTTTTTATAAAACAATAGAATAAAGTCATATTAATATTATTATTTTCGTTATTTATCGTAACCTATAAAAAATGGATTTTCACTGAACCTATCATGTTGAACAAGCAAGTCGCATAGTAGCAATTTGTTTGCCGCTTCATATATTCCGCATACACTGGCAGTGCGGGGTATACACATCGCAGAAAACACTCGCTTTTGCCGATAACTCCACGGAGTTTTCCATTTTCCACGTAATATCCCTCCTATACACATCGTAAACAGAGTTTGCTCCGGAGTTGAAAATTCAAATGTTATTCATGAGCAGGTAACTCTATAGATTGTCAATAAAGTGTCTGTTTATACCATACATCTCGGAAATTTCATCACCTCTGCTATACCATGACGTTAATTTAATTCGAAAAATGGGGAAAGGTATCGAATAAGTATCGATATATTATTTCGTTAATTCATCTAGTACTTTCTGCGTGAAACCATCATACTTCTACCCAATGAATTATCAAATATATATTCTTGCATCTTGTGTAGTAGCAGTAGCAGTAGGATGGTTCAAATATGTCCTTCTGGAAATCAACATCAACAATAGAGAAACAGAAATTTATAGGTGGATTCATTTCGCCCCTTAAAATTGCATGCACCTGATCCGATGCTAACTACTTTACAGGACTCTGATGATACCATCTTTGGAATAACGCTCGCTCATGTAGTTGCGCCTAGAAGCATACACTGTTTCTAGTTCATGATATTGCTATACTTCAACCGATCTGTCTCGCATACCACCAAGAGTCATTGTTCTCTAGATGGGTCCAAAGGATACATTTCCCAACAGGCCGACCTTATAACATCTCGAGCGAGCCTCTTTCAAGTCATTATTTGTAGAATCACAGGAATGCGCTGTCAGGGAAGGGAGTCTTCACGCTGGTCGAAATTTACAGCATTTTATTGTTAATGTTTATGGACATTCATATTCTCGCAGCGGCTTGAAGATTTTTGATTGGCGAATTTATCTATAAAAATTAAAATTGAACAATTATGGAGTCACAAGTCGACTAGTCTAAACAGGTGTTCCATTTACATCAGCGCTCCACGATCCTTGAGAAGATTTACTGTACAGCCCCCGATAATAATAATGTCGGCACGGCCACACGTAGATTAACCCCGGAGACATTCATCGCATACTAACAAGTTTTATTGAAATTCATTCTTCCATGCTGGATTAAAGCGATGAATTCTAGCGCGTACACTGTCCGGAAATTATTCCAGAAGACACAGCATCAGCTGCACTGGGTATTGCTAGAGATGGGGCGAAACGGTAATGATACATTAACTGTCATGAAAGAGAGATTTAGTTGGTAATACGTGAATCTTATGAACCCGGAAAAAACTTTGGTTTGCTCAGAGGAAAGCTATATACAGAGCACTCAATTTCAATGCCGTTAAATAATGTCTATGACATTTGCACAAAGTTCAATGAGTTTTCGACAAATTAAACCTTATTTTTCTCATCCGTAGTGCGGTCTAAGGTGTCAGCGCGGAATGCTCCAGACACGGGTTCGAGTTCTGTCCTAAGCAAAACAAAAATTCGTGATTGATCTTGCTTAAATTTGTGTATTTAATCGCCCCACTAAACTCGTCACATATTGACGACATCATCATAATGAATAAAATACCGAACAGACGACATGCGCCGACAGACAAATTAGGGACAAAAAAAATCAATCGATCTCTCGCTCACAAATAGGAATAAAAAGCTGTAATTAATGTCATCTAATATACGATCGTGTTTCCATTTTGCCCACTTTTTCGTCACCAAACACCGAACCGTATTGGAACTGGAATCGATATGAATCCAACACTGAGCTCGTAACAGTGACAAACTAACCCCTATATATCAAACGGTCTTATTAGAGCTCTAACGACACGTGTAAAACTGGATTAATGTTTAAATGAACGACACCGTACGCGCAGCGAAATTGCGCCCGCCTACCTGTGAGCGACACACGGTCGACTCATTTCTCGCAGCACCGTCTCTCATGGTACAGTCGAGAATAAGTAAAACCAACTATACACATACACTTCAAAATATGTATTTTTGAATGGAGGCATCCTCAATTTGGAGATACTCGGCACGCCAAATACAAAAGTATTCCGATTCTGATTCGTCTTTTTTATATATAGCCAAAGGCTTCATAAGCGCTGCGAGAGGATATATTTCTATACAAATTGAGTTTAAAACGCTTTAGATTGCATCCATAAGGGAATAAACTCGTCGGTACCTCATTCCATTACTCCGAAGTCCTTCAGAAGAACGACTTTTGGGAAAGGCTCAATCAAGACGTTATGAGTTCGACCCAGTGAGGATGCCCCCGTTTGGCTCCTCTACTGTGTACTGTGGCGCCTCTTGGTGCTGTTATGCTAGACATCGAACATTTGCCATGCCATAAGGTAGGGGCAGGTCAAGTATCTCCCTTCAAGGTTCTAGACTGTGAAGGTCAGGCGCATCCACTAGACGTACTGCTCGATCCTGGATTGTGTCTAGAGCTTTAGGGAGTGTATCGGAACATATCACCAAGCAAGCAGTACTCTAGTGATGGTCTGATCTGGGAATTGTACAGTAGCAGTAGCTGTTCCTGTTAATACAATTTGATGTAGCGCAAGAGCATCCCCAGCTTTTGGGACACCGACCCAACAAGACCGGCAATATGATTTTGCCATGACATGTTACTGTTGGTGTCTTCCCCCGGCTGCCCGTTTCCAAAAGACAAAGTTGACAATGGAAAACAGAACGAGAGAGGAAGCTTTGGAGGAGTGGATCTCCGCGAGAAAGGAGCAATGAAAGCTCGAGGATCGCCTCGCCAAGGCCAGGGCGAAGGAGGCGGAGCTCCTGAAGGCATTTCCCTTTCTGGGAAACGTCAAGGGACTTTTGAAAAAGCCCCCAAAACAGGTCTTGGCCCCACCCGGAGCCAGAGAGGTGTCGCCGACCCCCAAAAAGCGAAAGAGGGAGGAACGAGGGGCCCAAGCGACGGCGGGTCCCCCCGCCCACACGGGGGAGGGTTCGAGCCGGAGGAGACCGATCCCTCTTGTGGAGAAATCAAGGAGAGAGGCCGAGGAGGCTGCGGCCTCATTTCTCCTCAGGGGCCTCGCGGAGAATCTTTCCGCCAGGGAGAGGTTCTTTTTGAGGGGAGTCTCGGAGATGACGGAGGAGGAGTTGGAGATGACTCTCTTGGAGAAGAAAAAGAAGAGGAGGGTCGAGGTCCAAACCACCTGCACCGAGGAGTCCGTCTCTTTGGACGAATCGTCCCTAAACTGATATCTACGATTGGCAGACCTGCATACTACGATCCAAGCTGGATACATAATATATATATATATATATATATATATATATATATATATATATATATATATATATCCTGATCGCCACGATTGGCAGACCTGCATACTACGATCCAAGCTATATCGATGTCCATGAAAAAAATTAGATGCGACATTGTATCACATCAAACCCATCCATTCTACCCAGGCGATAAAAGATTTTCCGAGGGCGTTGGTATCATTTTCGTGGAAAAATAATGAAGGCACGCCATCGCGGTTTTTTATCAGTCTTCAATTTATCATATTCGATGTACAATGGAACTGGGTTTCCATTTTGGAATTTCACTTTATTATTTAGTGCGTTGGATCGCCTCGCGCTACGCCTCACATTTTATGAAGATTGATTTTAACCGCCTTACTTAGAACCGCCGAAAATTGGAATCTGATCGACAGGTGAACTTCAAATGAACAAAGCTCGGTATTATTATCAGTGATTGATATGGGGTGTCTATCTGAAGGTACATAACTTCCTATAAGGATATCGGTCTAACCAGTCAGAATGGACATTTGAGTTCGGTGCACTTTGGCAGAATACCATGCAATCACTTACATTAAATTATTTATACAAACGTTCAAAAAAATAAAACTAGGAGATAAAAAAAAATAGAAACAAGTTTTTGAACTTCTGCGGAAATCGGAATATTTGTATAATCACAATACCCTCCCAGATTTGTCGTCAGTCGACACTAAAAGACACTGTATATTTTGACACATTATTGCATTCAAAATCAATTAATCGCAAGCAGAACCACACGTGATATAGCTGGAACTCACATCGAGATATACAATGTTAAATCCCAGGAAATAAATGTTCTGAATATGAGATATATCGCTAGCATAAAAGGTAATTGAATAGTTTTTGATGAGTTTAAACTTTCAGTATTGTTTCGTGTTCAATGAAAAACGAGTACCACGAATATTTGTATTGGTATGGTTTACACAGAAAGAGTTGGTAATCTGATGCTTTGTTTTGAAAATAGCGAGAAACATCATATACATATACGAATAAAAATTAAAAAACAAGGGAATATTGAATCGGGTGTAATTTAGAGTTAATGCATCGATTAGGTCCTTGATGCTGATAATGTTTCTGTTTCCGCAAAACAATCTAAATAAAATGTTGTCAGGTCGATCGATAATAATTTACTCACATAAAATCAGCTTCATATTACATTGAAATAACGGATTTTTGAAAGAAAATTTAATATAGCGAAATATTTAACTTCTAAACGAAAGTGTTAGGATCCAGTTAAAGGTTGCAGCAGTGGACCATTGAGACATAATATCCACATAATAAACATAAATGAGCAGATTGATCTTTCAAACTCATTTTCATCGACATTACTATGGTTCGTTCCGAAACCTTACTGACGGAGTAGACTAAGTGTAAGCGAAAAAGACCTATATTCGTTGGGAAAGGTAACAAAAATCACTTCGAACAAAACTTTTCAGGGGTAGAAGGCTTCAGGAGTCTTATTTTTAACTGGTTTTAAATGTAACTTGGGTAGCCATTATAAACAGTCGATTTGACGGTCCCATGTTGTTTGCAATAGTCACAGATTAACGGCAGTTTCACACAACCTTGTTTTTTCAACAAATCTAGCGCTTCTATTTCCACTTATTGCAGTTTATTTACTCTGTGCGACATTTTGTGTCGCACTAGCATACTACGGCCTTGTTAGTGTGGCTTTCTTTCTAATTAGTTGCCGCCTGTCTTTCGACGCTTCCAGTTGGACGGTGAATTTTAATTAACTGCTAGTCGATGTTGTAACTCTGACAATATTCAGTAGGTTAGAGATCAGCGCACACTATACTTTGTAATACGGAATGTTAAAATTGTATGTTGTCTAAGTGCCAGGTGAAATTCTTGTGTAATTTAGACTAGTCTAGTTTTGAGTATGATGCTCTTTATACAAAAACTCATCAAATAGAGCTAAAAATGAGGTTGCATGGTGGTGGTTTCTACCTCATTAGCTACATAACGTTTGTGAAAAGACGATTAAATAGTTTGATTCACATTTTGGGAAAATTGAAATGAGTCGCATCGATTAAAACTGTCTCTATTGTCAATAATAAATTGCCGATTTTGATAGCGATTTCGAAATATCTGTATAATTTAGTGCGTCGATTTATCACGGAGTCCGTGTCCGAATAACACGAGGCACGAAGGTCCGCGGGAGGGATTCATCAATCAGAAACGCCGCGTGCATCTGCACTGCCCCCAGCTGGATGGAAAGGTTTTTTGGCTGCTATTTTGGACTTTGCGTGACGCATTTATCTGATTCGCATTTGCATAATTTGTAAATATAACGTAACGTAAAAACTAGTGGCAAAAATTTTCAAAATTCTCGTTATTCGTAGCGGTTATTGCTGCTTTCTCCTCATGACAGCTTGAGTTAATATATTGGTTCAGACAATATCGTGTTGAGTGGAGCATTGCTTTGCTGCATTTCATTATTCAAAAAGACAATATACAAAAAAGACTCAGTCTGCTTCTATGTACACTTGACATATCTGCAATTGCTTTGTTCTAGGAGTGTTCTCTCCTCCGTCGTCTGATTCTTCTTCCTAGTAGAATAGTGTGCTATGGTGTACTGTCCATTCCTACCTTGCTTCGCATATATACAGGTGTCATTATACTCCAAATATGAGATAATTACATTTCAAAATGAGTCTGTTTACACATGAAGAGCATCTAAATATAAAACGAGGGCCTCCTCAATATTTCTGATGCTGTAAATGACCCTAATGCTCAGGTGCACTCATATCGTACCACCTCTATATTCAAAATAATACCAACCTGAGCTAGTATACCATTCTCTGAGGAATCAGAGGGTTTATTTCATAATGACGTTGGGAAATTATTTTGTGATGATAAAAATATTTCACAAGCTGTTTTTTTATTAACACTAGACTTTTGATGGAGTCTTTCAATAAAGTATTAAACATGATTTCTCCAATAGTAATGAAAATGAAAGTTCCTCCCGGGTGGGATTAGCCCTGATTTGTGTTATAAACCAGTTTGGTAAAATTTATTTGGGCTTCAGCTATTTTTCCGAAGGATCAAGTCTAAGGCCAATTGTTTGACAATATATGGGCCATTCGACGGTCACTACAATAATCCAAGAGGTAGGTAGAGATATTTGGGATATCTAGTCACTATTATATCTAAGACCCCTTAGTCTGAGGAGATAGTGGCTCAAGATAGATGACGATGAGTATGAACCAGCAGAAGAATTAAAAAAAAATCCAGTAGATAGTAACGATGTAAACATTTTTCTGAATATTTTTTTTGTAAAATTTATCAAATTTAAAATGAAAAAAACCTTGATTTTATTTTCAGTTTTTTGGGAAATTGGGCAAACATAAATTAGACCTTTCCAGTAAGGTTGCATTCAAGCGACAGCTTCCACATTGGAATGATGCTGGCTGTCATGGATATACATAAATGTGACAGTTGAAGCTCCATAGTAGGACGTAGTTATTCGAATATTGTAATTTGCCGAAACCGTTGTCTGAAAATTCAACCAGTCAAATTAACATAATTATGCGGAATTGAACAACTATATTCCAGTCAATTATGCTGTCCTTTACCGGAGATGCACTCAACAAAACTGAACAGACTGATGACAGGTATGCGATGTGTGATGAATACCATGTCAAGTTATATACGGAATAATCAGAGAGAAAATAGTATCCTGTTAATTTTCAAATTAGTGTTATAATCCGATTACAATCCGCATAATTTTTCGTATACATATGACTGTCAAATAATAGATTTCAAATGCTCTTCCAACATTAAAATATAATTGTGCAATATATACGCAAGGTTATATGAATCAAAGTCGGTTATTTTGAAGCGTATCGCTTTGATCTTTCAAACTTTGACAGTCTGAGAATAACTTAAATTAAGGAGAGAAAAATAAAACTTTTCAGTGTGTTAGTTTATCTCACTCAAATGTTATTTCATTGATTTCAATTAATATCACGATCCAGAAATGTATAAAACGACAATAAACAATGTGGCATATTTTACTTTTATGTATTTTTTCATTACTTATTCCTTCTTCAATTATGGTTCGCGTTAGCATAATTAGCTAGATTTTTTTATCATTTAGTAATACTCAAAAGTTAATCACATTATCTTACGGAACGTATAGTTGGACCTCATTTTCCCCCAGCGCTGTAATAACGCCATGACAATTTGCTAATATGGTTGGAATATGAGGATATTAATATTTTGTCCATATCACAGGAATTTCGTATATCATATCACACTGGGTAATATAATATTTAATGGATTGTTTGCATTTCATATGAAATATAGTTCGATGCATCAAATCTGCACTCTCATTTCATTCATAGTATTTATATCCATTAGAATCACAGGCAGCGTTTTGGACAACGTTGGCCTACAATGTTTATCCATGATTTAGGATCACGCTATACAAATAACCGATTGTAATTTTAATCACGCGATTGAGTTGTTCACTGTAGGCAAACAGTTGAATATAGTTCATACAGTTTAATCCTCCACCCTTTCTCTGTAGAATCACATCATGTAGTCGTCTTTTGTTTCTCCATGTATATAATAAGATTTCAAATTTGATAATTCTGGGTGATTGATAACCAAGCGATGCAAATGTAACTTTGAAATTAAAAAGTTCAAAAAACTCGTGTGACTTCCTCCTTGTTTCGAATTATATCATAAGCACTGTAAAAATAGAAAACGAACTGAAAAATAGTTTGTTTTCCACCATAAAGTATTATTAAGTAAATAAAATTGAAAAATACTGTAGGCATTGGAATGATTTGCTTTTCATAAGAAAGTAGAAATATCAGTTTACTGTTATCCTAGATAGATTGTGGTTATTTAAATTTACTCATCCTGAAAACAATAAACCAGTAGTTATAGTTTTTGTTGAAACAAATAAAGCACACAATGCTACTTCCAAGTAAACAAAACGAAATAAAATGATATTGACAGTCAAGCAGGACACGCTACAATGTATAGATACATTCTTAAGATTGAGAGGAAGGGAAGTAGTTAGTGAATGCTGCTAAATAAGATGTGTCGGATTTAAAAAAAAGTTGATTGTAAAAATTTTTTAAAACAATACACTCGAGAGTGGTGAATAATGAAATAGACATTATCAAGACAGTTTTCTTAGCACCAAAAAAATTATTAATATATATATATATATATATATATATATATTATATATTAAGCTCGAATATATAATTATTATTGATAATAGCATTAATAGCAGAACTGGATGAAATATATTTGAAATGATTTTGTAAGATATAGAGTGGAGCATACCTTGAGTATATTTATAAAAGATGAAATTTTCAAATATTTCTACGAAGTTTTCTAAGAAAGAAGGAGGAGGACTTAGCACCATTGAAGATGCAAATTTCATCTAAAATGATATTTGAAAGTGGGAACTTAGATCGTAGGAAACGATGATACACTTAAAATGTTGAAAAGATTACAGAAAATAATGTAAAAGGGCAATTCTAAGATGAACAGTCGTTACTTGGCAACAAATCGCCTGTTCAAAGATATTATGGTTTATGTACATTAGTATACTATACATACTATATGGACATATTTTGACCCCTTGGGAAAATAAAATAATTGAAATACAACATTCAAAGGGGAACTACGTATGATACAACATATTGGGTATATTTTAAATACAAAATTGATAGGCTTGATAATAGAATAATGATAAAAATTTGTTGGTTCTTATTTTTCAGGAATGTATTTTTAACTAACTCATCAAGAGCAAACCAGTTAAGTAGGATACGAGTTACAGTCCACTTTAGATTACTTATTACAGCTCAAACCTCACTGAAAATGAAAACGTCGACAATCTATCCATTGCAAGCTTGTACCCCCTATGTCTTTGTTAAGTTACTGTTCTGTTATCTGCGTGGAATTGTTCGGATAGCGACGGTAATCTGTTCACTACCGGAATCTGACTGTTTACCAGCATGGATAGTCACTATCACTACCCAAACCGCTGTAAACTGCGCTTTGGCTGAATTTTCTTTGTGCACTCCCGTGAACTATTTAATTAAACGACATTACGGTCATGGATCGACTGCCATGCCGCCTCCATGTCGACGTTAACACCGCGAAATGCCATCAACATGCAGTTCAATGTTCGCCGGCGAAATGCCAATGATGAAATTGATAGCTAGATTGTGCGCGACATCTCTTCTATCCAGCAGCGTTTCTTAATTACTTTGTTCATTGTACTGCATTCATAAATTGATATATTTCTTTTATAAAGCCCTCAATGACTTATGAATTACATCACCTACATAGCAAAGTTCATCTAATCATCCAATCTTCAAGAACAGTCAAGGGAGATATAATCGTCTTCCAACATGCCGCCTACTTCACAGGTGTTGTCATTCCATTTGAATACCTATCTGTATTCACAGGCTCATGTTAACTTTGAAGTATTCCACAAATATAGACTTCGAGTTACAATCCAGCACTTTAACGTTCTCCGCGTTAGAATAACATGATACATTTTTCTCTAGGCTGTTTTCACACGACGCGGCGCTACAGCAATATCACACACATAAAATGCGCATAGTGGCGTTGCCGATAGTGGTATCCTATGAAATTTCTGCTACTTACAATTATTATTTAGAGGGCAAAAATACAAGCAAAAGAAGTTATATGCAAAAGGCGGTCATGAAACCAAACTGTATAGGGATTGAAGCAAAAAAAATACAATTTCATTAGATACATTTCAAATAAAAATCAACCTAGGTCACTAAGGGCGAAACTTACCAATAAACTTGCAATTCTCATATTCAGATTCTAGTTCACGGTCATGGTTAAAATTGAAAGAGAGATTGTAACCAATTCCAATTATTCTGAGAAACAACATAAAATGATAAAAGTAGATCAGGCGGAAGAGGAAAAAAAGAATGCTAGGACATACAGATAGTTGAATATGCAGACACCACTACAGTGATATTATATCTCCTCACTTCAATAAATACAGCTGCATATGTTAAATCAATTACTGAGCTTGAAGCTTGTAGCTTTTGCTGTCGTGTTGTCGTACTTAAGAATGATTATTTTTATATGGTCTTGTTTAGTCTTTGATTTTTATCAATCCAAAATTGTGTCCCTCTCCTATAGACTAGTAAATATTCTACCTAACGCCATTGAAAGCACATCAAAAATATAAAACAATTTATTGTCCTTCGGGATATCATATTTTCCATTTTAAAAACTCTAATTCCATCCCTGAAGCGCCTAAGCGCATTAACGTTCTGCTGGAAGTTACAGCATTATATAATTCCACATTTTGAACTGAGGCTTCAGCGTCTGCAATAATCTCATGTAGCGAATTAAAAAAACTGCTTCCCATCAAGGTTTATCATTAAAAACCGCTAAAAGCTTCACATTTGAACTGAATAATTAAAACCATATCTCGACTGTCCTCTCTGGAATCTCATAATGGTAAAGAGTATACACAGAGAAAAATGTCATACGTCTATTCCTTATAGTATATTATATTTTTGTCATTTAGTCCGTGTTATCTCTCTGCGCATGTACTTTTTCGTTTTTTTACGATTTTCGACCGCCGACTTTTGACTCCTATCTCGAGGCGAAAAAGAATTTGCCATCCCAATGTTGGACTGTATCCGATGTAAAATTCTCTGTTGAATCCAATGGTGTGTACCAGATTTGCGCTTAAAGTTTCCGTTCTCCGGAAAAAAATATTTTCTGGAAAAATGACGACGAGGCCGAAAAAATATTTTCTTCAAATAGATCAAAAAATGTTTTCCTCCGTAATTAAAAAAAAATACCAAGTGATCCAGGGAGAATATTCTGATTCAGGGCACCTCAAATAATAGATGTGTTGTGTATTTTTACAGTCGGTAGTTTTTCGGAGGTTTTGTCATAACGAAACACAAATCCTTCCAGAGCAGCCCCCGACTAAACTCGGAACATTAATGTATTTGGTTGTAACTCGTCAGGGAAGTCCCATTTTGAGCGACTAAATACCGTCGGGTTGAGCCCATTAGGCCCGAACCGAAATCAAAGATCGGATTCGTAATCAGCGCCCCTCAATCACCCAGAAAACGATTTTTCACCTTATTTGAAAAAAATCATCTCATTTAGTGAAATTTCTCGAAGGTAGTTTTTTACGATTTTCGAAAACCGACTTTTGACTCCTAATTTCGAGGCGAAAAACTATTTGCCCTCCCATTGTTGGACTCTATCCGATGTAACATTTTGTGTTGAATCCAATACTGTAATCAGATTTATGTTACAAGGTTCAGATCTCCAGAAAAAAATATTTTCAAAAAGATGGAAATGCCGAAGGGGGGCCCAAAATTTGTATTCTATGAACATGTTAAAAACTCGTTTCCAGTGTAACGCAGAGGCGCTAATCATGAATCTGGCCTTCGTTTCTGCATCGGATGTGAGAGGCCCCGAGGATGTACCGGTGGAACCAGGGAGAAAATTTTAGCGCTTGCCTCGCCTTCAAATGGGCACCCCACGATATCTTAAGCTTTTTTTATGTTCAAATTCTGATTCAGGGCACCTCAAATAAATAGATGTGTCGTGTATTTTCCGAGTCGGCAGTTTTTAGGTGCTTTTTGCCTTATTTAAAAAAAAATGTAAAATTTTTGATGGCTTTTTAAATGATCAAATTCGATGTCGAGTATCTTTCAACTGAACACATGAGGCGTGACAACATTCGCAAAAAACCCGTACGATAATAGATTATTATAGTTTATCGTACAAGACGAAGTTATCGTACATGTACGATAACCGTACACCTTGCAACCCTGAACCAATGCTGACGACTCAACATAAATTGTTCTCTTCTCCCTCAATATAATTCACCTATACAGATTTAGCACTTTGAGGTCTTAAATAAGCCTCCAAAGAAAGGAAAAAATGAAATTTGTATGCATGTAATTTCAACCATTTTGTAGACCGTAATCACCTTATGGATAAGGTCGACAATCATCCAACATTCCAGTGAAGGCGGCAGTTTAACTGTTTCGAACTTCAATATCTTCAGATTCTTGAAGGTCGTCAGAAACTTCATCATCTGAATTATCATTAGTTACTGATTCATGCACATCTGAATCACTATGACTGTCATTGTTCGCTGCAACGCTTTAAAAAATCTTCTAAGAAAGTTTAAATTTCATTATCAATCTCACCCCTCATGTGTCATCAATTCGACCCCAGTAAATAAATTCAATCATCAACTGTGTGTGTTGACGAAATAACTGAATTTTAGAATATAGCGACAAGAAGGATCAGCAAATGATGCCATACCGTCGAATCATTGAACACCATGTGAGTTACCAATCAGTTCTGGAAGTTACGAATTTCAGTAAAACCAGGTATCAATTTCAAATGCATTTTTTTACACAGAACAACGTATCCCCGTAGCCGCAGGTATAGGTGTTATTCGACTATCTTTTCACTACACAAACCTGTTGTCGGAAGATAAAAGTAACAGGCGACATGCATTCTAAATTTGAAAATGGAACTTAGAGATCAATCTCACCCCGAACGACAATACATTGGAGTATTCTAACTGATCCAGTAGAAATATTTAGAGGTCAAGTACCGCGACGATATAATTTCTACTTATGAGTATTAAGAATATACATGAAATGTTCTCATAAAGTCAAAATTTATATAATTCGTAATGCAATATTGTTGAAAAGGGATATTATGAAAATATTCCTATGTAATGTTTCTCAGTTTAGTCAATTCAATAGCTTCATCATTTGTCAGAGATCCCATCCGAAACGCTGTGGTGGAATTACATTTAATTTCTATCTACGCAAAAATGTCATAAAAGTGGAAAGTTGCGTTTCCCTTGTTACCATGAAGTATTTTCAGCTCATTTTTTCCCTACAAAGTGCGGTATATGGAGAGGTGATTCGGTTTTCACTATGTCATGTTTAAACAAGCTGTATATGCAATGGATATCAGTAATACACCTATCATGAACTGATGTGCCACATATTGTTGGAACTGATCCAGCAGTGGCGCGCGTACGAATTGTACAGTAAGGTTTTCGAAAAAAAAATGTGGGACACCATTGCCGGCATTGACTTAAAGGTTTTTTGATTGTATTACCAAATGGACTAGACGACTTATCGTATCCGGATTTCCTTTGGAGTAAGTGAGCGGAAGCAAGAGCACATCGTGTTATATCGTGTTATATCCCACCGCGTTTTTTAATGGTGAGAACTATAGTGAAAATTGTGAAATTTATGTTGGTGAAAAACTGTGTCATCATGTAATCAAAACTGAAAAGAAGCATCACATGTAACAAACAAGCGATATTATATAATAATAAATACAACTGCAGCATCAGCAGAAGAATTTCATACAACCTTGGAAAAAGAACGTGTTTCCTTTTTTGTGGCTCAAATGTTTTGTTATACCAACCGGCTGATAAATATCCACAAATACAGGGAGGCCCAAATTTAAAAAACAACAAGTTGATGCCATGGAAAATCAATATAAGTGTTGTAAGAAAGACCTAACATCACTAGTATGTGCTCAATGCTTTTCTGTTTACCACAGAAGTTGTCTGGAGCGGAAAAAAACTATATTGAAGTAAGCAAAAATATCATTTATTGCACCGAAAAATGTGAAAAAAACAAAATTACCGAGGAAGAAAAAATAGAGAGAATTTATCGTGAGAATAAACAAAACTATGCCCTTATGGAAAACTTAAAGTCAGATACTGAGGAAAGACTAAAAACCTATGAAACCGAAATTGAAATGTTGAGGAAAACGGGACAAGAGAAGGATGAGTACATAAAAAGATTGCAAAGAAGAACGATTGATATGCAGGACGAGGTCACAGATGCTGAAAAGGACTTTGTAAGCAAAATTAATGAGCAATGTAACCTCATAGAAGAGTTAAATAAGGAAATAACCGAAATGAGGCAGAAGTACAAGGCATCTAAATTAAAAATAAATGACTACGAAGAAAAATTATCTCAAATGAGTGATAAATTGAACGAGGAAGACAAGATTAGAAGGAATATGATTGTAACCATAGAAACCCTAACGGCAGAAAATGATATGTACAGCAAGGATCTGAAGGTGCTCAGTAATGAACTAGACCAATATAAAGCCGATAACACTTTTACGGCAAAATCCATTCAAGCCAATGAGGAGTCCCAAGCTTATTCACTTTACAATAAATTATATGAAAAACTAAAAAGCGATCTCGCATCAATGTTCAAAAAATTTGAAGAGAAAATGTTTATTCACATGGAGCAAAACACACAAAGAACTACCTCATCTCCAAAACTTGATTTAAGATACTCCAGTGCGGTAAAAGGACAAACAAAAATCCAGCGCGAGAAAACAAATAAACAAACCATAATAACCGAGAATGGTGGCTCAGCTAATACTGGAAGCAGTTTTAGGAGCGTACGAGCTAACAGCAGTGGCACCCCACAAAATCAAAGTCGCAACAAACTACCAGAACCTACATCGCCTTCAAGATCAAAGAAAATTAGTAAGTCCGAACAGCGACCCATGAACTTGGACCAGAATAAGCCAAATAGAGCAATAAGTAGAACACAGCCCAGGGTTATCTACGGAACTGCACCACCCGCTGATGGTACTGTGCTAAGGGCAGTACCCAGAAGAATATGGTTATATGTGGGCCGAGCAGCTCCAGGTACTACTGAACAAGACATCACAGCCCAACTTGGACGGATTTGCCACAACAGAGATTTTGAAGTCACTAAACTCCCCAGGTGGAAGAATGGTATCACTGAGTCCTCCAAAGTAGGTGCTGATTATGATATCGGAGATAAATTGTTTAATACTGCTAATTGGCCCAACGGCATCTTAGTAAAAAAATATAGGTTTTTTCGATCAAATAAATACCGACACAACGCCAGCCAATCAACCATCTAATATTCTCAAAATATGTCATGTCAATACACAAGGGATGAGCAATAAGCTTAATCAAATAGAAATATTGTTGAACAGCAGAAATATAGATGTGCTAGCACTGACAGAACATCACATCACTAATAACGGTTTAGAAAATATTAATTTTCCTGGTTATAAAATAATATCAAATTTTTCCAGGCAGCACCACAAGAATGGTGGATCTGTCATCATCACTAAGTCCAATTTAACCTGTACACCTATTAGAAAAACACCAAGCTTATCTGTAGAAGGTGAGGTTGAAATATCAGGCATTTTGATAAGTCTGCCTAGGGTGAAATTAGCAGTGTTATCAATTTATCGCCCTCCTAGTGGAAATTTAACTGTTTCTAAATAATATAACAGAACTTCTAGTTACTACCGATAGTATTGCTGACTATGTAGTTCTCTGCGGAGATTTTAACATTGACTTGCTAAAAGATGAACAAGATACAAAGCTTTTAACAGATATTTTAGATTCTTTTGATTTATGTACTACAACTAGGGAGCCAACAGAAATGCATATACCAGCTCTTCTGCTATTGACTATATGATAACCAATTATCCAAGTGAACAGAGACATTGTCTAGTATTTGATCCTACTCTTGCAGATCACCTATTACAGTTAACATATGAAGCAAATGAACCTAATAGAGAAGACAAAATAGTTACCTATTCTACAAGACTTGTAACTGAAAATAGCATAAATTATTTCAAGCATTTATTAACTAAAACACATTGGCATGAAATGGACAATATGAATGTGAACGATAGTTTCAAATTTTTCATTGATACACTCATGTGGTCACATAATATCAGCTGTCCAATAAAAACAATAACAAGGAGAATATCAAAACGAGATAGGATAATGAAACTAGACAATGGATGGATAACTCAAGATGTCTTGGATCAAAGTAGATATGTGAAAGATCTTTTCTGGCTAATGACAAACTGTCCATCTGATGAAACAAGAAATGCCTATCTAGAGGAGAAACAGCGATATAGAAACAACCTAAGTAGTATAAAGAAATCGTACTTTACCAAAAAAATTTGTGAATCCAGTAATAGATCAAAACAAATATGGTCAACTGTTAATGACAGATTAGGCAAAACAAAGCGGAAACCCCCAAGTAACGTAGAGCTGATCGACAAAAAAGAGCTGAACAATATACAAATAGCCAACACATTTGCAGACTTCTTTTCAACGTCGGCACCAAACAGTGTCAAACAGGTTTTTGGGAAAAACTTGTCATTGCCTTGTACATATTCCCCATCCCATATTAAGTCCTTATTCATTGCCCCGGTAACAACAGAAGAAATTAAGGAATTAATAAAAGCCTGCAAAAATAAACACTCATCTGGATTCGATGGTTTGTCATTGGAAATACTTGGAATAATCCAAGACAAAATAACAGATCAGCTAGCCACTTTATTCAATAGATCAATTGAAAATGGTTGTTTCCCAGAAATCCTAAAATTAGCTTGGGTGGTACCGATCCCCAAAAAGGGAAGCGGTGAAAAGCTGGAAAATTACCGACAGATTTCGCTCATTAGCAATGTGGCAAAGTTATTGGAAAAACATATCCATAAACAAGTAAGCTCTTTCGCTGAGCATGAAGGTCTTTTAACTGTATCGCAACACGGATTTCGCTCAAATAAATCGATAGAAACAGCGACTCTCCACTACCTGGAATATATTTACATGAATTTAGATAAGGGTGTGTATGTAATATCAATGCATTTCGATTTGTCTAAAGCATTTGACACTATTAATAAAGAATATCTTGAAGAAAAGTTGGAAAAACTAGGCATCCGAGGCATATCATTGAAACTGATAATGTCATATATGAGTCAAAGGAAGTTACAAGTCAAAATAGGACAAGTCCTATCAACAGTCACTGAATTGGCCCTAGGTGTACCACAGGGTTCGGTCCTGGGGCCATTGATCTTCCTATTATATGTGAATGATCTGCCTCTCTATATATCACATGGAAGAGTAACCATGTTTGCTGATGACACTACCATAACAGTTAAGGGGCGAGACCCTGAGGAACTTCAAAAACATGTTACACTTGTATTGGATCAGTTCAGTGGTTGGTGCCAGCGGAACAAACTGATACTAAATGAGACCAAAACGGTAATGGTCAACTATACAATTCAAAGACAATTGCCCAATAACTTTGGCACATTGTATGGCTATGATTTAGTTAAAACCGCCAAACTTCTGGGAACATACTTTGATGCAAAACTGAGTTTTGATAAGCATATTGACACTGTATGCAAAAGCATTAATAAAGCATATTATGCTATTTTGCAACTGAAAAATGTATTAGATGAAAAAGGGCTGGTATGTGTATACTATGCATTGGTTTATTCTCACATAAGTTATAACATTATGGCTTGGGGTAACTCAAGAGATAAGGATATGGTCTTTATAGCGCAAAAGCGCATCTTACGATTATTAATTAACATCAAACCTAGAGAAACCTGCAGAAGTGTTTTTAAATGTTAAAAGATTTTAACTGTGTCATGTATTTTTATATTTAAGTGTGCCTTATATGTTAAAAAAAATATCAATCTGTTTAGCAGCCTAGGTCAATACCATGAATACAATACTCGAAGTAGTGAACTCCTATGTATACAACGGCACAATACAAGCCATTTTAAAAGATCACCTTACCACAACTGCGTTCGGATATATAATGGTCTACCAAACCATATCAAAGCAAACAATGTATATTCTGTTTTTAAATCCAAACTCAAACTGTTTTTACTCAACAATGTATATTATACAGTCAATGAATTTTTAGAACTTGGACAGCAGTAGTTTATATATATATATATATATATATATATATATATATATTTCTATTTTTATTATTTAATTAGCTGTTATGATTTTATATAAGCTTACAAGCATGACCTGTCATATATACACATTGTATCTATGTGACCAATAAATCTATCTATCTATCTTCAAAATGGTCTTGAATACTCATCTTTGCATCAATGGACCAGATATGAGGAAAAATGTCATTCAGTAATGCAGAAAAGGTTATTAATAGTGGTGATAATAGTGAGATTGCATTTGTAAATGCTATTGTTGAGATTTTGGGTATGATTGATTAAACTGAGTTTGGATGGGTTAGTGGTATTTATGATCGAAAAACTTTTGAGTCTGAGTATAATTTGGTTAGAAGTGCACCCACCAGTGAGGAAGCAATTATTAGAGAGTCTTTCGGCTGTGATGTCTAGCTCCATTCTTTTAAGAACGCGAACATGATCTCTCTGCTGCGAGGATGGAGGAGCTTGTGCCTAATCCCAGACAGTTTCGGATTTGGTCCAACCGCGAGTCGGGCCACTCTTATTTTATGTGTCCATAAATGAGTGAACTCGCATCGCAGAAAATCCTTGAAATGGTGAAAGATTAAACAGACAAGCGTTCATAGTGGAGCGGAAGCTAGTGTTCACAAAAGATGTAGTAGTATAATAGGCTCGGATAGGCTGTGAGAGCCATAGTAGTTGCGCTAACAGGGCATTATTAGTTTAACCACCGACTGCGCCTATGCCACTGTGAAGGCCTAGCACGGGGTTCCAAATATTGGGTAATACAAATCCTGAGGCAAAGACTGTATAAGAAGATATGTGTGGAATAGTGGAGCCTTGTTATTGAATTAGGGGTGTGATGTACCTGCAGCTTTGGGGGAACTATACGAAACTAAACTAATCTAATACTATCTACGATCGCTTACCTTGTTATTGTATAACTCAGCGACTACTATGAAGGAGAGAGATGAAACAGAATAAAATGATACCGCACGTATCACTTGAACCAGTGGATAATCCACATCTTTCCTTCATCAGTATTTATTGAGAAAAAAAAGACAAGATTAGAATTTGATTCTCATTTGAATTTCATCCACATACTATCTGTACAACATAAATATATCTAGCTTCCTCTATGTGTCATGCTGATTTTTCTCTTCGCAAATTTGACTCGTCCATCATATCTACAAATTAGTGCGATAGTCTAACAACTTCCTGTGCTACATCTAATTTTGAGAGGCTGTTGCAGACAATAAGAAGGTGTATTTTCACTCAAATCTATTCCATTTGTTCATTGCATTGTAATGAGTATGTCAAAAAGACAGCTTGGAATTAGGAATAAACAGAAGTAACATCTTAATGAAAGATATTGGACCATAAGGTCAAAGTTATCTGGAAATACGGAAGATGTGTGATTCAATCCTTAAACCAATTTTGAACTGAATGATGCATCGAATTGGAATCAAAAAACGTTTCCAAATTTCTCCAGGCATGGATATACAAAACATTCGTTTAACACTGAGAATAGTTTATACATACATACCTATCTACTTGATCTTGGAAGTAAATGCGAGAATCAAGTATACTGATTGTTTTTTCTTCTACCAAACCAGCATCAAGGAAGTAAATGTGATAATTTTGACAATTTTCTGTTCTATATAAAGAAGTCAGCCAAATTTGAGAAGTATTTGATGTATTTTTTGACAAAATTAATATGGAAAAATTTTTATCACCAATTTACTTGACAGATGTATTGTTACAATCTTACAGTCGTTCGCGTTTCTGTCTGCGCAAAAGGAAATAATTTTAACCGTCACTCATCCAGGTATGTGTTAAACATTCCATCTATTTTTTAGCCCGAGTTTCTAGTGTATTAATTTTTCAGTAAAAAAAAATTCAACCTCAAGGCGATTCCTTGACGAAGTATGGAGCCCATAGGTTTCAGTAAATATGTATATCCCTATCAAGTCTGTAACAGCCTCTCCCAAAACTCCTCACCTGTCCAATCGAATACGCCGTCATCGGCAAAGCCCTTTTTCACGAACAAGTCCTTGAACATCTTCCTTAAATAGTCATAATCAGGCGTTTCAGTAAATTCAAGCCTTCGCACGTACTTCAGATAAGTGGCCATTTCTTCTGGATGTCCTTCACACAATGTTTCGATAGGAGTATTGCGTTTTGTCTCACCGATCTTTTGATAACGCTCCTGGAATTTGGAGAAGACTGGGGTTTAAGTTGACTGTGCTTTTACTATAGTAATCAATAATGTTTATCATGCAATATGTGATATCAGATCCTTTGGCAAAGCAATCACAGAACCTGAGTAGTTTTTCATGGGAAGATTTAAACCAGACAGTTTAAATAAGTAAGAGTTGGTATGGCGATAGTAAAGTGGAAAAAGTTTATATGCTACAAAAAGGTGGCAATCTCAAGAGGAATGTCGCAGAATTAACCTTTATCAAGTTTAAAATGATTGTATTTTCACTCTCTCAATACTGTCTTGACTGCATAGAGGAAAAAGAATGATCAATGTTCTTAATGCCTACAGATAAACAATGGTTTTCTTCAGGGTTCTTATGATTTATTCCTGGATCTCAGATGACGGAGATTTTGTATCGGTAGCTTGGATGAAAATGTTCTATCGTGAGTTTTTCTCATAGGACAGTGTTTTGTTTCTGGTGTGATAGAATGTTTTTCATTTTGGATTGATTAATAATGTAATATCATAGTAGTCTATACTAATCTAAAAACAAAATGTATCCTGAAGACAGCTAATCAATCAATGATAATGTCACTGTAATTCCACAATCCAATTTGTTTCATTTTTTACTTAGATGATAGTAAAGTTAGCTTAATAGTCGCCCTGACTGTCTCCGAGTGAGTAATATTCTTGATAGGGTGCCAGCTTTTGCGTAAAAATATCTTGATTGATCAATTCTCTGACAGATAAGGAAGAAAATCATCCCACTATATGTTTGTGCAGTTTGGATTCTAAACATTTATTGAAATTACTAGCAGAATCAAATTTGCTGACAAAACTGTTGTCTGGAAATTCATAGACAATATGGATATATCATTAACACTGCTTCGGAGAATTCTTATGTTTCAATTGATGTGGTACCGTCAATCGAAACGTTATGAACCGCAACATTCTCAAGTGCCAGTGTTATTGACATGCCATCCTGATCCATTCCTGGGCCAGTAACTTGCCCCTCCTGGGTGTTCTCATCCAACCTCATTTGACGATAATCCACATAGAAATTGAAAAAAATCTGGAAAAATCCTCACATACCTTGAGCGTGTCTGCCTTCAGACCCTGCCAGGGCAGCGATCCTCTCAGGAAATACATAAACATGTGACCCATCGCTTCCAGATCGTCCCTCCTGGATTGTTCCCGGCCCAAATGGGTGTTGATGCTCATGTACCGAGCTGTGCCCGTCAGTGATTTATGCTCCCTGGAAAAACACACTGGGAAATGCAACTTGCCTGGGAGGGTAGTATCGGATTTATGCATTGTTAAACCGACAGAACAAAAAATACTACGGCTGTTAGTTGGATATTTAACGATGGGTAGATTATATTTAAGCATTGCAGAGTTGGATTTTCTGTTGAAGGTATCCATAAAGGGTCGAAGAACCTCGGTATTCTGATATCATGAGAGTTTAGCTATACATGGTATAAAATATGCACACCGTACTGCAAAAACACAATTAGTGATGAACACCATCGACTGGAATGATTATATATCCATGTACTCACTTGTAAGGTATGTGTTTTCCAGTATCCTGATCAATATACTCTTTAGCCAATCCAAAATCTATTATGTGTATGATTTTGTCCTTTTTATTCCTGGATCTTCCGATCAAAAAGTTCTCCGGTTTGACGTCCCTGAAGATCAATCTCCTACTATGAACATACTCCATCCTGGCGATCAACTGATCTGCTATCAGCAGCACTGTTTTCAATCTAAACCGCCTGCTGCACAACGAAAAAAGATCTTCCAGACTCGGTCCAAGGAGTTCTATCACCATAGCGTTGTATCTGCCGCCACATGTTCCTAAATGGTAAACCTTAGCGATACCTGAAAGTAAAAAAAATCATGACTCAATGCTTCTTTGGTTGCATATTTTTCAATTTGGAACAATTAAAAGACATACGGTAGGATGTTTTTAGATCTTTCAAAAACAGCATCGCTTATTACTTTCATACTATATATCTAGACCTCACCCTCTGCCTGCCCTAACATCCTGTAAAATCTATATTCCAACGCCAACTGTGGCGCTTTAGATTTGATGGGCTCCAACTTGATAGCGACATGTTCGTTGTTGTACAGGTTCTTTCCCAGTCGAATCTCACCGAAGTTGCCACTGCCTATTTTCTTGCCGACCCTGAAATTGGGCCCTACCATTAACACTCCCGAAGTGGAAGAATGTCTCGATTGCATGTCTAATAAATTATGCTGTTCTAGAATAAAAAAGAGACATCAATCAGGCGTATGTATAGCAACAAGTTTCTTAAGAGGTTCGACGACTTCAATCATGAAGGGTAGTTTGTAAGGTTTCACCTGTAAGTTCACTGAGAAGAGCCTTGCTTGGATTGAACTTCTAGGTACGTTGACTTGAATATCTCAGAAGTGAGAGATCAAAAGCAACAGGTGTAAAATCGCAGTTAACCATGTTCTAAAGATAATATCTACCAGAAAAATAAATTTGTTACTAATAAAACTGAATTCAAAGAGCTACTATGAATGGAAAATGTTACGCGATCAATAAAATATTGATATACAAAAATTAGTTTTACTGAACTAATGTAAAAAAGTTAATGTACTTCGATAACGTAAGAGATGAATAACTGGTCAGTATCATAAAGTTTAAGAACATAATTTCTTTTCAAAGTGAATATCATTAGTATGTTGAACGGCGTTTCATCATAGGTCAAACAGTTAATGGGCCACAAGGAACAGTTTTGGAATCCTTACACTACACGAATATGATTTGAATGAACCTTTTCAGTCTCTCAGTATATATTATTATGCTAATGATACTCAAACATGTGCTTTTTTAAAGGCATGTAGATACATGGTACTACATTTCCTTACGGCTGAAAAGTTCATAACTACGCAACATCAAAGGGTAGAGATACAAAAGAAATTATCTTCAATACACACAAAGCGTTAGTAACTAATGTTCAATGTAACAATAAACAACGAAACCATAAGCGAATTGTCATTTCATAAAAAATGATAAAATACTTCAGAAATAATGTTTGACCCTTCAAAGGCGCGTTCCAGAAATATATTGCAAATAAAAAGACAATACACAAAAAATGTGTTATCCTTTGATCAAATATTATTGCAGACAATATTATCTTCACCGTTTCATCTTTGCAATTTGTTAACTTTCCACAACTGGTTAAGAAATACCCTTCAAATATCATTAGTTTTGAAATATGCAACTCCACATGCCCGAATTATAAAAATTTTCTTTCATTTCTGAATATCGATTGGAAGAACTGAATGACATGCTTGTTGATACATCTACGCCGAAGAAAGATTAAATAATTAAGTTACCGGTAATATTGTATTGAAGCTTTGTGTGGTATAGGAGCGCGCACTCTAAACGGAATCTTCATCATTTTCTCCCATACCTTTTGATCTAGATAGTTGTGGTATTGGTACTGGTCGCTGTTGCTGTTGGTCCAAAGACGAAGTCACGTTCTCTTTGTCACTCTTATTCGATACGAACTTCAACCTGAGAAAGTTCATCGTTTTTATACATCTAGATTGGACATGGACGGTCCTGGAATCAAATTAAACATTCCATTGTTTTTTTTCCAGTATTCGCTGAAAATATACCCACACATATTTTTTGATTGAAATCTCTTCAATATTCGTGATTTTTTTAACTATAAAATCTTGGAGAACAACTATCCTGACAAGAAATTCAAATTATGGCGCAGCCATGGAAATTGGAACACGCACTGTATTCAGTTATCCTCCATTAGAGTTCTGAAGATTAACATTAACAATAACATGTCCTAGCACGATCATAATGCTTATTCCACAAGCTGTGGACTTTCATTCGATTCAAAAAATTGTAATCACCGGCTCATATTCTGTCCATCTCAAGAATGCCGCTCGCATATGTGGGAAATATTCCGAAACACTCATTAAATCTTCTGGGCCACATTATACTCCTTTCGTTCTTCGATCATAACAATTCACATTTTTTGTGATTATTTCCCTCGCCTGGGAAGTAAAATGATGACTTTCCTATATAAAAGTGCAATTAAATGAAAGCGGCAAAGGGATTACAGAATTTTTGCAATACGTAATATTTTGGCATCATCATAACCATACTGCTGCCTTAAACTAAATCTGTATCTAGCTGGATAGAATGATTTTTGGAGGATCAATGGGAACCTGAAAATTCTAGCTATTTAAATTACGCTTACCTTAGGCGGACTGTCCGTTGATTGTTGTTTTGTTATTGACACAGACAACCTTTCAGTTTCATTATATCCCTGATTAGTAATGATCAACCTGGCCAAAATACAAACTGATTGTGAGACCAGAAAATTTTGACAAATATATTTTTATTTGACATGCTTCACCATGATAGCTTGTCAGTTTATTTCTGGTTGATGAAGTGTTAGTATGTTAGTTCATATGGTTGCACAGTAGTTTGACATCAACTGAGAGATAACTCATCGGATACAGAATGTTGTTCAAATCAATATCATATCACTCCAGGAAATTAGATTTTTCGGAACAGCTACTGCTACTATGCAAGGCCAAGAGCAGACCATGGACTGGAGTACTGCTCACATGTGTGGGAATGCGCCCCAAAGCACTACCTGGAACTTCTATACAAAATCCAGAAGCGAGCAATACGTCTAGTAGATGCACCTGATCTCACAAGCGACCTCCACAGTCTGGAACATTGGCTAATCCTTCCCTATTCTATAGATATTATCATGGCAGATGTTCGACCGAACTGTCCAGCATAACTCCAAGAGTCGCCAGTACAGCAAATGCACATTCTCACCAGGTTGAACTCACGACGCCTCGAAGAAGTCGTTCTTCTGGAGAACCTCGCCGTTGTGTATTGAAAAAATGTGGCTCGAGGAAAGCCTGCATCTGAGTGGTCTAGGATTTTCCAGTTCATTTTATCTTTTAATTGTTAAATATTTATGATTATTTAAAATTTGTAGACAACATTGATGTTGCAAATGTTGTTTTCTGGAAATTTTCTATATAATTTTGATTGTCATGACGTTTCGTTTGATTTATTATCTTCAATAGTTTTCAGATCAACTGGCGAACATATTCCTGCGCAACTATTATACTCCTCTAAAAGGCGTGTGAAATTCATTCAGTACAGATGTAGATTCGTCATTTTTCTTATGAGTTGCTGCTATATTAGTTTTATTCATGCGCTTTGTCAATAAGTTTAGGATCGACCCAAAATATTTCATGGTACGTACTGCTAAGTGTAATGTTCCTAGAAAATCTTGTTTGAATTTGGGACTGCTGTCCTAATATTGGGATAGACCCGTTTTAATTATAAAATAAAACTAAATAGCAACACTAAACATTTGTGGAATAAGCTATTGGGGAACTTGTTCTCCGATGGTTACAATCTACAGCGTTTCAACGTCAACGTGAATAGACGTTTATCATTGCGCAGTGCTTATGAAACTCGATAAGCTATATGCTATATGAGGTTATCTATTGAAAAAAAAAGTTTAGTTCGTGACGGTCGTCAGATATATCGATTGTAAGGTACATTAGTTTCAATTAATCCTTTCATCAATAAGCGAGGAAAATGGATAAGGCGCATTATCGTGCTGTGAATTTGCAATTTTAAGTGTAGATCAAACTGTCAAAAAATGTTGCGAAAAAATCGCATGATGACCAATGGTGTTCCTTCATTATAAAGCGGTTGTCCAGTGATCTTTAACGTGGTCAATTTTTTTAAATCACTGTTTGCCCGCTTCTCAGCCTTAAACAGCTGTTACGGAAAAAAAATTGATTTTATTAGGAATATGATCAAAAAATTATTATGTATTACTATTAGGTCAGTTGGTTTTGGCTTAGTTGCTTACAACCAATGACTGGTCGTAGCGGCCAATTGTCGATGTGGAGAATGACAGACTCCGCCATCTCCCATCCCATATTCAATAGGAAAAATTCAACTATTTCAATATTTTTGTGACGCAAATTTACTCATTCGTTTGACTTAAATTGAAGCATACCAATTTGATCGTTACGGAAAAAATATTTATTTTATTAGGAATATGATTAAAGAATTATTATTACTATTGAATCAGTTGGTTTTTAAATAACATTTTGTTTTGAATGTCACGTCAGAAAGCACAGTTATCCAGAAATCGGAACAATGCTATATATAGGGTATAGGGGTATAGGAGTTTTTGAATGCAAGTTTTACTTCACTAGTATCAGCAAAAACAGCACAATCAGCAAAAATATATGGTGTTTTTTTATATTTAGGCAGACACAAAGGCAAGACGTCGTTCCGGAACTGATATAAAGAATTCATTCATATTTACATAATCGAGAAAGGAGACTTCTGATAGGTTTGTAGTTTTGGCTTAGTTGCTTATAACCAATGACTGGTCGTAGCGGCCAATTGTCAATGTGGAGAATGACAGACTCCGCCATCTCCCATCCCATATTCAATAGGAAAAATTCAACTATTTCAATATTTTTGTGACGCAAATTTACTCATTCGTTTGACTTAAATTAAAGCATACCAATTTGATCGTTACGGAAAAAATATTTATTTTATTAGGAATATGATTGAAGAATTATTATTACCATTAGGTCAGTTGGTTTTTCAATAACATTTTGTTTTGAATGTCTCGTCAGAAAGCACAGTTATCCAGAAAACGGAACAATGCAATATATAGGGTATAGGGGTATAGGAGTTCTTGAATGCAAGTTTTACTTCACTACTATCAGCTAAAACAGCACAATCAGCAAAAATATATGGTGTTTTTTTATATTTAGGCAGACACAAAGGCAAGACGTCGTTCCGGAACTGATATAAAGAACTCATTAATATTTACATAATCGAGAAAGGAGACTTCTGATAGGTTTGTAGTTTTGGCTTAGTTGCTTATAACCAATGACTGGTCGTAGCGGCCAATTGTCGATGTGGAGAATGACAGACTCCGCCATCTCCCATCCCATATTCAATAGGAAAAATTCAACTATTTCAATATTTTTGTAACGCAAATTTACTCATTCGTTTGACTTAAATTGAAGCATACCAATTCGATCGTTGGTTTTAATAGATGTCTCATCATCACAATTACCCCAACAGCTAACAAATAACCCTTGCATTGGATGCATTCCGTCCTACGGACTGGAACGGAAAACGGAGCTACTCAGTTTGAGAGACATCGGTAGTCGATTTGTATTGCCAGGTCATCCCATCTAACTCGAAAGTTGTCTGGAGCGTAATGAGTATCCCCCTAGGGTAGTTGGGTCTCTCACAGTTATGTTAGCGCTGCCGTAATGGATGTGTTAGGTGTCAGGGAATGGGAATTTCAACCTCGATTCGCCTCAGCTGCAGGATATATCGGAAGCTATATTGCATGTTCCGTCACGAGTACGGTAAGTATATATTTTGTTTTTTGAAGGAAGTAGTTAAAAAGAAGCTATTGAGGATTTAACCAATAATTTGTAAACTTTACAAATAAAAAGTTTGATTTTCGAGATTAGGGCAATAGTACAAATTTTAAATACGTTATACGCGTATCAAAAAAAAATACAAATGCAAATATTAAATTACACTATCGGTAATATGACTAAATTGCATAATGAACGTGTGAAAAGTGTTTTACTCCCCGTATCCCCAGAAGAAGCTGTCGTGACAATTATAGTCATAAGTCGCATCAACTCAGCAGACAGTAGTTTGTGAAGCAAGTATACAAAACTAAAGAACGAAGAAATTGAACTCTGTGGATAGCTGATGCTAGTTACCAAGGTATGGCTTCCGAAATGATGAAGATGCAGAAGAATCAGTGACAAATCTGAAACAGTTGCAGTAGCTAGAAAGAAGTAATAGGCAGATCATATGTAGGCTGGAGGAACAGACAGAATTCAATAGAAGACAATATAGTGAAACAATTACAGATCCCTATCCTTGCGCTGATAAAACATCATATCGTATCTTGAATAAATAGAATAGACTGAGAGAATAAAGACTAGTAGACAGGCCCAGCGGAACAATTGCATGCCTCATTTGCACACGTAAAACAGCATAAGTTGTGTAGTATCTTAAGTTTGAGATCAGCACAAGAATAAATAACTGATCAAATGGAGACAACACCGGCATGCTGATAACAATGCCGAGATAGTCTGCGACAGATATTCTGAAAGCGCTGCCACAAGCTGATCTGCTGACTTCGATAAGCTGGTATCTGCATTGAGACTACGTTTTGGAAACGCTCATTCTACGGAGTAACTGTTTGACCACGAATGGAACGGAATGGAAGATAGGCAAAACACAAACCATATGAATCGTCAAGGTAATGAAAACAAATGATTGAGCAACTATATTATCACAGCAACGGTGGTCATTTTGATGTCAGAATGACTCTGGATATAGTGTACAGTAGGATTCATTATGAACTACTTATAGAAGTGAGAAAAATTGTGTCAAAGTACAGAAGTGGCGAGATGAGGTGACCCAGACAAGAGAGAGTTATGTAACATTCGCCCTAGGGCTGAATTCGTCTATTATCATCTGTAGTATCCCGGAGAAGGAGTAGAGAGACAAGCCGAGAATGTATGGTTAGAATGCAAGCCTGGTATTTCGTATGCGAGGCACGGGAATCTCGGGAATCTGATATGATGGCTTTCATGTCTGTATGTACGCGTGTAGAAAAGTGGGAGGAGGAGGGATACTATGTATATCATTGGTGGCGTTTAGACCAGGTAAAAAAAGCTGAATACTTCGAGAAGCTGTCGCATTTAATACTAACTGTTGACGTGAATCAAAGCACAAACGCCAGGCTAGTAAAATCAGAATTCAATCAGCAGTAAAGAACTGTAATTGCAAGGCGAGTCTCAATACTAATCGGTACGTTTAGGACCAGAGTAGAAGTCATTCGCGCGGTGGTTTCTGCGACAATCCAAACTTCCCAGTTCCCGTTTGCGGTGCCGTATTTAATGCATGGTTCCGGGAAACTCTCGATCTGGGCTTTGCGATTATTAGCGGCAGAACATTGCAATCGGCCATTCGATAACTGTTGCGAAGGTAACTTTCGACGTTTCGAATAATGTTCCGTAATTTACTTCTCAAAGATTCGAATGTCGTACGGAATAGGAATTTCAAGTTTCCTACTATCATTATTGCAACTAACCAATTATTCACATTTGCTATATAATTTTGCTCTAATTTTTGTCTACAATTTGATAACGAATGGACTTTTGTAATGCCAATTCCAATAAGTACTATGATAAAAACAGCGCAATTAATGAGACTCAAAAATTTACAGTCGCTATAATGTACTGTATAGTAATATGGCAAGGACCTTCTTTAGTATGGTATCTTGGTCCTCCACTTACTTGAACTTGCGCTGACACTGAATTACATAGAAGCACACCAATCATAACCAAAACATAACAATTAGGTTTGAGAGGCATAAGACGGATCTTGATGGCTGAAACAGCGTTCGCAGCGGCTTCTATTTAATATAGACGCAAACAATGTCTATTACTAAAAAAGTATTTATTTCATTTTAAGGATGCATTTTCCTACTTCGAACGAGTTCCTATGGAGCGTGTTACTGTTTGAGCATGTGAATCTTAAAGTGGATTTCTGATAAAATATTTCTCGTTCTGGTGAATTTCTGTCTTTATGCGATCGTAACGGCACAATTTCATTTAGCTAGAAACTATACAATATTGAACAGTTCGCTGAATTCTGCACAAAACTGCGCCTTCGGGTTATTCTACAAGGTGGATGAGTTCTCGTAGACTGAAACTTTACATGGTCGTCGCTCCATTAAAAGGTTTGCTCTAAATGACAAGAGACGATGTTAGACCACAAGTATTCAATCAGTTGAAAAGACTCGATAATCTTCTAATTAATAGACTCGTACTTTTCTCAAGTCCAGGAACGCCATAATAATAATAGGAATAGGGCAATGCATTTAAGGTTCTTTTTTTAGCTATTTGGTGGACGGATTGGCATTACTTTGACCATAACCTTAGAGGTCATTTTGAGAGAAAATAGTACCCCAATGTTTGTTACGAAAATGGACACGGCGTTAAATTTTACAATTTGCTCATTTATTTTGGTTGGCACCCTATACAATTAAGCACAAGGTAACATCCATAAGTGTCACACGGTCTTTTGCTGTCATATATTTTATTTGCAGCAAATTTCAGCCAAATAGAACTATATCTAAATTTAAAAACTTTTTTTGTGAGGGTAGAGATGCTCATGTATCTTTTCATGCGGTTTTAAAATAGTACATACCTTGCACCCTTAATTTTTGACGAAGTAGAGCTTTCAAAGCAGTTGGAAATTGCACTTTCTACACCAGGTACCGCTTAGGAAAGAAACCGCTTTAATTACATCTCGAGAGTCTTTACAGTCGGAACTTTGGTCTGCGTAACTGAATGGGCAAATAACAGGAAAAAATAATTAAGGGTAATATTGCTAAGGTTGCGCTCAACAGCGGGGTCAAAAGTTAAGATGTTGCTTGACTAAGCTTCGTTGCACCTGTCGGGTAAAAATCCTTAGATATGTTTATCATAAGATTTTCGGTGTTTCACCTAGAAAAGTTTGCTTGTGAATTCAGTGAAGAGTCGGAAATTTCAATACCATCATTTTCCTATACTGTCTAAAAAAATATTCATATAGATTCAAACATATCTTCAAATTTTGCAAACGAACCACGTATTGTTCACGAAATTATCTGATAGTCGATATCACACATAAGGATGGTACCCAGATCTACCCCCCCCCCCCCCCCTACGTGATCCGCCTATTATGGAAATGATCTTTTTGTTTTTTCAAAAATAACGAAACTACTCTATTCTATGTCGTAAAACAGTGAACGTTCGCTGATCATTGTTTGTCAATCTTGTCAGTCTTTCCCTGTTTTCCTAAGCGTCTAGCCACATTGTTGAGCTAGTTTTACTCGTTTCGATTAAAAATGTAGTCTCTTTCGATAAATAGTTGAATTTTTAACTGTTTTTAAACTTTTTTAATATGTTTGTGACTAACTATTGGAGCGCTAATCTCCTTTTAACAATTAATCAGTAAGATATCATCTATACTTATGGTTTCTATCCAGCGTCTTCTGATCGATAACTTCATGTTCAGTAAGTTTACTTAAATCTAATGTCTATTTGAATGTTTTTCTATAGCATTGATTACTTTTTTGTAGTGTTCCTGATGAAGCTAATAAACATTGGCGAAAGCTTGAATTTTCAAAAAGAGTTTACCTAAGCGTCTAGCCACATTGTATCACACATATGTTGGCCTGAACAATCTCGTCTAGCTTTGTGGCAGCATCCCCAATATTCCCAAAAGCTTCCGATATCACACATGTCCCACCATCAAAAAGACAAATCAAGGTATATCAGATGATACTTCCTTAAGTCTTGGTTACAGCCCTGATTCCACTTTTTATTGCCTATAAACTGAAGCGTAAATAAGATCTAAACCTGTCGCAGGAAAATGCCTTATCGACGTAAAGGTCTTTGCAAAAGGATCAAGACGCAGTTTAGTGGTTTTATGGCGCAATACTGGTGATGTGATTGAGCATCTCGTAAACAGCGTGGAAATGTACAGACATGATTAACTTTGATCAACAGTGGAATATGATTTGTCGACGTAAGTGAAGTTTCACTTTTTATATGACTTAGTAGTGTCCTAAAGTAGGGATCACATTTTCCGAAAACTTGACAATTTGAGAAAGAGTTCTTATCTTGCCCTGTGGTAAAGTTGACATTCATAGCCCACTAATTGAAGTTTTGTTGTAACTTAGTCACCACTAATGCCTACCTGCATTCACGGATATGCCATCCTTTTCAAAACCTGATGCAAAATTAACACTGAGATTGCAAACTTAAGAAACAAGAAGATTTTTTCGCGAATTTTCCTAGACCGTATCATTGATGGTATTAGCAACGTATGTCATCTCATCCATTAGCAAAGAGGCAGATGGCAGTGAGAACCAAACTCAGATTGTTGACTCCTCCATAAACACGAGAGAAAATAATGTCAAATTTAAATTATTTTAGTTTCCTAATAAACAGTTATAATTATTTTATCTTGTACATATTTGGTTTTGCACGGTGTGCAGACAGCAGAGGAATAACGAGTTTTCAACATGGCAGATAGTGAGAGAAAGGGTAAGCGAGAATCCTGGCGTAAGCCAAAGGACGCAAAACCCCCAGAGAGTAACAACGTTGGAAAGTCTGATTCTGCCGATGAGCCTACCGGAGTTTCGAAACAGCAGAAGCCAAAGCTGGTACTTCAAAAGAAGCCCCCGCCTGATGGCTTCAAGCCTCGATCGGTATCAACCGAGGATACGCATATGAAGAACTACCCCCTAGTCCATAACGCAGTGTTGGTGGAAGGTTTAACTATGACAGCGCCGTCACCGAAGATCCCAGTTTTTTTAATATATCAAGAGATGTTTACCTATACTTAACAAGAGACAAGCAAATAAAGACGACGGTTAGCCTTTCTACATTCGAATACTATTGCAGCACACTCTTATGGCGTCGAATCTTCCATGTCAGATCTAAGGAAGAACGAAACCGGACATCATCAGATAACTTCAATGCTGCACTTTCGGCGGACATGGCAGTGCCTGAGGAGATTGGTCGATAGTTGGATGGAATTGGTAACTTTATCGATCATGCAGGGAGAGACGCAGTCTTCCGCCTACTACAAGATCTTGATGGAAGGAAGATCTTCGGTATTGCAGGCCATTGTGGCCGCGGTGGGACCTGCCCACGGATTTGAAGCCGATAGGAGATTTTAGACCTAATCGATCTACTGGGTTGGTATTCGGTCCAGAGCCTAATCCGAAAGATGGCAGCAGAGTTTGCTCAAGTAGTGGATTTGGACCGAGCTGGACATGTATCATTTATTCACGCACGTAAATAATTATCCGATCCTGTACGACACTTTTAAAGTGGTATCAGTGTTATTGACTACTACGAAAAGCTCATCAGAAATCAATCGTTACGCTTCCCCATCTACATTACTGGGTAGTGGAGCACAGACAGCTTACGTTACTAGGACTAGATCGGATTATGGCAACAACGAGTCCGGAATGAGGTTAAAACCTCTACCTGAGAGGATGTTGCAGACAGAGATCGCATTCAACTTGGGACCCGACCTCGTGTCAGCGGCGACCATATTGAATATGCAAAAGTGGAGTTGGGAGTCATCAATCATTGATTACCATGATGCTTCTCTTCTGAAAATATCAGCAAAACCTCTAAGCAGAAAGAGCAACAAATATAGATCCTCATGAGGCAGTACCTGAGTTCATATACACCATTGTACTCTGTACTGTTAACCGCAAATACTATACTGACCATTGTCAACATAGCGACCAAAACCGCAGTAGATTCTATCGCAGTAATGAAACCCATTTATCAAATTCCTTAAATAAAGAACAGTGAATAATTTACATTTCATGTGACAAATTTCTGATCATCATTTCATTTCCATCTAGCTGAATATAGTATCTGTTTCGATTTCCGTAAGCCAAGCATTAAACTGTGTAACACTGTATAGGGAAGTTGTCCCGAAATGTTATTATAGCCTGAAGGTATACACCGAACACTTAATACTTAATGGATTAATTCCGTAACTATGGCAGGTAATGTAAGCAAAATCACGTTACCAGCAACCAATCAAGCTTGACATCATTCGCATACCTCCGATGGAAAGAGCGTTGTGCACAGGGATACGTATTGCAAAATCTTTAAATCAGAAACTCAAAAACATTTAAAAGAAATCTGGGTTAATTGTATAAACCTATATTCCCACATGTGGCTCAAAAATGGTCTTAACAATCAGAGCTTTTTGAAAAGTTCTGTTCTTTCTAATCTTACGAATGACATATGTATGTTTGATATGAGTAAATACAAGATCCAGGTACTCATATTGCTACGAACAGTTTAATTTTTTTTTTTTAATGCTCAATAGCTTTGAACTCTCACTAGTTTCCAGTTTTATGAATCCTACACAACCCGAATGAAAATTGACAATACTAAAATTATATGCCACCTTATAACGAAACTATAAAATAAAATACAAAAACTAAAAGCAAAAGAGAATAGTTTTGTCGCCTCGTTTGTTACAAAGCAGAAAAATATGAAAATGTTAAAATCCGCACTCACACTCGGACTAAGAACAAGAACAGCCGGCCAACTATCGAGCCAGAAGCTCTATGGCTCAAAGCCACAGAGCAAGAACCACATTAGTTTATCGCTGTTACTGTAATCGCCACGGTCCTGATATAATTACCATAGATATCAATCGAATTGATTAGTTATCACTACTGTACGCCTAATCACAAATTTCCTCTCGATTTCTCTCGTATGCAATTCGCCAATTGCCATCGAATATAAGCTCGGTAATCTATCGATATTATGAAAGTTGCAGGGAGTTCCCGTCGACATCGATGCATTCTGGCTGTGAGCCAGTTACAGATTAATACCAGGTTCCGTCCTCAGCTGGATTCTACACTTTGTCTTCGGGCGATCGCTGACATCGAAGGTGAAGTGCAGAAACTATCGGGATCGTAATGTAGTTCAAAGTTCCTCCGGAAGACTTCAAACTATTTTATACGGTTACTGGCAAGTTTTACATCGAGAGGTGGTATAACACATAGATTTTTTTGTCTCCGAAACATTCCATTGTCCTTTCCTGATTATCTTAACAGAAGTGAGCAAAGCAATTAAGGTAATCAGAATGTGACTGAAGGAATACTTTGATCTACTATTCACTGATGAATGTTTATAAAAATTATGATTTTGTTTAATATTATTACATGATGGAGGAGAAAACTTGGCCCTGGGCGAGATGAGTTGAAGGAGTATTCTACATGAATGGTAACTTTACTAAAGAAGAGGCCCACTGCACATATGCGTACAAAGAACAGGTGTACTCTTCACCATAACGAATCACAAGAATTGGTTCACCAGGGAAGAAATTGCGAAGAATTTACAAAAGGCAACAGAAACAAAATGCCAAGTGAAATTGATTTCCGTACTCTAAACTGAGCTCAGCAAATAAAACAGGGCTCAAATGCCATCTATTCCTTGTTTCAGTGGGGCAAGGATCATAAAAGACAGTCAACGAAGACAAATCAAAACAGACCAATCCAAAAACCGATCAACCTTAAGGCAATACAGGGAGAGGAATAATATTGTTTGACCCTGTATGCAAATCATCCAGAACATGTATGCAGCTGTCAACAGACATCTCGAATGTGTCAGTTCGTTCTAGATTTCTCATGGAACATTCGAGATAGGCGTTTTCCTGTATATATTCCAGCATCGAGCTCTGACAGCAGTCAATCAGTGGTCCGACGTCAAATTGTTAAGAACTAGAAATCGTGGATATAAATTAGTGTATAAGTTGTTGTGTTGCAAGTTGAAATAAATTAGTGATTAAGAACGTTATAAGTGGTGTCAGAAGTTCGGATAATGGCGAAAAGACTGTGCGAATTGAAAGTGCCAGACCTGAAACGCGAGTTGTAGGAACGAGACTTGGAAACTAGTGGTGTAAAAGCAGTGCTAGTGAGTCGGCTACGTGAGTACTTCCTCGATAATGGTAAGGACCCATTTGAAACGCCTTTGAACCAGCCGGAAGGAAAAATAGCCACACAATTGAAAGTACAACAAGATCAGTTGAGAGATGAATTGAGATTACAACAACATCATTTAAAAGATGAATTGAAGGTACAACAGGACCAGCTATAACCAAACGGCTACGCTACAACTTAACTCAGTACGCAGTACGTCGATTATTGAATTTTTCATACAAATGGGTAGATTTACATGTAATTCGAACTATAATATCGTTTTTTTTGTTTAGGAAGCGTAAACTTTTGCATTTTTTACTGTAGTTACATTTTTTTAACTGGCTCTATTAAGCCCCTGGTAATCAGCCATATAAGATATTTTCTCACTATTTACGCAGTAAAACACTGTACACAGATAGAATACTATATATACTTACGTACTGTGAGGCTCTGGAGCTACAATCTATTTTTCTCTAATATCTTGATATTCATATAGACATGTAACATATTCCAGTTTTCACTTTCAAATAAGCCACGAAATCCATAAAAACCGGTATCCTGACATTATCAAAGATAAAACAAATGCCACAAAGATTTGCTAAGTTCTCCGTGCTGTGATTGGCTGATATTTTGACTCTTTCTCTTAATTTTTCTTGTCACCCGCCATTTCGAATTGAATTTGGTTTCAACCAATTCAACCTGAATTTGATTTGATACTCCTTCGACCTGTTTCGAGTTATTTCCTGTGAGGTAAGTACATGTTTATACAATTACTCAATTTTGTATTACAAGGGTATTTTCGTTTTGACTGAAGTTATGGCCGCAGTCCTCAAGATCCGTACCTTACCCAGGGATAATGAAGAGGCGATTTCGTGGGCTAAGGTGCAAGGATTGTTGCCGTCAGGCAAACATGTGGGCGTCACAGGGCTCCCATGCGTATCCGCAATGATTGCGAGGCCGGGAGGTTCTACTGCCCCAAATCAAGATCATGCTGAACAATAGCAGTGACCCACGGCACCTTTTTGCGAAGAGGGTCGTATACTGTTATATAAGGCTATGACGTGAGTTGCTCATTATATTACATTTGTTACAGTCACATGAAGCTTTGACACCAGGACAGTTCTTCCATAAAAAAAGATAATAACGATATCAGCACAATAAAAATATATTTTTTTTTGGGGAATAACATGGTAGTAAATAACAGACAAAAAGATGTACTGGTCAAGTTTTCCCATGGGTTCATATCAGTAGATGTGGTATACTAAAACTAATTTACTTTGATACTGTATTGTTGCAGACACATGTACGGTTTCACACGTGACTGGTCGTAGGACTCGGTTTCACATGAGGTGAATATGCCTCTATCCAAAGCGACCATTTGCCAGTGGTATGTCATTTTAAGGTTTATCTTGATTTATTAAATAAATACTATTACACTAGGTAGAAGTATTGCCGAGAAATGGCCATCGACCATTTCTCAACTTTGACTGCTGCAGATGATTTGCTTGGAAGCCCAGGAGTCATCGTCCAAATAGACGAGTCAAAGTTCGGCCATCGGAAATACAATCGGGGCCGAACTGTCGATGGTCACTGGGTGATGGGTATTATCAAGAATGGAGAGAGGAAGTCCGCCAGGCTCCGAAATATATACAGACAAGTGGGGAGCATACAACGGTCCAAATGCGGCAGAATAATCCTGATCCTGTAAACCGATTTGTTGATTCCTTTTTTTTACTAAGGCATTATACCATGATAGACTTACTGTAAATAGAAATAATAAACATTATACCTTTCAGCACCCGATGGTACTCATACCCAGAGAATAGAGGCGTCATGGCGGCCGGCGAAAAACTGGTTCAGGAACCGACATGTTCATTCATTATCAGAACGCTTTGAAGAAATAACAGATGCTTTGAATAAAAATGTACAGCAATTAAACGATGAGCAAGCAGCCTTGAAACAAAAGTTAGACCATGAGATCAAAGCGAAGATAAGAGAAATAGAAAGTAAATTTTCCGCACCGAGCAGAGCTATCCTTCATGTGGAAGGAGATAACACCATTACGGGAGTCAGCTTAGAGGAACCGCAAGCTCGCTTCGTACGTGAAATCGCTGACATTTGATGGCAAGACATGGCTCGTCTTCCAAAGAAAAAGCTGTGGCATTGACAGTTGCTCTCCGTGGAGACGCAATGGACATTCTCCAGACCCTACCCGCAGAAGACTCCACAAGCTACGAGCAGCTAGTCAGGCGATTACAATCACAACTGAAGAATCGCCGACAGAAAGCTGGTAAGAGTTTACAAGAATTCCAGGCAGATATAGCTAGGTTAGAAGGATTTGCTTATCCCTCTGCCACCGACCAGCTTATGGAGTGTTTAGCCGTACAAACATTCATCGACGGATTGAAGGACAGCGACATGCAGCGCACACTACTTTTAGCTCGCCCAAGGACAGTTAGAGATGTGCTTTCAATTACCTTAGAGTATGAGGCTGCAACTGAAGCATCTCGTAGACATGCTCCAGTTCGGATTTTGAGTGAGGAAGACAGAAAGGAGGAGCCATCTCGAGATGTCTTAAATGAATTGGTGAGCCTACTGAAGAGCTTCCAGGCGAACCAAAAGAGTGCCTATGAACGAACAAAGAAAATTAGCCAGAAGGAAACACGAAAACCGGAACGGGTCGATAAGGAGGGAGCATTATCGACCCGTGACTGTTGCCAGGACCCCCTAGTCATCATAGCCGCCATAAGGCATGTCTGTGGAAGCTCCTATGTGGATGGGATGGTGAATGGTAGGATGTATCCATTTAGTTGATACCGGTACCACCGGAACCAGCCTATATCCAAAAATAGTAGGCGATAGAAAGGTAATGAATTCAAGATGGCGTCTGCGTACGGTTACTGGAGTAGCTGTCACAGTCCATGGTGAGGCTTCAGTGAAAATCAAGATTGGTGGCGTAGAATTACAGCATGTGGCGATTGTAGCAGATATAGAAGAATAGGACGTACTGGATATGGATATCATGAACATGCAGGCTGTCCAGATTGACTTCAAGAACTTCTCAACTCTCAAAGTTGGACCTGAAGAATTATACCTGCATCCTCGAGAAGAAACAGCTGCCTAAGTGCTGTTGGCAGAAGAAACTGTATTTCCAGCAAGGAGACAAGTCATCGTGAAGGCTCGGCTGCATCGGCGACATCAAAGACGGGGTTCCCGTGATTGTTGAACTCTGGAATCACGATGCAGAGGTCGCCTGTGACATCCTGGTAGGAAATGTGCTGGTGTCTTCTAAACAATAAGTGCCTGTTCGTATGCTCACCATGAATGAATACCCCATCACTATTACTAAGGGCTGTCCTGTTATATTGATAGTTCGGCAGATGAAGAAAATGACAAGATGGAACAGCTGCTGTATTCGACATGCCAATCGCTCACTGCATCACAAAAGAAAAAGGCTAAGGAGTTGATCCAACCATATAGCTCCATATTCATGTCCAAAGGTCGGAAGACTGGAAGAACAACTACTGTCGTGAGGCATAAGATCAACACTGGAAATGTCAAGTCAATCCGACAGCCACCAAGGAGGTTACCGCCGGCTAAAAGAGAGTTAGCTGAAAATATAGTCCAAGAGTTGGAACGGGATGGAGTTATAGAGCCGTCGTGTAGTCCATGGGCGTCTCCAGTGGTACTGGTGGACTGTGTGGACTATCGGCAATTGAATAATGTTTCGAAAAAAGGCCGAAGCACCGACAAAAGGAAATACATTGGCACTCATCTCTTCTACCTGGTGATGAAGAACAGGCCGTACGAAAAAGCATCCTACTACGACCTAGGGATCGCGCTATGTGATTTGAAGCTCAAAACCGTGTAACAAGGCGTCAAGATGGTGGTCATGCCCAAATTATTGCAGTCGCACTGGTTTAGATTGGAGAAATGTCAGAAATATGTTGGAGGTGATTTTCAAGGTTGCAAACATGGAGATCCTGATGCGCAGCTTCAACCCAAGGGCGCACCAAGCTCCACTATAGAAGACAGTAGCATGTTACTCCAGCATCGAGCAGTAACAGCAGTCAGTCAATGGTCCGATGTCAAATTGTTAGGACCTAGAAATCGTGGATATAAATTAGAGTATCGGTCTTTGTATTGCATGTTGAAATAAATTAGTGATTAAGAAGGTTACACCATATTAACGAGATAATTGAAAAAGACTAGTTAAACTTTGGTGGTTTATACACACTCTATAGGTGTATGTAAATATGTACTCTACATGGAGGGTAACTTTACTGAAGAAGAACCCCAACATAACATCACTCCACATTTGGAACATATAAAGAGGACTTAGGTGTACTCTCCATAGTAACTAATCACAAGAATTGATTCACCAGAAAAGAAATTGGAAACCATTTTCAAAATGCATCAAATGCAAAACTCGTAGTAAAATTCCTTCCTGTACTCTAAGCTGACCTCATCTGAAGTTTTTTTGGGTAAATTAATATGTAGCGTCATCCACGATATATAATCTCGCAAGTGAACAGTGCATGCATCCGATATGAATTTTACCTTTTCTATGGCATCGTTCTGAGCAATAAACGATTTTATATTCGGCATGTACCTTCCATTGAATCCATTTACCCCATTATATTAGAATTATGCCTTCCCATTTACGATAATGGAAATTCAAATACATTTCACAATCTTCATTAACGGTTATTAACCTGTCAAGTGTTAAAAACGAATGAATTACAGCAGTGCAGAAGCGTTGGCGTAAAAATGTAATCATATTTTTGTACTTCTGTTGAATATCATAGATTCTGAGCTTTCATTTTGAGTTATTGCGAAAAATAATTATTTAAATTAACCACATGAGAAACTTGACAATGGTGAAAAATGTATAGCAGCACTTTTAGATTTAAGCAAAGCCTTTAGTTCACAATGTTTACTGGAAAATGCCAATTGAAAGAGCTAGAAGACCATCTTTGAAATAACTTGAAATTTTATGATATAATCATAAACATTATTTCCAAATGAAGGACTCTAAATCAAGTCACGTGCTGTGATTTAGGAGTGCCGCAAGGCTCTATACTTGGTCCATAAGGAGAGCCTCTGGCGAACCTCTGTGCGCTCACCTGGCGACTTACGCCTTTCTAATTGTCATATTCGTGGTTACCGCCCCAGAATTACCCAGAAAACGAATTTGTGTTCTGTTGGAAGAAAATCGATTTTTTCTTTCTGAATTTCTGAAATCGCAAAAAATCTAAAGCTCACCTGACGACTTACGTAATAATGCTGACGATACTCATTTTTTAATTAGTAAATCTAACATAAAATGGAGTCAAGAACCGACAAAAAAACATTAACACATAATTGTTCTCCTGTACAGGCACCTTGCTTAGATCAGGACTGTATGAGTCGGATACAACGGGTACAAAATTCATGTATTCGGATTATTATATTATATATTTGTTGTGTTTGTATGTGGGTATTAGAGAAATTTGAGGATAATGAAAACTTGTTCAACTTAGTTATGTTTACTGACCAATTTACATTTCATAACAATGGAACTGTTAATCGTAACATACATAACTTCCACTATTATTCTGATTCCAATCCACATCAACTTAGAGTTGTTCATAATCGACACAGATGGTCAGTGAATGTATGGGCCGGAATAATGGGTCAGCATTTGGTTGGTTTTTACTTATTTATGAACATTTAAATGGAAGGTTGTTTTTAGAATTTTTGACCAATCAATTATCTCCAGTATTATTACAAGACATTCCCTTAGACATAAAAGGAACTATGTGGCTTCAAATGGTTGGAGCTCCTGCGCATTTTCATCGTGCGGCCCGAGAATTTTTAATCATCATTTCTGAAATCGGTGGATTGGAAGAAATGGCTTTCAAAGTTGGTCTCCAAGGTCACCTGACTTGACGCCACCAAATTTGTTTTTGTGGGATACATAAAAGGGATCGTTTATAACACACCTCCGACAACACCAGATGATATGAAGCAACGCATCAGAGAAGCTTTCCGAACCGTAAGTCCGCGTATGTTGGCAAATGTTGCTGATGGTCGTCATTTTGAACACTTGCTATTAAAAATTGTTTGTTATATTTCCACCATATTTTTATCTTTGTTCATAATTATTTAAGCTATTATCTAAAATCAGCTTACATAATGTAAAACTAAAATTAAATTTTAAATCTATTGACATAAAATACAGGGCATCCCATCTAAGTTAAACAAGTTATTACCGTTTAAAGATAGTGATTATTTAGCCATAATTTTAGACACTCTGTATAAGTTAGTGGAAATTTCACAAGTGCGAAATAAAACTCAATCAATTGGTAGAATTGAGCAATAATTTGTTAAAAAAAAATTAAACACCAGCTGAGAAATTAAGAATTGAAATGGATACTACATATTCGCAAACTTAACGATATTTCAAAAACCATAAGGTTTAGGTGCATCAAACCATGATTAAACTTACCTTAATTTTGATCGTACAAACCAAACATTTAATAATATACAGGGTGTTCTATTAAAAAAATACAACTTTGATACGTTTCGTGTTTTGGGGACACCCTGTATAATCTGAAAATATTTTTAAAATGTAGCCTATCTATTCGAATTTTTTTTTTTTTAATCAGATACTTTAGCCATATCATGTCGAATAACGTGAATAACCGGATATATTATATTTTTTATTAATTCAACTTGCATATGTCTTATAGTAGTTGAGTAACGTCTTTCATTCTTTCAGTACCAGTGTCAGTGCTAAACAACGACGTATCAAACAGTGCAGAGGAAGAAGAAGACGACGATATTCCCGTATTAGACGATGATTTCACAACACGAGGCCTAGAAAGGTTGAGCTCAGCTGCTACATGTCTAGTTGCTGGTATCGAATACACGCACGGCCAACAGGTAAGATTTTGCAATACTAGATGGCAATGGAATCATCACCGAGCCCTATTTGAAGTATAGACGTTTGGAACATTTCAAAAAAACTAAATTTTCCAGATAAATTGAAAAAGACATTTGAGACGTTAGTAAAGATATTTCAGCCAATCGTATGTGGTTTAAATTATTGGATAGTAAAAAACATAATCAACCAGAGAAATAACCACAGGATAAGTTTCAGAAGTTACATCAATGCTCTCAAACTCTACAGATGGACCATCAGTCATTCTTCAGATTTTTACATGGTTGTTTTTGGGTCTCGAATGCTTTTATTTTGCTGTCTTCGGATCACACTTTGATTTATAAACATCGCGTATACCTCGCTCTGTATTCGAGCATTTCATAATAGTCCATATATAGATTTAAATTGACAAACAAAATACTATTTATTATCCTCGAAGCATACGATTTCGATTTGATGTTAGCTTTCAAATGTCAACTTCCAGTTTTCAGTTTGAAAAGGGAGGCTTATACGTCAGTATTGTATGGTCAGTTTACATATTTGGTTCTAATATGGATCAGAAAAGCACGATGAAAATTAAAATATTTCTATAGATAAATAGCGCAATATAAGCAGAAACTTCTAGTTTAAGGTGCATATCGCGCGAAACCAATCCTTGTAGTAGTACGAGACGCCTATCCTGGTAAAGTAATAATTGCTGCATCACAGGTCGCACATACATCAACAATTACATACCTGGCACAATCATGTCGGCTGTTTTACTAGGTAGGAATCCCAGAATCTGGGGAGTCCATTCCACTCCAGAAAGCTGTTTCACCGGAACTGCTTCTACTGCTCTTCAAAGATCAGATCAAAAAATCGCCTGAGGTACTGCTATCCTGTATGGGGATGCGCTCTGACTTACTCGCTGAAAACTTCTCTGGACACAATCCAGAAAGAAATAAGTCGACTAGGTGATATGTCTGACCTTACAAAGGACCTCCACAGTTAGTAATATCAAAGAAACCTGGCTAATATGTCCTCTATCCTTGTTCATCAGTGCAAAGTAAAGGAGTCCATCGCCTTTGCGAGAGGTTATCTATAAAACATACTGTATAATATATATTCCATGTATCCCCCGGATGACAATACCGAACGGTTGTCGTTTGATATATGATGCGCTTTTTGAGCGCCGATATGAGCTCGACCGGTGATACCAGCTATTTGTTCCGGTTGAGGTTATATTACAGAACAGCTATTTTTACGATCCAGTTTTCTCGTGTAAGCATATACGCACAATTTTTTACCTATAAGGTTTTACGCCAGTAGCCAGTATCGGATATTGTCATGAAAAACAATGTGAGATGTTCCAGAACCCATATTTATATTTGGTCCAGATATGGTGATGCATTTTTCCCTCATAAATCTAGAAATGTCATCCAACCAACGTGAACAAGGGTCTTGGATCAATAGATTGGAAAATTATGTTTTACTTGCCACGCCAAGTGGAGGGGAAGTATTGTAATAGCGAAAAATTTTGAATTCGAGTTATTTTGTTCTCGACACCCATCACGAATAACCATGTCACTCATTTCCGTCGGTCTGTCTGTACCGTTCGGTAGTCCTTGGCTCCTCTATAACTCAGAAAGTAGTTTCAGGATTTCCGAAAATCGGTTCAGTGGCGCCCAAATTATCGTCAAAAAACAAAAAAAAATTAAAACCTTGTTTTTGGTAGCTGTTGTAATTTATGTGTCAAATCACACAAGCCTGAATGCATGGCTTTTTTTACTCATCGAAACATCCATATATCTTGTTTTTTCAATTCCAATATATATCCACTACAGTCTATGAACTGCTTTAAACTTTATGATTTTCTGAAGCACAATATGTTCATATTCACTAGTTAAAGTATAACAACCATTGATTAAAGAAGTGTTTCCACATCCACGAATTTCGCGCTTCCATGCGGCTGGTCGAGTAATTCAGTCCGAAGTTTCTAGGCTTAATCCACTTTGAAGGAGGGTCGACGGCACGAAAGAATGTCGGAAGCTTTTACTTTCTCCTTTTACGCACATCTTCGCTGCATATCCAGCCAAAGTCGGAAAGGCAGAAGTTGTCCATTAGAGAGGACTGAACCTGGTGATAGATCACGTTATTTTTTTGTCATGAAGTTACATCAAAATTCAGTTAATTTAAGTGAACTGGTTTCATTTCCTTGATGCGGATATGTTTTTTAATACTATATAAATAACTCCTGAAACTTATCCTGTGGTTGTCTATCTGGTTCATCAAAACTTAATCAAATGATGTCAGTGTCAAAATCATTTTTTCTGTATTTAAATTTGCTGTTGCAGCTGATTCGACAGTGAAGTTTCAATTCTTTGTGAGATAGAGCGTTATCCGGTATCCTACATATCACAAACAGTGATCGTTCGTTAAACGAGAGTGTGTAAACATTCCAGTGGCGTAGCAAGTCAAACAAATGAGTAAGCAATGGATAGCCAATTTCGCTGCTGCAAGAAGGAGCTCTCTTGCATTGTTTGTGTTGAGTGCTTCTCAATATTCCACAGAAGCTGTTTTGAGAGAAAAAAGAATGTTGTTGAATTAGACAAGAAAAACACAATCTATTGTTCAGAAAAGTGCGAAAAAGGCAAGAAAACTGAAGAAGATAAGATAAAGCACATAATATAATGAAAACAGACTTTACTATTCCCAATTAGAAAGTCTTAAATCAGATACTGAAGAAAAACTCATAAAATATGAAGCCCAGATAAAAGCATTAATGAAACAGTCAAAGGAGAAAGATGATTATATTACTAGACTGCAGCGGAAAACTACAGACATCGAGGATGCAGTATTCGATACTGAAATAAGTTTTAACATCACCATTAACGACCAGCGCAACGCTATCGACAAATTGAACAAGGTGAATGCTGAGCTGCTGCGAATGAACTCTATCTTAACATCCAAGTTGAAGTCTGAAGAGGACAACAAGACTGCTCTGACAAAACAGGTCAGTGAGTATGACGATATTAAAAAAACAAATGTTAATAAGTATCGAGAGTCTCACTGCAGAAAATGACCTGCAAAGTAAGGAACTAAGAAACCTAAAAAAAAGAGTTATCATCTTTAAGAGGAATGGCTACAAAAACAAATCAAGATTCTTTTGATAAAAAGGGTCACAGGGACCCTCAGGACTACAAAACCATGTACAATAGTCTTTATGAGCAGTTGAAGAGGGATTTTACGGACCTGTTTTCAAACTTCGAGCAAAAGATGTCAAAAATGAGAGAACTCCCAGCTATCACTCCTACTGATTACCCTCACATACCTACAATAAGTTGCAGGCCTAGGCAATCATCTACCACAATAAAATAATCGGTAAATAATTCAACAATGAATCCATCCATAGCTTTAAACAAATGTGGAGCAGACAGTCCTACGATACAACAAAACTGTGATAGACAACCAGAAAATACAGGAGAACAATGGGAAACAGTACAAAGGAATCCGAAAAGGATTCAAAAAGGAGCACGAAAGAAGAATATTGGTCAGTCAGAAACAAGCGGTAAATTCCAAGGTATAGCTCCTAAGGTTTATATTTATCTGCACAAAGTGTCTCTTGATTCAAAAGAAGAAGACTTACTGTCCTACGTAAAAAACAAATCAGGTAAAAAAGACGAAGATTTCATCGTCAAAAAAGTCCTTTCGAATAATAAAAATTTTAATAGTTTTTTGTTAGCTGCGGATTTTAAATACAAAGATATGTTTTATAACCCCATGTTTTGGCCAGTAGGTATACGCTACAAAAGATTAGACTTTAAGCTGTATTATGAAAGGTATGGTATAAAAAATGTTATCAGTGGTGACAATAGCAATGTTAACGTTAACACATTCACCACGCCTTCAAATAATGACACGCAACAGCAATCAAATTCTTTTTTAACGTAAACGACGCCCTTAACGGAGCAAAGAGTCTTCGAACAAAGATATTTCATTCTAACATTTAGTGCTTGTCAAATAAAATAGATGTCTTTGAAGCTGTTGTTTCTGAATTAAATTTAGATATAATATGTCTGTCTGAACATTGGTTTAACAACACAGTTGTAACAAATTTGATACTTCCCAATTATACACTAATCTCTCATTCCTCTAGGTTGAGCCACAGTCATGGTGGAGTGCTCATTTATGCTAAAAATAATGAAAAAGTTACTGAAATTCCAATTATAAAATTGTTCTCTGTTGAATGTCATGTAGAAATATGTGCTGCAGCATACAACACAGGTGTCACTCAGGTAGCAATAATAATTGTATACAGACCTGGTACTGGAGATATTAGAATCTTTGAAAAAAATCTAACTCTTGTTTTAAGACATGCAATGACTAGGTACAAATACGTTGTCTTAGTAGGAGATTTCAACATTAGGTATGAGCTCAGCATGTTACTTGAAACGAAAATTTTAACTGATATTTTCAATAGTTTTGACCTACAAATAGCGACCAATGAACCAACACGTATTTTCACAAACCTATGTGGCCGCACTTCTATCACTTCGATTGACTATTTGCGATAAAATATAACCTATTGTCAGACGCTCAGCATGGGTTTAGACAGAACAGATCAGTGGAGACAGCAACCACCGAACTCTTGACCTGTGTCTATTCTCACTTAGATAAGGGTGAGTATGTAGTGAGCCTTATGTTCGACCTGTGTAAAGCATTCGACAGCTTAAATAAAGCTATCATTTTACAAAAATTAAGTTCACTTGGCATAAGAGGTCACATATTAAGTTGGATTGATTCATACTTATCCCGTAGAAATATAATTATAAAAATTGAACATTTGTTTTCCAATAGATTCCCTGTCAATCTTGGAGTTCCTCAGGGGTCTGTTTTAGGACCACTGATTTTTTTGCTTTTTATAAATGACCTACCCCATTTCATCTCAGAAGGAACAGTGACAATTTTTGCTGATGACATTACAGTTACAGTATCTGGGAGTTCTGTCGAAGAGCTACTCAGGAAAATCTCAGTAATTTATGAGATGGAAGTTTGGTGTGAAAGGAATAAACTGATATTGAATAAAACCAAAACTACTGCAATCAACTTTCACATCAGGAAAGTTATTCCACAAAATACTTTATTGGCATTAAACACCGAACTTAATTTGCAGTTAGTGGATAGCGTGAAACTCCTAGGTAGCAGGTTTGATGCAGATCTTTCCTTTAACTCGCAAATAGAAAATGTCTGCCTCTACTTTAATAAAGGGTTCTATGCAATTTTCCATATGAAGCAATATCTAGATGAAAGTAGACTAGTAACACTATACTATGCATTCGTATATAGCCACTTGTCATACAATATTCTATGCTGGGGCAGAGCCACAGGTATCAACAGAGTTTTCATATCTCAAAAAAGAATTATTAGATTATTGTTCAACCTAAGCTTTCGAGAAAGTTGCAGAAATGCCTTTATCCAAAATAAGCTCTTAACAGTACCTTGCATCTATATATACAAGTGTGTAAATCATGTTAAGCAAAACCTTGACAACTTTGAAATATAAAATCAACATCACGGCTACAATACAAGAACCTCCACCTTAAAATCATATCGATCCAGAACTATGACTTACACAATATCACCTCAATTCAACTTAACACTATATAATGCCCCACCTAGAGAACTGCGAGATATAGTCGGCTACTTCAAATTTAAAAATATGGTTTTTAAGTATCTGACCGATAAATGTTTTTATACAATAAATGAATTTTTAAATTGTAAATGAGTGTAGCGTTAAAATGCATTTGGTTTGAATATATACTTTATACAGCCTTTTCTCCTCATACAAATCTTATCCTAGTCTTAGTTACTGATGTAAGCTCCTTATTTAGTATTATATCATTTAGTATATTAAGTACCTAGTATTTAGTATTATAATGTGAGATTGTTGGTACTACTCTTATTAGTGCATTGGTGTGACTATTAATATAATAGGACAAACTTATTGTGCTGCTACTATTGTACAATGTTTGACATTTTTGCTTGCAACCTTAATTAATGTATTTTGGTTGTATACCACAGATCTTTATCTTTTTGACGTGCCATGTGAACTTGTTTTTGATTTGGCCAAATAAGTACTACTACTACTATACATAGATACATCGTGTACCTCCAATATATATGTTTGTCCTATCAGAAACCCGTTCTTTGTCTAAATCAATGTTTGCTGGTCATTTTAAGCAAAAGATGATAATCAAAAATAAATGCCGTAACTTCAAATAAAAATGGTATTATATACTTCTTATAGAAATCCATTTCTTGACTTGAATACTTCGATTTATAATATGGATATAGATCCATTTAGCATATCAATAGTGCAAACTTCGTTAAAGTTGCAAGCTATACACAGCTTGCAGCGAGAAACCACTCGTGCTCAAACCCTATAGCGAAATATTACCACGCATTGGATATACAAGTCACATAAATAACTACAGAATTTAATCGAAACCACAGAGAGGCAACTAGGCTAGCAAACCGTGGAGGGAAATGAACATAGAAAATAAGCTTTAGTATTGCGTAACAAACATAATGAAAGTTTGTCACTTCTCACAAGATGACTTGTTTTCTCACAATGACACGAGAGACGAGACGTGGATAGCAGTATGCTATCAAGACACCAGAAACAAATCAACAGTCAATGCACTGTTGCCACTCAACAAAAAAATATCAAGTATCTTACTCGACTCAGGAAATGATGGCCACCGTTTTCTGGAATGATTCATTGATTTCATGAAGCGTGGGACAACAATTACAGAAAATACCAACTGCTAAATGCTAATCAAAGTGAGATGTGCGATCCAAAATGGTAGGCGCGGGAAATTGTCGTCGGGAAGAATCTTTCTCCTCGACAGCTTACTGCTCTCTACTATCAGACTGATGAGTCTGAGCAAAAGACATCGTAAATAAAAAGTGTTTGTTGAGAGCATACACTGAATAAATGTTTGTCGACTTCCAAATACGGATCTGGTGGCAAACACTACACAGAACTAATAGTTCGAACTAGTGAAATGCAGTCTCCGGTATTATTAACGTGAAACAGACGTGAGAGGACGGCATAATATCCATGTAAACAGAAACGCCGACATGGCATTGAGGGACACCGCATTCACTGAGACCGATTGAGTGATGTTTGATGTAGTGCAGTTGAAGGGCAAACATCTGCAAAATGAGTATCTATTTGCCATTTCAGCCAGTAGCAGACACAAAAGAAAACGGGATGCTCGGCCTATAAAAATTAATACTTAAATGTACTGTCACGTTGAGGCAAGAGTGACAGGTTCGGGCAAAAATTCAGAGCAGGGGAACAATCGCTATCCTTCCATTGAACGAGCTATACGTAGGTGTGTTGGTAGAATGGTCTAAAAGCGTTAGATTACCCCTTTTCTGCCCTTCAGATTTAAAATGGTGTCAAGTAGCTCCTGCCCACGCACTGACAAGCTATTAAAAAAATGAAAACTTATATCGAATTTTGGAGACGATTTTATGAAATATAATATAAATATATCCAACATGAAAGGCGGAGGGAGTAAGTAGGGAGGTGTGCGTTATTTAACCTACAAGAATACTTGTGGTGCCAGGAACGGGTATCAATACCAAACAAGCAGGAAGAAGCCCTCTCGGAGACAACCGTTTGCACGAGTGCCGTGGAAGGGTACTAGCGAGGTTTGAAAAGGTACCTCAGATGTCTCGGAGTCATGGATCCTGCTCACATAGAAGAGTACCTCCAACAATATTCAAGGTGGCAGAGATACGGCCGAGCGGGGATACAGGGAGGGGAGGGAGGCGGCCGAGCTATGGATGCTAGGCATATAGACGTGATCCGAATACGGGCCCAATTTCATTTTGTCATTTGGTTTACAGACCGATCAGGATATGTCGTCCAAATTGACGAATATCTGCGTGTGAAAAGGAAAACGTCTGAAGAGAGGTGGCCGAGCAATAGATAAGTGGCAGAGGGGCCAAGTGGTATTAGCACCAAACGAGCAGGAAGAAGCTCTTCCAGGGACAACCGTTTGCACGAGTGCCGTGGAAGGGTACTAGCGGGGTCTGAAAAGGTACCTCAGATATCTGTGAATCATGGGTTCTGCTCACATCGAAGTGGACCTGCAACAATATTTATGGTGGCAAAGATAAGGCAGAGCGGTGATTGCGGGGGGGGGGGGGGGGGGTAGGCGACCGAGACATGGATGCTAGGCATATACGACGTGAGCCGAATACGGGGCCAATTTCATTTTGTCATTTGGATCAGGATATGTCCAGATTCACGAATTTCTGCTGGTATTAGTACCAAACAGGCAGAAAGACATCCTTCGTGCGGTAATCGGCATAGGTAGTGTTTTAACCAGGCAGTCAAATATGGATTGACCGATATACAGGTTAACGGGGCATGAAGATATGGCTTGGAAACAAAATATTCAAAAGGAGGGTATGTGAACTGAAAATCACTATTATTGCCCTCAATTTGCAGAAGACATTTTGAGGCAGTTGATTCCGTATTTGCTTATGTCGTCAAGCCTAATGGTAGAGACACGGTCGAGCAATGCCCCCATAGTAATTACTTTAGGGTGTTTGAGAATAATTTGTTAGCTGACTTCTTTTGAAGTGTTCAGTTTATAACACCATTACCGAAAATATACTTTAAATGTTCGTACGATGACAAATATTACTGCAAAACTATTAATTCGGAGGAATAAACTTGCCACTTTTGCCAAAAAACTATAAATAACAGTATTTTTTTTTCATTTTTCACTTTCGTCAATATGTATAACTTTCAAAGTATTACAGAACTGAGGACTTGAAAAATTAAAAATTTACCTGAGTAACGGATCTTTAAATTCATAATCTCTAAATACTAAATCATAGGATAAATAAGTACTTTTCAATAAAATTCCAATATAAACACGGCTCTGAAAAATCTCACGAGGATCTAAAAACATAATATGGGGTTGGATATATATGGCATTATCTTGATAGCAGCGTCAACAATGAGCTATTGCTTTCTACGTTTTTAATACATTCACACCCTCGCATCAGATATCCGTTGGAAGTGTGGAATACCATTTTCGGAAGATTACAACAATCCGATTTAGAAGTATCTCGTGAAAGGCACCGCCGTATCGTCTGGAATCGATGCAAAATGATAAAAAGGTTAATCTGGAATAGGCGGAGATGTAGTGCAGTCGACTTGTTCAAATTTTCACAAGGTTCATGATCGACAAGTGAAAGTTATCGAGTTACTTATCTGCAAGAGAAAGATCAAAAATATAAATTTGCTGTTAGGTACTCCCAAGACTTAATATTTAACGCCCATATTTGGCGTCAGCACCAGGAATTTGCTTGGCTTCCTAAAAAAATTGACTTCCAAATTCCAAATAAAATTTTTAAGAGTTTTCTGTACTTGCTGCTTACTTTCCAACAATGAATTTCACAGAAATTAACTCTTTATTTTGACTATCCGTCATTTCTATAATGAACTATCGCATCTAAAAGAACACCGTCGTTTTATTTCAACGAAGACGAAACCAACATTCCGTAAATTGTTTTAAATTAGATTGGGCAACGCTGGATGACATTCTTGAACTTTGGCCATTTCGAACTGTTCTGACTGTTCAATTTAAGTCACCCATTGGAGGTGATTATTTGGAAATGTAGGCATATTCCAAGGAAAAAATACGAAAAGGCCTTATTTTATTGTATATATTGTTGTGAAATGATGATTATGAATGCACTAAAAGTGGATTTCTGCCGATATTTGGAAAATATGGTCCGTAAACAGCAAGTACATATGTCAGGTTATTTACAAAAATCGTTAAACTCATTAAATGATAGAATATCTAAAAAAACAACACTTGCCATCATTTTTAAAAAAATTATATGATCTACATTCCAGCAATAGGATCTTAACCAATTCCCAAAAATTGCCGGGCGTGTAGCGAAAAGTGAATTTTACCTTTTACTTTCCACGCCAATGGGTGAAAATCCCAAACTTTTTTGCAGTTAGTAAAAGACATTTTATCATCTATGAATGTTTGCCCCCGGTAATCATCCGTACTTGTTGGACAATGATGATCATTCACACATCTGCGTTTGAAACAAGACAAACAGAATTCTGTCAAAAGCTGTATACTGGAAACAACTATAAAGCATTCAGAGCTAGAATTGTGGCACGATGAAGCTCCACAATGTCACATGGTCAAGCTTTCCGTTCACTGTGCGTCACTACAAGGACCGCACTATGATAGAGAAAAGCGGCAAGAAAACCCTCGGACGATTGGAATAATTGAAAGAGAATTCTCTCGGGTATGCTTTTTCAATATCCGCAGATGTACCCACAGGAATTTAGTGAAGTTGAATTAATTCCTAGAGGAATGCTCGTCGTATGAGGCGCGTTCCGATCTCTCAGGAAGTTCTGTATGTGGACACAAGAAAAGCAAATGCCTGCTTCTATTTCAGTTATTCTAAACGAAAGTACGTATTAAGTGAACTGTAATCACCGCATCACTGTCTCTCATTTTTATCCATTTATTTATATCATTTCCAAGAAAATGTACAATTTTTACAATTTGTAGGAGGCAAAAATACGTACGTGGTCCTTAATAGTTACTTTAGTTTCCTCAATAGTATATAATTATCAAAAGTTATGTCGACGGTCTTGTTAGTATTTTATTAATTTTTGTATAACCAGCAATAAATTGAGTTTAGCTTGTGTTCTGAGTATGTTTGTGACATAAGTCCAGCTATCTGAAGCTACAGGGACCGCAGTGTTATCTACATAAGGCGTCATGGTCTGGATACAGTTTCAAGATGCTATTGAGATATACAGTAAAAAGAAGAGGCCCTAAAATTGACCCTTGCGACACTCCTAAATTTACTTTTAGGCTTTCATATATTCAAACTTTAATGAGCAATTATCGGCCATTTTAACATAGATTTTGAAATAATTAGAAACATTCGAAGACTAAGCTACTTCTGGCAGAAATATTCATAGGCAACGCCTTCTAAACTCGGATTCCAATTAATTAATGTACAATTTAAAAAATTATTAAAGTAATTTTCTCACAGCTCCTTGAATTTGATACCCAGACTCAAACTTTAGTAATGAAGATGAATCGACGGTAACATGAAACTTCAACAGTTTCGCGGACTAAGTTTGTGGAAACACTCGATTAACAAATAAACTTCAACGACGACTCGAGCAGTGAATGAAAAACGGACGCTTTTACATGTCGGACAACTGCGAAAAACTAGTCGGTGGAAATATTATGCTTTAAAAAACCTCCGCTATGTCGAAGGAACTATCTTTCATGGTTCATTAATCATTCGTTACAGAAAATCGCTTTCGACTGAGATACCGGAGGATACTGGGCTGTCTGGAAGTTAAATGGATCTACCTTTCCAATAAACTAAAAAAGTTCCCGTTGTGGTCGCTTGTCTTGTTTTAACGCCGTACTGTATTTATGAATTTTATTTGAGGAAAAACGGAGTTCACGCTTCACGACGTATTAGAAAAATGAAGCTGTGTAAATTGCATCAGAATGGATATTGCAGTTATAGGATGTTATAGTAATGTATCATGATGGATGAAAAGAACTGTACGCTCATAAGATACATGAGCAGCTTCAAAATCCAGTGGCTAATGAGTGCGTTATATGGGAAACACCAGAAAATAGCGTTCTAAACGCTACGATATTATCAACGGAAAAATATAAATAATATAAATGGGCGGATAGATCGTGGCTAGTGGAAAAGTGCATCAATCTAGAATTGTATCAAAAGCAAATAAGTGAATGTTCTGAAAAATCGTATTCCAGGGTGGATGTTTTTGAAAGTAGTACTGAATCAAATGATATATTATACAGACTTTGGTGGTTAGAGGGAATGCCAAATGCAGCACAAATACAATCAAGATTAGCACAGGATTGTGGTTGCTAAAGACCTACTTGGCAATGAGATATGCGGAACAGGATGTCAAATAAATTAATAGAAGTAATGTCAGAATAAGAAGCGCACCTCCTATCATTCCTATCCATAAACGTCAAGGAACCACTCATTATATCTCACAGACACAAGTACATCCTAAATATTTTAGTTTGTCCATTCTGAGGGCAGTCAAAAGTGATAAATTTCCAATTAAGGAGATACAACGTAATGAGTGACAATGAAGTAATAGACTCAAAGCTCACTAAAAGTGAAAACCATGATGAAAGGATATTTTGTGATTTGTGAGTTAAATAATCTTATGAAAGAATGGGTAAAACATTGGTGATCCCACAGTACCATATACATAAGTTGTGCAAACAGATAAAAAAGGTGTAGTAGTAGTACCTTACATGCCATTACAATGTAAACCTTTCAAAGTGCTCATATGAGCTGATATATACTTCTAGTTTTTTCACCATAGCATATAGCTGATATTCAGTTCATTTGTGGTTAGTCAAGGCCTGTTTCCCATTCACAGTCCGAACACCAACTATAATGTCTTGTTAGAGAAAAGCTTCTAAACTGAATAGAGCTAATATCCTAACTAAAAGACAAAGAACCCGTCGTCTCATTGTTAAACGTTCCCGTTAATTTATTCCACGTTCTATAGTCGTCGCATCTTGAATTTTTGTCTTTGGCGCGTGTAGCATTCGAGTCACACGATCGCCTCGCGTCTCACGCGGCCTCCCTGTGATAAATTATACGCCGGACGTGCTTCGTCTGCCAAAACTGGCAAAGCTGAATATCGATACTTTCACGTGGAAAGAACTGCAGAACGCGGTACTTCAAATATGCCATTAACATAAGGAATTCAAAGGAATACGCCGCTTTTGCATGGAAAATGAGAGTAGGAATAGACTTCATTAGCATAGCTTAACAAACTGCAAGGCTGCATTGCGTGTTCGCAATTTATGTATTTTGTAAAATAAATTTGATGTGAATGTTTCCATTGAAATCTTTCCCACTAGTAGTAAAAGTTATTTATACCTTTGCTTTAGAATCCATGTTAAAATAAATCAACAGATCAAGGACGAAATTGAAGATGTTAAGTTTAATATCAACTTTCTAGAATCTAAAGCTCTAAAGTGTTCCGATAAATTAATCAGGAGGCGGGGGATTTGTTTTATATTGGTATGCAATTAACGAGCAAACTCTGAACCAATCTATTGGTAGGATTCAGTTACTTGGGAAGATTTAGACTTAAAAGGAGTCAAAAAGTAAAACTGATTTAATTACTACAGAATTCAAAGATGCTATCCTAGGGGTATACAACACCCACCTTAACAGAAAATATAAATAGATGGATTGTGCGACGCTAAAGCAAATTTAACAGTATAACCTGACCTCATGTACACAATAACATTATTAGGTCAACTAAGAACGCCGAACATCAACTCTGCAAACTCATTTTATTCCATTGGTGACAAAACGCGTGAAATTGGACGGCTTCGTTAATTATATCAAAGAGAGAGATAGATGAAGCCTCTCTGATGTGCACCAGGGTTTTCTTTGCATTTCCACAGTGCCATGCAGTAATTAATGCTTTCTGGATTCTGTTTCCACATCGCGCTAAATTAATTACAACTTATTTATACGCTCGTTTGGGCGCTGATAAATTTTCCTCGCTCTTTTCAGCCTGAGTGGGAGATAGATTTCTTATGAGAAATTTTGTTACCATGTAGACTAAGCTTCAGGTAATTGCTTCAACTAAACTGTACTCTAAGGCGGATATTCTACATTTGAACTAAATAATGTTTATATCATGATGTTAAACTACTGCTTGACGTAGTTCGGGTGGTTTTGAACATACTTTTACACATAGTTTCAAACCTTCTACATAGATTTTTGTCATCAAGGCTAAAGACAAACGCTTCTATTCTGACTCGCAGCTTACGAATAGTTTTCCATCAATTATAAATATTACATTCCCAAGCAATGATAAATCCATTGGAATATCTCAATAAATGAAAATAACAACACGAATGTATATTTCTTATTCAATATATTTTTATAACAATTTCGGTAAAGAAACAGTTATGTGAGTATTGTTTTGCCAAAAAAAAATTCAACTGCACTGGACGATGTGATGTCAACGCCATTTTGCATGGTGTGCAGTATACTAACATATCTAAAGCTGATTAGAATCAACTCATTTTCAAGATCTTCGATTTATTTCAATATGTTTCTGAATATTAGAAAATCTGATAGAATAGTGTAGGATCGAAATATTGAGGTCCACTACCGTCCGACCCAAAGACAAACCCCACCTTTAATTCACAACATGTCCACTCTAGTCTGTTTTCAGCACCTCTGTAAAAAACACAATAACCGCAGGATAACTGTCTGCAAATATTTCCTCAATTTCCTACCAATATAGGAGAAACTCGTAGTAGTAGTAGTGTATAAAGGAAGAAAAATGTCAAAGGCTTCTTTATTGAAAGCTATTAAGCTGCCCGTATATCTGCTGGCCAACGTTTGCGTCGACCCCTTATGTGTGCGGTCGACTCGAATCGAACAAAATATATTTTATTAAAGCTGCTCTGCTGGGAAGCTGACTAATATTCACACTATATTAAAAAAAGCTGGATGTTAATGATTCTCAAATTTTTAAATATCATTAACCTCTGAAACACACACATACTTGAAACTTTACACTTCCCAGATTTCTCAGACATGATATCTGATACCCAAATTTCCTAGAATTATATAAATGAAAGCTCGGATTGAATTTATAAAAGTACTTTGTCCAGTTTTGTTGACGATGTTTTAGGTTAGAAACGGTTTTTTTAAACCTGCTTGCGGAATTTATTTTCACTAATGTTTTTGTTTCGAATTTGAGTTGAAGGAACTATGGAGCCAGTGCGAGTAAAATAACATTTCTAAGAGTAACTAACCTCGACTCTGTAAAAAAAAATTCGTGCACCAATGTGTTACGTACAGACGATACTTAATCATTGGACTAACATGATTAATTGAAAATTTTAATTGTGCTCGGGCTCGTTTAGCGGGCACCAATCAATCTTTTTAAATGTACCCAGCCGCCACCCAATAAAACCGAAAAGAGTTATAAAAGTTTCGTCAACAGCACGGTATTTGCAGCACAGCATGTGTGTATCGTTTTTGACGATGGATTACAACAGTTTCGGACAGTTTAATTGTTTTCAGTAACGTATTGCTCCAAAGATATCAGATTTACGAATTAAAAATCAGATTACAGACCAAAAATGGTTGGCCAGCAGAATCAACTAGAATACGTCTGATATATATCTTATATAATGCTATATAAACAACCAAAAATACTCCGGTACGGTTATTTACATAACACTCCCAGGTGAAGAACATTTTTTAGATATATAACCTCTCGCAAAGGCAGGGAGAAAGCCTATGGCGCTTCAGAAGCACGGCCAGAGCATAAATGTCTATTCACATTGCTCTTGAAGCTGTGCAAATTTGAACAAATGAGGAACAAACTCCCTGGCAGCCCATTCCACAACACAGATGTTTTCCAAAAGAATGAACTCGGTCGGATTTACCATGATATAATTTATATAACAGGGACGAGTCAGCCACTTTTCTCAGATGTTCCTGACAGGGACAGTTCTTTGTAAGGTCATAACCATACACTAGACACATTGATCTTTTTCGGAAGAAGCTTGAGGTAGTGCATCTGAGCGCACCTCCCACACACGCACATGCCAGAGATGGTCTGATCTGAGCCTTGTAGAGTAGCATCAACTTTCCAATTAATATAATTTTTTGGAGTGGAAAAAAACCTTCACCCTCTGGGAAGCTGACCCAACAAAGCCAGCAACATGATCCTGACAGGAGAGATTACTCTTAATGTTAATCCCCAGAAACTTGCTGAAGGATAATTCGAGTATTGTGCATCCCTCCATCTCCACGGCTGGCGAACCAACGCGCGAGTTTTTTCCAGAATACTTGGCCGACTGCCAAAGATTGTGTATCACGTCCTTCTGATCCAATATAACCGCATTAAAGGCCCATCACTGAACGCAACACGGCCCTCTGCAAAGCAAACATAAATTGAAGCGATTGAAAGGGATAACGGGGAAAGGGTGGAAATGAGACGGTCGTTTATCGAATAGTTGCCAAGCGTTCGTATTAATTGCGTTCTCTGGCAACAAATTCGACCGCATCAGCACAAAGAAACAGTGCGACTTGATGGAAATTGCTGGAATGTGGAGTTGGCCGCCTCGCCGGACGGGTCGTTACTCTATTGTTTCGTCTAGCTACCCTGGCTCGCTTGATTAACGATCAATAGTTAGTTATTTTTTATCTAAATTCTAAAATACGTTTGCTGCATTAGAATGTATCCGCTTCAATATTGCAACAGTCAAGCTACACTTTACAGCAGCTTGTAAAAAGTTATCCATTCCATAATAATTGAGTCTCAATTGTGGTAGAGGACTTGTGATTTCAAATTTGAAATCGAATAGAAATCAAAAGCTGACCATTATGAATAATATAATAGACACGAAAACAATAATTTTGGAATAAGAGTATATCCACACACACAAGTGAATTAAGTATTTTTACGCAATGGTGGTTCGGGAAGTTTACTGTTACTGTGATGAATAACGGAGACATCTGCGAAATAAGAACGTCGCTCAAGCCAGATGACCCAAATAAAGATTGCCGTGAAGGATAACTGGAACTATATGAAAGGAATAATGAATTTAATATTAAAAAGAAAGAGAACTTTAGGATATTCGAGTCCCATAACTAATACATTTAGGAAGCTACGAACATTTCACACCTTGTATAAAATGCACACCCATTGTGCAGCTTGGCATCTAAATTTTCCATCAGTTTAGTTGGAATACCACAACGTGCGCTGGATATTAACTAGAATATCCATTATCGCTTTTGTTTTACATGCTCTTCATACGACAAAGGGTATTATGAGCTAAAACATAATTAATTTTCTCGAACTTTGTTCTAAATATGTTATCCTACAGTGACCTAGACGTAAGCCAGAATTTGGCTGACCGTTGTGCAAGCACTGGGGAGGGGGGGGAGTTAGAATGAACGTCGACCAACAACTATTTTGTGCTAGGCCCCATTTTAAAATCCGTTCTCCCCTCTCATCAGACCTACTGAGAGATCTAAGTAGAAATCCAAGTCAAACAGAACTGTTCTCTTGTCAATAAATTATATAGGTAGAGACACTTAATCGCGTTTTGGCTTTGAATGTCAGCATCCTCAATCTTAACTGTCAGTGAGGCGAGCTTATGTCTCCCAGAAAATATAATCTGTATTCTCGAGACAAAGCATCCAGAATTTTCTTCCCAAACAGTTATCTCAGCGATTCTGAATGTTAGAAGTTTCTTCTAGAATATCTATCCTTGCTTGTTCGTCATGTGACAACAGTAACTCCTTGATCGCATTTTCAGTTTTGGAAATTCATCTAAGACGCCCACACAGTGAGAGCCCCAATACGAATTCCTGCATACTCCCATATACTCCGACTACTGGGCTAATTAGATAGTTTACCATATACATCTATGACCTGAAACAGGTATCAGTCATTCGAGGGAAGACTCCTCACCACGCACAACCACAGTAGAAAATGGGTCGTCACTGTCCACTTTAATGCGCCACGCTTTGACCGGACTGCTCTTTTGAGGGCAGCCATCACTCGCCTGCTCTCGCTCCGGAATCTTCTCACTGGAGCGCAAACAAATTAAAGTGCGGTCCCCCTTAATAGGGTCTAATTGCCTAAGCCGCGTCAAGACATCGGTAACTGGAACGCTGAAGGACGTTTTCGTCTGTACCCACTTATGATTACCTTATTTGAAGAATGAAGTAAAAAAGAGCAATGTTAAAGTATTTCTGTTTGTAAAAAGATATCCGGTATAACAGCTTCTTTTAACCTTTTCTGTCTACACATTGTCTATACACATAATGATTCCTATTACAGGATTATGTCTTTAATAACATCAGATGTTTACATTTGCAGCAGAAATTGATAAAACAGGAAAGCCATTGTTTACTTACAGCTTATGGTCCCAAGTGATTGATCAAAGAACTAGGTAGTATCTATGAGCATAACTGGTTAAGCCTAAAATTAGATATTTTGTCAATATAAAGTCATACGGAACTGTATTTGTCGTTTTTCCTCCGGGTATATACGAATAAATCGTCTCCGAATGGAATTTGAGTTGTCTCTGGGTTTATACCTGTTGATAATAGCCAAGACTGAATTAGTATTTACAGACGAATATGTGGAAGTTATTATTCATCTGAAGAGCTCTCTTAATCTTTGTGCATTTGGGGTGGAAATCTCGTGTACTGTTGCTACATTGTTATAAAGAGATTCATTTCCGAATTAGAAGTTTGAAGACAGATCTTAAATTACAAGTGGATCCATCGCATCTCCTCACATTCAGGTTTCCTAGCATTTTTTTTTGTTGATCTCATGCGACAACAAAGTACATATCATATATATATATATATATATATATATATATATATATATATATATATATATATATATATATATATATATATATATATATATATATACATCAAGCATAACTACTACTGAATTGAGAATCGTCGACAAGTTTCGAACAACCCTGGTATATTTTTCCTGCTGTGCAACTAGGCTTAAACTGACAGCAGCGGTTCTAAATAAACCCTGCAGGGAATTCAGACATCGACGCACATTAATTAGTGACTGTGTTCGGGAATCTGATGAGCGCGAATGTTTGACGTTGCGTGGAGATGTTACTGCCGTTAATTGAAAAGTAAATTACACATCTCATTATGCCATAAATGCGTGATGGGGGTACAAATATACCATAGATTACATGCTCGCTAGTCATATATGCTTGGTGATAACAACGACATCAAAGACGAAGGAAAATCTTTTTATAAGTATACAGCTTAGACGTCCAGATTATAGTAGAGCAGCGAGGAAAGAAAATAGCGGCACCTGTTTCAAAATGTTCCTCAAAGTATGATTCTTACTCTGTCGATTCCAAGAGGAAATTCAATATTGAATAAAACTCGATAACAATCTTTTTTCCACAAAGATGATATAGAGAAAAGTTTGGACGCCTACATTCTCATGAATATCTCCATAAACGTCCCATTCAATGAGTTCAAGCTGCTTCCGGACAATTCGATGAGTATATTGCTACAAGACATGTAATTACTAACGGTGCTATAGATTCCATTTCTCGATTGGACAATTATCAATTCCTGGCGGCCCGCATAAGTTAATGAAGGATCACTAATTAAAATACATCCTCTCCCATTGTGCTATACTCACTATCGAAATATAGACGGCAATATAGGTCGGAATAATTTATAGGTATAGCTGAGCACCAGTAGCGTTAGCAGAGGAAATCCGAAATCAATGTTTATGTACCAAAAGCACTATTAAAAAATAATCAAATTGCGGTACCAAGTATTTATCGAAAGAATGTATTCATTTTTGTAAACGAAAACTCCGATGAATTTCGAGGTGGTGAAGTCGGGTTAGACGATACAAGTTCAGATACAGTCCAGACCTGAATTAGGATCATCACACAAATGCGTTTGGTAGATTTATGAAAACAAAATTCATATGTTATTATATGAGGATATTTGACAAAAACTATCAACCCACAATAGTTTAAAACTCCCCAGAAGAATTGCAGTTACCACGATACAGCCAGCTAATATGCCGGAGCCAAGCCTGCGTGATATACCTCAAAATATCGTGAGCTTAGAATCGCATGAAGAGTTTCAGGAGTTACATATACTCTACAACATCCCCAATGACCTAGTAGTTTCAAAAAGTATTGGAGCGTTTTTGTGTAGTGGGAAGATTCAGGATGTAAAATAAACTTGAAACAAAAAATCAGTGGCATCGGATGGTGACCAGTTTTTTCGACATGGTACAAGAACTTTTACTATTGAACAAATTGTATAACAAATAGTTTACAACCCCTGTACCCTCTGGTGCCATCAATGAAGTGGGATTCAGATAGGACGTGTGCAAGCAACGAAAATAATACACTAATCAGCGTATGAGCGCCATATTGCAGAGATACCGAATGCAGGGTGGTAGTGTGACAGCTGGCGATCAGTCATTTGGTGCGTGGCAGGTTGTTGTTATATCAATAGCGATGTGCACGGGTCGCAGAGACATAAATGCAATTTATTAAGGCGACCAGTTCAGATAATACATCATGCGAGTAATTAGAACGATAATATTCTCCCCAAACCTCTTACATATACCTCAAAATGGCCAACTTTTGTAGATCTTTACCCAGGACAATCGTCACGTGTCTTGGGCTTGTACGACAATGGGATGAATTCAAAGTGGACCTGTCCATGAACATGGAATATTAAATCCCTGGATAAGCTACTGCACGACCAGTATCATGATTGACAAGCAGGGCGCCCAAGTATCCCTAGTGACAGCGATCATTGGCCTCATTCGGTGGTAGTTTACCTTTGAAGAGATTACCCATAAAGATATCATTGATTTCAAAAATTGGTGGCCTAGTTAGAAAAAAACTGCTTCCATGATCCCGAGACCTGGTGGTAGTAAAGAAACGTTTACTATTTTGAAGTATAGACAGCTCGTTCATGATAGTTCTTCTCCGGGATATCTTAGAACCTATGAATACATAGATGGTTTCATTTCTCACCTTCAAGCTCTTCAAAGAAAACAAACCAGGTCCTGCTTTGCCAGAAGGGCGAGCATATCAACCTAACATATCGCTTTCATTTCTGCAAGGTGTAACCACAGCATAATAAGTAAAAGTTTACTTATTATACTGTGGTGTAACCAACTTCCATTATAACACAAACACAAAAATTTGAGGTGGAACAGTTAGTGAAATTTCATAAATCCTATTAACAGTCCTTTTATGTTTCAGATTTATCGTCCAGATCCGTGCGAGTTCTGCCTATGCCTGGACGGAGAGATGTTCTGCTGGTGGCAAGACTGTCCTCCGACAATGGAAGGTCCTTGTAGGGACAGAGGGCCGTTCTCACCATGTCGTAAGTACATCCTACATAACACCGTAGGATTATACTTTACCGATATTGATTACAATGGGATCTTCGAGAACAATACACACCCTTCCCAAGACGACGTTTATTTTACCCTAACCCAGGCAAATAGCACCTTCAAGAGCATAGACGTTAGAAGAGGAATTTCATATACGTTATAATTATGTTCTCGAGCATGTACAGAGGGACAAGTTGTGGCCTACTTTTTCTGGAATGAAATCGTTCTATTGTAACACACAGTTACATGCATAAAAATTCTACATACGATGAATTTCTGTATGAATGTAATAACCGCGTCTTGTTTCATCGATATTATTTTTTAAGTTTAATACCTATACACTGAGTCTCTCACTAGGATATGGCGGATTGTAATAAGACAAGAAACCACGGCTTCACAAATATAATATAAACAAATCAATTTTCCTGTAGTCAAAACTTCCATTAGGGCGCTAAATCGGCAAAAAGTAAAAATATCTGGGAACTGTTTGGCAGCAGCGATTTCGCAGTGGAGCAAATATGAGCTCTGCTTGGCATAAATAGATGAGAGGATACGAGTTGTGAACATGGGCTTCGAGCCAAAGCGGTTCCGGCCTGGCAGTCAACGTTCGTCGACAGATGTCGATCAATCGGGCGTGCGACGCATACATTTTGCGCTTTTGTATTCTATCGCTCAAGACATTTTAAATGCATCCACTTTCATTATACATAAATATTTCTTTTTTAATTTGTAGATTTGTTTATAAGGGGTATTCCTAAAATCGTAGTTTTTGATGTTTTGCCACTTTTCATTCGAGCTGTTAAGTAAAAAAGTTCAGCTACAGATTTTGTCTTTCAAAAATTAAAATTTCCAAAAGTATATTCCAGACAATATTAGTACCTGGGTCGAATATCTAGTTACAAGACATTGCATTCAAAATACCAAAACTCGTCAAATAGAAAAAAAATCATGAAGTGAAGGAACGGAGAGGGGTCTACCGCAATATTAGACATTCCATATTGACAGTAACATTCGACTTCGTTGGACGCCACTTGATTGTATGTTGCTAATTTAGTTTTTGTAAATCCATTCTTCAAACGAATAGATTACTACTACTCCTAACCAACTGTCTAAGCTTTGCGAACGGACCGTAAACAGAACTTTCTCATTCCAGTGAGTGTTCCCGCCAACCCGCTGCTCTCGTCCACCTCATCGTCGGAGATGTTTCCGTCTTCCAAAGGCCATACCGCGGCCGCCCCTCCAACATCAACCACAACAATGCAAACATCACACGAAACGTCTTCCAATGCATCGTCGGTTCCCCAAACCGCTACTTCCAAGAACGACACTGCAGAATTAGACGATTCTTCCACGGCCACCGAAGAGACAGAGCAGGACTCTTCCTCTAGCGAAACCTTACAGGAATCCAGCACAAGTGAGGCTGCACCAAAGAAATGTGTTGTTATGGGTAAGATATTTCGTTAGATATGTGTATGCACTTTCTGCACACAGTAGAGAGGTTATTTGAAGTAAAGATCATCCCAGACATGATGATTTGAGGTAGATTCAATTTCATTAAATACGAATATACTTATACATATTTCAATTCGATTTATTCAAATATGTATGTACGGTTAATTCAAACTGTCTGTAAGGGGTAATTGCGCCTTTTCAAATAAATTAATTTCTCTTGTGCAGGCAAAGAATATCAGATAGGCGACAAGCTGCCTCACAACACAGGCAATTGCGTGGAATGCGTCTGTGGCACGGGGGCAAAAGTGACGTGTTCTCCCCACCAATGCGCCCCCGCTGGCGACGAAATCAACGACTATCATCTGCCCGGAGCCAGGCAACTGCTGCCTGCTGATATATTCTAAGAGGAAAAATTCGGGATCTACGCACAAGACTAATCGGTTCTTCCTAGATCAACGGGACGCTATTGGTTATCGTAATAGTCCTAAAATGTACCTCAGCTTTTATTAAGAGTTTCGAAATCTAATAACTTTTGTTTCCTAAAGGTATTTTTCTGATGCTGGAACCACGCAAATAGCCCGTCTTAACTGTATTTTTTAGCTGGCGTAATAAGGGTTGAAACAGTATTTAAATTCTGCTCTGAAATAATCTGGAATGTTGTAATATTTAGTATCCTACGGCGCTTTAATGAAACTAGATATATTTATATCAAATATGAAACTGATACTATACAGTAAATTGCCTCTAAAACTTCGAGAAACACCAACACAAAAAACATGTTAAAGAACGATAGGCGGACTGTAGTAACCAAAAAGATTTGATTTTTAAACTAGTGGCTGAATAATCTGGAATCTCATCTTGTGAAACATGTTGTCTCTATTTTTCTGCTTCAAAGGTAGTGAAACGTCAGTATGGTGTTTATTGCAATATTGAGATATTTGAGCCATCAAAATAGCAGGCATATTTTTGAGGACGAAACCAATACTTCACAGCAAACAAAAAATGTTGCAAATACTATCCTAAACCTCAATGAACAGATATATCAGAGACACACCAATAAGAGGGTATCATACCAGCACAAAGACAGCAAATGATGTCTCCAAAGTTTTATTTTGAATTTCAATTATCTATAAAAATTTTGATATTGAATCAGTAAGTTATGATATACGCAAGAATTTATAGATAGAAGTTCAAAATATAAAGTTTAGTATGTATACTCTTTCAAGTTTTAAATCTTTCCTTCCTGTAATAGAATTTCAGCAACTGCTTCTTCAAAATCTATCAAAATATTTTCCTCAGCTCAGGTCTTGTAAGTATTCCAGCAATAACAGCTAAATATTCAGTTTCTTCCAGTCAGTCTTTCAGCAACAGACAATTGTTAACTATCTTGTAATGAACATACTATTGTATTCTATATTGTAGATGTTTAACACTATGAAGCTGAATATTTAAAAATGGAGCGCATATTTAACTCAAATATGCATCTTCTTCAAGAAACAATTTTCTAAAATATGTCATTTGCAATAGTGAAAACAATCCTACGACATTGCAAGATTGTTTAATATGATACTCGGATGAAACGAAGATATCAAACCAATATATCCAAACACAAATGGACTACTATCAGACAAAAAATCAAACAGAATCATAATATTGAAAAAATAGAAACCATCAAATAGTTAAAAATGTTTTTGATTGGGCTAAAATCAATAGAGCCAAAATATATAAATTTTTTCAGTCAAAACAACATTTGTTCCAGAAAAAATAATTATTCAACCGATATTCTGACATACTGAGTATATGGACTCCCTTCAGAAAAAACAGTCAATATGGAAAACACAAGCGTGGAACCAGAAGAAATATTTTATCTAAATTGCTGCCAATGCCAAAGGAACAGATAGACCAGATAAGACATATCAATGTGAATACAAAAAATCAGTGAAGTTTATAAAGAACTAAAAAATAAGGTGTTACAGAGTAGTTCAATACCAGACCAAGGACGGAGATAGAAAAATGTTCTAAAGGGGATGTCCTATTATTTTGAATTTCTATTATCTATACAATGTACAGATAATAATAGAAGTTCAAAATATAAATTATAATATGTATACTCTGCAAGAAGCAAATCTTTCATTTTTGTAATCAAATTTGAGCAACTAGTTCTTCACAACCTCTCAAGACATTCTTCTTCAAAGTCTTCCAGCAATAACAGCCTGAAAATTCAGCTTGATGTTCCAGTATTAGGAAACATAAGTGCATTCGGGGTATATTTTTCGACAACTAAACTGTACAGGTAAGACATAGATAAAAAAATGTCCCATTTTGTAATTTTTTTTTAAAACCATCAGCTTGATTGAATCAAACATTAACTTATAATGCAGCTAATGTTCGATAATCAGCAATCATTCTCAGAGATACAAAGGAAGCTCGCAACTAGATAGCAGTCAAGAATATCGGCAAGTTGATGTTCTCTCCCAACATTCAACAGCAACGATTGTAGACCTGTATATGCATATGGTTTTAATTAAAACACTGAGTGGCACAATTATGTGCCATACAAATACAATTTCCTTTATTACTTCACATATAAATCAATAAAATGTTTATTGATACAAACCTTACCAACAGACTGGAAATTGCTCCATGAAAATTCACCCTGCAGCCTGAATTGAGCGGCCTTGGTGATCATTTCAACCCTTGAAACTGAGGTGGCTTCATTGTGTTTTTCTTTACACTATCAAATCTCTTGATTTATTATTTCTGAAAAAATAACCAACCTTATTTCGATGTGTATTTAACTTGCAACTCTTGTAAGTTAAATTTTTTAAATTCACTATGCATTGATTCTTCAACAACAGATGTTAAACTATTTTCATGAATCATCAAAGTTGCAAAAAATGTTGATGAACTATTTTAAAATTACTGTAATTTGTTGTAATCAGTTAAGAATAAAAGCTAAATACATATTACTTATTATGATGATGGAAATAACAACAACTATTTTAAGTGAACTACAAGGCTTTGAATCCAAGATACAGGGCGTTGAAAATAGAGATCAGATAAAACTGCGTAATTTAAATAAAAGATTTTTAAAATGAAACATCACATGATGTGTTTCAATTCAATATTTCAATCATCATCAGACTCAAAATTGACTGAAAAGCTATCCAGATTTATATATTCATTCTTACCAAGTATCTAAATTTTTTATGGTAGCCCATTTTTTCTGTCAGGCTTACTTTTCGGCAAAACCAAAATAGAAAGTACTTAATTCACTTGTTGATCAGCTTTGTTATAGAGAAAATTTGATATGATGAGAGAACCACCCACAAATTTTGATAGAAAAAATCTTCTGAAGTCAAGATTCACAGTTTCCTGCAAAGTTTTGGAGTGAGAATAATCCAGATAAATTTTAGGTGCGAATGGGAGTCGAACCCGTGTATTTAGCTTTTCATGCTGAAACCTTGGATCACTCGGCCACCACACCATGTTATCTAGTCTGCCTTGTGAAGTATGTTCATACTCACGCCATTATCTTTCTTTTTTTTTGTTGGCAAAAAACACGAGAACAATTCTCTCAATTTTTTTAGAATGACGTAAGCATAAATACACCTTACAAGAAGAATTTGATTTGCCTCGAATGTGCAGTGGCCAAATAGCATCAACACAGATTTCTGGAGACACGGGTTCAAGCCCTATCTGCTTCAAATATTTTTTTGGGTATTTTCTCACTCAAACAGTGTCTTTAATCTCTATTTCTGTATTCACACAGTTATGAAAGCTGATTCATGGGAATAGTCTCCCATTTCTGCACTTCAGTGTTTGAAAAGCCGAAAGAAACAATGGCAACACCATATAATAAATTTACATCAAATTGTTTACTCTTAAGATGTGGGCATCAAGCAGACATGAAATCCCTTTTCAGAACAAAGGACTATACCCTCTGATATCTTAGAGACAGTATTTAGTTCCTAGTTTCCTCCATTGCTGGATGAAAACTTGATTTCCAGATTATTTGATTAAGCAGGTTCATAATTTCAAATAGCCTCACTTCAGAGTGCAGCACATATGATCACAAGAATAATTATACAGTGTATGTATACATCAATTTTTTTCAATAGAAAACCTGAAGTGTTAACAAAGTAAAACAACAAATATGAACATGTTCCCTGTAAATACATTTTTAAATCTATACAATGATAGCATTTTTTTAAACTTGCAACTTTACAATTTCTCATGTGAATGTTTAAGTACACTTTAAGCTAGGAAATTTGCTATTAATTAGTTTAACAATATATTCAGAATATCTGTATCACAAAAAAATCTACCAACCTCTATATAGTTATTGCAGCTTTGACTTTGGTAGGGGTTCTTCAGCCTAGCCATCTCTGCATTACCCCAGAAACTGTTCATTGTTTTCAGATCTATCAAAGTCGGTATAGAGACCCTGCAACTTCCTAAAACAAAGCCAAAATGAATCAACTTATAACTTGATTGATGTAACCTCTCAAACTTATTTCATGGTTATATGTCTGAAGCATTGCACTTCATTTGGAACGACATATCATTGAAGGAAAAACTTTATCAAAGTTTCAGCTGCCTCTGAATTCTCATGTGGCATAGGGCTTCCAGTCAAAATTTGGAATGTTTCTTAGATCTATGTAGGTTGAATCAAGTTTCAAAAAGTTCCAAAAATTTGCACACCCTGTATAAATATTCTTCTCTGAAGACAAATCAGTGAACAATTGGATTTGCCTCAGAAGTAGAGTAGATTAAGAGGGTGAAAAATAACACTTCAGTTAAAACATTATTGGAAGAAATGGGTTCTGCAAACCACATGTTTTCAACTATCTCAAATCCAAATTTTTAAGTGTAATGCTGTATTTTCATTATATATTTCAAAGTGTTCATTGGTTGTAATGATAAAAAGAATTAACAATAACGGTCCTTATAAATCAAATAATGTTTTGCGATTGAAAAATGTATATAATTAGCAAATTTACATCCATAATATAATTTATTTATCAATGCTGTTAATGCTAATATACATAGCATATCAAGATCAAATATATCAGTCTGTGTCTTAATATGTAGAGTAATAACAATCTAGATGAGACAGAAAACAAACTTTCAAAAACATAATAGTATAAATATGTGGGAACCAGAGTATAATGAGCTAGTGATTTTTGTATAGCCATTTTTATAATAGCTTCGAATCTACTGGAACCAAGTGTAGTATTAGGAAGGATACAATAAAATAAATTGTGTGATAATAAAAACACTGCATGTGAATTCAATCCTTCAAACATATATACATAAGTCAATTCAGTATTAAATAGAACAAATACAGATCGGTTAATTTATGGTAAGGTGGAGGAGTCTGATTCGATTTTCCATCAAAAGCAAGCAAAAATAATTAACCAGGTGGAGTCAATTCACATTATTCAAATTTGAATTCCTATCACTCAAGTATCATAAACTTGTATATTTAAGTGAGAAGCTGAATGATTTTTGATTCATATAGGTGAAACGGGAATGAATTCATAACAGTATTATATAAAAAAACGCTGAACTAAATGAGGTAAGAACATCATATCACAAAATAAAACATATTTACACGGGGTTATTCACGTTATTCGACACGGAGCATCATGGCTAAAGTATCTGATTGAAAAAGAATCGGATGGATAGGGACCCATTAAGCCTATATTTTAAAAATATTTTCATATTATACAAGGTGTCCCCAAAACAGGAAACGTATCAAAGTTGTATTTTTTTAAATAGAACACCCTGTATATTATTTCATTTTTCGTTTGTATGATCAAAATTAAGGTAAGTGTAACTATGGTTTAATGCCTTATGGTTTCGTTAATTTTGCGAAAATGTAATATCCATTTCACTCCTTAATTTCTCAGCTGGTGATTTCTTCTTTTTAACAAATTGATGCTCAATTTTACCAATTGATTAAGTTTTATCTCGCATTTGTAAAATTTTTACTATCTTATACAGTGTCTAAAAATTATGGTTAAATAATCACTATCTTTAAACAGTAATAACTTGTTTGATTTAAATAGGATGCCCTGTATTTTATGTCAACAACATATGTAAAATTTAATTGTCTATCGAATATTATTATACGTTCCTATAGCTAACGTTTTCAAGTAATACGGAGTCTTAATTATGTACACTGATTTTACAAAAGTTATTATTTATCAAGTCACTTATGGCGTTACGGTTGTCAGTTATTCATTGATTTATTCATTTACTAGTCGTTGTATTAGTGCTGGCAATAGTTTGTGATCTTTGTCGTAAAAATGCTAATTTATCCAAAAGAACAACGGTTCGACATGATTTTTCTACTGGAAGAAATTGTGTTAACAGTCTTTCAAATACTGCTTTATTTGGATGGTTTCTGTTGGGAAATCTTTCAGTGCCAAGGCATTCTCCCAGTATGAAACTCATGTCGATCCGTTGTTCTTTTGAATAAATTAGCATTTTTACGACAAAGATCACAAACTGTTGCTAGCACTAATACAACGACTAGTAATTGAAAACATCAATAAATAGCTGACAACCTTGAGTAAATAATAATCGGAGTTGTCAAAACAGCATAGGTGACTTGATAAATAATAACTTTTGCAAAATCAGTTTACATATTTAAAACTTCGCATTACTTGAAAACGTGAAGAGTTAGCTATAGGAACGTATAATAATATTCGATAGATAATTAAATTTTACATCTGTTGTTGACATAAAATACAGGGCATCCCATTTAAATTAAACAAATTATTACTTTTCAAAGATAGTGATTATTTAACCATAATTTTTACACACTCCGTATAAGTTAGTAAAAATTTCACAAGTGTGAAATAAACCTTAATCAATTGGTAGTATTGAGCATTAATTTGTTAAAAAAAAAAGAAAACACCATCTGAGAAATTAAGCATTGAAATGGATACTACATTTTCGCAAAATTAACGATATTTCAAAAACCATAAGGTTTAGATGCATTAAACCATAAACTTACCTTAATTTTGATAGCACAAACCAAAAATGAAATAATATACAGGGTGTTCTATTTAAAAAATACAACTTTGATACGTTTCGTGTTTTGGGGACACCCTGTATAACATGAAAATATTTTTAAAACGTAGCCTTAATGGGTCCCTAGCCATCGGAAATTTTCATTTAATCAGATACCATAGCCATAATGCTTCTTGTCGAATAACGTGAATAACCCGGTATATAATTATACTTTCACCCAAGACATCTTTTCCGAAAAATTCGAATATAAGCATCACAAGAATCTTCGTTAAGGAAAAAGTTCCATAGGTACATTGTCTCTTCCCAAACTACCACAATTGATCTGGCTAAATATTTCGTTTGTCAAAAATATGATTCAAACATGATTGGATTGGAATAAAATACTTACACTATTGTAACCTTGGAATGTTCAGTTTGGGGACCAGTCCTTTTCACGAATTTTCAAGCAAATTTACCACTCGAATGAATTTTTCCGCATTTTGAACAAGGATTACGATAGGGAAGCGGTTTTTGGTTCTTGTTCCGAAATCCAAAATAAATTACTTCATAGAAATTTATCAAACGGAAGTGCGTAGAAGTGAGACGCGATTTCATTGGCCATCGACAGTCACATGATATCACAGAAATGAAACATGAAACTACTCGTGATCGTACCGGAAGCCAGATTTCAAATCAAAGTAACACAATTTTACAATGTTATTGATATTTGCCAAAAATAACTAATATTTTGAGAACCTAATTTATAATTGAAATTTAGTATATTTTATAAATTTATATTCATTCGAGCCTCAATTTCACAACAAAAAATTCCACGCAGTCTCATCGTCAGCTTATGAAACATTGGGATTGTGGTGTCAAATAAAAAAATACGAATGGAACAAAAAAATATTTTAGATACTTACAACAGTTTTTATGATGCTGGCTATCTCATTTAATCGAATTGAAGTTTTTCCAGTCCTTTTCACGAATTTTCAAGCAAATTTACCACTCGAATGAATTTTTCCGCATTTTGAACAAGTATTAGGATCGGGAAGCGGTTCTTGTTCCGAAATCCAAAATAAATTGCTTTATAGAAATTTATCAAACGGAAGTGCGTAGAAGAGAGACGCGATTTCATTGGCCATCGACAGTCACATGATCTCACAGAAATGAAACTACTCGTGATCGTACCGGAAGCCAGATTTCAAATCAAAGTAACACAATTTCACAATGTTTTTGATATTTGCCAAAAATAACTAATATTTTGAGAACCTAATTTATAATTGAAATTTAGTATATTATTTATTAATTTATATTCATTTGAGCCTCAATTTCGCAACAAAAAATTCCACGCAGTCTCATCGTCAGCTTATGAAACATTGGGATTGTGGTGTCAAATAAAAAAATACGAATGAAACAGAAAAATATTTTAGATACAATAGTTTGTATGATGCTGGCTATTTTATTTAATCGAATTGAAGTTTTTCCTAAAAGCGAGCAATGCCTCCGCCTTTCTCAGAAAGCAAGGTTGCCAGATTTACGAAGGCAGTTTTTACAAAAAATTCCATTAACTGGGGACAAACATATTTGTGTACACAGGGCTGGATTACATCATTATAGATGTTTTGCAGCTTCACGTATCTAATATATTAAGGTTATTTATACGCTACGCTTATAAGGCAAAACTCAAAATATTATTATATTGCTGAAAATCACACTATATAGTAAGCTACTTGTAGACATTTGGCACCAGCGTACGTGGTGCAATCAGTCCACGGACCAGTGTTGCAATCACCAATAGTTTAAGCACAAAATTGCCAAATCCAAACTGAAACTCAATCCAGTCATTGGGAAATGGAAAATTGACGAACTATTCAGCCATGTAGATGCTCTTACTTAGTGAAAATCTTCCTTCATGCAGCTAAAAAGATTGTGTACTCAACACTCAGTGTTTAGCTTTTACCAGCTTATTTGAAGCTCAACGGGGGTAGGATTTATACACAATCCTACGGCGGACCGGTGCTGATCTTGGATAAGTTCCAGGCTGTCGTCTGTAAGCAGCCTGCAATATCCTAGCAAGATGATGTGAGTAAACTGGACTCTCAGTTGACCCAGCGAAGACTGAGTTGATTCTTTTCACTCAAAGAAAGAATATATGAGATTTCAGGCCGCCTACCCTACAGGGCTCGCCATCTTAATGGTGGCATATAACGATGCACGAATCCAGTGCAGCCCAACGCTCAGCTAATTCAAGAACTAAGATATTCGGCACAATGGAGATTGATAGGGCAGAGAAGCATGTATTGTTGACATTTGAAGACTCCAGATTTTCTAATAAATTGGAACGATTTGGTAAAAATAAAGCAATAATGTGTAGATAATTAAAAGCCCTTTCAACGAGATATTACTTGACCTCCAGTCCCATTTGAAATAATTTAGGGAATGACACTCCCTCTTATAGGGTAGAAGGGTTAGCAATGGTTTTGGTTTGAAAATGTTTCCCCTTGAAAAGGACTTACCGTTCGAAATGTTACTTTGTGACAAAAATGTATTCGAAAAATTCCAGGACAATCCCGGATTTCCTGGCCATCTGGCAACCATGTAAGGACTGATGACATGTTTCATGTTTTAACTTTTCAGTCTTTTCACCACAGAATATATATAAGGTAAATTTTCACTATTAGTCTTAAGAGCTCCGTAGACGGTCAATAATGTCAACGGTACTCATTGATGCATCTAATCTGATCGTGTGAGACGCGATTGATGCCATTGTCAATCGAGGGACGAGGAAATTTGATTGATGGGAGCAAACGACCATCAAAATCGTCGTTGATGAGAGCCAAAGTGAACGCCAAAAAGCCCAAATCTATATTTAAAAATCCCATTGTAGATACTAGTTCACAATGAATAATTGACGTGTTCATTGTATCTCCATCAATCGCAATTGCAATTGGAATAATCAATTTTATCAATATTATTGACAGTCTCCAAGGTACTTTATTTGACAGATGTTTCTATGTTTGTTTATACAAATAGTATAGATTCTATTGAATATCTTACCTCATTTTAGTGGATCATGTGAAGTGCAGGTCATTTGTCAATCATTTGACATTCCGAAAAATACAACTGTCAGATGATTGATTTGTAAGCACTTCACTGTTGCAAATAGATATTCGTAAGTTAGCATATCTAGCGATTACAGTATTGTCTGATAAGTATTGATGGTTTTATGTGAATATTAATATAAACATTCTTAAATAAATTGTTATTGTTATATGCTTGATTTGGATTTTATAATTTTATCTGAATTGTAGTGAATAAATATCTATTATAACTGAATGAGTATTTCTAATGACAGTTCCTTTTTCCAATTACTAAGTATACAAGCATAATTCAAATGAATTGTAGTTCAATATGTTATAAAAAAACAATAAAAAGTTATTTTTAATCCTAATAGCATATCTGAAAGTCTATTGTACTGTAAAAGCATTGTAAGATGACAAATATCTGTTCACAATAAACTTAAAACGCTAGAAATTGTAACTATCAGGGGATAACCTTACCGACAGGTCATTTCACTAGGTTGAGATTCTTCAAAAGCATGACTGGGAAGAAATTCGTTCGTCCTGGATTTCGGTGTACCGACTGAGACATTTCTGGATTTTTTGATTTTTCAATCTTTAATTAATGCACTTTTACACAGGATTTTTCGGGCAGACTTGGAGGGTCCATATTTTCCTGTACGCAATATTACGCATACAAAAACTAAACGCGTGTTTAATTCTTATTAAATCCGCGATGACGTAGGCTCATTGTTGCCAAACTTTCAGCGCATACACCACTACAGCAGGCTGATAATTCCGGTCCATATTAAAAAAAATCCACTATGGTGTTTGAAGTCGGGAATTTTCGATAGCTAGGCAAAAAAATCAGTATCAAAATTTCTTAATGTATAAAATATAAAATCAGTATTTTCGTTTTCAAAATTATTTATCAAACAAACTCTTTAATTACCAGAAGTTCAAACACAGAAATAACAAATAAAAATTAATTAAACATAATTTATGAAGGTTTCATCTTTGAAATAATAATCAGTGATGTAAAATCAAAAGAATGGAAAAACACATAAGTAAAGCAATCATTCTATTTTTTTTGTTAATACACTTGACACATATCATGTCTACGTCATTTGATGTACATATATACATCACTAACAATTATATATCTGTCCTATAAATAGTACAATTTTAAATACTAAATCTCAAACATTCAACTAAAAGAAATTAAAACAAAATGCAGAAAAAACAAAGCAACAGAAATTAACAAATATTTCTGAAATTTTTGAAAAAAGTATTTAAAGGAAATCTTGCTTAGCATTCTTGAAAAGCTTTTTGGTAAAAAGCGAAACATTCAAATTTGACTTGTTTTTTTAATTTTTTGTCAAATGATGCAATAAATTCGGAAGTTGACGATCCAACGCATATAATTATCATCAACTGGCAAAATGCAGTAAGGATCAGTAAGATACTCCTTTTTTTTGAATTCTTCCTAATGCTTTTAAGAACCTCAAACGCTCACCAAATATAAAGGGAGTTAATAATTGTTCAGATTAGAAAAATACATTGAACTGTTGAAAAATTGGCAAAACATATTCCAAAAACAATTCGTAATTGGATTGCATAATTTATTAAAAATCATTTTCAGATTTACGTTCAAAGTCTGCCAATCTTAACAATTCTGTTAATACGTCCCACTTTTCGAGGATTCTATTAACGCAATTAAACAAAACAACACGTTGCACTTGGCTTTGAAATTTCTCATTTTTCATATCTCGTATATTCCTGAAATGATTCCAGTATAACGACTGTCTTCAAGGACTTTTTGAAAAATATACTTATATTTTGTAAAAAAAATCCATTTTTTCAGGTGAGCAACTGGATGCTGAAACTGCCACTAAATGAAATTGTATGGCAAATACAACCATTAGAAATAACATTAGGATTCGTTTTTAATAAATATTGTTTCAAACTTTCTTTTGATCCCATCATAACACTGGCATTGTCAGCACAATAACCAATGACATTTTGGGCTTCAATAATAAATTGAGTTAGAGTCATTCAGCAGAGCATATAAACCTTTAGCAGTCCCATGATCGCTATCGACTTCTTTTAAGCCGAGGTTTTGTGTTTTAACTTCATTGCCGTGGATAAATTTAACCAAAATACATAATAAGTTTTTATTACTAACATCACTAGCCTCGTCTAACAGCAACCATATCTTTTTGCCTTTAATTTGTTCTTTTAAGTCATCTACTATGGCTTCACCTGACACATTCATTGTGCATTTTGTTCGACCTAACTGCAAAGATTAGGCTACCTTGGAATCTTTAAAATTTACTTTGTTAACCTTAGTAATATGATCCATCACAGCTTGAATTATGTTCAGCAACTAATAAAGCACTTCTAAGATTATTACATATGACATCACTGTTCTACTGACAGAGACTTGAGTTTTAACATCAAATCTAGTTTTTTGAGCCCTTTTTTAAGAATTTTTATGTTTATTAGAATATGAATGATTAAATCAGAAACTTGACTTTTAAATAAACAATGCAAGAATTACATTCAGCATACATATTATCGTGTTCAGCATCTTGAATCCATCCTTTTAATTTGGGGTCTGATAACCATTTTTTTGGAATAGCGCTGAATTCGAGAAACCGGTTTATTTTTTACCTGGCTTCTAGATGGTCTAGCGTCTAAGCTGTTGCAACTCAGATTCATTCTCGAAAACGGCAGCAGCCTCATTCTCATCAGACTTGGGATACTTCTAATACAACCTCCATATCTACGTTGGCGGTGGTTCTGCTCGACGTTGAGGTTTGTGGTGAGGAAGAGCATTGGGATTAAGTTATCACAACTTGTTTTTTTTTCGTTTTTTTAATCATCAGACCTTCGTTGCTGTCGCTCAAATCAACACTTGAATCCTTAAAAGGTACACAATTGTTATAACAAAAATCATTAAGGTATTTTATTTTCCTTTTTTAAAACATCAAATTTAACAAAATAAATAATTAATACCGAACATTTTTTTTACAAATATTACTTCAGTGATATACTCGTATTAAATTGACAGTTTTGTGGGGTGTTTACAAACCAAAGTCACCTCATTTCATCCGCTTAGTGGCGGAATTTAAAAAATCCCCTTTGCGTATTTCTAGCTTTTTGGTAAAGTATAAACCCCTATATCAGCTAGCTCTACGTTAAAACTGTGGACGCCAGACGAGTAGCAGACAGACAGACCGACGGAATTGGTATTTTTTTATAATAATCGGATTTTTAAATAATATCAAAAAAAAAAAATTTCACTACATACGTTCTCGTCCAACGAAGTAAAAAGCCAACTTTATATACCGTGAATTTACCATCAGTATCATCAAAGGAATCATCTGTAAAAAAAATCGTTTAGGTGTTATTAATGTTTTACTATTTCCGTATCATCAACGACACTGTTACGTCACTGGCTAATTTAATACGATAGGACGATACTGATCTTCATATTTGGTCTCTTCGTTTTTTTTGTTATTTTGATTGTATTTAAGCTTGTAATTGAAGGCAATTTGATACTTAAAATGTAAAAGTTTTACTACACCCCCAAACAGACACTATGCCTGAACTTATTAGTACTCTTCACAATATTCAATTAGTCTACTTAGTCTACTGTAACTTACCTCAACCATGATGAATAACGACGAACGATACAATATATTCAAATTAGTTAATGCATATTATAACACGCACAAATCAATAAAACTCAACAAGTCAACATTCCTTACATTCCTTGCAATATTTTCTCTGGGAATCCCATGTTATTGACGGATTCAGTTTATTTAATTTCGTCAAAACAGTAGAGTTGGACAGTGATCGATTCGGAACGCCGTTTCAAAACATTGAAACAAAACAGTTGGCACAGGACGCTGTTGTCAAGTCTGTTAATTTCGGTTAATGTCTTCTATCTCTATCGATTAAATGTATGAAAAACTCGCCCGCCTGCTGCTCGCTTATTTGGATCATATAAATTATAAATAAAAGTATACTAGTATTTCAGAGTTATGACCGGACACTTTTAGGTACAAATTCCGCTACTTTGAAGAAAAAAACGTAATTCCACCGCTACGCCGCTACAAGGGCTGAAAATCCGCTACCGTAGCGGAATTCCTCCACGACAACACTGCGTAGGGTAGGCTCCACTATCACTTGCTCTTAAGACTATATACATATACATTGGGGAAAAATAATTATTGGACATGCATGAGGTATTAATGAAAGACAAAGCAAAGAGCATTCGAAAAACATGCAAGAGTGAAGAAGACGGCCTGCGGAACTGTATATTTGGCGACATGTGGGAATGTGGAAGGCTGCTTATCGACTTTATCGTACCGATGATTGTCTATGCGAGGTTGTCAGATTGTCAATTAAATATGATAATTGAGTATTTCCTAAAGAGTCAGTCGTAAAAAAATTATATCAATTATTTCATAAATCACACTCCTGAAAACTGTGACAGAAACTGTATCTATAATTGTATTATGAAGTATAGAGAAAAATAATCTAAGACGACGTATTTTTAGGCATTATGTGACGGTTCTTTAAGTTATATATTCAGATTAAAACACTTCCTAAGAAATACGTCTTAAAAAAATCGGTTTTGCAAGTATAACTGTTTTGATATTTAGATCTTTGCATCACAAAAACACTATAACATCCAGTTACATCGACCTGTATGTCTTGAACGGTTATTCAGTATGGAGGGAACTACCAAACTATCTTCAATCCACAATTTTTTGTTTTTCGGCTTTTAATTTATTTCTATAAAATACATATTTGTGAATACAGGTTTTTATAAAGTAATAGATTTTATTTACCTATGTTTGTTTCTAAAGTTCCTGTTTATTTAAGGACATAGTCAATGAGGTTTTTGGGGCTCCAAAAATATTAAGTTCCAAATTTCATAGTATGCACAGTGCACACTAAGCATCACTGGAGTTCGAAGTCTGATAAAGTTGCATTTTTCATTGTTATTAGAATTCGATTTCATGTTTGTATGTGACAGACACAAATTCATTTCAATATTGTAAGAGTTTCACCGAGTATTGGCATCTCCAATCTGCGTAACAGAATTATATATATGCTAAATCGAGTGCTAAGTGCAACCTTCGAACAAACTGAATATATACATCATTCATATAAAAATTGTTTGTTTAATACAGAAGATTCACATGAACACAATCAAGCTGTGTCAAACAAACAACTTTTATCATCTTGACGGAAGATATTTACCAAGAAAGAGCATATACAGTCTAAAAGAAAATATCCAATTTTAAATCACATGAGTTGCTGACCTGTATGTCTAGCTATTGGAGGGAGCAAGTCCGTAAAGTTTCATTGCTTTAAAAAACAAATAATTGGCGACAGAGTAATAATCAAGAAAATTCAAATGAAAAAACGAAAGATGCTAAGCCGTATTTATTTTAAATGGTGTTGAACGGTTATTCAGTATCATATTTGTGAATACAGGTTTTTATAAAGTAATAGATATTATTTTCCTGTTTGTTTCTAAAGTTCCTGTTTATTTAAGGACATAGTCAATGAGGTTTTTGGGGCTCCAAAAATTTTAAGTTTCAAATTTCATAGTATGCACTAAGCATCACTGGAGTTCGAAGTCTGAAAAAGTTGCATTTCTCATTGTTATTAGAATTCGATTCCATGTTTGGACATAGTTAAATACTGTTACGGTGTTTTTTTTTCAGTTTTTACGATTAGTTTTGATTTTCAGATGTCTATGTGAATTCAGTCACTCAGTTAATGTGCATACGTACATAGTAATCACGAAATAGACATCGTTACCCTGTCGTCCACAGTAAGATGAATTTCAGTAAAATTGATCTGACAACACCGAGACCGAGACGCAGAGAAACTGGCCGTTTGCAGACGCCAGACAAGTAAATCAGTTATCACTTATCAGTCTTATCACTTAATCATTAACAGTACGCCTTCTACCGGTCTGGGGTGTAGATGTATGATTGATGTCTTGATGTGGATGTTTACGTCCATAAGTCTGATTCAAGCTATGTAGGTGATTTAATTTTTTAAGTGACCTTGCATGACAATGTCAAATTTTGTCACAAATTACTTACGAATGGCAAAATGTAAATGTTACTAAGAAGTTTTTTAATAAGCAACCAGATTTAATTATTTTCCTAGAAAACTGAATTGTTGCTGCATGCCCTTTAATAGTTAATCACACATCTCACGAGAATTCCTCTAATATTTAGTAGCATACCAAATATATCAAGAATAGCTGACCGCTGCCACGGTCCACGGTAGTTACTTCATTATCGCTTACTAAAAGTTCTTTACCATGAGAATAAATGATACATTAAGATCATTCTTTTTATACTACAATGACTGTACTTTTTCATTCTCGATACTGTAAAAAGTGAGGTGGCTTATGTTGAGCAGCCCGAGCAATGCCGCTTTTTCCACTTATTTGTTCATCGAGTCGGCCATACACGCATAATTTCCTAATTAAAAATTGGGGAACTGGAATGGACTGAAAAATACTGTACGATGTAGAATTTCCAAATGAAACAATAGATAAGTTTACGCTAAGTTCCCGAAATTCCAAATCTGTATTCCATATTCTAAATTCGAGTCAGAGAACCGCACACGTGCGGCTCGCTTTACCGATCGTCTTGTCTAGCCCTGCTTCTCAAACTCGCTGTTGCAAACTACGCTTACGTATACCATCATTCTTGCACTAAGGCGCTCTGCGACTGTTCGGAATAAAAAAAACAGTTAACTGTAGTAGATAATAATTTATTTAAATTCTAATGCATATAGAGATAATTTTTTTGGAACTTCAACATAACAGCCGCACTAATAACATATTTAAACTTAAATATCTAAAATGCTGGCTATCGCTCAATTTTCCATCGTGAAATCCGTTTAATCAACATAAATTATTCATATAACTTACTAGACATCTTGGTAAAAAAGCACAATAAAAATTAAAAAAAAGCTTCCAATGCCTATACATCCTCAAATTCACTGGTAGATCTTTAAAGTCAGAGAGATAAAATGTGGTTTGGGAATAAAATTTTCAAACGTCAAAACTATTGGTTATTAAGCAGATTTACTATATATCGCATCTGGTTGGGCAGAGCTGTGTTGGAGTCTTTGTTCAATATAGACAAGGTCTCTTCTAGCATAGCTTGCAAAGCTGCAGTATCTGCCGGTCCGTTCTGCTGGTTGAGCAGGCTACTGAAGAACATGTTCCACAGGTCCACCTTCATCCACCTACAACCAAACCGAAAACTTATTTAACGTGATATTTAGTTTGGTTGCGGCACCTTGATTGAAACACTTGCATCATTCAGATAAAATCTGTAATCAACACAAGCTTTTTTTTGTGATGTGTTTCGCTTTACTCTATTAAGCATCGTCAGAATCAAAAATGATTCATCTATTCACAAAGGCCGTCCACGTTAGTTATTAACTAGGTAATTCGCTGCCCAACATGAATACAAAACTAGAATTCTCAAATCTAGCATTCTACGTTTCGGCTGCCTCGGATAGAAATCGTACATGGGCTCAATTAGCGGCAGAATAAATGTAATTAATTAAAAAACATATTTAAGTAATATTGACACGCCAGGCGTAGCACAAGATGATGCGGCCAATTGGCAACTTACGAAGTCAAATGTCTCAGCACTTAATAGGTGACTCTACCTAGAATAAAAGCCGTTTTGCATGGGTTCCCAATATTTCGTTTTCAACGCTGATTTTTCAAAATGGAACGATTTTTTAAAAATTTATAGAGAACGGTTGATTCTATACTTGTGCGGAGCCCTTTTTCCAATTTTTGATACAAAATTTTAGATATTGTTTCAAGTACGCTCGTATCAGCAGTACAAATATGTTCATGTACAGTGCCACATTATTTTATTTTGAACATAATGAAAATATTTTCTATGCAAATTATAGATGAAGAACGGATCTATGACCATGTGAGGCATTTTTATTGATAATTTAGTTACTTTGGTTACCAAAAAGTGAAAAAAAACATCGCGACTCAAAAATGTCAAATATTTATGCGACAATATCCAAATTTTTTTATAAAAAATTGCAAAAAGGGCAATTCTCTAACATTTGGAAAAACGTCGTTAAATTATCTTGGAAAATGAGCGCTGGAAACGAAATATTGGTAACCCATGCCTTTTATTCTAGGAAAAACCCCCTCTTAATGAAAAAATATATCAACACTCATCGCCAAGCGTCGCGTACTGTGGCGCTGACCATTGGCAATCTACGGAGTCAAACGTCATAACACTTAATATTGAGGTAAATTACAATACAATACAAATTAGTTACCATGGTAAAATACCATAAATATAAATTAGGGTAATCTAGCATCTAGAGGGAAGTGTACCTGTTAAATCTTTGCGAAATCGACCACAGGCCGTCCTGTTTCCTCAGTTTAATGTAAGAGTCGAATAACAAGACGTGAGCGGTGGCGGCGACACAGAACAGATCCGTGTGGTAGTTCCACGGTCGACCGTCGAGCATCTCGCAGCAGACAAAGTCCTCCGTGGTGACGCGTCGGGTGAAAGAAGCGTTGGGGGGGAACAGCGACATGTCGATACCGCAACCTGCAAACAAAACAATCATTCATCGCTATATATAGTATACAAAAAGATAAATAAATATTTTTTTTAAAAGTGGGTATTTTCGGAAACCTGTAGGTTTTGGGACCCTTCAAACGTACCGAAATCGATGAGCTGCAGACCGACAGTGTTATCAGGTAAAATGAAGACGAGGAAGTTGTCGGGTTTAATGTCGGCGTGAATGATCCTGACGTCGTGCATCGCCTGCACCATCTGCAACATCTGTATGCAGAAATACACCACCAGGCATTCCTTCATCGGTTTCCGTTCACGCAGCTTGTGCAGATTCGCCAGGTCCAGCAGGGACCCGCCCGGCTTGAATTCGGATATCAATATTGATGCCTGATCACCTGAAAACAATAATATATTAGACTCGTTCCGAGAGAGATGTCTTACGAGTCTGAAACAACAATCCCAAAAAATACTCACTAAAATATCCAATAGAAACATTCATAAAACGATCCCTAAGCGGATGCTCTGCTAATCGTGCCTGGAGTTCCCTACAAATGTGATACTCCCATTTGTTGGCCGGCTTCTGATATTTGATCGCTACGCTCCTGTTATTCGTTAGGTCGAACGCTTTGAATACTACCCCAAACATTCCTTTGCCCAATTGTTTTTCTACAATATATCTTTCTTGTCCTAGAAAAATAAAAACACAATGTAAGTGCAACATTAATTACAATGTAAGACTAATACTAGCAGATCAGACAATATTTGTTTATAACAGGATAGGATTGCCCGAAATATCTTCACTAACGATTCAGACGCCTCGAAAGTCCTTTTGAAAGTACAAAATAAAAAATACATCAATTTTTAAGGTGAAACAATATGACTTTATTAAGTACGTTTCCAGCCCTTATTTTTCATGATTATGGCAATATTTTTTTTAAATCATAGAGAAAGGTTGGTGCTATGCCCGTGCGAAGCTCTTTTTTCAATTACAAATATATTCATGTATGGTGCCACAATATTTCGTTCGAGGCGCTTGATTTTGAACATACTGAAAATATTTTTTATACAGATCATAGAAATAAGACTATGTCCGTGCGAAGCTTTTTTTTTGATTTTTTGCTTATCAAAAGATTACAAAATATATCTGAAATGAGTAAAAAAAGTCCATATTGATGTGACAATATCTGAAATTTTGTTTCAAAATTGTCGTCGTATAGTAAATTTTGGAAATTTTCCACCGAACCCCAAGAGATCCTTTTGGAATTACCGTTACTTTTTAGTGACGAAAATAATTTGAAGTTTGCAAATAAAATATAATAAATACCTATGAATACTGGTTCCTTCTTAGCTACTATCTTGTTTAAGAGAGGCAATTCAATGTAACCATCTGTGTGTGAACCTGGGAACGAGACTTTTTCCAGCAGCTGGTTTATCAAGCTGGATTTGAATGGATCCGTGGGTACGAAGCTAATTGGTGACACCACTGTCGGCTTTGGTAGGTGTCTCGCCGGGCTGGAAAACAACATTCATATTTTATCCACACCACTCGTCCTGGTTAATAATTAAAACCACAAACGATTATTAAATGAACTTTATTGATCATTTGCATCATTTCGATGGTCTGGGCATGGCAGTCGATTGTTGACACCCTCTGTCAATAATCCCAACTAAAATTAATTTCAGGAAACGTTTCGGGAGTTTGATGCTCTTCACTGAATATCTAAACAGCAAGATTGATAAAAAAAATAACAGAGGTGTTAGGATCCGCTGGGAAGTGGTTTAGAATATAAAAATCCAAAATGGCATAATAACTTCAGACTGGCCTGCACAGTCACCGGATATGAAAATGAAACGTCATGAAAAACGTGTATTCACTGTCACCCAGTTATTACGATGTCTTCTAGTTATCTGGCGGTCTTCCTCTAAAATATATCAAGAAAGATTTGTTGAAAGCATGCCCAAAGGATATCAGGCAAATCGACAATAATGGAGATCGGACAATCTAATAGGTAGCTGTTCATTAGTGTATGAAAAGTACTGGTAGTTGTACTAAGGAACCATACCTTTCGAAGGGACTGATCTGCATAGCGGTAGGCGTGATCGGGACCGGCGGCGGCGGCAAAACGTCGGTGCGAACCGGGCTGGTCCCCAAATCCATGATGTCGCCGAGGAGACTGGATCGCAGGGCGGCGTTCACCATCATGTTCTGTTGCAGGTAGCTGTTGTGTTCCTCCGAAATTGTGCTCACTTTGTTCGTTTGGTTCGGGAACAAGGACGATTTGGTCGTCGCTCCACATGAACTAGATGACGAACTGCAATAATAGGAGATTTTCAGTACTTACATCCTAATTTTAGTTACAATGATTGTAATTTTGGTGATTTGCAAAGTCATTAGTTAGAAATGCTCATGGTATGTGGATCCAGTTCTACCAAGTAGATGCATTTGACACTCCACACCACAACAGTCATAATAAATAGACTTACGCGTAGGGATGCGTTTCTTCGAATATCGGACTTAAAGCTTTATCTTTATCAGTCTTATCAACTGGAAGAGGAGCGGCCTTGGCGGGTTCTGCGAACAACTGTTTCTTCACTTGTCCTGATGCCACCTCCTCTGCTTGCCCACCCGTCGTCACTGGCCTCTTGTTCTGCGGCGTGCTCATCACCTGATCCCCCCAAAACCATACGTTAGTAGATAAATAGAGGGAAGATCAAATAATCTTCCGCATTAAACCATATACAAAAACTAAGTTCAGGATTTGTTGATACTTTTGTTGCCTGAAAGAATAGCAGTTTTCCGAAAAAAAAGCAACAGTACAGCACTCCCTGAATTTAATGGAAATTCGTCCAGCGGTTACCGAGACTACGCGGCGACAAAAACACAAACAAGCAGTAATACCGACGGAAATGGAACAGACTTTCGTGAAGTGCAAATAAAATAAACTGGATGCATGAAGTGAATGAGTGTATATGGCAGAGGTGGTCTCCACTTGGCCATAGAAGCCTTCCGCAACAAAATATAGTTACTGATAGACTAACATGTTATCAGCGTAAAATTCGCTTACCCTGTCGTCCAAATTAAAATTAAAAGTATACGTGGTAGGCGAGTCCATAATCGTATCACGATTCTGACTGGCACTCTCTGTCGGTTGTGCAATGGCGGCGACGTCCATACCGCCGCGAGATCCAGTCTCTGCCAATTCTTCAGCGTTCAAGTCTTTGAAAGCTGTCTTCATAGCGCTACCTGAAACCGAACCAGATTCAGAATGAGGCAGCTTACTATACTATTTCAAGTCACTCAAAGAACCTCGAAATGCTACGATCATGAATTTTCTCATTGAATGTTCCCCACTTCCATATATTCTCATAAAGACTTGATTTGTAGCAATCCTTACCTTTGGCAGGAGCCTTCGGCTGGGCTTCAGTCAAAGACTGCTCAAAAATTTGAAAACTCGCTCTTGGAGGATTTGTTATGGGTGACGAATCCCAAATGTCCAGCTCATCGGATGCTCCTTGATTTCTACACCAACTTGTGAAGAGATTTTTCGCTCCAGGTGAGTTGTGTTCTTGCACCTGAAAACAAAAATACATCGAACCTTGTGACTGCCACTCAAACACAACGTTTCACAGAAAGTGACAGCGTTTAACTTCTTTTTGCTCTTCATAGCTTACAAAAAGGAAGAAAATGATTTTTGTTTATCCAAGGTTCACTCAAAATACAAACAAAAATCTGGACATTTTCCTGACCACTTTACCAAATTAATGTGTTTTTTCAAGTGCTCACTAGGAAATAGTATTCTTAGTCTTCCTGCTTTTGGAGTTAAAAACCACATAACAACATTGGTAAACAAAAAATGACGTTCAAAAAATGTAATACTAGCACGCTTTTTTGATAATAGATTGGCTAATTCTGAGGAATAAAACTTAGTTATACAACTATAAATATGAATTATTTAACATTTTACCCTGACTGTATCTGAACACCTATTACTTTCCCGACTTTCTCTAACTTTCCAGAAAGTGCACGCTCTGATATCATGTGAAGATGTGGGCGAATCAGTACCTTAAAGGATGCAGTGTTTTGCAGAGGGTTCTCTTCTTTTGCGCCCCTTGGTGTGTGTTGCAAAGAATTCTGGAGTTCTTGATTGAACACTGGAGAGTCTAGTGCAGATCTATACATTACGTCCGTCTGCATGGATCTCTGGATGTCATTATTTATCTGAAATCGTATAGTGCTCGTCAACAAATGGAGAACGGCAATGGAGAACTGCTTTTATTCGACCGATAATTAAAAATATATAACCAAACACTCGAAATTCTAGGAATTGACAGCTTACCTCGTCCAGAGGTTCATCCAGCTCCCACGCCGGATCCGGCACGGGTATAGTCACCGACTGCGTCTGCTCCTGTTGTTGTGAAGACGCAGGAGGAGGAGGCCCCCTCGGATAGCGCTCCGCCATCAACTCTTCGATGCTGAATTCGGTGTCAAAACGGGCGTAGACGCGGTTCTTGGGGTACATGGGCACCACGGATGGGTTCGGGGGCTCCGGGTAGTAGATGCACAGGCGGAAGTCCGAGTAGTCTTCCAGGCATTCGCGCGGGTGGTTATCAGGCAGCTGGATGCCGATCGAGGGGACACCACCGCTGTCGAGCGCGCCGTTGGTGTCCGGCACGTCGCAGTGCACTACGAATTATGAAACAGGACTTGAATAACAACAATAATAATATACAGATAAGACATTGTGTCTTCGAAACAAAGTTTCACAAATGAAACTCTTTTCCAACGACACTTAAAACCTGTTGGTATACAGCCAAACGTAGGGTGTTGATAGCTGGAAGTCGCCATGTTCCTGGCTATAGCAAAATTGCCAATTATACAGACAGACGTCGACAGTATTCCTTCAAAGTTAAACTTCACAGGCATATTATGGGCAAGAATATCAGAATCCAAAAAGACAGCAGACAGTTTTCACTAACTCCCAAGTGTCACAAACTAACAATGAGTTCAGCACTGGACTGCCACCAGATGCTTGTGAATGCATCTACCAATAACAAAATATCAGTTGGTTAGATATAAGGACACTCAATTTCCAAATGTAATATTACATCTGACCAGCTGGCAAAGAGGGCTGCTGATATAGAAATCCTGGGTCCTGAGCCTGAGTATTCTGCCCGTCAGTGCTATAAAAATAAATGAAAGGAAACACCCAATCAATCTTTGAAAATTGTGAGAGAACACCTCTTAATGGCTATTTGCTATAAAATTCCTTAGATATCCTAGTGAAGAAGGAACCAAATGCTACCTATCCATGTCCAGACAACAACTGTGCTTTGTGACAGTCATTGCAACAGGTCACCGTCAGCTAAGTAAACACCTCTTCATTATGAGAATCAGTGAAAAACCCCAACAAACGGGTTGTAAACAGGAAGATGAGACAGTGAAGCATCTGGTGTGCAATTGCCCTGTTATTCTATCAATCAAAGAATCCATTCTTGGAGAGCTCTGGCAATCTATGGCCAGTGTAAGGGATGCTCCGCTGGGTCGTTACCACCTTCCACAGATTAGGGTGGCTTCACACCCTGTTTTGATCATAGCAGATTAACCTTCCTCCAAAACAGAATACAGAATAGTCGGAGCTCAGAATACTTTTTGAAATGTACAATTTAGAATATTACCTGTGAAGGCTGGTCCAGCCTGAACATAGACGACCCTCTTCTTGACGGGCACCGTTGTCCACGGTCCCGGTTTCAGCTCGTTCTCTTTGACGACGTCCTGTCTGCGGACCGCGGCAATGACGCTGGCTGGCGCCGCTGCTGCCTCCGCCTGTAGCTGTTGTGATGATGCCGCTCCCTCGTATACCCGCACCGCCCTCGCGTTGCTGGTACGTGGGATCGCCCCGGTGCCGCCCCCGACCGCCCCCTGACCGTCCAGGGCGGGAGTACGTACGCTGGCTACTCGGCCGGACTTTTGCGGTTGCAGGGAGGTCAGCGCCTGGCGTTTCTCCTGCAGTTGTCTCTGGTCCGGGCCATATAGAAGCTGGGCAATGAAAAGAAACAGATAGATATACTTTCGATTTTCAATACATCAAAGATTTTTACGAAATATGTCATTAATAAAAATGCGCCTTCACACTTTGTCATCTTCACTTGGTCTCACTTAATGTATTATTTTGTAGTTTCTGAGTTCACCTGGTTTATTTTTTCTGAATACACTATTAATAAGCCAAATAATTTAAAACGTACATGTTGTCCTGCAGCCGTGATCATATTGTTGTGTGCAATTTCCAACTCATCATAGGGTTGTGCAAGATTCCTTTTTCCTTCTTCAAATATCTTGTTGGCAGCTGAGAAATCTCCGATTGCCTCATAGTAATACGCCCACGCCTTGTAAAAGTCTGTGCAACCTACACAAATCCCTCTTGACTTTGCCATCTGATAGGACTCTATTGGATTGGGAAGTGTGTCAAACTGCAGAAAATAGCTGAGTTAGTATTTTTATAATTGAAGTTTAAATACATTTATTTGTATAGCTAAATATCTATTCATTTCCTAACCAAATATACTACATTGATTGATTGATATTAGAGATCTTTCAAGATTATATCTATCCCATACATACATATTTGATAAGAAGTTTGCAGTAACGTCTATCATTTCTATAACGGTGATCTTCTTCAAATAATTGTAAGCATTTTTCTAACAAGCTTAAAAAGTTGCCTTCATGTCCTTTTTTCGGATAGCTTTGTTCAATCCATGAGATGTAGTTGTAATGATTTTCCAATGGGTCGTTTCCTTCATATGTCCTGATAAGATTTTCAAATTCTCTGTAACAATATTTTGTGTCACAAATATACCTATAGATACCAACTAGATATATTTTGCTTTGATCCTCTTAACTATATTGAACCATTCAGTATATCCTAAAATATTGGAAAATTGTAATCATGATGTTTTTACACAATGATGATGAAGGAATAATTAAATAGCACTATTAGGAAATAGAGCTTCATGTTATTTATATTAGTCAGAAACTGTAACCATTCACTGTTAGAATTTGCTGACAAGGTTAAACAACATTTCCAAAAATTGCCACATATGAATTGAAACAGGTTACACATACTACACATACAGTAAAATTACAAATATCAGTTACAAAAAGGTGATTTTTATGATTTATATATTTTTTTATATATTAAGAGTTTAACTTAAGATATCTATAGAATAGACACTTATTTCTATGTAACATAATGGAGCTTCGATCATTTTGTATTTTCAAACTAATCCTGCACATAAATAAGATATGAATACCATTTTCATCTAACCAGGGATAGTAGAGTCAAAATCTAGATACTAGAAGTGTACTCCTTTCCAAAATATTTGTTAAGAGCAAAACAGGCTCAACAATTTTTTTGAGCCAAATTGTATATAGACCTTATCCCTATATCACCACTCTAATATTTTGTTATGACTACTAAGAGAGAATGCCCTAGTTTACAACTTCTCTACCCCCTAGACAAATGGCATTTCATTATGTACAATAAGCATGCATGCATTTAAGCCTCATAAATACGTTTTTATTGTTGGGTGACAAAATTAATAAAATACTTGATGAAGATGCATGCTGGATAGATAGTTTGAGAGAAAATTTTAGGGCTCATGCCAACTCTAAATCTTGATTTTGAACAAATAATAGTTAGTTATCATACTGTTATTGAATCATCCTATCATCAAGCCTTGCACCAATAAAATGTTAAGGGGTGACAGTTCATGAAGCCAAGTAGAACTTTGTTGAAGACAACTACAGCAAAGGTAAACTGAAAATATAAACAAAAAATCAGATAACAAATTGTGTGACCTCTCAATATCTTTATTTCTTTCAGACTGAAGAAAAAACAATTTTTTATCTGAATGAAGGAAGATTTCCATCAAGTAAGAGAATCTATCATTTACAAAAATAGTACTCACTGTTGTTGATGGAGGAGTTCTGCTTGAGATTCCCTGCTGGTTTGAGCTTGTAGAGCCATTCCTAACTGTTGAACATTTCTTCCTCCTCGAAGGGGCTGGATATTTTCTTTACTTGTATCGAAATCCATTACTGACGTTTGAGAGGCTGTCAATTTAAACAACGACTGCCTTCATCAGAACTCTAAAAAACAGATCAATATTAATGGACATCAGCATTTTAGAATTCAGTATCAGTTGAAATAGAAAGGTTATATACCTGGATTCGAGCCTAGAGAGAAGTTTTTATCAGTAATTCAAGTATTATAAACTAAATTGGTATAATTAACGAGTCAACGCGAACTTCTCGAGACAAAACCCAACCAACGACCGAGTAGTTCGCGATGTTGGCAGCACGAGCGATGATGCAAGGGCAGCACTGATTTCACAGAACAACAGATAGATAAATAAGCACAGAGTTAAGGATTGGGCTTCACATAGAATAGGATTGCTAGTGAGGAATTTTTGTAAAGAATACAAAGGCCAGAGCAATCATATCGCATCGCTTTTAGTCAGTCTGTTGATCATCTCTTCGAATTCATCGAATCCCGTCACTATATAATATCAGGCTTCGAACATAATTTAAATTTATGCGTAAGCAATGTGTCGTTTTATTCACTAGTCTATATAAAACCAACGTTTATTGTACATTGACATATTGAGTCAGTGTATATGTTTTGTGATATTGAGCTTGTTTTATACAATGTTGTCAAGTCGAATTATATTTTTTTCTCGTTCTAAAATGTCAATCATTCATCTCGTGATATCATAATCATATCTTTGTCATGCAACTAATTGGTAGTTCAAAATTCAAAGATATTTCGATCGACATCAAAAAGATGTTTATTATTTTTGAGGTATACTGACACCACTGATACTAAAGACAAATATGTAGTTAGAGATTCGGATATTAACAATCAATAAACTTTAACATATCTATAAATATAGTTTATAATTAATCAACAAATTACCGTACTTTTAAGAACCTTATGTTTTTTCTGTTACATAGGTGAAGTTAATGATTATAACCATAGAAGCATTGATTTTTAGATTATTGGAATGTATGTGCTGAAGGTACCAGAATAGACTTGGCAACTCTGGTTTTGTGATTTTTTGACAACTTTGACATGGGATAGTGTTCAGCCAGCTGATTATTGAAGTAAATTTAAATAGCTGCATAGAAAGTTGCAAAATGTATTAATATTATAAAATTTATTATTTACACAGTAATCACAGAAACAGATAAGAATTTCTATGATAAAACCCATATAAATAAAATTATATACTAATCACTTTATAAAGAGAAACTTTATCATTTCTAAACGTTTGTATCAGAGCAACAGTTGTTTTGCATTTATTTAGTAGAATCCCACATACCAGAAATGTGTGAAAATATATATCCAAGAGTATTATCTATTCAGAGCCACGTTGTCTCCGGATATGTTGGAAATAAAAGTGCAGTTTTTCCTATGCAGGTACTACAGCTGTTTATTAGTAAAGCACAACCCAAGCTAACCATTTTTTCAGCTTCTAGGCTTGGAAGTGGATTTCATAAACTCAGTTCAATTTTGTACGCATACAGGTTATAAAAGAGTAACAGGGCAAGTTCTAACAGAAAAAGATTTGAGGGACCTGATGGATGGAATAATAGAAAATGAAATTGATAGCTACTCATATCTACTAACAGGCTATATTGGAGCAGCATCATTTCTCCAAGAAGTCATTGAGGTGGTGAAGCATTTAAAAAGAAAAAATCCAAGTCTTGTTTATGGTAAGTTGATAGATGAGTTAATTTGGGGTTATCAACTATTAGGATTTTTCAGCTATGGCTTGGAATTTCTATTACATAGTTTTCTAATGTTTCAACTAATCATGAAGGTAGTACATACAGTTTTTGAGTATGGAAAGCAATAATGATGTTTTAATTGTGTTAGAAGTACAGATTTTTATGTCAAACATCAAGAGCTCTATCATTGTTAAAAACTCTGCATCCAATTTTTCCATTTTTCTATAATTTTAAGCTGTGATAAATCATAAATCAGCATTGTAGATCAATGGTCAACCCTTCCCGGTAGAAAATATTGATATTCAAAGTGCATGTGGGCAATAATTCAAAACAATTTATTGAAAGGGAAATGTTACTCAAGTTTCTACTGCCTCTCCAGCCTTTATCAAAGTATGCTATACCAAAAAAAATGCAATTTTTTAGATTCAATTGACATTGATCGAAACTGATCAACCTTGTTGTTATTAAATATCATTTAATTTGGCAATAGTCTAATGAGAAAGTGGAAAGACTCAACTTAAAGGCAGATTGTATCTGTGCTTTGAGAAAGGCTACCAGACAGCAAAAATTCTCTTCCACCAATCATATGTGGTGTTAACAAAATGAATTACATTGATAAGTCTAATTACAGTTTGTGATCCTGTGATTGGAGATAATGGAAAAATATATGTTCCAAAAGAGCTGATACCCATTTACAAAGAAGCTATCATTCCTTTGGCAAGTATCTTGACTCCCAACTTGTTTGAAGCTGAGTTATTATCAGACATGCAGATAAAAAATCCTGATGATATTTGGAAAGCTTGTGATGTATTACATGGTAAAGGCTGTGAAACTGTTGTGATTTCATCAGCAGAATTTGAAAATGTACCTGGTTTGCATGTTTTTGCTAGCAGTATCAAAGGTAGGGCAATAAAACTACAATATTTATAAAATATAATGTTTATTGCTTCAATGCTATATAAGTATAAAAAGGATATTATCTACTTGCATAATGATAAAATTAATCCCTTACATTAAGATAACCTTGTATATAGATTTTTCTTAATTGAATAATACTTCAGTTAGGACTGAATTGTAAGCAATACTTTTAGATGTCAAAAAAATATATGCATTTTTAAAAAAAGTGTTTGAACTACCTGATATTTCTATGTAATCACTCAAGAATTGTGCTGTTTGTTGCTTCATCGCCAAATACTGCATCTTGTTTTACCTGAAAAGAAAATATAATTTTAGATAAAAACAGACAAAAGTTCACATTAGATGTGAATAAATTGCCAATAGCATTCATTGGTACAGGTGATATGTTTGCATCACTAATGCTATCATGGATACACAAGACTAATGGAGATATCAAAGTTTCATTGGAGAGGACAATTGCATCTCTACAGGCAGTATTGAGGCGTACTATGTGCGGCATAAAAGGTATAATATATATTTTCTGACTACTGTATAGCATCAATGATAAATATGTGGGTTATCTGTCACAAATGAAAGATATTTCCCTATAATAGTATAGTGGTTTGTTATGATCCAAACTAGTATAACCACCATCGCTCTGGCAAGAGTATGTTTTAAATATATTTTTCAAGGTTTAAATAAGGAATTAATACATTAAAATTATTTTTGGACAGTTGTAGAAATTTTATGCTTGGTGACCACAGGCAAAATGCTTTGGAAATCTTTGTCAAAATCATGCTTAGTCTGATCAGTACTTATTTGCCAATTTTGATGTACTGCTGATTTGATTACTTCAATATTTTTTTGATGAATTTTCCAATATATTCAAAATCCATATCTACCACTAATTATACTATTTTACAGCTGATAAGTCAGTTACATTTATGAATTTGTTGCCATTGTTGATATGTACTACTGCTTCTTGTAGAAAATGATGCATGAATAGTATATATTCAGACGTTTCCAAGTTGAGGAATAAATATTTGAATAAATAAAACAAAACTTTCATTTTGTCAGTTTGCTGTATGATTTTAATGTTTAGTTTGTATATCTCAATGTCTATCTCTTTTGAAATAACCTGTTGCTATTCTTATATTTCACGTCAAGATGTTACGAGCAGTTCATCAACTAGTTCAATATATTTTACAGGTTGCACACCTACAAGTCGAGAAAAAGAACTAAAATTGGTTCAAAGTAAACAGGACATAGAAAATCCCAAAGTTACCATTGAAGCCCGAGCAGTGCAATGATGTTGATTGATGAATAGTACTTGATTCAACAAAGGACTCGATTTTGGAAAATCCAGAATTCAATTATTGATGTGGACAAGACTCGAACCTGTGCCCATTGTTTGAAATTTTTAGACAATGTGGATACTTTAGTAATACTTTTGAGATTTTTGCGTTTCACAACGTTTTAATTGATCTGCTATACTCAATCGTCTTCAAATGTGTTTCTTCTTTCACCTGGAAACGATTGAGGATACCACATCAATTGAAATGTTGTGAAACAAATTGTCAAGACATGTAAGTCAGAAACAGTATTGCTGAAACCTGTCTATAACATTTGTTGACCCCTTAGACCCTGCACGGAATGCTAGAGACATGGGTTTGAGTCCCGTCCGTATCAAAATACAAATTTCTGGATTTTTTTTCCTTCCAAAATTGTTTGTTTAATCCTCCCTTCGTGTATTCACACCGTTAAGGATGCTGATTCATCCAAATATTGTAGTTAATGTAGTGCTTATTAATATAATGTAAGTAATCAAATGTTCGCCTAACATGTGATAATTGTAACCTGTCTTCCAAAGAAAGTGTTAAGTTGTTAAACCATTTATTTAATCTGTTGTAATAAATCTGAATGCATTTACAGTTACATGGGTTTTATTACACTTTTGTAGTTTTTTATACCAGTCTCACTGGCATCCGACATCCCATACCATATGATCTCAGCAACTACTGTATCAATTCTGAAGAAAATTAAGGAGGTATATGCTATAGGCATAAAATCAGTGCATTCAATTGGAAAAAACGCGATTGTTCAAAATTAACATGTCAATACTTTTTTGTAATCAATACAAAGTTCCATATGTTTCAAACTTTGATTCTATTTTTATAGCCTCGTTGACAAAAATGCTGCATAAGCAAAGCTTGAATTCAAAAATACCCAACACGTTTCTGTAGAATGAACCATTGAAATGAGAATTTGTAGGAAGTAGAAATCCTGTCCTATTTGGATGGAGGGGCCGCCGTCTCTTTTTTTTATAGATAACCTCTAGCAAAGACGGAAAATGTAAATTGTAACTATCGGGGAACAAACTCCTTGGCAGTTCATTCCACAGCGCCGAGGTTCTGCAGAATAACGACTTTTGGAACAGGATTGTTCCAGGCGTTGGGAGCTCGACCTGTCTTTGCTGTAGTGACTAGTTCTGCTGTTATTATGCGAAACAGCTCGGTCGAAGCCACCCTTCTTTGTGATTCTAGACTGTGGAGGTCGTTTGTGAGGTCAGTCGCATCCACTAGATGAAGTGCACGTTTTTTGAATTATATACAGAAACTTCCAGGAGTGCATCCACAGCCATGCGAGCAGTACTCCAGCAATGGTCTGATGATCTGAGCCTTGTATATCAGCAGTTGCTGTTCTGGTGAATACAATTTTCCGAAGGGAAAGAGAACACTAGCCTCCGAGACGATAAAATTGTGTTATACACAGATATTTTGAAAGTTCATTAGCCTCCTGGATCGCACACCGCATTCCAGGTGAAAACAGTGATATTATCTTCGCAACTCATTGGTGTGTTTGTAACACGACTTATCAAGAAACAAATATTTCACATTTATTTTTATTGAATTCTTAATAGCACATGACATGAATGTATTTTTACAAAAATATTTTTTTTTCAATAAATTAAAATATACCTAAAATAAGCTAAAGATTACAGCTTAAAAAAATAATAGTTTCTTAAGAATTCAAATCGCTAAAATAAAGAATTATAATATACCTACGCAAATCACAAAGGATAAAATATACTGTATTTTCACTAGAATCAGGTAGCATAAAAGCAAGGCTATAATATCATAACCAATGGTTTATATACAGTATTCATGAATGAAAATTAATTTTATTACATTTCCTAATCACAAAAGATTTTCTCAAATTTTAATTTGAAGCATTACTAGAAAATGAGCTGGATTGTTTGTTAGAAAAGTATTCTTCATGCAATAAGCCTCTTGAATTTTTTTTAATCCGGTTCAAAAATGTCCATGCTAAAATAAAGTACGCAGATTACACAGTGACAAAAGCAGCTGGAAATTTTTGTTATGTAGTTAAAATAATGTTATCTTAATTACTACGACGCCTATACTTTTTTGAGAGTAGTAAAAATACAGTATAGGTTTTGAGTGAATTACATCTTTATGACAAAATACTCTCTTAAATATACATCAAATCTACCAAGATATTTTTATATCATATGATTCAACAAATGTTGAGATATACTAGACTAATGCGGAATTCTGAAAACCTTAGATTCATTGAATAAGAAGAAAGAGGATCTTATACAAGGAATCAATTAAAAAAACTGTACATTATCGATATCAGATCAGAAAATTATGGATTAAGTGAAACCACAATTTATTCTGACACTGCCAACACACGTGAACGGCAATTTCACTTAAAATTATTTCAGCATTATTACTAAACCTCACTACAACCATTTACCAATGAAGAAATCACATAATTCATTCTTTTTTTTGAAAAATGAAACAAGATTTATAGGGGGCAAAAAAGAGTCGATGTTAGCTATTTTATATGAAAAATGAGAAAAACTCTAGTATTAGATCAAAATTAAAATGTGTTCACTCCACACAACCACACCGGAATTGAGTCAAAAAAAACGTGGCACGGTTTGGGTGAAACATTTTAAAATTGATGTAATTTGTCTTCCTTCAAAGAGTCATGCTAAATTTCTCATCAATTTGATCTTTACAAAAGACTTGGTAGATAAAATAACAATACATATATGATTGAACAAAAAGCTACAAATATAAAGTATGCAGATAAAATAACCGTGTTTTATTTAACACACGGTTTTACAGATAAAACTTCTTTCTTCCAGAGAGGCGTTTCGATTTATATTTAAATCGGAACTGTTTTTTCGGACTGTTAGACGATGATTTAAATGTAAATCGAAACCCGTCACTGAAACAGAGTATATTTGTGAAACTGTGCGTAAATACACAATTATTCTATCTGCAAGATGGAAGAGTTTCACCAAGTGAGAGCATCTCGGTACAGTATAAAAAAATATAAAGTATGTAAAGCAGTTGTTCATCCAAAACCTACATTGTACTAATGGTTTCAACAGGATGGAAAATACTGTCTGCGATTGGTTTTGGATGATACAAGGAAATTATAATGATTTGATAAAATATACACAATAATAAAACATCTAGTTTACAATGGACATTATACATCATTGGATGGAAATTAATATTGTATGCATGGAAAAATTGAAGCAATTCATATGTTTGCCTTTCATGAATGCTTATATTATTAAAAATCGGCTAAAATCATTCCAACAAAAGTTTGGAAATATTTCAGATTTGAATTAATACTTTGACGATTTATAGTGTGCTATCACTGCAAGGCTAAAAAAATTCTTGTTGAAAACGTAGCTTGATTTAATTGAGCAAAGATAAAGAAATTTGTTTACTTGGGACTGTGGATCCTGATATAAATATATCTCAAAAAAACAACTTAGAACGGAAATCAAAATATATTCAACCGATGTCTTTAATGCATATAACTAAATATCGATTACATCAATGCTGTATTTTTTCAAATAGATGGATGTCACAGAAGTCAATTATTATTGCCTTTATTATTACGTAATTAATTTAAACTAATGAATGGATATCATTAAAACAGTTTGCATGGGACGCACATACTGCTTATCGTAAAGATTATAACTAGATACTTTGGTATTTAAAAATGGTTCAGCATTGAGAATAATGTTTTTGGGATTGATGAAACCGGATCTGTATCAATTTGATCACATCCTGTCAGGTATACATATATTGGGTATAAAATACATATCCAGATAAGCAACTGCTACTCTGTAACACTCGGAACAATCCATCATTAGAATACTGCTTGTATTTGTGGGAATGCACTCCGAAGAACTCCCTGAAACTCCTGGACACAATCCAGAAATGAGCAATACGTCTAGTGGATGAGTCTAAGCTCACAAAGTACGGTAGAACCTCAACAGTCTAGAACATCGAAGCAAAGTGGCTAATTGAACGAGCCTCTCCAAAGTCGTTCTTTTGGAGAACTGTAGCGTTTTGTAATGGTCTGTTTTCCTATGGATACAATTTCAAGGGCAATTTACCCTCTCACTGCGCTTCTGGGGCACGATCTGCCTTAGTGATAAAATGTCTATAAGAAAGGATGACATGGCAAACTTGAGATAAATACGCGCTCTATTGGCCTTGGTATAACTTTTCGAGGTTCTGTGAAAACCTGACATGATGGGATTACATAGGCTTCGGATTTTATTTCAAGGCTGCAGTTTCTGATATTTTGCTGTCAAATGACCGGCACAACGAGGTCTAATTGTTTGATAGATGTATCTGATTACTTTCCCGCTATTGGCTTTAATTTTTCCATAGCATCTTCCTTATACAGTGTTTACAATCATAATTCATATAAATTTGTAATCGATTTACAATACTCTTCGCTGACAGCCTAGGTCATCACACTGAAAACATCAAAAACAGAAAAATAGTGAATAGTTTGTGACATTCTAGAAGTGCTGATCAAGTCTACAACACGTCTTAATATACAACAATCTTATTCACGACTAGATTTGAGTCATTTTTTTATGTTCTTCACACTTTCACCACAATTTTTAATTTTGTCCTAAAATATTTCCGAATCTGTACATTTTTTACACAATATTATCACAAAAGAAATACATACACTACATATCGATTACTAAAAAGTACTGTTTGTATCTTGAATCACTCAAGTGATTGAGAATTTCTCATGTTCATTACTTTTTTCCCGTTGTGAGTCTGGAATTGAGTTGCGGTCAGTAAGTTTATAATTGTTCATCTTAAATGTGAACGATACCGCGTCAAACACTCTGACAGTTTATTTAGATGCAGTAAAACTCGAATCATTCCACACATTATTGAACCATCAGTTAAAGAGTTTTGCCACTGGCCTCGTCTTTATTTTCATAGTAGCACAACGCCGCAAGATGCGGCTACACAGCCCTTTTTCCCTTGCTGTCGTTTATTCGCGTTGAAACCAACATAGCCTCAATCACGCTTTGACAGTGTTTCGTAAAGAATATTGAACAATGTCGGAGATTGTGCGGTCCCGGAAAAGGCAGTTTGCGGAAAGAGAAGTGAGAAGAATCGAATCTATAAACTAAGTGAAAAAAGGACGAATATCGCTCGCTGCCGGACCTACGAGGGAGGGACAGCGTTGACACATTTCGTAGTGACATCCAAAAGCGGTCTACTTTCCCTTTGGATAGAAAAAAACTGTGCATAACTCAAATCGTTTAAGTGAGGCCAGCGGCTCAACTTGGTTGTAGATAGATTTGGAATTATACAGACTTATTCCACATGCAAAATGAGTTTCATTTTAACTCTTTCCCTGTCAATGGTTACAGTTTCACGATTGACTCTAAAACTAGTTTTCCTTGTAAGATATCTGTCAACCCTCAATATTCCCACCAACATTGAAATCCGATTCGTTTGAAGAAAAAACTTTGCTTTTTCGTTGCAAATGCTTTCATATTATCGATATATTTGCATTGTCGGCAAATCCAAATTATATAGAAAAGATAAAACTTACAAGACTAAGGTTGAGGACACTGCCTATATAAACTTAAATTGTCGTTATCAGCATCCGAATCTATCAGCAATGTTTTTCAAATTTACAGATGGGCCATAAGTTATTGTTCGGGGTTTTTCATATTTTGATCTTGTATCCCAAATCAGAGGTTTTATATTTGGAGTTAACACTGTTTTGCAATGCACGTTAATCTCGTAAGTCCGGTTGTATTATTTATGAAACGGTGTATAGTTTTGGTTTCATCAACAATGTAACTGTAGCAAACAGTTCACATAAGTTTTGATTTCAAAACAAAACAATGTTATCTTGAAGACCGTAGTTTTAGTTTAAGTTTGATTATAAGTATAGATATAGTAAGATTAGCCTCCAAACTACTAAAGGTTTCCTATCAAATGTCAATGCTTCTAAATACTTTTTACTGATGGTAACATTGACTGTCCTACATTTTCACCACAATTACATACGATCAATACCAATGTATCAAAAACAATATTATTTGGAATACAAAGTAACATCATCAATAATGTGCACACTTCCTTATCAAAGAAAAAAATTAAAATTCACTAGTCATTAATTAGATCGTAGGTATTCACCCACATCATATAACCAAAAATATCAACAAATCGATTTGTAAACATTCTGTACTGAACTATATATGGCACTGAAACTATTTCCGGCTGTTTTCGATCTTCACCAAAACACCAGAGGAACAAAAAAATGCTCTTTCATCCTCTTTTATAATTCTGCCCAACTTCTATATCTTGCGCCCCCAAAAAAACAATTAACATCCAGCGGGATGAAATTATGAAGTCTCGGAGACCGCATCATTCATGGACTTAGCGCCAAATAATTCCTTGAGACCAAGCATACACAGAGCCACATTGAAATCGTTCACGGAGGCAGCTTTCGTTGCTAGCAACAACAATGTTTACAGCAGAGCCAGTGTGAAAATCAAACCAATATTGCGACAAATAATATACAACATCGGTATACTGAATTTAAACCGGGATGATTCAGCGGCACTTCCTCATCATCCGCCGGAGTCACCGCAATCGGCAGCACCGCCGATTATGAATCGGAGAAACCATAAAAGCAGCATCGGAATAAACGGTCGATCCATTCACCTGAAGATGATTGAAAATACCACATCAATCGACAAATTGTGGAACGCAAAAACCAAAGACACGGGAAGCCCCAAACAGGGTTACTGGAACCTACTAAAAACTCCCCCGCCTATTGGCACTAATCATCGCTTGTCTAGCTCTTTTCTCAATAATAATTGTTTTATATCTTCTCTATAATGACTGATAATACAGGGTAGGATCAAAAAGTAGTAGGACTGAATTTATGTAGCACGGTGCAGAGCCGTCCAACTAATTTCTGATCCCACCCTATACATGTTTCATTTTTACCATCTTTTTAAGTATATTATAAAAAAGACAATTTTAAGACAGATTTTTTAAGTGTATGCTTTCCACAATGCATCAGACCTGCTATAGACATGCATGATTCGTCTTTAGCCTAGACTCGTCAGGGACATCTTTCGCCGCTTCAAAGCAGTCCAGGTGTTGGGACCGTTGGCTTCGTTAGATTTCAATGGGCGTTTCCATAGAAGGCGACGCTTAGGTGAGTTGACAGATTTTTTCTAATTACGCTGTACGAGTATTTTGTCTAAAATCAAGTTTTTAAGACGCTATAATGGTTATGTGATGTGTATGAGCACAGAACTGCTGTCCATACACGCTTACCATTTCTTACCAAAAAATCAGAACACAACAATGGCGAGTGTCCAGATTCCAATTCTTAAAAACCGTCGCCTAATTTTACTGCGGTATCGGACTATCGGTTCCACTGCTGTTGTTGTCTCCGGAAGCAGTCGCATTAATTGTGGCGCCTTTGCCCTTCTTCGCCGTTTTGGACAGACTGGCGATCTCTTTCAACAGACCTTGTATCCTCTTGTTCATACCATCGACCTTGTGGTCGTGTTCCTTCTGTTGCGATTTCAATTTTTGCCTTAGTTCGTTCTCTGTTGTGAAGTTGGTCGCTTTCAGTTCCGTTATCTACAAATGTCGATTTAAATATCATATAACGTGGTCATAAGAGATTCCGCAACCCAAGGTGCGCACACAAATCCCAAACAGGACGAAATCCTGTTTCTAGGGTAATTGCGGGGCACTGGTCACGAATCTGGCCTCAGTTTCTGACTTGAGCCGAAGTGAATTCCAGAGGAGGGCCTTGAGAATTTTGCTCCTCTGGAAATGGGAACTTCCTGATGCGTTAAGCTTTTTTTGATGACCATATTCGGAACCAGCGCCCCCAAATGTATGAGTATGTCATGAATCATCAAGAAAACGCAATATCTCGAAATTTTTCGCGAGAACAATACTTTCCCGCCCATTGCCGCGGAAGTAAAAATATTGAAAAACTGTCAACTATAAGAAACAAGCCCAGAAAGAGACATATCTTGCTGTCACACTAAAACACATTTTAAATACAAAAAACCATTTGTTTATAACTTTTCCATCTAAGTTGATGCATTTTTGTATCCGCGAGAACTATTCTTGAAAAGGCTTTCTCAAAATTTTCTGTCAGTAAATTCTTTATTTCAAACGTAAACCAAGTAATTTATCCTTTACCCAAGAAATAAGGATTCATTTGCTGCTAGGTCTGGATTATAAGCCGGATGACTAATTATTTCTCACAGAGATAAAGAATCACTAAACATAAAAATGGCACTCGTTCCATCCGCAGGTCGTTTTTTGGATATTTTTGGGACACTTTTTTTAAATTAAAATAGACCTAATTGGTTACAAATTCTTCCACACATTGCTTTTGAGTTGTTATGTCACTTGCGTCTTGTGTACCGACGATAATTAGAATACGCACCGTTTTGTCTTTATTCAACAGCTCCTGGTTCTTCTGGTTGACTTGCTTAGTCAGACTGGCGATCTGCTCTTTGAGGTTCGTCATGGCGACCACGTGATCAGAGCTGTGCGGATCCAGCTCCCCCCGGACGATCACCGGAGCCGAATTGTTGCGTGCCACCTTGTTGGGCGGTTCCTCCGCAGGAGGGATTTTTGTCACGTCCGGTCTGTTCGGTCTTTTACTGTGACTCCGCGCTCTACAATATGTCATCATGTGCGTGGTCAACTTGTTGTAACTCGCTTGAAATGAGCCTGTTCGAGAAGTCTGCACAACATACGGCCATCTGAACCAAGTTGTGCTCTGCGCTAGTATCTGGCATACGACTTACGAGTGAACTTAAATATTACCACAATAAGAAAAACTACATGCTCATGAATACTCAATGTCGGTTATTACAATTTATCATGAAAAGAAAAGTACTATTACCTAGATCGAATGTCTAAACATGATGACATTTTCTCCTCAAGTTGTGCAGACTTACTCTAGACTAACGCTGTGGTAACATTGGTTGTTGGAGCAGCACTTGGAATAAGAGTAACCTTCCTTTTGTATAAATGACTATGAGTAGATTGGAGATTTCCGAAACCCACAGAGCCAACTGAACACCTGATATTTGGTCAGTTTCTCCTCCTCATCACGTCGTCTTATATCTTGTTCGCCATGATGGATTCATTACTTATTGGAGTGTAGGGTAGCGCAGCTATATTATGGAGTTACCTTAAATGATAACATAGGTCAAGTAGAGTGACGTTGTGCCGATAGACAACACTCTCCTCGATCACAAGAGATACGTCAAAGTTTGTGCCGCCTGTATGATCTGCAGCAGTATTGGGTATATCCATACCCATAGCCCTACTATAATACACCAGGGCTCCAAACACCATTTTGATATGTCATTATGGAACCTCAACCCACTCTACCCAAGGAAATTATTTGTTCTTGGATTCCAAATGGAGGGATATTGAATTGTTGCCTTGAGGTCACACTGCTATGTTTTTTTTCACCTTCTAAGAGAGGCAATGCACCATTCAAATTTTGAAATTCGGGAAAAACTGGCCCTGTGTGGAAGTCAACTACACACCTTACGATTGTCGGTGGGACGCTCCGGCCAAATGAGCTAACTGGGCACTTGCGTACTCGTTGCAGAGCGCAAATGATGTAAAGCAGAATCCCCCGAAAGCCATTCTTCCGAATTTCAAACTGCGCGCATCGTTCGTATCTCGAGGTACAACAGCGTCAGTGTTTGGGTTGGTAAACATCTCCAACTGCGATTATCCAAAGCAGACCTCTGCATCGAACAATCATAGTATCACTATGTGGGAAACAAACGTGACAATTACTTACTTGCTTTTTCCGCAAGGTGGAAGCTGACACAATTCGTATTTTCTAATTCGAAAAAAACTGGCCCACAGCGGGATTTCAACCACACATCTTGCCGGTCGGACGCTGTGGCCAACTGAGCTAACTGGGCATCTGCCCAGTAGCCAGTAGAAATTTGATCAACCAAAAAGACAGTCACAGGATAATTTTCTGAAGTTACATTACTATTGACTATCATCATCGCTCTTATACCAAGTATTTCAACAAACAACGCCTCCCAAGAATTGCCACTCACTTTCCCTCCTTTTTGTTTTTATGTAACTGTGATATTTTCATATGTGCTCTTCGATCTGCATCTCCCTGTTTCGTTTTCGCAAGAGCTCTCTTAAACGACAATGTACACAGCCAACATAACAGCTTACCATCTACCTAAAATCACAAAACAACAATTGAAATTCTACTACAAAACCCGTAATGATTGTCTCATATTTACCTTTTTATCATCGTCATGCCTATCGAAAGCACATTTTTGTTTGCACTGTTCACAGTTGACTGGGGGGCCATATTTAATTTCGGAATTGGTGCAACGTTGGCATCGATTCCCTATAAAAGCTGCTATAATGTTACAATACTCGCAGGCGGTTGGTTTTCCATATGCCTTAACGTTCTGTTCGCATTTTTTGCAAATAGTGCTTGTGCTTCCTTTCGAGGTTTGTTGAAATTCAGAACGACAGTACGTGCATTTTACCACGGGAAATGCCCCGCGGCACTCCTAATTGAAGAAAAAATTCTCTTACAAACAGAATGGATCTCCAAACAAAAGAACAATATACGCCAGCTTTCACATTACGCGGATTTTGTTTGACCAATTTTATTGCCGATTGTAGATGCTCTTACTTGGTACAACTCTTCCAATAGTCGGATGAAACAGTGCAACTCAAATAGGTTTCACTAATAAAACTCGCCAGGATGTCAAATTTGTCTGAGAGTAAAGGTGCTACCCAGCTTACTTGTAAACTATGCTATAAGTTTTGTCATGAATATGAAACTAGAATTCTCAAATCTAGCATTCTATTTATCCTTTCTAGCTATTTTTCTATTAAATTATTTTTCTTTTTTGTGGATATCTTTTATGGAGAATGTATTTGTGGAGCAGCATTATCATTTTTAGTGACTACAAAAATGTATTGTATTCCAGTTATTCATCATTATGATAATCCATTTTGATCAAAATGTTATTGATCCATCAAAAACAGCCATGGCGAGATCGCTATATTTAACTGAGCTAAACATCTCTATTTTTTAGTGAAGCTTTCAAAGTTTTACTGAAAACAACATTAACGATTTGATTTTGCTCAGTTGCTCATTTGTTAGTACCCTAGTGTGTTAACACCTAGAAAACCTCAATCATTGCCTTCAAAATATCTCTAAGATATTTCATACCCTAATATATTATATTAGCCAAAGTATTTTATTCTCTCAATATATTTATATGACTGTAATAAATTTACAATGATCTTTTGAACTCATTTTTCATTGATACAATACTATAATTTTCCATATATTTGTAAGTCTTAAAACAAGCTCTGTGTAGTTGGCACTGGAAAATTGTTAAATACCAGCACCAATCTTTTAATAGTTGGGGGAATCAAGGTGATCACTAATCTCCATGACTCCATGTGAAACCAGGAAGAATTGATTTTCTCCTAATGATGATATGATTTTTCCAATAATGTAGACATAAATGTTACAAAATAATGTGTACAATCTTTATACATAGTGAAAAATAGTAATTTATAATAAAAAATTCACACTGACTGATTACAGCCCCCCTCCGACCCTAATCACCAAAATCTATCTATGGCACTGGTCTATATAAAATACAATGTGCCTGAAAGACAGCCTTTTGACACAAATCAAAATTTATATTCATCTACCCATGTCAATATGAGAAGTTGGTAATTGAAAAGCAGTTAAAGATAATTTTAGTGCAGAGGACATTGTATTCTCTTCGAGAGTTCTCTAACTATATCAATTTTGTTAGTATATTACAGTATTTCAGCTTAAATAAGTTACGTCTAATGATGGAATATATGTTAGAATAACATTTGGATCCATATTTTGATTCATATATAAATAAATAAATAGCTGAATTCAATGTTCATCACATAATCCTATATATAATATAACTACTTTAACACTCAATCCGTGATAGTTTGATGATGAAGAAAAGCTCATAGAAAATTTGTACTTTATCAGATTTTGTCTAGACAGTGTTGAGAATAATTTCTAAATATCTTGAATAACAGGATGGATGTTCTTTTTTAATGAAAAGTCCAAAATACATTTTTTATGGCTTATATAAATCATATTAGGAAAAAATTGTTCTTCTTTGTCAGTAGATTAATAAATTCAGGATGTTAAAGTAGAATCAATAAAATTTAATATGCAATGTAACATGCAGGAAATATAGAGCAGTAACTCATATAGACATTCACTATTTCAAGGCTCTGTTTGAATATTGAGAGATATAAAAAAAGTATTTCTAACAATTTTGTCAAAAAATACCAACATTATATCTCAGTATTGACGCCCTGGAATATTGAAGTTTATATTAACCTTTCTGTATATTTTAAGAGTTTTGTCAGCTATACATTCATCACCTTAAATATATATTTGTATACAGGTAAGTAATTTGTTTCAATGTGTTTACACTCGCAAAAGGCAAGGACATACATACTCTAGGCCCATGACAGATTTAGCAATGAAGAAATATTATATTGTTTTGTGAAAAGAGGGGAGGGGGGACTACTGAAAAGGATACATAAGAACAGTTTTGTGGCTACGAAATATGACACCAAGGGCGAAAGGGTAAATTTCGTAATTTACAATTTACAATAAGCAGATTGCCACCATGTTCCAGAAATTTTACTTTTAATCAATTTATTTTGTTCATGGGGATGGAGGGTAGTTACTCCCATTACCCCCTTGTGAATATGTGCATGCTCTTAGCAGTTTGGAAGAAATTTAATTGTAAAATTGGTAATTTGTTTATATTTTGTAACCAAAATCAACAGCTTGAAAAAAGTAGAAATTGAAAATGATAATACTTTTCAAGAATTTGTTTCTCAATGAAATTATTTATCAGAAAAACTGTCTCAAGAAAAGCACTGTTATATATATAGACAAGTTTATAAAACAATATTAGTAGGTATTACCTAATAATAGCATATACTTTACATCAATACTTTCAAAAAATCAAGAGTTTTGACAAATTCACTGGTACATGTCAGTAATGAATTAAATTCATAATTTCAATCTCACACATGGTGGAAGATTCATATTAGGAGTGGTATCTTGAAGAAATACAGTTGTATGCAGTATTCTTGCTTATGAGAGCAGTTTTTGCCAATAAAACAAACATAAAAAATGATACCTTCCTAGGTTTATCAGTAGGACAATAGCAGACATTCAAATAAATAACCATGGCATAGACTATCAATAATATTAAATGAATCATATTTAGTCTTGTGTGATAAAATTGAATATTTAGTATAGGTACTAACTCTACAGCCTTTATCAAAGATAGTTAAAAAAATAGTTGAATGAATTTGATTAACATCAACTGAGTGGATTTGAAACTATTTCCATAAATTTAGTTTTAATAACAAATAACCATAGGACAAGTTTCAAAAGTACATAAAATATTTTAGTTTTTAATCTATTCCAAAAACAACAATGATACACATTTAATGTGTGTATTTTATTAATTACCTCTAATATAAGATATACAAATCAAATATATGATGAAATGGTTAAGTGAATACTTGTCCATTAGGAATCCACAGTAAAATTTATATTTTGCCTATTGCTTTTATGAAAACATGTTGAGCAATCATATTTTAGCAACTGTTCAAGTTAACATTAAGGGTCTATTATAGGGCTTAAGTGCAGACCCTCCCATACTAAGTAGGTATAATACAACCCTATACCTCATGTTCTTATACTTTTCATAGTCTTGAGAGAAATATAGTAAACACAAATGTTTGTTTCACACTGATGCATATATGAAATTGGGTAATGTTTTGATTTTCCACAATGTAATTTTAATTACTGTATGTGTGAAAAGCATCAATAATCTCGCACGGAAAAAATCATAAAATCGGCCTAACGAAATTCGTTTAATGTGAAAGCAAGCTTGATAACAGGAATTATAATCACATTATACAGAGTGAGTATATGAATCATAAGCTGTACATTCTACAAGTAACTACTCTCCTTGCAAGGAATATTAGGCTAGGTAATTATAAGTCAAAACAACTTACTTTACACAACTGTTGCCCTGCAGACAAGTCTTCGAAAGGGTAACGCGCAAAACATCGCGAACACGCAAAAAGAGCTGTTGTACTCATATCTTAAAAAAGGTACAATTATTCACTACGAATAACGGATTATAAAACGGAACTATAAAAAAGGTAATATAACCGACGTCCTCAGTTTTTTGACGAAATTAAAAAGGGAATTTTTAGGTTGCTTAATTTTTGTAACGATCTCAAATAAAAGATGACATTTGCAAAGATGGCGATACGTTTTGACGTTATGTGTCAAATGTCTATGGAGTGACAGTTGACTTATTGATGTGTTAAAAGTATAGGCGAATTCAAGTGAATGACCGTTGTCCAACAAGTTAAACATGTGATAAGGCCACTAACTCATCTATATTAAAATCAGAAAGTATGGTCGCTGGACTTTTATTATGATCATAGCGTTTGATTCTCCGGTTACATTACACTAATCAAGAAAAATCATAGAGTTGTAGATAAAAAACTTCATGCGTCAGGTCAATAATTTTACCTGACGGATGATTGATTAATAGTTCAGTTCTATATATTATTTACTCGACAAGATGCTTTATAGTTTCCAGGACTAAACAGACCAACATAGAACATATACATTTTTTGACAACCCCGTGCACCGAACAAAATAAATATTTTAACCTAGTGTTTGCTATTCAAAAAGTATCTTAAAACGTCAATAGTACTAATAGTAGGCTTTAAAATGAAATGAATATGTAATCTATTTTGTGGGTTCTATAAAACCCAATGAAATCTATGTAATGCCTACATAAACCTGTACTATGTTTGCGAAGCTGAGTAGTTTTGTCCAAATTTGTGCTAAACAAACTAATTTGATTAGAGCGTTTTCTAACGTACAGTCAAAACCAGTGGCTTCTATAGATAAAGATATAGAAAACGACAGAAAAAGCAGTTCAAATAAAAAGATCAAAGCAGAAATGTTGACGCAAGTGCTAAATATACAAAAATCCCAAGCAATACAAATTTTATCAAAGTCTAGCAAATTCTTAAAAGTCACATCAAAATGCATAGATGAAAATCATAAATTATGCCTTTCTAATGGGATAACATCGGCCACATTGCAAAAACACCCAGACATTCTAGCAGAGACAGATTTAGCTGATAAGATAGAGTTGATAAAACAATTGCCTTATGAGCTGGATACAACTGCTCCAATCCTCAGAACACGTACCATGCGTCTTGGCAAGTTCATAATCGAAGAAGATGCACCAAAAAGGATCAGGTTTTTATCAAACTTCTTCAATGTAAACACATTTTTATTTTATTCATTTATTTATTCATATCAGTATATTTACAATGTTACAAGATACAATGTAACCGCAGAGAGAAACAAATCTCTGTACGCGGACCAGTGTACATAACTTAAAACTAATAAAAATAAACTAAAAGTAAAATACATGAAAGAGTCAAACATTTAGTAGTAGTATGTCTTTTTAATTTTTTTGTTCAATGATCCCCATTATAGGTAACAGAAAAAGAAGCATGTGAATGGATCTCCAAAAGGGAATTTTTGATTACATTGAAAGAAGAACAGATAAAGGACATTGTTGATATGCTATCAGGTAATATCTTTTTCCTTTGATATCTGTTGAGAGAGTGTTGAGGATGCCAATTTAATTTATTATTATCATCAAAACACAAAGAACTGTTTTCTTTGTTTCAGAATTTGGGGTTAGTAAACATGAAATAACAAAAGATTTTTGGGTTTTGAAGTATAGTACAGCCACAGTTAAGAGTAGATTAACTACAGCACGAAAGCATAATATTGAAAAAGTAAAAACTTGGATGGTTAGAGCAAAACCAGCAATATTTGAAAAGTGAGTATTTTTGATTTGTCTCATATTTTTACTGTTCTATATTGTTTTTGTTTTATAGGGTATTTTTTTCAACTTAGCCTAATGTCTTCTCTATTATTAGAAATTAATATACCCAGGTAATCCTTGTATTTTTGCTTCTGACCATACTTAAAAGAAATAATTTTATTCCTATATTTACTAATGATGGTATCCTCCAATAAATATACATTTATAGTCTTGATCTGGAGAGAATGTTAAAATATTCAATCATTCTTCTTAAAATTTGGTCAAGTTAAAACAGTTACAGCAAAATTTTGTCATTTTTTGTTCAGGGACTGAACATCAATTATCTCTTGATATATTTTAAATAACACCTAATGTTCTGCCAATTACTTACTTGCTTTTTCTGACAGATGGAAGCTGATTTACAATTCGCATTTTTAAATCTGGAAAAATCTGGCCTAGTGAGAGATTCCACACACATTCTGATTGCTGGTTGGGTGCCCTGACCAACTGAGCTAACTGGATACCTGCCCACTAGTTGCAGAACACATTGTTTCAAATCCTGCACTGGGTCAGTTTTTTTGTATTTCAAAATGCGAATTGTGTTCTCCATGTTTCATTGCTACATTATCTAAGATATGACTATATCTTTGCAGCTATCTGAGGAGAAAATCCGAAGACAGATCCATACTTGGTGATAATTCTTTAATAGAGTATCTATCTACGAAGCTAGAATGCGATGAAAAAACTGCAAAGAATATTGTTCAAAAGCAGCCAGCAATACAACATAAAAGTTTGAAAAAGCTCAACTCTAATATAGATTTTTTGTTAGCCAATGGTTTCAATTCAGCTCATATTTGTAAAACACCAAAAATTTTGGTGCACAGTGTAGAAACTATCAAGAAAAGATTGCATGAATTACAGGCTATAGGAATGCAATTAGATTTTTTGTCAGTGCTTACAAAAAGTCAGAAACAGTATACATTATTTTATGAAAGCTTGAAAGCCAGTAAAACTAAAAATAAATCATCAGCAGATGATAAATAAAATAGTTCAATTAACTCTGATTATGTATATTTTAAATATGTATTATTCAACACTGAACTTACCGACTCAACTCATTGACTCAGTTTTGGCAGTCTGTAATTTCTATAACCTGAACTCCTACTTTGATTTGTTCCATTTTATGAATATTTTTTTGTGTTGAGCAGATTGTAACACACTTGTAGTACCTGTATTGTAAAGAAATACTATTGAAAATTAACTACTTTATATTTTTAGACTGTACATTGTTACTTTGCGAGTTGAAATATACAAATAAAATGACTGCAGATAACCTGGCCTGAAGATCTTGTTGATTTAAATCATGTGCCCATTCAACCCTTCCCCAATGTCCTAATTGATATTCTTCTTCTAACCGGGACAGTAAAACCGCCTTTTCAGGGGTTACAAATCTTTCTGTCGCTGCTAGAGTAAGTACTACTGATTTTAAAGTATCTACTCCATACATGAATCCTGAAACAAATTGGTGTAGTCGGAAAATGTTTCATGTGATTTTTTAACAACTGAATTAATATTTTCCATGGTTCTTAGCATAGGATGCTTACCATTTACTGCTGCAAAATTGTAGGACAACAGATGTTTTGATAAGGCAGACTTGTCTTGATCACTGACAGGTGGTACATCCATTTGACTAGATTTCTTCAAATGTACCCCAAATTTTTTGTTGAACCATTCAATAAGAGGATCCCATTCATTTACTTGAAGTTCTAATAATTTCTCATCTTCCTTAAAAAATACTAATCAGTCCAAATGTTGAGAAGGTAGTTATATTTCAGAAAATATTACAATTGAATTCAATAATCTAAGCAAAATGTGGTGTGGCACAGGAATCTGTTTTGGGATCCATCTTGTTCTTAACAAACTTACAAATCTCATTGAAAGTAATTTACTATGTATGAGATAACTATTTTTAATTTTTGGTGATCTGTTTTTGGATTGCTAATGTTGTTTCTTACTCATTTATTATATTTTCAGATTCATTAAGATTGTTCTGTTACAAGATCATGTTATTTTAAACGTATTTGATATGATTTGAATATGTTTATTTGGTAGGATAAGAATATATTAGATCCCCATTAAAATTTTTATTCCTGAAAAACTGTATGAATATAGAAAGGTATTATATGAAGGATACTTACATTTCCTTGATAAAGGATAGTATCTGTATCCAAATAATTAGCAATATAGTTGACAATGTCATATTTTGTCAGATTGTTGGGGTTGTCTATAACTGTATTGCATAAGGTTGTCTAGAAAAAATTAAATGATATTGATTATTGTATATTCAGGAAAAGACAAAAAATCTGTACCAATATACCAATATTGCTCTCCCTCCTCTTAGTGGCCTGCCCAGCAATTTAAAGCCTATTGGCCGATACAAAATATCTATTGTGAATAAGAATGAGACATCCAGTTTGCTGTATTATTTTGAAACCAAACCTCAAGACAATACTGCTTACTTACTAAATTATTTGTCAATGTGAAAAAAAACATACAATTGCCAAAACTCACCAAGTGCATTTTACTTTGTATAATTTTATCTTTCTGCAAGTTCCATTCTGTAGCAATGGCCAATGCTAATGGTTCACTGTCTACAGCAAATATGTTCCCCTTTGGTGTTTTTAATTTTCGTTGGTCCAAAATTATTTCAAATTTCTTATCACTACGTAGAATGTTGGTGTTTTTGTAGAACCTCTTTGGTGGAGTAGCTGTAAAGTGTATAAAACTAATAAAATATGAATTAAAAACTGTAATACCTTACCATAATTGCGAACAGGGCATTTGCCGTTGGATCCAGCAGTTATACAAAGCAAGTTGTAAATTGGTTTAGATCCTATATATCTATACATTATAAAAAGTCTGGGAGGTGTAAATTTTGCACCTCACATTGATTGTTTGAGGTTGTGTACATTTTGTTTGTGTCATATAAATAAGCAAATGTCAAAGTAGCTATAGAGATGGGTTGGGTTTTTGGTTAGAGATATACTTCGGTTGATCAAAATCCATAATTTCCATAAGTGAAAATAGAACATGTATAGAATCATGTAATCTATGGCGGACAACAAAACACGAATTACTATACTTATTGTTGCATCACCTATAATCTATTTTATATAATCCTTCAACCCTACTTTCTGTTTTGAGATAGATGAGTTAATGCCTATGACATGTTCAACTTGTAGATAAAAAGTTGTGTAGTTTTCACACAGTTTCACAAATAATACTATTTCTTTTAGTGACGCGTTTCGATTTTTATTAAAATCATCGTCGGACTGTCAGATTTAACTTCTAACAAGGCTACCCAGATTACTTGCCAAATAATTAACTAGTCCTATCATGGATACAAAACCAGAGGTCTCAAAACTACCATACTATCTATCCTGTATAGTAATTTTCTATTAAATTATGTTTTCATTTTTTGTGTCTTTCTTAGGGCACATATTTTTTTGGCGATTGTAAATGCAATCGCAAAAAAAAAAAATAATTATTAAAAATCGAAACGCATCACTAAAAGAAAGAGTATTATTTGTGAAACTGTGTGAAAACTACACAACTTTTCATCTACATGATGGAAGAGTTTCACCAAGTAAGAGTCTACAATCGACATGTTCAAACTTGTTATATGACGGTTATTCACCTGAAATTGCCTATGATTTTGACACATGAAAACGTCAACTGTCACTTTGACACTTAACGTCAAGACTATGTGTGATTTGTAGGTATCTCCTGTTTTTTTGAATAATTATTTTTGTTTCCTGGATAAATAAAAAAAAACTATGGCAATCACTTTGTGGAACTTATTTGAAGCATCTTTATTATGCTTGAATGCAGTCTGTGTTCTGAATGAAGATAGATTTCTTAGTAAAAGTAAGTACCTACATAACCATTTACCAAGTGGAAAAAACAATATCGGATGTGAAAATGAAATGTAGGTCTGAATGAAGAAAATAAATAGTCATCACGCTCATTGCAATATTGTTGAATTCATAAATTATTTTTGTTTTTTTAGTTGGTTGGGGTTCCAAAAGTGGTAGTGTTCATGGATTTGGAGAAAATCCTACAACTAAAGCTCAACTGTTCAATTTGCTGCATTCCATAAGAACAGTGGCTAGAGGTGAATCTTGTTACTTTTTCAACTTAACTTATGTCTCTAATTCATCTTATAATTGTACTGGAAGCTTGTATTGACATTCTTTTGATGATGTTTTTTTATATGGTTACACACACTTTGGAAGAATGAAATTGCTTTTTGGATGAAATAAACACAGACTCAAGATTCATAATCACAATATAACTAGATAGTGACAGTGGTATCTTGTTGACATGATGAAAAGATCACAACCTAGCCAATTTTTTATAAGGAAAAGCCATCTAGAAAACATTTTGTAGTAATGGTTATCCTCAAGATTTTTACATATCACACAATTGTAATTTTATGTCAGAACAGTTTTTGAGACTACCAATAAATTAAAATCCATCATTGGGTCACATATAGCTTCAAATATCTGCCAGGACAAGTATAGCATGAACTGGAAGAGAATATTTTCCACAATAATCATATCATTTTCTTAATTCATGTGTATTGTTTCAGTGCCATTGATACTCCTTAATATAGTAACAATTCTAATAAAATTAATACTTGGATGACAGCTGGAGTGGATATCATTAGGTTCTACATTGTAACATTATGTACATTTTCCATACTTTTTAATAAGTCTCATATTATAGTATGTTAATTTTATTAAAATATTTTGTGATCATTTGTATTTCTTTATACCTTCCTGTGAGATATTAACAAGCAATTATAGGCTCACTCAAGCTATCGAAGTAATGGTTTACATTGCATCACATTTTACAAGGTAAGTGCAAAAATTATTGAATAAATGGATTGAATTTGACTTCTGTGTCAATCCGGCCTCATGTACCATAATCCATCCATCGAAGATGATTGAAATAACAATGATCACTAGAACAAAAATTTAAATGACCTTAAGCAAAACTTAGCTTTGTTCGAAGTTTATGTACTAGTGCATTTAAAATAAATTAACATTGCATGACATTTGCAGACCATAAAGTTGTTTGAATAATCTTACATTGTCTGTAGAGTTTGTGTTCCACATTTTATTTCCTGTGGTCTTCCATCGCCCATACGATCGGTGGTGATGACTCACACTACTAGACTGATCTATTTACAGGAATATTCTATTCTGTTCAGATGCATTGTTGATGTTATTCATTATTGCCCCAAACCCAAATTCTAAAATTTTCCTGATCAAAATATTTATTTCGCTTATGAGTGGGGAGTAAAAGGGATATTTTTTTAGCCGAGGCTTTTCGGAACACAACAAATCCACCACTGGCTACAAATCTGGCCTTTGTTTCTGCGCCGGATGTGAGGGGGGCCGAGGAAGTACAGGGGGAGCCATAGAGATGATTTTAATGGTTGCCCCGCCTGCAAATGTTCACCACGAAATCCTAGGATTTATACATTTTCGAATTCAGGGCCCACAAATATGTGTCAATGTGTCGAGTATCTCTCATGATGGCAGTTTTTCGGTGGTTTTATTATAACGAGATACAACTCCTTTGAGAGCAGCACCTGCTGGAGACCAGCGAACTAAACTCTGAACGTTAATCTATTTGGTAACGCTGAATGCGAGTATGATCTTTAGAAAATCAAAAAAGTACTTTCCGATGAGTTATATAGGGGCAAAGGATGACCAGACAGACAGACCTATGAAAATGAGTGTCGTGTTTTCGTTATGAATTCGAAATCTTGCTTTCAATACTTTCCCGCCACGTGCGTCTCCACCACTGCATATTACCGAAGAAATGCCGCCTTGCCGTGAAGAGTGAAAGTTCCTCGAGTACCAGCGTCTCACAGTACCATTGCAATCCAGTCATTACCGCGCCGCGAAAATGGCAATAGTCGCGGCCTTAGTCGTACTTACGAGTACCACCCTCATGGCCATATCCAGGGGTGAAACGACCCCCCAGATGGAGTACGATGAAGGTACCTCCGTTGAGGCGAAGTACTCTCTACCGGCAGTGAACGTAAGTGGTACCGGCGGAAACGGTACTTTGGTCAGAGCCAGTTTGGCGAGGGTGCTAGACTTTTATAATACGGAGCAGTTGGCTGCGAATTGGGAGCAAGTGGGGGTGAAATTGTCCGAGGGGTGCAAAAAGGATGTCGAGGCTTACATTAAGGGATTGGGCAAAGCTGAAAATTGGGCACTTAAAAGTAAGTATCGTTTCAATCTAGATGCTTACAAGTTTAGTTAGTGACAGTCATCATATGTACCTGACTGTAAGTTAGAACGTTCTAAGGAAATACATCGATTGCATGGTTACAAGTTGTTCCTTCGCTACCGTAAAGCGCTGGTTAAAAGTATCCCAATGTAGTCTGTTTCCCGTAAAAGGGCATAAAGTTTGTTTATGCTTTCACCATGTTTTGTAATACTTTCCTCGAGGGAGTTGAGGCAACAGAAAAAGGGATATGTTAATAGTAATTAAAATAGATAAGCAGCTAACAGCAACAACTGGTACCACAAGTGGGGCATCGTGATGGTTTTTCGATTGAGATCAAACAGATAAATACTAGGTGCTTCGATTTATTTGAAAGAGGGTTAAGAAACATTTTTGTCCGTCCTGTTTCTCTGATACCTAGAAATGCGCGCTTACCTTTCCGAAATTTAGTAGGTACTGGTCGTGCTATGGGATTTTAAAAATTGTAAAAAATATGCAGCTGGTTTTGAGTAATTGCATGGTTTGCGAAATTTTATTTTGATTTCGATAATACCAGACTCTTATTATTTATTTTGAAAATCACGAAAAGAAAGACTGCACAAAATATGCTAAAATAGAGATACATCATGTATTGGTCTGTTATTTTTATTTGCAACGCAATGTATAGGAATAGATACCGAATTAGCAATACGTTTTTATAGACACAGATAACGACAAAAATAATGGCAGATATGTCGGTTGCTGGCAGGTCAAAAGATTGATTTGATTCTTACAATTACTCTGTTTGAGGATATTCTGTTAGGCCTCTAAAATTCCACTTTCTGTAAGAAGAGGCGTTAGACATATAATACCTTATATAATTAACATTTATATAACAGTGTGTCGTTTGATTTGGTATATATCTGTAACTACGAATATTCGTAAGATGAATATTACGTAAAACCTGACAGTAAATATAGTGTCCAAATTAAAGGTAAAACTTATTCAGGAAGTTAAAAGTAACTTGGAAGGATTGTTTAAATAGACTTTATTATATTTCAAAGCAGTTGCGTTACAGCTGTTAATAAATAATTTATTTTTATAATGGAACAAATTAATCATATACTGATCAAGAATACATCAATACATATTATTAAACATGCTCAGTTAAAGTCGAATATCTTTTTGGACACCTACAAATTTGTGCCAAACCTTAATATTGCATTTTCTGAATTCTGAGCGTGAGAGAGAAAAATTGTGAATGAAAATTGACAAATGCAAAAGATATTTGAAGCAAAGCCACCTGATTCATTTTGATTTTTCAACCGATCCGACATTCTAAAAAGATCATGTATCAATATTCACGCCTCTTACATTTTATTATCAAGTTACGTCACGATTAATGATTACCATCAGAAGTAGGTCGTTTTCTGAGTCGGTCAGTGCATCTTATGTAAGTATGCCGCCGTGTATCTCCACGATTTTTGTTTGACCGAAGGAAAGGCGAATACACAGTCTGCCGAAATCGAACTATACAAAAACATCGACTTTTCATTTGTGTAGGATCCACTTTCTTCTGGTTCGCACACTTTGGTGTTCCTCGGTAAAGTTTAGGAGTGAAATTTTAATTGATAAATTAATGCAAAAATGATAATATTTGGTTCACTACATAAGTTAGGAATAAACATGTTTGTCACCCTAAAATGCATAATAAATGTAGAGGCAGTCCAAAGGTTCAGTACTTAGATAAAGTTTATTCTCCAGACGCATATAAAGACCACCTTCTCTTCGATATTTAAGATTTTTAGAACTGCAAGGATAACTCTTGAAGCGGCAACAGTGGTCCGTGGTCCCTTACGGCATCTGTCAAGAAGGGTGAACTGATTTACAGCGACATCCCTTGTTCTTCGTAAACACTATTTACGATGTACCGCTATCTTGGCTCATTCATAGCAGAAGCTGACAACTGGTATTATGCGTATGCTCACCCCTATGCGTCATACCTGCTATAGAAATGCATGTTTCGTCCTAAGCATAGACTCGTCAGTACAGCCTGGCGGCCTTACTTGTTGATAGATGTAGTAAGGGACATCTGTTGCAGCTTCATGGCAGACCTTTGTCTTCGGAAATTGCCTATGGGCGCGTCCGCATAGAGGGCTACACTTGGAGATGATTTGATGTTGCTATCACTCCCTTGACTGAGTTACGTATATATGAACAGTGAGACGGCCAAAATATAGTGACGAGTCTAGGCTAAAGACGAAACTTGCATGTCTATAGAAGTTCTAATGCGTAGTGGAGAAATACACTTTTAATGATGTTAAGCGTTTTCAGAGCGTTGCTAATTTCAGATGACGACGAGCATTTACTCATCTCGTAATGTGTAGAAAATAATTTTTCAGGATTGTTTTTACTCCAATGTTTGCTTTTTAAATCCCTTTTTGATGAAAATATAAGTTTAAGATTTTATTCTAAATCTAACGTACCCTTGATCATAGTTCAGTAAAGGAGGCGTTATGATATATAAAAATGTGGTTTGGTGAAAACACTGGAAATAAAAACAAATTATTCTGATATCATAGGAAAGGATACCATTATACTTTCATTCGTAATACGTTTATTCATGGTTCTGATGCAGTACGGCGGAATCTTATATAATGTTTTAGGTACCTATAGCAGATATGTAACATACATTGTGAAATATCCACATACACGTATTCGTTATATTGTGTTTACCGATATAGTACAAAAAACTGGATACTTAAAAGTAGTGTAGCGTGAGCCTCAAAAATATTTCAATGTATAGGTACATACATACATACCTACAGGACAAGCTAATGATAATGTGTTGATAAAAGAAATATTGCGGCCCGTAAATATGTTTGCACCTACGCCTGTTACGATAGACAACCCAGAAATAAAATCAGTCGAGGTCGAACGTTGAATGCAATTGCTCCAATCTATGCTTTGTGATTACGACAATATTCGATATGCTGTTTCATGAATAATAAGTTCAAACCGACTTATTTCATCGTGTTGTGCAAATTATTTTTTCTATTAAAACTATCTGCAACGCTGCCGTAAATATGAGATTAACGTTGATTGTTATTGCTTTTGTTGCGGACCTGATTTCAAATAACTATTAAACGGATTGTTCAATGCTTCTTGAAGAAAACGGAAGGTAAATAATGGATTCGTCCAACTGGTCTATAGTCAAATATTCAGCAGCTAAAAAATCCAAACAACCTGCAATCTTCTCAACTGTTTTGAAACTACAGGATGCAATGAAGCTGACAATGTTGCAATGCATCGAGGTTCTAGAATCTAGATTGTATCTACTTTTGCAGAAATAAAAGTGAAAATAATTAAAACTTCAGTTTTTCGTAATGTCACCTCATTTTTGCCATCTTATTCTTGTTTCAATAGAGTTGTTTGAAATTTGGAACTTCGTTCATTACTTTGTGTAATTTTAAAATCTATTGTATGAAGGATAAAATATCTGATTCAAGCTAAAACAGCGCCAGACACGTTGAAAGGCTTCGAATAAATTCAACTACCTGGTCTAAAACTAGATTTGGCCTTTTTTCACTCCAAATCAAAAAAATATAATTTGAAGTTATAAGCTCCTTCAAATCACAAGCATACAAACGACATTTATGAAATCAATTCCCTGCTTTTGTGTATGTGGTCCATACTATAGGATCAAATCGTAAGATCTGGCAGTAATTATGATTAATATTGTTTCGATTAGAATGGAGCGGTAGAGGAAACGCGAGGCCGCTCGACATTAAATAATGATTGTATACCTTAACTGAGTGCAATACGATTTCAAGGTTCAAAAATAGAGTGAAAGATACCATTAGCATTAGTCGTTGTAGATATTATCAGTCGGATAAAGAAATAGACAAAACATTTTTGTTTTTCTAAACTTTATAGGAAATACAGTAAAAAAGGGGTTTAGAAAAGCTTGGACTCGGCTGAGATTCAAACCCGCAACTTCCTGCTTTCAATGCGGATGCTTGAAAACATGTCTCCTCAATTGCTCGTAAATTCATACGCATTGAGAGTGGTCCACGAATAATAACCATGTGAAAAACCGTTATGATAGCCTACCCTTTTGAGAAAATGGCTTAAAGATACAAAGTGGAATAAAAAAGGGTGTTGGTACCTATATAATTATTTCAGTAAATTAGGTCTAAGTTCTGATAGTTAGAACGAGACTCTTCCAAAAGTCAGTCTTTTGCAGAACCCCAACTTTGTAGAATGAGCTTCCAGGAAGTTTATTCTCCGATAGTGACAGTTTACAGCGTGACAATGTGAATAGACATTTATCTTATCATAGCGCTTCTGGAGCGCAATAGGCTGTTTGCTTCTCCCATTATGAACAGTTATCTATGAATAAAAACAATGTCGTCGTACACAAGAAAAGTGACACAATTCAAAAATAATATTTATTAGATATATGGATGAATTTGCGCATAAATTCATAGGTTTTCATTAGAGAAAGTGTTATAAACCTTGTGTGTGCAGCAGTGTCACCACTGCTACAAGCCTTATCCTAGTATGAAACTGTATTCATGTTTAAAAAAGCTGTTATTTGTATTGAATGAAAAATGGTAAATCTACAGATTTTTCTTATTGTGGATCATTCATTTTTATACACAGGCCTATGGGGAACCCAACACATTCTGACTTGCTCTACATACAAGGTACTCAAATTAGACACAAATTGGTGATACAGTGCCTCAATTTACAATCGTTTACATTTTATGTACAAACACTACGCAGCAAAAGACAATCTATGGTACAAAAATTTCAAATGAAGAACTGTAGATTTCGAGGCCTGAAATAAAAATCGGGAAGATATACAAAAAGCTGTAAAGCTACAGTTAAAAGTGTGGGGGTTGGCCACGCTGATGTACAGCTGCTTCATTTTTAAGAACGACATTTTGACCTACTTAAAGTGATTTTCGGCGCTTAAATCACAAGAAAAGACACTTTTCGATTTAAGACGGAGAAGACGTTATGTTTGTAACCCAATATTTATCGAGAGTAAAAACTCAATTTTTCACAAATATTGCTCGTTCTTATTTGCAAGCAGATGTCGTTTACTTGAAAGCTGGTCAAGTTCGCGTCTGTGTAGTGACATAACAAAATAAAGACAAAACGCAACTGGATTCACCTTGCGACCTATGCTGCAAACTGCGTATGTAAACTTACGTAAGTGGGAAAATATGTTCACAAGTAGGTAGACAAGCCTTAGATACGATAGGATTGGTTCCTGAATTTTTATGATCAAACTTATTGTTGACAAATTGCTAAACGTATGTACGTGATTCAACAGAAAATTCTTTAGGAGAACCATTATCGATGGTATGACACCTAAAGTGTTGCAATTTGGCCACATAGCTATCCTGAATTTTCTTTCATTTGCGTGTACAAAAGCTGCATTTACATAGTTTTAACAAGAATATTTCAATATTATAACATACTAATAAGAAATGCATTTGAAAGGCGCTGAGTAAATTGACTCTCGTATACCTAGTATTAGTGGTGGTATTTGAGTCCGGATTTAAACACAAAAAAAACCTTTGATGATTCTGTTCGATTGTCGTAATATTATGTTTTCAGTAGTCATATGCAGTTTAGTTGATGCGGCCAGGATAAATCAAGGTGGATCTTATAATGAGACTCAAAGGTCAGCTACATTAAAACCGTTCATCTGCCTCTTTCTCCCCATAAGATATTTTTGTCTTTTACTAATTTTAAAGTATAATAAAAAATAGCGTCAGTAAGCCGTACTTTAAACGAAATTATATCTGTTAAGAAATTAAAAATTTTTAAAATTTAGTATCGTTTCAATTCAAATTTTAAAATTTTACTCATATAGGAAATATCAATCCTTTTTTATTTAGAAAAATCTCTAGTTTTCCCGTTTCCGAAAATTCCCATAATCGGTCATATTTTTCAAAATATGCTTCAACTGGATGGACAGTCCTAAAATACGACCAAAATGTTGAAAAATCTTAACCGATTTGAACCTTTCTTTCGAAAGACAAAAAAAGCAATTTCATACCCATCTATGATGATAAAATAAAGTCATCTGCAGTGGTAGTTCATGAAATAAATGAAATTAACCCTCTTTTATTCATTTGGAACTTTCAGCTCTTATGCTCGACGTGGCATCGCAGATAGCAGTCCATCATTGATACCGTCTCACCACTGTCGCCGCAGTTCATCCTAGACGTCGAATGTGGTGGAGCGTTCTGCGTCATTTTTTAAATTATATTCACGAATCAAAATATGGGCGATCAGCATTTTACAAATTAAATGGGGAAACATTCAAAATGTATTGAATACTTATGTATTCAAAGTATCTCATTTTCAAAGGTAAATGTGTGAACTATCTCTTATGTCTTAACAAGTACATAGATTTACTGAACTTCTGCTGTAACAAATTATTCAAATATCTATCAAAGAAATGAAGACCACGAGGAACTAGATCGCCAGAGAAGTGAAAGTCATTAATATTTCCATAAAGTGACTAAGCCATGTGCTGTTATTACACTAACATACACTTCTAATACCACTTATGCCTAGTGGTCATTAAAACGAATGATATAACAATTAGAATTGTCTAGCTGCATCGTCAGTAATACGTTGTTAGCTAAACTGAGAACATACATCATTCCGTTTATGTGAAAACTAGGAACTGCATATCATATTATGTAGACGAGGATCGGTTGCAAAATGCATGTCATAGATTTACGATTTCACTTTACGGATTATTTGTTGAATTATGTACTCAAAGGTGCTTCAAAACAACTAGTTCATATGAAAAATGCAACAAGGTGATAATGATGTAATGATCTTGTGTTTGATTATTAATTTGTCAGATGTCATTTTACCTGTTTTCGGAAAACATGGAGGAAACGACAGGCCAAAGTGTGTACAACAAAATGTCTTCAAAAACCTAATAGCTTCTCGTACTTCCTGGTACTTCTTAGGACTTCTTTACACATCTTGATACTACTTGGTATGAGTTCATTTTTTCCAAAATGGATTTCAAACATAGTAACGCTGTGGGTCCGCAGTAGATAATCCTGGTATCTTTTTGGAATCGCTAATAAGAGAGTTTATAAGAGGAAATTTCAGTTTCCGGTCAAAATCTATCGGGCGGGGGGTTGGAGGAGCCCACGGAGGTTGATTCCTAAAACACGATCTAACTCTAAGCGAAATCATTGCATTTTAAGTGTCATAACACATTAAATTGACCACCAAACAATTGAAGCAGTTAACATCTTATTATTATATCTTATTTAGGATGGGTAAAAGGAGACAAATTCCAACACTGACCTCGATTAGATCGCGATGCTCGTCCTGGTATCTTCTTCATGGAGTGAAAGTGCGCTTTTTGTATTATATAATCCCCATCTCAAATGGTGTTGGTACACTTTACTTCCATAACATGGTATTGTTGGAATCATTTGAACAAAATCTATGACTTGTATATGTGGGTTCCGTACACATGCAAAAAATAATATTCATACATTTCAAACTCTTTAATTAAATAATGAAAACTAGATTCTGCCATTTTACTTTCCCATAAACAAATCTATTCAACTTTAATTAAACAGCACTGAGAGGCGTTGCCTGTTGTTTGAAGACCCCGAACATCGTGTAAATCACCACACACAATGATATTTTCACTTTCGAGTGCATAAAGTAAAAGTGAAAACAAACATGCTAAATTTGTCAATAATTATAGCGAGACTTTTCGCTAATTACAGAATGTCACGAACAATTAGCTGCATTTAAAAGATTTCAAAAGTTATATACTCAAATATGTAACATAACATGTAATTATTACCTATTAGTTTATAGAAAACATTTCAGATGATTTATTAAAACTGAACAAGTATATATTTTCATTATAATGAAATTCAGAAAATTCACTTTCATGTGTTGCTTTGGCTGACATAAAACAGGTTTGTGCTTGACAACGTCCATTTTGATTTATTGTTTGATACGTGTAGGTATATTGTATTTCGATTTATTTGTGAAAAGAACAGTGATTTTTATTATTTCTGTTCACTTGAAATGGTGAGATGGTAAAATTGCCAATTGTAACACTCCTTTCGACAGTGTTGGTTTCCCCGCTCGTTCCCTATTCCCATCAGGTCTAAAGCTATGTTATCACCCAGGCATGAAAAGGAACTATGAATGACTTGAGTGCATATTTTTTATCGTATTTGAAAGAATTCTCTACGGACTTGATATAAATAATTCTTGATATACCTACTTGATCATTACAATTCAGACATACGAAGACCTTTGCTGACCACATCAGGTGTCGCATGCATAGACAGCACATCTTTAGGAACTCGTGAAACTTTCACTGATCGATAGTTGTGTGTTTGCAAAAGTCGTTCCAGACCAAGGACGCAACTTGACCCACATGCCGTGCACCTCTTGCCAAATTCATATCGACATTAGTATTCTTCGGAAAATGATATTCGTCATATTCATATTTGTCACGTACGTAATATTGTATTAGAGAGTTTATGTTTATTGATGCCGAATGGTAGATTAGCGATTGATTATTGCTTTTTAGTTCCCTTGCCAATGGAAGGGGAGGTATTGTATTCGCAAAGAAATTCGAATTTAAGGTATTGTGTTTTTCTGACGTTTCATGGCATACACGACGATAAACCATGTCACACATTTCCATAAAAAGAATATAATAATAGGGACAGCTCAACCACTCACGACAGACTGTAGAGGTCCTTCGTAAGGGTCAGGCGCGTCAACTAGATATACTGTTTGTATACGGATTGTTTCCAAAAGCTCCAGGGAGTGATTTGGAGCGCACCCTTACATATGCGAGCAGTATTACATGGTTGGTCTCATCTAGGCCTTGCAGTCACTGTCGGTGGATGGTTGAGGATTTGTACTTAGGAGTTTCCCTTAACACTAGTGCAAATACAGTCGCCAAAAAGATTTCCCCTATGACAGGCAAAAGAAAGAAAAAGTAATTCAATAGAAGAATAGCTAGACAGGATAAATAGTATGTTAGATTTGAGAGCTCTAGTTTTGTATCCATGATAGGATATAGTTAGCTAGTTGGTAAGTAATCTGGGTGGCCTTTGTTAAAAGTCAAATCTGACAGTCCGATGATGATTTAAATATAGATCAAAATGCGTAACTGAAAGAAAAGTTAGATAAAAAGTTGTGTAGTGTTCACACAGTTTCACAAATAAAACTCTTTCTTCTGGTGACGCGTTTCGATTTTTATTAAAATCATCGTTGGACTGTCAGATTTGACAGACTGATTTCATGGATACAAAACTAGAGCTCCAATCTGGGTAGCCTTGTTAGAAGTCAAATCTGACAGACTGACGATGATTTTAATAAAAATCGAACGCGTCACTAAAAGAAAGAGTTTTATTTGTGAAACTGTGTGTAAACTACACAACTTTTTATCTACATGATGGAAGAGTTTCACCAAGTAAGAGCGTCTACAATCTACATGAAAGAAAAAGTTTTACTTGTGAAACTGTGTGTTGAATACACAATCCTCTTATCTGCATGATGGAGGAGTTTCACTACGTAAGAGCATCTACAATCTACATGAAGAATACACTGTTTCTCGAAACTTAATATAACCATGCCTACTTTTCTATCGATTTTCAAGGTTTGTTTTCAGTTTTCGTGACTATCTACACATGCCATTAATCTTTAGAAAATACGTATTGTCCGCACGGGCTTTTAATAGAAGCAACCTTGCACACAAAACTCTTGCAAAAATCATCATGATCGGATATATCCGAAGGCGCTTAAATATCTACGAGTAGAAATAGAATTCCTAGTAGTAAGTTCATGGGAAACCACTATTCGCATTCAAGGAAAATCATTTCGCATGATCTTGAAATTACACCGAATGAAATACGGCGTGATATTACTCGGCATATTACGAAGCTTTAATGATGATGTGTCCGTATTAAGTCATAGACTATCACTTTCTTTGCTTTATGATTACACTGAGTGTAGCTGGACTTTCTCCACGGAATGCTCAACAACCGTTACGTTTTCGCGGCCATTACGTCTGTTAAAATGATATATCATGCTTTATGTGGAGGTATTATACGGAACGGTTATATAAAAATGTGTAATTTGTTCGAATTGATCTGATATTAACTGTTTTGATAAGGTTGCTGGAAAAACTGAGCTTCATGGAATTTAAACGAGAAATTTTCAATCTTAGCTAGTACAGTATCAAGGAAAATGTTCAAAAGGTTCAGGACATGATTCTCGCTGACCGCCGAGCTATTTATTGATTTGAATGTATGAATGAATGACAAAATTGTTACTAGTCTTATAGTGAAAACTTCAAATTAAAATATGTTTGCCATCATGATACTTGAATTTAAGCGTGTGATACGAACGTATTCATTATTTTTGCAAAAGTATTGGCTTAAGGGAGAAAATAAGGTGCGAGCCAGCAATTAAAAATCTAAATCTCAACGGACAATGCACAATTGTTTATTAATTTGTTCTTCTTTTCTCAGTGGATGATGCAAGTGGGAGGTACTCTACAGGCTGGTTTTGGGGAAACATCTATTGGACTGGTTCCCAAAGTCTGTGTGAAAACATCACGCCAAAGAAACAGATTGTCATCCATTCACAGGTTCGTATATTATTATTGTTATTATTACAGTAATATACGCACATAATTATGATTTTGATAGAAAGCGGTAGGTTATGAAACAAAAAATTTGCTTCAAGTAGATTAACGCAAGCAGTTTAGAAATGAAGATTTGGATTGAATATATAAAGTTATTTATCGTTTGAAATATAATAGATAATAACACACAATTTTATGTTTACGAAAATTCATTATACTAACATGCTCTAACTGAATTAACTGCCCAAAAATGTTCGAAAAACATTTTTTAAGGAGCTAAAATGCAATTTGTCAAGAATGTTTTATTCTTATTCAATTAAAATGCAATAATCTGTAGTAAAAGTTCTTAAAACAAGTGAAACTAGAAAAAGTACATGTCTGCAGCGCAATATTAGGATTTTGGCAATAATGGTGTATATAGTGAAACATTTTCCTAATTAATTTCCTAATAATATTAATCAGAAACTTACGGAAGATAATCACCTTCGACGCCAGAAACCAATAAAATAAAAATTATATTTTTTAACGTTCGAGTGAAAAAAATGTTGCAATCCTATATGTCTATTGCATAAATGATATAAAAAGCTCAATAAAATATTAATGTACCTTCACCTATGTATCATAAAGTGACATAATATCATAATTATTTCCGCTAAACCAAGAACAATACACAACTTTAATAATATAGTATAAATCCTATTGATCCTATTGAGATCTGATTGTCTAATGCACTTTGAGTGATTATCATAATTACAAAAATAAAAAAAATCACTGGTAGAGACCGCCTTGTGAAGTAGCAGTAACTGTTTATTGGTGAATACAATTTTCTGGAGAGAACAAAAACCCTCAGCTACTGGGACAAGATCGTGTCAAGACATGTTATTGTATGTTGATGTTAATTCATAAGCTTAATGGAAGATATTGTTGAAAGCACATTTGTGTATACAAGACAATTTCAAAATCGTCGCATGTCCCGTACTCTAAACATATACAAGACAGGTCGTCTTAAAAGCATTTAGGTGTTGGTTAGCGATAGACATAATGATGATTAATCCCATAGCATTACCAATACCGCCTTGCATAAAATCAAAGAATACAATTATATTTATATTAAAGTCTTCGAACCGTTGGCTTCGAAAGATGTCAATGGGCGTCCCCATAGGGGCTAAGTGAGTTGATGTTGCTATCACACCCTTGACTGGGTAACGTATATACCACCCAATTGCTCTCTACACTTAGACCGTCAGGCTATACTGACGAGTCTAGGCTAAAGACGAAACATGCATGTCTATCTCAGGTCTGATGCATTGTGCAGAGTATACACTTATTATCAGATTTATTTGCAATAATCTGTAACTTGTCATGAACACCTTTTTGTTCATTGTATAATATCATTAGTATTGACACGATTTTGAATTATTCCAGAACCGTTCCCGGTCAACAAGAGCAGCAGGTGCATCTTTGAAGCCATCTAGTCCTGGTGTTCCAATGGGCTATAAAGATGAAACTATCGTATACACGAATGGACCTCCATTTCCTGTGTCATTTTACATGCTCAGGCTACATTTGAACTCTAGCTTTACAACTGAGGTAATTTTTGCACTAAACATCCAAAATGGTCAATTTTTATCTTCATACTCCAAACGAAATTGCGAGAAAACGTTTCAGATGCAAAATGTAAGAAACAGAATTGAACATCCTATATTAACATGAATCCTGACCTTGAAGTACGAGGTCAAGTATATTTTCAAGGTCAATTCAATCCTACTCGCATTTGTGAATATGGATTCTCTGTTGGCGTTACGATCAAGATAAAGATCTTTATGAGATCGATATTTTCAGTCCACATGATAATCGTAGGCTCTGATAAGGAACTCTACTCATACGAATACTTGAGGCGAGCTTCAACAATATTCTGTACTGAAGTGTTAAAATTATTCTGAGCTGAGCGTCAGTGACACATTGATTATTTACATTTTCGAGTAATTTTGCCTGCAGGTAAATCAAAATGGAACAACTTTGAGTACAATTCCTCGTTATTCCATTATTTCAAACATTCTGGTTCCAATAGAAAAGAACACAATTGACTTTGGAAAAACCTTACTATTTTGTTCAAGGTCAAGGCTGGCATCTGGACTTTCTTCTGTATTTCTTACATTATATCTCTCAATATGGCCTCTGATATGGATTATTTACATTGCCCAGTCATTTTGCTTGTGGGTAAATCAATATGAAACAACTTTAAGTATAATTTTCCAATTCTTGTTTCAAGAATTATGGTTTTAATAGAAAAGAACACAATTGACTTTAACTGACCTTACTATTCGAGTTCAACGTCAAGGATTTCATGAGTATTCTGTTTATTACATTATACATCTAAATACCGATTTATTCTTACATATTACAATCGCTATGATTTCTGAACAAATTTTTATTCAGACAAATTGAATGGTTTGAACATAGTAAACTTAAAGCACATATCAATACCGACATGGTTTTGAAAATTGGAAACATGTTTATATTTGTTGTTTCCTAATATTCTAAATCAGCAAATTGATTTCAATTTTCAGGAAAAGATTCTACATCTAGGCCTTTGTCTACCTCATATTTGTACTGAAGGCGATGTGAAAAAAATAGTAGAAGAAACTTCGACACCTTCGAAAAAAATCACCGTGAAAGTAGAAGCAGTTCGGTCTGCCCATAACAAATATAACATTTGGGGAGATAAAACATTTTTGGTGCTATGGTGAGCTATTTTCTATAATTGCTGATAGTATATAAAAAAATTGGATTGCTTATCGAGTCACAAAAACTTAGTGACTTGAATGACCAAAATGTAATTTTTCTGTATCACTTTTAATATTTCAGCATAACAACAGTGATAGTGATCTTTCTTTTAATCGCTGGTACTTGTTTCGATTACTATTTAGAATACCTGAAAAAATCTAAACTGAAAGCAAAAAATTGCGCATTTTCTTCTAAGATTGACATTAGCATGCCTGACATCAAGACGAAAAATGGTAAGTGAATCTTTTTACATAGTAGATCAAAAGTTTTGGTGTCGTAGCTAAGGCAGAGCAACCGGGGGCCGCACGGTGTGCAAAGATTGTAGACTGAAAGAGCGGGAAATGTATTCAGTAGAGAAGTTTTTTTGCTTTTCATATACATTTTTTGTCGCTGTAGGAACTCGAACCTCTGTCACTAGCATCGTGTTTTATGCGATAGCTGTACACGATCATCTGACATTTTTCTCGTCTTCAATCTCAGTTCTCAGAAAATTATAATGTCAGAATATCAGGAGACAATGAAATAAGGAAAACTAATCAGATCTAGGCAAAAAATTTATATGACTATAACTTTACAATTTTAGGTAAATGTGGCTTGTATGTAGTGAACAACAACAACAACAACAATGACATCAGCACAAACTGTAACAATAAAGAAGAGCACGCGCATAATACCTTAGAGCTTAATACTGGTAATAGTTGTAATGCTTCTAGATATCGTGAACCGCTCATAAGTATGTATAACTCGTCATCTTTCATCATCATTTAGATACGCATGACCCCTGCATTTTTGGAGATATCTTCACTGAAGAATTGGCTGATTTTTTACATACTTTGGCCTGGTTTAGTGTCATTTACAGTCAATGATCGTTTTACTACATTCCTGTAATCTTCTTTCTCTATGGAGGTATAAGGAACTCTCCATAATGAGTAGATCTCAACCTTTATCTCTCCTTGTTTTCTTAGTTGGTACCGTCAGTCCTCAAGATATGGAATATTATGAAAAAGCAATCAAACAATTTGTCGAATATTTTTTAACTATCGTTCTCTTCAAACTTTACCCACTGAGCGACTTTTTTCGACATAATAATTATTTTTAAGGCTCTTTTAACTACACTATCTTCTTCAAAGCTAAGTTCATTTTTACCACTAGGTACATGTATGAAATAGAATTGAAAAATTTCAAAGATTCAGTAGCTTCAGCCAGCTCCATAGAAATAAAGAAACATCATATCCTGATGATGTTTTTGACATTTGTTATTATTTCGATCTTATTTGGCACAACCAGGCCTGCCAAGAAAATAAATTTGATATCACAGCATTCATAGGAAGTTTAAGTCAGGGTTGGTGTTATAAACTTTGTCAGATATTTTGCGGAGGTGGTATTTGTAGCTTCATAAAGAGATGCGTGTACCTACTACATTGATTCTATGAACAAACTTTACAATTAATTGTTTACTTGATTTTTCCGCAAAGTGGAAGCTGATACACAATTCGCATGTTAAAATCCGAAATAAACTGGCCTAGTGCGGGATTCGATCCACACACCTTCCGATTAATGGTCGGACGCTCTGACCAACTGAGCTCACTGGGTAACTGTCCACTCGTTGCAGAGCGCGGATGATGTAAAGCGGAATCCCCGAATGCTACTTCTTCAGCGCTGGACAGGTGCCCAGTTAGCTCAGTTGGTCAGAGCATCCGACCGGCAATCGGAAGGTGTGTGGTTCGAATCCCTCACTGGATCAGCTTTTTCCGGATTTTAAAATTCGAATTGTTTATAGAACAAACTGTTGTAGTACTGACTCTGATTGAAATGAAAGTGTTCACCCAAAAATGCCATTCATGTGCATTTGTGACTAACCTTCATCCTTTTGCTGTACCATGGTTTTTTGGTTGGTATCCTCATACATTCATAATTATTAAACAGGGTTATGCATCAGATATCACCTATTTTGGGTAGGCCATGGTGGATAAAATATTTCGCTGCTGGTGATTCTCAGTTTTGTGTGCGTCAATTAATGCAATTTAATTGTTCAAATCATTTTTGTGGTTGAATGGTTTGAAGCAGGTCAATTAGTTATGAGTTTAATGTTCTAAGACACGTAAGAATTCCAATCCGACAAACAAGAAGAAGGTGGGTTAGAGACTTCGATAATAGCGATAATGTCAACTCAAAGCGTAGAGAATTGGTGGGATTTATAATGAAAAATATTAGGAAGTGGGAGTACTGCATAGAAACAAAAGGACATTCCACTCACATAATATTCAAGACATAAAATTGCACAACTTTCTTTGTCTTTTTGAGAGATCTTTGAAAATTGGTGATACCTGTTACAAAACCCTGTACATTATACCTGTAATATATAGCAATATAATTTTTTATTATGATTAATATTATATAGCACCTTAGAATCAATATGCACCGATTCTCATTTGGTTTCTCGTTCCCAGGTGTAGGGTCCCTGACCCCTTGCTATCTTAGAATGCTCATGACAGATTTAAATAAATCACAGATTTCAAATATACCTAGTATTTTCGATTATAATATCACCACATTTGTTTGTACATATGTGAATTGATTAAATTTGTTGAAGAGTATTATTAACTAATCCTAAATATACATATAAGCTTCGTTCTAAGAAAGGTCTATTCGTAATAATTGAGCTGTTAACCTGTGGTTTTCAAAAACTTCACTAATTGTTATAGTAAATCTCACATTTGATTTCTCCATTCGCAGGACTAATTTTGAGAGAAATGCTCTTGGCTTTTTCCATCAGGGAAAATATGAGACACATATGTGATCAAACAGTTGGTAGTGACACGCTTCCCGTTATCCATGGACTCAAAGCCATCAGTATGGCTTGGGTCATACTTGGTCACACTTGTATCATCGCTTTTAAGTATTCAGGTTAGTAAATAAACAGGAAACAAAGGAAAAAACTTTATTCAACAAATTTATATTTCAGACAATATGGAGTATAGAAAAGTGGTTCAAAAAGAATTCATGTTCCAAACAATTTCGAATGGAACGTTCAGCGTAGACACCTTTTTTTTCACCAGTGGACTTTTGGTATCATTTTTGTACTTCAGAACGAATGCAAAAGGAAAATTGGATCCGTTGAACAAGGGCAACAGCTTTGTTGCTGGATTTCTACATTTTATCGGACTGATAAGCTATAGATTTGCAAGGTAACTTCACATCTAAGATCTTTGAATATAAGATAGATATAAATTAACCATTTTGTATTTATTTGGTAACCTTCCGCTTTTATGCACGAGCTGGCATCACAGGCAGCAGACCACCGCTGATACCGTCATCGCTGCAGTTAAGCCTAGACGTCGAATGTGGTATAGTGGTAATTGTTAGATATATAATTAAGCGGACCATCATAATAGACTCTTTTTCGTACTGAATCATTTCTCTATTTTTTAGGTTGACTGTTCCTTATCTGTTTACGCTCGGCCTAGTGGAAGTGTCCATGAAATGGTTCAACTACAATTCAGTGTTTGAACCACCGACCATGGATCATGTAAACTGTCCAAACTTTTGGTGGAGGAATGTGCTTTACATTAACACATTATTTCCAGTTGATGAAATGGTAAATTATGTATAGAATAAATCCGGAGCCAGAGCTGCGATTTTGAATGATTCAGTCTTCAATATAGTTTACATTTCGGATACTAGATTCTATTGTAGTTCAATAACAAATCGTTGAAGATTGTACGTTGCTCTATGATGAAGGTCTTGAATGGTTGGGTATCTTCTTATGTTTTATTTATGTTTCAGTGCATGTTGTGGAGTTGGTATCTATCAGATGACACTCAATTCTATGTGGTTGGGGCTATCATGTTGATCCTGGCTACAAGGTAAAGTAAATCCCATGTTATTTGTTAATGTAGGAGTGCGAATAATTAAATGTTTCAGAGGAAAGGATACAAAAAACTATTTGGTAACCCAAGCAACGTTCTTTCATTTTAAATTTTTAAATACTTTTTCTGAGGTACGTTACTTGTTGTATTCACGTGGATGTATGTTTCTAGCCATTTCAAAAGTGCCGCAGCACTACTGATAACCTTCATGCTGAGCTCTTGGATAACGACAGGCTACGTCGCCTTCAGCAACAGCCACCTACCAGGATCAGACGATCCTTTGGCGCTCTTCGACAAAATCTATGATAAGCCATGGACAAGGCTTGGACCCTACCTGATTGGCATGTGTACCGGTTGGGTGTTGTTCAAGAAGAACTGTAGGATCAATTTTACAAAGGTAACAAAAATATTTTCAACACTTCTTCATAAGAGCCTTTGTTTGTCATGTACCGAAAATCTATTTGTTTTGCCTTGCAAGCTGAAGATATCAACCATTCTCTTGGAATATTCCCAGTTCGATATATATTATTGAATATGTTCACCAAGAGATGTCGATATGATCATCATCAATCATTTCAATAATATCACTGGAAAATTCGTCTGGTTGGGGCTACGATTTTCTCGTTGGAATACTTCGACTAGGTTCTCGGAGGCTGTGAAAACTGCTTTATCGTATTTCGCCAATTTTTTTATTTTCTATAATATTTGCTTACTATATTCTCTTTCAGCTAGCATTATCTGCTGGTTGGACAGCTTCCTTCGCAGTTCTACTTGCTTTAGTTTATGGACTATACAATACAAAACTATCTGCTTGGTCTGGAGCTGCGTACAGTGCTATGAGTCATTCTCTATGGGCCATGGGTCTCTCTTGGATCGTCATAGCTTGCGTGACAGGATATGGAGGTAATGTATTTCTATATAGTTTTACATATATAGCACTATCGTTGGGAATTCAAGATTTCTTGCCGTGTAAGTTTCTTGTGCAATTTGCTGAGTCTGCATTTGAATCGTCTCAATCGAGATTTTCCTGTCGAAACAAAAATGACAAATTTAAAGCGAAATACTTTAAGTCTAGATGCCAAAGTGGCTAAAATCAAAGCGGTATAAAGTGGAAAATTGGAAGCATTTTATTTATCTCTCGTTTCCCACCATTTCTTATCCGAAAACAGGGAACATGCGAAAAGGTCAGTAATAACGTCTCACCTTGTTATGGCGTCAACAAATTCGCCGTCCCATTACTGACGTTATAACAGGGTCCTGTATCTACTAATCTATTTGATTTTCTCTTTCTCACGCAGGTGTGGTGAATAAGATCCTATCGGCCACGATTCTGTACCCATTCAGCAGAGTAACCTATTGCGCCTACCTCCTACACCCCATAGCCATCAGGGTGATGGTGATGAGCATGGACAGCCCTTTGCATCTGGGCAGCATCGTGACTGTAATCATCTATCTGGGACAAGTGGTCGCCTCCTACTTTCTGTCTTTCTTCGTATCTTTGGCCTTCGAAGCACCCGTCGTTTCAATGCTCAGGATCATCACCAAGGTGTTTGCCATGAAGAAGAACCAGAACGCGTCTACTGTGACCACGTGATAGATGATAGATCTTTGTATTGTATATAGTTGTAGGATAAGTTTGATCTGAGGGCCAGGATTGCTGGCGTCTGGCTACAAAACGTGTTTTTACATCTTTTGAGAAATCCTCGTAGTTCATTCAATTCACTAGCCTGGGTGGCGTGTTCTTCAGGTCGCGCTTAGTGTGGAGAGGGAGACAGTCGATTGGCTCAAGCGAAACATTGCTTAAAAGATGCCTTAGATCAACTGCTTACCAAGATTTGGTGGCAGAGCACGGAATGATTGAGAAACGGGTTCGAACCCCGTCAACATGATTGAGTCTGAGATGTGTTTACACAGTTACGGTTGTGATTCGTACAACTTCATCTTCCACGATTATTCTGGTCTCTTCTGTCTCTCTTACATACCAATAATGCGATTGACAACTGCCCTCTTTTATTTCAAAATGGGAATGCATGTTTACGTGGGTTTTACAAGTTGTGCAAAATTATGGTAATTTTCTAATTCGAAAAATGGGTGTTTTTATAGAAAAATATTATTTTTTATAGAAACGATACTATCACCAAATAATCATTCACTATTTCAACTCACAAAGTTTGATGGACAAAGCTGTGATTACTTTTTATGTAATTATATTATGTAAGTTTATTTTAGTTCATTTATAAGCCTACAAAAAAAATCCTATCCTTTCAGTAGGTAAAAAATACCTCCAATCGGTTACGATTTTATTATCTTTTCGGTTCATGAAAATGAAATATTTGTGAGCTATATCCAGCAAATATCTCATAATCATAGGAATAAGTTAGTTTTTTAATGCATTTTCTGTATATAGTTATTTTTTACTATGTTTTTCTAAAGCCAAAGGCATTATCAAGTATATGTTTATTTGTTAGCAACTATTTATTCAAAAAATAAAACCACTTTAAGTACACATTATTTGTTTTATTACAATAGAGATATGAATGTTGTTATAAAATTGAAGCGTAACATTCAAGAATAAATCCAGAAAATTGATTCCAGTATGAAATATGCGGAAGCTACTTAAACTACGAAACGAAACCTCAAACAAAATCTTATGAGTTGTTTATTGTCAAATGTAAAAAGGACAACAACAAAAATATTAATCGTTTCCCTCGAAAGCAACTTCTGTGACGCCTCGCACATAAAATGGACCTTCTTTGACGTACTCCTGAAGCCTTAGTAACGTATTCTGATCGAATATAATGCTCGTCGACAGGTCTTTTATTATCTCGTATTTCATTTCTTTAGCCTCTTTGACTCGTTCTTGATTCCTATCCAGCAGATATTCTATTAGACCTGGAACATTGATGTTTATTGTAGAGACTCCTATATTTGGTAAAACTCTTTCATCATCGAAATAAAATCTGGAACAAAATCCCCAGTACCTCATTCCAAAACGCCAAGGTTCTACAAAAGGACCTTTGAAAGAGGCTTGTTCTAGGCATTGTAAGCTTGACCTGGTGAGGACTCGTGGTGTTGAACAGATCAGCCAGCCTCCTTCAATGTTCCAGACTATGGACGTCATTTGGAAGGACAGGCGCATACACTACTGCTACTCTACAAGGCCCAGATCTAACCATTGCTGGAGTACTGCTCACATGTGCTCCGAAGCAGTCCCTCCTGCTTCTGGACACAATGCAGAAAAAGCAGTACGTCTGGTGACCTTAAAAAGGACCCCTGATAGGTGCATCCTCACAAAGTCGCGCTTACCATGCCTCAAACAAGCCTGTTCCAAAAGTCGTTATTCTGGAGAACCATGCTGTTGTGGAATGATTTGCTGAGGACTTTCTGCCTTTGTGTGAGGTTACATATAAAAAACAAGTAGTGATGATTACCAGTTTAGAAAGTTTATAGATCATACAACATGTTTTAACAACAACAAAAAAATACCTTTCACTTTTTGACTCCTCCCGATTGGAGTACGAAGTAAGATAGCATATTATTCAAAATATAAAAAATAATATGGGTAAACTCCTATTTTACCTGGAGTATTTTTGATCTCCTCTTGTCCCCACTGCTGATTGGCCACAGCATGCAGCAATCCCAGTCCCGCCAACTTGATTTCTGAAAAAGGGTTCTTGGCATATCTCAAAATTACCTCCATAGGTTCATCCCCAAAAGACAAGTACCACTTCCTGGTGATCTGCAACATGTCATTCTTCCGCTCTTTCACTCTGATGAGGCTTTCCAGACAATTCAGAGCCCTCACTCTCACGTCTGTAGGTAGGGAGGGTAGGAGTTTCACTATGGTTTTTATGGCATAGGTTATTTTGTTGCCTGGAACGTAAAAACTTATGGAGCTCCTTAAAAAATTAAGTTTTTTGACTAGAAAAATTCAAGACACTCGAGGAAAATTGAAAAATGTGAGTATTAGATAAAATCAATTTTTATGTCAACTGTCCAGGACGATCCTGTATGCCGCTTTACAGTCATATAAGGTTCAAAAATTCAGTATACTCAAAATACATACCTGTAGAACCTAATGCACATTTTCCTTCATTTGTTGAACCAATGACACCCAATGTATCTAGACTAATACCTATTACTATCAAATCTCCACTTTCTAGATTAGAGAATACCCTATCAAAGAGTTTTGGGTATTTAGAAAGCATTTCAATGGGTTTCTTATGTGCCATGTTCCCAAAAAACTTCAGTATACCTGAAATATATATTCCAATGAATAGAAGTATAGTTACAAAGCATTTTGAGGAACCTCAAGCCCCCTACAACAATTATTAGAAAATGTGCAGAAGTAGAAGTGGAAATTGTATACTACAGAAATGAAGATATTCACATAATATTATAATATTGTGAATTGATTTTGAAAGGCCTTAGATATGAGTCTAACCCACCTGGTTCGCATAGTTGTACATTCAGAAGATCATTGGGATCGTCAATCAAAGCAAACAATTTACTGAGAACTCCATTTGTTTCTAGAAATCTATAACCATGTCTGGTAAGGCCAAAGTGTGTTAGTAGTTCAACTATATTCATTCTTAGTAATACATCGCTATTATTCAGTTCATCTAGGATTTGATTGACAATTCCTGTTGATTCCAATGCATGGAAATTTGTTTCTGATTCCTTTGCTATGTTGATTACTAACTGAAATACAAGCTTGCTTTAACAAAAATATTTGGATTGGTTAAATTTGCTAAATTTACCTCATATACCCTCAACCTGACGACTTCACTGATGACCATAACTTCTTGTAGTGGCTCTATAACTTGATTGGACAGTATGGTGTTGAGGCCAGTTGTAGTTTGACCAATGATAATCAAAATATCCATAGCCTTCTTAGCTACACCTACATCATCATCACCTAAACATCTGACAACACCTATCACAAGATTGTGCTTTTTACACATATCAAACAAAACCTCTTCTCTGTGGATGGTCCTTTCGATTTCCTACAAATTTAATGGGAATCTATTAGACCAAAATAGAGAAAATATTCTTGAGGTATTCTTATATATAATTCATTATTAGAAAGTCTCATGCTGGTCTGCCAGCTGCAGAGATAAAGTGGCATCCAATGCATCTTCCATCAAGCTTCTGGTAATTAATATCAACAATAACTTGTCCTGGCATGATCATGTAACTGGTCTTGCTAGTTTGGTGTCCAAAATCTGGGGTTTTCTTCTGCCCCAGAAAATTTTATGCATCAGAATAGCTATTACTCAGACCATCTCTGGAATACTACTTCTTGACTCAATTCAGAAAAAGGAAATTCACCCAATGAACATGAACAAGAATTTTCTATTTCCTTGTGAGTGATTATCAATAAAAAAAAAGATAGAGTGAAGTTACCTTAAGAGCCATAAGCTTAACTTCCTTGAAAGGGTGATTCAGTGCTCTTTCCAATGGTATGTCATATCTTATTGTACTTTCTCCTAAAGTCAATTTGTTCATACACATTGTCAAAACTTCACATGCTAGCTCAACTTGTTCTCTGAAATAAATGTGGGTCTTTTTTATCCCCTATTTTTTTCCAGTATATATTTTTCAATGTCACCAATGCATACAGTAGAATCTATGGGTTTGGTTGATGAATTGAATCTGAATTTGTGAAGTGTAAATACAGTTTACATTTAACTATATTTGTATAGCTATTATGAGTGATCTGATGTCAGCTGAAGAAAGCCCATTAAATTTAACTGTGAAGTTTTAAGCTCGTTCCATTTCGCAATCTGGCAATCAAGCCAAATTAAAATCATTAGTCATGTGAGATTTTTTAAGACTTCATCTTACATTTTTTACTAGTTAGTGAATAAAACCATAAGCAATTGACTCAATTGCTTGATCAACATGTCAGTTACCTTGGAAGCCTTAGCCGCTAGCAAAAATATAAGATCATCCAAGGAGACAACCTCAGTATAAGTTTAAGGACTTGCATTACTGTAAGACTCGTTATATATTTTTTTCAACAGCTTTGCTCTAGGATTCCTCAAAGCTCAAAATGTTCCAGATACTCTTAAGTCTGTATATGTCTCATAAAGGTTAGTCATGGCACAAAAATATAAGCCCATGTGGGTCATCTGAAACTCCACATAGTGAAACTTTCCAGCCTCAAGCCATGAACTCAGCAGTTTAGAGGTTAGAGTAAACAACTTTCTGCTGATCTCATTCGAGCCCCGCATATGCAATGTCACGACACATGAACTTGAATTATGAGATAATGAAGATAGACTTACTTGTTAGAATCATTGAGACAGTCAAAAATCAATGGTAATTCCAGATTTGTAGCAGCTTTTGAGGCCTCAGAAGGAGATATAGTGATCATGTATTCTTTAATCTCATTGAGCGTTGGTATCCTCTGTTCTTCTTGCTGCAGTTTTGCCGATGTTTCGGCACACCACTCTTTGTATGACATTGTGTTCTTCTATTTTAATTAATCAACTTGGAACGATATACAACTCAAACTTTTTGAACTGGATAATGTTGAAAAACAACAACTAATACGTCATGTCATATGATCATAGACAAACGATAGAATAGGTTTGGATGTTGGATAGATATTAACGTATATCAACGTGCAGTCCAGGTCTTTTTCAATAATGAGTATTATGGATTTTGATCAACTGGATCAATATCCCATCTCTATTTTCATTTAAAAGACAGTTTTACGACTGGAAATAGTTAACCAGTATTCTGGATGTTTGTATTATTGGTTGTATATAATAAGGCAAAAACAGCCGAGAACAATTGGGTGCCGTATATGAAATAAAATTGTCTATATGGCAATGATAAACAATTTATCTCAAGAATTGTAATATAATCATTCTTTGAAAAAAGTATTTTGATCTATATAAGTACACTTTATTTTAAAGGTTGTAGTGCTTAGTAGTTATAAAATTCACGCACTATGCTTCGGTTAAAGTGTTATTCTAAGGGAAATTGTTGCCCTATTTTTTGACAACTGTCTGAGTTTTTTACAATGCCTCTTACTCCAGAAGAAAAAAAAGCTTTAAAGGCTGAGAAGAAAGCCGAAAAAAAGCGAAAAGCAGCAGAGAAAAAGAAGCAACTCAAACGAGATGTGTTAACTCGCGAATTGAAGTACAGTACCGTGACCTATAAACGACACGAGAAAGAATGGAGACAACTACTGATAGGTATAATATCTAACAACATATCTATCCCTAATTGCTCATATTAATATAAATAAAATAAATATTCATCCTATAGAAAAAGCTCTGCCTGGAATGCGAGACGACTTGGAGTTCGCCTGGCACAACTTCGAGAGGGTAATCGACTGCAAAGATTTCACCATCTCACTTCTGATGGACGAGATCAGAGACGCCGAAGAACAATATATGCTGAACGCCAAAAATCACGTGGAACACATCGACAAACTGATTGACATGTTTCGTGAGAGACTTGAAGAGCTAGCGGCTGATAATGACCGTCAGCTTGTAAAGCTGCAGGAGAGGTAGAATTTGATAGAATACGTTTAATTTCAAATTACTTAGTTCAAACTTTCAAACCTTCGTTGTCTGTGCTGTTTGGAAAGTCATGATGTTTCGAATAATGAGCAATCTTTAATTGTCTTCAAGTAGCCTACTTTTAGTGAATAGGCATAGAAAATGGTGTCACGTAAGTTGACTTAGTATTTCATGTGCAATTGTATCAGTCTAGTGAATTTCGGAAATAATAGCAATTTTTGATAACCTGAACATTTTGAGCATATTCGAGGTAAATGGTTTATTTTTGCAATATTTATCAAAGATTGGGATTAAAATACTATTAGCCTTTTGAAAGAAAAATTAATAGTGTTAATAGTCATCTCTGTATTTCACATATTACAAATAATGTAAAATTTCAAAAACCTGAAAATTTTGACAATTTTTGTGATTAGTATAAAAGGTTTTTCAATATTTTACAGATCCTCCTTGTTTCATAGCTGAGCTAATATTTCAAAACTGCATACATCGTCAACCAACTTGATACCATTATACTCAAGTATCCAAATCCGTGTAAATTTATTTTTACTGATGTTTCGGCTGCGTTGGCAGCCTTTGTCAAAGTACAAAAATATAATAATGGCGATAATGGCATTTCCAGATGTGAAGAGGAAATGGAAGAGATCAACGAATACGCGACAGAAGAGGAGAACTACCTGAAAACTATAGTATTTATGCTGGAAATGGCGCAGAAAAAGCAGAAGCAGCAAGTGAGAGCGGAGTACTTCTCGAAGCTAGAGGAGGAAGAGACCAAAGGTAGCCAGTTGATATCCCGGTTGAGAGGCGTTTTGGAGAAGGTCCACGTGAAACTGGACACCGATACAAGAGACTTCCTGAACGCACATAATCATCATGTATGTACAAAATATCATTCTTCTTCTCTAATTGTCTTCTTCTTCCTACACTCCTCTTTCCCATGATTTTTACCTAAATTATGAGCCTCAATATACTTGATATCACTATCCTCTGATGTTCCAGGCATTGAATGTTTCTGTTGTATCATAAAACATTCAAGATCTTTCAGTAGTTTCAATATTTTTTTAAGTGAAATTCATAAGAATAGCAGTTATAGAATTCGAATCAAACCCAAATTTCTAAACTGCTTAACTAATTGTTTGCCCGTGTAGGTGAAAGAGAAGCAAAAGCTTCACGACGAGCTTAAAGTACGAGACGAAGGGATGCAGAAAGTTCTGCAAGCCCAACTAGACCACATCAGAAAGAGCATGGACCGGATCAGAGCACTAAAGATCAGACTGAGGGAGTCTCAGAAGATGTTGGGGAGGAGAGTCGCCGATTTGGATAACGAGTATACGTTTTTCCTCAACGCCTTCAACCTATTGAAGAGGAAGCTCATTATAGATAGAGCGGTCGACTTCCAAAAGTTACAGACCTTGACCGTTAATTTCGATGCTACCAAGCAGGATTTGGAGAAGCTGCAGAGGAGGGGTGAGTGAGGCATTAGGGGTTATATTTATAGTCGTTCCTTAAGGCTTCCTTGAACCTCTATGCCGCAAACATGTCGTGGATCCGTAGAGAGATGAGAGTGTACTGTTTTTTCGGCAACGTTTCAGACAGGCTGATAATGGTAAGCCGATGACATACAGTGATGCCGGATCTTATCCTTTAGTGGTAAATCTTGTTTTCGAAGGAAATGTCATACTTAAAACATTCAATCTCATCCTTCTGTGTTGCTTGAGTTGCAACTAAGTGGAATCAAACAAAGTAGAGCTATTCCTTTTGCTTCAGTTCAGTTTTTGGGGTTTTATTTTTTCTGTTTCTGTTTGAGCTATTTTTACTACAAATTACTGACAAGTGGTGTCAAGTAAGTTGACTCTGTAGTTTACATGCAATTGTATTGGTTTATCGAATATTGTGATCGAATTTTAGAGCTGTTGATCCACTTGAACTAGATTTTGGATATATGTAAATTTCTGAACACTTGAAAGTTTTGGCAATTATGACGTCAAATGGAAGTATGCACGAAAATAATATACCAGCTGGTTAATTTAACCTGAAAGAATGAATTGTTGGTTTAGGTGAACACATTCTTCACGTAGCAGCAGTATGCAGGAAACTGGAGACTCAAGAAGAGAAAATTCTGCCGTTTCCTTGCACGAACACCACAGAACGAGTGGCTATAGATTACATTCCCGAATACATAGCAGACATGGAATATTTCTGGCAGAGAGTCGGACAGGCAGACGCTTCCCGATACGCCATTTTGGAAGAAAAGGAATTTTTGAAGACCGAAAATGAGATTTTGAAAATTAAGGTTCACAGGTAGATAAAAATCCTAATAAAACCATATTTCGTTTTTTGGAATATTCAGAGAACACAGATCTTTAAGAAGCATTATTTTGGACTTGAATGATCTATAATAATAATAATTATCATCATCATCGCGCTTTACTTGACCAATAATTGAAATTTGGCCGCGTTACACCATTTTGATTTATATTAAATTCGCTTAGGTTACTGTCAATTTCTAAAGGGCACAGTCTTCATCTTGGAAATGATTTAAGTTTCATTTCCAAGTGACAATTCAGGTAGCATACTTTCCTTTTCATCAACATGTAAAATGTGTATAATACATTGTGAGGAATTTTTCTTTCGGTCACATTAAACGTCGATGTTTTCTCAGATACTGCCAATGTCTGACATGTCCAGTGGAAGAGAAGAACGTTGCCATGCAGACCAAAGTGATGTACATAACAGAAGGCGCATTGGAACAGAAAAAGTACGTGATGCACGAAAATGACCAGTTTGGATCGGCGTCTGAGAATAGTAGCACTGTAGATGAGGAATTCACATTTTGAAGAATTGTAGAGATTCAAATCAATAAAATCATGACATAACAACACGCATTTTCATTTTTTCAAGTCTCATCTTATGTTGATCCCAGTAGTGAAAAATCTTATTCGTAATGCATGTTTTTCAATGATGCAATGTTGAACAACTATTGTTTATTTTTATTAGTACTTATTAGTACGAGTTCAATATAATCTAAAAGTATAATTTCTCATATTTTGTACTTTGACGAAGGCCGCCGAAGCAGTCGACACGTTAGTGAAGATATTTGAGTTTATCGTATCGGAGGCTTTCTTTTAATGGTGAATGAAACAACGATTCTCTTACCTAGGCACTTTAAAAGCTGCACGTTAATGATACTTTCCATAATCTTGGACACGATGCAGATTATATTTTCATATGGAGATCTGTTGCATAGAAAAGACTTTTATCCAATAAAACAGTGAACCGTTTGTGTTTTACTTTGATAGTTTTGCAACTTCATGGTTAATCCAATCGTACGCCCTGCTGAGATCAGTGAAGATTCTAATCGGGCATTTGCAGCCTCAGTAATTTTATTATCAAAATGTTGCTTATGTTAAAAAATGATAACAAATATTTTAGAAATAGTTGATTGCACAGGAATAGGTCTATAATCATTCAGCACTGAGGGATACCTTATTCTACCTTATATCAGAATCACTTAGCTGGTTTTTACCTTACTTGGAAGAATTCTAATGTACAGAAAGACAAATTTATCATGCAAACAAGTGGTCTTACTCTGTAAATAATAACAAACTTTAGAATCACTGCGGCCTTTTGAGAATATCTCCAACCTCCCTGGTAGGCAAGTCCGTTAGCAGTCGATCTCGGTGTCGTGAGATGAGCCGAGATGCTGTCAGGCAGTATCGTGTCCAGCTATCGTTGGGCCTACCGCCTGGCCCGTTTGGCCTTATCGCCTGTCCGACCCGTCATCGAGGCCTCAAACATGACGACGTGCCTCGACGGTTAGCGAGCTCTTCTCCGTTTGGTCCTTCGAAACGCCGGATAGGGACAGTGCTGTTGCCGCCTGAGCATCTTCGTCTAGTTCTAAGCTTTCGCGTTGGATTGTGAGTGTGTTGTTCTGTCTAGCTGGCCAAGATGAGGCAGACGCAAGCCAAGGCCGTAGCAGGCGTCACTCAGGTACGCAGTTGTTTTGACTCATTGTTGGGGATCATAACCAGAAAAAGTACATATATAATAGCAGGGATGTCGATACTGATATTGATGCCTTAAGTGGGGACTCGCATGGGAAGAAGAGTTGTTTTTATACTTGTGCGAAGCCCTTTTCTTAATTCCCCCCCTTCACGTGCAAAAAATATTTTTTAGGCAGATCATATAGAAAGTACGGCTCTATGTCCATACGAAGCTATTTTCCTGATATTTTGGTTACCAAAAAGATAAACAAGCATTCAAAATGACACCAAAAAAGTCAATATTCATGTGAGAATATCTATAAATTTTGCATCAAAAAAGCAAAAAGAACTTTGCACGAGTATAGGCCCGACCTTTTTCTATCATTTGCAAAAAAATCATTCCATTATCTTGAAAGATGAGATATTAGATCAAATTATATTTACCTTAAAGATTTAAGTCTCTAATATGCAAAAATGTCATATCAAAACTCAAATGAAATATTTATTAGAATTATTATTAAGCAAAGTAGTAATTGATCAAGTGAATAAAGTAATCATCATTGTGCAAAGTCATTAACTGATACATATAGTCAGTATTTGAAGATAACTTTTGCAAAATTTTTGTTGAGAAAGTAAATCATATTGAAGCACGTATTTGAGAAAAGACAAGCCACCTCAGTTGATGTGTTGTTCTTTGGATGTTATTTAATCGGAATATTGCGATATCTTGTATAAGATTCTATCACTTCTCTTTGAGGATAAGTAGATATGAATGATAAAAGCTCATCTTCTGCTTTCTTAATCAAATTGTGTGAAGCACTCCAGATACCCTTGAAAATTTTGTCTTGATATTTTTGTCGCTCTGGCAATACAAGATCGCTATCCCTGTTCTGTAATTTTTGAGATGAATATCCTTTTTGCTTGAATTGCTGTAGATTGCAGAATGAATGTACGCGGATTTGGAATTGTTGTTAAAATAAATGCTCAAACTCTCAATGAAATTTCCCACAATAGTAGAATATAAAATGGGTAGTGGAGAAAAATCTTCCTTAAAAGTAAAATGAGATAGAAACTATCTTCGTTCAATCATGTCACAGGAAAGGCTAACAAGATTTTAACGAATAATAGACGAATCTGCGAAAGAAAAAAGCCGAATAGTTTCATTGTAAAATTGTTATTGTACTCTCTAATATACTTTCACTCTTACTTTTCCATGTTCCTTAACTGTCTTTACTCATAACATAATAGCAAAATGATTTATTGAGTTTTAGTCAACATTGAAAAGTTGTGTTCTGTGAAAAGTGACACATGTGAAATCGTAAAATATATGTTGATTGAAATTTATTTTATTTTATTGTCTGGGGGCACTTATGAAGGGACAATGATATTTTTCTCCTCCCAGGATATTAAAAATGTATTTTTTCACCATGATAATTTTCTCTTTCCACATAAGGCTTTTGACCTTAACCATCTTGACGTGTTAAACACAAAGATTATTTTCGATATGGCATCAGACTTCGATCATTAATTTAAAAGGCTTCGAAAAAGTCTACAAGAAGGCGAAAAATTGTTTTCTGGGTGAGATACTTGACATTTGAGGGTCGTGAATTCTATTTCGTGGGTCGCAGAAAAGAATTCCAGATGTTGAAATTTGAAGAAAAAAATCTTTTGATAAATCATTTGTTCCTCAACACGATAATCAGTTGCTAGCTGCCATTGAAGACGTGATATCCGTTATACCAACTCCTAGTGTTATTAACCTGAATGACAAAATTACTTACTTATTCGAAAAGGATTTCGGCGCCTTCGAAAGGTAATAATGTGAACGTGATTGTACTCTGATTTGCCATAGAAAAAACCAGTACGTTCCGAACGCAGAGCGATTTTAAACAGCTATTCACCTCCGCTTCTAAATTTACTCATAAGATAATGTTGTATATCAATCTGCGAGAGTTAAAGAGCGGCCTTTCCGGCACGACAAACGTCCGCAGGTCGGGTCGCTGGTACTACAACTATACGCGCTCGTTCGACGAGCTGCTGCTGCCCGGTACTTACTACGTCACTCGTCGTCGTAAATTTCTGCCAGGAATGGAGCGACCGCCGCAAAACACCGTTCTGTCGTATACCAGGGTCGCCTGAAATATTTACGTAGGATCGATAACTAAATTCTAAGCTATAACTTGTGACTATGAATGTATATTCCTCATCTATTAAATGAACTGGAACTGGGTGACTATTAGTTCCTATCTATTACATTTTTACTTCAACAAATATTTTGAGCAATATTCTTTACAATATTATATTCACGGCCATTACCATTCGTTTACCACGACAACATGCTATAACCTTCTGGAAAAATATTAATATGAATAGAGACAACAAGAACCCTATTAAAATACTCGAGCCACGAGATCCAAGTTACGGGTTACTCGCTAAGAGATATAAGATACGAATTATGAGTTATCGGTAATGAGTTTTTGTTACGTGTTATGAGTTACGAGTTATGAGTTACGATATACAAGCTACGAGTTCCGAGTTATCGGTAACAAGTTACTAGTAAGTTACGAGTTACAAGTTACGAGTTACGAGTTACGAGTTACGAGTTACCAGTTACGAGTTACGAGTTACGAGTTACGAGTTACGAGTTACGAGTTACGAGTTACGAGTTACGAGTTACGAGTTACGAGTTACGAGTTACGAGTTACGAGATACGAGTTACGAGTTACGAGTTACGAGTTACGAGTTACGAGTTACGAGTTACGAGTTACGAGTTACGAGTTACGAGTTACGAGTTACGAGTTACGAGTTACGAGTTACGAGTTACGAGTTACGAGTTACGAGTTACGAGTTACGAGTTACGAGTTACGAGTTACGAGTTACGAGTTACGAGTTACGAGTTACGAGTTACGAGTTACGAGTTACGAGTTACGAGTTACGAGTTACGAGTTACGAGTTACGAGTTACGAGTTACGAGTTACGAGTTACGAGTTACGAGTTACGAGTTACGAGTTACGAGTTACGAGTTACGAGTTACGAGTTACGAGTTACGAGTTACGAGTTACGAGTTACGAGTTACGAGTTACGAGTTACGAGTTACGAGTTACGAGTTACGAGTTACGAGTTACGAGTTACGAGTTACGAGTTACGAGTTACGAGTTACGGGTTACGAGTTACGAGTTACGAGTTACGAGTTACGAGTTACGAGTTACGAGTTACGAGTTACGAGTTACGAGTTACGAGTTACGAGTTACGAGTTACGAGTTACGAGTTACGAGTTACGAGTTACGAGTTACGAGTTACGAGTTACGAGTTACGAGTTACGAGTTACGAGTTACGAGTTACGAGTTACGAGTTACGAGTTACGAGTTACGAGTTACGAGTTACGAGTTACGAGTTACGAGTTACGAGTTACGAGTTACGAGTTACGAGTTACGAGTTACGAGTTACGAGTTACGAGTTACGAGTTACGAGTTACGAGTTACGAGTTACGAGTTACGAGTTACGAGTTACGAGTTACGAGTTACGAGTTACGAGTTACGAGTTACGAGTTACGAGTTACGAGTTACGAGTTACGAGTTACGAGTTACGAGTTACGAGTTACGAGTTACGAGTTACGAGTTACGAGTTACGAGTTACGAGTTACGAGTTACGAGTTACGAGTTACGAGTTACGAGTTACGAGTTACGAGTTACGAGTTACGAGTTACGAGTTACGAGTTACGAGTTACGAGTTACGAGTTACGAGTTCCGACTTATCGTCAAAAAGTCGTACTTTTGTGGTAAGAAATTGAACACATTTTATATTAGTTGAGCTTTTTTTTTTGCTCTTCACGTATTTCAATGGTCCAAAGTATATATTATACCATGCCAAACTTGACTCATAATACAGTTTTTTCTTATTAGGTAGCTAACTCCTACATATGCGTATTTCTGTAGTACACGTAGATTCTAGCTATTTATCAGGATGTATACTGCACATTAAATGACTTCAGTTCCCTGTTATTGATCTGTAGGTGATCTATCCCTAGGAAACAAAAAAGGATCAAACACGGCCTTCTAACTTTTAAAAATATGAAGCGAGTAGGCAATAACAACTAGATAACCTCAACCGTCAGATGGAAGGAAAAACTGATTTTCCTTAGAATCACAGTTGTGGGGTAACAACTTTTCCGCTTAGGTTGAAGGACTCGCAAGTCGGTCGGTTATTGTAATGCTTCGTGGTAAGTAAGAGAGATGTAACTCTGAGCTCTGACATTTAGGATAATGAAACTGAGATAGGTTCTGTCAATTTTCTTAGGAGTTCATCAAATACGCCTTTTTAATTTGTTACAACTTCTGTATGAGCTTTTTTGCTTGGAAATAATGTGGAGCAGCTCGCAAACATATCAAAGCGGTAAAAAATTTAAAATGAGGGAAAATGCAGATCATATGTTTGGAAAAATATTCTAGAATTCTGAGAGAGTCTGTTGTATTTGATTTACAGCGACATCCCTTCTTCTTCGTAAACACTATTTATGATGTACCGTTATCTTGACTCATTCACATCAGAAGCTGACAACTGGTATTAACTGTATGCTCTCCACTATGTATCAGACCACCCAATCGCTCTCTACAGTTAGATCGCCAGGCTATAGTGACGAGTCTAGGCTAAAGACGAAGCATCTATGTCTATGCATAGTGGAGAGCATACACTTAAATATCAGTTATCAGCTTCTGATGTGAATCAGCATGCACTGAATTTACTTAGTTTTATTTTTGGAGCAAGGCTATATACCAAACGTAACTTTGTATATGAGGGGTGTTTTTCTATACTGAGTTTAGTAAAGTAAAACACATCGCCTAATGAATAGAATCAGCGGAAAGAAGTCTTTGCACACTCGTGATAAATGGAAAATCACTTGATTGAGTAGTTTGACAGATGGACAGTACGTTGACTAGTATTTTCTATCACTAACATGAAATTTACAACAATTTAGAATATTCAAATTGAGAAAATCAGCACATAATTAATTTTGTTATAACCAAACTTCTCCTTATATGAATTTCCATGAACCCATTATTTCATTTATAGAGTATGATGAACTCATAAAAAGCAATCAAGGTTGAATATACTGTTCACGTACTATATATCCGAATTTGTTTTTTTATTGTAGTTGCAATGCATTCATCTACGTCAAAACAATTATCGTTGAATATCGACCACATTCGATAAAAAACGACCATTTCTGTTATATCACTATACTCAGGAAAACAATTCATATTTACAATTAAGTTTGCATATTCCTAGCAAGTAAAATAATATTAACAATAATTTTATAGCATATCGGGAAGACATATACCCTCTCACAGTTCTTCTGAAGTGCGAAAGCCGTTCTACCTTTGTCAGAGATAAACTATTATAAGAAAATCAATTTATCAAAAGGTATATACCCCCATATGAGGCGGTACCATTTTACTCAAAAATGTTTCTGTTTATTGATGTATTTTGTACATTTCATCCATTTCTAAATAGAAAAATCCTTGATGCTACTCCCCGAACCATCGGTACCACTTGGATAGAAGTACCACTCGGAACAGGTGGGAGGGCGACTCGCCGTCTACTTCGCGGTACCACAGCTATACACCGCGGGTACCGTAGCCGAATTGTATAGACAAGCTCTCGGTGCCGCGGTACTACTCGGCGTCCCATCTTCCGCATCTCTTGGGTGTTTCGGGTACTGCCTGCAAGCGAAAGTGCCGTCCCCGCACGAGATGCGCTCTGTGACACAGTGACCTATTAGGGCTGCACTTCATCCTATCGTCGCACGGTTTTACTTTCATTCGAGTGCGTGGGTACTACTTTCGATCAGATATTAGAAGGTTAGTAGCTATGACCAAATATCAAATGGTTTCCGTTGATTTTTTATATATTTTTTCATCTAACTAAGGTTACTAATATTTTATTTGAAGGTCTTGGGCCTGGGTACCACATGTACTACTTTCAATCGCGCATTGGAAGGGTAGTACCACAACCAAATATCAACTGCTGAGCTCTGATTCTGTCCTATGGCATTTTTTATGCTATTGCTTTTTTTGGAAGGCATTATGATGGGTACTACCTTCAATTATATATTTGAGAGCAGTATCCATGACCAACGATCAAATAGTTCAACTGATTTTTTTTTAATTTTTTTTTTCTATGAAAATCAGGTTACTCTTCTTTTATTGTAAGGCCATGGGCCAGGGTACTACATATACTACTTTCAATCACATATTGGAAGTGTAGTTCCGCGACCAAATACCAAATGCTTAGTTCTGATTCCTTCCTACGGCATTTTTTTATGGGACTGCTGTTTTTTGGAAGGACTTAGGATGGGTACTACATGTACTAACTTTAATCATATATTAGAAGAGCAGTATCCATGATCAAAGTCTAAATGTTCTATTCTGATTTTTGATATGGTATTTTTTATGAAAACGGGATAATTGATTTTTTTTGGAAGACCTCCAGTCTCATGAAACCTGGGTAGACTACTCAAACATTTTTTCAATAAAATTATTTCATGGCAATTTGTTGTTTAATCATTATTAATGCAGGAACAACTCGAATTTTAATGCATTGTGTTTAGTTTAGGCAATAATTTGTTTGTAGTCCTATATTTGAAATGATAGTTTAATTGTATCATTCGGAATCTTTATACATATAATATTATTATCTTATCTGAAAATAGGGCGCCTTCAGAATTAGTTATTCTAATTTATGAAAAATTCAAGCGATTCACATGGAAATTGTTTAAATATTTAGGAACCTTGTGATTAAGGAGTTATCTATTCTGATCTAAACAAGGCTAAATGGTCAAGGTAATATAATCTGGAGGTAAAAAATATTTTATATTATTTGGCTTATGCAATGTGCACTTGCAAGTGAGAAGTCTAGTAATCACAAAAAAATAGGGAGGACTTGAAGGGAATATTCGAATCAGGATGGTCACATTTGATTGTTCCATACCTGACCTAATGGAGATCCACGAGGGCACTTGATGTCTTGCACCTTCCAAATGGATTTTTTAACCTACTTCAAATAAGGAGGATGTTCTCTATTCGGTAATATATATTCAAATGCTTGGTAGCTCAGAACTCGTTATTTATATATCAATTTGGAAAATCAATTATTCAGTTTAGAGTTGTAACATCTGTTCTAAAAAAGTAGTTTTGATTTAAATCTTCATTGACATAACCAATCACTCATATTCACACGTTAAAAGGTACTTGATATGTAAAAAATCCGCAATACATCCGAACGCATAACCTGAATGAAAAAGTGCAGTTTTCAGCTGAATGCTTGTTTTAGTGATCTAGGTTATAAACGAAATAGATTTTCAAAAATGATATATTAGAAAAATATTCCTATTAAGAAACCAGACGATTTGAATTGTTAAAGTCGTTACTGACATAAAAAAATGCAAATAGGTTTCACAAATACTTAGCACATCGTTAGCGGCTTTCTCTCCAGTTCATCATAATTTATATTACTTATTATACCCTTGGCTTACACTCTTCCTTGTAACTCATGTGACAAAGTGTTTCAAGACATCTCCGAAAATTAATAAAATATTGTAAAAATGTCTAACAATCAACCATGAATTGTCTAGGTCACCATTCTTGACTGCGAAAATAAGATTTCTATCATTTTCAATTCCTGTGTGTAGGTATGTCTAGCATCTTATCTTTTCCGATATATTTTGCTGTTTCATGACATAGACATCCCAAAAAATCACGTCACTTCATTTCCGTCGGTATGTCAAGCAGATTCACTTTGTATTTCAATATGTTGATCGCATCTAAGAACTATTAATACAATTGAAGTTAGTTTTAGAAATCTAGGTCGTTTCTCAAATCATAAAATTCAAAAGAACAAATCACAGCGTCAATCTACTTGACGCCATTTTTTTAGGTAACAATTTTTTCTACTATAAAGGTATATTTCTCAACCAGTCTTATCTACATAACTTTATAAAAAGAGGTTTTCAGTGATTGTTGTGTCTCATACTATCATTAAGTTACGTGTACCCATAAAATAAGCTTTTCATTATCATTTTTTCCAGTAAACTATATGAAAAAGAATTTTAATAACAGCTTTCGTTCGAGTTTTGCCTTCGTCACTTCCTATATTATATTTGTGGGAACTATGCCAAGCACAAAAAATATTCTCTCATTATACAGGGCGATGTGAAAATATGGAACCTTTTAAATTACTAACTCAAAATACTGTTAACGATGTTTCCATCTATATAGTTTAGAAGCACAATCTTGATTAAGAGCTCATGTAAATAGTTGTCTTTTCCTCAGCTTCTGTTTTGATCTCACAATTGGAAAATCTTCCTTCAATTTTTCGAAGCATCGGAAGTGGATCTGGTGAGGATATGGGAGTTACCCCCAGTGTTTGCTGTACTAGACTGTGGGGGTCCTTTTCAAGGTCAGGCGCATCCATCAGACGTATTGCTTTTTCTGCATTGTGCCCAGCAGCTTCAGGTAGCGCTTCAGAGCACACCCCCACACAACCAAGCAGTATTCCAGAGATAGTCTGATCTGAACCTTGTAGAGTAGTTGTATGTAGCTGTTCTGGGGAATACAATTTTTTGTTGACGAAGAGAATCCTCAGCTCGAGATGCCTACCTAGCATGATCCAGCTAAGACATGTTATTGTTGGTGTTATTCGCCAGAAGCCAGAAGGTAGATGATTGAAGTTCCTCCATCTCCATGGTAGGCAGACCATGTGATTTTATTTTCATAACAGTTTTCTACCAACTTCAAACAATTGTTATAGTACATTTGGTTTGTTTTTCCTGCGACGACTTTCCTTTCCTCCTTAAAAAGCTTTTTGTGTACCTCACGACGAAGTGTTGCAGTTTGCTATCAATGAGATTTTTGAAGAATTGCTATGCTATAACCTCAAGTTATTATGTTGAAATATTCAAGTAACTTAGGGTGGTCAACCACATTGGAAGTTTTCGGTAATCTCTAAAGCTGTTAGGACACTTCTTAGTTCATATTTGAATTACTACAAATAAAAATAGACACCTTTTTGTATTTCACCTTGTAGAGCGTTGCTTATGCTTAGTGGATGAGAACCTTCATAATTTATAATAGTAATTACCTGGCGTAGAAGAAAAACTAATTAAATCGTTATCTCCCGTCTTATATAAACTGAAGAAAAACTGAGAGTATGCGTTTTGGATTATCATCATAATAATTTCCTATGTTAACACATTAACGTCTCTTTGACTTTGAAGAGAAAAAAGCCATTAAAATTCAGTGACAAACTATCTGTCATAGTCAGGTAATGACAGAACGTATCGAGGATCTTAAGAGGGTACTCTACTTAGAATAAAAGACCTCTTGCATGGGCTTACAATATTTCGTTTTTAGCCTTCATTTTCCAAGATAATCGAAAAAATTTTTCTTGGAAATGATAGAGAGAGGTTGATTCTACAGTTGTGTGAAGCCTTTTTTCAATTTTTGATACAACATTTTAGATATATGTTGCAAGGGTGCTCGTATCAGCGGTGAAAATATCTTCATCTACGGTGTCACAATATTTTGTTTGAAGCGCTTGGTTTTGAACATATTAAAAATATTTTTCATGCAAATCATAGAGAAAGGAGGGATCTGTGCACATGTGAAGACCTTTGAAGTAAGTAAAAAATGTCAATATTCATGTGACAATATCAAAAATTTTATAAAAAAAATTTCAAAAAGGGTTTTGCAAGTATATGGAACCAACCTTTCTCTATCATTTCCGAAAAAAAAAAATGTTCAATTATCTTAAAAAAAGAGCGCTGAAAAAGAAATATTGGAAACCCATGCGAAACGCCTTTTATTCTAGGTAGAGTATCCTGATTTGATACATGAAGTAGCAAAAACTTTTTCTGTGGAGTGAAAAAATGCAAGCAATCAAGCATCGAAGCACCATAAACATTCAAATGTACTGAAATTATATATTCATATCTAGTTTAACGATAACATTAGGCAAATCAAAGTAATTAACTTCAAAGATAACTATTGAAGCATGCTAAAAAAGGAACCGTTGTACTGTCAGATGAATAAGGTGCTCAAAGAGAAATTTGACATATATATTTCACTTTCATTTAGTTTTTGTTCTATCAGTAAAAGTAAATAGTGAGGTAAATGAATAAGGTCATTCTTATACAGAGTGATTACGGTCCAGTGCTTAATTTGCTCCTACTCATCTGCATGACAGGATCATAATTTTGTTCAATTCAGCATGTACATTCGACATATGTGATACGGTATCCTCATATAGACAAAATTAAAGATGTCAGATTTGGGTAAAATGAAATAATTTCCATTTTTTTCAGAATAAAGGAGAATATTTTGAACAAAACTCAGCTATCTTTCAGGTTGATAGAGTAAGACCAAAGAATATATATCAATACCTTTTGATCTTAAATATACTCTTAAAAGGTGTGGCATTTAGAACTGTATCCCAGTCTGGTTAGACATTTAAAGAATTTTTAGGAAACTTCAAGGACAAAGTTGACAAAATTGATGATAGGTGTGAAGTATACGAAATTACATAGGACAAACTAATATACGGTAGAACAAAAAAGTGAAGTGTGGCACAAATAGTTCAATAGTGAACATATGAAATATTTAAGCAATTTAAAATTAGTTCTATTGTGTTGCAAACTTTAAGAAGCTGAGGGCAAGTGTCTAGAGATAGCGAAGCAAATAAACAATGTAATGAATAAGAATATGGGTCTTATCTCTAACAGTTTGCTTCCTAAAGATGACGTATCCAGAGCCAGATTAATCATTAGGCAGAGTATGCAACTGCCTAGGGGCCCTGCTTCGACTAGAGGTCTGTGCACGCACCAGGAAAAAAACGTTTCTTCGAACGAACATTTTATTCGAAAATTTGTATGTAATTCCTCAAAAACCATATTAATGCATCATTCATCATCATGACAATCGATGATATATTTCATACATACAGATCCATCAAGATTAAATTCAAAATAACCATGTTGCTTCTCATTTCTGCCCTATCATGAGACCTGAAGTGAAGTCGATCATTTGGAAGTTACTCACATCCCTTCATCAACTTGAAAAGACGTGATTGCATTGCCTAGGTACGCGGACAGGGTTAATCCGGCCCTGGATGTGTCTACCTGAACTATCCTTCTGACATGTAACTGATTGGAGATAAATGTTACGGTTGATAGCACCCCTGTAGATGCTAACGTAATTAGCGAAACGTGTTTCTGGTATCTCAAAAATAATGGTTTGGCGAGTGATAAAGCTGTGTAATTTTTTTGGTTTTACCTTCTACGTCAATAGACATGGCGATTTCTACAATTGGTACAAACGTCAAACATTTTGAGAACGTGTGTACCCAGTGTATATAACATGTATAATGGCGTGCTTTGTACCAACATCATGCTTATTACACATTTGTTGTTCCGGTATAACCTGAAGGAATTATTTGTAACGCATAAAGTAAGCTTCAAAACAGCTTGTATATACCCAAAAACTCATGTAAAACGAATTTATGCAATTGAAATATTTGCTAAGCATAATCGGTTTCATGACCAGTTGCAATAAAATGCAGATTTCAAAAATTATTTGTATTGTTACAAAAATAATAATTCCATTAATCTATGAGTCAGAATGGTACTGATCAAAAGACAATTTCTTCACCCCTTTTTTCGATTTCTCTGTGATTTTTTTACTTTCATCTCCATCTGTATGTCTATCCAATGATTCGGATTTTGAGAAGTTTTTGGACGTTTCCACGATTTTCAAAATGACTCCGGAATTACTCTGTACTTGTTAGACACATTTCATTTAGCGTATGATCTCCACTATGCATCAGACCTGCTATAGACATGCATGTTTCGTCTTTAGCCTAGACTCGTTAGTATAGCCTGGCGGTCTAACTATAGAGAGCGAGTAGTCAAAGGTGTGATAGCAACATCAACTCATCTCTTAGTGTCGCCCTTCATGGGGACGCCCATAGGCAGCTTACGAAATCAAAGTTCCTAATACCTGACGAGTCTAGGCTAAAGACGGAACATGCATGTCTGATGCATAATGGAGAGCACACACTCAATATTATTGTCACCTTCTGTACACTGTAAAAGTGTTCACGAAGAACAAGGGGTTGTCGCTGTAAATCAGTTCATCCTTGTTGACAGATGTGGTAAGGGACATCGGTTGCCACTTCAAGGCAGTCCAGGTGTTAGAACCTTTGACTTCGCGGAGGATACTTGGAGATCAGTCGACATTTCATTCATTCAAATCGCAAAAGTGATTCTCAATAGCTATGGACTATGGAAATGTAAACCATAGATTACTTAAATTACTTAAAAATTATTTATATAATTCATCCAAAACTTGCAAAATTTTGAAATCATAAGTTTGAAAAGTTTTCAATATTTTTATAAAGTGATATTCTACTATCAACAGTTGCAAAATCCAAATCCTTATTGACAAATCAATAGCATTGTGTGGAAAGGAGAGTGCCAACCTTCTAGAGACCTTATTTATTTTAAATTTGTTTCTGCAATAATTAATCCCCTGGAAGAACCAGTCTATAACTCTGAAAATGTATCGCCTTGTATATTCACAAATTATCCATATTATTTTTAAAGCTTTTACTTTTGATTTCTTCAGTTTGCAATGCTTCTGTAACTGCTGATTATTCTTATTTTCCTCTAACGTTTCTTGCCGGCACTTTCCCTGTGTCAGGATCTGTTATATAATAGCCCAGTGTACACCGTGCGACAAAATCAACGATTAATACAGTTCAAAATTATTGGGGTAGCAGATACAGAAGATGGTATAGCTAGCTTCATAGTAGAACAATATTTTAATGTATGTGGGGATGAATGTAGGACATAAATGATTTGATGTTAGTTAGATAATCAAATACTGTCATCTGATAGCAATTTAAATATAATTAGTATTTTAGTCTTTAAATGATACGATTTTACATGACCTGGGAAATTATAAGCGTCCGGTACTGAAAACAAATTCAAAAATGATATATTTTCCTGTCGCTCCCGGCTTGCCAGGTTGCTATGTTAACACTCAGTTTCACAAATGAAACTCTTTCTTTCAGTGACGCGTTTAGATTTATATTTAAATCATCGTCGGACTGTTAGATTTGACTGCCAACAAGGCTACCCAGATTACTTGCCAACTAACTAACTAGTCCTATCATGGATACAAAACTAGAGCTCTCAAATCTAGCGTACTATTTATCCTTTCTAGCTATTTTTTATTAAATTATTTTTTTCCTTTCTTGTGTCTGTCTTAGGTGATTTTTTTTGACGATTGCGTTCCTTTAGATATTTCATATGATAAATTATTTTATTTCTTAAGATATTTCAGGTTTTCAGATATTTCATTCCCTAAGATATTTTATTCTTCTTAATACATTCTATAACTTAAGATATTTCAGGAGTGAGTTAACCTAGATCCTGGACCTGGATGGTGTTTTTTGAAGGCACTTGTATGTTCTCTGTACCTTCTACTAGATACTAATTATAAAGTTGGCAACGACAATAGAATGAGTATACTCCATACTTGTAATGAAATACTCGATTTAAACTTCATGGAAACATTAGAGATCTACGAATATCTGCGACTTCATTGTAGTAAATGAACAGACTGTTTTTTTAAACTCAATTTTTATCGATACACTACAATAAGTTTCCATCTCTTTGTATTCTAGGTCAACTTACTCCTTAAATTTCTTAAGTTATATAATGTATTAGGAATAATGAAATAGCTTAAGCAATGAAATATCTTAAAACTTGAAATATCTTAAGAAATAAAATAGTTTTTATCACATCATATATCTTAAGGACATTTTTACGGCGATATTTAAGGTTTTTTAGGGGTTTCCCTCAACACTAGTGTAAATGCAGTCACCAAAAAAATATTTCCCCTAATACAGACAGAACAAAGGAAAAAATAATTTAATAGAAAAATAAATAGCTAGACAGGATAGATAGTATGCTAGATCTGAGAGCTCTAGTTTTGTATCCATGATAGGATTAGTTAGTTAGTTGGCAAGTAATCTGGGTAGCTCTGTTAACAGTCAAATCTGACAGTCCGACGATGATTTAAATATAAATCGAAACGCGTCACAGAGAGGAAGAGTTTTATTTGTGAAACTGTGTGTTAATTACACAACCTTTTATCTACATGATGGAAGAGTTTGATCAAGTAAAAGCATCTACAATCTACATGACTAGCTACTGTATTCTACCTATATAAGTAGAAATATATAATTAAATGTTATATTAGCCTTCACGTGCAGTGATGAGTTTTGAAAAACTCGTGAATTTTGGAATTTCGTTGAATCATGATATAGTATGATTCAAATCTTCACTTTCAAAGTATTTTTTAGAGTAATTCATCGTGAAATATTTCGTGAATAAAGATAACGAGGAGCGAGTTTATTTAGTATGAATCCACGGAATAAATATGCGGTTATGTGAAAATATCACAATGGCATTCCTTTCAAATTACATAACGATATGATAATGACCACTCGCGGATTATACAGATGAGTTTCCACATGACTGACTGTCCACCGTTTCCCGCCAACTTGATTTGTACCAATTCCTGGATTGAACGGAATAGTATACAATGTTCGCGATATAACATCAAACTGAATCAATTCGCTTAAACTCCTTCATCTTCTATTTCTATTCCTATATCTATTTAACAAAAGATATATCAAATTAACAAAATTTCAAATAAAAAATCCTCTGCAGAAACTAAAACTATACATATAACAAATAATACGTAAAAAAATAACTAGATTTGTCTCTCCCTACCTAAATGAATATCTAAATGGATCCAGATCAATATTATTGATAGTTCGCGACAGTTTAAGTAGGATGAATTATAACACTTAGTCGGAAGTTCTATTTGAACAAAATTGGGCATCTCGGTTTCAAGAAGAAAAGTATTTTTAATCACTTTAATCTTTGAAGCATCGACTGTCAAATTGACTGTTTGCAATGTACACAAAGGCTACTTGTAAAGTAGCAGTAGTAACAAGATTCCTAATATATTTCCCAATCTCTATAATGTTTCCATGAAATTTAAATCGCGTATTTGATTTACCACTGTTAGTCGTGGATAGTATGAGTTTCACCAAGTAAGAGCATCTGCAATCTAAAACAAATGCTTTTTTCCTGCTTACTTTGAAAATACCATATACTACGAATATATACGATAAAGTGATTCTGTTACTGCCAATCCATGATTTATCATTACCATATCTCTACGAATATGTCATTAGAAAGGAACGTAATTGTATTATTTCACACAATCACACGTTTATTTGGCAGACTCATACAAATTAAATTCCCTTTTCAATCGTTATCAACAAAATATTTCATGTTTGACATTCTTAAACAGACGATAATACTTCTATTTATAATTGATTCTAGAAAATTATCAGAACAATATTTACATAAACTGATCGATATGCCGTTATTTTTGTTGAAGAAATCTATTATCGCTCCTTCTAGGTAGCTTTATAAGGAAGATTTGAGAAATGAAATTGTATTACAACTTCAAACTTTTTAAGTAATAATTAGAAAATGTATGGAAAAAATGTGTCGTCAGTGGTTATTGAACCTACATGTCCTGCATTCTAGACAGACGCTCGCGCATTTCTTCCTTGCCTGTCCGCCTTGATTTTGAAATGACATCTAGTGGCCAGTGACTGATACTATATTCAATCGAATTGCCGTAATGTAACCATCGTTGAGCCTAAGATTTCTTAGGTTTCCACAACTATAATTTATTTATGGATAATCCCTCGCAAAGTCATAAAGCCCATCGCCCTCCATAAAAACTTATTTCAATTATTCTCTTCGTAATTTACTGAACTGATTCTTGCCAACAGCCATCCTTAGAAAGCCCAGTTTCTATAATCATTAATTACCAAAAATACATAAGTAAGACTGATATAGAAAACATATTAAGATGAAATGGCAAGAACCTATTGGACTCATATCGTTATTTTTTATAATATATAAAATATTCGAAAACGTTTTCAAAACAACAGTAACATTATCGTTAATAACATTTCCGTCCTAGACATAAATAATAAGGTTATAATCGTAACGCAGAAATTTATCTCAATTATAACCAGGCGACAAAAAAATTGCTGTTATCAAGCCATTATCACACAAATTGGTGTACTAATAAAAGCCAAGTGCTCTTTAATTTTGCATATTCTCACAAATAGATTTCATTACATATTGTTTTTGATTTTTCAAAATGGTGTTTTTTTGTATGTTTAATATAATTAAACTATTAAAGTTTTAGGGTATAATCTGCCATTGCGAGATGTTATTCATAAAAAGGCCAAGTGTATCGTGCAGAGTATGTACTTAAATTTGTATCACGTATTTGGGTTTTGTACTTGATGTTACACAATTGAAATACCAATAATATTCCTTTTATCAAGGATGCTATGGAACGCAGACAGTTGAACGAGGGTAAAGGTGATTACTAGCACATACGTGTATGAATTAATAGCGAATGCGTCTATAGAATACAGCAAACACCATCAATTTTAACACTTTTACCACGAACCAAGGTGAGGATGGCTCTCGACCTTATTAGTTATTGCCATAACAATAAAACTAAATAATCGCTTCAAAGGCAGATCGATGCCAGTGATGTTACGCAACAATGGGAGAATAACAGAATTAATTAACCACACGGCGTTATTGCATTGGGAATATAAAAAACACGTTTATTTGTATTATTTGCAAATGATTTTGCTGTTGTCTTTCGCCGTATATGGGATCTTATGGATGTCTTTTTTTACTTCCAACGTCAATAGGCAGGGAATTATAGTAGTCGCAAAAAATCGAATTCAAGGAATGTGTTTTCTTTATGCTTCATGCCTCACGAAAAACCAAAAATTGGGGGCAACTAGTGTACCAAAATTACCATGGATCTGATAACCTTCCCATTGAACTTCCGTAGATCTCTAGTGTATTGATTTTCGTTCCACAATGAACTTCGCTATCGCTTGCCACATCCGTGGTTTGCTCTTTCACCATTTCTAGAATTTCCTGCCAGTCCACTCATCTATGGACTGTCTAACGCCTCTGCGACATGGTTTTCCCACAGCAGCGCCCTAATGCTTCTGGATAGAATCCTCACCTTCCAAAATATCGAAGGAGCCTCTTTCGAAGCTCGTCCTTTGGGAGAACCTTGGCGTTGTAGAATGAGCTGCCGGGGAGTTTGCTCCCTGATGGTCACAAGCTACAGCGTTCCCAGGGTAATGTAAATAGACGTTTATTCTCTCGCAGTGCTTCTGAAGTTCAGTCTTTCTGCCTTTACAAGAGTTATCTATATAAAAAAGAAGTCTTCTGGGCCTATAGGGTTTTTGAACACACATTCTGGAATGACTTGAAGTCGATTAATGATGTTACTCAGGGTGTTATTCATAGTCCGTAACTTAAGTAGTGGATAAGGATTCATTATCTGATTTACAGTCCAAGTTTAAGGCCCTCTTTTATGAGATAGCACAAGAAACATAGGGTAAAATGGGAAGTAAGTTTGGAATAGCAAAATTTCCTGTCTCTATCAATACAGTTTCTTTCCGTTGTTTATCCATTCTTCTCCTTCGTGTCATCTCTATTTTGGGCTACCATCACAGCTAACTTTATTTTAGATGCTACGGCCTGAACAACTCGACAGAATTGCATGTGTACCACTGTCTCAAATGGCTCAACCAAGAAGTGCCTCTTCTTCCTTTGCTTGTCCTTTCCTGTATCTTGTTACGTGTAATAATCTGTAAAAAAGTTTGTTTTCCCCTTCATCAAGCAGTCCAGATATTGCCTTTCGTATCTTCATGGTGTTTGAAATTCCATTCTTTTTTCCCATTCTCTCGATTACTTCAGCATTAGAGATATTATATATGTCCATTTAATCTTAAAAATTTTCCTATATACTCACATTTCAAATGCCTCCAGGCCTGCTTCCATCTCATAATGCAGCCTAGGAAGCATGCATTCCAGTATCCTGACATTTAGATGCGAACCAAGATTCTTACCACAAAGTACCTTCCGAATTTTTTCAGTATACTCACTCTTTTCATTAACATTTGTTGCTAAACATTTATATTCATAATAATTAAATTACTAGAACTTTTTAACAATATATGGAGACAGGGCACCTACCCAAAGCAGTGGCAAGAAGCGATCATTATTCCTATTCCAAAATCAAGTAAAGACAGTAAAGATCCCGGGAATTATCGTCCGATATCCTTAACGTGTTGCCTAAGTAAAATCTTAGAAAAAATTATAAATTACAGACTGATGTGGTATCTAGAAAAACATAGTCTGTTATCCAACCACCAAATGGGCTATCGTAGATACAGATCAACAATAGACCAGCTTGTTTATATCGAAGCCGCTATCCAAAAGAGCTTTGCTGAAAGACAACATACAGTAGCAGTATCTTTCGACATCGAAAAAGCCTATGACACAACATGGCGATTTGGAATTCTAAAAACGCTTCATTCATGGGGAATAAGAGGATACCTACCAAAATTTATTGCTAGCTTCCTTGAAAATAGAGAATTCAAGGTACGTATCGGAAAAGAGTTTTCAGCCACTTATCCGCAGGAAAACGGTATACCTCAAGGATCAACCCTAAGCGTAACACTCTTCCTCATAGCCATAAATAAGCTTATCGAATCGATCCCAGCCGGAGTGGGAAAATGTATCTATGTGGACGATCTAACTATATTTTTTACTGCAGAAAATATGAATGATATAGAAAATACCTTACAAGGAACTATAAACTGTTTGGTTGTTGAGGCTGAAAATATGGGTTTCACCTTTTCTTCGCAGAAAACAGTATCCGTCCATTTCTGCAGGCTCAGGAAAACCCATGAGCACCCAAAACTTACTTTGAAAGGTGTTCAAATTGAAATTAAACGTCACACGAAGATACTAGGCATAACGTTGGATGAAAAACTTTATTGGAAGGATCACATAAGCGACATCACTAACAGAAGTAAAAAGGCCCTGAATGTTATTAAGTGTCTCTCGAATATTTGCTGGGGAGCAGAGAGGGAGGTACTACTGTCACTGTATAAAGCAATAGTTTTATCCAAAATCGAATATGGTATAATAGTGTATTCAGCAGCAAGACGTTCTCATATGAACAAACTAGAACGAATACATAAGGAAGGTATACGATTATGTATCGGTGCTTTCCGCACGTCGCCGAATTCATCTGTCTTTTGCGAAGCCGGCATTCCTCCCTTAAAATATAGGATACAACAGTTACTTTCAAACTACGCTGTAAAAATCTGGGCACAACCACAACATCTAAATCACGATATAATTTTCGATGAAGAAGAACGTGTAACATATCAGTCCAGACCTACCATTACAAAACCTGCTGGAGCCCGTATCCATAATATACTAGAGGAGATACAAACTGATATACCTCCTTCGCATAACCTTACATACACCAAATGCCCTGTATGGAATCTGTTATCCCCAGAAATCAACCTTGAAGGTACCAAATATAAAAAAGGAAACACCAACCCGACGCTTTACAAACAGCACTTCCTTGATATAATACATAATAATCACCCAAATGTCAATAAAATCATCTATACGGATGGGTCTAAAAGCAACAGTGGTGTGGGGTGTGCTTTAACAACTTTAGAGGAGACACGCAAATGGCGTTTAAGTCCAATGTCCTCAATATTTTCTGCAGAACTGTATGCAATACTCCAAGCACTCAAGTATACCACAGAACAAGAACAGGGTCTGTATATAATCTGCAGTGACTCTATGAGTTCACTTCTAGCAATATCCAATAAATTTAGCAGGAACCCTTTAGTACAAGAGATTCTTCTAACTATGTATCAAATCCAACTGAGAAATTCACAAATAATATATATTTGGACCCCAGCACATGTAGGAATTTACGGAAATGAAATCGCAGACTTAGCTGCCAAAGAAGCTACAGAAGAAGAGTACTTCAACATACCAGTGTTACCTGACGATATGAAGAAATATCTTAAAGCTAAGGTACTCGAGCAATGGCAGCAAGAATGGAACTGCGACACTAGTCAACTGAAGGTAGTGAAGCCATCTATAAGTGCATGGAAACTACCCTCAGATCTTAACCGTAGAGAACAGTGCACATTAACGCGCCTCCGTATAGGACATACCTTCGTAACGCACCGTTTCCTGCTCATTAGAGATCGAGCTCCACAGTGCGATTTTTGTGGACACAACCTTACTCGAGACCATATCGTCCTACATTGTCCTGCTTATGCTTCCTCCCGACAAGCCCACAATATATCAGAAGACCTGCAACTCTGCCTCACCAACTCAGAATACATTCGCAATACTCTATGCTTCCTTAGAGCCATCAATTTTTTCAGAAAAATATAAAATTTACACCTACCTGTGTGTGCTTACACTGACCAACTTATTTCCACCTCAACAGTAACTCTTTCATTACCTATTTTTTATTTTGGCGAAATATAAACACTTCCAGCTGCGGCTAATAACCATAGCAGTTGATGCCGCAAAATTAAAAAAAAAAAAAAAAAAAAAAAAAAAAAAAATAATAATAATAATAATAATAATAATAATAATAATAATGTCTTTATTATGCTATTCATAGTACAAACGGCGAAGTTTAGCCTCAACGGCTACTCTACTTAACCGGTATTGCTCGACCTTTCCTATTGCCTATCCTTTAATCCATAAACTCTTTTGTTGTTGAGGTGAATCCGTTTTTATAATAAGTTTAGACTTTTTGACATTTCCCGTGAAGCCACTTTCTTCACTCCACTATACCATCTTATCCAGTCTCAGAAGGACTGCTAATTATTCAGTGATAAGAATGGTGTCATCTGCATATCATGCTACGGGTTCCTTGAGATCCAAGGAATCCTTAAAAAGCGTCTATAAATATTACCCCTAAAAAATGAATAAAAAAATATAATTTGTCTCAATTGTTGCAGGTTTTGAGGCAAACCAAGATGGCGAAAGCGGACAAGAAGAAGAAAATGTCCGAGAAAGGGGGAGGCCTGCATAAACCCTCCAACGACTCAAAAGCCGTCAACATCGACTCGATGACATGGAAGGAACGGTACGACTTCCTGGTGGAGAACATTACCGTAGAGCCAATGCTGGCATGCTACATCATCCCCAGCGTGTTAGCTAGTCTCGCCACGCAGAACTTAAACTTGGAGAAGGCTTGTCGGGTCAACCTTGGATATTCTCAGGAGGTATGCAGTGTCAACTTTTTCTGTGTATTGTCCAATGACCTAATGTAAAACATCAGGGAAAACCCTGGATCCTTGACCACCTGATTTTCCTAGCCTTTGACCAATCTTGAAGTTAAGAATACATCAAAAATATTGCAGGTTTGTGACGCTTTGACAGCAAGAAGAACACAGAATTACACCATGGAAGAGAAACACGTACAGCAATTAGTGGCGTCAATGGGAGTTTGGAAGACGATGTTACAAAGCGCGTTACCAGCATTCCTGATCATGTTTGTAGGCTCCTGGAGTGACAGGTAACAAAAATAACAAGAAACATAATCCTCCCTTAGTGGGCAAATGCCACCCTGTTTTTGGCAGGATGCTTCCCACGTCCCACTTCCCCATTTCTCCTTTCGCCTTTCATCGTACTACTGCGCCTTTCCTCTTCACCCCAATCACTATTTCCCCTCCCAATAACCCACCTCCCATTCCCACGTCCCAGTTACGTTGTGCCCTTCCCCTTTTCTCCTACAACTCCTGCCTTCCTCCTTTCCTTTCTCTTTCCTCCCTTCAACCTTCCATCTAGCCCCTCCTCCTTCCCTCTCCCCAAGAGTTCCAACAGACCTTTGATACGATTTAATTTTTATTTTACAGATGGGGAAGGCGGAAACCGTGCATGCTCTTCCCGATATGTGGAGAGTTTATGACAGTTGTTGGACTGATGGTTTGCACTTATTTCTTCGACGAACTACCAATGGAAGTAGCTGGATTCGTCGAAGGCTTCTTTCCAGCGATCACTGGCGGATGGTTCACTATGTTCATGGGAGTTTTCAGTTACATTGCTGACGTCACCACTGTTGACGTTCGGACGCTTAGGATAGGTGAGTGATAAACAATGTAACAGTATCACTCTGGACGGATATCTCAAAATGATCCTAGAGATTTAAGTACGACCATATAAATTAAATACAATTGTATTTCCGTTCACAGGAATAGTGAACGTATTCTGTTCGCTAGGCATCCCAGTAGGCCTAGCTTTGAGCGGGGTGCTCTACAAGAAAATAGGCTTCTACGGAGTGTTCTCCATATCAGCTGTCATGTACGTCATGGCCTTCTATTACGGCTATACGCGCGTCAAAGAGCCGAAGAAATTGGACGTCCCGACGTTGCCTGACAAGAGTTGTGCCTTCATAAGGGATTTCTTCGATGTCAAGCATCTTTTGGATACGTTCAAGGTCGCCTTCAAGGAGGGGGAGAACAAGAGGAAGGTCAAGGTCATGCTTTTGATGTTGGTCGTTATGGTTGTCATCGGACCTATGCATGGTGAGTTTTACTATTTCATTATGTCCCAGCAAAATTGCAAATTTAATAAAAAAAATTGTTGTAATTTGAACGCAAAGATAGCTAATCTGTTTTTGTGGAAGATTTCTTTTATTCATGAGACTGCTCTTCCCCCCCATTCCGCCAGTGGCTTTTATAATTATCTTCTAGTTAGTGCTACGTGGGCGACTTATTACAACCAACAATATTGCAATTTCCATCATTTTTCCTGGCAGGTTCAATTCGCGATACCGTAAGGTTGGGTCTCACTGGCTCTTAGACTATACCGTCTAATAAAATGGACTCCTTTCAGTCGGGATCTCCTATTTTTTCAGTAAAACCTTGAGAGATGCAGGCGAGCAATATCCATATCAAATTTGCATGGTCATTGGTTTGGAGCTCAACTGTTCTATTGCCAATGCCAAATCTTAGCGAACCTCTGTTTAAATTATTCGGGTATTTAATTCGATTATCGCATCGTCATGATAATTAAAAATTACTTCGTTAATGATACAAAAAAGTACAAAATTCATTTCCGTGTTTCTATTACAGGATTTTTCAAGGACTTTATCGTATAGATATAGCTTTACATGTAACAGTGATTTTGTAAAAATGCGAAAGCTGAAACCAACACAGGCTAGGTCGTGAGGAGTATTGATGTAATTCCAGTTATATCCATTACCAATTTTTATATCTCTTAGTCTTTCCAGTCACGTGTAATAAGGATTATGTTTCTGAAACCAAATAAAGTTGCCAAGTTGTTATTGTTGGAAAACTTATTTTCTCATTTTTGCTTCAGTGCACTTCAATTTTCGGTTTGATTCTTTATTCTTATTTGTTGTGTGTCTGTAAATTTTATGACTCATTTTTATGCGAAAAGTATTGTATACAAAATGTATCAATTATTTGTCCTGATTTGATAGGTTTTTGCCTTTCTCATATTTTATCACTGTAGATATTAACATTAAAATTGAAGTAATTTATCTCTTTAATTATAAGGGTACATGGTATGTCAGTTTAAATAGCACTTCGCATTATTCGAGAACCAAATCTAGTTAACATGCATTAATCTATAGAAAAAGCGGATAAAGTAGAAACAAGACAAATTAGCTAAAAATCGATAACTACGCCCTTTTTAGCTAAGTTTACCACTATTACTCTACCTCTACTGTACGTCACAGTTATCGCCTGTCTGCCACTACAGAAAGACGAGTGGAAGTTACACCTCTCGATGTATCCACGGCAGACTGCCTGTTTGTTGCATTGTGTCAAACTTTCATCAAAATCGCAGACAGATAGACAGACGGAAATGAGTGTCGTGGTTTTATTGATGATGAATCATCAATAAAACACAATATATCTAATTCGTCAATTTGTGTAAGAATACACCATACCTTTAAAATATACAAAAGGTGAACAGAGGATATGAAATACAATTACTCAAAATTTTTATGAATAATTAATAAACAATAAATTGGAAACCATTCAGCTACAGTCAGTTAACAATTCAGGTCAGCCTAATAAATAGTTCGTTGATATTTTGATATGGACATTTAAGGTAGAAATGATTTCCTTATAACGTACTTGGACTGACAAAGTATGACTAAAATGAGGACTTGTGCATTATGACAAGCATTTATTCAGAGTTGATTGATATTGTACCTTAATTATTAAGGATATATTGACTCGTTAATGAATATTATCACATGTCTCGTTTAAATGGTGCAATGATATTATCTTTCCAATTCTCAAGCAGAACTTTATGAATGAATAGTCATTAACACCGGCGTAATGGAGTGAGCTACCGGGGATTCTGTTCCCCGATGGTTACCATCTGCAACATTCTAGGGTGAACGTGAATATACATTAATCCTCGCACAGGGCTTATGAATCACGATATGCTATACGTGAGGGGTTATCTATAGAAATTGTGACTTTTTCAAACTTTTTGGTGCTTCGACAGTAAACTTAAACGTTATTCTTGTAGAATATATATGTTTTTACTTAATTATCAGTTATTTATAGAAATTGAACACAATTGAAGCCATCACATCAATCAAAACACGATGAAACATACGTTTTTCAAAATAATAGTGGAAGTCTGGTGCAGGACTTTTAGAACATTTGCGTTGTTAAACAATAGTTGTATATCGTAAATTTTCCACCTGACACCATATTTTAGTTCAACGATTACTGTGATCTAGTTTGCTCATTTTTATTTGCATTACAATTACTGTTTATCATTAGGATCATTATTTTGGAGGTTCCCGATTGGTCGTTTTTTACCGCCAATCCCATATTTCATAACCAATAAAGGTTATAAAAAAAATTACAACCATCATCAAATTGTTATGGTTGACTGCTCAACGCCATTGTTCCAGCGATTTTATTATTAATATTTATAAGATTTGTGGTATTATTTATCAGGCCAACGACATTAATTTTACATTAGCTTGCGTCAAGTAGACTTACTCTGTCCTCGACCAATGACAGTTTATTGAAATGTTCGTGCTTGTTGGCGTAATCGTCACTGCACAATCTCAGTAACCGATGCATCAATTGCAGCATTTTTTAATTGAAATTGAAAGAAATCAATCAAGATCAAAACGATTTAGATTTAAATATGATTGATATCATTCAATTTGAATTAGAAAATGCTGCTGATTTAAATACCTGAATAATACATCCCCTCTTCCTTCCTCTCCATCGAGCAATGCGATTCGACCAAAAATGCATACAAAATCTCCAATATAAAAAATTACACCAGTGGTGTACTTTATATATTTTACAAAGTAATGAGATGATATTATTCACTGATGGTAGTCGTCCTTTTTGGCGTAAAAAGTAGTTTATTTTATTTTTAATTGAATAAAATGAAAATAAAAAAATAATGTTTTCGAACGAAAAAGGAATGACGCGAATCACGCGACTCCGGCAACCCTGCGACTAATCCAGTTGTAAACATTGGTTTGTTATGAAACGGAATGACGAATGAAAATTCAATTACATAAGAGATAAACGTTAATGACAGAAAGTCATCAACCTACCGTTTATTGCCTGACCGGTCCAGTTTTGCATAAAATATTTTATTCTGAAACAGACACTCTTGGCGTTGCGCATAATAACACAGATCGAAAGTAATTTGCCATGACCCAGTGCAAGTCAGCATTGTATAGTGAGAGAAATAGAATAGTTGATGCTGCTTCTCTTTTCGCATTTCAGTAACTGCCTTGAAATGAGATTTATTATTATCCGCATATATAATACACTGCACCACAAAAGATGCTGGATACCTGTCCATTGCATAAACTTGATTAGACTGGTCAACGGTGGTTTTAGTACCGGAGTTTATTCTGTAAATTTTGTAAAATTTTGGTGCCTTGAACCCAAATCTGGCGTTAGTTTTTGAAAGAGCTCAAATTTCTAAGATGTTGAATACCCATCTTATACAATTTTGAGTTGAATCTTAACCAAATAAAACACACAAAACACATATTTGCTTATGTTGATTGTAGACGCTCTCACTTGGGGAAGCTCTTCCATCATGCAGATATAATAATTGTTTACTTAACACAAAGTTTCACAAATAAAATTATTTTTTCCGCGTTTAGATCTATATCTAATACAAATTACATATTTAATATAAATTGAATGATATGAAGGGAGTTTTATTTCTGAAAGTGTAACACACAGTTTCACGAATAAAACTATTTTTCTTTCAGTGACGCGTTTCGATATTTAATATAAATTTTATATTTAATATAAATCGAAACGCGCCACTGAAATAAAAGGAGTTTTATTTGTGAAATTGTAACACATTCTGGATCGAATTCCGTGATTTTTAAGTCATCGATATTTTACTTACAAACATTATGTCTTCAATTATAGGTGAAATGAGTGTGGCGTACCTCTTCACAAGATTCAGATTTAACTGGGATGAAGTAGACTTCAGCGTTTTTTCTACCTACAGTATGGTTACAAATCTTATAGGCAAGTAATATCATATATATATGGAGTATATAAAAGTGAAAACCTGAAATTTTGTATTAGATTTTGAGCTGTTAATAGCTATAGAACTCTCGAAGAAAAGTGTTCCAAATGTGACTAAATCAAGCGTTTATTGGAGAAATCAATCATCACACTGTTTTCTCAAAATGTTAGCACTACAATTTTGTATCTCTACAATACAGAAACGATAAATTCACTAACTGAGCTCTATGTCAGAAAATTGTAAAGTGTTTACTAAAGATCTTAGACCTTTTACCACTTTCAGACCTTTTACTTTAACTCGAAACTTGGTCCTAGGAATCTAGTAAACTTGAAATCTAACTTATTATTTTTATATTCCAGGAACCTCAATTTCTGTTGGTGTATTCAGCCATATTTTGAAAGTGGACGATGCCATTGTAGGAATTTATTCTTCGATGAGTAAAATACTATCTAGTTTTGTGTATGGGTTTGCTAAAACATCACTAGTGTTTTATGTGGGTAAGTTGTATGTATATAACCCGCGCATATCAACAGATCTAGATTTCATTATTGATAGATGTTTCAATAAATTGTCATCACCTCCGTCGGTCAGACCAGTACACTACGTACGATGTCTAGGCTAAACTGCGACGGCGGTAAAACGGTACCAGTTGTATCACTCTTTTGTGAAATGGCGTCAGATAAATTGACTCTATATTTCATGTGCAATTTTATCACTTTATTGTGATCCGATTTTAGAGCTACTGATCCACATGCACTGAATATTGCAGATATGGAAATTTTTGAAAACCGGGAAATTTTGGAGAATCATCATCCTTAAATCCTTATTTCTGAAGTGACATGACAGCTTAAATCTACTCGGTGCGATTATTTACACTGTACGCCCTGGGACTTCTATATATTGCATGAAGCCCAAAGATTACCAAAGCTGGTTTTATACGGTACTTTCCTGTTATTATGATGATGCCTCGTGAAGAACAGTAAACAATCGCTTCTATCTTAATCGCCTTGATTAAAAAGAATTATGATTGAATTCACGGAAGTGCATAACACGGGCTTACTGTTTTTTCAAAGTCGTTCACTTCGTCGTCCTTAACGCTTCTCATGGTTTTACAGGGTGACGTATAACAATAGCATTAAGGAGTCTTGTCATGTTATTCAATTATAATATTGATACCATGATTGCGGACACAGACGTATACAAGGATGTAGTCATTTCCGTTTTCTTCGTATTATTTTTCGACTCGTGATTTTTCAAACAAATAAAAGGATAATAGGAGTCTGGTATAATTGTAATCAAAATAAAATTTCGCAAACCTTGCGATTACTCAAAATTAACTGCGTACGATTTTCAGCTTCTCCTTCTTTATTATAATTACTATCAACATATTCGTTTTTCTGATGCCTCAACTACCTTGACGAAGGTATTATAAAAATGGTGAAAGCATAAACAAACTTCATGCCCTTTTATCCCTCCCCTCCAAGATTGAGGTCTATATATGCCCTTGATTGCAGAGTAGTCATATACCACCTTTGGAGGTCCCACGAGCCTCTGAAGAATAATTAACAATTTTGTTTAATCTTGCTGCTGCGAGAACCTAGTATCAGTTGTTCAGAGCTAGAAAGTAGTTCCCGCTATATAACCTTTGCGGGTCTCATATCAGACGAGCTGCAGTTCAGATATCAAGAGCAATCTGAATTGTCCTTAACATACTATCTCAATCTGTATTCTCTTTGATGAGCGGGCACTGAACTTGAACATAATGTTTATCTGATCTATTTTCGATTATTTCGCTGCTTCGCCTTTCAACTCGATCTTACCTTCATATTTAACTGGCCACGATTTTAGCACTTTCAACATAACAAGTTATTATTTTCTTCTCATTCTCTAAGGTATCAGTGACACTCTGTATACAAAATTCTCCTTATACAGTTCGTGATGATTCTTGCCAAGATTTTTCTGGTCTTTCTAGCAATGAACGGTCCGAGCTTCGTTAATTATTGATATTGAACGTAATTGTACGTCATACGAGGAGCTATTATAGGTAATTTCGTTCGAATGCTGGTATGTTTGTTAGCTTCCTGTTCACAATTCAATTAAATCAGGTTGTAATTATTGCCAACGATGCGATTTGCACACGACGCTACTTTTTTGAGCATACAAATGCAAAAGTAGACATTTGAGTTGTTTTGACTAAGAGCCTGACAAAATTGTGATTCTAATCCATTGAACTTCGCGTTTTAACCAAAGAACCCAATATTTTGATTTGAAAAACGCTTGAATCATATATATTAGCATTTATAGTATGAAAAATTTTCTGTGGTAGTATGAAAAAGTCCCCCGCTTACGAGAAAATATTCTTCTAACTTTAAAAGTAGCGCACTTCCTTTACATGTTCGGAAAATTATATGTGCCATATTTCTGGAATGTCAAAAATTACATATAATTTTCGTTTGCAAATCGTACGTATAGTCATCAAATTAGATGGTCAATGACATATTGCGTGTATACGCATCAACCTTCACATACTTGAAAATAATCCACCTACTTGTCCATAAATTATCATAAATATTCACATAAACTTCTATGTGTACATGGCAACATTCGACGAATGTTTGCATGGGAAACGATATGTCTGAATAAGGGAGACAAAGTTAGATAATAATTGACATATAGGTTTCATTTAATAATTCATTTAATAATCGAAAAATCATGTACTGAGAGATGAAACATATTTAAATGTTTCTTGCCCGTCATCTTAATGTGAATCTGCTAAGAAACCTAAACTTCATTGACATTAAGACTAGTTTTGTGTGAATATTTTAATTGAACAATTGAAAATTAACATAACGATAACTCTACCGTCCTAAATTGGCTCATCTAAAATTAATGTTTTGCAGGTGCAATTGTGGAAATTTTGAATGGCACATCTTTCATAGCCATGAGATCTATCGCGTCCAAGCTAGTACCTACTGATGAACTTGGTGAGTATTGAATAGGAATACAAATGTTGGAATTGTCATACATATTTCATTAATTCATTCATTTATTCGTTTATTCATTTATTCATTTATTCATTTATTCATTTATTCATTTATTCATTTATTCATTTATTCATTTATTCATTTATTCATTTATTCATTTATTCATTTATTCATTTATTCATTTATTCATTTATTCATTTATTCATTTATTCATTTATTCATTTATTCATTTATTCATTTATTCATTTATTCATTTATTCATTTATTCATTTATTCATTTATTCATTTATTCATTTATTCATTTATTCATTTATTCATTTATTCATTTATTCATTTATTCATTTATTCATTTATTCATTTATTCATTTATTCATTTATTCATTTATTCATTTATTCATTTATTCATTTATTCATTTATTCATTTATTCATTTATTCATTTATTCATTTATTCATTTATTCATTTATTCATTTATTCATTTATTCATTTATTCATTTATTCATTTATTCATTTATTCATTTATTCATTTATTCATTTATTCATTTATTCATTTATTCATTTATTCATTTATTCATTTATTCATTTATTCATTTATTCATTTATTCATTTATTCATTTATTCATTTATTCATTTATTCATTTATTCATTTATTCATTTATTCATTTATTCATTTATTCATTTATTCATTTATTCATTTATTCATTTATTCATTTATTCATTTATTCATTTATTCATTTATTCATTTATTCATTTATTCATTTATTCATTTATTCATTTATTCATTTATTCATTTATTCATTTATTCATTTATTCATTTATTCATTTATTCATTTATTCATTTATTCATTTATTCATTTATTCATTTATTCATTTATTCATTTATTCATTTATTCATTTATTCATTTATTCATTTATTCATTTATTCATTTATTCATTTATTCATTTATTCATTTATTCATTTATTCATTTATTCATTTATTCATTTATTCATTTATTCATTTATTCATTTATTCATTTATTCATTTATTCATTTATTCATTTATTCATTTATTCATTTATTCATTTATTCATTTATTCATTTATTCATTTATTCATTTATTCATTTATTCATTTATTCATTTATTCATTTATTCATTTATTCATTTATTCATTTATTCATTTATTCATTTATTCATTTATTCATTTATTCATTTATTCATTTATTCATTTATTCATTTATTCATTTATTCATTTATTCATTTATTCATTTATTCATTTATTCATTTATTCATTTATTCATTTATTCATTTATTCATTTATTCATTTATTCATTTATTCATTTATTCATTTATTCATTTAGTCATTTATTCATTTATTCATTTATTCATTTAGTCATTTATTCATTTATTCATTTATTCATTTATTCATTTATTCATTTATTCATTTATTCATTTATTCATTTATTCATTTATTCATTTATTCATTTATTCATTTATTCATTTATTCATTTATTCATCTATTCATCTATTCATCTATTCATTTATTCATTTATTCATTTATTCATTTATTCATTTATTCATTTATTCATTTATTCATTTATTCATTTATTCATTTATTCATTTATTCATTTATTCATTTATTCATTTATTCATTTATTCATTTATTCATTTATTCATTTATTCATTTATTCATTTATTCATTTATTCATTTATTCATTTATTCATTTATTCATTTATTCATTTATTCATTTATTCATTTATTCATTTATTCATTTATTCATTTATTCATTTATTCATTTATTCATTTATTCATTTATTCATTTATTCATTTATTCATTTATTCATTTATTCATTTATTCATTTATTCATTTATTCATTTATTCATTTATTCATTTATTCATTTATTCATTTATTCATTTATTCATTTATTCATTTATTCATTTATTCATTTATTCATTTATTCATTTATTCATTTATTCATTTATTCATTTATTCATTTATTCATTTATTCATTTATTCATTTATTCATTTATTCATTTATTCATTTATTCATTTATTCATTTATTCATTTATTCATTTATTCATTTATTCATTTATTCATTTATTCATTTATTCATTTATTCATTTATTCATTTATTCATTTATTCATTTATTCATTTATTCATTTATTCATTTATTCATTTATTCATTTATTCATTTATTCATTTATTCATTTATTCATTTATTCATTTATTCATTTATTCATTTATTCATTTATTCATTTATTCATTTATTCATTTATTCATTTATTCATTTATTCATTTATTCATTTATTCATTTATTCATTTATTCATTTATTCATTTATTCATTTATTCATTTATTCATTTATTCATTTATTCATTTATTCATTTATTCATTTATTCATTTATTCATTTATTCATTTATTCATTTATTCATTTATTCATTTATTCATTTATTCATTTATTCATTTATTCATTTATTCATTTATTCATTTATTCATTTATTCATTTATCCATTTATTACGTGTGGGTATATTTTGGATTATATAGATCATCTAGTTTAATAAATTTCTTTCAATTCCAATTGTCTAGTAGCTAATGACCATAGCAGTCGATGCTGCTTTGAAAAAGAAAAAAAATATCCATTTATCCATTTATTTATTTATACATTTAATTTTATCTAGGAAAAGTGAATTCTCTGTTCGGTGCTTGCGAAGCCCTGATGCCATTGGTGTATGGTCCGATGTACAGCGCGACCTATGCAGCAACAATAAATACAATGCCCGGGGCGTTTTTCATACTTGGAGGATTTTTGACATTGCCAGCTGTTGTTATATTCGGGTACGTATCAAAAGAAAACGTCGAGATTTTTTAGTGTGTCAAAAGATTATAATCCTACAATAGAATTTTATATTATGGTATTTACTTTATTACTCTGTCTAGCAGATCGACATGTTACTTTCTCGTTAGGTTGTTGAGTCTTCTGTGCGTTAAACTGAACTCAATTTCGGTATGGTAGTGGTTTGTCTGGTGCCTCGCAATGCGATTCTTATGTGAAATTGGAGTTGATAGAGCCTTCTTAATCTTTCTAGTTGGATGTACCTCCAGGCTAGACGAGAACAGAAAGAGCAGAAGACCAAAGATGACCTAGAGAAGCAGAGCAAGATGGAAGACACTTCCATCATAACAGACATTCTAGCGGCGCCTACGAAACAAGCGCAAAGTGGGTTGCCAGTTGGAACTCCAATATTGAATGGTTTCAGAAAAGTGATTCAAACTGAAGGAAACGGCGTTGCTAAAGACGTCAAAGAAAACGGTGTTAGTAATCCTGCTTTTGAGATGGAAAAATGACGAGTGAAATACTAAATTACTATATTGCCTGTTGGATTTCTGGACAAACTAATGTGATTGTCTTAGTTTTAGTAGGAAAGATGTTCATTCGAATTGCGCTGAGGGGAGTAGTGTTACCAAATTTCGTAGTGACACCGAAAAGTGGTCTACTTTCTCTTTGGATAGAAAAAAAACGGTGCTGACGCGAAAAGTGTATATGCGTTTTTGTTCGAATATCGGTGTACTAGATATCACAGAAAAAACATGAAAAATGCACAACTAAAAGCGTATTATCATGGTCTGCGTCTCAACTTGGCGTTTAATCTTACAGTAAATGAGGTTGATGGTAGAGCCACCTTAAGTATCCAAATTGGATACAAGTAGCCATATCTGGCAACACTGTTTAGATGAAGCGGTGGAGTCAAAATCAGCTCTGCTCCGTGTATGTCGGTGAGAGGAAGAGTGATAGGCAAAGAGAGAGTGAGAGGGTTGTTGGGCTTACGGCGTTGTAACATGGACTTTGAGCCACAGTGATTTTGGCTCAGCCACCTCATTGATCGATTGATATTGCGTATTTGATAACCCTTTCCAGTCCCATGGTATGTTTTAAATGAGACCCATGACAGAGACCTCCACATCCCTCATTTATGCAATTCATTGTCATTTGAGACCCACGTTTATGCCCTCTGCAGATCTCGATGACTGAATATGTGAATATTGACAAATTCTAAGGTACATATTTTGTACAAACATCTAAACGTATTCGTAGATTGATTCATTTTTCTCTTATTATAATAATGTACAGTTCTTTGAATATTAAAATATCAGAGAACACTAATGTATGATTACTCTAAGTACCTAGTATATTTATTACATAATTTTTTGTACGTCAACAAGGTGACAAATGGTAAATCCATATCACCTCAGCAAACTACAAACTTTTTGCTTTTTTACAGGTTTTATAAAAGCATAAAATACTCGTTTTTCAGATTAATTTATTTATTGTTTATGTATTTATTATGTTATTTCGCCGATTTTGATGGTTGACCATTGATGTATCTTTTCAAATTTATTCTGTGGTTATTTTCTGTCTGGCCCATCTATTTTCTACTGGCCGACGATTAAAACCACATAAACATATGACTGCCTTTATCAAAGTGAAACATATGATAATATTGAATTTTCAAATCATAACTGAAAACCTTGAAGCACTAAAAAACGTCAATGTGATATAGTTTCAAAACCCAACTTTTCATATTTTGTACTTCGATAAAGGTTCTCGAGACGGCCGAAACGATGATGACGATATTGAGCCAATCTTATGTGGTTTTAATTAGTAGGAAATATGAGATGAACTAGATGAGTATATGTAGAGTTTTTGACAGCTTGTCATTTGTCATCTTGTCGAATTTTTCGGCGCCTATGGTGCCAGTCCATCTTGTGATAATAATTTAGTATTTAACAAATTATTGTATTTTACTAAAGAGATTATATTGTATTTTTTGTGATAGAGTATTATAAATAAATATATTATAATTAAACATAAATTGTCACTGAAAGTTTCCTTTATCCATAGATGATACTGGATCTTTTTGCGCAGCCACCACAAACACTACACAGTTTTACCACTCGCCAAACCCGACTGATTAAAACCACGTTTAATCTTCAGGGGATGCTAACATAGTTAGCGAAATACGTGGTGGTTTTAAAATAAGTGGTTTGGCAAGTGATATTGATCAATACTATTGACAGAGGTCTTCGCGTCTTGTAGTGTTTTTAAAAAAATGATGGAAAGATCGGAATATTCATGAAATCGTCTCTACTTTTCTCCCAGACTCGAGTGTGCGGTTAATTAGATTTGAGAGGCGATAAGAAGATATAAAGCAAGGTTCAGAATGGAAGTTCGAGATTATGAATAAACCTTGACAATGATGACTAAGAATAATGTTCTGATCGTTTTTGCACCCGTATATCACTAACAATCATAGCAAAGCCTAATTTTCCTATCAAAACACTTATCAGATTTTAATCGAGTATCGCCGCAGACTTTATGTATCGCATACATACGCATTTTTGATATTTTTATCTCCTCCTTTGAACAAAGATGTGCTCCTGGTTAAAGTGTTTTGCTTTCTTTGTCACAGTGATCTTTGCTCTTGCTGATGCCAATGGTAAGTATACAACGTTAACCACAAGTTCAGTAGGGATACTTATCTCTAGGTAGAAAATGAATATTTAATAGGTATTTTTAAATATTCATTCAAATTAAATGAATATGACTCCTTTTATTTTATGGCAGTCACGAAATGAGTTTTAATGTTGAAGTACTAGCTGCTAGAAGAAACTTCTGCAGTAACTTACTGACAGTCTATTCATATACATTTCTGACGGTCTCACCATAGCTGAAAGCAGCTTAGAAAGCAGGAGGTATGGGTTGGATCCCCACAGGCGACACATTTTTCTTTGCAGTTTCTATAATTATTAGTTATGGATTTGGAATCTATTCGTGTTCACTAAATAGAAAACACCTCTTGGAATTCGGAATCAGAAAATAATGTTTCGCCTTATTTAAAAATAATATTATTTTTTTGAAACATTTTTAATCTTCAAATTCAGATGTAGGGTCCTAAAATACATAAGTGAGTCGAGTATCTTTCAAGTTCAACTGTTTCGAACTTCAATGTATTCAGATTGTGCTCAAAGTATGTAGTTTCTTGTTGCAGAACCTCTTGAAGGTCGTCAGTAGTTTCGTTGTCTGAATCATCATTGGCTACTGATTATAACTCTTTATCATGTCTTGTCAGGGCGGTCTGTGGGATCTTTACTCTTGAATCAAGATTACTGATTCATGGAGAACTGAATCACTATAGCCGTCATTCTTCGCTGCAACGCTTTCAAAAAATCTCCTAAAAACTTTGATATTTCATGATCAATCTCACCACTCATGTGTGATCAAATTGACCCCAATAAATAAATTCAATAATAAACCCGTTATGTGTCAACGAAAATGACTGAAACTACACGAAAGATCAACAAACGGTGCCACACCGTCGAATGATTAAACACTAAACCATATAATATGACTTACCAATCAAAGTTTTGAAAGATACGAATTTCAGTAAAACCAGCTATCAATTTTGAATGCATTTTTTAGACAAAACAACGTATCACCGTGAAAGTAGGCACAGGTCTCATTCGACCATCTTTTCACTACATAAACCTGTTGCTGCATAAAACAACATAAAATCGGAGAAAAATGCGTTGTTGTGAAACTTTTCACGTTTTTTCCTTCTCGATGTCTAGGATATGCGTACACTAGGTAATCGAAAGACCTTATCTGTATTGCATGCAGATATCTCTAGGTACCTTTCTATTTTGTTACTCTTTATAACAGTGCACACGAGGTTAAATTACGTTATCTAAGCTAAAGGTAGTGCTCAAGCAATATATTTTGACCATTTTATTATTTCTCAGAAGCCTTTTTTTATTTTACTCAAGTTCTAAGTATCTAGGTATCATCTGATGTTATTACATTTACTTTAGCTTGCAGAAAGTTACGCGCTATAAAGAATCGTAAATGTATAAAAAGTCGATCCACTTGACTCTATTTTTATCTGTCATTATAGGTGTTAAATACTACCTAGACTGTTACTGGAGGGACTTCAATGGCGATATACCAGCAGACGCTCTAAAAGCCAATACATCGGAGTACGAGCATGTGTATGTAGGGCAAGGACTGGCAAGGGAAGACATCTTACTCAGTTCTGATTATGGACAAATTCCGCTCGGTTTGAAACCAAACTGGGCTCAGTCTTACGCCCCCATGTTGAATCCTGTTTTGGTCGAGCATGGCATTAAGGTGAATATCCATGATTGATTGTCAAGTGAGCAGCAGTACAAGAAGACGGGAATTGTATTTTTTAAGTTTGATTTGAAACTGGTTGGAATAAGTTAGAGGTTTCTTTTAGAGTTCGTATTTGAAATACACATCTTATCTTACTCAAGGAGACCTTGACAGAATTAGGAGCCATAAATAGAAAGTAGCCTTTTGCGTGGTTATACATGTCAATTCAATGAAGTGAGAGGAGAAAGGATGAAAGCTTCATTAGTCAAAAAAATTAGTTGTAGTCTTTTGATCTAACCTTCCATAGACAAGGATACAATTTGTAAATCTTGATGAACCTCCACATAAAACCATTGTAGCTACTGTCCCCTACGGAAAATGAAAAACGTTATTGGCTTTTGGCTGTAACAATAAATTGAAATATTATGTGTATGCTCTCCACTATGTATATGAGACCTTCTATAAACATGCATGTTTGGTCTTTAGTCGTCAGTATAGACTGGTGGGCTAATTGTAAAGAGTAATCGGGTCATATATACAGCATCAACTCATCTCGAAGTGTCGCCCTCTATACACCAGATTGCTCTCTACAGTTAGACCGCCAAGCTATACTGACGAGTCTAGGCTAAAGACGGAACATGAATGTCTGTAGCAGGTCTGATGCATAGGAGAGCATACACTTAATATCAATTGTCAGCTTCGATACGACTGAGCAGAGATAACAATACATCGTAAAAGGGTTTACGAAGCAGAAGGGATGTGGCTGTAAATCAGTTCACACCTGTTGACTGATGTCGTAAGGGACATCTATTGCCGCAATAAAGGCAGTCCAGGTGTTAGGACCTTTGACTTTGTAAGTCGCCATTGAGCATAGAGGGCGACACTTAGAGATGAGTTAAGGTTGCTATCAATATCTTGACTGAGTTATATATATACCACCAGAATGCTCTCTACAGTTAGACCACCTACACGAGTCTAAGCTAAAGACGAAACATGTATGTTTATAGCAGGTCTGATGCATAGTAGACAGCATATACCTAGTATCAGTTGTCAGCTTCTGGTGTGAATGAGCAGATATAACGGTACATCGTAAAAGTGTGTACGAAGAGCAAGGGATGTCGCTGTGAATTAGTTCACACTTGTTGAAAGATGTCGCAAGGGAAATTTGTTTCCACAATAAAGGCACTTCAGGTGCTAGGACCTTTGATTTCTTAAGTTGCCAATGGGCGTCTTCCTAGATGGCGACACTTGGAGATGAAATGATGTTAAAATGCTATCTAAAATTATACAAACTAAATTATTATAAGTACTCATACTCATTTCCATTAACTTGTTGCCACGCGCAAATCACATGCTCATATCTCACATAACAAATAAAATAAAACGTTTCTTCCGCACAATCCAGGTTTTCGATAAAATACCAACAGTTTTCTAACATGCCCAAATATACATAGACATCAATTGTTTATGTGTCATTGGAACCCATAATACATAAAAATGTAGTTCGGTATACCTTATGTGCTGTGGTGAAATAATGCAATCAGTCTCTGCACCAGCTGTGGTACTAAACATCTCTTGTTGTCATTCCCTAACCAATCTGATATTTGTAGATACTGTGTTCTGCAAGTCCAGCTTCACTTAAATGGATCAAGTCGTCGTGCGAGAAATTCGAAAAGGACATAATTGAACATAAAGCAGTGCACGGAGGAGAAGAATATGTCAAAGACCGTGGAGACGCGTACAGTCTTCTGATTGGCAGAGCCAAAACACAAAGTGGGACAGTCGTGGGAAAAATTGTCGTGAAAAATTCCATGGGGACACTTTATTACGTACAAGATGGCTCAGTGTATAAAGCTTGCGATTTTGATTTGCTTGTTCATAATGTTTAAGTGAGTCAAAGAATAAACGTCATTCCAGTTTGATTGTTGAAATTTCATTCACATGCGTAACATAATCATCGTGATTTCAACTTCGTAATATCCAACTTTTACCTCACCAAGTTTCTCAAAGATTTAATCCATTATCCTTATCACTTCTTCATGTCTTATTTCACAAATAAAAGTCATTAAAAACGATATTTACTTTCGAATGTTTACGAGTAAATTGCATCATAATAATGAAAGAGTAAGTAAGAGCATCTTCAATCAACATAATGATAAATCCATTATGTTGAATGGACATTTTATTATTCTGTAAAAACATCATGCCCTATAAACCAATACCTCGTAAGGATTGGCGTTTAACATAGCAGTGTTGTTGCTGTTAACATAGTAGAAAATGACGTTTTGCGTGCTGTTGATCAAAACTTTTCCTACGATTTGTTCTTTGCTGGGTGGTGTTCTTCCTATCAACAGGTCGTGCTTGATTGGAGCTTCCAGGTGTAGTTGCTGACCTCCCAGTACAGGTTTGCGGTTAGTTAGGTCGAAAAAGAGTCGCTGTGGAGTTGTTTTGATCCATTCTACTGAGTTTTGAGAGGCACAGCAAAGGATCTGTGAAAACATATCATTAATTTCCAAAACAGAAAAGACATAAAATACCTTAATAACTATCATGAACATTATGTGACAAAACATTTTTCTGGAGATTTGGATGCCATATTTGACGCACCCTTGACCTTTCCAGGAAATAAGTCGTCGCCGCGGTATCGGCAGCTTTTATTGCTCTTAAGAAATGCAAATAATGATTAGAAATCAAATAGAATCCGGTACAAATTGCGTTTGATTATGACTTACTTTGATGTGCGATTTGATAGCAACAGGCCCTCCAACACCAAGAAGCTGTTTATCAGTGTTCGGGTTGAGATTGAACGGCACTTCAGCGTAAATAGTTTGGTTGAAGGCTTGGGTGTACACCAAAGCTTGCCCTATGTAGGTACGTCTGTTACGGACATCGTGACCTCCAACTACTGCGTCATAGGGAATTTCTCCTTGGTTGTATTGCCTCCAATAACAGTCAAGGTACAATTGCAAATCTGGAACAAATGGATATCTGAGTAGAATTCGTACAAGAGTGAAACTGTCGAAAAAGTAAACGGTGATAGTGAATAGATTGCATATTTGAAATATGAAGGTCTATAAGGTAGGTTATGATATCTTTTCTGACATTTCAGTTTAGTTACAAGTTTAGTTAGTGGTTCAGTTAGTAACATACCTTTAAAGGAATCCTTCCGACAATAAGTGATGGGAACGAAAAAGGACCATCGTTGGGTAGTGATTTCTTATAATTTCAAGCGTGACTTGACCCGCAAAGAATATGTTATGGAAATCAATCGAATACAGGAATGAAGTCGTGTTTCTTCGCTACCGTTCTTAAATGACAGCTTTCGAGCTCCTAAACCAAGAATGGCAGTTACAGAAAAAAACTATTGACCTCATTCAATATTTTCAAGAGGGATCACGCAGTTATAGAAATGCATCGACTGTGAAGAAATTATATGAATGATGAATAAATGTTTTTGATAAATGAAATTATGACAAGCAATGAGATTATAGTTCTCACCTGAAGATATTTCTTCCTTATCCAAAGTGAAACCTTGTCCTGCAGAAAATGCCACAGCCAGTACGAAACATAGGAGGAAGATCATTTTGTTTGTATTTAGCACTAGTTGATAATTCATCAGTTGATGGCTTTAAATAAAAAAGTGATAGAAGATAAGAAAAAAATACCGAGCTGTATATATTTTACAGATCATTGAGATTGGGGATTGACAGATTCTCAAGAGTTATTGATAAGCCTTTCATCAAATTATCTCCTAACACCTTCCCGGAATCCAGATATTTATTTAGTTTATAGGGTGATAACAATAAGACCGATTCTTTTTTCAAACTTTAAACTAAAAAAATATTTTCCAAGATAGAATGGTTTCTTTGCTGTTTGTTGCTAACATTTTCATTATGAACAAATATAAAAATAAATGAAATAATTTATAAATAAAAAATTGTAATAGTGCAAAAATAGTAAAAAGTCGTTGTATTGCAATTTTTAGTCAGTGCTTATATAATAGGCTTTTAAATTTGGCTGAAATAAACTTTTTGGTATGAGGAATCCACACTGCATTTCATCAAAATCAGATGAACAGTTTCTGTACATTGATGTTGGTATCCGGATATATACAAAAAAGTTGTTAATATTGCAAATTGAACAAAGTCTGAGCTAAAGCTTCTAGCAGCTTGAGCATTCAATCTCTTTAAAACTTACTTCGTAAAATTGAAATCGATTCATGAGAGCCGTGGTAATTTTATAAAAAATTGTTTTTTCAATATTATTTCGGCAATATTTAAAATTTTAAATCATCTAGATCTTATGTAAAATTGAATTACTAAACTTTTTCCCTTGCAATATTTCATTAAAATGAATGTTTTTTTAGATAACAGGTACTAGCCGAAACAAAAAAAATGCATAAGGGTTTTTTCACTTTTTAATTAATTTGTTTAACAAACCCGCGCATAATATAATTATCATAATTTGACTTAATAACACTGCTTCTGCCTTTCATTGTCTTGCGTTGCACAACGTTTCGATTAATGTGGTATCTTGAATCGTCCTCGAGTGAAGTAAAAATCAAACAACAACATTTCCTTGATTCACAACATTTATTTTGGTTACGTTTGTTACATTATGTAGATTACAGCAAAAAATAAAAACTTGGATAGACTTTGAATCGTATGTAACATTCTTCTCTTATCAATTACATATATCATTATCTAGGTACCTTGATCATTGCCAGGTCGTCATCATAGATCCGTCGAAAATAAACTGAAAAACTTGAAAAAACAAGATGACGGCGTTCTGTGTTTATTCTTTTATTGTACTTTCTCTTTCTCAAAGCGTAGTTTTGAAATCACATTCTTTACTCTGAAACACGAAATTGTTGTATAAACAACAAATTTTAAATTATTCATCTATATTACCTGAGCTTGTATTTATCGGAAGAACCCACGAAAATCTGTCCAAGGAGGAACACGGCGAACGCGATCCGCGCAGCTTCAATCCAGACACCAAAGTTAACTTCATAGCCATATGTTTGCTGCAATGATTGCACCGTATCCCCAAATCCAGGTGTTGTAATATTTCTGAATTCTGTTTTCAAATTGTTACTAGCAATTCTGTTATTACTTCTGGGGGAGTCGGATCCAGAAGAAATTGCTCTGAAGGTGTTCCTTCTATCATCACTTTGTATATTTACAGTATATTGCCTCTCTGAGCGTCTGTTCCTGAATGCTTCTATCTCCCTTGTGTTTCTGGATAAGAACTGTCCAGTGAATCGTCTGTCTCTGTTTAATGGAATTTCCTGCATAAAACGATATGATCTGATGTTTTGCCTGCTGTTCCTAGTTTGCCTGAAATGATTTTCGAAATTTTGCCTTACTGTGCGAGGATTAAATCTGTCATCACTGATAACTTCCCTCCGATAACGTGGGGTATTTTCGATTTTCCTTGTGTAGTCGCTCTGATCCAGGCTTCGTTGTGTTGTCCTCCTATCCGCCAAACGGATCTCCTCAGTTGGTCTGAAAACCATGTCGTTACTCTGCCTAGATTTCCTAGAGCGATTTTCACGAGTTTTACTGTTTTGTGAAGGTGTTCTTCTATCCAATAAAGTAGATACTTTGTTTTGCCTAGAGAGTCCTAGTCTTGAATCTTCAAGCTGATCAGACTCTCTGAAATTATTTTGCTGAGGTTCTCTAGACACAACTGGAATCCAATGCGATGTTCTTCTGTCAACCAAATTGAGATCATGATTTTGTTTTGAAGTTCCAGCCCTGGTAACTCTGCTCTGATCTTCATGAACGTCTCTAAGCAATCGAGAATCTTGTTGTACATTTCCCCTCTGATTCAAATTGCGCTCTCTAATTAGTCGTGATAGTTCAATCCGAGATCTCTGGCTCTGCCTTGAGTTCTTCAACATATCCCCACGTTCATCATCTGAGGATATTTTTTGTTGTAGATTTCTCCTATCAGTGAAATGGTGAGGAGCTTGTCTTGGAGAACCAAAAACTGAATCTCTACTTTTGATGGTGTTCCTTTCACGAACTCCAGCACTTTGCCTCATAGAATTCCTGGAGCGATTATCTGCAAGTTCTCTGTACCTCCCAAACTGCCTTGAGGTATCTTCAGATCTTCGGAAATATTCTGTACTTTGCCTGGTAATTAATGGAGCTCCAGAAAGTTGCCATGTTATATCTCTATATTTGTCTCCTGGATGTCTACTGATCAGTGGGACATCTCTCCTGCTCAATCCTTGTTTTGGTACATCCCCAGAAGTTTCCAATTCGAGGGATCGATCTACATTGGAAAATTGCATCTCATTTATTTGCCTGCCAGAATTTGACATTTGGCGGTTGTCAATTTCTGTATTCCGATCTCTAGCTAGCTGGTATCGCCGAGTTCGGTCTTTCAGAGAGTTTCGGTGTATATAGTTTGTATCTCGTCCACGTCTTCGACTTGCATTTGTTACATCAATATTTCGTCGATTGTTATTCAAGGTTCGATCAGTACGTACATCTTCCAATCGGTCTAAAGAGAATCTCGCAGTCAAAGCTACAATCGATCGTCTGTCGCCAGTCCTAGACTGCCTAATTATATCTTCGGAAGGTATAATTTGACGATCCGTTCCATCTGTAGAATGCTTGAAGGTGATACGTCTTTCAGGATACCTTTCTCTGGATTCTCGTCGATCCATTTCAGGAGCTTCCCTAAAGTTATTGTTTCGATTTATTGGAGACCTTGTGTCATCTGAAAACACTGATTCATGGATTCTAGAACTTGATATGCGTCTCAGAGATTCTGTAGGTTGTTGATCATGATTGCGAGCCTCTCTGGAGTCTCCTTTGGTCGTATCTAGCTTATTAGATATGCGCGAACTTCTAGAAAACCTGATAGCTTCTTTTTCAGCTATCTCGCGTTCTTCAAGTCCTCTAGTATTCAAGACACGTATGCTTAGTCTATTTATGTGTTGAGCTGATCTAACATCTTGGCGCATGTTAGTTTGTGACGAGGAAGCATCACGTTTTTTGGTTCCCCTAACGTCAATTGAGTCTCTGCTGCGTTCGATAGAGCGGCTAGAAGGAATTCTGTTCTCTGAAATTTCAGAATGTTTAGGAATTTGCCTTCGATTATCAGTTCTTGACATTCTGACAGCATCATCCCGTGTTTCAAGTTTGTCTGATGAGTCCCCTTTTTGTAACATAATCCTACGTGAATCAATACGCCTACCATCGAAATGACGTCTTGAGGTATCAACGACTTGACCTCTGAATTTATTGTCACCGCCTCTTTCCAGAGTCAAAGTCTCACGTACATTTCTTGGTGTGACACTTAGAACACGTCTCTCTAAATTGTTAGATGGGTCAGCGTATCTTCGTTCTTCAATTATAGACACTCTTTCACTGATTCTTTCTAGGTTATTTCTTGTTGTCCTGATGGTATCATCTCCAAATGGTAAACGAGTGGGCAAACGGTAAGTTGGTGGGGCTAGTCTTCGGTCTTCTTGAATACGGAATTCTCTTGTTGTAGCGAGTAGATTTTCAGCTCTGAAATAATAAAGTGGAATGATCAATACATAGCGTCTGAATGTATCATATGCTTGTTTCTCATTACACTTTTCCTATTTAAGACCACGTGATAGACGAAAATGCTTTAGTGGCGTTTCGGAACTTCCTGAACCCCCCTCCTCATCAAACATTTGAGAGGGGTTTCAAAAACTCAAAACACACTACTCATCGTGATAAAATACAAGTACGATAGTGGGAAACAGATGAGTTTTAATATGTTACAAATCTATAAAGAGTCTCACACTTCCGACGAAGAAGGTTCTATTGATATAACAATAATAACACTTTATTTAAAGTGGCCGGATGTCCAACAAGCGGGTATCAATCATAACATTTTGATCATTGTATGTACCTTGTGTCTTGGTGTTCGATGGATCCGGTCCTGAAGGAGCGCTTGTCGTAAATGTGTTGAGATATTCTGCGTTCTTGTCCGTTATTGGAGGGCTTCAGATTTCCGTAGGTGCTTCCTTGGTTTTGTTGCGATCGAGTTTCCGCATTGGATGCTTCCCCCCCGTTTCGTCTCGAAATTTCGATGAAGCCCTCGACGCTTGTCAAACATATCAAGAATATCAAAACTGCCTTGCCTGAAAAACAAATGACTATCAAATAATATTATTAGGAGTATAGTGTAGCCCAGAGGTAAAGCATTTGTTTCGATTCCTTTGTGGCATACCAAAGCTGCCACTCAGTGTTAGCACAGTTCAAATAAGGTATAATATTTAGATGCAAACGCTTTTATCCTTAAACGTATAATTAATCAAGAATATCAAAACTGCCTTGTGTGAAAAACAAATGACTATCAAATAATATTATTAGGAGTATAGTGTAGCCCAGAGGTATAGCATTTGTTTCGTGGCATATCAAAGGTGCCGCTCAGTGTTAGCACGGTTCAAATAGGTACAATATTTAGATGCAAACGCTTTTATCTTTAAACGTATAATTAATCAATGGACGTTGTTATTGAGGTTTTTGTTTAGAGAACATCTCCTTTAGCGACGATGAAAATAACTGTCATTTATATTTGAACGTAGATTTGATGGATTGCACATTTAGCATTTCTACCATTTTCGTGTTTTTTATTACTTGAACTTGATCCAAAAATAAATAATTTGAAAGATTTCGTGGTTGATTTTATTTTTATTTTAGGAAAGCGTACGGTGCTTGATCACAACTGGTATAAATATTTATTTGGTAGCTATTATTCATGAAAATAGGGTTATAAAAATCTAGTGAAAAGCATTTAACAATAAAATCACCAAGAAAACCTTGATAATTGAAGATAGTTTTTAACATTTCAGCACGGGTTGCAATTGAAGCAATTTTAGGAAGCTTACCGGTGATTTTTTTCTTCGACTGTAACATGGTGGTGGGAGACACAAACTGAAAAACTTTCAACTGCGCGCTATGGCTTGTGTAGTGTTCACTGGTATACTGAGATTACTGCAAAGAACTCTTTCGAGAGTCCGGTATTTATACCTTGGAAGTTGGGAGTTAATTTCATACTCGGTTAAGCTTCAACGGAATAAGTGTGGTGACGGAATTCAATTTTCTAGCAACTTGTTGAATTGGCAATTGAACGGGGGATGCGTGGAAGTCGTATAGGTTTCTATTATGCTTAGCAACGTTGTTGAAGAGAATGTTTATGTAGATTGTAGATGCTCTCACTAGATAAACTTTTATATCATTTGTGAAGCTTTGTATTTAAATTGCACCAAACACTATTTTTTATTAGTCGTTAAGTCGATTTGCAAAGTACTTTTTTTCTATCTTCCAAAAACACCACTTTCAGGTATCACTACGAAATGTGGCAACTCTGCCACTCTCTATAGGTCCGCCCGTGAACGACGATACAACATTCTGACAATTGCTAACTTCCTTTCCCAATACCGATTCCTTGACACGCATAATCTTCGACTGTCAAAGCAAGATTGAGGCTAGGTTGGTCTGAACGCTAAGAGTATAGGGCTGAGTGAGGCAGCAAAAAGGCTAGAAAGACAAAGATAGGACAGGAGGTATCTTGTCCTTGAATGTAAGAAACAGCGAGGCGTATTTGAAGGGAGAAACTAACGCAATCTCTAACCGAAAATTTTAAATTTTGGTTAAAACGCTTTTTGAATGTCTGCTTCTCGTTCATTGGCAGTCCAAGCTGTGATAACCCTGTATAAAAGCGTGGGTAGTAATGTTGAACAGTGTATCGGTGATGACGAATAGGGTAGCATATGGTGTGGGGTGGAGTGGTTAACCGTAGATAAGGAGAGTAAATTATTGCTGGGGCTGACGCCATGTGAGCACCCAATCGATGCAATTTCCATTACATTTCTTTAAAGAGCATGGGATATCGATCTTCACAGGCTATTTTTGGATCTGAATGGAATAGGAAATGTGTATCGCTTTCGGTTCAAAGTAGTAAGTAGTAAGTGTATGCTTTCTACTATGAATCAGACCTGGTATAGACATGCATGTTTTGTCTTTAGCCTAGACTGGTCAGTATAACCTGGCGGTCCAACTATAGAGAGCAATTGTTTGGTATATACGTGACTCAGTCAAGGATGTGATAGAAACAAAACACTCCAATGGGCAGCGCCATAGTGCGCGACGCTTGGAGATCAGGGAAAATTTATAGGTCAATACTGCCACGGAGGCCCAAGTGTATAAATTTCATTAAATTGAAAGTAGGTTATAACGATTTGTTTTAGCAGGTCGTCCACTCGAAATACCAAAAAATGCCTGGAATGTTCCTAATCACTTAACCGAATTTTCCTTACCAATAATGTATTTTTTTTATTGTTCATGTTCTCTTCTGTGGTTGAAAACAATATATCATTGGTCAGAGAAAAAGATAAGTAGAAAAATTTGACTGAAATGAGTGCGAATTTGGTTGTTAATAAATTGGATAATTCTAAGGAATGAAACTTATTTTCATTAATCTCATTTCTTGCGTGACATTTCGATCGACAACTTTTTTCCCGGCATTCTCTGACTACCCATTGCTTTCCTGATTTTCCAAAACGTGGACTAACCTGTTTAGGAAAACAATTTCCAAAATGTGATTTCATACTCTTCTTATCTTTCTATTTACTCATATGGTTATTAGATTAGTGAAGTTAGACCCACGTTCGGATCTTGTAATATAAATAAATTCTTGTGCGATTAAAAATTATTCTCCTTTCAAATTCATAAATACAATCCAACCACAAATCTAGTTTGCATTTTCAATCGCTAGAATTCAATTAAATAATAATTCCAACGAATAAATCAGGAGACGATTATTGATGGTATAGATTAACCTTGGTATAAAAGCAAACCTGTTTATATATAAATTATTTATTTAAAAGAATATATATCATAATACTTACAATCTTATAATAATAATAACTACGACTAGCTAGTTGAAGAGATAAAGGTACAAACACCTATTTATACAAATAAAATTCATGAATCTATTATAACAACAAAACAAATAAGAAAGATATGTCTATACAGAGAAATTTATACAGCGTGATTAAACTTCAACTATTATCATTAGACTAGTACTGGAATCTAAATAGAAAACTTTGACCAGTTTGCTGCTAGAAAAGTGTTTGACGTTTCAAATTAAAAAGTCTAAAATATCAATTATATTGCTTATGATTACCGTTTTCAAATGTTATTTTTTCAATTAAATGTTGCTAAAGCAGCAATGGAACATGATTTGGATGAAGTATAATATAGTCTAGCAAGGCCAAGAAAATAAATCATGGAAAAAATTGCATCGTGAACCATCAATTAACAATATTATAATAGCATTTATTACACTGCAGCATAAACTGGAAAACAAGCAATAAAGCGAACATTCAATAACAGGTAGTAAATTTCCTTCAATGTTATATTACCTTTATTTCAAACGAAACGTATTTTTCCACAAATTGAAGAATTGGATGTGAATCACTCTGTATAAAATAATATTTTTTTACATGAGAAAAAACGCTGAACTTCGCCTTGCACACAATAGCAATGCGCTTGGTTACACACATATCTTTAAATAGAATGATTTTTACCTTGTATACATTGTGTATACATAATTTTTTCTATACATTTCCATCTATGGCACGTTTCCAATGTTACCTCAAAAATTTGTACTTGAAGCATAGGTGGAGTCATGAAGAATCTCAGCAGGGATTATCACATTATTTTGTTTTTCATCAACGGTCACTTTCTACGTTATGTAGATTATATCGTAGGCGATTTAAAATCTATGTAAAATATTTTTTAAATATATTGTACTTTATAAAAGACTGCCGAAGCAGTCGAAACGTTCGTAACTTCGTTGAGTAGACACATGCGGTGTTGATTGACGACCAGCTAAAGTGAGATGAAATCAGATGGGGAATCTTAGACCTGAATTTAGAATGCTAAAATGCCTAGATAAATAAATAAAAAACCATTCAAACCCAAGAACAGAAAAAATATATTATGAAATGTATTTGTTTCATCCACCTTGCAAATGTATTACACACAAAAAATAAAAATTTCGGAATGACAAGGCCTCATAAATAAAATAATATCTTATTGACACCTATGCCTTCAAGTAGCTTCTAAATATAAACATTTTTTGTGTATGCGCTTTTTATAATATATCGTCCTTGTGACCTTGGGATATAGTTTTTCTCGCAAATAAACAGGTATATGAATGCAGCAGGCGAATTAGCGTCCGTTAAGGATATTTCGTTAAATTATCACGCGTTTAATTTTCTATTTATCGCTCCTCAGTTAGATAACTGTCGCTAATTGAAGTTGACGTGTCTAACGATGCTACTTTAGTTGTTTACATCATACTAGGTATCACAAAAAAATATGTTACTATAGGGAAACTAAATATGGGGAAAAAGATGTTAATTGATACTTATTCTTTATGACATTAACTTCACATAAATAACTTTCAGGGGATTCTAAGGTATCTGGATTAAATGTTTAATTTTATATAGTTTATTGTAGCATAGTGGGTGGAGGAAAATAGTTTATGATGTTTTTCATACCAATTAATAATCTTTTCAAATCATTAGTAACTGAGATTTACGGTGATTTTAAGATAAAACATATTTTTTCCAAATTCATGGATTATTGCCGTTTTTAATCTTGTTAAAAACTTATCGGAATCCTTCTAATGAAGAAAAAACAGTCTGAAACTGGTTTTGCATCTCGGTTTTCTTTGGCATAAGCTCCATATTTATTTAATACCAAATGTCATACTTTAACAGAAACATTATTGTACTCATGTTTGCGAAACTGAAGTTTTCTTTACTGTATTTTACGAGAGACCAAGCATTTTCGTCTTTATCACATTATTAACCTAATTCCAAAGTTTTATAGCAGCCCAATGAGTACTTTCCAAGTTATTGAGGGGGCAACAATTGTTGGACATGGTACAGACAGACAGAGCTACGGAAATGAGTGATATGGCTTTTTCTGATGTATATCGTCTCAAAATGAAAAATTCTTATATAATTATAAACTCTGGTTCTTAACTGATTCTGGTCCGTCGTTGAAACGAACTTAAACATTCCTTCAATGTCTCAGCAGTCTATGAACTTTGACTTTCGAACATCTCACCAAACCATACGCACTACTTTTCTTATAACATACCGTATCACATTTTCCTAGTAAACACAGTCACATCACAAACAGCGTTGACGCAAAAAGGACACTCATAAGCATGGATACTTGGATTGCATTTCCTGAACTCGGTTTTTGCGTGGTCGTAGTTGGTTGGTTTTGGCTGGAGCTGGAATGTTCATGGTCCATGTGATCGTGATCTTTGTGATCGTGGTTCATGTGGTCGTGATCATTGTGATCGTGGTTCATGTGATCGTGAGTTTGATCGTGGTTCATATCGCCTTGGTCTGCTGGCATTAGGTGCTCAGTAACGGTGTGGTTCATTTGGTGCGTCATGGTGGTTGTTGGAGTCATGGTGGTGGTTTGGTGATCCTTGGTTGGTTCGAAATGGGGGGCTAGATTCGGGTCCTGGTCAGAGCCTGGAAGCACCTGAGAAAAATAAAACTTTGAAATTCGTATCAGAAATTCAATTTCCGACTCTCTGCCAAGTGTTGCCAGAAGATGTAAAGTAGAAGTCAAGAACGTTAAATAATTTTGATCTACAAAAGATTCACAATTAACTTATTCAATCAACATCGATGCAACGCTAGAATGAAAGCATATTTATTATTACCATTGAGCAATGGGCGACGGGAAGTCACCGGTATAAAGGACGGGGAATCTCTCATTTCATTCTATAACAAATTACACGTTTTATGGGCTATGAACAAAGGTGGAATAATTTTATATTTATGCTCTGGTTATAGCTTATATCGCAATTGCAATATTCAATGACATATGAATTTATCAGAATTACTACCTAATTAGAAACGAAATCGTGTAATCTCACAAATATTCAAGAGAACTGGCAACCCTGTCTGTGCCCTTATGCGCCAACTGTCACATACCTGAGGTTCTGGCAGTTTTGCGGTATTTGATACCATAGTCGTAGTAGTCATATTCGTTTCAGGACTATAATCGTAGACTTCATCGTACAAGTAGCTCTTCCTGTCAACTTTAGCCGTGATCAGTCTGAAGTTGGGCTCCTCCAAGTTCAATCTTTCGTAGATGAACCTGTTCAGTCGATTCACCAACACCGTTATGTTACCTGATTGGTCGAAAGTGAAAGAGTTTGGCCATTCGAGGTATTTCTCGTCTCTGGCGATGATTTTCTGGCTAGAAACGAACGGAGCGCGGGTATCCCATTTTGCTATGCTGTTTGTTGCTAGCAGGGTGTAGTAGAGGGTGCCCTGATTGTCCATGGTCATACCTGTAATGTAATACTTCATGGTTAAAAAAAAACAATAATAACATATCAAAACGACACAAACCTCAAACCAAACACAAATGTTATAGTAGAGGCCAGACTTGTGTAAGATTGCTTGAACAGTGCTCCAAATAGCAGTGAAAATTAACTCCAAAACAACCAACACCTAATAATTTTGAGATTTACAATATCCTGAATCCAACGTTTTTTGAGATTGTAATCTGAAAAGTGAAACAACACATCAACTACTTACCCGCAGTTTGTGAGCCTTTGAGTCCCCAATCTTTAACCTCTCCTTGATACTCTCCACCTTTAAAACCATTCATTTCGTTCCTCAATATTGTCGTACTAATAGAATATAGATGTAGGCTTGACATGGGGCAGTAAAATAGCTGTAATAAAAAAAATATCCGTATAAAACTTATTTTGTACCAAAATCAAAAACTTTGGAAGATTTGAAAGAATAACTAACTTGACAATTATGATCATAAGAGAAATAAATTAGTCAGTTTCAAAAAGCTTTGAACAAACGAAGGTACATCTATGGGAACTGCTTGTCACCTTACTCAGCTGATATTTTTATGAATTGATCCGAGGAACATGGAAAACGACGTTTTAGCTTTGAAAAACATTTCGTAGCTCAGCTACCTCTCAAAGTGAAAGCCTAAGGCCAAAGATATATCAATACCTTTTGATCCCAAATATACGAAGGGCCTGCGATTTAGAGCTTTATAGCAATCTGATCGAAAACATAAAGGACTATCAGGAAACTCGAAGGATAATGTTGACAAACTTGGTGCGCATTAAAACTAGGACATCGATCAGGACTAGATTTAAGAAGGGGGTTTTCTTTTTGGTTTGACGAGTGTTTAAACTGTGTAGTGTTTAAGTATCTCTACACTATGCATCAGATCTGCTATAGACATGCATGTTTCGTCTTTGGGTTAGACTCGTCAGTATAAGCCTGGCGGTCCAACTGTAGAGAGCAATCAGGTGGTATATACGTAGCCCAGTTAAGGGTGTGACAGCAACATCAACTCATCTCCAAGTGTCGCTCTCTATGAGGCAGTCCAGGTGTTCGGACCTTTGAATTCGTAAGTTGCCAATGGGCGACACTTGGAGATAAGTTGTGTAGTGTTTGTAACTGCTCTTACCTCTCTTTCCTCGCTGACTACCACTCCTTCTTTCTGTTGCTTGACTCTGGGTCCTAAGGCAATGCCTGCGATGTTGATGGGCGCTGAAACGGTGACGCTATTCACTCTAAAAGCTGAAGCTGTTTTGTCAGCGTGCATAGTCGCACTATGTCGGATTTTCCAACTGTGGTGTTGCTTCAACGAGAATACTATCAAACCTGAAAGAAATAAATCGAATAGTATATTTACTTCCAAAATAAAAAATAGCATCAAGCAGGTTGACTCTATGCTTCCGATAGATATATTTAGTAAACTGATATCACTGGACGTAAAATACAGAGTCAGCCTACTTTACGCTATTTTTTCCAAGGCCAAGTAATTATTTATTATAGTTATTGAGGTAGCAGGGCTGTTGTACTTATTAGTAGTTGATGAAACAGAAACAGTGGAAACTAGATTGTTAGACTATACGTGGTGACCTGATAAGCCAGGAGCGTATAATATAATTATACGTCAGTATCGCTTAAACGGTAGACTGGGAATGTTCACCAGATATAACGCACTGTGTTACATGGATACATAGCTTCAGTATCACTCAATATTTCACAAAGTACGAAGGGTTACCAGGGTGAAAATTTCATAAATGATAGGACGACTTCAAAAAATACCTATTTTTTTATTAGCCCCCCCCCCCACCAATTGCAATTTTTGAACTCCCCCACCATTTTTGAAAATGATCAGGCGCCTTGAAAACGACCAACGAATCCTTGGCCCATCTATAATGAAGAGTACCATTTGAATTTCGATCAAACATTCACAATACATTACTACTGTACCGACGAAAACAAAGAAAAAATATCAAACTTTGTTTTTATGTCATCGCGGATTTGAATAAGAATTGCGCATGCGTTCAGTATACGCATGGAACCCCCAAGTCTGCCTGGAAAATCCTGTGCAGGAGTGCATTAATCAATTCTTGAAACATCAAAAAATGTGAGCTGTTGTCAGAACAGGCATCTAGAATGTCAAGATGGTTCGAAATTAGATTATGGAGCTCCCGAACATGTTTGTACAACGGTCACGCTGAAAGTCTTTAGATATTCCTAATATATACAAGTTTCAGCAAGTTTGAGGACGCAGCTATTTTGTCTAAAGTTGTAAGTGCTTACACGCTAAGACAGTGTTTGAATCGTTCGGTAGTTGCCTTTCCACGGTCTCGAATGCATCTAAGTGTTGGCCGAATTTTAACGTGAAAATGGAACCGGGTAGTCGCGGTTTTCGAGTCATGACTTTGTATGACTATAAAAAGGGACTAAAACAAGCGTAATGTCACGAAAGTTTTGCGAGTTGCTTTGTGGACTCTGACCCTTCTAGGGCTACAGTTTCTAAATGGTTTGCTGAGTTTAAAAGGGGCCAGGTCCCACTCGATAATGAACCTCACATAGGTCGACCGCCCACTACTGTTACTTCGGAAACTGTAGAAGCTGTGCAAAATATGGTAAAAAAGATAAACATATAACCTACACCGAGAATCAGGCTTCTCTGGGGATTGAATCGGCAGCGATCCTAACAATAATTCATGATCACCTTCGCCTAAGGAAGCGGTGTTCCAGATGTGTGCCACATTTGTTTACCAGTGAACAAAAAGCAACAAGAGTTGATTGGGCTAAGTTTATGCTTGAAAAATTTGATAATGGGCACAGTAAAACACTTTTAATACGGTAAACGGAGACGTAACATGGTTATATCATTATGATCCCGAAACTAAACAGCAATCATTAGTTTGGTGCTTTGAAAGTGAGCAGCCTCCAACGAAAATACGTCGTTCCAAGAGTGTTGGGAAGAAAATGGTCGCTTCTTTTTTTTTCTAAAAGTGGATACATCACAACCGTAGCCTTGGAAAATGAAGGACAGTTATTTCTGAATGGTATATCACCAAATGTGTTCCTGTAGTCTTCCAAGAACTATGCAAGAGCCGTCCAAAGCACCCGCCCACAGCGCCGCTAGAACACTCGATTTTTCTGTTGAACAGGGTGCCAATCTGTTGCTCGTGCGACTTTTTCTTATTCCCTAAGATCAAAGAAAAGTTACGAGGTCGCCATTTTTCAACCCATGAAGAGGCTATCGCTGCATTTGAGGCGGAAATTAGCAACCTTTCAAAAGAACGTTGTTCACAAGAATTTGACAAGTGGTTTTACCGAATGCTTAAATGTATTGAGGTAGGGGGAGATTATGTTGAAAAAACAGAATAAAGTTTTTAATAAAAAACCTTGTAGTTTTTCTATATCTAAGAACTTTCGTGACCCTCGTATATATTGGAGCATGACAGCAGTCAGTCAGTCTTCAGACGTCAAACAGTTAAGAACTAGGAATGGTGGATATAAAACATTTATGCTGAGGATTTTTCTGGCAGACTTAGGAGTTCCATAATCCCCTATACACATACTAAACGCCTGTGTAATTCTTATTTAAATCCGCGATGTCGTAGACTCGAGTGTCACTGGCTCTTAAACTATAAGGAAAAAGACGTTAATCCTTACAAGGAGGCCAAATAAAATCCCATAAACAAAATGCTACCGCAACCAAACAAGAGACGTTTACCGAATCTATTTGATTTCGATCATATTGACTACATTCGGAACATAGTAAATATATTTTCGTTATACGTAATTTCAAAAGCATGCTGAGCTTTGATAAATTTTGTTCAAGCTGTTTCGCGCTATCTCATTCCCACTTAACCTATGACGCCGTGTTGTGGGGTAACTCAAGTCATATAAAAAAAATATGTACTCTAGAAAAGAGCTGTAAGGGTCCCATTGAGGCTGAGTTGCTGAGGACACTGCCAACAGGATTCTATACACGTAAAGATCATATCACTACCATATCTTCATTCATGTTTCTTTATTGAAAGTGCATATATAAGCTTCCTGTTAGTGCTGACTTCTATGATACGAGGCACTCTAAATAACGACAGAATCCCTTTTTATAGACTGAATAAGTATGTACTTTAGAAAAAATGAAACTACCACTACTACCATTATTTAGTCACACACAACAAAGTTTCTTCCAAATAAAACCTGGAAAATACAACCGTCGGAACATAGCATTTGAACTGACCTCCATTTAAATGATATCCGCAATCAGAAACCTAAATTAACCTTTGGTATTTATTATACGCAACATGGTACGTAAATGCTTTTCTCACATCTTAGAGGGGGATACAATTATTGCACTCGCCGCATTGTGCAATACCGATGTAAAAATGCAAATTGAAAATTAATATTTGTTATATCGTCCCTGCCATACACTAGTGACCTCAAACCCGACGTACATCGAGAGATCTGACCATACGCTTAGCATATGTCAGGCGCTGTAATGTTTCTTCGCCATGCAGATTATTATATTATTATTGTCCGTAGATATGCGTTTTATACAATTATTATTTGCTATTGTGTCTGAAGAATCAACCGTTGATGACGATGTGCGATCATTTTTGAGGAATTAACGAGATGCGTAATTGTTTGCAATGCTATTCGAATTTCAACTCATCCCTCTATTGGCAACTTACGACATCCCTTGTTCTTGTAAACACTTTTACGATGTACCTACCGTTATCTCGACTCATTCCCATCAGAAGCTGACAACTGATATTAAGTGTATGCTTTCCACTATGCATCAGACCTGCTTAGACATGTATGTCTTGTCTTTAGCCTAGACTTGACTATATAGCTTGGCTGTCTAACTGTATCTCCTGGTGGACGTTCTTTTGTTATACTAAAAACTGCGTACGCCACGCAGTTTAGTTGAAGTTAGCTTTGAAAATATTGAAACCACTTGAAAAATATTTGCGATCAATACTGACCCACGAGGTCAGTGGAAATATGAGAATCTTCCGCTCTCTAACCCCCCGTCACTGCAATTTTTTTTAGACTTCCTGTATATGATGTAAGCGAAGGTGGAAGAGTTAAACGCTAGATACCAAGAAATACCTTTCATACCTATATTCCCAGTTAATTCCAAACTGTCCCAATATTTATAAACCAGGAAATTCTATCAACTTTAATCAAATGTAAATACTCGTTACGACGTTGTTTTGATAAAAAAACGAATTGAGTTCTGTAAAGACGGTCGACATTCAAGGTTGTTACTCATCCTGACTGAAGTCTGATAATATAATCGATGAAAAAATTGCAGTGATTTGTTTACACGTTGTAAAGAAATTTATGATACGACCCTGAGGTTTTGTTGTACGTACCTACTTATATTTTCTGATGATGCTGTAGACAAGACGTCAGGAGAATAACTTTTCTTGAGGATGAATCACTCGAGCAGAATAACCAGAATAATTTATGGGCTTTGAGATAGGCATGCAGGACTGTGAGTCATTTTCAACAGAAGATTATTTTTGGACATTACAAATATCCAGTACCTAAGCCTAGTAGGTATATTTTCGATTACAATACTCATTGTAAGTAAATATACTGCGAGAAAAATATAATCTTCTTCACCACTCAATGCTTCAATGCTATTCTAAAAAGTATTCATTCTTTTTAGTAAAGTAATCATATTTTCCAATGGTGCCCCGTTTATTTTGATCAACAATACAAACATCTTGCAAATTGCAAGTCTTGATTCGCTCCAAGTAATTGATTTATTCCACATCGCTATATTTGTCCACAGCATTTCTGCGGCACGCGTCCCCTAACTCATGTTTGATTCCACCACTAATATTTTCCATTGGTTTTTATTTTTAATAGGATGAATGAGCTATTAGCACCTAGTTTCGCAAATAAATTTATCTTTTTGAAAATGTTTTCCAGATTGTTTTACCAACTCTTACTGAAAGAGAGTCTTATATGTGAAACGTTGTGTTCTAATACAAAATGTTTTATCTACTTGACGCCGTTTTTGCGATATAGAAACACCAATAGCAATATAGGTACTTTTTATTTACATTGGATGAGTGTGTGCTGAATCTAATTCCTAAATTCTGGCAATCGCATCATTTCGCTCCAGTATGACAGAAAATAGGCTAACGGGTTTTCCCATTAGTTTCAAAGCGAATCTAGTTGCCTTTGCAGGCTGCCTGTGCGATTACAAACCGTGAATTATCCGTTATCTTCATTTGTTTTACCGTCGTCGCATCGCTACCGTAGCACACTTGATGTGCGTTACGGTCTCTAGCGTGATTATTGCGCCTCTCTGAAGCACGTTTCAACATATTGATTGTTTTGGCTGCAATATCTTTGGAAAAAAACGAGAATTTTTTTTCTCCCCATGGATTTTGATGATACGTTGACACTAGGTTCCCTGAGTACGAGCATCTACAATCTACATGACTAGATTACTAGTTTTCGAGAAAAAGATTGATTATTCAAAATTGCGAATTTGCAAGATTAATAAATGAACCAATCAGTTTTACTTTCTCTTTTAAATCACCGTTGTTAGGCCCGGAAAAATCCAGAAAAACTTCACGAAAAACCTCTGCAAACCGTTTGGTGTGACGTTTCCACGATTGATGTCGTGGGACCATATATTTTTTAAGAAAACGATATAGGGGTTTCAATTAATTCTGAATGAAAGGTACATTTCCCCACGCAATTCTTCCCAATTTTATAACATGTATAGGACGATCCTTAGTCAGTCATCTGTTAGTAGAATGCAGGAGGTTGTGGGTTCGATCCCCACAGACGACAAGTGTTCAGTGCAATCCTATAAAATTCTGTAAAGGTGATACTTGTTGATGAACCCCACGAAACAATGCAAAAAGATTTTCCCAGGAGAAACAGTAGAATTACGGAAATATCGAAGCCGCTTTGCAAAGGCGTACTTGACAAATGTACTTGAGATGCGTTCGTAATGGTGGCCTTTTTATGGATATGAAAATAGAAACCGGGTACTACCTTGGACCGATCGAAGGCGGTATCTGTGTCTGTATGACTTGGGTAATACCGCTATTTATAAGGCAAATACATATGCAACAGAAGATTCGTTCTGACAATAATAAACGTAATCGCTGTTGTTTGCAAAGCACGCACGGTCCTCAAGGACAGGGTCGGGATTCAATTCCCACATTTGGAATTATAATGAGATGTAGAGTACTTCTTATGTCAGGCATCTCAATGGTTACTTTCAACTGACTTTAAAAAGGAGGAGGTTCTCGATTCGGTTGTATTTTTCATAATGTTTCCTGCCTCAGTACCTAAGATCCGTTTCTTTTGCTTTGAAAGGATATACTTACCTTTTTTCAATCAGTTCTTTTGATGTGATTTTATTACTTCTTTGTATACGGTTTTTTAGGATAGTTTTTGACTGTAATTTATCTCATTTGAATCCCATCTACATGTAGATATATATTTGTGAATCTACAAATTCGTGATTTTGAAAAAAGAATATTTAAACGGTGTTAAAAAGTAGCCAAAAGATTACAACATCTTTGTTGCTTTATAATATTTCTGCGGTACCAGCCTCGAGAAGCTATAAATATGAGTATTAAAAAATTTCTAACCCACCCTCTGGAGTCACATTTGGGGATGACAAGTACCAAATCAATCTAATCGCCTCCATTCTGTCAGATAAAACTGAGTTTCTGGACATGTTGTTTGCAATATTTCTCCAAGATGATTCAGTGGAACAGTATGGGTAATCGATTTGTGGAATTTTTCACGGTATATTATCTGGGTTAAATACCTGTGGAACTCTTCCGATTGTTACAAAAAAGGCAACAGAATAACTGAACTTGATGGTAACGGCCGCAGCCTTTCCGCCAATGTGAGGCGTGACATTCATTCAATTATTATATTATTATTGTCGTTTTGTGTATTATGTAAATCACGTCACCGCGTACCAAAATAATTTCAAAGGTAACGCAAGGTTTACCGCATTGGCCTTTCTGATACAATCTGCTTTGGATTATTTCAAAACTGCCCTGACCTCAAATTATTTCGCGCTTCACTTTTTGCCATTTTGTAATGTAATTAGAGCACATCAAACTGAAATGACTTTTATGAAAATTTATCAGAAACAGGAAAATCGCAAAAGTTCTAAAATACACTTATTGTATTTGCTTGTCTACAGGGTTGTGCAACAGGTATCATCTATTCTCAGTAGGCCATGTGGGGGGTCCGGAACCGGCTGTAGGGTGGACGAGTGGATTCAAATTCAACACTCTTTGAGGTGGAGGACATCTCCGTCAAGCACGGAAATTGATTACAGGGCCTGTAGCCAAAGAGGGGAGATTTTGCCTCTCTCTCTTGATAGGAGTCATATTAGGTTGCTGGTGGGACTGCTCTCTGGTCATAATACCTTTAGGCGGCACCTGCACCTAATGGGGATAGTTAGTGATCCAATGTGTGCACGCTGTGGCGATGAGGAGGAGTCCTCGGCACACATACTATGCCGCTGTGAAGCCCTCGGGCACCACAGGCAGGCCATACTGGGGTCCATGATTCTGGAACCAGGGGATATAAGATGGGCAGGACCCAAGGCCATACTTAACTTTGCGAAAAGGGCTGGCCTTGGGAACTAGAGCTGATAGAGGCGCATAAGGGCCAGGTAGTGATCTATGCACCGATGGTCCACATCGGAATGCCTCTTCCATTCATTCATTCATTCAGGCCATGTGGAATATAATATTTCAGTGATGCCAGTTCTATTGTTAATTAAAAGTGCGTCAATTAATGCAATTTGATTAATCATGGATAACTTTTGAATTAACCCACGCATTTATTGGTTAAAATGTTTATAGTAAGACAACCAGAGCAAGTTCAAATGTAGCTTCCTCACGAGTTTGATGTCCGAGAAAACGGGAGAACTTTAACCCGACAAACAATAACGAGGTGTGTTAGAGGCTTCAATAAAAACAGGTAATGTCAACTCGAAGCTTAGAGATGGTGTACGAACAAGTCCGCAGACAATTTATGATTGACACCGCGAAAAATTACATCTAAAGTGACCCACAACGTCAACCATGTTGCTGATTATTCTATACTTCAACGTTATAAATGCGATAAATGTGTCATGCGTTCGTAATACCGTGTCATGTAATTCATATTTGAATAACGTCAAACTTGTGCCGTCACAGATCGCTAGTTCCCCAGAAAAGATTCCATCGAAAAACAGTTTGTTTTTTGTGTACCATTTGATTTCGCATATATATTGCCGAACAAAAACCGGTTCCGTAACTATTATAACTAACATTCTAGCCAAATATGAAAACGAAAGTGATAATTTTTTAAGTATATTAGTTTATTTGCAAACACTTATATTGTTATCAGATCCAAGGATGATAGTTTAGACTCTATTGCTGTTTTTTCGACATGTTTGGTGGATTTTATAAAATTAATAACTTAAATTTCGTAGGTTTAATCTATTAAGCATAGAAAACATCCTGAGCTAGCTTTTATATCATCCCTCCCACCTTCCTCTAAGCCCCCCTTTTTGACACTTTTATTTTAGTTTTTGTTTATTTTGTCGATTACTCTGCCACCACTTAACCGATTTTCGAAAACTTCAAAGTTTTTTTGGCATTGCCATAGTGGTAACCTAGTGTGGAAAGTTCATTGAAATCGTAATTGTAGTTTCAGAGATATAGAGGGATCAAGGATTATAGGATAGAATACAGACATACACACAGACCGATGGAAATGGGTGACATTGTTTTTCGTGACGTATATGTCATGAAACGTCAAGAAGGCACACTATCTAGTATTCCAGATGTTTCGCGATCATAATACTTCCCCGCCTAGTAGCGTGGGAAGTGAGGAGGCGTAAATATCAATACCCGGTATATAATAAATTTTATTAAAGTTCCCTAATAAATCCTCAAATTACAATTGCCTTTTTATTAATTCTGTTTATGACCCAGTCAGTAAAATGAATTACCTGAAACTAAACGTAATCAAAAAGCAATGAATGCTTCAACAAAACATGATGCAAAATTAATGATATATTTGTTTCCGTAATTCACTTTCAATATTTATGCAATATTTTGTACTGAACCTACGAATTTCTGTGTTTGTTGAGCTATACAGACTTCCATTGTAATTTTGCTACGACTACAATTCATGTGCGTGTAATTGTTTATAATTTTGCAAAGTTTTAAAATGCACAAAATAGTATCAAGTAGGTTGATACTGTGCTTCCTACGCAAGAGTATCAGTGTAGAAATAAAGATCCGATTTTAGAACCGCTGATATCTCGGTTGAATTTTGATTAAAGAAATATTGACAATCTTTAAAGACGTCATAAACGCAAAAAAATCATTTTCATTAAGTGAAAGAATTTGGGTCGGATTTTGAAACTGTTGATCCATGAAATTGATTTTAAAAAGCTGTAAATCTTATTGTCTTAAAAATCACTAAATTTAAATAAATAACATATTTTTCTATATTTTCAAAACTTGCTTCAAGTGAATTACCAGCACGTGAATGCGGTGTCATTCTACAATAATGATCGTTACAGGCAACTTTGTCATCCAACTTTGATGCTTTGTAATTCCTAAAATAACGTATTTAAAAAATCAGGTCAGATTTCGAAAGGTCTTTTCATCGTCATTTGAATCAATTAGAACTTCTTCAATTTTGAGCACGCGGCTTTAATACAGGGTAAAACACAAAGTCATGCATACTAAAAAAAAGATCACTGGCTACCCATTTTGTAGGTGGACCACGGTGATATTTTTTGGACATACCGTTTCATAGATATTGACCATATTTCGGGACGTTTTCGGGATTTTAAGAATATCCACTATGGTTTCCAAAAAAAAAAAAATATCTACACCAACTTTCTCTGTTTTACAAACAGCATTAATCTCTTTGCTAACTTCTATTCCTCTCAAAAAAGATGTTTTGAGAAATAATGGTATACTCTTTGCAGAGAATTTTGGGGTCGAATTTGTGTTAATCGATGACAATGCTCGTCCTCATCGAGTACGAATCTTCAAGCAGGAAAACAATATCAATCGGATGATTTGGCAAGTAATGTCGCCGGATATGAAGCAAATAGAGAATGTATAGATCAACCTCAAGTTACGTTTGGATCTGGAAGGTAATTGATATCAAAATTTGCAAGAATTGGTATTCTCCAAAACTTGATTGCCAGACATTCGAAATACCTGATGAAGTTTTCAACGTTAATCCAATCAATATTTTCCTTTGACCCACTCCTGAGTATTAATTTGTTCTCATATTTCACACGAATCATTATGGTGAACAAAGAATTAACTTTATTGTTGGTTTAGGTTCCTAAATAAACCATTATACGTGTCTTCAGAACTTGTTCTTTATTTTAAAAGGAGAGGGATTGAAAGGGAGCAAAGACTGAATCAATTAATCCATTTTATAGAACAGAGAAAATTGGTGAAGAATGGAAAATTGAAATTTTTTTATTTTTTTTCAAAAGTCCCAAAAACTTCCCGAGGTATGGTCAATATTTATGAATCGGTATGTCTAAAAAATATCACCGTGGTCTTCCTGCAAAATGGGAAGCCTGTGAATTTTTGTTCAAAACGCATGACTATGTGTTTTACTTTACGTTCAAAATTTGAAAAGCGTTATCATTGATTCAAAACACCATGAAAAGACCTTTCGAAATCTGACATCATTTTTTAAATCCGTTCAGTATTTTAGGAATTACAAAGTATCAAAGTTGACTAAAAGTTTGCGTGAAATGATAATTATGTGATTTTTCGTCGTAAATGAACAGCTGCCAAACACACACTAATTGACAATATTTACATGTCCCGCTCAAACATTTCACATATGACACATATGGTTGTACCAACCTAAGGAAAAAATCACAGATTCGGTTTACGCACATTGTTTAAATGGACCAGTTCGGGTCAATTTGATCAGATGGTTATCATAAAACATCAAGGTCTCGAATTCTATATTTTTGTGAAGAAATAAATCGTTTGCATAGGGAAAGATTAGCGTCCGATCTTACGGCTTGAAAATTAAATAGCTGTCACGGATCGTATTTATTTTTTGTATTATTAACATTTTACAATGTATTTTCTCTGAAATTATTATTCACCTTTTTAAAGTGATTGGGTATTTCAAGCAATCAAACTACATGCTAATGTGATGTTTGTGTGAAAATTCAAGGCAGCAAAAATAAAAACCTCTTTATCTATTAATGAGTAATTGCCGTAACAGTACTGTAGTCACTCGTTGAAGTCATTAGTTTATTTTTTCAAGTATCACACCATTTGAATATTCGTTGAAACTAAATTGCTCGCATATTTTCACTAACTAAATGGCTTTTAGTTTGTGCTGCTTACTTAGAATAGTGAAACATAAACACATTTGGATAAGGATACTGCATTGCTTATCAAGTATTATCAAATTTAAATTAAATGATATTGAGAACATACAATAATTCCGCAAAGTCCGAGTTTTTAAATAAATAATAGACGTTAGAATATCATATCATTAATAAAACTTCAATCCCAATAATACTTCGTACTTTGTTGATCTAACTGTAAATTATGTTAAAACAATTGTTGAGATATTGAATTATTCACACATTTCAAAGTCTTTCAGATAATCTTCTCCCATATATCCTATACAGGTCCCGTTTAGGAAGGTTGGTAGTTGATTTTGATCACACATGAAATGAAATTGTTGGTGTGTGAAATTGTGATTTAATTAATTCTTGAAGATTCGTCTTCTAGACATATCAAGTTTTAAATCAAAGAACGAAAGTCTTACAACAATGGCCGATTGCACTAACGTTTGCTAATGAACGGAACATACCTAGAATAAAAGGCGTTCTCTGAAAATTCAAATAAATAACCAAATTGTACAGTCTGATTCAGCAAAAATTCTTGGTGTAATCGTTGTTACAACGTTGAGATTCATTAAACATGTAAAGAATCTGTCAAAAAAAAATTATTTGAGCCTACGTGCTCTTAAAGCTAACCGATAATTAGGTATTGAATTTCAAACTACACAATAAACTGTGCGAGGCTCTAGCCCGTTCTAAATTATTCGAATCTTATATACTATCTATGGTTAGGACACGTTACCAAAATCATAATTCAAAATAAGTGTGTACGTTTTATCTTTACGCAATCAATACTCATCACTCATTCATTACTTTCATTCAATTAAGTATCACTATTCATTTTCATACATAAATTATATATTAATCACCTTAAAACCAGTTTACCACTCCGAGATTATCAGCCCTATTTGAACGCAGTTTTTCTTATAACGTTACTGTCATATTTTTTTTATTGTTTATTGTTTATTGTTTATTGTTTATTGCTCAAATTGTTGTTTATGTATGTATGTATGTATGTTTATGTATATGTATGTTTATTTTATACATGTTTCGCTAATAACAATTCCTCAATACTGGGCACTACTACCTAGGCAATACAGCCTGTTTTGCCTCATGCCCAGTATTTGGGATTACTTACAGAATGTACGTGAAAAAATAATCATCAGCAGGTTAAGACTAAAAATAAATAAAATACAAATAATAGGAGTGAGATGAACATAGAATTAAAATAAAGTTAGTGTAAAGTTGAAGTTATGCACGAGAGTTCGCAGTGAGAAAAAAAAATAAAAGTAAAAATATTAAAGAGAAATAAAAAACGGAGTATTTAGATTTGTGCTGTTTTTGTAATAATTATACTCTTATAATCCAATACTATCAATTATCCTTGTAAACTTTGTTTGGTTTTCCATTATGAACTTTTTGACAGAACTTTTGAATCTTTTCAATGTTTGTAAGTGCCTTATTTCCAAAGGGAGTTGATTGAATAATGGAATACCATCTTTCCATCAAAAAATGAAATCCTTTTTAATTTATTTATCAGGAACCTAATCACTCAATCAAATATATTCCGAATTTGTTAATAATTTCTTTTCCAATATCCTCCACTTTGGAACGTATGCCAGTTCTTTCTTTCTCATATCTGCTCGTAAAATTTGTGTTGTAAATTGTAAATATGTCATTTTTTGGTATTGCTAATATCTTCTACTTCTGATCTATGTATATGGTTAAGTGTAAGAGTAGCAAACGCTGAACTTCTCTATATACCTAGACCTAACGTTAGCTCTATTGCAATATAAATTGTAATATAAATAAAAACGACTATTATTATTATTAAAATATGTTCATGTGCGGTGCAACAATAATTCGTTCGAAGCGCTTGATTTGGAACATATTGAAAATATTTTTTATGCAGATCATAGTGAAAGAACAGCACTATGTCCGTGCGAAGTCAAAGGTCCTAATACCTAGACTGCCTGGAGGCGGCAACAGATGTCCCTTACGACTTCGTAAGTTTACAATGGACGTCCCCATAGATGGCATCACTTGGAGATGAGTTCATGCTGCTATCACACCCTTTACTGAATTACGTATATACCAACCGATTGCTCTCTACAGTTAGACCGCCAAGTTATACTGACGAGTCTAGGCTAAAGACAGAACATGCATGTCTATAGCAGGTCTGATGCTTACTGGAAAGCATACACTCACTAGTAGTTCCAAATCAGCAATATCTCGAAGTTCTAATATACTTTCCAGAATATATCAGGTTCATCGTCTAATGAGGCTATGAAAATGCTATGCAATGATGACCTAATCAAATAAAATTCACCTTTTAGGCTGTATTCTCACAATGTTTGAAAATTGAGGTTTTCTGCGGTGCCATATATATTATTTGTTGTACAACCTAGCGATGGTGATGAGTTTATGTTAGACAGACTGAATTAATATTTCTAGGCATCTACACTCTCCAAAACAAAAATATTTAAAGTTTTCTATTAAAACAATTCAAAAGATTAATGAACACAATTGTTTTTATTGATCAGTCGATTGGTACTATTTACTTTAGTGTTTGGATTATTTTGAATTTTAGAATCAGAAATTCATGTATATAATTGTTTTGTTGTTATTTCGAGTAATGAGTAGGTGTTTGTCTGTGAACGCAACGACCTCGTTACCTGATGTTAAACATAGTAAGTATACGTTTTCCTCACAATGAAAACAATTAATGTTTTTGTTGTCGTGGCCTTTGAAAAAACATTTTGATCGTAACTGCGTTTACACGTTTTCAGAATTCTAACGAAGTGTGATCGTGTTGGGTAACATTTGGTTATCTAAAGATTTCATCCATTTCTAATGCGGTTTTTTCAACATCAATTGCGACAATGTCTTAAAAGAATGACAAAAGATTTTTACGAGAAAAATTAATTATTTTCAAACAGTGACTCTCTACAATCAGACCGCCAGGTTATACTGACGAGTCTAGGCTAAAGACGAAACATACATGTCTATAGCAGGTCTGATGCATAGTGGGAAGAATATACATATCTCAAATTTAAAAATTCTGCGAAAATCATGCTTCATCCACGTATTGGAGTGGGGAGTAAAAATTATATCGAAATTATGATGTATAAAAGCTTACCAGGATCCTTTGCACTGTTGTCAGATATATAGGCATAGCTCCCATCTGTATCATCCAAGACGATGTCATAGAGGAAACTAGAATTGTAACTAGCTACTTCATCTGGAAAAGTATAGAATGTTGTCGTGGATTTCTGGTTGATGTCGTAGATCACAAGTTTTGGAGGACATCTAGAATCAATAAAAATGTACTTTAGTAACACATAATGATTTTTATCACGAGAACTTATCGATCCCGTAGAGGCGAGACAGGCCAAATAATGCTATACGTTGAGCGTAAACACTATTTCTAATTTGAAAACATCGAACTTCTGAAAAGCCCTTTCAATAACGTCACCTTGTTATACCGTCTAAAAACTCGCGTTCCCTGTCGTTATAACCTGGTCATACATAATAACAGGTAACTTGATATCATTCTTTCATCCAACTAACCTGATGACAGGAGCAGCCCCTAGGGTCTCCGTCCTCCCGCCATCGATGATCCACATTTGCCCTTTGACGTCGATCTCCACGTTCTGCACGTTTTGCAGCGCCTGGCAATCCCCGACTTGGTTCATCGGCCAAGAGGGAAAGGGTTCCAGGAGAGGTGCGGTATCGCGCGTAACGGAACCCGCTGGGATGCGCACTAAGGTGGCTGGTACTCCGGGTTTCATGCGTGGCAGCGTCAAGTAGAAGTGCTCTTGGTGCTGCTTTACACCTGCTATGATGTTGTTCTCGGGTATGTAATTGCCTGTGTTGTGGGCCGTCTGATAGATCTGTAATGATAGTTTGTGTAGTTTTGTTGATCATTGACTATTCTCCAATGAAATATATCATAAAGAGGCATCACTGTACGTCACCGCTATCGACTGCCTGCCCTGAAACACTGCCTAAAAGACAGTTACTCTCGGCTCTCGATGCATCCACGGCGGATGTCTGTGTTTGGGTAGAGAATCGCTGGACATCTTTCATACATGTTCGTCAGTTAAAAAGGCGAATGTTTAAGCAATCATAATTATGTCTTTTGAAAGTACTGACGATGTTTATAGACAGACAGGCCGACGGAAATGAGTAACTTGTTTTTCCGTGATGTATAATGCCATGAAACATCAAGTAAGCATAATATCTATAATTTGGATTTTTTCGTAATTAAGATACTTCCCAGCCAATTGACGTGAGAAGTAAGATTAAAAGTATTTCTGCTAACAAAAAAATAAAATTAAAAAAAGAAGTTTCCTTTCTAATTTGTTGGAAAAAGGTTAATCATTATTCTTAGTTTATATTTCAGCCTCAAATAATGCCACACAAGTAATAACAGCAGTACCACCCACCTCCGGCGAACTCCAAGTGAAGTTCAGGTACCTCCACTCTCTGATAACTTTAAACTTCTCCGTGGAAACGGAAAGTACTAGTACAGCCAGAACGACGAAACCGGAGCGATACATTTTCCCGAACTGCTCCACTTAACACGCGCGGAAACGAGAACCACTTTTTGAAAGTACCGTCCCGAAGATATTCGCGAGATGTACGGCGTTTGTATGCGATTGGTACCCGCTATACTGGAAGCGCGCCGCGAAAAGCTACTAGTTTTATAGCGGTGTGTTAGTGGTACCACGCGATGTGTTGACTCATCAAGGTGGTTCCGGGGTTGAAGTGGTACTAAAATGCTTTTCGGCGGAGATGCTTAAGCGATTTGGTACAAAATAGTTTAATTCCAGATAAAAATTAGATTTTAGGGGTTTATTAGTGGTACGCGCTGTATTATTAAGATGGCTCCGAGGTTGAAGTCGTACCGAATTATTTATGATCGGGGATGCATAAACGACATTGTTCGAGATACTTGAATTCCAGATCAAAAATGCCCTTCTAGGGGCTCATTAGTGGTACGCGTTGGATTATCAAGATGGTTCCGAGGTTTGAAGTCGTACTAAATTATTTCTAATCGCAGATGCATAAACGACTTGTTGCGACATAGTTGAATTCCAGATCATGCTCCTAGAGGGGACATAAGTGGTACGCGTAGAATTATAAAAGTGGTTCCCGGGTTGAAGTCGTACCAAACCATTTCTGATCGAGGATGTTTGAACAATTTGTTTCAAGGTGGTTGCTTTTGTAGGAATTCATTAGTAATACGCATTGAATCGTCAAGGCGGTACCTAGAAAAACACGATCAATATTTCGCCAGTACGGCTTCCCAAAGCATATTTATATCAACGGGGTGGGGGTGGGGGGTTAAATCATGTATTTCATTACAATGATTGAGCGCATACAGTTTATTGTTGTTGCTCACTTGATTATCAACAAGTGTTTGGATGGCAAAGCAAATTTTGTATTTTTGGATGTCTGTTTAATTACACAAGTTATTCTTGATAAATGGGGTGGTTTCATCAAGTACAATCTACGTGTTAAAGATTGATAAACGACAAATTCCATTCTATACCACTGGAACCAGAGAGTAAGGTCTAGTAGTCCAAACAGAATAATTTCCACTAGCCTCAGGCAGCAATCGAACAAGTTATACCTAATATTTTATTCATGTTTATGCTCGGAAATCTCTTGGCTGAAGCCGCAAGCGTTGAACACGTGAAACTCATCAAATTACTGAAGAAAACGAAGACTAATATTCGTAATTGCAGTTGTTGTCGAGAGAGCGCGAGAGATGTATATGGATAATAATGTATTATTCGTAGGTCTTAATGATCGCGTTTATTTAGAAGCGCAACTAGTGGAACAGGATATACATCCAAGTGTGCTATACTGGTTTATAATCATTCATAAACAATGTTTGTTTCTATGTTCTTTGGACGTAGATCAAAATGCTTATTTGTAATCGAACCTAGCAATTTTTATTATAGCTAACCTCTCATAATGACTTTGAAGTGCATGGCTTTTATAGACTATTTGACGGTGACAAACAGTCTCACGTTAACGTATAAAATTTTGATAGCAAACTGTTTTAGTTGATCGTTAGACCCGATGATAATTTACTTTATAATCAAAACAGTTTTATATCAAAGTTTTGATAGCGAAGCAAAGTCTCAAATAAAGGTTTTAAAGCTCAGAACTATGTTTCTAAAATATATCAATGACTATATCTTGGAATATTTTATTTGGAACATTTTGAAACATACGATTTGATATGTTCCACAACGCTGAGCCGAACATTAAGGGTATCATAATGTTTCTACAACAAGAAGCGAAAGATTTCATGTATACTTAACAACTGGGGTGCCTATCCAATGCAGGGGTCTGTCAGCAACCGTGGTCAGAGATTTTTACCGACCCATCGATCCTGGCCCGCACCTTGCAGTACCTAACCTAGTAGGCATTCTAGTTCTAGTAAGCCGAGTCCCTACTCAGTTCAGTTCGCTAGAGCTCCTGACCGGCAAACAGAAGAGGTGCGGTTCAAATCCTCCTATTCAAAGTTTCCAAACCCGAATTTCTGTACAATAATTTTCAATTTGTAAATGTTGTAGAGGATACACAGTGATATGAAAGCCAAATAATTACTCCAGCAGTATACAAAAATATTATTACTATACAATTGTGCATTGAACTGAACGTTGGCGTTGCATTGTTGTAAATTTGCTGTTTCTCAGCCAAACAAAAAACAAAATGCTGAAGGCTAGATAACAAATAATAATAGATTGCGTTATTGAATAAAATCGGATATCGTAATGATGTGAATAACCTTTTTAATTTCTTTCATCTTGACTACTTCAACGGTACCAGTTATGTTTACTTTCACTTGAAAAAAGCATATCAAGGTAAAATCAATGCATAACAGAAAAATTCTATTGTACTTTTCCCTATTAGTTATCATAAGCGTTTCTCTTATTAACCTTCTGTTCGATTTAATTCAGATTAAGTTACTATACTTACTAAATGTATTTTTTATGAGAAATAATTTCATGCATATGAATTTTCAATTCTGTTCTAGTATATTCAGATAAACGGTTTTCGAATATATTCGTGGGTCGGTATCAACTTGAATGTTTGCTTTTTGACATAATATACAGTGTGTTCCCTAATGTTCTGCCGTAACTTCTAAGGCGAACCAAATGGGTAATAAATGTATTTATAACATTATAACATATCAAATCAATTGCAGGTCTAAAAGAACACTTTATATTTAGATTCAGCGCTCCAAATATAGCATTGAAATCCTGGACAAAAAAATTGGAAAGCCTCTTTAATCAAATCTTTAATCAACTCCACTAAACCTTGTATCGTGTTTAGTGCTTTGTGTTTACACTTTTATACCTAGGATCGTTAGAAACTACAGATGTCCATTAATTGGATATTCTGTATGTTTGACAATCCTATTAGCACCATAATTTGTACATCATCTGACATATACCATTATATAACCAGTCAGGAAACAGAATGACGTAAAAAAATTCTAGAGTTAAATTTAGTGATACAATTTTAATGCGTTATAATTCAACGGTGAAACGATTGTAAAGAATAATATGTATTAACAAGATATTTTGCAAATATAATCTGATGCATTTTACAAATAGGAAATAAATATTCTCACGAAACGTAATGAAGGTTATTTGGAAACAACTACAGATCTGTATACATACAGAGTAGTAATTATTTTGGGCACATCATTTTCTCCAAGGTTTATTTCACTTGTTTAAATGACAACATAATTTTGCAGGATGATAATCGGGTACACAGTGTCATTGCAGTGTTTTATACCTATCTATCAAAGACAGCAGAATATTAATAAATTTCTTGCTATTGTTCCAAAATTTTATAGCCAACCTATGGATAAAACAAGTTGAAGAATTGAAAAAGTTCGTCACCGCGAAATCGGTTTTTACTAGATTTCAACAAATTTGTAAACACATTTTATGATCAATAATTTCTATCCTACAATTCTCAGGTTACGTGTTTCAGTTAGGTTATATTGGAAATGAATACAGCGACTGAGCGACTTGACCTTGTGGTTTACCACGCGGAGAAATGAGAAAAATTGCAGTGGGTAGGAACCTGAAGTACAAAATATCAAATCTCGTCAATGGAGGTGATGGAATGCTGGATATAAATGTTATTCTCAATTTGACAGTCAGATGATGTTTTTCAATAAAGTGAATTGCGTCACAAATTCATACCATTTTGTATTTGTGAAACTTTATGATCTCATATTCACACCATCGGATTGATGGAAGACTTGCAATTAATGACAAAACAGATCGGGTCATTATTTTGTGGATATTATTTCTTTCTATGAAGCAATTCTTTTTCTCCATTTGACGCATTTTCTTATGGTACTATGAGGTTAAAAGCGGTTCAAATTTGTATTTTTGTTTAATGGGTATTACTTTCAAACTCCTCATGGACTCTTATATTACTCTTGTCATATACTTGCATTGTGTGTTGCATATATCGAATCTCAGCTCTCAGCTGTGTAGCCGCAGCCAGAAAGCTGACCTTTATTTATTTACGGTTGTTAAACTAATTGATCCTTTATCTATTGCAATTCGATAATAACGATATATGAATTGTGCGTTATTTTTATACTTTTCTAGTATTAATGTTACATAGCTATTTAAGCGCACATTTCTAGATCGTTCCAGCAAAAAATGACGATGTTAAGCCCATTTGTGTACTGGGCTCAAAATGAGGATAGTTTGTTTATAAAAGTCGATCTCAAAGATGTGCAGGTACGTAACATGTATGTAATGTGTAATGTTAAAATAGATATTCTGAAAAACACTTCTTGGGGAAACTTACTGGCTACACCGTTTTATATACGGTTTACACCAATGCATATACCTCTGTATCTTCTAAAATTGATTTGCATACAGTTCCCAAACACAACCTAAATATAATTAATTTTAATCTTCTCGTCTATAGGAACCTAAAATTGATATTGGGAGAAAGAAACTACATATTCTGAAAAACACTTCTTGGGGAAACTTACTGGCTACACCGTTTTATATATGGTTTACACCAATGCATATACCTCTGTATCTTCTAAATTGATTTGCATACAGTTCCCAAACACAACCTGAATATAATTAATTTTGATCTTCTCGTCTATAGGAACCTAAAATTGATATTGGAAGAAAGAAACTACATTTTCTTTGCAAAGGTGTTGGTGCACAAGGATTTCAAGAATATGAATTTCAGCTGAATTTTCACTGTGATCTACAAGAAAATGGAGTAAGTAATATCTAGTTTCTTATTATTTGGAATGGACGTGATCATGTAAAATATGTCACACTTGATCATTGCACTGTTATTGCAAATATTATCATAAAAATAAATACTAGTATATTCAGAGTAATATACTTTTAAGAGGGGAGAATAAAGTTTCCAATATTCCGAACTAATGGAACGATTTTTTTTAAATGATAGAGTAAGTTTGGTTCAATACTCATGCAAGTCCCCTTTTTTCAATTTTTCATACCAAATCCTAGATATTGTTGCAAGTGTGCTTGAATCAGCAGTAAAAATTTGTTCATGTACCATGCCATAATATTTCATTTATAGTGCTTGATTTTGAACATATTGAAATATTTTTTATGCAGATCATAGAGAAAGGACGGCTATATGCCCATGGGACTTCGCATGATATAATTGGTTACTTTGGTTACTGAAAGGTTAAAAAGACATCCAAATTGAGTCAAAAATGTAAATATGCATGTGAAAATATCTAAAATTTTGTATAAAAAATTGCAAAAAGGTCACATTTCTCTATACTTTGCAAAAAAAATCGTTCCATTATCTTGAAAAATGAGTACTGGAAACGAAGTATTGAAAACCCATGAGAAACACCTTTTATTTTAGATAGAGTTCCCTCTTAATTGGATTGTTTCCTTATAAATTGTGTTGACTCAATTAGCATATTTCCACCCAGGTTTTACCAACTATATTGAACAACAATCTACAGTTTGAGAATGCATATGAAAGATGACTTGGTAGCGGTAAAATCAGTTCAAGCAAAGTCAAGATTTATGGTTCTATCGTGCCATTACTAAAACAGACCTCTGAACTGTTTCCATTGGGATGCTCTGATTTGTGTTAATGAATTATTATAACTGAAATTCACTTATTTTCAGAACAATTTCATCAAAATATCAGACTACAAGATTGACTTAACATTACGAAAAGCGGAAAAGGGATGGTGGCCCAGATTGACGTCACAGCCTCAGAAACCAGCTTGGTTGAAGGTTGATTTTGATCGCTGGCAGTCCGAAGACGATATGATAGAGGAGGATGTTGGGGATATCAGGGACGATTATCCAAATTTGTATGAGAAGTTGATGAAGGAGGAGTATGGTTATAGGAAAGGTAATTGTATTGAACAATATCTTTTTTTAAATACCAGAAAAAAATTTAGTAGAATGATATTCATTACACTATTTATCTAAAACTCGATGTATTTTTAATCTATAATATTATGTATGGCACTATTCTAGATATAAACACATTTTATGGAAAATTGGTGTATATTTCAGAGGACTTCAAGAAGGTCTACCTAACACTGTACAACCTGTTCATGTATGTTGGATTCATGTACATCACTTCAGTGTTATGCATTAGGTATGCCAGAGAGGGGACAGATTTCTTTCCTACTGTGTATGATTCGGTGGGACATGTTATGAAATATTTACAGGTAAAAAACTAGTTAATCTTTGCAACATACTTTAAGAGTCGTGTAAAGTGGCACAGTCAAAATTGATTGATCTTATCGTAGAGGTCCATCTATCAGCGTTGTTGTCAATCCATGTATTAGTCCCATTGATTTTGAGTGGTACTAATATAAAACATCGATTTTTCTGTGACAGTTCCTACAAACTCTTAAGTAAAACAATTTTTTCCATTTCGTCACTTTTTAGATTCTACAAATCCTAGAAATTTTCCATCCAATGGTAGGATATGTGAGAGGAGGAGCGTTTGTACCATTTCTGCAAATAATTGGTAGATTCTTCATACTTTTCCTGATGCTAGACAAGGAAGAGAGAATACAGAAAATGCCAGTCACCTTTTATTTATTTCTGGCTTGGTCTGCAATAGAAATAATCAGGTAAGTAAAATTATTTTTGCTTATATGTGGTTGGTAAAATATAACTTGCTTTAGTATTTTAGGGGTCACATAATTTGAATTGAAATTCTTTGTCCAATTTTCTGGCCGTAGATTTTTTACATCATTTTTGAAGGCGTCAACCGTTTTTTCGGCTAGTGTAAAACTAAACCTCTAATTTAATCTACTCATTCATTCTATTTTGGGCATTCCAATTCTGGTTTGTGAACCAGATGTAAGATGACCCTTCCTCTGGGGCTTTGGTTTAAGAAAGGCGAAGGAACACGAATTGTCACTATGCACTCGATTGATTTCTTCATAACATTATGTATACGGCTTAGGCCATGTTTGAAATAGTCAAAAAGAGCACGATTTGTTGTTCTTTTGGAGACCTCAGCGTTGTGGAATAAGCTACCGAGGACTTTGTTCCCACGATGATTACAGTTTACAACGTTGTAAGGTCAATGTGAACAGACGTTTATACTTGCGCAGTATTATGAAGGCGTTACGTTATCTATAAAACAACAAATTTCAAACTACTAATTCCTTATTTATTTTCACAGATATCCCTACTATATGTCACAACTGTACAAAAAAGAGAACTCTCTTCTCACCTGGCTACGGTACAGTGCCTGGATCATACTCTATCCCATTGGCTTCACTTGTGAAGCAGTGATCGTCTTCAGGAACCTGATCTTCGTGGAGGCTAGTGGAAAATGGACGCTTTCCCTACCCAACGCCTTGAATTTTACTTTCCATTTTCCGACTTTTCTCAGGATCTACCTCCTGTTCATCATGATCCCAGCTATGTACACGCTTATGACTCATATGTACAAGACGAGACAGCAAAAGTTGGGGAACAGCAAAAGGAAGTTCAAAGTGTAATGATGTTTGATTGTGCTTGTTAAGAGGAGACTCTACCTAGAATAAAGGGCGGTTTGCAATATTTTGTTTCCAGTGCTCATTTTTCAAGATAATAGAACGATTTTTCTTAAATACCAGAAAAAGATTGGTTCCATACTCGTGCGAAGCCCCTATTTCAATTTTTGATACAAAATTTTAGATTTTGTCGTGAGGGCGCTCATATCAGCAGTGAAAATATGTTCATGAACACAATATTTCGTTCAAAGAGCTCGATTTTGAAGATATTGACATTTTTTTAATCCAGATTATTGAGAGAGGACGGCTCTGCCTGCCCTGCGAAGCCCTTCCTTTAATATTTTGGTAAATTTGTTTACCAAATGGTTGAAAAAACATCCGAAATGAGTCAAAAATGTCAATATTCATTTGTTAATATCTAAAATTCTGTATCAAAAAATGCAAAATGGGCGCTCAATTATCTTGAAAAATCAGCGCTGGAAACGATATATTGGAAACCCACGATGTGTGGGACGGCATCATAAAGTAAAGGATGATTCAAACTTTCATATAATTTTAAGAAATTGAGGTAATAGTGCCACATTATTAACTGATACATATTTTAATTACTTTAACGGACTGCGCCTCTTAGATCTCCATTAACTGAAAGGATTGTTAACTGCGGTTTTCAGCTATTTTGTAAATGTATGGCCACCTGGATCGCCATGTCTCAACCCAGTGTATTACTGGCTGTGAGGTTATTCAAAAATTACAGTGTTTAGAACCCGACCAACGACGCTTGAAGAATTAAAAGACTCTTGGAGCGAATTGCTTGAATTTAACCAGAAATTTTAGATAATTCTGTGTGCAATTTAGTGAAAGGATTGATCACTGTAAAGCTACATAAAAATGTCAAAAATACATCTTTACTATATCCCTCACATTATGATAACTTTGTGATTGGATTTGAAAAAAATTAATGATCCTGATAAATAAGTCACTTAGAGCTGATCCAGAGGTCATAATTATGTCGACTCCTATACTAGATCAAAATGCGATTTTGGATTCCTTAGATCTCTTATTTTGTGAAACTCTCCTATAATGAAGATTGAATATTTTTACAGCTAAAATATCTTATAGTTGTGATGTGTTCGACGATTTAATCATGAGGCTTTATAGCTGTGAAAGATGTGCCCCCCACGATATCAAAAAGAGTGCACGGATTTAGTTTAGCTTTAATGGTAGTATAGGTGTTTCGATTCAACCCCTTATTACATTATTTGCTATCAAGTGATCTTTATCGATCACATTTAGGTCTTTAATTTCCTCAAAAATCTTTCAAGTTTGTGTGATAATTTAAGGTCGAGTATTAATCATCTTACTAGCATTACCTGGAAATAATCGATATTTGAAAAAAATAATGAAGGGTCATAAGCGTGTCATGTTTTTCTAGTCAAAATGCGTGTTGTGGTTTGATATGTTTTTGTACATAAATAGGTTTAATTATTAGTATTATGTCGAATACAATAGAAAACGTACATTCAACTTAATAATGTTCAGATGGCATTTTCCTTTAATTACTAGTGTAGAAAAGTATACATTTTTTGCAGTTTTATCTGTGGAACCTTGTATTTGAATTCAGCATTTTTTATCAAATAATTTATCAATGATATTGGAAATAATTATCTCAAGTTTTATTGATCTCTATAATTAAGGATTATATAGGTAACTAAAATGCAGTTATATGACACCATCCACTAAAGCAATGTGTTTATATATCACTAAGACTTCTTTAGGAGCAGGAATCAATAAAGAATTTTAAGTATATCTTGTCGCCTTATTTATTTATTTTAGTGGAAAAGATATCCCAGCTCAAATGGACATCTTATTTAACCATTGATTGAGGAGTGGTTATATTACTAAATGGTTAAACTTCATACAACATGATGAGGAAGAATAAAGAAATAGACTGGTGTGGGGAAAAATCTAGAATTTTCCTTGGTGCGGATGGGAGTCGAACCCGTATGTCCTACATTCCCTGTTGATGCCGTAGCTACACTCGGCCAGCACACCGCGATGACCAAAAATCTAAATTGTCTGCTTAGCTACATTCTCGTTCTCTAAATAGCTCTTACTCCAAACAGCGTGCCGAAGTAGAGAACACGACACTTAGGCGGTCAGGTCAGTAATCCTCTGGTCAGTCTGGTATCCAGATCACCGAGAACATAAAACAATGTTCACTTCAATGTACATAAAATTTAGTTTCTCTTTATTTGTACAGTCAATTCCAAATATTAACCGTTGTACAATACGATCCAATTAATCGTTTCTAAACAGATAACATTGCGTGTAATCAAACAAGCACTTTTTCTTCTCTCATCATTTTTCAAGTTCCTCTCATCCCAAATCAAATCCATCTTCAACCAAATGCTCAAAAAATGGCAGAACAGTCAGGAGATAGCGAAATAATAAAATCTTCTATCAAACCATGATTTTAAAGAAAATTCTAATTATGAAATATGAATTAAAAAAAATCTATTAGTGACATCTGTCGATTTCAATTACTAAGTAGTGTGTCATGTCGTTATGTGTAATAGTTCCAGTTTCCTAAGTAATGTAATTGTTGGTTATTTAAACATTCGACAGATGGTGCTTATTCATTGCGACATCTATCAGAGGTCAAGGAAAGATAACAGATGTCACACCTAATAAAATAAGCACCATCTGTTGATCACCTTACTAACTATATAATACCTTGCTTAAGAGATCTGTATCATCTTTCACCTGAAATTTCACTTTGAAGAAGAAGTTCACAGATGTCGCTGATAGCCATTTTTGAAAAAAACTGTATTTCGAATTTTGTTAGGTTTATGATCAAAATAGCAGGATAAATAATGGATTTATTGCTCTTACATATTTTCATTTTTCAAATATCGTTTCGATTGAGTATTTTCTGTGCTGTAAACGATTGATTAAACAATTTTTCCACATCATTACATCGAATTAAGTAATATGAATGACTGCAGTGAGCCCCTAAATTATATATTCACCATAGATTTTACGTGTTTACTGTTCAATTCAATAGCTATTTTGTAAGCTATTCTATTCGGAGAGATGGGTGGTATATTCTGTGGGTGGTATCATCAACGTGATATCCCTCATAAAACATACTCGGAATAAGCACCCTCGGATTTTAAATATCCTGCGCCTCATCATCAGCTTGTTACAGGAGTCCAGCCATCCTAATAAAAAATGTTACAGAACAAGGTCTTGACCGGACCGGACGATTTCATCCTCTCAATTCAATGATTAGATCAATGATTTAAGAATGAAATGATCATCTATATATTTTTCATACCCAATCAAAGGTTTCTAAATAGTTCGGAGGACGGTGAGTAAAATAAAAAACCACATCTATACAATTTAGTTTATCCATTCTCTTTCTGATAAAACGCTCAACATCGGAGATGTGCGTCGTCAAATTACATTAAACACAATTAATTATCGGTCACACATTTACAGGGTAAATTTAACAACACAAACTATGGGATTAAATTACAATATGTATACATAGATTGCCTCTATGATAGGTAGGTACCACTTGCATGAATTCATGAAGTAGATATGTACTTTTTCAATTAAGAAAACAAATTTTACAAAAATAAATATATTTATGTATGTAGCTTATTTTGTTCTATAAAAAAACTAGCTAGGTATATAAGAAAACAATGGCCGAAAAATGTTGATTGTAATATATGTATGAACGAAATTTGGAAATTTTCTGAAAAGTTGTGCTACCAGTGACTTGACTTGCTCTGGTTTTAGCATTGGCTATACCTATTTTCGTAGAGACTTTGGATCTTTTTGGCAGCAATATCTGATGAGACAGTAACACATTTGAGTTATTTGACCTAAGCATACATTTATGTATTAACATGAACAAAATTCGGAAGTTAACCAAATGAACAACCTTTCATTTGGATTTTTTGCCGATGTCAATAGTATTATTGATAGAAAATTAATTCAAAACGTACTGACTAAATCAGCTGTTGCTGTCAAAAAGGACCAAAGTATTCGCGAAAATAGTATATCAGTTGAACATAATTATGGAGTAACAGTAACTGCTATTTAGACAAGTAAGGTTAAGTACAATTTTCTATAGAAAAAACATACAAGTGGTATTTCACACAGATCACAGGCCGATATAGACCAGGAAATATGGCGCAGTTCTATATAAATATTTGTAGATCTTTGTCGCATTTGTAGACACCGTGTAGCGTGTAGATACATATATTTCATTCATTTTATGCCTTCGTGAGTATAATTTAATAGAACTATCAACCATAGTGTTTTTTCTTGGACTATATTTACATCAAATATACAGAAATCAGTTTTCTCATACTTGTAATAAATTCGTGCTTACATAAAAGGTTGATTTTTTAGAATGGAAACTGTGCAGGAACTAAATCATTGGTTATAAATGAGTCTCACACTCTGGGCGTAAAAGGCTAAAGAATATAAGGAATAAACAATCTTTTTCGCGTGAGAAGAGCTATAATAACTCTCCCCTGACTGAAAACAAGTGTTTCGCACAATTTCCATATAGGGGGCAAAGGGGGCTTTTCAACCATTAAATATATCAACCACATTCTCGGATCAGCTACATTGTCACGTATTCAAAATAACCTAGCACAAGTGTCAGTTTTGCTCCCTTAAAATTACAAATAGACAGTAGCTTTTTTCTTAAGGAAGACATTTTTGGCCAAATTTAGCCTACAGACTGTTCTAACAACAGTAGATATAAAGCTATATATTTATATTTAGAACTTAGTTGCACTCGAACAGATGAGCTGGAATAGCTGCATTAAGAATAAAACATGCACCATAAAAAATTGCAATTGAACTAAAGTAGATCGTAGATATAGATCGAAAAATCGTTCGGTTTACATTTAACCATCATCGCCGCTTGGAATAGGATTTTTTTAGGTTTTTGCGGTGACATTTATCCTATTTATTTGAGAAACTTCATACCTTGAGATATTTTATGAGGAGCTAGAAAGCTACCAAGATAGTGAAGCTTTCAGACCACCGAGGCTATTTATTACAATGCTGATTAAATGACTCGTATTCTGTTCAATTTAATACTACCGCATTAATATTTTCAGGAAAATATTGAGATTTTTAAAAAAATGGGTGTCTGACAAAATAATTATCTTTTGCTATATCAACTTTTCTCTAGTTAGTTTTAGTTATACGTATGATACATGTTTTATTTTATATATAATTTAGAAAGTAAGAATGGCATATAAAATAGGTACAGTGAGAAGAAACACTTAATATTCCCCTAGCAGTTTATTCTAGGTCTACAAATAACTTGTGGACTCTTTTACACAGAAGAAGAAATAATGAAATAATGAACCATATAGTGGTATTTTTTATACTCTCTTCCTCCAAATAAGTATTCAAAAATTGTTTTTTTTCGAGGTTATCTCAAGAACTTATAGTTGAAGGTTTGACTTTGAATACTAATTTCGTGAAATAAAATAATCAGGAATATATGCGTCTTAATGAAAGTTTTAGACGTTCATTTATTTTTTGTGTGGCTGTTTCAATTTTTGACCACTACGTTTATCCGATCGATAAAATATCAGGCTGTAAAACATAACTTTTATACAATAGTATCCTAGTATTCCTGGTCCATAAAACTACATCAGTCTGATATAGTAAACTAATCAAGAAGTTTTGATGATTGCGTTTTTTTATTTTTGTCGCAGTTTTATCTCCAGTTGAGAATCCTGGTACGCTAGAGCAATTTATTAAACTGCTACGGAAACTTTTACAAAGAAATACCTCTGGAGTACTTCAGGCGAGCAAATTGTCCATAAAGTGGAAAACAGATGAGCACTGGAAACGGTGCAACTAAATTTTTATTTTTTTGTGCACCATTTAACGCATATGCATCCAAAAAGGTGTGCTTAAGACACTTGACCTTTCAGCTTTTCATTCGGTTTCGTTGACTGGTGTTGGTGAAATGATTTTCGACCTATACGACAAACATTGATGCGATGAGAGAATGTATAGTAAATACAAGAAATTTTCCGAGGCTTCAGGATAACGTGTGGCGACGAACTGTTGGAAATGACATCTGATTTCCTGCGTATCTTACATTAGCGAAAGTAACATGTTACAGAGGCCAACGAAGACATCTAAAAAATTGTTGAATGGTAATTAATTTGAGTACAGAGGCCAACGAAGACATCTAAAAAATTGTTGAATGGTAATTAATTTGAGTATAAGATGCACGTAATAATAAATTCCAATTTGCTGTCACTATCATTTGCTTATCTGAAGTACTTCTAAACATTGAGACTGTAGAATACCATCTTCATTATTTAGAAAAAATGTGAGTTGCTTAGCGTATTAGTTAATTCACTTGTCTACTTTTCCGACATTACTGTATGATTTTGTGGACAGTCATGATTCTATTCAATATGTTTTAGTTGAAAAAGCAACTGATATAAAAATGGAATTTTTGAAGTGGTCACATTACAAATCAAATCTGAGTTTTTGACAAACTACTTTGCTGCGCCCATCCTGAGTAAGGTCGTGGTGTTTGCGCTGACATTTGTGGGGCTGAGCGTCCGCAATAGACTCTTTGAACACATAGTGGCGTCATGAAGAAAAGTATATTTTTATTTCTTTTAGTACAGCAACGAAACAAAATGTAGGAGTACAAAAAAATAAAAAATATTGTGAAGTTCTATGAAAACATAAATTGTACCATAAAACTTGGGAAACTTAACTTATTTTACAAGAAGCATGATAGTATTCTAAAAAATATTTAAAAAAATCGTAAACTCTATAAAATTTTTATAATCATTTTTATTTTTGGCGGTACTCCTTGAAGCAGTTCTCCACACACACAGAGGTGGCTGACCTTTGCAAATAGGACAGAAATAGCGTGTTTGTCGTCGAACCCTTTTCGAAGTACAGACCTGGCAAGCCCTTGTAGGTCGTTGCTTCTTCGCTGTTGGTGATAGAGCTTCCAAATAGTGAAAATCTCCATTTTGTACGCTGCTGCATGATGCAGGCATTTTATCACCGAGGAGCGTAGAGATAAACATGTCATCTGAGCTATCCTTTAAGAAGCTGTCCCACTCAGCCTCATCCATGTTGGCAAAACCCTCAAGGTCTCGGTCATTCAAACGTTTTCGCGACATTTTCTTAGCTCAAATAGTACAAACAACAACAAATATACGTCGAGAATAACTGGGAAAAAGGTTAGCAATAACAAACCACACGGTTACAAACTTGGTCGTATACTAAACTGCGTTATTCTGCAAAATACGTTTAGCCCGTTACGTGTTCATTCATGTCCCGTCTTACGAGTTATCTCGTAGTTGGGCGCCTCTAGCAACTTCGGCTCAAAGACGCCCGACCACAAGATAGCTCGTAAGTTGTTTTTTCTATAAAAAAGTTAAATGTAATATAAAATATAAACAGTAGTGGTTTTTAACACATTTCGACTCAGCATTTCAATTTTCACACCGTGGCGTCCGGAAAGGGGTTTCATACAAATGCCGTGGCAGTCAACGTGTTAAAGTAAAATGTGAGAGGCCTTATTAATGGTTCAACTCCCTATAAAATGTGCATCTGAAAAAAAATGAATATTTTCGTTTTTAAATAAATAATGAATCGTCACTGATAGAACAAAAGGTGAGAGTTATATAATCAGCTTCATAATCATATAGTCGTTTCATATAATTTGATTAAGTTGATTTTTTCGAAATAAAGATATGGGATTCTACAAGAGCATCATCGATAATATTTTGTCTTATTTCTAACATATATCGTTTATATATACATGCACACACCTATGCACATAAACTTAGTAAATAAATAATTAACTTAGAACAGCGGAGATATAAAGTTAACCGTTTGTTTCCATACGGTCACATTTGCTTTTTCTTTCACGTCACATTTAATTTCATTAATCAATTTCAATTTTCTGCAAGTGGCGAATGTATGAAATTATCTCTATATTGACTATTTCATTGACTTTAAATTGCAGAATCAAGATGAGCAGAATTTTTTTTTAACCAATACCTTTTAAATAAATATTTTGGCTGATGCGTCTTTATAAAGTATACTCGCTATTATTCCTACCGATGAAAAATTACTATGAGAAAATAAAAATTCTGTTTATAGCCGTCAAAGTTTACCACAATCTGAAGGATCATGCTAATCATAGGAATGAGTGACATTCAAAATTTCATGAGAAAAATAAAAATTAGTATAACATCATCTATGCTGCTTATTGTATTTTTTACCTAATTTTTCATTCATGATTGTCGCAAAATGTAAATGTAATCCTACTTTAAAATGGTATAAGAAAAATACCCTGCTAAAGATTGATTTATTTGTGTAGAGACTGGTCCATATAGTGCAGTCGTTATACGTTATGTAAATCTCAAATGAAGTATGATGGATTAGTTATTCGGTTTTGAAAATAAACAAATCCATAAGAGAGAACCTCAGAAAAGTTCGTTTCTTGATTCAAAGATTTTAGTAGTACTTCCACTGTTGCCCATCAAGACCATGGATTTAAAATGAAGAAACTCCCCAGATATGATTAAAACTGAAATTGGAAGTAGTCGTTTAGTTTTGTTAATAAGTTTTTGGTTTATAGTACTTAAAGAATTCAAACGACTGAAAATTGTTATCCTTCAAATAAATTATAGCCTCCTTCAGATATTTCCTTATAATTTGTTCGGTAGTTTTTCAGTCATTAAGGATACACAGACGTAAAAAATTAGCAGACACACTGACAAGCATCCGTCCTTCTTTTAGTATTCTGTACAATAATTCGTGAAAGATTGTGTTCACACTGTATGAAAATTGAATTTCACGAAGCGTTGAAATCAACTTCGCAATCAAAGTGCAGCTAATTGATGTCGTCCAATCATGCATAATATGAATCATTAATTGGTATTTCATTAGCCCGATAATATTTATCAAACATATCTAAATGGAATTTTTAATTAGTAAGTACTTTTGTTTGTGTTGTATACCATAATATCAGTTTGAACAAATAATTAATGATTTTATTATTTGATTGATTGCAGATGGATACCTTTATTAATGATTTTGCGATGTTTTGTATAATAATTCTATTCAGATGGATGTTTACACTTTATGTTTGTCATGTTAATTATATTGTCGGTCAGTTGTAGATTGCTACTGCTCAATATCATATTTTCAAATGTATATTTTTTAGCTTACACAACCTTTACACAGACACTGATTCTCTTACATAGGTTATGAAGACAAAGAAAGAGTGTATTAATTATATCGCAAATACGAGATTTGCCTATAGCAGTAGGACTTTAGATAATATAAGTGTTGGTCAATACTCTTCAACTTCGAAACTGATTGAGGTGCTCTTCATGATTCAGTCATATTTCAAAACTGAATGACTTTATTTTTCATTCGAATGATTGTTTTGAAAGCTGTTTAACATCAAAACATAACAGCAGAATGCAATTGAAATATTCACTAGTATTTCTGGAATGGGTCCACATTAATGTTTTAGCAAAAACTACTCTGGTAGCCCAGTTTATGAACATTATATGCATATTGAAGTTCAGAGAATGAATACTGCATTGCAAGGAAATATATGATTAGTAGCCTACATGACAAGATATTTTTACAATATCTTCTTCCATAAATTCCAATTTCTTCTCTTCTTAATTGTAGAAGCAAATGTGATCGTATATTTTCGAAAATGATTGTTTTATGTTACACATACTATGTTATACTCTTAACGTGATTGTGTATAAATTCATACATACTTTACCAGTCACATTTGTATTTTAATGTGAATTTAAATAGTTTTATTTTTGTTTAGTATCTTATGCTATCAAACAAACATTTAATTCGTTTATAATATATATGTAAATATACAGGCTGCTTTCAACATTGATCCTAACTTCACGCGCAACACTATAAATGACAGTCCATTCTTTATTGGTTCTTATTGAAATATGGATAGAATGATACATGTAGAGACATTTTTAGCTAGATTTTGTTTTTTCATCCTTTCAAAAATTATCATCTTGAGTCATTGAAGCTAGAATCACTGTTAAAGTCATCATGTGGTCAACAGCAACAATAAACAGTTATATGGTGTATTTGCAAATCAACAAAATCTGAAAATTGAAACAGGAGTGAAACACCAAAATATAGAGTGATAGAACAATAGGAATCATTTGTTGTAAGATGATAGTGATAAGCGTCGACTCAGACTCACAAAGCCCATTGTGTTTTGGGCTATTTATTTTTCAAGGAATAAAATGTGTCTTGATGTATTTTACCTGATGAAAAATGTATACGTCCAAATCTTGTCTTTTAAGTCGGGTGATTATAATTTGATACTCTCCAACTTCCGAGTCTGAATGTATTTAAGAAGTAAAGAATCTATTGTTCCAGTGAAGCGCAAAATTTATTGGAATATCATTTCGTTGATTTATGCATCGACCATATTTGGATAGAAATAATAAGCATGTTACCCTTTCATAGAACGTTGTCCACATCAGTAATTTTTCACAAAACATTGTTTCCCTCCGAGCAGCATTATGATAGTGACACAACATTAATATCCTATATTAGTTTCTTATAATTGTGAAAACATTTCATATTATTTTCAATAATATTTTAATTTGATTTAGCTTTCAGTAATAACTTCGAGTATTTGCCCTAGACATAAACCACCTCGAACTACGAAAATAAGACTTAAACCTCTATAATATACTATATAATTTTAACTGCTATGATTTTAAACATATCGTAGCGATCTTGAAAGAGGCACTTTAGTGATAGATGATATGCTGTCATTATTGCTAAAATTATCTCAAGCCTATATAAGTTAATATGTCTTTAAAACGTTATAGAGAGGCTGATCTTGATATACGTTGACTTCTTCTAACCTCTATATGATAGATATAAAGTGATATTTTTTTAAAATAATTATTGAATCATGTGATAACAGTTGTATAGAAACTATGTGAGTAAATATTTTGTTTTATTATCATGGTTTCAAAAAAAATATATTTCACCGTAAGGAATATTAATGATAGCAGGGGTATGAAAAATTAAAGATCTGAGGTTCGCATCTCTCTGATAATATATTTTTTCTCAATTTTCTCAATTGCAATTTTTATCTTCTGTAATATCGCCTCCTATTGGAAAAGCTAGCAAATAACCTTTATAAACGTGCATTTTTCATTTTCCACTACAGCAAACATAAACTGAAACAGGTGCTGCGGAATATCCCTATAATCCTTTTAATCTTGCCTGCATTTTTGAAGCGCATGTAGGGTCATAAATATGGATTAGCTGTAAGTAAGGTCGCCCTCATTTTTTGCGCAAGGATAAATAAAAAGGAACACCTCCGTGTACTCCTAGCGTTCCGGCAACGACACAATATATTAAAATTAGAAGGCAAAAGGGATTAGAGAATGTCGTGCTTGGTATCATCTTTACTCAGGCATACAGTTATATCTGGCTTAGGGAATGACACAACATTTCATTCACCTGTTTGTAGAAAAAATAACGTTATCAAGCTTGATTCTGGAGTTCCTACGCAATGGAATTGCAATTGGAATTTTTGTTTAGGAAATAAATAAAAAAAATATTGGGGTCTATATCGTATATAATTTCAATAATTCCCAAAACTTGCTTCAAGTGGATCAACCGTTCTGAAATCTTATAAAAATCTTCAATATACTGAATTCACTGAGTTAAACATGCAGAAGTATATAGTAGTAGTTGCTAAAACAAAATCGGAATAAATTAGACCACTTAGGAAACAAGTTAACTATGCTCTAAAGCTATACTTTGTTGATTATCTTGTGGTATTAACATATAATCTCAATTTAACATCCGATAATTAAATTATTTCATACATCGACAATGTGTTCATAGTAGACAACGTTCTCTGAAATTTGAATCAAAATCAAGCGTTTGATAATATGAAACAGTCAACGCATTATAACAAGTGCATGTCAGACATTTAATAATATATCCACAGGGAACATGTAATTTCATTTACATTACATATCTCAATTGACGAATAAGTACAATGTTTATTTTATCTTTTATCCATGAAAAATACGAATATTTCCATTGAAAACTCTGAAGTATACCCTGATGCTATATAGAAGCCTGTTGTTACGCTAAAACTTTGAGAAAATATTATGCTCTCCAGAAATCAATCCAAATATCTCAGGAGTGAATAAAAATATTCAGGTACGTCTTGTAGCCTTAATAATCATGTTTTGCTTCACATTCAAATAAAACACGTTATATTTTCACAAGGTGGACACTCTATTCCTGAGATAACCATTGTGGTAAAGTGTCCACATTGTATGTAATTTATTCTATATATTCACATTGAGTGCTGGACCCTTTTAGAGAAATTGTACGACAAGATGACTTAACAGATCGTATTGCGGTAGAACAATGAAGTATAAAGGGTTTGAGTCTCTTCTCTGAAGGCGAAACAAGTAGTACTTTATTATAATTGGAAATTTCGAGTGATAAAACAACGAAGTGCATAGATTCGAGATTTTGTTCTAATCCTTAAGGTATGCGCCCTCTCCGTAAAACGTCCCATTATCTGCAATCCAAGAATGGTATATCTAGGTGGAAGGAAATTAACTAACCATTGAAATGGCCGATGATCAAAATCAATGTGCTTCAACTTACTAAGACTTTAGAGTCATCTTGGAGTACTGGATCTCTTTAGGTAAGGAATTACAAAATCTTATGAGAAACCGAATAAGTGCAGGTAATTATTTATATGAAATATTTGAGAGCATAATATTGAACAGCACAAATAACTGAAGATAAGCTTCAGATTATCAGATATACCTACACGATATAGCAAAATATAAAATGTATTTTATGTTACCAAATGATAAGCTTTTGAGCATAATAAGGAATAACAAAGAACACGTTAACTCTACTAGTTTATATAAAAAAAGATACATTTTAGTGTACATGACAGCTGAAATTATTCGATTAACGTGGAAAATATATACAGGTTGTGACAAAGTCACCACTTCGAACAAAATGAGTTGAGTCTCCATAGGATTCTGAGACATCTCTCCAATTGGGATTTCTTCTAAATCATATGTAATTTTTTGAGTTAGGGTTAGACCTAAGCGTGGAGATAAAGCATCTAAACTTTGTAATAAAATCAGAAAAAATCATGAATTGCATGTTTGGATCTGAATCAAATAATTTCAACTATTCATTTTCAAGAAAAATGTTGGGAAATTAAGATAGAAAAATACGCGTACTTACGGATTAAATATAACAATGCAGCAGCACCTTTGTTTATAAAAAAGATTCGTAAAAAATAGATAAATCATTTTGCTAACTATATTTCTATATTTATATAGTCATATCAGTTGGACTATTATATTCTCTCGTTTGACTAATTCTTTTTATATACACATACATTTTCTGCCACTTCCTATATGTGAGATCTGTACTAAACCTATTTGATTACTCATCTATTTCATCTAAATTCAATTTAAACCTAATCACAAAAATTAAGGAAAAAAACAGAATTTCGGACCAAATGTATTTATAATGTCGGAGGATTCAGTATTTTCAGCTTTATGCAGTTTTCTTTCTGTCAAACTGATTGGATCAAAGATTATTTCATGTATTTTTTCCCATGCGAGAAAATACCTTTATTGAACATTCTTCTCAAAATACTGCAATGCGTGAAACTGATAACGGAACCATTTTATCAATGTTGTTTGAAACTTGTAGACTAGGTGGATTTATCAAAAGTTTGATTTCGGACTTCCATTGTCTATAAAATTTTGAGTATCACGACGTTTCGATTGATGTGCTATCTTCAATCGTCTTCAGGTGAACTGTTTACCTGAAGACGATTGAAGATAGCACATCAATCGAAACGTCGTGATACTAAAAATTTTATAGACAATGGAAGTCCGAAATCAAACTTTTCATTTTATCAATGTTTCTGCGTTAACCATTGTGTTCCAATTTTGAGATGGAATGTCTCAGAAGCAATACTATTTTACTGATATAAAAACTTGATAAAACCGTATTTCAGCCTCATCAAATAGAATTTGACATGTGTGAAAAATATACAACTGTCACTACTATCACTCCCTCGGTATCCAGATTATCACATACAGGAATCACAAAACATTTTTAACTTTATCCTGTCGTCAAGGATAAATATCTCGTTCCGTTTTCTGTCGACTTCCATTCCCTAGCATATCGTATCTTTTTATAGGTAGGTGAACGTCAGAAGTGACAGTGCTAAGTAGAGCGCCGAAGATAAATACCATCGAGCTGATGACATTTCATCTGCTACCGCTTCCACTGGACCTTCTGTCATCTCGATGTCAACTGAAACAAACGAGGAACAGTTATGAAGGAATTTTGGAACAAACCAATTGAACATAATCCATACTTTTGCGTGTCATTGTCGTTGATCTAAATTCTCTTATTACTAGTAAAAGCAAATATGTTTCATTGTTACTGTTTTTACTTGAATTCTTTAGTTCAGAATACAAGCATTTCATGATAAGGCAATTAGTTCCTATGGATCTCGCGAGTAACGCAACAATTTTTCAAGGAGGTTCATTTGATACCAAGCGAGATAAAACTCTCATAATGTAAATGGAAAAAAAACTGTTTTTGCTATCTCAGTTTCTTGCTATGGAGGTCAAAAGTATCAAGTCCAACATAGAAAAGATGCAGGTTTCATTTGGGATCGAAGAACTTGTAGATCAACTAATTAGAGCGTAGGTCGTAGATGGAAACCCTGGAATAACTGTTTGACGACTATCACTTTTTTCGACTAACTCATTCAGCCCTATATATGTTGAGAGTTCTACAGAAATACGAACAGTCGTGTATACTAACAACACTCAGGAATGCATATAGATACGATAGAGAGTTGAATCTCAGCCGCAAATTGGTTCTTGATCCCATCAAAGATAGTCGCAATCTCGTCCTTTCGAATTACATTCGCATCTCTTTATAACCCTCTATCTGTCCTTTTCGTCTGCTCGATTCGGATGCACAGGTGCCTTAATCAAGTGAAGGGCTTTCGTTTCTCCAGGACGTTGGAATATGTACCGTACATAAGTTGTTTCAGCTCCAGCCTAGGTACTTGTAAGTCTCTGATGAGGTAACTTTTACCTCTCAGGCCGTCAAAGAGATTCCCGATATATATTTTTATGATGTTCTGTTGTGTAGGTTTAGTTACTCTTGAAATATTTTAAGTTATAGAATGTATTAAGGAGAATGACATAGCTTAAGGAATAAAATATCTTAAAACGTGAAATATCTTAAGAAATAAAATAGTTTATCACATGAAATATCTCAAGGATATATAGTCACGATGGTTACGGTTTTATATGAATTTTCCTCAACTCTAGTGTAAATGCAGTCGCCAAAAAATATATCCCCTAAGACAGACACAAGAAAGGAGAAAATAATTAAATAGAAAAATAGCTAAACAGGATAAATAGTATGCTAGATTTGAGAGATCTAGTTTTGTATCCATGATAGGATCTAGTTGGTTAGCTGGTAAGTAATCTGGGTAGCCTTGTTAGCAGCCAAATCTGACAGGCCGACCATGATTTAAATATGAATCGAATTATTATTTGTGCAACTGTATGTTCATTACACAATTTTATCTGCATTCTGCCTTTTGCAAGAGGTTATATAATAAAGCCCTTTTGTTACCTAACTACTCGTATGTTTCCAAAAGATTACCGTGTAACCTTTTCACCATTTGTCTACAGCAGCATCAGAATGTTTTGGTTCCAGAATAATATATGATAGTGAGAGATATGAAAAGCATATTTTTGCAGTATTACGGGCGTTATCCATTAAGAGACCTCCCAGTCGCTTGTTGTTAACTGAAATATTCAAACGCGTCTGAAATATTTAAACTGCTCTCTCACCCAGTTGAGGCGCTGGAAACCTCGATGTCTATGTTTCAAGCATACAGGGAAGCTTCGAATGTATTCCATATTTTAGATTCTATAATAGCTAAATATGTGGCAAAGCTGTCTCGCATAATAATACTAAGAGAGCCCAACAGGCGCATCTTCACTAGGTAGAGCACCTCGTTACAAACAGTTTACAGCATTTTAAGGTCAATATGAATAGACATCTATAATTTTGCAGCGCTCCCGAAGCGCGTTATGGTTTATGCCTTTGCAAGAAGTGAGAATATATAAAACAATGTACACAGAATAGTGCAACTCCAACAAAATATCAGATTCCATCTCTGTGACCCATTATCACACCCCAAAGACTACCTCCTAACCTCAAAGTACGGTTTGTGCAGTGAGACAAACTTTTCACCCTAATAACTCGCCCCTAGCTCACGCAGACGGAGATAGAGAGAGTAGGTAGATTAAACTTCAGCATAACAGTGTCAAGTATACACTTTATGGTTTAATAGCTTTGGCCTGAATTGAAACAGTACTCTGGCAACACTATATAAGTGGGTTTGTATTTGTATAGGGCACTTTAAGTTACAGTTAGGCATGAATTAGATCGTTTTATGTGTGATGGTTTCTTAGTTACGTTTCATCATAAACTGTAGCTCAAATTTTCAAAATTCCTTCTATGTCTTTCTAACTTGACATTATGTGGATTAGCTACGAACTGTGGAATGCGGCATAGTTTCCAGTGGTTTCTCTCGGCCGGAGTTATTCGTGTTTCGTCATGTCGACCCTGGCGAGGTTTATTTTTGAAGTTCCAGCGTTGGGCAGGAATGCTGGCGTTAACGAACCACATTGCGATAATATCTCTAATTAAATTCTACAGCCTGCAGCTTGGACTCGTGGCAATTGTTCAACCGAGTCACTAAGAGACATTCTACGTTCATTACACAAGTAACAAAATGCAGTACACAAAATTTACAAAAACTAATTTCAAGGTTATTGTGCAATTGGTCGTGTATAGAGTTGTAAGGGACGCAAAATTGATGACATCATTGCCACAAGCATTCAGATACAACTGAATCAGTGTCAGTATAAAATAATAAGAGATGTTGAGCTTTAATCAAGTCAAATTCGAAAAACGTTGGGTTCCAATTTCCTCATTTAGATGAAACACTTTTTAGCTCCAACAGCGTTAGCTACTCATTAATTTAGTTTATGTAAACGGATTATTCACCACGTTACGGATCATAGTAATCCAACAGAAATCGAACAAATAAAAACCCTTCGTGTATGGAGACAATATATACATAACCATAAAGAACTTCAAACGAACAACGGATCGTAAAAAAGTATATTTATAACGCGGTTGACTTTTTTATGTACCATTGATCAGCAAAAAACAAACAAGGGCTCTTTAATGCTGAATATGTATTCCGAAGCAAACAGGCATAATTAGAGTGGCATGTCACGCAAAAAGGGAATTACAAAAATGGTATGCTATAGTAGTAGATTAGCTAAATAATTTTGCTATATGTGTCTAGAATTATATTGATACACCTGTGGTTAGGAAATTTATAGCCAAGTACATTTATTTAGTATTCTCAAAACATTCGTTGTAATTCTAAGCAAAAATACAATAACTAACTCATCTAAGTGGAAGTGCATACGACTTTCTGTGCTACTTAAAGGAAAATCTGTGGGTAGGCTGACATCTTGTTTTAGAGCAAGTATTTCTTTTCCTGCATTACATAGAGAGAGGATGGTAGCTCTCTAGATATGAGTGGTATCTCAGACCATGTCTCATTTGAGCTTCATATAATACGGCACGGATTGATAGTGAGAAGTAAGTTTTTGCTGTGAATTGATAACCTTGGGTCGTATCTATGGGCCTCACCTCATCTAAGGAGACCTTACATTACTGTTTTATAGTCAAAGTTCAGGACTTCCTATATTATGTGTTCATTATGCATGAAATCGGATCCATATCTTCTAAAGTATTCGTCGTATCAACATGAGATATAGGATGTGAGTTGCTGTAAGAAACTATTCTTTATGATACAGTTTCAAATATTTATCTATCATACGTTTTCAGAAGCACCGCTAGCACTGCTAATCAACATATTGACTATTTTGAAGTGAAAGTATCAATTCTCATTGTACTTTTAGAATCGTATCTATATAGTACCAATTTTCCTTAAGTTGAGATGATATAAGATCCTGGTCTTTAGATAGATACCTGTCGTAGACTCTTGAAGAGAGTTTAATTGGGACATAGGCGCACAACGCTTATAAGTCCCGTTCTGTGTTAACGATGATAGCAATATCTCCTTCTCTGTTCGATATCTATCAACGACAATATCATCTCAGGTGTATCTCGAGTCACTGTTGTACAGTTGTCTACGTGAGGTGCAAACTAGATTGCGGAACGTGCTCAGAACATGCTCACTTGAACAAACAGACACGTGCACGAGTCCGGCGAAGAAGCAAGCGGGACGTTTGGCACGTACAGGTCATGTACAGAGTGATATATTGATGAATAACCTTGAGTGTATCTCGTGAGGCACACTTCATGACTATCCCTCAAATATATGATGACACAACACCGAATTTCATCTAAAATAGATGAATTTATTCACATTTTACTTGGTGGTTATTTACAGTTTAATTTCGAGTATCGTGCTGTTGACCTTTTTGTTTTCAAAAAAAATTGTTTTGTTGCTTTTGTACTATCTAGCGATTAATTTTGTTAATATAACTCCGATCAAGAATTGACCCGATGTATGGCATGTAGCCACAATACTGGTTATAAAATTAACACCACGTAAACATGAAGCATAATGATGACAATAAGACATACTATGCCTGAAAAGGTTCGATAGTTATTCTAATGTTGAAAATCCTACAACACAGCGACAACCCTTTTTATTCATATCACAAATCGTACTAACTGTTCGTATAAATTCAGAGAATTTAATTTCAAGAGTTGGCGACACTGACACAAGCGTTGAAGTTTGTTCATTTCTGTATTGTGTCCAGAAGCTTCAAGGAATGGTTCAGAGCGCAGCTCCACATAGTTTCTGTTTTTCGATCAGAACAATCTTTGGCTACATCTACCGAAAGGTACATACATTATAAAATAGAATCATAAAACTATTATGTAGGTTTCATTTTGTAGTTTTAAATAAGAAAAGAAAAAATAAATAATGAGCAAAAATATTCATCCCGAAGCATCCCACAGGAGTTGTCCATTGGCATCTTTACGAAGTCAAGTCATCTTAAAACATGGACTGCCTTGAAGAGGTGACAGATACACCTGACATATATAAGGGATCGACTTGGTAAAGATGCTGATAAGCAGTGCTAATTTGCGCGACCTTTGAAGTGGGTCAGGTCTATACCACCCAATTTCTCTCTACATTTAGACCGCCGGGCTATACTGACGTGTCTGGAATGAAAAAGCAGGACTTAACAGGTCCTATGTATAGCGGAGGAAATACATTTGAACAAAGAGATATTAATAAATTGAACGATGCTGGATGTTGGAAGTCAATTTGAGACAGATACATTAAAAATAAAGAACGCAAGGAAAATGAACTGATTTTGATACAACTGATAGATCAAAATAAACATTAAAAAGATTGCCCGGAAATGAGCATAGGTATACGAATAGATTTAACAGGTTTTCAGCACAAGTGAGTCTCTCTGTATTTATCCGGCGTGCCTTCTGGCCAGTTAACTTTGTTGACACAATGCATGTATGTGTATACACAGCCCTGTTTGCCCATCCGCTCTCCTTTGTTAGGCTAATGGAGTTCGCAAGCTGCAAAACGGAAGTCGACTGTATTGTTGTCCATGTTGTAGTATTTTCACCGATCTACTTGACGCCGTTCTATGGAATCATTCAGGTAAATACGAGGTTATTTTTAAGCTAACTTCTTGCTTAAAAGTTGAAACAATGAGAATGAAAATCGTAGGATTGAAATAGTATGCCTATTTTCTGATTATGTTGTTTGTTGAAAAGAGTTAAATTTTCCTAGTGTTATCAGGGTTTGTGTCTAACTTAGATGTAAAAAATATATTATTCCAACGTTGTTACTCGATTTCTTCAGACGGACCTGTCCTTCCGACATGTAACTAACTAATGTAGATCATTTGATTTGTAAGAAATTGGTTTAGCAATTGTTAAAATAAAGTAGGATTCGTAATAACACAATATAAATGTAGATAAAAAGTTGTGTCATTAATATCTACTTTCACAAATAAAACTCTTCCTTTCAGTGACGCGTTTCGATTTTTATTTAAATCATAATCGGACTGTCAGATTTGACTGCTAACAAGGCTACCCAACTAGAGCTCTCAAATCTAGCATACTATCTATCTTGTCTAGCTATTTTTCTATTAAATTATTTTTTCCTTTCTTGTATCTATCTTGGGGGGAATATTTTTTTGGCAGCTGCATTTACCATCGCCGTGGAATATCTTAAGAAACATAATAAATGGAATATCTCAAGGACATTTTGATAAAGATGGTTGAGGCTTTGTAGGGGTTCCCCTTAACACTAGTGTAAATGCAGCCGTCATAAAATATTTCCCCTAAGACAGACACAACAAATGAAAAATAATTTAATAAAAAAATAGCTTGACAAGATAGATAGTATGCTAGATTTGAGTGCTCTAGTTTTGTATCCATGATAGGATCTAGTTAGTTAGTTGTCAAGTTATCTGGGTAGCCTTGTTAGTAGTCAAATCTGATAGTACGACGATGATTTAAATAAAAATCGAAACCCGTCACTGAAAGAAAGATTTTGATTTGTGAAACTGTGTCTTAATGACACAACTTTTCATCTACACGATGGGAGAGTTTCACCAAGTAAAAGCATCTACAATCTACAATCTAAATGTTCAATATTTGTCAACTGAAAGTTTTGAGAAAGTCTCAACATGCCATGAGAAAAAAGTGTCTTCTCAGTGTGGGCATCCAATCAGCCTCGCTTTTTCACAACTTCGCAGACGGGTTTTTATGAAAGCCTCCAGCGACTCACCGACTGCTCATCATGTTTATCCCCCATTTTGTCTCACAAAAGCTCGACGCTAATTTCGTTCGCGGCAGACCTAATCCATTTTTGTTGGTTGGCGGTCACTTTTTTGCTATCGTCGCAAGATCGCGACCCATTTGTCATCCAGTTTCATGTGTTCGCGTTTCGTGGCTCATAATTTTAATCTCTATCGTTATACGGATCTGGTTTGGTTTCCTTGGGGTAGGAAAACGAGACCGGTAACGTTCGTTGTAACTACGATCATTCATGGTAACACGTTTTGAAAGGTTGCACGGTCATTAATACCAGGGCTGTTCTTTTTCCACTAAGTAGGTGATTATATGTTGATGCGCTAAATCTTAATCAGTTTTTAGAATTGGCGTAACGCGTCTTGGTTATATCCTAACCTTGGACTATTTAACCCAGATACAGAAAACATTTCATTCATATTAAAATCCGTCATTGTTTTACAAGACGTGGTGCGTGCAAATAAGATGGACAATACTCTCTCTTACTGCGGCGTAACCAAAAGGCAACACTGTTAAAAGCTAAGAACGCGCTTCGGCAGTGGCGTGATCGTTCTTGACTACCTTCTCGAACCTGTTGTAACATTATCAACCAATCATCCCTGAAGCACCCGAAAGCTAAGAGTAAAGTGAAAAAAGTACACTTCGCGTCTTTCTTTGCCGTTTTCCCAATTATTTATAACGTAATTGGTTATTGTCTAAATAGCCATATCTGGCAACACTGTCAATATGTGCTATGAGTCACAGAGCTTTCGGCTCATAGCCTGCATGCACCCGATATCGGTCGATCGATGTTTCTAGTGTGCGACGCTTGCATTTCTGTTCAGCTTTGTTTTTAGCGTGTCATTAAAGAGTCATCATATTTTCAAAATTTAACATTTTCCTATTTGTTCATTGATAAATGCTACCGAATCAGCCAAAACATGAGTAGAGATCTTTTGTCAGTCATATGTGGTTTGAATTAACAGCCTCGATCAGCGAAAGTGAATCAAGAACAAGAAGCCTGTCACCAATTCTCTAATCCCTGGCTAGTAATTTTTTTCTTGTCAATTTAGGTGGATGCGAAAGTGTAGAAGCAATCATAACAACGTGTCGCTATGCAGACGAACATCAGCATGCAAGAGCAGCTATCGACGTGGCAGAATGTCGCTCGATGCCTAAATTTAATCAAGATTAATGGGTCGACCTTCCCCAACCCGACCCGACCCAGTGCAATGCTTGGCCGTCATAATGGCATGTCGTTTGCACGATTCATTCCACCCACGACACACTCAGTGATGCCAAGCCGCTGCTTGTTGCAGTTGCTTTCGCTAAAATGCAACGCAAAACCTCCCCTTTAGCTGACTAGAGTGCGATGATCTTTTCACTTCTCATGCCAATGGGCCGGGAAGTATTTAATTCGAGATATTGGATTTAATTTTTTTTGCAAATGTTTATATAAGACCAGCTATGGACATGCACGTTTCGTCTTCAGCATAGACTGAACTGGGTGGCATATACGTAACGCAGTCAAAGGTGTGATAGCAAAATTAACACTCATTTCCTAGCGTCGCGCGCGGTGGCGCTGCCCATTGACATCTTATGAAGATACGGTCCTACCACTTGGACTGCCTTGGAGCGGTGATCATCTGTTAACAAGGGTGAAGTTATTTACAGCTACATCCCTTCCTCTGCGTGAACACTTCTGACGTTAATGATGCTGAGATATCAATGGTTGTTATTTTTTCATTTTTTCCAATTACATTTATCTCTTTACCCTTACCTGTTACACAGAATCAATTCTTTGTGATAGTCTTTCCTCAAAATCAATTACAAAGTGCATACAGAACAGGCGACATTCATAGTGATACAAGAAAGCGAGTTACTTTTAGCTGAACTCCGAATTAGGTAAATCGTTGCATTCTAGCCTCGCTTGTGTTTAAATAGCAGAGCATGATCGAAATTAACCCAGCTAGAGTAGTGAAACGGCTAAAAATTCATTTTCACTGTCGCTCTGTCACCGTCCGGTCCATAAGTGGCATTACATTTGCAAATTCATTGTCGCCCGACGCGGCTTTCGTCCGGTAGATCCATCGATTCGCTCCTAGCCACTCTATTATATAATTATCTCATGGCAGGAGGGAGGAGGTAAGGGGTGAGTATTTATCGCTTCAAACATGCACACTATGTGCGCTTGGGCGAATAGTCGCTATTGCGAACACAGTTTGAGGGACAGAGACATGATTGTTACTAGTCTAGAGTGCAGATTTTTTCATAAATAACCTCCAGAAGCAATGCGAAATGAACTGGCATCCGTAACTGTGTAAATGAAGTGAAGGATGATCAAAGACACATTCTTGAAGTGAGGCAAGATTTAGGTGCGGATAGGTTTCAAACTCATGTCTCCAGCATTCCGTCCTGACGTCTTAGCCGCTCGGCCAACACCCTGCGAAGTGGAGCGATCTGTTGAACAGAATTTTCATACAAATTACCCAGAATCTATTATCTTTATTGCAAAACCGCTCCTTGCCGTTGGGAAGTTCTGAGAAGACAGTGAATGAATGCCCTGTTAATACGTGTATTCAGAGTTCATTCGGCGTTCTTGGAATACCGCTGGAAATGAATGTTTGTGTCGCAGAAACACGTGGGGTCTCCTCGTTCGAAAATGTGCCTGAAGCTCGGTTAGATGCGACTTATGCTTTCGAAACTAGCGTGGGTGGAATAAATGGAGATGCATTTTTAGACGTATGGGAAGTGGATTATATTGTACCGTAGTTGTTGAGATTTTTGTAGAACGAATTCTAGTTTTAAGAAACACATAAATAGTTCATTGTTCCTGTCGACTCTATGGAAAAAGTATAGAAAAATATTGACAAATTTGACAAAAAAATATTTACACTACATTCAAAACAATACTTAAGATCAGTGATCCAGAAATTCCTCAATACTATAACAAGCTTTTTTCAATAAATAATTTCACAGGTTCATTTTTAAACTTAACTAAATTTGCAATATCTTTAATGCTTTTATTCAATTTATTATATAATTTCACTGCCATATAATTTAGACATATTCAAAATATACTTAGGTTATGATTAGGCACAAAAAATTCTTCTTTATTTCTTCTTCCATAATTATGAATATCAGAGTTCTTGCTGAATTGCTGTATATCAGTTTTGTCATATACATCGATGGTAAGGTCAATATTCTTTGAGTCTTGAACCAGAGTCTGCAGGATTCCAATACAGGAAATATTTTTTCGTTTTTGTAAAATAAAAACCCTCATCGCAAAACGGGATGATCCCCAAAAAAGTATTGCATATTCAAGTCTAGAATGAATTTAAGCATAGTAAAATGAAAGAAAGAGATCTTTATTGCACATATTTTCAAGTCTATCTACATAATGTAAAAAGGGTGAAGATGGTTTATGGCATAAAGCACTGACATGACTCATCCAATTCAAATGATTATTTTTTTTTACATTCATCCGAAAGAAATAAAAGATTTTGTGCGTGTTATGGGTCTGAAGACAAAATTTTAGAAATTTGACATTTGAGGAATCTCACAAAGCTTATTCGTTGAGAACCAATTGATGAAATGATTAATTACTTATTGCATTTCCATGCTTCGATTGCTTTATTGTAGGCTGATGACACAAATAAGTGTTTTCATCCGCGTACATATTAATATTATTTCCCTCTACTATTATTTGAGGCAAATCGTTCACATTTATAAGAAAAACGAGTGGACCCAATATCAAACCTTGGAGAATGCAAATATTCATATCCACTATATCTGAAATTATACCTGATATATCATCAATTTGTGTTTTTTAAGAAAGCAGTGATAATAGCCATTGATTAATGTCGCCTTTGAAACCGTATTTGTAAATCTTATCTTTGAGAAAAGTATGGTCGACCAAATCGAAGGCGTTTCTCAAATCTACAAAAAATCCTATGCATTTATGACCACTAGTGATAATGAAGACTACCTTGAAATATCCTGTTGTCCTCTGTACTGATGAATATATACATACAGGTCAAGCTAATAAAAGCTTGTTGAAAGTTAATTTCAGTTCAGTGCTGTTCAGATATAAAATTTATAAAGCTTACACAAACGATAAGATTCTTTGCCGAAGCTTCTCCATGTAAAATAAAGCATAGCTTCTATGTTTATAACGATTCGTAGCTATAAAAAAAAATCGTTCGTTGATCAGATTACTATGCATCTTACCGTAAAACCCGAAGCGAACGAGGTAGAAAGAAGCGCTGAACCAAAAACTGACTTTCGAGTACCGACTGATAAAAAGTTTTTTCCGAACTGAAAGATTTTATGCCTACTGATCGACCTGTCAAGATACGGAACGGAAAAGTAGACTGAAAATACATCGTAGATCGGACTTAGATTGAACTTTGGTATTAGCAGCGGTCGCAAAGCGAGGCAATCTTTACCAAATAGATAGGGAGAGATGTGCGACAACATATAAATTTGTTCCACCAATACTTGCCAGTTATAATAGATGGTGGAAGTATAGAATTAAAAAAAATAATTTCATCAATTAACTAAGTACTCACTGTGTAGCACCATGTTCATGTTATAGGAAGAAAGGAAAAAGGGAAAAATAAAAGTCTCATCAAATACTCACTCTGCACCGACTGCGACCTTCTGTCCGCATAGCTCTCCTGACTGTTGACGTATCCAGGAATGGTGGAGAGACAAATCAGGGTCAGCGTACCGTCATCACCGACATGCAGCTCTGATACCTCGATCGCCAATTGTTTCACTGAGTAGGAGCGGGTGTCGAAGTAGCCATGACCGTGAACCACTCCGCTGGGGCTGAATGATTTTGTTAGGTGGTCGGGCACCTGCAAACGAAGAAATATTTCTAACTACTGTAGACAATGTAGATGTTTTCTGCTTCGAAATTGAGGGATCTTGCTCTGGAGATATTGTTCGAGATATCATGATTTTTATATAATGATCCTAAGATTTTGACCTTGAGATAAGATCTTGAGATCTTAGGATATTGATATATCGACCTGAGATCTTGATTTTAAGATATTTTGTTTGAAATCTTGATATTGTGATCTTGATCTTGAGACCTTGATGTAGATCCTAAGATCTTGATATTGATTTAAAAATTTTGAAATTTTGATTCCAAATCTTGATCTTAAGATCTTGACTTTGACATAATGACCATGAGATCCAAGGATGTTGATATATTGGCCTTGAAATCTTGATTTTGAGTTCCTGATGCCAAAAGCTTGACCTGCTATCTAAATATTAATTTTGATACCTGAATTTTAAGATCTTGATATCTTGATACTGTGACCTTGATATTGAGTTTTTGATATTGTTATCTTGTATCCTGACATTGAAAGTCTTGGTATTGTGATCTTGATATCTTGAATTTTACATAGTGATCTTAAGATATTGACCTTTAAATAATTACCAACATATCTTAGGATATTGATATATTGACTTTGAGATCTTGATATAAAGATCTTGATTTTAAAATCTTGATATTGTGATCGTGATATTGATAACTCGATCTTGAGACCTTGAGCTTGAATCTGAGATCTTGGTATTGATCTTGAGATCTTAATCTTGAGATATCGCGATCTTGATGTGACGCTGCACCTTCAGGTAGGAACGAAGTGCACACTTTGAAAATCGTAAAATCATCAAAATGGCTTTGGAAAGAGTGCTTCTTACATCAATAACGTTCTATATCGATCGAGTAAGTGGAATGTCGGCTTTGTTTAGTTGATTAGGGAATCTCACCGGCTATTGGAAAAGTTGTAGTTCAAATACCGCAGCAGCCCAGCTTTTTCCGAGTTTCAAAATGCGAATGTGCGGTATTAAGCAGGCGGATTAGCAAGTTATCATTCTCACTAACCGAGTGTATTTGATTGATTTTCAAATACTACTATAGTATGTCCCATAACATAAGCTAATGATGACCATTACATAACATATCAGATGCAGGTGCAAAAAGAAATAGCTCACATGAAACAAGTTTGCCCAGTTGAAACAAACTGCGGTCGAGTAATTGGCTTTCAAAGAAGCCTTTCCGTGTTTCAATTATTAAACTGGTTAACTGAATAATCTGGCACTGTGTACGACGCGTATCCTGGAGCGGCTTGGAAAGTAAGGAGTGTTCTAGAAAGTTTATAGTTAAAACAGTGGCATACATAGCTTAGCGTTGAAAACGTTTATTGCCTATTTCTGTAACGTACAAAATTAAAAAGAAACTATGAAATGCTAGTTGGATGAATCTGTGTCTTTACTTACAAGTCAACTTTCCTAAAACGATTTTTTCACCCTCAAAGTTTTTCATTCCTCATTATTCGAGAGGAAATTTAGTCAAATTTGAAGTCGATATTAGTTTTGAATTTGATTTTTATGTCCAGGAATGTTTTAGTGATGTTTGACTCTGATAAAATCTTAGATAACCTAGTGATGACGTCGTGTCTACAACCTAAAACAACCATAGAATGAGTTTTAGTAGTTAAATTGATGTAATTGCAGTTACATTTCAATTGATTGATGGTTATCAAGGAAAACGTTGAAGAAAAGCAGATCCCTGGGGCATGCTGGCATTGATGGTCAATACATTGGAAACTTATTCAATAATCACCATGAATAAATATCAGAAACCATGACGGTATCGTCATATCCTGCATGGAACCGTGCAAAGGTCCTAGGAAATTGAGATCTTGATATGGTGACCTTGATATTGATATTGCGATCCTGAGAATGTTATCTTGATATTGAGATTTTGATATTGTTATGTTCTTATTTTGATCTTGATCTTGAGATCATGGTCTTGATCCCAAGATCTTGATATTAGTCTTGATCAAAAGTTTGATTTCGGACTTCCATTGTCTATAAAATTTTGAGTATCACGACGTTTCGATTGATGTGCTATCTTCAATCGTCTTCAAGTAAACTGGCGAACACGTTCCTTCCATGCCTATTTATACCCCGTCCGGTGACGTGTCGTTGTGCGCGGACTGTTCTGATTGGTTCCCGATGCGCGGTATTCCGGTCTGCTGACGTGGCTGTTTGTCGGTCATTGTTTGTTGTCTGGTCCAGTCGTAGTCTGTTCATCTTCTTTATGAGTGGCTGCCAGATTGGTTTAATGTCTACGCTGGCTTTGCTGTACACTTTGCTGTTGTTGGTGATGAATGCCGCCTCCTTGAATTTCCTTCGATACCAATGCGGCTCCTTGGCAATAACCTTAGCGATTGGTATCGAAGGAAATTCAAGGAGGCGGCATTCATCACCAACAACAGCAAAGTGTACAGCAAAGCCAGCGTAGACATTAAACCAATCTGGCAGCCACTCATAAAGAAGATGAACAGACTACGACTGGACCAGACAACAAACAATGACCGACAAACAGCCACGTCAGCAGACCGGAATACCGCGCATCGGGAACCAATCAGAACAGTCCGCGCACAACGACACGTCACCGGACGGGGTATAAATAGGCATGGAAGGAACGTGTTCGCCAGTTCACCTGAAGACGATTGAAGATAGCACATCAATCGAAACGTCGTGATACTCAAAATTTTATAGACAATGGAAGTCCGAAATCAAACTTTTGATAAATCCACCTTGTCTACAAGTTTCAAACAACAATTAGTCTTGATATCTTGATTTTTTATCGTGTCTTAAAATCTTGACTTTGAAATAATGACCATGAGATCCAAGGATGTAGATATATTGCCATTGAGATCTTGATTTTGTGATCCTGATATTGTGATAGTAACACTGTGATCTTGATATTATGATTTTGACCATGAGATCTTTATGTCGATGCTGAGATCTTGAGATCTTGATTTTTATATCTGGATATGAGATATTGATCTCGAAATAATGACCACAAGATCTTAGGACATGAATATATTGATCTTGAGATCTTGATTTTGACTTCTTGATGTCAAGATCTTGACCTTGCGATCTAAATATTAATTTTGATATTCTGATTTTAAGATCTTCTGATCTGTCCCTGAACTATCGGGGCAAATTGATAGCACCAAGAGTCATTAGCACACTAGAGCGGCCCAACGGGCGCATCCTCACCAGTTTGAGCTTCCAACGCCTCGAGACTTTTTCAAAAGTTCTTTTTTTAGAGAAACTCGGCCTTGTTCCCCACTATTTAGAATTTACAGCATTTTAAAATCAATGGGAATAATCATTTGTCCTTTTGCAGCGCTTCTAGAGTGCAACAGGCTTTATGAGGTTATGATAATAGTAGTTACCTGGTTCATACGTCACCAAATTAATTCTACTAAGCAATTTGACATTCTGACGATGCTAATCATTATAATGAAACGCGCGCTATAACTATCCCAGATTTATTTATGAGCATCTGTGTTCAAAATATACTTTTTCTCATCATGTGTTTGTTCAGATTGTTTGTAATATCCTCAATGTTTTGTTCAAAAATAGTCTGGAATCTACGTCGATGATAGGAAAGAAAAGTAGGTGGCATTCTGAGTGCCAGAGTAAGCGTCGTAGCACTTAATTTTAATTAAAAATATTGGATAGCGCCGCGCAACAAGCAAACAAAAAGCTAATTTCAGGCTGTTGTCTTTTTGTTCTTTTTCTTTCTCTCAGACAGCTGTTTGTACAGATATACTTTTGTTTTTCCTATGAAGCTCCGCAATTAATTATCTCTGTGAAGTAACTATTAAGTAACCTATTTAGTATGAAAATATATACAGAAATAGGTCACGGTGTCACGTCTCCATAATTTTAATCTGTGCTGAAGATGCAAAATTTGATGGCGATTTCCTCAAACCACGCCCTGTCTAGATTGGTGATGGCTTGCTGTAGTGGCTTTTTGGGTTATATCAGATGGTGGTGCCAGAAGCCAGAACCTGATCGACCCTCCTCTCATTTACTATACATCAGTTTTTCTGATTGAAAATAGCTGTTCTTCTAGTCTTATGAGTTCTTGTGTTACAGGTAGTCACATCATCCCAGTAGTGCGTGTCATCACTACCGACCGCACCGGCGCGAAAGATCGCAGCTTAATAGAGCTATTAGCTGATTCAAGCAAGATTGGATAGGGTAGGGGGGTGCGCGAATACCAAAGGGGGATTAAATTGCAACCGAACTCCAAAGAAGTATTTTTTGACATGTTATTTGTCTAAGTATCATAGAAAACACACAGTTTTGGATTTGAGAGGAACACCCCTAACTATTTGCACTTTCAAAGTAACTTGTTCCATGCTGCCTACGGATCTTTGAATATTGATCATACCTATTATAGATATCACTCTAAGTATATCTCCTATTTACCTAGTATACGCCTAAGCGTTTGGCTGTGAATGATCGTCCTGGCCTTGAGAGAAACTTATTTCCTCCTGCATTCTCAATTTTACATCTCAATCTTGAAACAAAGCAAAACCAAGCTCATCGAACAACGTCCTTCTCTTAATCTCATGTATATCCATAAGAAACAGCTTCGGATTTGGATGGAAGCTTCACCGCTAAAGTAACTTATTTCGCGCTTCAATCTTGACGTAAACCAGCACCTCCTATAGACAGCTTCATTAATCAAAGTCCCTCATGCACCTTCGATATACCTATCTAAGAAGCAACTTCGTATTTCCGCGGTCTTGTTAGGTTCCTCTACCCAACTTCTTCCTAATTGGGTATCGAACCTGTTTTAGACTGCCTCGAAAGATTGTTAGGATAATTATCGGAAACTTGTGCTCACCCCCATCCTGAATATAGATGGTCAATTGTTTCAGCTTAGTTGGAGCTCACAACCACATGAATCAGATTAAGACAGGACAGTCTTTTGATTTACTACAGTGTGAAGAAAATTAATTAAGTATTTTTATCTTCCCAGTGTTTTCATGAAATTTATATCGGGTGTTTAAGATTATAAGCTCAATCTATTGTTGATTATTTTAGGATTATAGTCCGAGAATATCCATTATTTAGGGATGTTTGTTTTTGAGAACACTCATAGTGCTCTGTACCTTGTTCCACATGTTCTTGATGTTTGACCTCTATGGATAAAGACCTACTCAGGCTGAGTATCGAAGATGTGAGATACAGAGAATGTTATTGTAATAATAAAAAAACGTTTTTGAGTTATTATACAAGTTTATGTGACAGGTTACATATTTTGATGACCACAAGCCTATCTTGTAGCCTTCGCAATCGTCAGACGAACAAACAGGCAAACTCAATCCAATATTTGATGTCAATACCAGTTATCCGGCAATAAAACATGCTGTTTTGAAGAAAGCTTTTACGCCCAGTTACATTTTTTCTGAATTTCCTGACATACTTTTTCTTTATAAAGGCTCTCTTGACGAGGCTGAGTGTTGGTGCGAAGAAAAAAATCACCCGTCATACTCTAGAATCTTTATGTATGGCTATAAACTTGAAAGGGCCTTAGGTAGGCACATATGCGTAATATTAAATTTGGGGATTTTATTACTTTCGCCCTTACACCCATCTCCAGACATATACTCCATCATGAGAAAACTCATATCGAAATGCGTTGTTGCCGATGTGCTTTGGAAATTCAGTCAGCAGCAGTCAGTAAGAAACTAGAAATAGTGGATGTAGATTTGAGTAAGTTGTTGTATCAGTTGAAATGAATGAACAGCGAAAATAGACATGACATAGGGGACGCCTAACGCTGAAATGCCGTTGACGTAAATGGCGATGTGAAATAAATGAATTGGTGTACTTGGGAAATAGCGTATATTTATGAACCAAGACTATAATATTGTTAATGAAGATTCTGCAGTTTCCAAGATGATTGTATTCTTATCAAGTAATTTGTCTTAGAGTGAGAGTGAGATTATATGTTCTTGCCGGGATTGTATCTTTACAATAATATCGCAATAAATTCCTGAGCTTAAATTATTTTTTATGACTGTAGCAACCAAGTCACCTTAAGGAGTGTCCTTAAGGACGCTCGAAGCAATCCTCAACGACTAATATATAGATATGATTCTTAAACAAGCTGTATGATTCTGAAGAAACTGAGTATCGTTAACTATCTAGGCTGCGAATGCGTTGAATGTACTTGAATCCGGCTACCATGCTGAACCTTAATGTTTTTTAATCCAAGATTCAGCAGAAACTCTTAGGAGAATTGTTATTATACAGTGAAAGCGTAGAAAGTTTAATGAGAAAACCGGCAACTGTTTGCACTCAGCCTATTCAGGAAGGCGCAGTTTTCCCCTATTGTTGAAATAAAACGAAAGAACTGCGGCGTAGACCAACATAAAAACTATTACGTTTGTTTTTCTTCACAACATTAGAGGTGCAATTTTGCTTTACTACTAAAACTTTCATTTATAGTTGCTTACAAGTTCTCATTTGAGAGCAGCGAAGGCAGTCGAAGCTTTAATAAACCGTTTTTGAAATTTGATGTTGATAATGTGCCAGTGTAATCTGATCTGGGCTGAAAATTGAATTCAGCGGAAAATTTTCTACTGGATAGTTTGGGAAATAAAGAGCAAGCAACTATCTTCGCCCCTAAATGAGAATCGAAATTTTCGCGTTCGAAAATTGGCGTTTGGGGTGAAATTGGTCCCTAAGTTCCAATTTCATAAATTGAAATTTAGAATGTTTGTTAGTTTTGTCTTCCAAAAGAACAGTTTTATGTAGTGAAAGAATGGTCGAATAACAGATGTACATGCTTTCACGATGATGCGTTGTTTTGTGTAGAAAAGTGCGTTTAAAATTGATTGCTGTTCTTAGTAAAATTTTAAGTTCCAGAATTTTGATAGGTAAGTCACATTATAGTGTTGTGTTTAATTTAATCAATTTTGTTAACACAACGAGTTTCTGATTAAATTTATTTATTTAAGTCACATTCATGAAATTTTCCGGGAATTTATTTTAAACCGTTGCTGCGAACATGACCGAATAACTGAATACTTTGACCACAATCTCAAGATATTGAAGTCCGAAACAGTAAAGCTGCTGATTTGAAAGATACTGGACATAGGTACATAGGTACATCACCATCATCTAAGAATACTTCGTAAAAGAAGACACTTTTTTAAATATCGCAAAAAATTGTTTTCTAGGTGAGATACTTGCCAAACCTGACCCTGAATCCGAATTCCGTCATTAAAAAAGCCTAAGATTTTGTGGGGTCTCATTTGCAGGAGGGGCAAACGTTAAAACGATCTCTCTGGCTCCCTCGGTACCACCTTGGGCCCACCCACATCCGCCGCTTAAACAAAGGTCAGATTCGTGATACGCGCCCCAGAATTACTTAGGAAACTTGTTTTTTACCTGTTTGAAGAAAATAAATTTTCGGACTTCCCTCGGCATTTCCATCTTTTCTGAAAATATTTTTTCCGGAGAACGGCGGGGGCTGCTCTCGAAGGATTTGTGTATCATTATGACAAAACCACCAAAAAACTGCTGACTTGAAAGACACATCTATGTATTTGAGGGCCCTGCATCTGAATTCAATAATTAAAAAAGACTAATATTTCGTAGGGTGTTTATTTGCAGGCGGGGCAAGGGTTAATATGTCCGCCCTGGCTCCACCAGTAGCTTCTCGGGTCTCTCTCACATCCAGAACAGAAGCGAAGGCCAGATTTGTGATTAACCCCCTAACCCCCTAACCCCCCCCCTCAAATTACACAGGAAACAAGGTTTTGAGTTGTTTGAAGAAAATATATTTTTGGACTCCAGCCCTAAACAGTAAATGACAGTAAGTTTATATTTTGCATGGAACCAGGCAACTACTACCATCAGAAAGAGCAACGCTATCCGGAACATCGAAAGATTTGTCGAATCAGACCACAATCATATACTAATTATTTTCCTTGCAGTGCGGTAGATTGTCAGCACATTTCGCTAAGAAAAGCAGACGCCAAACACACAACTTCAAACCATGTCAAGCACTACTCTGGGTCTCTGGCAGCTACACGCCTTAAGCACACGTCTAGTTCTGTCCTGCCAAAGTAAGAACCATAGTTTTCCGGTGGCCTTTATTACGTGCACATGTAGATCCAGTATAGGCGAGCCAGGCCAAATAATGCTGTACGCTGGGCCACTGTTCAATTGCATTTAAATACTATGGCCTCATCGGCAGGGCAATTACACTCACCTTCTCGTTATTTATGAGCCATGTGATGTGTGGAGGAGGTTTCGATGGAGCCGTGGTACAATTCGCTTGGAGGATATCGCCGATTTCGTACGTGTCCTTATCGAATACGATCGTTGGGTTGTCGTCTTGGGGCTCTGGAAACAATACGGAATATTAACTTATTTTTTTAACTTTTGGACAGTATTTAAACATCGAAATTAAGTAGATTGACTCAGTACTATCATGGATGCGTCGCAATAAGCGTTGCGAGATGATAATTGCTTGTTCACAATGATCTTGAAATGCTGTAGGTTGTAAACATTGGAGAAAAAATTCCCCGGCAGTTCAATCTATATCTTGGAGGTTTTTCAAAACAGCGACATTTGGAGGAGCCTAGTTCAAGGAGCTAGAAATTCGACTTGGGGAGTATAAGTCCGTTGAGCGCTAGTGTTTCCTGTACTGGAGCTATTATGCAAGACAGTTTGGTTGAATACAGATCAGCCACCCGTCTTAGATGATCTAGACTCTGGAGGTCCTTTGTGAGGTCAGGCGTATCCACCAGACGTATTGCTCGTTTTTGGATTGTGTCTAGAAGCTTTGAGGGGTGTTCCGGAGCGTATTCCCACATATGCAAGCAGTACTTCAGCGATGGTCTGACCTGAGCTTTATAGAGTAACAATAAGAATAGAACCCTCCGTTTCTGAGATGCTGACCTAGCAAAGCCGGCAACATTCACTGTAATGCGAGAGACTCGGCCGAATAATAATTACCATGGTTGGATCTCTAGAACAGGAACCAATCAGCCGTATAGAAAGCAATTTTCAATGAAGTGCATCCAGAGTTTATATTTGTACATTCTGCCTGAACTATAACAGGTCCAAAATTAGCCAGCGTCACGTAAAACTCATCAGGTCCGATCCAAAGGTCGTAAAAATAACAATACCGAGAAGTTAAGCAAGGGGGGCGTAAATTAAACTAAGTCCGGCCCTGTGTGGGCAGCCCTGCAGATAACCAACAACAATTATCGTTCATTATACTGGAGAAAGGGCCATCCGAGGGTCGCACGGTCAGATCACAACTGGATAGGATTTTAGGGTTATGCCCAGATAAACATGTCTGGGTCTTAAGTCGTTGTGATATAATTTCATCGAGGATGCTGCAGTTAATTACTGGCTCATTGTTTAGAAATTAATTACACGCATCAAAGTGGCAGCTCAGGATTATAATGGTATTATAATAATAATGAAGGATGTCGCTTGAAGATTATAGGACCATTATAACGCGTCGCACGTCAATATAGCTAGTTTGTTCCAACAGAGTTCGGAAGTAGTCTGGAGTATGCGCAAAGCGAAGCAGATGAATGAATGAATGAATGCAAGAGGCATTCCGATGTGAACCATCGATGCATATGCCACCGCCGGGCCCTTTTGCGCCTCTATCAGGTCTAGTTCCCAAGGCCAGCCCTTTTCGCAAAGTTGAGTATGGCTTTGGGTCCTGCCCATCTTATCCCCTGGTTCCAGAATCATGGACCTCAGTATGGCCTGCCTGTGGTGCCCGAGGGCTTCACAGCGGCATAGTATGTGTGCCGAGGACTCCTCCTCATTGCCACAGCGTGCACACGTTGGGTCACTAACTATCCCCATTAGGTGCAGGTGCCGCCTAAAGGTATTATGACCAGAGAGCAGTCCCACCAGCAGCCTAATAAGACTCCTATCAAGAGAGAGGCAAAATCGCCCCTCTTTAGCTACAGGCCCTGTAATGAATTCCCGTGCCTGACGGAGATGTCCTGAGATGCTATTCCATATCAAAGAGTGTTGAATTTGAATCCAGTCGTCCGTAGCTTTTTTAATTCTACCTGCAGCAAACCCTATAGCCTGTTCCGGACCCAAAAGATTTCCCTTTGATCCTGCCTTCGCCAAAGCGTCCGCCATAATGTTGCCTCGACCCCAGAATGACCAGGAACCCACATTAGTTAGACCCTCTGTCTCTCTGCGATCTCGTCAAGAGCTTTCCTACATTCTAAGACCAGCCCTGATACTATCCTGCACGCACTTACTGCCTTGATTGCTGCCTGACTATCGGAGCAAATAGTGATTCGTCTCCTAGGCCCCAAGCGAGGCAGATAAGGTTACTAAAATATGATGGGTAACCGACTCTAGGATATCTAGATGACCTGACTATCCTAGAACAGGGGTAATTCCACAACGCGGAGAGAGATAAACTGCAAAGGGTTCTAAGCGTTATTACAAAATGAACAGAAGGGTCTCAGTATCAGTCCATCCAAGACGTCCATAGTGACATTCACCGGAAGAAGGAAGCTAGAGAGACTGGGACCCCTGCAACTTCGGAGGGATCAAACAAACAGTTGACGGGAGAGGTTATACTAGACTCTAAGTTTACCTGGAACCCTTAGCTCAAAGGCAGAGTGCTAATGTTAATCCAGATACGGCACCAGAGGACAACAGGCGCATCCACACCTGGGTGAGCTTACAACGAACCAGTCTCTCCCACAGGTTGTTTTTTTAGAGAACCACGACGTTGTGGAATGAGCTACCAGGGACTTTGTTTCCCGATTGTTACAATATACAGCATTTTAAGGTCAAAGTGAATAGGCATCTTCTCGCAAGGCTATGAAGGGCGATACTCTTTCTGGATTTGCGTCAGGCTATCTATGAGATAAACTCTCACACGAGAAAACGAATAAGCCCATCCATGATACACTGGGTATACATTATGATGGTAAGACCTATCAATCGTATGCGTTTTTGGTACGGTGACGAACGTTCTGCCATTGCGGAGGTGAGCAAAGTGCAACTGCAGTTACAATGTTATTCACATTTGCGTTTTTGAAAATTACCATTGTTTTCGCTAATCAGGTGTTAGCCCAATGAATGCTTCTCACTTACTTATAATCGGATTAACAATATTTTGAAGTCCTAGACTATCACCTAGATCTTATATTATACCGAAGTCTCCTGTTAACTTAGAACATGAAAAATCTGCCAAATTTTCTAGGTTTTATTTACGTGCAAAAATCGTAGAACAGAATCCGCTGTTTCACCAAATAAATCATGAACTAGTGTTTGTGTGACACATGTGCTCAAAATACTTCATAAGTGATTAGAAAACGGTCAAGTGATCTCTGTTTTGGAACAAAACTTAAATGCGTAGGGGTTCTTGAGCACAGACCTGAGGAGGTGAAATGACGCGCGTGATTAAATCCTTGTTGGGGCTGGAGGTGTGTGTATGTGTTTGTTAAGCCCCCCCGTCAACCTTAACCCTCGCAGGGTATGAACGTTTACGTTTGAATTTCAAATTCCTGTACTAGGCGGAAATGGTAGACATCGAAGATAGCGGTTAATTTGGTGGGAGTTCAGCAAAATGTTTTGATAAAGATAACAGCAAACATCACATGACTATCTACAGGAATACTCAGATAGGGGTGGAAAACGTATCTAATATATCGGTATTTTGATGGAGTGCTAGTAGTAGGTACTGAAAAACTATAAGTTAGTACCGCCAAACCTATTGATTTTCTTATCTTTATTGGAATGAAACTCAATTCACCGAAAACTCAATGTCATGCGATTCAATTTCGTCGAGTTCGACGATTTTTGAATAGAAAGTAGTTATGATTATAAAATAATGTGAATAGACTTTCGAAGCGCTTTTGGAACGTAATATGCTTTGTGCCTTTGCGAGAAGTACACCACCATAGATAACATAGAACATTAATTTTTTCCATTTTCATGTTTTGCTATGTTAATTCAAGAGTATTCTTTTCTCATATAACAGCTGATCATGGAACATCAACTCATCTCCAAGTGTTGCCCCCTATGGGGACGCCCATTAGCAACCTACAAAGTCAAAAGTCCTAACACCTGGACTGCTTTGAAGCTGCCTTACGAGATCTGTCAACAAGGGTGAATTGATTTACAGTTGATCTTGCTATCACAGCCTTGACTTGGGTTACGTATATACCACCCAATTGCTCTCTACAGTTAGACAGCCAGGCTATACAGGCAAGTCTAGGCTAAAGACGAAACAAGCATGTCAGGTCTGATGACAGTGGAGAGCATACAATTGAACATGCTTCACATAATCTATATAATAATTTGTAAATCAAATGCTCCATACTTTAAAGTCTGGTGATGTCCTAACTACTAATTCTTTATATCCAGAACCAAGAACAACAAAAGTTTATATCTACTCTCTGCTACTCGAAGGGACAAAATTGTGAAATGTTACATTAAATAAGATCCGAGAATTAAACTCACCAATAATTGTGAGATCCTTGCTGTCTGAGTCCTTGGAGAAGATGGGCGTTTCCATGGAAACAGTACAGGAATAGGAACCGGAGGCGGCGAAATCGAGACGAGACAGTTGGACTTGTCGTTCGTTGCTGTTTGTTTTCTGAAAACAAGTAGGATGATGAAATAAAACTGGGTGTTATCACAGATTCCATTATTATATTCTCTACTGGCCACTTATTGAAACTATGTACGAATGAATGAATATTTTTACCGACGTTTCGGCTGCTAATGCAGCGACCAGTAGAAAATATAATGATTACAGGATCAGTTTCAGAGCTTAGTTTCTACAGAAGTTTGATTTCGGACTTCCATTGTCTATAAAATTTTGAGTATCACGACGTTTCGATTGATATTCTATCTTCAGGTGAACTGAAGACGATTGAAGATCAATCGAAACGTCGTGATACTCAAAATTTTATAGACAATGGAAGTCCGAAATCAAACTTTTGATAAATCCACCTTGTCTACAAGTTTCAAACAATAGTTTCCACAGATTCTATAAGATTAAACAGGTATATTTAAATTTTAACTCCAGCCTCAGTTGAAACTGTCAAAACCAGCAATATCAATTTCAAATGTTTGAAAATTCCAGAAGGAAAATTTAGATTCAACTGGCAAGATAACAGAGCACAGATAGCTGAAGATGTGGGTTCGAATCCCACTATTACCAGATTTTTATAGCTAATTTTTTCAATTGCTGGTTTATATATAAAATATGTTCCCATCTTATTGATGGTAGTAAAAATGGTAGTAGTTAAAATTGAGCGTATGTTTTCGTTGTCCTACTAGCGGAGTTCATTTGATTGAGTACGACTTACGTTCAGTTCAGCTCCAGTCATGGGATGGTAGATGAAAGGCGGCTTCCTGCCTTTGATGTACTGGAAAATTTTGGTGTCCGCCCGTCTCCATTCCACCTTGTACAGTTGTTCGGGAGGCACGCTGTGGTCACACAGCAACGTCACATCACCTCCTCGAATGGCGTATCTGGGCATCACCAACTCCAGACGATCTATATTGCATAGTGCACCACCTACGGAGGAAATGAAAACTATAGCCAATATGATAACAAATATACAGGGTGATCCTTAATGAAAGAACTTAATCACAAGAGCGCACTTCTGAAACAAATTAGAAGTAGAGAAGTTCATTTATATATGTGTCTTGAACAGTCTGCTATCTGCAGTTTTTAAGATACAGGGTGTCAACGTATTAAAAAAATGAGTTTTTGTTAATATATTGAAGATCCTTAGTCCGTCCGTTCCGTTCCGAGACGCTAGGTTTGTACTAGACTATGAGTTATATGAGAACGCTGCGGAGGCAGTCTCGCGATGAATATTCGCCAAAAAAAATGTACGCCAGTAAAAGTATTTTTTTTATACCGATTAAGCAGCCAATAATACAACATTCTCTTTATTCGCGCAGACACAATACAATTATTTTAAAAACGAGAGCAACAAAATGTACTGCCTCCCCACATTTTTTATTGATAACCTTTGTGAAGGTAGAAAGTCTATTGCTCTCCAGAACCGCTGGATTCACATTAGCCTTGAAACCATCGGGGAAATTGTTTCCGGGCAACTCATTCCACAACACCATGGTTCTCCAAAAGAACGACTTTTGGAGAGACTCGTTCGTGGCGTTGTGAGGGCTGCTCAACTAAGTGAGGGTGCACACGTTGGGCTCCCCTAGTATAGTATCTGAAGAACACTAGGAACATCTCAGTTCTTCTTTCCACTCTTTCGAGCTGCGGATTTCAGGTTCATTCAGATTCTAGAATAAGCTCTCCCGATAGCTGTACATTTGATCCTTCTAAAGTTGCAGTCTTCCCCTAGTGCTTGCTGTAGTCTCTGGAGGTACTTTGCAAGATCTGGAGCATCTACTAGACGTAATGGTCGTTTCTGGATTCTATCCAGTACCTGCAGGGAGTGTTTCGGAACGAATTCTCACATATGTGAGCAGTATACCAGCGATGTCCTGATCTGGGCATTGTAGAGCTGTTCCGGAGAATACAACTTTCTGGAGCGGAAGAGAACCCCAGCTTCTGGGAGGCCGACCTAGTAAGGTCAGCTAAATGATCGTGCCAAGGTAATTTACTGTTGATCTTAATTCCCAGAGACTTGATGGAACATAACTCAACTAAATTTATTTTTTATTTAAATTAGTAAAAATATACAATACTTTCCTAACTCAGGATTGGGAAGTGGAAAAGTAAAGGGCCGGGGGCACAGCCATCCGTGAGAGCCTGACCTGCTTTTGCTGCTTTGCCAAACAGGAATATGCAGTATGCAGACTAATCAAATGTGCGTCAGGGCGCACTTGATGTCACCGCGTAGCTTTGCGATGAAATCGATGGCATTTATGCACACATGGACACTTAGGATACCGTTATGGTTGGGACAGAAATCGGGGATGATATATGGTTGGTAGTAGGGGTGTGCAGCCCACGAACGTAAGAAAAATATGCATTAGATTATTTTACATATAATTTTTTAAATAAAAAATAACTCATATTTGAGCGACTTGAACCTTGCAAAAAAAAAGTGTTTGGACCTTTGACTTCGTTACGATGCCATAGGGTAGCGCCACTCTGGACATCACTTGGAAGTAAATGTTATTTTTAAAAATTTCAATATTTTTCCAACGTTCCTCATATTTCTGAACATTTCAGGGCATAGTCATATGGAATTTTTGTTGGCTAACAATTTTTGGTCGTTAATCAAACCCCAATTTTTATATTATATATAATACTCTTGTCTACTTCTTGTACTGCCAACTAGTATATAACAATAAAAACTGTGCTATTTTGTTAACGTCACATAACCTCCAGTTGAAAAATAAATGAGCCAAAAATAGAAGATACAACAAAATAAGGGAATATAGTTATAGTATAAGTTAGATCGTTTCAAAGTCAATCTAAATAGACATTTATCCTCTCGCAGCGCTATTGAAGCATTATAGGCTTGTTGCGTTATAATGTAGATTGTATCCATCAATGGGACAGAATTGTGAAATTTGTAGAATAACAAGTTATGTGATATGCAATACATAAATCACTTTTGTACTGAAGATTGAGAAATCAATGAATGAAAAACAAAATATTCAGTGACTGAACACAGAAGATACAAACAAAATACTATTTTGATTGACACAGTTCTCAACAACAACATAATTTACAAGTCGTTGTTTGTCATGCGTACGAAATTTTATCTTAAAGAAAGTCGATCTTGATAATAATCATCTATAGTAAGTTAAACCTGCGCTTACCTTCCGGAAATTAATTTTCCAAGAGCAAAATCAAATATAATATATATACGGCAATATGTAGTTTGGCAACATAAGCTATTAACTAAAATGATGACTATGTGGAACATGCAGGCGATCTTTCCAATTAATTCCGCAGAACGTTCGATATGGTCACGTAGCCGTATGGGATCTCCCCACATCGCTACTGCAATCGTCGAGAGTTGCCCGAAACTTCGATGAATTATGGAAATTGACTTTGCGTCAAACGCTACTAGTTATGTGTGTAGGTTGCATAAAGTCGCTTCATCGGTATTGAATACTTAGATGGGATGCTAATAGTTTCAGATACTTGAGCTTGGGAACTAGCTATTATTTGAACCCGCTCTGACTACTTCAAAGCAAAGCTTCGCAGTGATTTAGGACGTCTTCTGTATAATCAAGAGGGCGTGATGAGCTTTTCGGCGTTATAACATGGGCTTTGAGCCACAGAGTTTTTGGCTCACAGCCTGCAGCCAGCTGATATCGATCGATCGATGTATCTAGCATACGACGAGTACATTTCTGTTCGCCTAGCATAATTATTTTTTGTGAAGTGACTTCATGGAATTTCAGTTTAGTACAGTTATGTAGGTTGCATCAAATTTTAAACCATCTAGGAGAGTTTAAAGGGCTATATATTTTTCAAAAATAAAATGTTCCAAAATAATATTCTATACTAAATGTTTACTTGATGGATACACTATCTACCTATAACACAAAGAATTCAGAACAGAAATTTGATAAAAAGCAGTCATGAATGGTAGGCGAAAAAAGTTTGAGATCCGCTGATTTGGATTAAAAGATGATGGATGCGATTTGGAAGCTGCAACATTTTTGTAGAAAAACTATTTTCCTGCTCCTTCCGAAACGTGGCATCCGTTTTAAACAAGGTGGATTCACGGTAGTTGCACCTGGCCATTGCATTGCAGCCCTTTGCAGCACAAAGTGTGCAGGCCAAGCCAGGCGAAACTGTAAAAACGACTAGAACGCTTGTAGACGAGAAGCTACTCTCATTTCCTGCTATAAATTTTAATGGTGTTACGCGCGGGGTGCCACCTAGGCACACAGGGTGTAAATTGAAATTCTTGCAGTAACAAATGCGGTAAGCTGTTACACAGTGAGCAAAATTAGTTTTTTTTTTGAGCGATGACCTTGTAGATATGTCAATAATATTCCATTGTCTTGAGGTATTTGCATTTCACAACGGTTAGCTTAATTCTATTGCCAATAATAATTGGTAGACTACGATTAAGCCGAGATTATTCAGCGGCGATTACTCATCATCCATCGGGTAGCGTGAGTCACCGCAATCGGCCGCGATGCCGGTGCAAGTCGAAGATCGGACGGGATGGGGTAGTGAATGACGATCGGGGAAAGATATACAATCAGAATTGGGAGGAACAGTCGGTTTTTTCATCTGACGAGCATTGAAGATACCAGATTAACCGAAACGTTTTGAAACCTAAATTTCTCAAGACTATGTGAGTCCGAAGCAGTTGTTATTGTAGCTGTGATCTTGTTCTGATATAAAATCTTGAAATTAACAAAAAAACATTTAGATTGTGGATGCTCTTACTTGATGAAACTTTTAAATGTAAACTATGCAATATTATGTCTAAGCGAAACACGTCGTTAAAGAACCACGTGAAATGTTAGAAAAAATATTTCACATTTTATTTCCAACAAATCGTTAATATACAGCAAGAAGAGCGTTGTAGAAAGAAGATATCCTTGAGGAACACCCGCTTTGATGAGATCGGAAGCAAGTCCATCCAACGCCATAAATAAGGAGCGATCCCTGAAAACACTATCCAACCAGTGGCATAGACCCGGTGGCAGCCTTGACGGAAAGTCTCTCATGCCACACCCTATCGGAAGCCTTCGATATATCGAGCGCGACGAATCTTCATGAAGCTCCATTGCTCTGCTCTACATATGTGTAACGTAGGGTCGTAGGCCAGAAGATCTCCTTTGGATATATGCTTGCGGAATCCATATTGGGAATCGTTGATGATATTATTTTTGTCCAGATGCTTCAGAAGCTGTAGGTTAATAACCCGTCTCCATAACCTTGGATATGATGCTGATCAGAGTCAACGGTCTAAAATCGCTGGGTATATTTTTCCTGTCCTCAGGATTCAGTATTAAAAATACGTTCGAAACGACTATTGTGGGCTTATGATATATAGACCTTTGTTTAATCAAAATCCATGGTTCAGTGCACTAGTTTTCACGGAATAGCTAGAAAAATTGCACCATTGAAATACAGAATGACAAATTTGATGTGAATCTACGGATAATCGAGTTAATGAAAGAACCACCTTAAGAGATAAAGTGCCAGCCTCCTCCCAGTCTCCTTGAACTTCGTCGAGCTATAAAGAGATCGCTTGCGGCATCAATTCCAGAGAAGGCAAGTGGCGGTAGTTTGTAATTAGAGTAAATATAAAAACAGGAAGGTAACAGCTTCGGAAAATACCCGCAAAGCCGCTAGGCAGCGGGAAGCGGCAAGAGCCATTTGCCTAGTTAGCGGTTGCAGGCCGCTGAAAGTTATAACCTCCATCCGATGATGAAACCAGTGCTTAATTATCGTCCCGCACAACTTTCAAAGCAGCGTCCCTCAACTCAGGGACGTAGCAACAGACTTCGACTTGACGAAACATTGTGGGGGTACGAAAATTGGGGTTAGGGCTGGTGAGGGGAAATTCTAATAAAATTTAGATATTGGTCAAAGACGTTCTAACATGTATGGAATTTTAGCCTCGGTGGTACTTTGGACTTGTTGTGATAGCGTTCCAATGGGAGGAGAGTAATGCTACGACCCACTTTTTTAAAATAAGGTGAATGCGCCGCCAGAAGTGGTCAATACTTAAAAAATGGTGAATGTGCGATAAAACGGTATCTCTTGTTCGGAAAAAGTGTTACTTGTTTTACCTCTGAAGCATTATCCAGAAAGCAACAAATTTTACTGTGAAAACTTCTTTATTTTTTTAGAATAACAGCTATTTGGATAATACAGTCACAGTGATATATACGACATGTACTTTCACACTTTTTCTGGTTTTATCATTCCGCTATAGTTTCCTCAACGTTCATGCTTCTCAAAATCATCAAAATTAGCATAATTTACTATTTCTAAGGTGAGTAATACAAGCTGTCACGTCAATATCCATTCATTTTTCCAAGTGGCGCCCAAACACCCTCAGGGATGAGTTACCGATATATGCACTTACAGGATTCATCCTGTTAGCCTAATGCATTTTATCGACGAAGTGGTGGAGAGACGACGTCACGACCTCGTAGATCTCGTTTAACCGCGTTACGAAGCAAAATGATTTCCGTTTATGGAAAATATTATGCTTTATCACTGAAATTATGATACTTTAGCTTGTGATGATAATGTTATGAACGTTTTATCTTCAGAATACAAGACTCAAACAGCCTACAAATTTGTGATTAGAACATTGTATACTTAGGAAAAGGACAAACATCGCAGTCATATGGAACGATGGAATGAAATGTGAATTAATTCTATTCAATCAATGTATAACTATTTGCAACATAAATAAATCCCCCATATCTAGATCTTTCCTTGATATTAACGTAGCTTTGTACAGGGTGGGTGACCAGTCAGTATTTGGATACGTCTGTTTTTATTCTGAATATTCCGAAAAGGTTTTCTCCTTGTGCTTATATATAAACAATTGCCACGTTTGCTTGAATTAGGATTTAAAAAAAGTGATATTTGATCTTCAAAACAATACGGACAAGTTGAATCTAGAAATTTTAATAAATTGAATAACTAGAAAATTTTTGTATTTTTAGAATCAACATTTTCCAGTTCTTCCAGTAGTTTCAATTTTTCTATTGCAATTCCCAAAATACACAAATTGAAAATCTTACTGATGCGATTGCGTAGGGGAGTAGAGAGTCAACCTACTTGACCTGTTTTTTTTGAGTTCTAAATGTAAATCGACACTCATATTGCAGATTAGCAAGTAATCAAATTAAACAAATATATTGAAAAGCAATTTAACACGAACCAATCTCAAAAATAATCGTACTTTCTTTTTCCATTCATCCTTTCATTATAAACTAAACATTCCGTGTGAATGGAGAAAAACGCTTTTTCCGCACCGCGTGCACAAAACGAACACAGAACTGTAAATTAGTTCGGTTTTCCGTCGAAGCAATTTTTCAACAAGTGCTATAAATCAACTGCCTGGTTCACCCCTCCCCCCACTTCTTTCCCTGCCATCTGCCCCGTTTTTTTCTTTCTAAAGCTGAGCTTGGCGATCGTAGCCACAGGATGCCCGGTTTGTGTGTTTGAAGTTACCCTAGTAATTAGCGGGATAATATTTTAAAGGAAACCGCTTTCCTTCCATAGGCGTAGGCTGAAAGAACTATCAAGAGGAGTTGTTGCCATCGAATGGAAGCACAAGAACGTACCTCAGATCGACTGGTCAATGCAGTGTCGGCAGAACAGCTCGGAATGCCAGACATACGGGTTCGAAGACCATCCGCACCGAACAATTTTCTATATTTAATTCAATCCTGAATTATGTCTTTAACCTCCATTTGCAAGGACTATTGTTCAGAGCATCCTGATACTTTGTCAGAGAACCCGAGTTTTTCAGTTATTTGTCTGCTTATCACTTCGTGTCGTTGGAGAACGCATTGTGAAAACATGGATATACAAACGCACACGTGTGGTGAAATCGATATACGCTGGTCGGACTGGAGGTGAAACGTACGGGAAATTCTATCTATGCATATCCCCCAGCGACTTCGTATGAATCTAAATGACAAATCCATACGTATGGAACTGGCTGTGGGTTGGTTGTTAAGGAGATATCTTGCCTTCGAAGGCTGAGCCTGCTTTCCGATATATGATAATGGACCAAGATGCGGGAGCCGCCAGGCCTACTACGTTATCGTAACAAAGCTATATTTTCACCCTAGTTTAGTTTTATACGTGTTTAAGTACGTATTGGTATTTTGAAAATAAAAGGATTGTGTGTTTAACACACAGCTTCACAAATGAAACTCTTTTTCTTTCAGTTATGCGTTTCGATTTATATTTGAATCATCGTCAGACTGTTAGATTTAACTGCTAACAAGGCTACCCAAATTACTTGCCAACTAGCCAACTAGATCCTATCATGGATACAAAACTAGAGCTTTCAAATCTAGCATACTATTCTTCTATTACATTATTTACTTCTTCTTCCTTTTGTCTGTCTTAGGGGAAATCTTTTTTGGCGACTGAATTTACATTATTGTTGGGGAAAACCCCTGCAAAACCTTAACCATCGCCGTCAAAACGTCCTTAAGGTATTTCATGTGATAAACTTTTATTTCTGGAGATATTTCACATTCTATGACTTAAGATATTTCAAGAGTAAGTTAACACATAATACAAATAGATAGAAACTTATAGTAGTTCATCGATAAAAATTGAGTTTAAAAGATAAGTCTGTTCATTTACTACAACGGAATCAGAATTTCGCAGCTAAAATATAAGTACATGATCTAAACTTCATGGAGAATTCAAAATCATCTACGCAATCCTGATTTCATTGTAGTACATGAAAAGACTGATCTTTTAAGCTCAATTTTTTTCCATACACTACTATAAGTTTCCATCTATTTGTATTCAATATTAACTTACTCTTGAAATATCACAAGTTCTCTTAAGAAATAAAATAGTTTGTAGCAAGATATAACTTGAAGAAATTTTGATGGCAGTCCTTAAGGTTTTGAACAGGTTTCGCTTAACACAAGTGCAAATGCAGTCGGCAAAAAATGTCCTCTAAGACAGACAAAAAAAAGAAAAAATTAATAATTTAGTAGAAGAATAACTAGACAGGGAAAAATAGTATGCTAGACTTGAAATCTAGTTTTGTATCCATGATAGGATCTTGTTAGCTAGTTAGCAATTAATCGGTGTAGCCAAATCTGACAGTCCAACGATGATTTAAATATAAATCGAAACGCGTCATTGAAAGAAGAAGAGTTTTTTTTGTGTGTAAATACACAACCCTTTTATCTGGATGATGGAAGAGTTTCATCAAGTAAAAGCATCTACAATCTACATGAGTATTGGTATGTAACAGGTTGAAAGTCAATTACAGTTTAAAATTGCTTCCTATAATGTACAAAGGTAAACCTTGTGTGGAATAGGCTGGAACAGGGAAATCCATTGTTATTTTCTCTTTGTCCCCGTATTTTTCACTAGCAGCTTAACGTCGTTGTGATAGGCTTCATTTATTGCTCCATGAATTTTTTATGCTATCAGCAGATAAAATAAATACGACCAGGAGAGAGCATCCTGAATAAACGTAGCTAGCTATTGTATTTTATAGTAGCGCGCATCGTACAGCTTTTATTTTATCTCCTTGGGGAGCAGTTAGAATACTGAAATTAAAATATACGAACGTTGCGAATGCTTTAAAGTATCTACTTATGTCCGTTGATTACTCTCAATCACGATTCAGTGGTCATTGTGTATATCAGTGGTAAAGCTACCTCAAAATACGCTAAATCTTTACTGGGCATACCAATCTTAGAATCCTGGTATAAACATACTGGATGAATTAAGGTAAAGTGTGGAATCAATCCATTGAAATTCTCAGAGCACTCAACTAGTGTTCCATACATCAATGGTGGAACAAAGCAACGCTTCAATCCTCGAACTAGGAACCCGTTCTATGATTGTTTGCATTCACCTGATGCTTCCAAGTTTGACATGATAAAGGGTGTTTGTATTCTCATCATTTCATTGTCTGATTCCAACCTGTTTAACGTGTTGTCTGACAAGTTCACGCTTGATATTGGATTTTTAATTACCACCGCTTCCGATGTTAACATAGACATGTTCAGTTCAGTGTCTATAGTCAGGGAGAATTTGATAATAAAACAACACTTAAAATAAGTAATTTATTGGGTATTCTGGAAGTAAGATGTCAGTAAAGGAAAGTAATGTTACCACATTACGCTCATCAAGTATACGGAGTTTCCGAGGTTTATGCTGATGCTTTTTTTGTTCGGCTTTTGATATTTATACTCAAAATTATATTGTGATTCATAATATGTATTCTTATTCGCAACTGAAAAACTTATTCCACATGGATAAGTACACAAAACAGGGGTGCACTCTACACCATATAGGTAAAAATGAGTACACTAAAACTGCTACTAAGAAGCTGCTTCTTAGAAGCTGTTATTCAGAAAAAGCAGAAGCTGATTTAACTGCTTTTCCGAATATACAGTTTTGCCCATCCCTAATACTATTACTAAAAGAGGGGACTCTAGCTAGAATCAAAGGCGTTTTGCATGGCTTTCCAATATTTCGTTTGCAACGCTCATTTTCCAAGATAGTGGAACAATTTATTTTATGAAAATGAGAGAAAGTGTATGCTCTCCACTATGCATCAGACCTGCAATAGATATGCATGATTCTTCTCCAGCCTAGACTTGTCAGTATAGCCTGGCGGTCTAGCTGTAAAGAGCAACCGGATGGTATATACGTAACCCAGTAAAGGGTGTGATAACAACATCAACTCATCTCCAAGTGTCGCCATCTATGGGGACGCCTATTGGCAACTTACGTAGTCAATGGTCCTGGACTGCCTTGAGGCAGCAGCAGATATCCCTTACGACATATGTCAACAAGAGTGAAGATTCACAGCGGCATCCCTTGTTCTTCGTAATCACTATTTACGATGTACCGTTATCTCGGCTCATTCACATCAGAAGCTGACAACTGATACTAAGTGTATGCATTACGAAGAACAAGTGTCACTGTAAATCGGTTCAGCGCTGTTGACGTATGTCGTAAAGGATATCTGTCGCTGCTTCAAGGGAGTCCAGGTGTTAGAAACTTTGACTTCGTAAGTTGCGAATGGGCACCCCCATAGAGGGCGAAACTTGTTTTTAAAATAACCTCTAAACTTCTGTGTTCCTGAAGATGATAAATGTTGACTAGTATTTGCTTGCTCGCATAGAAAACAAAAATTATTGTAGCGCCGGTAATTGCGCTTGAAAAACAATTACATAAGCCTTTGTGCTGGCCAGCCAGCGTCCTCTGCCCATTCCGAGAGTCCTGCCTCCGTGATTAAAGGATAAAACAGGCTCGCTCCACTGAGTCTCCAGGGATAGGGGCTTCTTTTTAATGTGCGCCCACGCGATACATGTTTGTTTGTCCCCTATTACCTCCGCTGGCTGATTTTATGGTCTTTGTTTCCTTTTTATGCAATGAGAATGGAGGTCTGTTACGTTTAAAGGTAACTATTATTCTCTTTCATTGAGGTTTAGATAGACATAGGGAAATGGAGACAAGCGGCCCGATCCTACAATCTACAAATGGAGTTCAGTTTAGTTCAGCGCACTAAAACTCGGATTTGACTATCTGCAAAGTCTATGTAAGCAGTCAAATCCGACAGTCCGACGATGATTTACGAGTAAATCGAAATGCGACGCAGAAAGAATGAGGGTATTATTTGTGAAACTTGTGTAATGAACACACAATTTTTTATAGAAATAATGAGTTTCACTAAGTAAGAGCATCTACAATCTACCTGAAAACTATACTGTTGTAACGTTCTCAAAACACTAATTTATTTTAACTAATAACACATCTTATATTAATTTATATCCACGACATGTGGTTCTTGACTGTTTGATGTTGGAAGACAGACTGACTGACTGCTGTCACAGCTCGAAGATTCAGTACATATAGGGTTTTACAATAAGGACGGGCCGATGTTGAAATGGAATAAAACAAGCTGTGTGTGAGTTATTAAAGAATTTTTGTTTTTATTTGAACGGTCCATGTATTTCATTAGCTGTGGAATAATACATCGTTCAAATGTCCGCCGCGGCTTCTCACGGTGGCACGGATCCAAGTCGTCCAATTATCAATGACTCTGCCGCATAAATCCGGCTGAATTTGAGCGATGAACTGGATTATGTTGGCTTTAAAGGCATCGGTAGATTCCGGCTTATTGGTATAGACCTGTGACTTCAAAAACCCCTACAAGAAAAAGTCCAGTGGGGTCAAATCGCACGATCTTGGTAGCCAATTTACGTCACCTCTGCGAGAGATAACCATACCCTCAAATCGTTCATGCAGAATGTCCAACGTGGTGTCCGCTGTGTGGCAGGTAGCGCCATCCTGCTGAAACCACATGTCGTCCTCCTCCATGTCGTTTAACTTGGGCCAAAAGAAATCCCTCATCATCATTCTATAGCGCTCGCCGGTGACGGTGATGTCCTCACCAACGTCGTTTTCGAAAAAGTATGGACCAATAACGCCACCTGCCCAGAATCCGCACCAAACAGTAACTTTCCGTGGATGCATTGTTACTTGGTGAATCTCGCGTGGGTTGGCGTTCTCGCATATACGGCAATTCTGTTTGTTAACATATCCATTCATCCAAAAATGCGCCTCGTCACTGAAGATTATTTTTCGGCCGAAATTGGGGTCCTCTTCCAAACGCTCCGAACGCTCCCAGTCAGCAAACAAACGGCGTTGTCTGTGGTCATCATCTTTAAGCTCTTGGGTAAGTTGGATCTTGTATAGATGTAGGCCCAAGTCCCGACGCAAAATTCGCCAGGTTTAAGTCTGCGAAAGGCCGAGTTCTTGTGCACGGCGAGGAATTGACCGTCTCGGGTTCTCCTGGACACTTTCACGGACAGCGGCGATGCTTTCGGCTGATCTTGAGTTCGTTTAACGTACGGGTAGGTTGTCTGATTGTTTACTGAACCGGTCGTCTCGAATTTGGTCACCAAACGTTGCAGAGTCGACTTTGAAGGGCCATTGCGTCTTCCGTAAAATGGGCGCACGCACGCAGCGTTTGCACTAGTGAACACTCATTTTGATAATAAAGTTTTATCGTTTGTACATGCTGCTCAATCGTGAAACTTGTCATAGTGATTTGGCATCAGGGACTAAATAATAAACAACAAATTAGACAGTTGCCGCCAAAACAACTTGACCGCCACAGGCTGCCAACATCGACCCGTCCTTATTGAAAAAACCTTTACACAGAATGGCCATCTCGAATGTTACGTAATCAATTATGAACAATCTCGATGTTCGAGATATCACTTCTGACAACTACTCATATGAACCGGATGATTTACATACACGTTGGCCTTTTCCTAGCTTCTGCCACTGATCTCGTTGTACTCTTATACTGTTTAATCACACCATTCACTTCTGAGATGTTATCGGACTTTTTATTGAATTTAATGAAATTATCCTATCCAAATAATTCCCAATAACTTAAAGTTCCATAAAATAAAAATCCTTCACGGTTTAAATTGCGCCTCAACGTGATTTTTTTATTTCTGCATTAAAAGTTTTTCCGTCGCGACGTAATCTGATTTTAACTACGTCGTTTCTACGGCAGCAGTAATTTATGTAGTGTACAGCACAGCGTGATAGCCTGAAATGCTTATTATATATTAATGACAATACTTTTTCATGAACGCTAATGAAACTGCCCTTTTTATAGGGAGAATATTACCTGCGTAAATTCATATAATAGGTATTCATTACACTTGCTTGTGGCTAGGCTAATTAATTGAAGTTTTCATTTTTGTTTGTCCAAAGAGGGAATTTTTTTTAAATTTAATGCTCAGCTTCAACCCATAGGGTTTGTTTGTAACTCAGGAAAGTGATAAGATTTTTGACATTAGAGCGATTGATTTCCCCCCTATCTACGTCACTAAAATAAGGGCATCTACAATATAATATGCCCATTTTTTATCGTTTTTTTTCGCATAAAGAATGTTACTTTAGCCTGTAGAATACCGTGTCGCTGTAAATCAATTTGCTGTTCCTCAAACCGATTGCAACAAATCATCGATCGGATTTCTGATCAAACTCCATCCGTTGATAAACCGACCGAGCTTTACTGGGCAAACTAGTCCTGCTGAATAGGAACGATCATTACTTTGTGAGCGTGTCGATTATCTTTCAATACGTTTTGCTGTCCACGCAATAAACTACACTGCAAAACGTGTCCGCCGAAGCTTCGGTGAATCTGCTCTTCACAAGGCGTACACATTAGCTCCAAACAGATTTCAACTTGCAGATAAAAAGATTGTGTATTTAACACACAGTTTCACAAATAAAACTCTTTCTTCTTTGTTGTTTGAAACTTGTAGACAAGGTGGATTCATCAAAAGTTTGATTTCGGACTTCCATTGTCTATAAAATTTTGAGTATCACGACGTTTCGATTGATGTGCTATCTTCAATCGTCTTCAGTTCAGTTTAAAATCAGTTCACCTGAAGACGATTGAAGATAGCACATCATTCCAAACGTCGTGATACTCAAAATTTTATAGACAATGGAAGTCCGAAATCAAACTTTTGATCTTTCTTCTTTCACTGACGCGTTTCAATTTATATTTCAATCATCGTCGGACTGTCAGATTCGACTGTTAACAAAAGCTAACCTGATTACTTGCCAACTAGCTAACTAGATCCTATCATGGATACAAAACTAAAGCTCTCAAATCTAGCATACTATTTATTTATATCTATATTTTCTTTTTTTTGATATTTCACAATTTTAGATATTTTTTTCTTTAAGCTATTTCATTCTTCTTATTAATACATTCTATGAGTTAAGACATTTCAATAGTAAGTTAACATAGATACAAATAGATGGAAACTTATAGTAGTGTATCGATAAAAATTGAGTTTGAAAGGTCAGTCTGTTCATTCATTACAATGATATCAGGATTTCGCATGACTATTTCCATAGATATGTAACAATATTTTCACCCATTTATCAAACCATAAATCGAGTACAAAGAAAAGCAAATTCAGGATAATGATGAATTGAATAAAAAGTTTCAAGCTCGAACCATTTTAAATTATCATGCGATACCTAAAGTGATTGGATACTCTCCAACAAAACTCTTCGGTAAATCGTTTAAAGTAAAAGTTTTTCTGATCTCGCTGCATTATTAAATCTCTTTGAGCACTGCCGATCAATTTCACTGAGGGAGCGGGCTTAAGCTTAAAGCATCCCTGTCCCTTTTGAATTATTGGTAGACACTGGCATTATAGATATTATATCGGAGAAAAGGCTGAACGAGATAGAATAAACAAAAAAAATTGGAGGAAATTGGATTTGCGATAAGAGGATTGGATTTGTAAGGTGAAGCTCGGAAAGGTAATTTTGTTCAATATCGTATAGCGTAGTAACGTCGGAATATGCATGTCGGAAGGAAGTCTTATATGAAGAAAGTTCTATTTATTTTAATTATTTATAATTATTTAATTTAAGGAAAGTAAATGGAATTCATTGCAAAGTTACGACCTGTCAACATGCACTCGATTGATTCCCTCAAAACAATCGTTGAAGTTCAAGCTGCGCAGTAGATGTACCAGAGAGAAACATTGATCAAAAGATTGTGATCTCAAACATGTTTGAACAGTTTGACGTTTGCGTTGTTTTTAAATGTCAAACAATGGAAGATTGAACGTGTCAAGGTATAATATATATTCAAAATCAATCGCTATAAGCAAAATATTTTTATCACTGATACAGGCGCCCTCACGACAATATCTATAATTTTGTATCAAACATTGCGAAATACTTGTTGCGTTCTCTGGATAATAAGTTACATTCTTGACTTTGCAATATCTGCGTTGTGAACAAAATATAATGCATTTTCAACTTTTATTTGCAGAATGGATTCAGACAATATATTTTACTGAGCAAAACACTGCGCTTTGCTGTATTTTATAATTCAAAAAGCACGTGACGTGACGTCGAACCAGCAAAGAAAGGCAAATAAATAAAAGTAGTAAAGAAGGACTTTGTGCTGATGAACTTTTGAAAGCTGACTAGAAGCAGTGGAAGGATTTTACACCGTCAGTTGCTTCCCAAGCTAACTTTATTGGAAGTGTTCAGTAAACAAGAAATTAAATGCATGATTGGTTGATGGCATTAGGTGTCTCTCACTCTGATTGGCCGATGCGGGGCGTCTATTTTCGTAATCGCAAACAAGCGCGACCACAGGCGATGTGGTTTGGCTCCCTAACCGGATCATTAACCACGGTGAATTAGGGCAGTCGATTTACGACGTCGCTCTCCATCAAATTGACCAGGTTTATTAGCGGGTAATGAACGTTTCGACAAGTAAAAGGAAGGGATGACAAATTAGTACAGGTTAGTTAGATATGTTTTAGGCTAGGATGTTTTCACAGGTCTTAGTGGAAATCCTGCGTGGGAAACACAGAGAGGTGATGGCGTGGGATAGAGCGTACCTTACTAGAGTCCTGGTCATCCGATAATATTTTGATACCTTTTTTTGTGTTATTATTCAAAAAATGTCACTGTTGTTTCAAACTTGTAGACAAGGTGGATTTATCAAAAGTTTGATTTGGGACTTCCATTGTCTATAAAATTTTTGAGTATCACGACGTTTCGATTGATATGCTATCTTCAATCGTGTTCAAACGTGTTCGCCAGTTCATATGAAGACGACTGAAGATAGCATATCAATAGAACGTCGTGATACTCAAAAATATTATAGACAATGGAAGTCCGAAATCAAACTTTTGATAAAAAATGTCAGGTATACTCATTTTTTGTGAATTTTCATCAAATTTTATATTGACAAATTTTTCAGCGCTAATCCGAAGTCAATTTACAGAACAATTTTTCTCTATCCAAGGAGAAAGTAGACTACTTGTGAGTGTTACTACGAACTGTGGTAACGCTGTCGCTCTTCTGTTTCTGCGCCGGATGTGAGGGGTCAAAGGGGTATCGAGAGAGCCAGGAAGGATATTTTTTCGCCCCTTTTGTTTTTTTAATAGTTTTAAGGTCGAATTTTGACTCCTATCTCGAGGAGAAAAACAATTTCCCTTTTCGTTGCCGGATTCTATCTGATGAAATATGTTCTCCTGAATCCAAACATGTGCTTAGATTTGCGCTACGGCTTTCCGTTCCCAGAATTATTTTTTGAAAAGATGGAATTTCCGAGAGAGGGCGGAAAATTTATTTATTTCAAATAGGTCATATTCGAAACCATTCCAATCCAGAGAGCTAAAATGTTTTATCCAGATTGTCCCAATTTGCCCGAATTAACTTAAATATTTAATGAGCGAGCCGTGAGAGGGCTGTTTTTGCAAAAAGCATCATCAGTCGATAATGGGGATTACTCCGAACGCAGCTGGTGGTTTTTCTGGAATTTCCTGGAAGGAAGACACTTTTACCTTGCATGTAGATAATAGCCCGTTTGGAGGTTCTCACGGTTGAGGTCAAACATGATTTACTCCGACTCGCTCTAAAAGATGAAAGTTATTTTCGAATATACGATTATACACCCAGATATCTAGAGATGAAATCTAGCAAATATCCAAATACTAATATAGGACCAATGATGTTATCTTATTAGCATTTCTCTCTTGATTCTTGGAGCTTTGAAGATTGATGTGAAAGCAATTAATACTATTTTACACAAGCAAGAGAACCGCACAATTTTCACATGAATTCTTTTGGAAAAATTGCGTAAAACGGCCTCATCAAGAAGTATATAGCGAAAACATTAGCACCGCGCCCACTTTGGCATAATTAAGGTTTGTTCATACAGCTACCAGCTGCAGCTCATATTTGCGAGCTTCAGCTACAGCTAATGAAATTCATCCGGGTGGCTATAATCAAACGCAAACAGACAGCTTCGCATATACATTATGCCGGGTGCTTTTAGTTTTGTGGGTTTTCTGTTCCCGCACTCGCTTGTTGTTTATCTATGGTTACGTGGAAATAATTGAAATGAGTCAAAACGTCGTTTCATATTCATATCACGTTGAAAAATTGTTTTACATTTACTGTATTAGGAAAAACCGAGTAAAGTAATTGAACTTCGTAAAGTTCTTCCACAGTCAATTGAAGATCATAAAGTACACGTTACTTATGTCCAGTGTCTACTTCAAAATAATTTCCTTCCTCAAAGCAGTGTTGAAACTCGGATACTGGAATAGCATTCATTTGGAAGTAAGATCGATGATTTATTTAAAATTCGTTCTCCTCAATACTATATTGATCACTGAATTAATTATTAATTAAATAATGGCCTGTGGTGCCATGCAAACAAGTAGATATTCATATTTTACTTCAGCGTAGTTAATAATGCAACATCATTCCAACCATCAATATAGTATTAAAAACGATAGGATCAAAATACAATTATATACAGTAATCGTATTTGCATTTGCATTAGAGTAACTGTATACATCTATTAACAATTGCATTTCACATACTGATGACTAGTATTGATAGTGTCCTATATTATGTTTGTTCTATTACTGTGCAGTAACTGAAGTAGTAGTTGGTTAATGTTTAGAAGCCCAATTGCATTTTTTAATGCATATTAATCATGGTTAAAGTTCAGCTTCTTAGATGGAAGTGTATCCGATACAAAGGACTTTCATAGTTAATGTCACACATTGCCTTCGGTCTGTCAGACTGAACTCTGTCTATTAATGATTGATGCTCTCATTACTCAGAAAGTACACACATAAGTATATATTCTCAGATGAATGGTATATGCTTCCATTCAACACCATATATACACTATAATAATCTTAATGTGAAAATATTGTATTTTTATCATATAAAGTAAATTTAAGTGAATATATTCAATTCAAACCTGGAAAAGTTTGGAAGTGAGAATACCAAAACCTCAAATTGAGTATATCATAATCTTGGTATTGGTATAAATATTCTGTTATTTTTATGAGCTGTTATCAAAGCAACTGTTGATCCCTTAACCCTAAAAAGAGGTTCCAAAAAAGTATAGAAACATCGGTAATATGCGTCATATAGTATTGTTCCTAATCAAGTTTGAAAGGTGTTGCACAGATAAACAGTATATAAAAAACATGTACCTGTAATTAAGCCAAAAGATATGCGTCTAACATTGGTAATAGGGATTATCCACAACTTACATATAACACATATCACATCAACACCTGTATACTTGTATTAGATCCTCACAACAGTCAACTTTGTAACAGCACGTCCATCCCGAGATGTGGTTGGAAAAATTAAACACAGACACGCATACCGCTGAGTTGCCGTTGACGAATATGGCGATGCCTAACAAGTAAATGAATTACTTGGAGAGAATCGCAGGATGTTCGTATTCTTGATTGAAGTAAACGGAGCTCCGTTGGAAAATGTAATAACCTTACAAAAAATATGAGATTCTTGTTAGAAAAGCATTGAAATCTTAGTTGTGAAGAAAATTATATCGTTTTGAATGCCAATCTGTAAATTCGTCAGATTTTTCTAGCTTAATTTTCCATTTATGTATATTTTGTCTACCTATAGAACATGAGATGCACAAAACTATGTGACAATCTAATTTTCTCTCATCAGCAACTACATTTCCGGCAGCAATGTAAAACTTTATATGTATTCAGACTGGGAAAAGTTATCTCAACTTGTTTGGGTGGAAAATTTGCTTTTTATGTAAAATACAGTGGTTTGTGAATTCAGGTTGAAAGATTCCCTTTGTCCCTAGAGGAAAGCTTTCGCAAATAGTATTTCATTTGCTGGGAGCTCATTGTAGTCATGGATTGAATAATGAAACTTACACTGATTAAATTTTTGTATGGTTCTAAAAACTGTGACCATTTTAGGGCTGAGTTAATCAAATAAAACATTGCCTTTATTCGCAAGCACTGTCAGGCTAGCAGAATCGTTAGTAGAGCAATTTAGCTAATCCCATATAATGTAAATTCACGGTGAAGAAATATAACATGATAAAAATTTACTCCTCATAATTTTTTTTTGGAGGGATTAAAAATTAGAGATGATGTTTGTGGAGGGGGAAGTACTTAAATTTTTTTGAGTATGATAAGAGACGTTTTGTCATGGGTTTCGTGGAAGAATCATCCCGACTCAAATGACAGACGAGCAGAATCGTTTGTTTAATTTTCTCTTGCAATCATACATACGTTGGAAGAGAGGAAAATTACCAATCGCCCAACAGCTTGTGTATGATTTGTGGTTTGCAAATGCTTGGGTAACGCGACTGAGTGAATTCCATTGGCTGGAGGGCTTGTTTAATTGGAGGGCATCAAACCAGGCTGAGGAAGCCTCGAGCACACGTAAATTAATAATAATTTGCTTAATTTTGCTACGTTTAGCTCCGTCCTACGCCCTTTCGTACGCTGTGTAAATTACATGGAACACAGGTATTCAAAAAGCTACTTAATTATTTCTATACCCTTTCGTTTTAATAGATATGCAACAAAGGTTCGCTTTTACAGTTATATGTATTAATATGTACACGAACAGGTGAGAAAATATATTTTTGAGCTTAGGTATTACTGGTACCTTTCTGGTAACAACATCAGGCTTACATAAAAAACAGTATTTAAAACGTGGGTGAATCTAAAATATATAAAAGTAGTGCTGATTGGGAAGAACTGATTTTATATCTAAGATCAGTGACCCAAATGTAGCTGAATCAATCTATAAATTCCTAGGCACAAAATTTTCATTTTTTAGGCATTTTTCATTGATACTCTATACCTTTGTCGCTCAGTGTATGCATGAAATTCGTTTGATTTCTTTCAAAACGCTTTTAAGGCGATTAAACTACCACTTGATGCTCGATAAAGCCCGAGCAAACTGAAACGATTTGTGCAATATATAAAATTGGAATTTAATTGTAAAAGTGCACGAAAGACTTGGGTAAATATAAAAGTAGTATGGTTGCATCTCAAATCGATTTTGTAATCTTCAAGTTATCGATCTGCTTTGCTTCATAGGAGTTGCACTCTCCGCAATGGGTTTGTTATAAACATATAGAATTTATTAGAATTTTGTTCCAGTGAACCAAAGCATGCAAATTCATACTTTGAGGAAGTATTGTCCAAATGAAATAAAGGTGAGTCATTGAATAATAGTATAGAATGGGAACAAGTGAGAAACAAGGGGATAACGATTCCAGGAATCTGCCTTTATGAAGTTGAAATATGTAATTTTTTTACAGTTCTGATGGATCTTCAAATGCCTTCTTTACAATGTTGTCAAACATTTGTGTGGTTGTTTCTGCTTTCAGATCTATCTAGTGTCGAATGAAAGAGCACAAACATTATATTACTGAATGGGAAGTGTTAAAATCAGTACTTACTATTATAATGGAACTAAGATTTTTTACTACACAAATATGATAGAAATATCAAGTGGAAGGTCTTAGAATCTACCTGCATATGGTTGAATAATGATTTGTTCTTGGATCCCAAATGAGGGGATATCACGTTGTTGCCTTGGAGTCGCACCGGAGAATGATTTGTACGTTTTTCCTGTGTGACAGTGTATATTAAATATTTAACAATACTTTTCAACCTTTATCTATATTTTTGTGATTCCCTTGACGTAATCTTAAAATTAGTTCGGACCAATGATTTTTCTTGACTACCTTGTTGAAGATCAACCAGTTGTAATAATCTCAACCACTTTGTCCCTGAAGCACCCGAAGGCTAGGAATAAAATGATGAAGTGTGTGGCCACTCCTTGCAACTTGGTCTCATTAGCTAAGTTTTTTTAGATCAACTGGGGTCTCATTAGCCGATAGTTGATCCAAGCTGCTTTAGGTCCTTCCCACAGGATAAGAACTCGCCAAAAATTTTTTTTACCTATTTTCAGTTTTACTCTATTTTCTCAACTTTTCAGCTAACTACCCTCTCCCTCAGCAACAATTTCGTAGAAATATATCATTTTGGTTGTTCTTACTTTCAAAAGTCGTTGTCCTGACATGGTTCTCCATCCCTGCTTGGCCACAGATCGGTGATTCATCCATGTTAGATTTATGTTCAGGATAAATACCTTTTGCCTTTTCTTCTGTTTTTCTCCCATTTCTCCTTTCATCATGGTTTCAACATTAACAAAACTTTTCGTACATTTTTTTATCAAAATTTTTTGTTTTGTTCCTTTATTCATATGTTTGTTGACCGTTTGTACATCAACTTTTCAAATCTCGCACGTCATCGAGTTTGAAGATGCACTGCCTCTTCCCGTTGTTACTTTTTTTATTCACGGTTGGCTGCTCCGATAAAACCAGACATGAAGAATGAGTCTGCGCAGGTCTGTTAATCGGCTTCTCTACACCATGCTGTTTTTACTAGTTTACGAAATAATCTTTATCATGTTCAAATAGAACAATAGTGTAATTTTAACAGATATTTCAAGTGTCTGTGTTTCTCTGCTCATATTGATCAATATTTTTACGATGTGTTACTGCCGTTAAAGTGGAGTTGTCTTCTCCTATTTTTTATGTTTGCCTCGTCTCTCTAAAGAGTTCAAAAGTTATAAGTAGCAGTTTTCCATTGGATTTTTGTTCTACAAAACCAATTGTTTTCTTCTTGTAGTTTGTCTTGAGAATGGAAATAAACATTTCCGAAAGCTTGACGGAAAACAAAATGATTAACTTCTAAGGGTCCACATTTCACCTGACTGCTACCTCAAGATCCTGCTGTCATATATATATATATATATATATATATATATATATATATATATATATATCGAAAGATCGTGCTACATTACTGTTGCCCCCAGCAGCAGCAGTTTTCCCGCCTAACTTCCACAAACAAAGTTGTCGTTAGCGTGACCAGATTTTGAGAAAAACCTCCTCTACACAACAACAGCCGCCATCGTTGTCGGGTTTTTATTGAGTTTGCCACAACTTGGGCTTTTCCAAAGAAGGAGATTATTATTGTGTAGTTTCGTTAAAGTGCCACGCTTACAGCACTTAACCGCTATTGCCTAGCATTGGCGGAGTACCTTTTAATTTCCTCGCCAATGGACGGGGAATTACTTGTTATAACGAAAAACTCCAAATTCGAGATATTGCGTTTGATGTTTCATGACGAATACTCCACGAAAATCCATGTCAATCATTTTGGTCGGTCTGTCTGTCTATCTGACCGGTATTTCTTGGAACCTCTATAACTCTGAAAGTGCTTGTCAAATTTTTGATAAAACTTTGACATGGAAAAAAGCTGCGTAGTTATTGTAAACAATAAAATAAAACGCTGTAACTTCATTTTGTGACGTAGAGGCCCCTGATCGTTTTTCAAAGGAATCTAGGAGTTCGAAAATTGGGGTTGGCGGTAACGTGAGGGGTAGTTGATAGAAGAGGTCATATCATCGATAAAATTTTGACTCCGGTAGTACTCCGTACTATAAGACGTTATTAATGTTTGGACTTTTGCATTGAAATTGCAAAAATTATAGTATTTTCAATAGCTATGAACGATATATCCAACATACCGACTTTGTCTGGTTAAGTGAAGTCCATTGTAGTCTATGTTGTAGTTAAGACAGACAAACAGACCAACGTAAGTTAAATATTTTTTCTCTGTATACATGATAAAAATGTTCAAAAATATAATAAATAACATAAGAAATAGATTCATTTTACTATTTCAGTTCATAATACATACGGGGTCCATAATTTGAAAACTGTGCATGCTGTGAAAACAAACAGATTAAACATTTGGGGATGAAGACATTATAAGCATTTTCCAAATTTTCAAATTAGTTACGTAAAAGACCTAAAGAACGAAATCTGACTGCAAAATTCCACATTTTTAGGACCGCTGACCTTTCCTGATACGTTCATGTTTTCACTATTCTCCGATCCAGTAAATTATTTAGTAGAAATATTGTTAGCGAGTTGTTCCAAAGTTTGGGACGTCGATGGTGAGATATATCGCAGCTACTGAAGTATTAACGCCAACAAGGAAGTGTTTCGTTCTTAGTTTAGTCTATTCACTTATTACACGTGAGAACCTGTCAGTCAGCTGAAAAATTATTATTTCATTTCCCGCACAATAGCTGGGAAGTATTATGATAAGTATTTCGGAAATTTTCAAATTTGCGTTATTATATAATAATAACAATAATTAAAATAAACCATTATTCATTCGATGTAAACAAATATAATAAGTAATTTATGTTATATCAACTTGAAGGCGAAGCTTAGCTCCTGGCTCAACCTTCAGTGGGACTAACCCAAAAAAAATATATTTTTATCACGGTTTGTCGGTCAGCCGCTGCTTCAAGGCATTCCAAGTGTCAGAACCTTGACTTCGTAAGTTGCCAATGGGCAGCGCCACCATGCGCGACGCTTGCAGATGAGTGTTGATATTGCTGTCACACAATCACTCTCTACAGTTTGACTGCCAGGCTATACTGACGAGTCTAGGCTGAAGACGAAACAGGGATGTCTATAGCAAGTCTTTGGTATAGTGGAGAGCATACACTAAAGATGCTTAACTGTTTCATCTTACCATTCATCCCCGGAAAAATGATCAATGTTTTCCAATATATACATTTGATTCTAATTGAATAAATATAAATTTCTAAACTGATATTATTACATGGAGAATACAGCGTTAATTTAATTGACGCCGTTTTTCATTGAACTGTAGGCGTAATGCTGTCCGCCAAACCATTCTTAGGAGGAAACGTTATCGTGCAACAAATCGTTGCTTGCAACGGTGTTGCCTACCTGCATATTTCCATAAATATTCATTACTGTTGTTGGGCGTGCAGTGGTAGCTTGTAATGCGGCAACTATAAAGACTGCCTCGCTCAGCAACCCCTTCATGGCGAATTATAAATAGTATGACGGACAGATAATTATGTAAGCGCCTTCATTGCTACGAAATTGAGTCTTCTATGTTAAAAGCAGATGACAGCTCGCTAAATGTTTAGGTTAGAAGACATTGGACTCGACTCATTAATATGGAGATTGTCAGACATTTAGTGGAACTTTTTTTTTAGTGAACTGGAGTACGCTATGTAGAAATAGAGAAGTAACTTGAAGCAACTCGAGACGTGACCTGTAACTTTCAAATGTCCCAAATCACGCTACTTTACAATGAAATCAACAACAAAATCTTGATAATTATGTATTATTTTTCATTTTTTAGTGTGGTCTGCATGTTTTACTTAGTTTTTAAGCTCTAATTGATCAAACATAGATGGCACTATATCCCATTTTGTCCAGAAATGAGAGTTATAACGGTCAAATACTTTTACCCCCATTTCAAAGATTTTTCCCTTTCTGGCAAAACCACCTGCATGCAACGTATTATAAAGTCCTACCATCAATACGGGTGTTACCATAATTGCGGGTGTTCCTCAAGGATCTGTCCTTTCCCCAACGCTCTTCTTGCTGTAGTTCAACGATTTGTTGGAAATATCATCGAATGCTATCTACAGCTTCGCTGATGACAGCACCCTCATTTCCTGCATGGAACCGGAAGACTAGTACTGTCCAGAGATACGGTATTTCAGCAAGGTCACCATGCTATGGGGACCAATGAGGACATTGAGAGAGTTGTTGAATGGAGATACACAAACGGAGATCCTGGGGGTTCTCTTCCACTCCAGGAAATTATAATCTCCGGAACAGCTGCTGCTACTATACAAAGCCCAGATCAGACTATCGCTGAAGTACCGCTCGCATGTGTAGGCATGCTCCCCAAAGCACTCCCTGAAGCTTCTGGACACAATGCAGAAGCGAGCAAAATTATTAGATTTTATACGTAGAGTGGACAAAACCAAAAGAAAAAAGCCACACTGCGAAATTCATTCGATTAGCATTGATCCAATAGGAAAAGACAAAGGTAAATACACACCAAGCATGTAATTTGTCAAGTAAATAAACACCATCGCAAAATTAACGGAATCAAACCGTCCGAGCAATAAAACTTCGTAATTGAAATGGCACTTCGTAACTTCTAATTCACTGTAGAAAGTGGAGCGAGTTTTTTAGGTCAGCCAGTCGTGGAAGTACATCCGAAGTTTGATTAGGTAGCGTACTTCGTTCAACTAAGAACGTCACTGGTAGTGAAAAATGAATTCCCAAAGGAAGTGTATACACAATGAGTTTAATTCGAACATAGTTTTGTGTAGCTAATCCAAAAATGGAGATCATATATACCTAACAGCTGGCCAATTTACAAAATAACTAATTTTATGTCCACGTCAAGGTAGCAACCAATCCAACTAATCTTCAAAAGTGAGTCTCTAAAAGAACTCTTAGTTGACTAAAAGGTCCTCTTAAGGTTCAAGGAACGCTTGAGGAACGACTATATAAATGAGACCTTTAGTAATCGTTATATATATCTTTGGCTTGCAGTAAAGTAGCAAAATATGTTTCGTTTACTTTCACCATTACAAAGGGACTTTCTGTTACAGCTTCGGGTGTTTTTTCGAAGCAGCTCGTAGCAACTGAGGCAGATAACGCCTACCATTTTAATGTACCGCATGAAAATAACGTCTTCTTTTTTGTTATCTGCCCGCCTTATTTACGTCTTTTTTATGGCGCCTCGGGTACAGCTCCAGATCCTTCTGTTAGATACTCTTTTGATCATGTCTATTACGTCAGCCGATAAAATTCCATATGAAACCACCTCTAACAACTGTAGTAATATGTGATGTATATATTTATGAGGCCTGTTAATCTTTTTTCAATTTAAACAAATCAAAAAATCTTACAACATAATTAGTCATATTTTAAAAACGTTCTTCAGCCGGATCCTGAAATACGATCAAAATGTTAAAAAGAACTGAGAGGCTAAATGCAATTTCTAAATCACTTATGATTTCTATTCTACCGGACAAAATACATAAAAAAGGACAGAAAGACCTTAGGGAATGAGTGACATAGTTTTTCGTGATGAATATGCCATAAAACATCAGAAAAATGCAATATCTTGAATTCGAAATTTTTCGCGATTGCAACGCCTAAAGGCGTTGCTAGTAAAGAGGCTGACGAGGACATTTTCAATAAATTTTATTCATCTAGTTTCAATATAAGTTCTTGATCATCAGGTATAAGTATAACACCGACCATCTTTGCAAGTGGATGGGATACCTCTTCCCAACCTTTTACATGCCGATTCCGATACATAGGGACCTGAAAAAATACGAATCAGTCAAGTGCATTTCATCGTAAAATTCATGTAAAAATTTGTTTTTGATAACAAAATTTACAGCCTGTAATATGTTAGGTAGGTTTAGTGAGTACAAACCATATTCAATTGATTTTTCAATACTATTGTTATAGATTTGATAGATCTTGTGGAGACCATCCATCGCCGCTGTTAACAATCCACATCCGATTTAGCCTAAATCGAAATGTATAGAGAATCCTAATACTTTTGATACTTGAAGGCGTGTTTTCGGAAAGCTCAAAATATATATAAAATGCAAATTTTGAAGCTTGTCACTAGAATGACGTTACCTTATACCTTTCTAACGGTTCAACCGTTTATAAATTTCATTCTTTATAGAATGCTGAATTTATATGTAAATCTCTATCTATTCTTAGTAATATGTTTCTAATCATTCATATTTCCCCGATTTTAATCTGGTTCAATCATAGCGAAATTCAATGTCCCATCTGTATTACTCTTATTAACAGGAAGTCAATCAATCTGTTATTTTGCCCTCTTTCCCTAACCTGTTTTGTGATCCCGATTTTTAATCCCACGTGTGGTTTCGCGCTTGCGCTCCTATTTCGTGCATTGTGTGATTTGGATACGTAGCCCCTGAAAATCATCCCACTCGAATTCTGACCGCCGAGACGTTCAGCTATGTTAATTATTCAGTGACGCAATGTCGTCTCTTCTCTTCATTGTAATGACTTTATGCAAAATGCAAATATAAAGCATTTTTCTAGTGTGCGGAATATGCTGATTCCTTCAAAGAACACCCCTTTTCGTGAGGACCTTCCCTTTCCTTTTGGGAGGACGCCCTTTTCTTTTGGAGGACGTTTCCCTTCTGGGGATGGCCCCTTTTTCTTCTGGAGAACCCTTCTGGAGGATCCTTAGAGGAGTCCTTGTCCTTCGGCTTTTTTTCTTTAACCGGGCCTTAATAAAGATTTCATAGGCGCTAACCTGCTTTGCACCTGCAGGGGATGACTATTGACGCCACAGGAACCTGGGGAACTCAACATGTCCCCAGCCTCAAGATAAGTTCTATTTTGTGATGCTGTTATGTGGTCAGAGATATCTTGTTCGATTTTTTTTAATTAATTCATACATTTATGTTCTATATATTTTCTTTCCCAGTCATTCCACCTCATCATGCCTAGTGACTCACACCCTGAAGTCTCATTTCTTTCTCTGAGCTGCTGGTAGCTGGTTGACACTCTTCACCCATTTTTCTTAGGAAAATTGGGGGAAGTGGAATAGGCACTTGATGCCAAATGCATTGAAAATTTACTCTTATCATAAGTCGGACGCATTGTGAAATCCCAAGTCTACATATATCGAAAGAATTTTATTATTTATCTCCTTTGATGTCAAGTAAATGAATAATTATCTATATCTAAGGACGGGGGATTAGTAAATTAAAAAATGTATAGATGGTTCATTGCAACAAATCTTTAGAGTGAACTTCATTTTGAACTAAGTGTATGCTCTTCACCCTGCATCTATAGCAATAGACATGAATGATTCGTCTTTAGCCTAGACTTGTCAGTATAGCCTGGTGGTCTAACTACAGAGAGAAATCGGGTGGTATATACGTAACCCAGACAAGTGTGTGATAGCGACATCAACACTGATTTCGAAGCATCGCGCACTATGGCGCTGCCCATAGCAGCTTACGAAGTAAACGATCCTAACGCCTGGAATGCCTTGAAGCGGTAACAGATGTGCCTTACGACAGGTCTAGCTATTGACCTTTGACTTCGTAAGTTGTTAATGGGCAGCGCTTGGAGATGGGTGTTGATTCTGAACTGTTCTCACAGTTCCATGATTGTATGATGTGAGATATGCATGTTTCGTCTTTAGCGTGGAGTGCAATATCAGGTTGTATATAGTTCTAGACCTAATACCAGCATGCGTCCTAAAGCGATATGCTACAGAGCTTAGACATTGCTTTGCTTTGCAAATTCTTCAGGTTTCCCACCAGTGAGGCTTGTTTCCTACTGGATGGAAGATCGATTGCGGGCAACTCATCCTTAAGAAGGCCAGAAAAAACTAGCCCTGTAATTGTAGACCTCTGACTTTGGTCTGCATCTCAGGTTACTGAGACTGTCATTATTGTGCCGCTTCTGAAGTAGCTGGATAAAACCAACATAAACTATGCTTTGAGATTTATATCCAAGATAGCGCCAAAGCTAGGGGGGTAAAAACCGTACAAATTCATAGTGGCACTGCTTTTAGTTCCTATAACAGCATTGAGAAAGATAAAGTTTGCTTGGATTAAATGGTCTCTAAATCTCCAAATTTTGTGAAATACTCAAAGGTCAAATAAATACTAAATAACGACGGACGACAGAAACCCAGTGATGGTGCTCCCGCGCGGCAAAATAAACAATTGAACGTAAATATTTACTGCAGCGAGGCGTCTTAGTATGTAATATTGCTTCACACCGACAATTTTAAGATTGCGCATGGATTCCAAGCAATTCACAACTCAAAAGAGTTCTGTTGGAATTAACTTATTATGAGACGTCTTCAACCAATTGAGAACTCTCCATCTGCCTTATGGTGTAACAATTGAAAGGTTGACGAATATATTTTTGATACATTTTATTAATTTAGTTTTTATATAATATCTTGATCATCAGTGATAATAGTTACACCGACCATTTTCGCAAGCGGACAATATACCCCAATTCCGACATTCCATATCCGATGTACAGGGACCTAAAAAAAATATTCAGTTGAGTGCATTTCATCGTAAAATTGATTTAATTTTTTTTGATAATCGAACTTTTAGTCCGTAATATGTTTAGTCTATTGAGTACTAAACATATTCCATCTATCGCCGCTGTTGACAATCTAACGTATCAGAGCCTTCTAGTTCTAGTTACATTTCCCATGCGATTTAGTCTAAACAGGGACGTGTCGAAGATCCTAATGTTCTTCATACATGAAATTGCAGATGTGCCTTATGAAAGCTCAAAATAGATATAGAATACGATGCAATTTTCAAAATTTGTTGCAGAAAGAAGTTAATTGCAAAGCCGCAGTAAATACTAGCTTTAAAGTAACTCGAATCAATCCTTTAATGTCGACTCCGTCTGTTGGCTCCAGTACTGTTCCTCGGAGTACACCCTAATGAAGCATTTAGATATCCTTTAGTTTTTACAGTTTCAGTCCTATTTGACAAACAGGTGTCAGGTAAATCATACATTCATCCCAATGTACCATATTTCCCATAATATGCCCCCCATACATAATTTGTTTAAGAATTTTATAATCAACCATAAGAGCAGTTACATATATGCTGCTATATAGTTTTTAACTGAAAAACTGGATTATTACTGTTACTATTTACTAACCACCTTCTGTCTTTCTGCCAATCACTAGTTCTATGGATACTGCATAGCTGTAACTCAGCGCAATTAGAAAGAAGATTGATAAAAAAAAGCTTGACCATCTTCACCACCCAAACGAAAACAACTATAATCACAGTTTTGCCCAACTTTCTTGCTTATATGCAACATTCAGTTATCACTTAGTTATGCAGCAATTGGTTACTATGATTTGCATTAACCACACTATTCATTCGAAGAGCAAAATAAATCACATAGACTATTCAACAATTTCACTATCATTATCAAACAAATTCTATAGGACATTAACAGCGTGATTTGTATTGATTGATTTATTAATGCGGAATGAACGATAAAATCTACAAATCGACCTTGAAAAAATAGTATACCCTTTTCAAAGGGAAACAGAAATACATTTTCACCGCAACAAAACTTTTTGACCATTGTTCTGATCCGAGGTGTCCTTATCAATTGAGCATAAAAGTGACATTACAAACTAAAAGATGATTTTATACGTCCAATTAAAACTATTGAAACATAATTTACAGTAACTAGCAACTTCTTATAAACTGACAGCTTAACAGCTGATGATAATATAATTTTTTTAGTAGATTTCGTTTTCAGCAAGTAGTCTCTCTCAAGAAAAATAACGTCAAGTAGGTTGATAATGTATTTTCTACGCAATGGTACAAGTTTAGAAATATGGATTTATAAAAAAAAAATCAAGTCTTCAACAATTCCGATAGCATTTATCTCTTCATTCAGGATTTTCATTCTGTTTAAATGCACTAATCCGGTTTGTAGGTTCTCTAAGTCAGCTCAAAGCCACATTAGCGTTTCACCATTCGTATTCAAGATCCCGAACCTTATAGGGTAAGGAGAAAGGTTTGGGATGGAACGTGGTGGAATATTTTACTGGATTAGTCACATAATTATCTTTTAGATATATCAGGAAATATGCATTGTTTAGTCTTAATGAAAGTTGTTAATATTTTTATGTTATGCCAATAAATAATCCTGAAAAATAAATATCTAAAATATAGTTACTTATAATAATAATAGATTTCTATTTTACTTATAAATTGAGTCTGATTTGCGTATCAGTGAAAATTATTTTTTATGGCAGCAAAGCAACTTTTACTTATTTTTGGTTCATTAATATGTGATGTAATCAGCAGAAAAATATAATTTTAAGTAAATTAAAATCATAAGCGAAGTATTTCATTTATATACACATAAAAATAAATTCTCAAATGAAGGATATGTGCTTTCATCCAAGTATACCTTATGTTTTTATATACGCAAAGTTATAATAATCCTAATAGGTATCAATAACACGAAATGTTTTCATTTGACGCGAATTTTTTCGCTTACACAGTATAATCAAGAGTAAGTATTCAGAAAATCGATAATAACAAAGACAAAATCTTAACGATATTGACACCTTCATTATAAATATTGAATTTCTATGTATAACTAATATTAAAAGATATTTTCATATTGAACATCACATTTTATGTTACACCACTGAAGAACCGCGCTGTCTCAGCTTTTAACAGTGTTGCCTTTATGGTACGCCGCCGTAAGAGCGAGAATAGTCCGTCTTCGTTACACGCATTACAGCTTCTTAAACAGTGTTGCATTGTGTTTGTATAGTGGTTGAGGACCCTTAAGCTGTACGCTGTCAGTACGGCACTGAATGAACGCTGTTATATGTTATATTACCCGAAATTGCTTTACGCTTCAGTTGACTACCGTTCATCGTGCAGTGTTTAGCCAGCCCTGTGGAAAAATGAAATTGCGCCTTTGCTGCAACGAACAGGGGCACGAGGAGGAAAATGCGCATCCTGAAATTATAAGACACTCTGATAACGCTGCCTGAAAAGATTACCCCGCTATTACGGTTTTAGTAAGGGATAAAGCTTTCATAGACTTTTTGAGAACTTGTTCTGAATCCTGCACTCAAAAAACCAATGATGCTACTGAGATTATATATCTACGAAAACACTAACCATCGGATGAACTACTGAGTAATCAATTGTACGCTTAGTAGCAACCCATACACCAGAAGCATGGGAACCCGTATAGCAAATCGGGGAGAGCGGGAGACGGCAGGTCACTGATGGATTTGTCTGCCTGTGGTTGTTTTGAAGACGAAAAAGCTTGGCAAGCTTTACTAATAGTTCCACGAATTGGAGAAGTTCTGGCTACCAAAAGCATTTGCTAATGATTTTGATACTGTCATAAGTTCGCATGCATTATAAGAAGGGGAGGAAAAGGGCATATGCCCTTCTCCCTCCCATGAGCGTTCTTGACCAGAAGTTCCTCATGCCACACCCTTATGGAAAGTTTTCGATATATCATCTTCAGCGACTCAAGGCTCTCCATTTGTATCGCTCTGATCCACATAAGTGAGATGTAGGTCAAAATGTAATTACTGCAACTATGAGCAACGAATAATTTGTCTTCATTATCACACCTGGTATCATAATTTTGATTTGCAGATTAAGCAAACCTGGATATGTGTGACGGATAAATCGAAATTACAATTTCCTTTGCAAGAGGAACGAGGCGTTGGATATTAACGCGATGATAAGGCTGCGGATTAGCTCTAACTAGAGCTTCTCCTGTTTCCTAAAACTGCTAATTCATCATGATAAATATTAAAGGCAGAGAGCGGAATTAGAGTTACATGAGGACGAAATTGCGAGATGAACGAGCTCCAGATAGCACGCAAACAGGAACGGAGAATGGGGTATTTTTAAGGGAAGTGTCAAGTCATGCAGAAATTTGGTTGTTCCAACAAAGCTGGAATCAGTTCGAAGTATCCGTTAATCGAAACTAACGTTTCTTGAGTATTTCAAGTTAGGTTGTTTTCTAAGCGAATCACCAAAATATCTTAATTGCATTTTTTTGTGAAGACATACATATTTATTTATTATTATATTATATTGATTCATAACTGGTTCGATAACAGTGATAAGATTATCTGTTGGATCAAAGCTTATTCTTACTTCCCGCGCACAAGCAAGGAAGGTATCTTCGCGAAAAGTTCGGAATTTGAGACAATACGTTTCATAAGCTGAACTTTTTGTAACCGCGTAATCTCAGTAAACGATGCATCGATTTTTATGATATTTAGGGAGGAAAATGATACATACACGAAGTAGGATTTACATTTAGAATTCGCTTATAGGCGGCAAAGAAATAAACAGAAAACCAAAAAGAATATTACAACTTCTCCAAACTTCGTTTTTTTAATTTCCCTTCAAACTGGCGATGGATGTTCTGGTGATACTAAACAGAACCACCACTGCCATCGTTGACTCAGGCTAAGCACGTAGATTTAAGCGACGAATTGAACTGAAAATTAAATAATTCGTTTTCAAGAGCCCTGCGGGACGCAGAGCCACCTTCCAGGATTCAAGCGAGAAACTACAAATTAATCTTTGAAGACGGCGTTACGCCTTGAACATTATTTAGTCATTCAGCCAACTTTATATACCTGTTGGGGTGACTGAATTGCTGTTCACAGTCCTTACAGATGAGAGAACTGTATGAATGTATCATTCTATATTTTCATATGTACAGGTTGACCGACGGGATCCTGACGTTTTTGAACTGAACAACACTCATTTATTTTCCACTGAAAATTGTTTGCTATTGCAAGCCATTTGAAAATGGTATCATATCATGGCACTGTTCACTGCTCAATAAGTACTGTGGCATCAAACTTCGAGGTGAATAATTGGGCTGAGGTATCATTTTGGCGTACATTTTTTTTATGTCTACGAGGGCCACACTGGAAGTCTTTAGATATTTCTAATCTTTACAAGTTTAAACAAGTTTGAGCACGTAGATATTTTGTCTAAACTTGTAATTACACCCAAAGACAGCATTTGAATCGTTCAGTAGTTGCCTTGCCCCGATCTCTAATTCATCTAAGTGTTGGCCGAATTTTAACGTGAAAATGGAACCGGGTAGTCGCGATTTTCGAGTCATGACTTTGTATGACTATAAAAAGGGATATAAAACAAGCGAAATGTCACGAAATTTTAGTGAGTTGCTTCGGGGACTCTGCCCCTTCTAGGGCTACAGTTTTAATTGGTTTGCTGAATTTAAAAGGGGCCGGTCTCACTCGATGATGAACCTCGCACAGGTCGACCGCCCACAGCTGTTACTCCGGAAACTGTAGAAGCTGTGCAAAATATGGTAAAAAAAAAGATCGACATATAACCTGGACCGAGATTGAAGTTTCTCTGGAGATTGAATCGGCAGCGGTCTGAATAATCATTCATGATCAACTTCGCCTAAGGAACCGTCGTTCCAGATGGGTGCCACATTTGTTGACCAGTGAGCAAAAAGCAACAGGCGTTGACCAAGACTGTTGGGAAAAAAATGGTCGCATTTTTTTTCTAAAAGTGGATACATCACAACGGTAGCCTTAGAAAATCAAAGGACAGTTACTTCTGAATGGTATGCAACCAAATGTCCAAGAACTACGTAAGAGCCGTCCAAAGATTGCGAGGTATTCAATGGCACCATGACAACGCACCCACCCACAGAGCCGCTAGAACTATCGATTTTTTTGCTGAACAGGGTGTCAAACTGTTGCCTCACCCACCTTATTCTCCGGACCTAGGTCCGTGCTACTTCCTATTGCAGATGATCAAAGAAATGTTACGAGGTCGCCATTTTTCCACCGATGAAGAGGTAATCACTACATTTGAGGAGGAAACCTTTCAAGAGAACGTTGGTCACAAGAATTTGACAATTAGTTCTGTCGAATGCGTAAATGTATTGAGGTAGGGGGAGAATATGTTGAAAAAACAGAATAAAGTTTTTCAAAAGAACCTTGTAGTTTTTCCATATCTATAAACTTTCAGCGTGACCATCGTAATACGTTCCTCACAATGTTATTGCCATCCAATAGGCCTTTGTCTATTTTAGCGTACATACAACAAAACTGTTAAATCCACTAACATGTCTAAATTTCTTCAAAGGAAAGTCATGCATCGCGGGCCCTCAATTGTTTATTAGATCTTTTGACTAAAATATTTCATGGATTTGACACCCCACAAAGTTGTTAATTTTAACACTTTCATCTAAACACAGTGCATCTGACTCTAAGAGAGCAGCCTCATAAATAACAAAGTCATCATTATAATTCAGCCTGTCTTGTGCGGGTGGCCCCTATATAACTCGGAGAGTGTGGAAGGCACATCACAGAACATACGTGGGGTTCCTAATGGAGGAGTAATTGATGGCATTTCCGTGCGGAAGACATGAAAGCACCCCGAATTAAGGGGACAGGAGGCCGAAAACTGTTTTTTCTGTTCATTGTTAGAGGCTTTCCGAATTAATTTAGGGGGTGTTGATGAGAAAACGCTAATTGAGAAGCATCTGTATAGTCTGGAACTCTCCGGTTCGGGTACAATTTTTGTACATTGAGGTATATTTTTTAGGGGGGGGGGGACAAAAAAATAATAAACTAAGGTTTAGTAAATTAATGAAAGGGCAGTGGTGTGATCAGGTTCCGGGATCTTCTAACCAAAATCGTTCCTTCGGGCCGTGACTGATATCGGCCAGTGATTGATATAAGTGCTGGTAACGACTCATTTCGATTATTTCACAGCAATCAGGCTTTGCAAGTAATTATCATATACCAAGAAACGCAAAGTCTTCTATTGCGGGATCACAGCTTGTTGGTTTTTGGAAGCTGTATCCTGTTTATCACCTACTAGCGTACCGCATACCACTTTTTGCGGCCGTCAACTGAAATAGATTGATTGATGTAGAAAGCGTCTGGACAAACACATCCGCAGTTGGGAAAAGAAAATTGCATCTACACAAGAAATAGGCTATATATTTTTATGTGCGAGCTATGCGGAGAAATGTGCAGGAGTAACAGTTAGAATAATTGGAAAAGTGGAATGGCAATGTATTTTTTGAAACTTATATTGAGTTTGTTACATTACATAGTTTCAATTTTTGGCGAAGCGCAATGAATTGGAATGACAAGTAATCATTGAACATAAATAGTCAAGCTTATTTTGCTTCAATTTTGGATATTTCTATAGACCTTCAATGTCTTACAGTAGTTAGATTATTGTAGCTAATTATCCAGCGCTGGCGATACGCGAATCAGATTTGCCACACTTATATATTCAGCGGCGCTGAATCTGAATATGATAATTAGCACTGTACCTTGTAGCATCGTTGTGACGTGCTCTCTTTTTTCCGGAATGCATCACAAATATTTTGTTAATTTTTTTTATAGCAAAACCCAAAAACTCTGCAAGAATCAGTGAAGTACCACTATTTTTCATTATACACTAACCGTATGGTATATCCACAGTCAAAATCTGTACTTCTTTGAAGTGCATATAGTGGTAAAAATTGGGAAAAGGTCGTCAAAATGTCTCAGAAATCACTCATTCATAACCAACAGCTATAGCCCATCCTTTTCCTTTGTAATGCCACTGATTGCTAGACTGCACTACATAACATTCTCTGTGACAAATGAAGATGGGATACACCAAACAGAACTACGCGCGTCGCATGCTAGATACAGAGATTTATCCACACTAGCCTGCCGATCTCGACTGCAGAGCCTAAACCGTCTAGGCAAAAGGCCCATATTTTGTATCTGGGGAAAAGTAATCTGCCAAGATTACAGTACCTATACACTATTGGACCCTTCGTGTGTCCTTACCAGGGTTGCCCAAGACTGGATGTTCGACATTTGAAAGTCAGTAGGTGGAGCCGTGGTTTTATAGTTTCTAGGTTAGCTCATCCAAAAAACATCTTTCCTGATTTTATGAAGAATAAACGTCATACTTTGTTATAGAAATCACGGTACTTTGGCACTCAGGCTTCGCCTTTAGGGCGCAGAGGTATGAAAAGAAACAGATGTATTTTCGTCTAATGACTCCTTCCGTTTCCTTTATGACCGTTTTAATGACCGTGTCATTTCTGAGGCCCACCTGAATTTTTATACCGAGGCGGGGTGCTTATCCTCAGTAAATAAACACGGAGGGGCCAAATTGCCTTGAAAAATAACAGTGCTCAACGAAAAGGGGGAACAACGGAGGCAGCTCAAATTAGGGTCAGTTGTCGTGAAAAGGTAAATTGAGCTGCCATGCCACCGGCCGATCTGCCCTTCCCTGTTGCGGCGTCAAAAGCTACCGAGGTGATAAAAGAAAAGGAATCCACGTGCAAGAGAAACAGTACAGTTAAATTAGAAAATGGTCATGGACATTATTCTTACCTATGGTGTATGGTGTTAGACCGCTACGCCTAGAAGCACGCTGTGCTGAGATTGTTTGGTTGGCCTTAGAAAGACTATAGCATCACAAACTAATAAAGAGAATAGCACTGGACTGCCACCAGGCCCTTGTAAATACTCCTATCAACAACAACATAACAATTAGTTAAATAAAAAGACAACTTCCTAAGGCAATAATGCAACTCTAGGTTATTCGGATTCTTGGGCCGTCGTCGGATGGAATTTTCACCTAACGTTTCGCCAGCATGAGTGGCTATCATCTTTAGAGGTCGGTGCCTTCTCTTCGAAAGTTATAGCAATAGTTCAAGCACTGTTTCAAGCTACCAGGTGACATACCTGTTCTCTTGATTTCCTAACCTCCAAATAAAGGATTGCAAGCGAGAGACAAGGAATAGTAAAAGTGAAACGAGTGTGGCGTGGCAACAGTGTCGATGGCTGATTTGGAATTCCGGACGACACGGCGCTAGGACGGTAACTTTAGGGGAAGGCTTTCGAGTCAGATTAGTGAGGGCTCGGGCTCCGGTAAATCGTACGTCGGAAATAGGTGGTGGTGGAAAACCCCTGGATCTGCACCAGTAGCGGATTACTCCCATCCCGGGACGAATGAAATACTAAATAGATTCTCCAATACATGCGCGTCTAAAATACATTGAAACCCCAAAATAGACAAAGAGGTCCAGCACTGAACTTTACACAGATGTTCTTTAATGAAATTGCTTTTGTTCGAATGACCACGTTGTCTTGAGTATATTGGTTGAATAAATTTTTGAGACATTTTTTCCAAATTTACAAAGTTCTACAGATAAAACTGTTTTTTGTAAATCATCTACTCTATTTTTTGTGTCATTAGGGGAAATACTGTTCTGCGACTATACTTGCATTGGGGTTGAGAAGAGGGAATTTCCGGATTTATTCAAACGAGGCAAATGAACACGTGAGGACATACTTTGAACCCATTTGATTATCTTCACCACATATATCAGCTCTCTACATAGAGGGGCGCTTCTAGGATCAGATTTGTAAGAAAAATCTATTGATCGGAATATTCGAGCTCATCAGATTAAAGGATTTAATCAACGTCCACGGCTCTATACCATACATAAATTCGGAAAAAACTTATCATCTGGGAACCTTGATGTTTATAGATAACAGATAATATTATTGCTGCGCTTTCAAAAATTAATGTCATTTTAAGGAATACTGCTCAGGTTTTTTCGTCACATCTAATCTCTTGTTAATGGTCCCACTATCATTCAGTACATAAATACAAATACTGTGTCACTCTTTGTACTTGTTGGTTGTTGACTGTTGAGAAGGTAGCTGCAGTAGTAGGCAGATTATTATATAGATTGAATATATATTCAATCTTGGCGATTTGAACCTCGTGACCAAAAACATATAAATAACTATAGATGGAGCCAGGCATTCATAAATAACTCATTGCTTACACGCCAACATTGGTAGTGCGGAGGGGGGGAGGCTGAAAGAAGTAGAACGTAGCGCCGATCTAAGAGAGAATTTATGTGTGCATCATTGCAGGAGGCAGAAGATATACTTCTAAAGTTGAATTATCTAACAATAATTTGTATCTTTTTTATGAATCTTCAGTGTTAATTTAAGATTATTTTTTTGAAAATTACAATAGTTTGCATTTTCCAAGTAGTTTTAAGTACCTTTCACCTCGGGTTCTATCATAATGAACAATTAACTATACCTAATATTTACCTTGCAGAATATGAAGTTCTGCTAGTGGGCTTGCTTCTTGGTATATAAAATCATCAGTAAAGTGGTCCAAGCAAATATCTGTCAACTTGGATAAAGGTTAACTTGGAGATTAACCCAGAATCCTGAGTCAAATCTCCCTTCCATTCAAGTCTCTTGGGGACCTTATCGAGTGATATAAAGTAGCAGACAATAAAAATCAAAATCCCTGCAAAAAAACGCAGCAGAGTTTGTTTAATGGGTAGATGGACCAACAACAACTGTCACAAGTTTTGATCAAGAGCAACTGATTTTTGCACTTTTAACTAGATGACTGTATGTCAGTAAACAATGTATGAAACTCGCCAATGACCTGACACAGCAACGTAAGCACTGCGACAAGAACAATAGTCAACAAGCATTCGCGCAATTGTATAATAAATGGGACAATAAAATTGCCTTTGATAGAGAGCGCATTTTCAGGAGATCCCTCGTAATATACCCACTTCATATCTAGTTCTGTGGCGTATTCCAAATGCAAATGTTCTATTGCGGGGTACGAGGTGTGCACGTTTCCGCGTCACTTGTCCAAAACAGCTCGGCGTGAATTTTCAGCAGGCTTGAAGGCAAGAGAGCACGGGTTTGATTTCATGCCGGATATGACGATTTACGTTTTACTCGGTTCTCTTCTCGCTTTTCTTCGCCTACAGTGCCTACAGCAGAATTGCATTTTCTTTCTCCGCGCCTTTGTTAATACAAACATTCCAAGTCAAACTGGTTGGTTGTTCAATAATTAAAAAGCTTTTTCTTTGCTTTTTTCTCCTATTAATCGAATATAACTAACTGCGAAGAGGACTGTGATCGGAAGTAGTTATTTATCGGTTGAGTAGTTTGCTTTCTTCCACAGGTTTTTCTCAATCTTTTTCACAGCATACAATATGTCTTGCCTTGCCTTTTCTCTCCAAGTTTTTCCTTTTCAATTATCATCGATTCTCTGGACAACTTTTCAAATAAGTAATCTATGTTTCTCGCTAGCTGCTTATCGGTTCAAATGAAGTAAAAGCTCTTTGAACTTGTTCAGCTTGCTAACTTTCATCTATTCGAGTTTTACAGTTGGCGACATTGTTTTCTCAATACTCAACACACAATACTCACTCGACATCTCAAATATTACAAATGATACAACAAATAATTCTTTTGAGATTCAGATTATTGTATTCCCCGTCAAATCGGAGTGAATGTTCCGCAAGCTGGGAAGCATCAGACGTCGAGAAAGCACGGACTGATTTCACGCCGGATACTACGATTCACGTTTCGCTTGGTTTCCTTCTCGCTTTTCGCAAAAGAAGCTGACGGCAGAAATGCCATTCTCTTTGTCGCGTGGAACATTTCGCCTTTACTTTGCAAAAATGCACTGCTTTTCCACGCTGTTGAATGCATCTTACACGGCTTCTATCCATCCGTAAATTAATCGAATTTACATGAAAAATACAAAGTTTTTGATCTCCCTCATCTGTAACATGATTCAACAAATTTCTAAAGAAGGATTTACAAATTATTATTGTTCTTGTCATCGAAACAGGCACTGTAGATTAACACATGTAAACTGTGACTAGGTCGTAAACATTATAATTGGGTTTTCTCTTTGCTAGTATTTATTTTTCTTTTCCACCAGCAGTGTACTGACAAAGGGAAAATAAAGAAAGTATTATTATTATTATTATTATTATTATTATTATTATTATATATATATATATATATATATATATATATATATATATATATATATCTAAACGATAGAATAATTTCAGTATCAGTTTCAGATTTGTTACAATTCCCCATTCTAAGTAAAATATATAAAATTTAGTTAAATAATTAAAAAATAATGATTAAGACCTAGATGCTCATACTTGCTCTTATGATTAATATTTATCTTAAACATATGAAAAATAATTTAATTATATCAAGTTACTTGACCCTCTAATGCTGATGACCAGAATATTGCTAAATAAAAGTATTTTTTCACTTTTTAGTGCGGTTTGCTATGAAACGTGTTTTTTGCGTCAAATAATATATTTTTGCATTTCACCCATTTCAGACCTAATTTCGTTACCCTTTTTTTAGTACACATGTTTAAACACCATATTAACTTCTGGAACCTCCTGTGGTCATTTCTTTGCTTCATTATATGTTCTACTAGCCACCAATTGCAACCACATACGCTTGACATAAATATCTTTACCAACGTTTCGTCTGCTTGGGCAGCATTGTCCGAAATAAGACCTTAGCACAACGTCGATTATACAAAGATCCCTCTTTTGCCACACAGAGCCAAATAATAAAAATGGGCTTCCTGTAGCAGTAAATTGCACGGTATTAGACCCACAACCCGACAAATCTCATTCCGAGGAACGTAATAGAAAAAAGTGAACACATCCAGGCGCAAAGTTGGAGAGGAATACGCATCATGTTTGGTGATGTAATTCGTGGCACAGCAAAAGAGACAAGTTAAGAACGATGACGGAGCTGAGAGGCAAGGTGACACGTACATGGGACGTGATATGCCGTTGCATATAACGCTGTAATACGGATATACACACGCCATCATCAGGCAGTTTTGAGCTCGGCCCTGAGCTGGCACGTACTATAAGGGTAGATGAATATCAAAAAGTATCAAAGGGTCACGCTTCTTCCACACTTTTCGCACATCACTAGGAATAACGAAGATGATAAATATAATAATAAGACGTGTTTATTAGGGCGAACTTTAGCATAAAGCTATTCTTACACTTAACCACTAAACTAACCTAAGTACTATACACACTAAATCTATCATGAATTCAATTCAAGGAAATTATAATATGGATAAAAAATATTGGTAAAATGCTATATATTCTCTATTATTTTATAAAACACTAAACGTTCAAATCAATATACATTACAGGTTTAGTAGTAGGGTAGCAAGGAAGCATGGATAAATTGATTTTATGTCTGATACGCTTTATCAAATATTCAATGATGAGCTCTGAGTGGATTGTGTACGTGTATGATATAGACTTAATATACTAGTCGACAGTTGAGGTAGTTTTATTGCTGTTTTGTATGATGCACGCTCTACCAAAAAATAAAGTTCACCTCTGAAGTGCCTAAAATATGAGAAAATGACATGTTTTGGCATGATCTTGTTGCTGGTCTTGTTAGGTCGGCATCCCAGAAGCTGGGGCTTTTCTGCTTCATTAGATTGTATTCACCGAAACAGCTACTGTTATTCTATGAGGCTCATATCACACCATCACTGGAATACTGCTTGAGGAATGGCACTATCTCAAACTTATAATGAATGGAACACTATAGATTTCGTGAAAATCGTACTATGGAAAATTCTTGATAGTTGGAACTGAATTTAAAAGATAATGCAAAATTCATCTTTTATAATTTGGAAAAAAATAGGTTTTGAATGAAATCCATATTTCTGAAATTTACTTCAAAATCCTAATAAGTTCTAAAATCTGATCACAATCTTCAATAAAATGTTACAACTGTATGTGAATCACGTGATACTATTTCTAAGAAACTAAATAGCACTGTTCTGATTATTCGAGTTTCCTATTCAGTTGAAATATAGTAATCTGTAATAACAGCTGCTAAAATAGAAACAGAACAAATTAACCCACTTTAGAAAAAAGTTAACAACACCACCTATAGCTTAGTCCAGCACTATCTGCCAAAAAAAACTGAGACAAACTGAAAGCAAAATGAGTTATTCCACCTTGTTTGCTACCCCATTTTTGTAATTCAAGCAACACAAAAGGTTGCAATTTTATCATTGAAATATGAGAGCATGAGATTCTCTTGGAAAATATGATATTTCGAAATAACATAAGACCTGGCGTCACTGTACGTCTCCGCTGTCGCCTTCCTACCCTGAAACGCTGTCGAAAAAGACAGTGACTCTTCGTCTCTCGATGCTCCCACGGCAGATTGATCGTTTGCTGCCTGGGAAATCAACCAATTGGTGTGAGAAGCAACTAACAACGACTGCTGGTAGTCACGTTCTTCAAGTATCGATGAATGTGCATAGTACGCTGTAGGCAACTCATATGGCAGGCAAAGAGAAACATTTGTAATAAAAGTTTTTAAGAGCTAAAGCCTCCATATATTATGCTTTCGTCTATTCAAATGTCATCAAAACGGTAACAATGATCAGCTTAACGTGCTAGTATGCGTCATTTAACATCTCCTTCACACTGACAGATCTTGCATTCAGAGTTATAATTGCGACAAAAGTTGGACGTGTGGGAGTTGACTCTGTACAGCAGCCGCATATATGCATTTGTGTAGGTAATACGGCAAGCGTAGAGTTTTGGCAGCTGAGAAGTTGGCGTTTTGCGGTCGCAAACAAAGAACATCGCGTCGGGTGAGGCATTCGCCGTTTGAAAGGGGAAATTATTGTGACATTCTGCTACAGAGTCTGAGTCTGACGTCTGTACGTCCACATTAGTCGCTAGCAAATAAAGGGTTTTTCAATAAGGACGGGTCGATGTTGAAATGGAATAAAACAAGCGGTGTGTGAGGTACCAAAGAATATTTGTTTTTATTTGAAAGCCGCATAAATCCGGCTGAATTTGAGCGATGACCTGGATTATGTTGGCCTTAAGGGCACCGGTAGGTTCCGGCTTATTGGTATAGACCTGTGACTTCAAAAACCCCCACAAAAAAAGTCAAGTGGGGTCAAATCGCACGATCTTGGTAGCCAATTCACGTCACCTCTGCGAGAGATAACCATACCCTCAAATCGTTCATAATAATAATAATAATAATAATAATAATAATAATAATAGCTTTATTACCCAACAGATTCCATTTATAGGGTAATTTTAATAGACATCCTAAATCAACAAAATACATATGGATACCTCAATACAGCACAGCTAAAGATATATTACAGCTTGATTCACTAGCTCCCTCAGAGTACACATAAAAATATCACAATAATTGCATATCTTGTTGAAATTGTTGCACATAACATGGACAGGAGACTTAACTAAAATATTTGTCCTTGGTCTACTGCATCTGAACGTAAAATTTGTCCTACTACAAAATCGAGGTACATTAAAATGAAGCTGGTTCAAAATAATAGAGCATTCTATCTCATTATGTATGATTTTGTATAGAAATGAAAGAGATGCTATATTTCTTCTTAGTTGCAATGAATCTTGATCGAACCTACTACACAAAAATTCGTAATTAATGCCTCGTTCCGGGTAGATACCGTCAACTTTAAAAGCCAAGTATTTCAAAACTTTACGCTGAACTCTTTCTATTGCTTGTATATAACAGCCATATATAGGATTCCAAATCACACAACCATATTCTATCTTAGGACGAACTAACGAATTGAACAGTTGCTTGATTAGCTCGATGTTCGAAAAACTTCTACAATTTCTAACAATGAATCCATACAACCTCAATGCCTCTGACACTTTCTGCTCTACATGTTTCGAAAAAGTCAACTTTGAATCAAATATTACTCCCAAATCTTTAATAGTGGTTACTTTCTGGAGTTTATTGTTATTAATTTTGTAATTATAATCTACATTTATTTTTCTTCTGCTATATGTGACAACCTTACATTTTTGAGCATTGAGGCGAAGGTAATTCTTATTGCACCAGTTTTCAATAGCTAGCAAGTTCTTTTGAAGCAAGTCACAGTCATCAATCCCATCAATCCTCGAAAAAATTTTGACATCATCAGCAAAACATAGAACATTACAATCTACTGCTCCAAGCAAATCATTCATATATAAAAGAAACAATAGAGGTCCTAGGTTCGAGCCTTGTGGGACACCGGACGTAACTGAAATAGAGCTCGACCTATATCCGTGATATGAGACAAATTGAACCCTCTCTGTCAAATATGATCGAAAAAGATTTACAAGTCTATCAGAGAAACCGTGATGAGAAAGTTTCGACAGTAGCATTTTATGTGAAACTCTGTCAAACGCCTTGGACAAATCAGTATATATAACATCTATCTGTCCTTGTTCATCCAAGACTTCTGAAATATATTGCGTTATTATACTCAAGTTGGTTACAGTAGAGCGCTTATCTATAAATCCGTGCTGATTTGTTGAAATATAATTTATGACAGAAGGCTGGATTCTATTGTAAAGGACAATTTCAAAAACCTTTGAGAAGTTACACAGTATAGACACTGGCCTACAATTTTCTATATCTGTTTTCTCCCCACTTTTTAATATAGGACAAGGCTTTGCCTGTTTCCATACTCGCGGAAATTTACCTGTTTTAAGCGACAAAGTGAAAATTAATAATAGCGGCCCAGCTAATACACCAGAACAGTCTTTGACAAAAAAGGATGGAATGTTATCTGGACCAGATGTCATCTTGTTTTTCAACCTTTTGATTGCTTTGATTATTTCAGCTTCATTTAAATCAACAATATTGATAGCTGGGAAATCGGCATCTGTGCTGCACCCATCTAACGTATCGTTTGATTTCAATGAATAGACTTGCTCGAAAAATGATTTGAAAGCATTCATAATACTATCAGGGTCAGAAAGTCTTATACCATATGAAGACATTTCCCCAGGAATTCTTGTGTTTCTGTTTTTGGAGCGGATATATGACCAGAACTGCTCTGAGTTATTAAAAATATTCAGTTGAATGCTCTCCATATACTCAGCATATGCAGATCTAATCTGTCTCTTGACTAATTCGCGTAAAGTATTGAATTCCAATAGGTGATGCATACATCCTGTTCTCTTGTACCTTTTTCGATAGTTAGCTTTCAACTTAATATTTCTAATAATATCTGAGTTAAACCAATTAGGATATTTTCGCTTATATGTCATGCAGAATGTCCAACGTGGCGTCCGCTGTGTGGCAGGTAGCGCCATCCTACTGATACCACATGTCGTCCACCTCCATGTTGTTCAAATTGGGCCAGAAGAAATCCTTTATCATCGTTCTGTAGCGCTCGGCGGTGACGGTGATGGCCTCACCAACGTCGTTTTCGAAAAAGTATGGACCAATAACGCCACCTGCCAAGAATCCGCACCAAACAGTAACTTTCTGTGGATACATTGTTACCTGGTGAATCTCGTGTGGGTTGGCGTTGTCCCATATACGGCAATTCTGTTTGTTAACATATCCATTCATCCAAAAATACGCCTCGTCACTGAAGATCATTTTTCGGCCGAAATTAGGATCCTCTCCCAAACGCTCCGAAGCCTAGTCAGTAAACAAACGGCGTTGTCTGTGGTCATCATCTTTAAGCTCTTGGGTAAGTTGGATCTTGTATGGATGTAGGCCCAAGTCTCGACGCAAAATTCACCAGGCTGAAGTCTGCGAAAGGCCGAGTTCTTGTACACGGCAAGGAATTGACTGTCTCGGGTTCTCCTGGACACTTTCACGGACAGCGGCGATGTTTTCGGCTGATCTGGAGTCCCTTTGACGTACGGATGTTGTCTGATTGTTTACTGAACCGGTCGTCTCGAATTTGGTCACCAAACGTTGCAGAGTCGATTTTTAAGGGCCATTGCGTCTTCCGTAAAATGGGCGCAACGCGCGCAGCGTTTGCACTAGTGAACACTCATTTTGATAATAAAGTTTTATCATTTGTACATGCTGCGCAATAGTGTAACTTGTCATGGTGATTTGGCATCAGTGACTAAGTGATAAACAACAAATTAGACAGTTGCCGCCAAAATAACATGGCTGCCACAGGCTGCAAACATCGACCCGTCCTTATTGAAAAGCCCTATACAAGCTAGTGAGCCTGAACTTTGAAGAGCTAATAATGAAGGCCTAATAATGACTTGATTGTACTCGCATCGTCTTATCTCCGAATCAAAACGATACTCCAACCCTTGGTTAAGTTCCCCTCAGCCAATAACTTCGACTGCATAACTCCTGCTGCATCTAGTGTATTTTGTTCAACTTCAAATGCATCCTAATGTAACTTCTGCTACAACAGGTGCGTTCTTTCCAGAAACAATAAGATTCCTACCGAAGGCGGAGTCTGAAAAGGTTCACCACACCGAATATTATATTCCAATGACGTCATATCTGTAACTATGGGAATTTCCTGTCGGTATTTGTCATGGAGGTAAACGCGTAGAAAGGGCGATAAGATGCATTTACGAGATAGAGATCGCATGATCGAGGGCATTTAACGAACGCGGGCGGCAGCTTATGGAAATATGAATGTGGCGGGCGGACTGGGTATTTTTAATCTGCCGGTGAAGCTCACGCGCTACCCACGTCATTCGCTCAACCAGTGGCGCACTCTAATGAGAGCGAGTGAGTCGATGAATATCTGAGAAATCGGCAAAAATATGTTAAGTGCGCTCTTGTAACTTTCATGCCACGCTTTTGGAAGCAACGTTGTCCGAAAACTTGGAGTAAGACAAGAGTTCACTTGCTATATTTTTATGTAACCCCTGCCGATTGCCACCACAAAGCAGACGGTAGTAGGGTTCCTCGACGCCTAGTTTTCAAGCCACAAGCTTTCTTTTAATCGGAGTAGATTATGATATGATACCGAGGTAAAAGTGGATTGGTGGAGGGTAGCTTGACTAATATTTTAATCTTGTTATTTGTACATGTCTTTTGACAGGCCCAAAAAGGAAATCCATATGAAATAAAATTTCGGGCCCCTTAAGATACATGAAGGCAAAAAAACGAGCTGTACTGGAGCTCGGAGCTAGAGACCTTCAGTGGGGTAGATTCGCTTCAGGAGAGCGGGTAGATAGAAAGTGCTTTTCAGCAGAGTAGCTTTAACAGCGCTGCATATCCTAGAAAGCACTTTTATATATACGCAGAATAGAGGCTCTACAGTATTTTTTTGGCTAGTCTTTTTCTAACGTAATATTTACTTTTAGTGGTTGGCTTACTAATTTTTATTATTTCTGACGTTTCAATATAAAAGTTTTTCCTAAATACTGGAGAATCTCTGAATCTAGGGAAATTTTCCTAGACCTGGGGACCTTGGTTTTCCTACTTCTTTAGTTCCTAAACAAAATTTATCATTTATAATAAGTAATATTATAATCCGGATGACAACGTTGAAAACGGAACGCCAGTTTTCTAGGTTCAGGAGAATGAATACTATCTTTACAAATGCAATTAAGTAACGCAGATTAAATGCCCTGACCATGTTATCGTCTGAAATAGAATTTATAAATAATTTCTAAAAAAAACAAAGAAGTGAACTGTTCTCTAAGTCAGAGATACGTGAAATAAACTTTCATTTCATCCTCCGATATCATTGTGGATTGTGTAAGCGTAACCTACAAATTTTGAAATTAGGCGCACCCTATGTGAACTATCCTGAGCCTTCACTACGCTCAAGTTTTTTGTATTCTGCGACGTGTTGCCGGAAAAATCAGATCGTGGGGAAAACAAAAAACACTAACGCCGGAAAACTGACGCTCCAGAATATTTTTTATTCATTGCGCTCATCTGGAAAACAACTGAAATCGCATTCGTTGGAAAAAAGAACTTCACTGACGTTTGAGCTATTTCTACTTACTGGCTTTGTCAGAATATAAAATATAGAACACTTTTGAAATTTTAATTGGCAGTAACCGAACCTGCAATTCTTCTCTGTAAAACGGCAGCTAGCCAGATTCAGTTCAGTTGGTTAGAGCGTCCGATCGGCAATCGGAAGATGTGTGGTTCGAGTCCCGCACTCGGCTAACTTTTTCCTGATTTCAAAATACGAATTCTGTATCAGTGTCCACCTTGCGGGGAAATAAAGGCACCAAAAGAAGGCTCCGAAACCATTGATCTATGGAAAGCGCTTTCTGACAACAATAGAGACCTATGGAGCTTTTGGAAACTGTATCTGATATACATGTGATCAATGATATAGGGAACCACAATTAATGGTATTCATTATAGGGCTCAGCTTCCTATAGGTTTCCGTCTTATATGCATGAGAATCCCTTAATACTCCTTCCCTTGCTTTATTTCGTCCTCCTTCCTTATACCGGGAATAATTTCTCACGATTATGCAAGATGCCTTTTGTGGGCGTCTGTGAATGTGTGTCTAAGGCCTCGGATTTCATTGCTTGTGTTCGCTGGGCTGTATGTGAGATTCAGGGACGGATCGAGACGTTTTCGTTATATATTGTAAGCTGTAGCATAGGTGCACTATGGCTTCAGTAGATCATTGATTTGTTATTTGTGCCTATGCACAGAACAATAGTCTAGTGGCATTTTGACTTTGAAACTCCCCATTTTCAATCTTAACAGTTAGAGAGTTCAGCTTGTTGTCGGGTAATAGATAAGTCTAGAAGATCACCGCCTCTGTATTTCCAGGAGGTAGCTTTAAGCCACTTTGTCCCACCGACACAGTTATCCTATTGACTCCATATACTAGCAGCTTTTTTAGAGCGCCTTTATACTAAAACCAAATAATGACCACAACAATCGCCCCACGATGGGTCCTTGTGGAGCTCCCATCATCATATTCCCTTGACGACCTCCTACTATATTTTTTTTCATATTTACAGTAATCTTCTGAGTGCGGCTCTATCATAGAACCTAATCATGATGAAATCGCGTCATCATGTTCTCTTGGCAATCTCCTACCATAATTTTTGTCCATACTAACTAGTAGCTTTTTCAGAGCATCTTTATCCAAGAATCTGATAATGACCACAATAATAGCCCCACTATAGGTGCCAGTGGAGCTCCCATCATCATATTCTGCTGGCGATCTTCAACTATAATTTTTGTTCATATTTACTAGGAAGGCAGGGGTATCCAACGTTCGAGATACTACACGATGATAGAATGACTGTTTTATGTACAAACTCACAAACAACCTCCTATTTAAGGAACACAGCACAGAAGAAGTATATATTCACTGACCTGTAGAAAAGCAGTAACTGTACAGAATCAAATAAAACTCATTTAGGACGGTGATTGATGTGGAGTTGTAGAGAACCTTGCATTGCGCTAAGAGTAATAATAGCGCTATGAGAACGAGCTAAACGTTTCGTCCTTCCTCGATGTGCTCCATAAAGAAAGGCGGGAGTCTTTCAGGTCATACTTTTATCCTTGCGCTTCGTTTTTCATGCAGCGGTGCCTCGTTCTCGTGTACTCTCACGCAATGTTGATATATAGAAATACGAAGTGGAACCGACTTGTTCATTTTTATTCTGTGCACGTTTAGCATACGTTTATATTCTTCAAGATACTTCCATCTATAGATGAGGGGAGTATTCTGATCGCAGACGTTTTTGTATGTGAGATAAGTTCTTTGGATATGTTTATGATGTCCTGGTTCCGGAAAAACATGTTACTCTGCCTTTGCCAGATGTTACCTATGACAATCGTGCTTTCGTCTCCTCTACTACCACTTAGATCGAGTGACTTCGCCTTTGCTGCAACTCCGTACACAATACGTTATCATATTTTCTCTAGAATATCTGAAAGACGACACAGCTGAGCATTTTTCATTTTCCGTGTAGTTGACGGAGTTCGAGCGAAGATTAAAATCTACATTTCTGGTACTGAAACTCGACAGTTGGAGACTGAATGCGCTCTGAAAGCAATCTCTTTCTTTCCGGACAGCAAATTGTCTCTTTTAAGCTTTATCGCTGTCTCAAGATGTTCCTATACAGACGAAGCTAAACTCACTTTTTACTTAGTATTGTAATTGAAAACAAAACTAGAATATAGGATCACTTGTTTTATAAATCGTGTATGCTCTCCACTACATGTGCTGCTATAGACATGCATGTTTCGTCTTTAGCCTAGACTCGTTAGTATAGCTCGGCGGTAAACTATCTACAAATAACAAGAAATCTGTCTGTCTGTCTGCGTGATCTCAGTAACTTTTCCACCAAAAAAGATATCAAATCATCCTCAACTGAGTTTTTGTGTTTTTCGAGTTCTTAATAACTTTCAGGCGTAGTCAAAAGCATTTCCAGGGAGTTTCGAAAATGTATAGATTTAGAAAACTTCATTTTGACGTATGTCATATCTTCTTATGGTGCACAATGAGTGTAACAGAGGTTGCATAACTATATCCTTATGAACATAGTAAACATTTTGTGCGGACAGGACTAGAACCTGTGTCTCCAACATTCCGTATTCCTGCTTGCCATAGCCGATACATATGCTCGCTTCAATGGCCCAATACTGATGATGGCGTTTACGAGAATGTACCTTACAAGATAATTTGCCATGTCCTAGCAGGGCCTCTGTCTGGCTTGGAAGTAAGTAATAGATAATTCTAACCATGAATGTTTGTTGAGATGTACCAATGTACCAGGTCCAATAGCAGTATCACTAATTCCATCCTACCTCATAAAGCCAATACCCCTACACATAAAGTTCCTCTTCCTGGTAGTTCTCCCCACCTGCGGTTTTCTCTGCTGCTCGCAAGTCGAGGAATCTCCGACGAAGTTAACTCACTAATTATAAGATGAATATTCATTCAATTACTCGATAAAACGAAGGAGTTTCTCAAAGTAAGTTCTCAGCCCCTACTCTGTCAAACAATACACGTTGAAATATATTATAATGGCGCTCAAGGCTTTTGTTTCCCCAGAAGAACTATCAAGAGAACCCCAGGCTGTGCTGTTGGAAAACAATTTTGATTTTAATTTGCGCCACCGAATCTCAGAACAGTCGAATTCTCAGAGCCGTAGATGTTGTAGATACTTGGAGGGACTTTTAAAGGTTGAAGGTTTATTTATATTTTTATTTTATAGATGACCTCTCGCGAACACTGCCTATCCTCCAGAAGCGCGAATAAATTTACGATCGTTCTAAATCCGTCAGAGGTGTTTGCGAGCGACTACCCATTAAACACTTTATTTTCTTTATTGCCGCCTTTCTAAATCTCTTTCCAACCAAAATAGATAAATCGTTTCCGGCATACTGAAAAAATTGTCTTGGAGAGTCCGGGTTCTCTTTTTCAGAAGTGGGATAAGGACTGAAGTTACTCTAATTATGTCACTGTATAGTGCTTTAGAGGATTGGCGTCTAGCAAGTCCGTTTAGTTTCGATAAAATAATTCATTGAATCTCAAGAGATATTCATGAACTAAAGTGACTTTAGCATTGTCACGTTAACTTCATGAAATACCTAAGAGGTTACGATATATTTTAGGGGTGACAAGATATTTAGGAAGTCACTATTAGTATGAGAGCCAGTGATACTCGACCCTACGTCATCGCAGTTTTGAATAATCACACACGCTTTTATTATGTCTATAGGGCATTATGGAACCCCCAAGTCTGCCAGGAAAATCCCATACAAAAGTGCATTAATAAATTATTGAAAAATCAAAAAATCTGAAATTTAGCATACTGTCAGATTGGATAAGAAATTACATAGCAGCTAAGAAAAGATCACCCTGTATGTAAATAATTCAGAACATGCGAACAGTTGTCAAAACAGGTATCTTGAATGTCAAGATTGATCAAAATTTGGTTATGGAACAATCGAGATGGACATATTTGAATATATTGAAGCATCGAGCTGTGACAGCAGGTCAGAACTAGAAATCGTGGATATAAATGTTTGCATAGGATTTCCCTGGCTGACTCAGGGGTTCCATAATCTCATATACGCATACTGAATGCGTGTGAAATTCTTATTTAAATACGCTATGACGTAGGGTCGGGTGCCACTTGCTCTTAGACTATATGATGCAGCTTTTGCATGTGCATTTCTCACAGTAAAAATATTCAGTTCAGTATTCAAAGTGAGTATAGTCCTGATTCATTGAAATATGTAATACAAAAGTAAGCCCAGTCACTGAAACACAAACACCTCGAAAAACCTTCTAGTGAAAATCAATCTTCCGATTGAAAAGAGCTGACCAGGGGTGAAGGTCGAACAACGACGAGACAATCTCATCACGTTCAGGAAAGAGGCTCCAATTTTTCATTCTGACGATAGATCGGCCACTTGTCAGAGGAGTAGCTTTTTATAAGACAAGCCGGAAAAGTGGGGTAGTATAAAAGTATTATCCCTTCGCTCTTTCCTTTACACCTACTTTTTTTAGGATGCGGCGTGATGATTGAATTTTATGGCAGCCTCGGGAAAGCTGTAAGGGTAAGTATAGGCAGTTTAGTAGTAGTGACATTCAGAGCTGGGCAGAGTACCGTGTTAAGTAGTCAAAAGTGCAATTTCCTGAAGCGGACACCAGAACGAACACAAGTTGATAAATTACCAGTAAGTCACAGCCGACGAAGAATCATCGGTATAAGGGTCTGTTTGCCTCTAGAGAATCTATAAGTATAATTAATAAAAGCCATAGAAAGAATATACGTTTTAATTATCTTCAGTTGCCTTTGGAGGAACCGTGACAACCTTGCCTAACCAAGTCGCGTTACCCGGAATCAAAGGCGTTTTCGTGCTAGAGCTGAATAAGCAGCTCCACTTAAATTGTTTTCCGATGTGGCCTAATTATAGCGGCCATTCCGACACTTTCTAATAAAACTTCCTCAGACGCCTTTATATTCTCGCTAAATTGACAGCTGATGTCGATCTGAAATGAAACGAGCGACGCGTAGTAGCGAAGTCTGTAGACTTGAAAGGAAATAAGAGTTTCTGTTCAAAGAAAAGGGTAGGTGATTTACGAATAAGTGAAGGAATAAGGAAGGAGTTGAGGTTCGATAAAACCAACAGCATTTATTCATACGATGTAACGCCGCATTCCATCGTATCTTCAGGTACAATCGATTTTACTAGAAACATGGATTCTTATACATGTTTATACATGAATAAAAATGACTACTCGTATATGAAACTTTATATCTAACTTTATAGCTAACAGAAAATAAAGGAATTGACAGAGCTTCTCCTGTGCTGTCGTTTGGGGTGAGATTGATAATTGAGGGTGACATTGATTTCTAAGCTTCACTTTCATAAACTCAAATTTAGAACGCATGTTGCCTGAAAATAAGCAAAAAATTGTTTTCTGGGTGAGATACTTAACACGCCAGAAAATCGTTTTCTTTTTTCTGGAAAACGGAACCTCGTAGCGCTAATCTGAGCAGTCCATTGGATTCAGCTGAAACATCGGATCGAGTCCAAGAACAGGGAACAGTATTGCTTTTCACTTCGAGATAGGAGTCAAAAGTCGGCTTTCGAAAATCTTAAAAAACGAAAGGGGGACACCTCCGAAAAACTCAATTACCTCAGAAAAATCTTTTTCTGGGTAATTGAGGGGCTTTGATCACGAATCCTGCCTACGTTTTCAGCTCAGGCCTGAAGGGGGCCCCCTGATAGACATTTCTTCCTCAAAATGGAACTTCCCTGATGAGTTTCGTTTTTCTCATGATCGTATTCGCATTCAGCGCCAGAGTTTCATATACAAAAGTGTGGGGTGCTTGATTTTAACTGGTATACATATTTCAGAGGTACCTATTTATGAAGGTAGAGTTGGCAAAAATATCGTAAAAATCACCCTACTTTTATTCAAAATAAAATAAATTGATCGCTTTAATCTTATTTTGAGCGTATCTAATCAAGTTGAGTCAGTTGACAAAGTAATAAAATAACGTTTCACTTCTTAGTGCAGTTTGCTGTTAAAGCGTATTTTTCAAACTATGAATTATCTTCTTTAGAATTTCTGATCGTTTTCGACTGTAGTCAAACAATTTATTTTTTTCCAAATAAATCTCGCTGGAATACAAACAAGCAAAAATGTACAGAAAATCATCCACTAGGAAACCTCGTTTATTTCCGATTTCATTACAACGTGAAAGGCATCTAGTTATTCTAGTTGACACAATGTTCTTTAAAATGCGGCATTTTACCTGCTCAATCGATTAGAAAATTTAGATGGATTATCCTTCAAACCGAAATGTCAGAAAAATCTCCCTCGTTAGAGAAAAATTGCAACCTGCCGTATTCCTGACGTCGGGATATTTTTTCTTTCGGTAAAAAAATCGTGTGTGTCGGTGTTCCCTGCTGAGGACATCGATCACTATCAAACGTCATTCACGGTTAGAACGGAGGAATTTGTACGCATTTTCTTGCAACGTTAGGCAATTTCTCTTGTCCTGCGTTTGTCGTTCAGTTCAGATCGAGGCCAGATTTGGTACAACAATCTATGCAAACGACTAGCATGTTGCCAAGAAATATCATCATGATAATTGTAAATGCACTAACTGCCTTGTGCCTTCTGTAATGCTGTTGACATAAGTCAAACAGCTAGAGCATTCACAACAACATACAATGAACATATAAGCACGTTAAAAAATAAACATCCAGAAAGATTCAATTTTGCCAAACACTTACTAGATCTATAAAAATAAATTATCAGACCAAGAATAATTATGTGCTTTCATTCGTGTATATCTTCCTATATGCTCAAAGTTAAAATAACCTTAAAGTGACAATATTGTGTTTTTGGTCATATGTAGTAAATTTAAATAAATATATTCAATTCAGGCCTGGGAAAGTGAGAATACCAAAATATCAAATAGATGCTCTATTATTTTTAACGTAATCTTAGCACATAATGGAGAAAATCCAACTAGTCTGTTGACTGAAGCATTTCATGACCTTGGCGCAAATAATATGACTTCATTTTATTATTTATTATTGGTATAAATATTCTGTAATTTTGATGAGCTGTTATCAAAGCTACTGTTTGTTCCTTAACCTCAAAAATAACAACAAAAAAAGTATCAAAACTGTACCAATGTGACTTGTTTCTTACATTTATCCGCGTCATATAGTATTTTTCCTCATTCAAGTTTGAAAGGTGTTGTACAAATAAACAGAATATAGAAAATATATACCTGCAATTAAGCCAAGAGATATACGTCCACTATTTCCAATAGAAATTATTCACAACCTACATATAACTCATGTGACATCCTCACAATAGTCACAACCCCAACTTTTTAACAGCCTATTCATCCTGAGAGGTGGATGGTAAAAATTAAATCCAATAGAAACTAACAGGCTCAGAATCGTACACACGTGTACCGCTGAATTGCTGTTGACGAATATGGCGATGCTAAACAAGTAAATGAATTACTTGAAGGGAATCGCAAGATGTTCGTATTCTTGATTGAAGTAAACGGAGCTCCGTTGGAAAATATGATAACCTTACAAAAACATATAGGATACTTGTTAGAAAGCTTTGAAATCTTAGTTGTGAAGAAAAATTATATTTTTATTTGGAGTACCTATATTTCTTTAGAATGAGTACTGTATTCGAAAATATACTTTTCTTGGTTCAAATCAATAATTATTTTCTTATCAAGTAAGTTATCTTAGAGTAAGATCAAATGTTCTTGTGAGTATATCTTTACAAGAATATCTAAATTCCTGAATTGACAATTCCTTTTCATGTATGTAGATACTAACCTTAAAGTAGGCAACAAAAATAATCTAAGGATCCTCCATAATTATAGCAAAATATTTGATTTAAACTTAATGGAAACATTAGAGATCTAAGAATATCTGCGAAACACTAATTGCACTGTAGCAAATAAACAGACTGATCTTATGAACTCAATTTTTATCGATACACTACTTCAAGTTTCCATCTGTTTGCACTTCTGTATGTTAACTTACTCTTAAAATATCTTGAGTCACAGAATGTATTAAATTAATGAAATAACTTAGATACCAGAATACCTTAAAAGATAAAATATATTGTGAAATAAATAATAAATATCGATTGCTCTCTACAACTGGACCGCCAGGCTATACTGACGAGTCTAGGCTAAAGACGAAACATATATGTCTATAGCAGGTCTGGAGAACGTACACATAATATCAGTAAATTTTTTCGTTGTTCCAGACTATGGAGGTACTTGGTGAGGTCAGGCGCATCGACTTGACGTATTGATTATTTTTGGATTGTGTCTAGAAGCTTTAGGCTTTAGCTTCGCTACCCATGAGAGTGGTACTCCAGATATAGTCTGATCTGGGCCTTGAGAGGCACCAAACTCCCCAGTAGGTTTTTGATGTAGAATAGGAGCCTGGTCTTAGCAGAAAGAGAGCGGTTCTCGTATATTTTGCATCCTTGAAGGCTTGAATCCAACTTGACTAAAAACACCGAGGCTTTCCAGCTACAGCAAGGCCTCTTGTAGTCTGTTGTATTACGACAACAGCCTACAGATAGACGATGGAAAACGCCTCCCTGTGCAACAGATCAATACCGGCGTCCGGCGTGCCCGTCCAACAGGTAGCTGCCGTATCTGGGTGGGAGGGGGAAGCGTTGGAGGGAGTAGAGAGGACAGAGGCGTCTGGCGACCTCGTCGTCATGGGAGACGACGGGCGGCAACAGTGTACAGTGTACAGCCAACAAAAACTCGATCACATCCTGTCTCACAGGGATACATGCTGCCCTACTGATCACGATCCAGTAATTGGAATCGGGTTTCAAGGTCATTCAGTCTTGTCTAGTGGAGTGAGTCGCTCTATGCGGTATGGTATGCAATAGTCACTGAAGCGTGGGTCGTTCAATGAAATAATTTTCATTTCGTATTATTGCTTCATTAATATTTCCTTATTTCGCGCTGCCCATCGGTAACTTGCTAGTTATACTCTGCACTTAGACCGCCAGGCTATACTGACAAGTCTAGGTTAAAAATGAAACATGCATGTCTATAGCAGGTCTGATCATACACTTTTCGCACCATAAATTATTTTTCGTTCGTCTAACTATAAAATACCTAGATGTTCCTGTACACCAACCCACATAAATTCATAATAGGCAGCGTGATGTTCTCCAGAGGTAGATAACTCGATCGTGGCGAATTCCGACCTAACTCAGATCGACTGGCTGCCACTAGTCGCGTGTCCCTCGTCCTTTCCGTCCACTGGAAAAAATGTACAGCGACACTTTTGAAAAAAGGTGGAAGCGAGACGTAGAAGGAAGTAGGTCAACGTTCGCGGGGTTTTACTAGGGATTGAAATTGAAGTTGATCGTGATAGATTCAGAGGTTGCCAGATAATTTGCGATTAACCGGAATTTTACAAGACATCCGACTTATCATATTTATCGAGCTCGTTAGTACCATGACAAATCATTGTGAAAGAAATAAATGAGAAAGTAAAAAAATTATCAAAATTAACCATAATATTACTGAAATTAATATGAAGTTCTATTATAATAACAAAATTGGAAATCAATTGACCGTAATGGACAAATGAACTAAGGTAACAAACACCTACCTTATCCTTAAGACGCCTCAAGGAAACCTTGGCTAACTATAAATTGCGTTTCATCAGTAAAGCTTTTTTGAATTTCAAAGAAACCTCAAGGATTAACTAGAAGAATGACCTCAAAATAGATTCTATGATAACTAACACTAAGTACATAATTCATAGAGTCTACAATATTGGACTTAATTCCAAGGACTAGATTGCCTGCAAATTGAGATCCGTCTTCACTGAGCTAACAATACAAAACTTCTTTTTGTTGCTACGAAAGACTCTCCATGCTAAAAATATCCCAACAAGGCGGCTGAAAAATTCAAATCCTTACAATGAGGGGTGCATATAAAACGACTTTCTAAACAAGATTATGGAAAGACAGTCGTTTATTCTGTGTGGAAGGAAATCCTGGTCAAATATCCCAGGGATTATCTTTTATTTTCTAAGCAAGGAACGTTGAAAAATGTTCTCCGAAGGCAAGAAATAAATTGCTGTATAATTTACCCTTTCTGTCCTTGTAAAATATTTGGTAAGCTCTGTAATTAACCTTGTTTAAATATTAAGTGTATGCTCTCCACTATGCATTAGACCTGCTGTAGACATCCATCTATCGTCTTTAGCCTAGACTCGCCAGGATAGCCTGGCGGTCTTGCAGTAGAGAACAATCGAATCGTATATACGTAACCCATTCAAGGGTGTGATAGCAACGTCAACTCATCTACAAGTGTTGTCCTCTATGGGGACGCCCATTGGCAACTTAGGAAGTCAAAGGTCCTAACACCTGGACTATATATCAGTTTTCAGCTTCTGATGTGAATGAGCCAAGATGACGGTACATCGTAAATAGTGTTAACGAAGAACAAGGGATGTCGCTGTAAATCATTTCACCCTTGTTGACAGATGTCGTACGCGACATCTGTTGCCGCTTCAAGGCAGTCCAAGTTTAAGGACCTTTGACTCCGTAAGTTGCCAATGGGCGTCCCCATAGAGGGCGACACTTGGAGATGAGTTGTTTTTTAAATATAATGTCTATCCTGAAGTCATTCATTAATCACAAATGCAAAAGAAAAAGGACTGCAGGCAGACCAAGGAGAAGATGGGTCGGTACCTAGTAGCATGTTATGGTACATGCAAGGGCGTAATACCTGAAGTGAAAATGAAAGAGAAGATCCTTCAATCTGCTCAAATATTGTCTCTTAAATATTTCAAGTACGACATACATTATATGCCAACAAAATTCTCCAAAAAATCCGAAGTTCTACACCATGATACGTAAGCGAAATAAGATGGAAGAAGAAGTTTATTGGGGATGTAAAAGTTACGAGGCACATAACTTTATGGGCGATATTTTTATAACATACGTTTTACAGTCGTAAAATTCAACCGGTTCAGATTTTATCGAAGTATAATAGGTTTAAGCGGAAGGTTGAAAAGGACGTCTTATCTTTGGCATACATTATGTTGGAAATGTTTTGAGAAAATGAAATTGGATTGGAATAGATGATATCATTTTGTTGGATATATTTAGTTACATAGTACTGATGCTTGAGCTTAAGTTTATATTTTTGCTTGAAACTGATCTCGCAATGGGATTTTTTACATGTTTCACAATATTTTCAAAATAAATCATTTCTTTGGTTGGATATCTTTTAAAAAAACCGATCATTTGAATAATGCTGTGCTATGAGCGGGAGGAGAAATTAGGCCACGAAATCACGAAAACGTAAATTCAAATGTCGAACACAGAGTTTTCGCACGTAGTTTTCGCTTTTTTTTTGTATGTAGCTATCAAATAATCTATTTCACCTAACACAACATTTTATATTTTCTATGCTAATTTATTTCTATTCTTTTTTGACTGGCTAATGTCTAAAGACTGACTGACTCTTGTCACATCACAGAAATTGGAATGACTCAAAAATAAAAGCCTTATTTTCAGAAACCGATATTAAAAAAATATCTTCAGCATATGCTGATATTATACATTTATTTAGCCAAGCTTTGAACCTGAATGTGTTTATCAAACTCAACCCTCAATTTTTTTACTAAATAACTATGCTTAGTACCTGATTATCAGTTTTCACTTCAGAATTGTGTATTTAATCTACATTTCACTTAACCATGAGGTGGAAACAATACAAAGCCAATATTAGATACCCCAGTCAGATAAACCAGCATAAAAAAAAAGAAACTGTTACCTTGGACTACAATAAACTATGACTGAATCTGGGCCACAACTCCTTTCCCAATATTATTTATTCGTCGTACATGGCTATATATCTGGCGAGAGTTGCCGGAGTTGGCAGCCTTTCAAGCTACGGGACGAGCCACGCTCGCATTCTAAGGGGAGATGACGATTTTTTGTATGTATATATTATGGTCTGCCCGCTTCGGATGTATTCTTGCAGCCACAATGGCTTTTTTGTGGACGCTGCCACAGGTTATTCATGGAAGATATCATGTTCATTCAAGATTTTATATTCGATAGATGAAAGACAAATTCGCATTTAGAAAACTCGAATCAAAAACTTGATCAACTGCGGTCACTTGAGACAGTGCCAGTTTTGGATCAGTGAAGATCTTTGACCACGCTCACTGACAGACCCCGTGGACTTTGTTATTAATTTGTTTTGTTATATCCTTCACTTTGGAACGTATGCCAGTTCTTTCTTTTTTATATCTAACGTACGTTAACATCTTCTGCTTCTAATCTATATGGTTAAGTGTAGGAGTAGCAAAGCTAAACTTCGCCATTAGGCCTAACGTTAGCTTTATTACAATGTAAATTGTAATATAAATAAAGACGACTATTATTATTACTATTATTATTATTATTTGCTTGCTTAAGACGGTAGCCGATACACCAGTTGCGTACTTATATTTTTATGAGGCGGGTATCATTAAGAATTTTTCTTATAAAGCTGTACTTTCCACTATGTATATAGAAAGTAAAAAAGTAGATTCTGAACAAACGGTTGATCTTTTTACCTGAAGGCGATTGAGCATAGCACATAAATCAAAACGTTGTGAAACGAGAAAATTCGAAAGAATTGGAAACTGAAAATCATTAAATAAGAAAATCAATATACCCATTTAGTGGAGACGTCACAGAGAACATATAACACCGCGCACTGTCGTAAAGAAATTGTAGATTTTTTATTCGTTCTATTTTGATCCTTACGTACTCTGTCTATTAGGATAAAAAAATACTGGTTTGAAAGTTCCGTCAGAATTTAATTCATTTCTCTGTTATTTGAGTTAACAATAAAATATTATTATCCATATAAATAATGAATAAAATTAATATGTCTGGTAGCTCTGTGATTAGCATCTGGATTTGTTGACAAAATGCTGTGCGATATTGATCTCTTCTGTGGTCCGAGAAGCGCAGGTCTAGCATGGAAACTCGAACATACAAGTTTCAGTTGAGTTTAATGTCTTCACGTTGTATACGTACTTGGAAACCGATCTTTTACAGATTTTCCTAGATAAATTACTTGCAACATGCAATATCTATAGCTTTTGCGCTTCTTCTCCTTTTTGTCGCTCTGTCTCTGTCGCTCTGCTACGGATCGCGCGCTCTTTCTCTAGGGCCAGGCCATACTAGTTTAGAATTCCTATGATTGTCTGCACAAATTTAAAGTCTATTTTATCCTGCGCATGCGTCATATAATTCAAATATATACCATGAGTATGATCTCTATTTTTGATATAACACGTTTCCAATATTGTTTGTCTGTATATAGAAGTATTACTTAGCAATTTAACTATACAGATTCAGCACTTTAAGGTCTGAAATATGCGTCTAAAGTCGAGGAGAAAATAAAATTTGAATTAATGTATTTTAGTCATTTTGTAGACCGTAATCGAAGATCCAACAGCTCTTAAATTCCAGTTTTTCTAATGATAGTGGCCATTGTTGCCAGCTCTTACGTGTGACGTCACACTAAACGGGTCCATTCTTCCCTTCTTTTTTTTCGTAGACTCATGGGGTTAGAATTGACCATCTTTTCCTCCCCTATTCACGCCAATGCGATATACAAATTCGCGTTTTGAAAACTATTACAAAAAATATCTATCTATCATCCTGACAGGGACGAAACATTTGCTGTATACGGTTTTGGCCGATGTACAATAATACTAGCATGCTAATAGCTAAATGTACAATAATTTGTTGTTTTTGTTTCAGCGGTTCTAACTACAGATGACTGCATTTCAACTGAACAAGAACCTCGATTAATACTTAGTCACTTAAAGATACACACCAAAAGTTACGCAATTTTTTTTCTTCACTCCAATATTGCATCTTCAATCTGTGCCAACTCCCTGTACATCGTTGGCATCTGGCTTTCCCTGGCAGGACGAAAACAATCGCGACCCGCTTCTATTCAGACGGTGAGTTATCGTGCATGTTCTCAGTAATAAAACTTTCGAAGCGGGTACACGTCGAATAAAATAGCGCCAAAGTCGTTCTTGTTTTCACGGCCAGACTGTTCGATTCCAGCCGGGCCATATTCACTGAGCTGCAGACTCTCCGCAGAGCTGGATCAGAAAAAAATTGCTAGGAGCGAACGAGACTGGGTATACTCATGTATTTGAAGGCGCAGAAAACGAATATAACCAATAAAAAAGCATAATTTGCCAGCTGAGTCCATTTCTAGGAGTCAAGCCTCCCAAGGAGGGACCGAAGTGAGGCTAGACTCATGAGCAGTGCCCCTGATACGGTTGGGCATTGTGAACATTTGTAGCATAAAGACAATTAAGTGACCTCGACTTCGTTATTTTAAATTGTATACCCGTCTAGTTTGACCTTTTGGACTCAAAATAATTCTTAATCAATATTTGTATTACATGTCTCATGTCTAAAATCAATAGTTATTGAAATATAGCTACGCAATCATGTGTCATGATACATCAAGACAGACCAATATATCAAATACAACATTTTTCGCGATCACTATACTTGGCGTTAATAACAGGATTTTTCCGATTTCTTAAGAATAACATTTTCTCCATCATCACTACGGATAATGATATTTAAAAAAAAACAGCAAACTATTCCATTCTGTCCCCAAAACGCTTAAGTCCGGGCCTGCTTCTTCATGACTTTCCACATAACTCCCGTTCGATCTCAACAAGGTAGTGGATATTTCATCGCCTCCCTCCGGTTTCTGTCTGTGTGTATCGGATCATCGGGAAATAAATAATATGTTCTTTGACGAACAGTATTTTTTCAGTACACCATGATTAATTGATTCAGTTCGGACGACAAGGAAGCAAGTTTAATTGTCCATGCGTACACGAATACACGTTACAAGATATGGGAATAAACTAGTAGAACAGAAAATTGCTTCAGATTTCCACAAAAGTTTTTTCTTCCAATAACAGATATTTAACAATTGATGTTATAATTAGGTTTCACCTCTATGTTTCGTATACTGAGAATGACGCTGTACATCCCACACAATGTAAAAAGGAAAATGATCATTTTGAGGAATTTAAAGAATATTAAAAAATGTGTTGCTTAGTAATGTCATAAATCCCATAAATTTCAGGTTTTTTCAGTAATTAGATACCTACTGAATCTCAAATATTCTTCCCAGATGAAAACTCATCAAGTCACCCTGAAATATGAGTAACCAAAGCGTAATTATTTCACCGAATTATCTTTTATGCACAGTTTAGTCGGTTACTTTTCAGTATTCATGGCGTCTTTAAATATTTTATCGCAACGTAACAAAAGAACCGCTGTCAACGCGGTGCCGAAATGATTGTCGTCTGTGGTCTGGCAGACTCATTCCCACCCCTAAAAATAATTATATCAGATGAATGCTAAGCAGCTTTGTAATAAAGACGAGCCTTACCTTACGGTAGTAATAATCTGTAATGGTTATCTTTCAGAACAGAGGCGTAACTAAAAACAGACTTCGCAATACACGATGTTTCATACAAATTTAAACCTTTTTTTTTCATCAATACTCATCTCCAAGCGTTGCACACTATGGCGATATAAATAGTGCTTACGAGGAACAAGAGATGTCGCTGTAAATCTGTTCACCCTTGTTGACAGATATCGTAAGTTGCCGATGGGAAGCGACATAGTGAGCGACGCTTGGAGATGAGTGTTGCTATCACACCCTAGACTGGGTTGTTCATATACCAGGTGATCCATTTAACATGAGACCGCCGTATAGCGCGAACACGAGTTTTTTGATGAAAACGTTCAGATGAAAGTTATTGGGTGCAGTGGGGGAGAGTTAATGGATGACTATTACAGATTACTGCTTATTTCTTGTGTAGTTGTATCATTTTATTGGAGATTGTGGCCGGGATTTAAAGCTGCTAAACCATTTGAACTAAATTTTGAAAATATTGTACCTAAATAAAGGAAAACTGCGAACTTTTTGTATTTTTTTTAATTTAAATACAAATATCAAACTTACAGTACATTTCAACGTACTTGCATTATTTTAAAATCACATCAAACAGATAATTTCCATTACTTCTGGTGATGACTGATGATAGATTTCCGAGGGCGACAATTTGAAAAAATTGTCATGCTTACATCCGAATCGTGCAATTACAATAATATCTTCAGCCGTTGTGGAATTTTCCTCAACAAGAGAATTATCTCTGAGACATTTACCATTTCATTTATGAAAATATACAAAAATACTATTTCAATCGTACAAAAAGTAGGGTTATGTGGAAACTTGTAAACAGTGTCAATCAACGTGTCGGTAGACAAAGGAGCTGAACATAGTAAATGTTTGACATTGGTTGCGTCTCTCACCGCCGCCTTTGACTTTTGGCAAACATCCCCTACAGCAAATTGCCGCTGAGGAGGGTTAAGATTTAGTAAGGGCGATATTGGTCGCCATACCCGGACACTCTGCGGCAATAATGGCTCCCTTAAGGGCATTGGGGCGGGCAGGCAGACATTACGCCCCTAGCTACGGCAATAGATTTTTCTTTTAGGAGAACATTGGGTTAGAAGGGATGAGGCAGTTATCGGGAGAGCAATTTGCAATGTGGCTAGACATTAATTTTTTAAACGATGTCACGTTCATAAATTATGAAGCAGATCCAATGGATCTATTTATGTGAATGAATGTCTTCGAAAAATTTATAGCAATATAACTGCGATTGAGGGCTCTCTATGGCAACATCATTTCAGGGTTGCATCGTCATTAGCGTCATTTATCACTCATACTAATCACTGTGATATTTACCTAAAAATACTGTACGCCTTTTACGTGTAGTGAGTAAATTGGCAGTACAAAACTTTGTGGGGTGTGGTTTACACTATTACAACATGGGCTTTGGGTCACTGAGCTTCTGCGACGAACTACGATTTCATGCTGTACAACCGAAGAGATTAGAGGAAATAAGCAGCAAGCTCGCTTCGCTTGCGACGCGTGCATTTCTGTGCGACAAGACATTGTATTAAAAAATGGTGAATGTGTACACATTTCTGAACACAGACCTTCACCATATTATAAAAACCATATGGTGACGAACTACTCCCAGTTGGGTTTCGTGCATTACAACCGAGAAGATATTAGAGAGTATGATCAGCAAGCTCGCTTCGCTTCTGACGCGTGCATTTCTGTGCGGCAAAACATTGTATAAAAAAGGTGAATGTGTACGCATTGTTAATAAAGACCTTGACCATATTATTAAAACCTGCAACGACGAACTACCCCCAATAGGTTTTCGTGCATTACAACCGAGGAGATATTAGAGAGAATAAACAGCAAGCGCGCTTCGCTACTGACGCGTGCATTTATGTGCGGCAAAAGATTGTATAAAAAAGGTGAATGTGTACGCATTGTTAATAAAGACCTTCACCATATTATTAAAACCTGCAACGACGAACTACTCCCAATAGGTTTTCGTGCATTACAACCGAGGAGATATTAGATAGAATAAACAGCAAGTTCGCTTCGCTTCTGACGCGTGCATTTCTGTTCGGCAAAACATTGTATAAAATGGTGAATGTGTACACATCAGTGAATAAAGACCTTCACCATATTATTAAAACCATACAGCGACGAACTACTCCCAATCGGTTTTCGTGCATACAACCACCGAGAATATATTAGAGAGAACAAGCAGTAAGCTCGCTTCGCTTGTGACCCATGCATTTCTGTTCGGCAAAACATTGTATTAAAAAAGGTGAATGTGTACACGTTTTAATATAGACCTTAACCATATTTTCAAAACCATAAAGTGACGAATTACTCCCAATAGGTTTTCGTGCATTACAGCCGAGGAGATATTAGATAGAACAAGCAGCTCGCTTCGCTTCTGACGCGTTCATTTCTGTTCGGCAAACATTGCATAAGAATGGTGAATGTGCAAACATTTTTTATACAGACCTTCACCTTATTATTAAAACCATACAGCGACGAACTACTCCCAATAGGTTTTCGTGCATTACAACCGAGGAGATATTAAAGAGAACAAGCAGTAAGCTCGCTTTGGTCGGCTCTTATTTTTAGAAAAGAATTGATTAACTGTGTGACGCGGTGTGCTCGTTCGTTCTTCGCTCCTGTTCTCCCATCCAACGGTCTCGCTGGAATACAAATTGTCCTGGTAGGACTGCACCAGCCGTCAATTAGAGGACACCCGACGAATACGTGGGAACAGTTTAGAACATTTCTAGTTTTAGTGGGAAAGGCCTATGGATATATATTCAAAGTATAATAAAATCCATTTGTCGATTTTGAAAACGGAAGTTTGTGGTAAGTTTCTCAGATGCTATTCCATTACCCTTTGTCAAATTTTCGTATCGCCACTCTTGGCCAGACCTACAGGTAGGGGAGAGCGTTGCCACGTTTTGAAGTGAACGATTTCCCTCTGCTCATCCGAGCCGCAGCGATCGACGAGTGCGTAAAAAATGTAGATATCTCACATGTAACAATATCTAAAGTCATTTTTAACTTCATCACAGTATCGCTTAGTGTGTTCTTTATTAATAAAATGAAGGGGATGCAATGAGGTACGACCTTTGATTTAAGAGCCGCCACTGAAAATGCCAGGAGCATGTGAATAACATTTAATCAACCCTGATCTAAGCTAGCGAAATGAAATAATATACATAGTTATGCGGCAAAATGAGAAGTCTGTTAGCAATACGACAGCCCCATAATACACATGTGAAATTATGCCTAATGTCAGCCATTTGACCTGGCTTGATTGCGATCACACTTCCAGATTACGGGAAATGCGCCTTTTAATACGCATGTCTCCGTGTTCAAGGCCACAGTTCGCCCCTCGAATATTCTCTGATAACAGCTTATCTTTACATAAAATTTCTTGGGTAGTAATTTCAGGGAAGGAATATTGGTTCTAAACTTTATCTGGGAATTTAATTTTCTGTGAACTAGTTGTAGAAGTGGGAGTCATATTGGAATGAGTTAATTGGTTTGTAATGCAATTACGGTGTTAAACAAAAATGAAGGTGGACGTCCTAGAAGCTCGATGTCAGTAGACATTTGACCATTTGCGAGAGGTTATCTATAAAAAAATATCAAATATACGCCACTTAAGACCAGTATCAAAAAGGTGGTGTTGTTGTGTTGAACCTCCTTTTCCTTTATTCATGCAGATTTATTTAAGCCAGCACTTTAAGAGATCCTTTCTTTTTCCATTTAATTAACCGCCATATCTGTATCTACTTTAATTTCAAAAGCAGCATCCTTTGGAGTGAAATATGTATAAGAAAGCTGTTTTTCGCTCCGATAAAGCGTTTTTTGCTCCCCCGAATTTTCCCGCTAACAAAGACTACGTCGACGACAGGGTATAAAAATATATATCTCCTGATCTGGCTAAGGTATTTCTTTTGTTTTCTCGTATCGCATTACCTTTTATTCTGCGTCTGGTTGAAAAATATACGTGGCTCCTGTTATATTATATTTGTATTTGAATTGAAAAAATCATACAAAATATATTCTCAGAACCCCCGGTTATTAGCTGAATGATAAAGATGTTGACCTTAGTTTTTGAAGCATTTATGCATTCTTAATATCTTGACCAATCAATATTTTACATTATGTAGTTGCATTGTAGTTTTACCCTTGTTGCCTACAGCACACATCTTAGCAGTGTTAAACATTCCACTGTACAGTTTCCCTGCTGCTGAACTCTATTGGTTCTAACTTAGGCTTCCCAAAGAACTGTTTTCTCTTGTGATCTCCGTTACGAAGCCTTTATTCAGGTGCTGCTACAGGACACAATGTCCTGTGTGGAGTCTAGTGACTATACGAAAGCTGATTCCTGTTTAAAGACATTCCTTAGCTATGAATTGTTTCTCATGTCTACATTTATTCATCAAGTTCCAGTATTCCTTGTATTGACTCACCCATTCCATGACCTGGTTCTTAAATGGGTTGCTTCTGGGGTAATGAATGAGAAAAGTGTTCCCTTTCTTGCAAGCTCACCTGCCTCTTCGTTGCCAATAATTCTAATATGATCAAATATATATATGAAAACAGATTATATATTTTGAATGAAACAGGTTGTTATCTGATTTTTGCCACACCAGCGCTGGTCCTACCCTGCCTGACGTATTTAATTGCATACAAAGCGGTTATAAGCGAAGAGCCCATTTCCGACGTATCTTTGCAGCGTTTTGTTTTGCAGCAAAAAAACAATGTTTCATCCACTCAACAGGTGGTTTGGCTCTCACAAAGGGCCTCGCTACGCCATCGCCAGCCAGGTATATAAAATTAATTATTTATATTTATGAAACCACCTCCCCGGTTGGAAAGTGAAGGGTCGGAGGTTGTTTCTGTAATCGAAATAGATGGTTTGCGGAGAAAATTATGCTCGGGGATTTGTTCAGAAGTGTCTGCAGAGAAAAAACTGATTCTAGTGAATTCGTATAGTAAGAAAAATGAAAGCATTTTTTTATGAATAACCTCTCACAAAAAATCCCCAATTGCATTCCAAAAGCGCTGCGTAAGGATGAACGTCTATTCGCATTGACCTTAAGATTCTGTAAATTTTAAGTATCGGGGAACAAACTTTTCAGTTGTATATTTCTTAATGCTGAGGTTCTCTGAAAGAATGACGTTTGGAAGAAGCTCCTTCGAGGTGTTGAAAGCTCAACCTGGTGAGGATGCGTCCGTTGGGCCTCTCTAGTGTTTGTTGTACTGATAATTCTCGACGTTGTTATGGAACATGTAATAGAGACATATTAGCCACTTTTTTTATATGTTCCAGATTGTGGAGGTCCTTTTCAAGGATAGGCGCGTTCTCCAGACAAACTGCTCTTTTCCGGACTGGCTCTGCAAGCTTTAGAGTTTGCTTTGCAGCTACTGCAGAGATGGTCTGATTCAAACCTTGTAATATAGTAGAGGCTGCAAAGGCACATGTTATTGTCGATATTACTCCTTAGAAGGATGATGAAAAATTGCTTGATTCATGGGTCATCCCCCCCTCGCTATGGTAGAATCTACAGAATATAGAATGATTATCTGAACAAAGCCTTGTAGAGGGCAGATATTTTTTCAATAAATATTATGTTTTCAGCAGCATACCTTCAACACCACCATTTCCCAGAGTATTTCCCTATATAAACGTGGGCGTGAAAGCGAAACACCCACCTCTGACAGGGTGCGGAGAGAGGCGAGGGGGCGTTTATTGAAATTAAACGGGCCGGAAAACGCACTGCGAAATGGAATTTTAACCCCGATGTGTCCACGAAGGCAACAGGCTCGATGTACACAGTATGCCACGCGCTGTTCTGCACAACGTCGAATGCAAACGAGCGTGTGGGTGTGGCTGACTCGTTCTGAATATGGTTCGATACATTGGAATTGGATTACGCTCATTCTGGGAACTTTAAAAATATCTAGGATATCATCGAACATCAAAAACCAACGACGAACAATACCGGATCCATGACCAGTGGCGCTGCTCTTTAAGATTTTGCGCCTCTCAATTTTGTAACTGGGGACTATGGCGTTGATGGCATGTCCATAATTTGCACCCCCATTGTAAATATCCCCTCTTCCTAAACCTCGTGGACACTCATTTTCGGGAAGCGCAAAAAAACTTATCTACTCGCTCCTAATACTTTTGCATAAGTTGTTCGTTCTATTGCACCGACGCTTCTGTACTTCGAGATACGAACTACACGCGCAGTTTGCAATTCGGAAGAATAGCTTTCGAGAGATTCCGCTTTACATCATCCGCGCTCTGCAACGAGTGGACAAGTGCCCAGTTAGCTCAGTTGGCTAGAGCGTCCGACTGGCAATCGGAAGGTGTGTGGTTCGAATCTCGCACTGGGACAGTTTCCAAAAAGCGAATTGTGTATATAAAAATATATATTCATAATGTTTGAACCAGGTGTTTATTTTTTGTTTTTGGTCAGAGCCGTGACTCTTTGAGTCTTTATAAAAAACCGCCACTGCTCTAGAATTCCATGTAAGCTCTCGAAACCGAGTACAATGTTTTCATTACATCCCAGCAAGCTACACCGTTTTCAGAATGAGATGTTTGTGCATCTCCAGCGTTGTCTATTTTTCTGTAACTTTCTCGTGAAGTAAATAACTTCGAAGTGGAGGTAATCGAATCTCCTTACCTGCGACGTAGAGAATAACAGCCAGAACATCCCTCAGTGCTGCGGTCTTTTTCATTTTATCCTGGAACAAACAGATCAAATATTTAGTGTGCAACATAAAGAAAACAGGTAAATTTATTTGCTGGGGCTGTGTTTACGTTTATGATACAGTTTTAAGCCAATTAAAGATATTATAAAACCTATTTTTTCCAATGAATTGTATAACGTGTACTTATCGATCCCGTAGTACGAGCTAGGCCAAACAATGATATACGCTTGGCGTAAAAAGTGGCCTTGTCCGACTGAAATATGGTTTCATAATTTCAAAACTCTTCTCAATTTTCTTAGACTTTGAAATCCATTTTGCTAGGCAATCAAACATTCAGATACCACTGATATCATATCCCTTCCAGTAGGTAATATTTTAATCAATCCATTGCGATGTACAATGTGATAACAAGTCAGAACATCTACAATCTATAAACATTCCAGATAAATGTCTATACAAGACGAAGAAAATCAGCCATGGAACCCATTTATACCATTATAGTAAAAACCACAGCATCGAACATAATAAAACAGATAAAGTCAACCCAATTTAAATCCCCTTTTTGTGCGACCCTATCAGGAGGAAAGTTTAAAAGAGCGAAGTCGTACAAACCTAACACGGCACTTTTTTGCCGCTTTTGTCGCTCCAGAATGGAGAAACACCATCATGTTGGACGACTTTATCTTACTACTCACGTTCTTGCCGAGAAGTATACGATGGGACGTGGTTAGACGGCTTTTTGACGCTATTTGCTTGATGAAGGAAGAAAATAGTGCGAGAGGGTTATCTGAAAGACTGGAAAATGTTCATAGAGGATTCAGTACTTTTAAACAAGACCGCCTCAGAATACACTTTTTTGTGCAACGTGACTGCCTACTGTATCTATTCAGATTCCTTCTATTAAGTCAAAATGAAGATCACTCTAACCTCATTTATTATCTATTCCTCACTTGACTGTAACTTAGTTTGGTTGAGCATCTTCCAAAGAAACCTCAAGAATTTTCTACAGACCGATAGATGGATCATAATTTTTTTCTAGAACATAATGTACAATCTCCACATTTCAATTTTAAAGTTCTGCTTCTTTGGGACTGAATCTATTGAATCCAGATTCGTCCCATACCCCTTCATATCAGTAAATCTAACTGAGATTTACCTCTCCTCGTATACTATATAAAAACAATATTTATTTCCAGAACCGTTCTAACGAAGATTAATTGTGCTAGTAGGTGATACAGATAAAATATCTACACACTGATAATGATAACAGACATGGAATGAGCAGTTGTACAAGGCCTCCCAACTAACATGTAATCCAAATCCTTGACACTACGTTTCTACTGTGAGATGGACGAAAAAGATTTGTAGTTTTCGAAAATCTGTTCAGTAGCGGTGCAGATATAAAAACGGGTTACACTATACTCGACTGTTTGATAAGAGGTAATACTAACTTTTAATTTTAAGCAAACCATCTTCATTTTAAAAAAAATTGCTCCCGATGTAGTCGTAGCTTGCGGAAAGGCTCCTACGTGGTTTCATTGACATCCAGGAGAAGTAAGATGAAAGGATAAATAAAATTTCAGATAGGACTACAATGTTGAAAACTTCGAAACAAGTTTGACTCCGATTTCAATTTGTTAGACTGTACAGTATGTTAATTTTGTTCAACAGCTGGAAATACTATCTTGATCCCTGACACTTAATTTTCAAAAATCCCTGGAATAATCAGAAATGGATGATGATCACCGATACATTTTGCTCGTCTTGTATAGACATCGCATGTCTACCGAGATGGAAAGGAAAGCTAAAAGCTTATCAGAGCAGGATACACCGCATGCAATTAAGCTTATGGATCCTATTAATCAGCGTCGTGTCGCTGTCTACTGATCGATGAAATGACTGTACACAATTCCTCCAAGATCCGACAGATCGATCAATGTTTCTTAAGCTTTTGTTTAGCAACCAATCCTGGAACACATATTTTTCTCAGACTAAGTCCTTAGCACCAAAATATGGGATATTCAGTTTTTCATTAAAACTTCATCATATTAGTTTTACAGCTCCCAACTATTATTTATGTTATATTTTTTATTAGCCTCTTGACGACAAAATTTACTCTGTGAATCCCAAATTTAGTAACACTGTCTACGCCTGGAAAACCTTGGTATATTCTCCGAGGGTATGTCTTGGACTGATTCCTATATCAAAAACATCTAATGAAAAAGTGTGTTTATTTAAATTCGCAATCCCGTGTCTGAATATTCAGTAGTTTTTAATTATTCTCTATGTACCGTGTCGCAAGACACTTAGCATTTAAACTGGTTACTGTCGCTAGCGTCAGCTACATCAAAGCTCCGTAAGCATGTTCAATTTTATATGTTAAATAACTACATATTACTTTGTACCTTGTTGGGCATATTTCTGTATACATTTAATCTGTGTAGCCTTCTGAGGATTTAAATCAAGTTCAATCAATTTTTGTGCGATGAGAACAAATGCAGCTTGAAAGTTGTAGACAATGTTGATGTTTCAGTATTGTCTTGAGAAGTTTGGATTCTTGTTTCGCCTGAAGACGATTGAAGATACCACATCAACCGAAACATACAAGGATAATTCTCTAACGTAAAAATTCTCTAAACCAATTACTCTTAAAAAGGCGCGTTCGAAGTGCTGAATGGCTCTTGGTGTTTTTTTCTGGATTGAATCCAGAAGCTTCAGAATGCAACCTTAAATATGCGACCTTAATTCCAAATTTATAGTTTCATATAATTTTTGAAGAGGGGTTGCGTTGAATATAACTTTTATCGACTGTCTTACTTGGATATGATCGCTTTTGACTCAGAAGCAGCCTAATGAAAGATGATGATTGATATCCTCCCATCTCTACAGGTGGCAGTGTACCTGTTTAAGACTGGTGCTCGTTGAACTGAATTATATCTATAGATCCCATTGAACAATGAAAGTGTATGTACTCTAGTATAGAGAAGCTAGAGAAGCTTAACAGAATCAGGAATAGCATCTCTTGATAGAATGAAAGACGCACAGGACTAAGTATCATATCCTCTAGTTAGGTGCGCGGTTAGGGTACGTTTCAGAGATATGTGGTCTGTTTTTTCATGCTCTGATTTGAGTGTTTTAATCCCCTTACTATCCTTATTGATAGGATGTTTATTAAACACTCCGAATTATACTGAATATTGAGATCGATCCGATTGCATTATCGGTTTAACGTTCACCATTCCAGTTTAATTGCCAGTCAAAACTGATTAAAGCTGCAAACAAACGTGATGGTTTCGATCCTGGCAGGACTATTTTCATATTTCATAACCACTGTATTATTTATACAGTGGGGTGCGAATACGAAGGGAATAGATTAAACTCAGGATAGAGAATCATAATTAACTTAATCTCCACTGTCCGAGTACGAGTATAAACTGTGTGAGCGAGGTCGACAGTGCCTTCTTGAAAGAAATCAATAACTCGGTATTATTCATTTGACTGACGTCCGAACTTACCGAAAGCTGGAGCTTCTCGAGTCAAGGATCATTCCTCTCAAAGGCAGATAATTTATCGTGCTCCAAAAGCGCTGTGAGAAGATTCACATTAACCTCAAAACTCTATGAATTATAACCATCGGGGAACAAACTCCCCGGCAGCTCATTCCGCAACATTCCACTGATACCTTTCACCTTATACCCCCATATTATGTCTGAACGCCACTGTTGGGGCATGTAATTCAACACCCTTTTATCCTGGATGACGCAGTCTTCACAACCTGGCAGTGAAGCTGGAAAATTCTTCATATTGGGATCAATTAGACGGTGAAATAGACAGAGAGACAGCTACGCAGGCTGTGGTGGAAATACTATCCAAGCACGAAAGCAAACAATGTGCCAAGTACTTTGATAGGACGCGATGTCGCGTTTTACGATTATTTTACTCATGCCGGGGTCGATAGCATGCTATGATGTTGACGTAGTTGAAAGGATAGATGTATTGATAACGCTGTTTTTACGTGAAAGGTGATTTGAAGGTCGACGTTATGGATTCCTCATGTAGACAGAAAGACATTGACATGCCAGCAAACAATAACAAACTTGTAGCCTTGGTGCTTCCCACGTAGTAAAATATTTACATTTTGAAATATAAATGCGTTGAAGCGGGATAAACTTAACTATACTATCCTAGACTCCTAGGAATAAACCCTTTTAAAGGTATATTTTCGATTTTATTGAATGGAAAAAAGGATTAATTAAATTTGACAGCTGCCAATACCGAATTTTATTTCTTTTAACTAATATATTTAAATATCGAGTTTCACCGCATACGAAATCTATCATTCCGGCAGTTGGAAGCTAGTTGCTACATAGGTTCTACTGAATTATCTACTCTGGCTCTGTCTGAAACAAGGTGGCAGTTGTTTTGGGCTTGGAAATCAATACAAATTTTAACGTTTTTGATATAATTTAATTAATTATTTCCTATTTAAATCAATTACATTTTTAGAGTATGACATTTTGTATTTGTTTAGCGGAAACACATCTTTCCTTGCCTTTATCGACGGTCCCTCCCCCGAATGGTACGTTTTTCATTATATTCTCGCCCACATATTCATTCATACATATGTGGTTTAATTTAGCGGAAAATCCAATGCCATTTAAATATAAATCGAAACGCGTCACTGATAGAAAAAGAGTTTTACTTGTGAAACTGTGTATGTTACACAACTTTTTATTTACATTATGGAAGAGTTTCACAAGTAAGATCATCCACAATCTACACACTGCAATAAGTTTTACAAGTTACATTACATGCTTTTACTTCACGACTGCTCAGGTATGAAAAACTAAATATGCGACGTCCATGGTCTCTGAACGAGGCTTTCTTCTAATTCAACCACCTGAACTATCAGTATCAAGCTCACCGCCTCTCATAAATTGGGTGGAGCAAAGCGCAAAATGACTATGCCATTATTTTGCCATAAAGATTTTTGTGGGCGCTTAAACTTGGGCGTAATCGACGGATGCTGCTACCAGTGACATACGGTGCAGTTATTTCCCGTTTTTAAAACATTTTTATACTTGATAATGCAGAAGTCAAATTAAACTCTGGGCCAATAAATGAGGAAGATAAGCGCTTTCAAACTCATCTGCCTTTCAATTGTCAATAATTCCTGAGTGCCATGGTATCCCCTCCAAATTTGCCTTGTTGTGTTCCGCCAATTTGCTCAGTTCTCGTTAACATGACCAAACAAGACACTTAGTGCAGACATCATCTTGCAGCCTTACAACGTCTTGAATGTTTCCAGACTATCAGTGAATATGGCGATCGTTTTGTTTGTATACACTAGATAATTGTTTATCCTTGCGCAGTGCAAGATGGCATACAACTTTGCCTGAAACACAGATGTACAGGGTCCAGCAGGGAGGTATGGTGTTCTTGAACACACTGTTATGCGCGGCAGTGTCGAGCGATTTTTTTCAGGATGGTGGATGTCTTCTGATACCTGCATGCCATTTCAGTAGCTATGGAGCCGTGGACTGTGGCACATCGCGTATTTATTTACAACACTTTTATTGAGACTGGTCGTTCTGTGATGCTCACACAGCGACGATTTCGAAATCATTTTAACCTTGGTCGGCATGGTCGCGATCCAAAACGCGATCCCATTATGAATTGGGTGAACAAATTTCAGACAACGGGATCGTTGAGACCTGGGACTGCACGGGGAAGAGAACGGACTGTACGAACCCCGGAAAACACCGAAACGGGTCGACAAGTGGTGGAAAACAGCTCTCGCCGTTCAGTGGTACGTCACGCTTGCGCTCTTAGAATATCAGACAGGTCAGTTCGCAGAACCTTACACTTGGACCTTTATTTACAGCCATATAAGATTATGGTTGTGCAAAAATTGCTACAAAATGACTTTGTGAGGCTGCATAGATTCGCAAAAAGGATCTTGAATCTGGACGACAACATCGTTTTGTTCACGAGTGATGAGGCTAATTTTCATTTTTATCCGGGATAGTAAATAAACAGAATTTTCCATACTGGGCATCCTATAACCCAAGAGAACTGCACGAGCAACTCCTGAACTCCGAAAGAGTTGCATTATTGGGCCATATTTTTTTGGTGAAAACGGACGAACAATATCTGTGAATACAGATTGCTACCTCGCCATGTTGCGTGATTATTTTCTGCCAGAAATACCATCGATTTCTGCTCCTATTCTCTGTTAAGGCTTTGATGTATCTGTGTACTAAGTTAGATAGGCACTCATAGTTTGCCTTTTGTTTCCCAGTTCTATCAAAGACATTGGAATAGTTACCTAAAAAACTATGATGTCATTATGCCAGAATGATGTAGGCCAGGACGTAGGAACAATGTTCGAACTCAGGGCAATCCACATGTCTCTCCTTATAAGAACATATGTAATGTAAACATATAATTTACCTTCATCCTGTTTTGTATGTCAACATATCCAACGTCCAAACAGGTGTACTAGATTAATGGGTGAATCTGAATTAACTATATTATACGCTTGTGCTGTGGATCATAATCGATTGGCGACAGCCCGAAGGAAGGGCGAGCAACAAGTCCGTCAACTGCTGTCGGTCTTTATGCAGACACGTGCAGAGAGACGGATTTCGGTTAGCAAGGGAAATCTTAATGGCGATAAGCCAGTCCTGTTCTTGATAGGTGTAACGACCCATTTGATTGTGATTTATTGTAATAGATTGGCTGGCTGCCGGCGACAGCTTAGATGTAGCAGTTCAGGGGAAGGTGAGCTCATATTCAATGGAAAAGGTAATGCTAGGTTCGATTGGGAGGTTCACTCACCAACTGTATTGCATTTGAACATATATTATGTGGAAAAATGGATAGGGCTTTTTCTAAACATACATGATCAATATGTGATACTGGATCCTTTAACCCAGCGACTATAAACACTAAACAAAGCTTCATATATACTGATACCGATTCACCTTTGTATTGTATTTTGTACCTGAGGTTATAACGGAAGTAACAGACAAGAAATGACATAAGGGAGGTTTGAATGACTTTTTGATACTGATACAAGTGTATAAAGTGAACAAACAGCAATCCCTATTCAAAAATATCCATCTAGACAATATAGGGAAGAGGCTACGATAAATATAAAGTCTTGTTATCTTGGATTGTAAGCAAAATCGTAGCCAGGGTAGGGCAAGTAGGGCTCTCGATCCCAGCGCAATGTGCATCCAATGCAAAATCATGGGCTGAATGGACGGGAATTGTTTCGGTAGCTGTGTTTTTGCTCTACACATTTTTTGTGCAGAACGATTTCAGTGAAGTTATTAGAAAAATAGATGATGAAATAGATATAGGAATTTAGTAAAGATAGTGGTGACAAAAAAGTATAAGACGCAGGGTGAAGTGGTATACTGTATAAACCCTCATTTCAGGAGCAAAAGGAACAGACACCAAGATAGGATGAGAATAGGGTACGAGATATGGCTGAAGGAGCTGCAACAAACTCGCAAATATATAATACAAAAAAGGAAATACGAGATATAGTATACAAATATGAGTGAAAATAAATAAAACCGCAAGCAAGCATCTAAAAACAGAACCGATGCATATTGAGCAGGTATAAATTTAAATGCAAATCCTCGACGCAAACCATCTATAGTTCGGAGGCACAATATAAAGCTTCACATTCTGATGCGTCTTCATACGCCCCTATCCAGATTTAATTTGTTCAGCTTTCGAAGCTGCACCACAGCAACTGTAGCTTTATCAGCACAGAACACTGCCGTAACAATGACTGGCTTTCAGTGCTTTGCGCTACCACTGAATACGTTTCGACATCGAGGATTCTCTCTGTCCGATATTCTATGCTATCTTGATGGGGAAATAATTACTATCGGGGCTAGACCTGGTTTATAGTGCTAAACGACGATGAAGGCTTGATTTCTGAAGCAGGAGGAGTTGGTTGCTTGGCTTGATTTGGAATTTAGTTTAAAGTAAAGCATATATTAGAATCAGCGAAAAAATATACGGGCAGGTTATTATATTTGATAAAAATTAACACTTTTCTACCGATCTTCACATCGGATCGAAATTAATTTTAATAGCAATCTGGCATACTAGAGGTATCCAAATAGAGCTTCAGCTGCAGTTTCATACACAACTGAAATCGGGTCAATTTTCGTATGAGGCTAAGTTCAAGAATCGCTAAACATAAAAGTGACGCAATCTACAATTCGTTTTCAAGACAATGTTCTTTTCAATTTTGTTAGACATGCTTGGTTACAAATTTTCCATATATCTAAAAACCATGGTATTTGAGTTGTGTTGCTTTTCTTGCGTATTGACGATATATGATTCTTTTGATGATTATCAGCTATAGTAATTAACTAGTATTCTGAGAGTTATCGAACAGTTGAAAACATAAAGCTTGAAAAGATTTCACTGAAACGGCTTAGGTAAGTGACCGAAATTTTTATCACGAACCGTGTTATGCAACAAATTATTCACAATCTGCAATATTTATAATTTCCAATCGCGAATGCAAGACAGAGTGTTATATTTGATTACTTATCTTATAGCACTTTCTACAGAAGCAGTTCAGGTCACCGCACAAAGGACTCTATACTAACAAAAAGCTCACATGTCTATCACTACAAGAATCGTTAATTCCATATTTTTCCTAGTCCCCAGACTACATATCTGTCTCTTTAATGTCCCTATTGAAGCCGTAACATTATCATCGTTTGAACATAATTTTTTCACCGTTCACTATCAAGAAGCCGTATGAAGATAGCACGGGCGCGTTTACCCAGCTCATAATGGAAATATCAGCGCATCGCTTTAGAGGCATTGTCAGCACCTGCCCCCTCATTTTACGCTCACCAGACCTGAAAATTTCACCGAGCAGGCAGAGACTGGCTTTATTGAAAAATCAATTTTCAACAGTTTACAGCGGAGCGTACGAGATAGCCGGCTGCTTGAACATACTATGAAGCCATGAAAGATTGATCGTAGAGTGCTATGCAGATTTGACGTAATTGTCGTTTCAGTTTTGTTTTATGGTTGTATCATAGCTTGTACATGATTCGTATGCACTGCTGTTCGTGAAAATAACTTTTGACTAACATGAAGTGTATGTTCTTCACTATGCATCAGAACTGCTATAGACATTCATGTTTCGTCTTTAGCATAGACTCGTCAGTATAGTCTGGCGGTCTAGCTGTAGAGGCCAATCAGATGATGTATACGTAACCCAGTCAAGGGCGTGATAGCAACAGCAACTCATCTCCAACGGTCGCCCTCTATGGGGTCGTCCATTGGCGACTTACGAAGTCAAAGGTCCTAACACCTGGACTGCCTTGAACCGGCATCTGTCAACAAGTGTTATGTATATACCACTCGATTGCTCTCTATAGTTAGACCGCCAGGCTATACTGACAAGTCTAGGCTAAAGATGGAAAATGCATATCTATAGCAGGTCTGATCTATGTTCTTAGAGTTTATTTAGATTAAAGAAGGAGTTATTTCTAGCGCATACTATCATGATAACGTTTACTACATGAATCTAAATGCAACACAGAATCTAGTCCATTCTCAGATTGATCACAGGATGTGAAACGGTTCGAAATTTAGTCTGTTGCTCTCCTGCTCTTTCCTGCTAGAGTAGCAAAGCCGGCAGGAGAGAGATTAGAGAAAACGGAACCGCTTGCCGCTTTAAATCTACGCTTAAATTAGTGGATGCTGCCTCTCATGCGACGCCACACTCACAACTTTCCAATCTGCCGGATGGACTTACGGTAGTACAGTCTATATTAACAAATGCTCGCCAAGAAAGTGGGAATGAAACAAGCTCTAGATAGACCTGGTGTTGATGTTACATTTTATTTTTGTAAGTTCTAAAGATTATATTTTATATACTAGTCCAAGTAAAGGCTAGATATTCGATAAATTCTTGTCAGAAATTGAAAAAAGGTTCTTCTCATTACCACTTATACTTGTTTCTGTGAAAAAGAATGTTATATTCCTAGATTCTATCATATATAAATACATGTATGTCGTCAATTGGATATTTTGATTTGCTTAGTATTACATTCAACAAGAACATGAAATTTCGCATAATTATAGCAGATGCTGACACTTATTATCAGGATAATTGGATTTTTTACGATTTTCAAACGTCCGCTTTTGATACCTATGCCGAGTCGGAAAACAGTTTCGCCTCTCATTTTTGGACTTTATCCGATATGAAATTTTCCGCTGAATCCAACGGTAATTTGAAAATGGTGCTATAACGTTCCGTTGTAAAAAAGCATTTTCTGAGAAAATGCATATGTGAAGGGGGGTACAAAAATCGATTTTTTTTATAAAGGACAAAAATTCGATTTCAGAGTAATTCTGGATTGCTTATCACAAATCTGACTTCCTTTTTCGCGCCGGACGTAAGGGGGGGCTCAAGAAGCTATCGGTGAGCCAGGTACATCATTCAGCGTAATTATTGTGGATGCTGACACATTATCAGAATAATAATTTTTCGATACGGTAGTTTGTTTGGAGGAGGTTTTTGAATTCTATGGAGCTGAATGCAAATATGATGATTAGAAAAGCGTAAGTAGTCATCTTAGCGCTCAGAAGCACGTCATGGGTTGTTTTATCAAATCCGGGCTCCGAATTGAGGCCAGATTCGTGATCAGCGCCCCTCAATTACCCTGGTAACCATTTTTCATATTCTTTGAAAATAATCGATTTCTCCCCTACAATTTCCTTTCGATATTTTACGATTTTAAAACTTCCATTTTTGACACCGATGACTTGCCAGGAAAATGTTTTTCTGAGAATATGTATCTGCGAAGGGGTGTGCAAAAATAGACTTTTTCAAAAAGGACAAAAATTAATTTTTTTTGGTAATTCTGGGTAGCTTATCACGAATCTGGCCTCCTTTCCCGCGCTGGATGTGAGAGGATACGAGAAGCCACCGGGAGAGCCCGAGAGACCAGATCAGAACAATGAAATTGAGTGAGTTTTGGAATATTATAAGATTAAACACTTCTGAGAATAAATGATACATATCATTAAGTCTATCTACTTCGACTTGACTATACAACTTGAATTAGTATGTGATGCTGGCCTGTAACTTTCTAATTTACCGACTGAACTGAAACTTAGTGCAAGATCCAATGCTCTCGATCGCCGCTTTATTTATGTCTTATCTAGGTATGCAAGTCTAAAATTGGAGGCGATCCCATATTTATTACCACTAGAGTAGTTTTTTATATTTCTATTCCCTCAAATATCTAATCTGCCAGGCCTGGAACTCCAGACATTATCAGTGGATTGAAATGTTTCAGGCATGACTAAAAAAATGACAGGCAAATTGTTCATTCATCATTTCTAGTCTTTAAGGTTAAATAAATATTACCCTACAGCCACGAAGAAAAGCGCCATCCGGACTTTAGTCGATCGAGCTTGGAGTATTTGTAACACACAAGAGGGACTGCAAAGAGAGCTTAATATCATTAAACAAGATCTATTAAAAAACTGATACCCAAAGAAGTAGAAGCTAGTGGAAGTAACAATACAGGAGAATACCAACAGTAGAAGAATTAAACACAAAGAATCTCAACACTTACTCATTCTGCCTTATATCAAAGGAATATCAGATGGAATCAGAAGAATAGGTCAGCGGTACAAGCTCCAAACAAGATTCTCTAGGAATGCCACCCTCAAAAGCATCCTAACAAAAACTAAGCCCAGGAATGAATGTCAAGAGACAAAGGTCGGCATCTACCAGATACCATGTCAATGCGGTAAAATCTATGTTGGAGAAACAAAAAGGCCTCTGGAAGTAAGAATCAAAGAACATCGTCTCAACACCCAGCGAGCAGAGACATTAAACCAATATGGCAGCCACTCATAAAGCAGATCAATAGACTACGACTGGACCAGACAACAAACAATGACCGACAAACAGCCACGTCAGCGGAATACCACTCATCGGAAACCAATCAGAACAGACCGCGCACAACGACACGTCACCGGACGGAGTATAAATAGGCATGAAAGGAACGTGTTCCCTAGTTCACCTGAAGACGATTGAAGATAGCATATCAATCGAAACGTCGTGATACTAAAATTTTTTATAGACAATGGAAGTCCGAAATCAAACTTTTGAAAAATCCACCTTGTAAACAAGTTTCAAACAACAAATAAATATTACCTTATCAATTATTAAGAATGATGATATGTCGATGTTAATCTTAACTTGATATAACTGCGTGCTTATTTCTGTCCACCAAAATATTATACTCAGCACTGCGGACCGAGCATACTACCTGCGGTCTACACTCAACCTCATGTTTGACATTCATTTTTGTACAGCGTTCAAATGTCATCATGTATTTGAAGCGTGTCAAACTCTGTTCATAATCAGCTTGATCCACATTTTGCAAACATGCTTCCAAAGGGCTCAAAATTGCTGTACCAAGAACAAAAATCCAAGAATGAGCAAGCTATCAACGACTGATGATTTGGGAGAATGTGCAATATGTGTTTCTATGTAATAGTAGGATTTTGCACAATAATTTTGCTGCTACTGGTACTTCTGACGATAGGATTAAATGAACAGTGACACAATGTGAGCTAAACCGGATTTCTAAATATACTGATGCTGCTTATCAACAATTGCAGTTTTTGTGTCAAACTCAGGATTTATTTATGTTTTCAGATGGTTGCAAGTGGGTACTAATACTTCTTGTTGTTTCATGTCGTATACATCACCTAAGACTATGTCACTCATTGCAGTCGGTCTGTGTGTCTGTCTGTCTGTACCCTGTTGGTAATCCTTGGCTCCATTATAAATCGGAAAATAATTTTTGAATTTTGATGACATATTGAAATTATTTTATTAGTGTGATAAGGACGAAAAAGCTTTGTAGTTTTTAGATTTCGATTCAGTGACAGCGGAGGTATAGTCGTTATTTTTGAAAGTGTGCAAGACTTAGTGCTTGGAGGTGGGGAGATCTCAAGAAAAATTATGTTTGATAGAAGACGTATCATCTATAAAATTGTGCCTCTGGTCTGTACTTTTTGAATTATCGATTTAGTGACGGGCAGCAGAGTATGTAATAATAAACTACGTATCCATATAACAACGCGCGATATGCATGATGAACATTCCCAGTCGACCGTTCAAGCGATACTGACGAACAATTGTATTAGGGGTCTATAATATGTATAATATAGATAGACGTTCCCCGACTTGACAGGTTCATACGCTTACTCTAACAGTGAAATATAATGATCGACTTAATAAATGAGTGAGGAATAAGTATGTGTTAATAACGCTAAAACCTCTCGGAAAGCAAAAACAGAAAAGATGCAAATTAAAAACGGAATTGAAGCGACAGGTTGACGGAAGAAAGGAAGTTGTAGGAAGTGATTACTATTAAATTTTAACGACCTGTTAAAGTTAATGACTTTCCAGATGTCAATTTTTCCTAATAGAAGGCTCCTTCAGAAAGGTCACATCCACGCCTGGACAGGGTGATAATGAATAAGTGTTATCGATTAGCTTGACAAGAGACTTTTAATTCAATCAGCGTTTTGAGGACAAAAAGACAAAGGCATATTGTACGTTCAAAAATTTGAATTATCGATGAAGATATGTCAAAAAGCAGATTCTTTGGAACTGAGCTTTGAGTGTTATTGCTATGCTTTAAGATCGAATAATACTTGATATGTGCTCAAGGTCAAGCGTCTGTCTTTGGTAAGTCAATTTTTAGCCTTTACACGAGTTAAGTGTGATAAAATATTATCGCTATATTTTCAGTGGTTTTTCTTTTACCCTAAAATCTCAATAAATATTCCACCTATCGCAGCTTTGGGTTCATTGTGCTGTACAAAGATATCTTTTACATTTACCATCTAAATATTTAATGGACATCGCTCAACTAGTTTCTGAACTCATGTAATCTAATACATTACGTTTCAATAAATATCCAATTCAAGCATGTATCCAAAGGTCGTCCGAAGCGACAGTCATTGGCGTGCCTAACTGGTGATCTGTCACACTGGATATCAAGGTTTATTCATATCTCAAACCAATTTTCTTTTTTAAATGTTTCCATATATGAACTTACAAGAGCATGAGCAGTGGTATCAGATGATTGTGCCAGAACCCAGAACCTCGCCCCCCCCTGCCTCGATTATCTTATTCAAAAAATATCTTGTTTTCTAATATAATGAAGACTATGCAATATAGTTTTGGAAAATTCATTTTTGAGCTCTTTTTTTCTAGTTTTAAATTATATGAATCCTATGCTATGCGAATGAAAAAGGTCAAACCACTAAATACCAGAGTTCGAAGGATTCTTATCACAAACAAATCTATGAAATAAAAAACATTGCAGTTTAAGCAAAAATGTTCGTATCATTTTGCTTGGCACAGAACAGACAAAAATTCGATGCCTCTCTTATGATATCTAGTAGTTTTTTGAGTACTGATTATTAAGCGGATTTATGATTATTTGCTATCGACCACTATCTCTTGGGGCGTAATGCACATTATGAACAAAAAAAAAACATTGTGTAAATTGAAAATTAGCAGTCTTGTACCTCCATTCGTCATCATTGATCATGTGTAAATAGTCTTGTTAAATGAAGGTAGCTAGTGCGAGAAATCTATGTTATCTAGCTATTTAACTAAATTGTGGAAGTCTCCATAAAATTCATTCTTACCAAATTGTAGAAAGAAGCAGAATATGGGAAAAATAGTCGTTGGGATGTCACTGCACGAAAAACGATTAACTCTGGAGTTAGGAAGAATTTACGAAAACACAAAATACCTCAACATGTTGTCTCAAAATGATATCGAAATATGCGTTATCTGAAACATTTTCATATACCTCATTCCGACTGTAATAGCTCATTTTTTCGCCTAAAGCCTGCAATCAATATCTTGAATTATAAACAATTTTCCTTTCTGGACTTTTCTCAGTAAAAAACCAGTTAAATAGCGATCTAAGTCGTATTTTGTTCTATCATATGGCCTATAATACACGATAATATGTGAATAATTAATAAATTAAACTGTCCAGTCCCCCTAAAATCTAACAGTGAAATATAATGATCGACTTAATAAATGAGTGAGGAATAAGTATGTGTTAATAAGGTAAAACTTCTCGGAAAGCAAAAACAGAAAAGGTGCAAATTAAAATCGGATTTTTTTTTATTTTTTATTTTAACCGCATGAACCTGAGAGGTCATTAGCGGCAGAGTATTTACAGTTTATCTAGCAAACTAATATCTTTCAGGTACTTAATTATACTGGGTACATTACAATTTGGGCCTAATATTACACTGAGTGGTCCATTGATGTTGTTGCTTAGTCTGTACACTTCTAACATCGGACACTCCACGAGTACATGGTTCACTGATAATTTCACGTCACATATGTCACAGAGAGGTTCGTTTGTGCCTGCGATGAGGTAGCCGTGGGTTGCCTTTGTATGACCCAAGCGTAGCCGGGTGATGACGGTTTGATGTCGTCTGTTTGTAGTTACTGTGGTCCAGGGGCCGAATTGTGGTTTTATGTCTTGAAGTTTTGAAGGGTTGCTTCGCCATTTGGCGTTCCATTGATCGGTAATCAGATTGACTAGATGAATTTTCTTGTCTAATGCAGGCAGGTTGTAGATTGGGGAGACGTTCATGTTGGCTGCTTGTTTGGCTGCCTGGTCTACTATTTCGTTGCCAGTTATGCCCACGTGAGAAGGAATCCATATGAATTTAATCTCGGAATCATTTGTCTTCAGATGGTATGCTATATCGTGTATTTGGTTAAAAATAGGATTTCTTGTATACATTCTTTTAATCAGTTCAAGTGAGATCAGCGAGTCTGTTGCAATGATGAGTTTGTTGATGTTATGTGTTTCAGCAAATTTTAGCGCCTCTAATATGGCAAATAGTTCTCCGCTCACAATTGTTGTTTGGTCGTGGAGTTTTATGGTGCGTTTGTACGAAGATGTAGCTATCGCTGCTCCAACTTTTGAGCCACTTTTGGATGCATCGGTGTAGATAGTTGTATATTCAGGGTAAAGATCTAGAATTCTTAAAAAGCTCTGATGGATGAGGGTTGCAGGTACGCTGTGTTTGTCGAAACTTTGTAACTTTGTGATTATTTCTGGTGTGGATATCATCCAAGGTGGTATTTTTGATGATGATGGCGAGTGTGTTAGAAGATTTGGGGAGATATGAAGGCATTGTAGGAAAGTTTTAATTCTTTGGTTGAACGGCATTCCAACGATTGAGTCTCTGTTATATGAGGATTTGGAGCATAAGTACTTGTGCGCAGGTATATTTGGTTTTGTGCTGAGTTTGGTCGCATATGATAAACTTAAAATCTGTCTTAGCATGTATAGTGGGGCTTCGCCGGACTCCTGGTACAGGCTATTGATGGGGGTGGTTCTGAAAGCACCAAGAATGATTCGCAGTGCAGAATTATGCATAGTGTCTAATTGTTTCAGGAGAGATTGCTTAGCTGATGCATAGGCGATGCACCCGTAATCGATCTTTGATCTGATTAAGTGTCTGTGTACAGAGTTCCGCCTTCTGCACTCCATTGTCTGTTTGTTAAACATTTCAATAGATTGGTTCCTTTTTGGCATGACTGTAAAATATTTTTGATGTGGCTTTTCCAGGTAAGCTGATGATCAAAAATCATGCCTAAAAACTTTATCTCGTTTGTTTGCTCCAGTTGCCTACCAGACAGAAATAGCAGGGGCTGTTGCTGTATGTTTCTTTTGGAGAAGACTATGTATTTTGTTTTTTCGTGGGAAAATGAGAAGCCAGACACTTTTGACCATTGGTCGATTTTGTTAAGCGTGCTTTGAAGTAGATTGGTGGTTGTTTCTAGATTTTTACCTCGCAGATACATTACCATATCATCAGCATATAAACGGATCTGTATGGGGTTTATGGCATTATTGATAACATCGTTGATTGCAATCAGGAACAGTGTAGGGCTGATGACTGAGCCCTGGGGTGTGCCGTTTGTTTGAACATGTGGTGATGAGTGGTTCCCATTGGCGCGCACTCTGAAAGTTCTGTTTGTAAGAAAGTTTTTAATGAATGCCAGTATATTTCCATCGTACCCCCACATTTGAAGTTGTCTGACTATTTTGTTTTTCCATGCCGTGTCGAATGCTTTATTCACGTCAAAATAAACAGCAACGCAGTGCTGCTTGTTTATGAATCCTTCGTTTACGTAGCTTTCGAGGTCCAAAATATTGTCCTAAGTAGATCTACCTGGTCTGAACCCAGCCTGCTGGTCTGCTATCAGGTTTCTAGCCTCGATGTTCCATAGAAGCCTTCTGTTTACGATCTTCTCTAACAGTTTGCACATGACACAGGTGAGTGCTATTGGACGGTAGGAGTCAGGCTCGAGCGGTGATTTGTCTGGCTTAAGGATGGGTATGGTTATGGCTTGCCTCCATATTTTTGGAAACTCCTGTTTTGTCCATATTATGTTGTATATCTCTAGAAGGCGTTTCTTCGCTATTGATGGTAGGTTTTTCAGAAATTGCAGTGGTATGTCGTCAGGTCCAGGAGATGACTCTTTCAAGTCATGCAGTGCCTCGCTGAATTCTTGTTCAGTTATTTTGTTATTTATTGGGTCCATCATGTTGTTAATGATTACTGGTTCAGAATCTACGATCTTTTTGTGTTCTAGAAAGTCTTTGCTATAGTTATGGTCACTGGCGTTGCGTTCGAAGTTTTTGGCTAATATTTCGGCAATGTCGTTTGTTTGTGTATAGATTGTGGAGTTGAAATTCATTGCTCTGATATTTCTGCAAGCTGCTATTCCTGAGATGCTTTTGACTTTTTTCCAGACTTTGTGAAGAGGTGTCGAAGTGTTAATGGAACTAACGAATGATTTCCAGGATTCCTTTTTGCTCCTTTTTATCGTAAGTCTAGCTTTTGCCCTCTTTTCTTTGTATTCACTTATGTTCTCGACTGTTCGGTGTCTCTTGACTCTATTTAGAGCGCTTTTGCTCGCTCTTATGGCAAGATCGCAATCCCTATTCCACCAGGGCACGGCATTTCTTTTCGCCAGGTAATGTGTTTTACCTATAAAGTGTGTCGCAGCTTCTATTATCAGATTGTTCATGTTTTCTAGTGTTATGTTTATATCACCACTTATTTCTGCTTTTCCGAAGTTGGTCTCGATATAGTTTGGAAAGAGTTCCCATTTGGCGTCGTTTAATTTCCATTTCTGTATTGGTGCGATAGTTGCTGTTTCGTGCTTTGTGTTGGAAATGATGATAGGGTAGTGATCGCTGTCATACAGATTGTCAGCCACGTTCCACTTCAAGTGGGTCATAAGTCTGGGCGAGCAGAGAGATAAGTCGATCGCTGAAAATCTGCCTGATGCTCTATCGAATCTAGTGTTGTTTCCATTGTTTAACAAAGATAAATTTTCTCTGTCTAATATGTCTTTCACTATGCTCCCTCTTGCGCAGTTCTTGTAAGAGCCCCAAATATGACTGTGTGCATTAAAATCGCCTATAATGATTTTAGGAGACGGAATCTGTTGTAGGAGAGCTTCTAGTTCGTTGTGATCGGTGCTGTGGTTAGGTGGAATGTAAACATTGCAGATGCTTACATTTTCCAAGCCTTCTGTAGTGATTGCAACTGCTTCCAAATTTGTAGTTAAATTTATTTGTCTTACAGGTATGGATAATTTTGCAAAGATTGCTACTCCACCGCTCGATGTTGTATTGCCTCTGTTTTTGAAGTATCCTTTGTAGTTTTTGGGGCAGTGTACATTTGAATCTTTGAAATGGGTTTCTTGGGTGCCTATTATATCTGGAGTGTAATCCGCAATTAATTTCTGAAGCATATTCAGTCGGGTAAAATAGCCATTTAAATTCCATTGAAGTATGGATTCAAACATTTCTTAGAGACAAATAGAGTCCGTAGAGGATGTTTCACCACAAGAATCATCTCCGTCGTTTCCGATATGTCGTTCCAGTTTTTTCCTTAGGCGTGTACACCTATTTTTTAGCGCACGGTCGGTGATGTGTGGGTATATTAACAGTATTGTTTCTATCAGTCCCTTTATATCCTCGGTATGTTCTTTCACGGTTTCTATTATGTTTTGGTTTCCATGCGCGTTTTTTAAGATGCTTTTTAGTTGGTAGCAATTGATGACTAAGGATCCAGAGTTTCGATCCATAAACTCCCTAAGTGAGTGCAGCATACTCTCTGGGATCTGTGATGGAGGGGTGTATACTTTGTGTTTTTTCACGTTGGTGGTCTTCGGTTTCAGAAATGATAGCTCGTTTGCTTTGTTGGGATTTGTTTCACAGTCTGAGGTTGGGGTGACAGTTGCAGAAAAGCTGCGTTTGCATGCTGTGGTGTTGTCTCCAGTATTGTTTGTGGAAATTTCCGATTGAGTACTGTTAGACAGATCAAGTTGCATGGGCTGGCGCGGTAGAGGTGTAGTCTGATGTGTTACTGGGTTTATTTCTGTAGATGCTGATGCAACGATTGGGGTATAAAAACGGAATTGAAGCGACAGGTTGACGGAAGAAAGGAAGTTGTAGGAAGTGATTACTATTAAATTTTAACGACCTGTTAAAGTTAATGACTTTCCAGATGTCAATTTTTCCTAATAGAACGCTCCTTCAGAAAGGTCACATCCACGCCTGGACAGGGTGATATTGAATGAGTGTTATCGATTAGCTTGACAAGAGACTTTTAATTCAATCAGCGTTTTGAGGACAAAAAGACAAAGGCATATTGTACGTTCAAAAATTTGAATTATCGATGAAGATATGTTTCAGTCTAGTTATCAGAATGCTCAAATAGCAGATTCTTTGGAACTGAGCTTTGAGTGTTATTGCTATGCTTTAAGATCGAATAATACTTGATATGTGCTTAAGGTCAAGCGTCTGTCTTTGGTAAGTCAATTTTTAGCCTTTACACGAGTTAAGTGTGATAAAATATTATCGCTATATTATCAGTGGTTTTACTTTCACCCTAAAATCTCAATAAATATTCCACTTATCGCAGCTCTGGGTTCATTGTGCTGTACAAAGATATCTTTTACATTTACCATCTAAATATTTAATGGACATCCCTCAACTAGTTTCTGAACTCATGTAATCTAATACATTACGTTTCAATAAATATCCAATTCAAGCATGTATCCAAAGGTCGTCCGAAGCGACAGTCATTGGCGTGCCTAACTGGTGATCTGTCACACTGGATATCAAGGTTTATTCATATCTCAAACCAATTTTCTTTCTTAAATGTTTCCATATATGAACTTACAAGAGCATGAGCAGTGGTATCAGATGATTGTGCCAGAACCCAGAACCTCGTCCCCCCCTGCCTCGATTATCTTATTCAAAAAAAATCTTGTTTTCTAATATAATGAAGACTATGCAATATAGTTTTGGAAAATTCATTCTTGAGCTCTTTTTTTCTAGTTTTGAATTATATGAATCCTATGCTATGCGAATGAAAAAGGTCAAACCACTAAATACCAGAATTCGAAGAATTCTTATCACAAACAAATCTATGAAATAAAAAACATTGCAGTTTAAGCAAAAATGTTCGTATCATTTTGCTTGGCACAGAACAGACAAAAATTCGATGCCTCTCTTATGATATCTAGTAGTTTTTTGAGTACTGATTATTAAGCGGATTTATGATTATTTGCTATCGATCACTATCTCTTGGAGCGTAATGCACATTATGAACAAAAAAAAAACATTGTGTAAATTGAAAATTAGTAGTCTTGTACCTCCATTCGTCATCATTGATCATGTGTAAATAGTCTTGTTAAATAAAGGTAGCTAGTGCGAGAAATCTATGTTATCTAGCTATTTAACTAAATTGTGGAAGTCTCCATAAAATTCATTCTTACCAAATTGTAGAAAGAAGCAGAATATGGGAAAAATAGTCGTTGGGATGTCACTGCACGAAAAACGATTAACTCTGGAGTTAGGAAGAATTTACGAAAACACAAAATACCTCAACATGTTGTCTCAAAATGATATCGAAATATGCGTTATCTGAAACATTTTCATATACCTCATTCCGACTGTAATAACTCATTTTTTCGCCAAGAGCCTGCAATTAATATCTTAAATTATAAACAATTTTCCTTTCTGGACTTTTCTCAGTAAAAAACCAGTTAAATAGCGATCTAAGTCGTATTTTGTTCTATCATATGGCCTATAATACACGATAATATGTGAATAATTAATAAATTAAACTGTCCAGTCCCCCTAAAATCTTCTGACGCCGACTACAGCAATGATTTTAGTTCCATATCGACCTGCCAGTTTTCGGGCATATTAATTTTTCAGAAGGTCCGGAACTAAATATAGACTGGGATGCCCCGGCAACCTAGCATTGCCTTGTTGGTGAATAAATGATTGTGGTAAAGTGACAGATTGGGTTATTATTTAGCTGAATGCGTAGCTATGTAATTATGGATTGTGTTCAACCATGTGAAACAAATCGATTCTTAAAAGTGGTAAGAAACAAATTATAGTCACCCTCGCACAATCTAACCAAAGTGTCACAATTGACTACAACGTTAAATCTATGACGCGTCTCACTCTTACTTTATCATAAGCATGGCAGGAAGTCTATCGAGCCCCAGGAGTGGTACAAGATATACCAGGTTCCCAGCATTCCAATTCTATAGTATATATGCTGTGTCAAGTATCATGTCCAGTAAGAGAACGACAGATATACTCAGATGACAGTTCTCATGATAACCTGGCCATTTATCATTATTTAATTCTGTGATTTTCAAAATTGTTAATGCTTCCCTCAAACCTTGAAATAATATACGTATGGATAAGAGTTGGGGGTGGAACAGACAAATTGCTTAGAGGTTGACCCTGCTCGAAAGTATATAGAACAACTTTAACAATTTAATTTTGTGTTATGTAGATTGTAGATAATCTCACTTAATCAAACACTTCCACTATTCAGATAACATTATGTGATAGCAACACCATGCTTATCACTGTCTGACTAATATTCACAAAAGATAGTGTTGTATTTACACAATTTCATGTCCTTACCTCCACTTTATTGTGAAGTTGTCTAAATTCTTTCAATTAATTTGTTCCTGTTCTTGGCTTTCTCACAGCTTCCACAAAATCCTTAAAATTTGTATTAACCCCGAAGCAAGGGAATCTCGCTCAACAAAATAAATAAGATATTCTTGCAAATGGAAACACCGTGAATGATTTATGATGAGAAGTGGCATTGCAAGCGCTCAATGGCGCTCGAAGCAACAGTTTAAAATGCCATTTTTCATTTAAATTACCTTCGCTACATCGTTCAATCACCTACGATGTCCTTTTTTGTAACCAACTTATTAAATGATATTATTAAGTTAGCTACCTCAGAACCATCCTGACAATCTTGGTTCTAAAGGTCGCCTCGTTCGAAGTTTGAAGGGCAATCCTTGCAACTATCAGATACATTGGAAGTGATAATAAATTGCCATAATTCAAGCACATAAACTTACCATGTTAAAATTGAATAAACTAAAAAAGCGCCTGTCCTTAGAAGTATACGGTAATGTTAATTAGGATCGTCGGCAAAACTTAGGGCATGAAATTTCGAGTGGCTATGCGTGTGTGTGTATGACGCCATAATCGAGACCAATGGTGGTCTACAAAGAGGTAGTTTGGGTGACCAAGTATCAACATGTCATTACAAAACTTCAGTTTTGTCAAATACAGAGCATAATGGGTGCCATGCGAACTACACAAACAAAATAAAGTGAAAAGTTTGATTTCGGACTTCCATTGTCTATAAAATTTTGAGTATCACGACGTTTCGATTGATATACTATCTTCAATCGAAACGTCGTGATACTCAAAATTTTATAGACAATGGAAGTCCGAAATCAAACTTTTGATATATCCACCTTGTCTACAAGTTTCAAACAACAAAATAAAGTGAATATTTACTCCTGCTATGCATCCTACGACGTAATATTGCTGCACACCGGCCACAATGCGTTGGTGTCACCGAAATCCGTTTCTCTGCCCCATATACAATCACATGAACATTTCCAATGGTAAAACGCGTCAAGGACACATCAAAACAACAACAGCCATCAGTCATTATGGAATGAAAATGAAAACCAATACTATCAGAGCCAATAAATCATACTTTGTATCCAATTTCGTGTAATGTACTCGATACCAATTTAAGGCAATGATACAAATAGAGCAGCAGAGGTAAAAAGGTTCAGGTATCGGAAAGGCAGGATATAGTGATTAATTATTTTGGATGTACTTTGTATTATTTGAACTAAATAGAGGAGAGGGTGAAATGGGCTGAATACTTAACACATTTGATTTCTCCAAGCAAATTGTTCTATTGATAGGTTCGTTCCAACAGATGATTCTTTAGTCCTTTGGTTCCTGGGTACTAGTTAGCTGACAAGTACCTGTCAAATCTTACAGTCCAACGATGATTTCAGTTTTATTTGTGAAACTCTGTATTAAACACACAATTTTCTATCTGAATGATGGAAGACTTTTGCCAAGCAGGAGTATCTTCATTTTGAAATTAATAACTTGACTGTTGCAGAACATAAGAATAAAATTTACCTCAAAAATATATCGTCTTATAGTAAAACAAAAAATTCATATAATGGTGTTCAGGATCATTTAAGGCTTAATTTGTCTGATACAAACTCAAAAGCGGAAGGGATAAACTGAATTCGATACTTCGATCCCTCCCAAATCAAGCTTTAGTGAGGCGTTGTTTCGCGTTTCCAATACGCCGAATTAAACGTGAAATTCAAAACCGGTGCTTCGCTGGTAGCTGTTGATTAAATAAAGTGAACGATGGAAAAGTTTTTCTGTCGAAAATGAAAAAAGCTCGGACTGTTTGGCAATGGAAAATATTCTGTTTCGTTGGTGATTTTTGTCGAGTTTTATCCGCTTTTCCGATTTTTTATTCAGAATAGATGCAGAATAAAATAGTCGCAGGTCCTTTCACGCAAGGAAAATATAGATGATTTTTTTCTAACGCCAATTGGCGGAGAAGTAATGTAATCCAGGAAAATTTCGAATACGAGATATTGTGTTTTCTTGATTTTTTACGACGTCATGTTTGACAAGAGGTTACTAGTGATATAGTGTTTTTTTAATATTTGATCAGAGGCGGTAGAGTTATCGTAAAAAAACAAAAAAAGTATACTTCGTTGTTGTTACACCTGATCAATTGCTAAGAAATTAGAGGAGGAGGGATGAAAAACTGAGATTAGGTGGTGAAGGTGGTGAGGAAGAGATTTCAAAGGCATTAGGTGTGGTAAAGGACGTTCCATTATCTATGAAATTTTAATTCTTCCAATTTTTTCTGTTGTAAAATAATTAAGGTCATGTAGTTCCAATATTCCATTTTAGGTTTAATAGATTCACAGCTCCAAAATCGGATTTAAATCTTAATTTCCAGTGATATGATGGAAATTACAGCGTCAAACTACTTGATGCCACTTTTTTAAATAGCTAATTAAATCATAAATAACTGCATTGTAAAGGAAAATGATATTTCCAAAGGATAATATCGCCACCTTCCATTAAAAACGTGAATACGTGGGAAGTACTGATTCAATCTACTTGAACCCATATTTTGGTAGCAGCACCCTGGAGATGGGTATCAAATGGAAGGTGAATGAATGAATGGAAGAGGCATTCCGATGTGGACCATCGGTGCATAGGCCACCGCCGGGCCCTTTTGAGCCTCTATCAGCTCTAGTTTCCAAGGCTAGCCCTTTTCGCAAAGTGGTCCTGCCCATTTTATATCCCCTGGTTCCAGAACCATGGACCCCAGTATGGCCTGCCTGTGGTGCCCGAGCTCTCCACAGCGGCATAGCATGTGTGCCAAGGACTCCTCCTCATCGCCACAGCGTACACACGTTGGGTCACTAACTATCCCCATTAGGTGCAGGTGCCGCCTAAAGGTATTATGACCAGAGAGCAGTCCCACCAGCAACCAAAAATGACTCCTATCAAGAGAGAGGCAAAATCGACCCTCTTTGGCTACAGGCCCTGTAATGAATTCCCGCGCCTGACGGAGATGTCCTGAGATGCTATTCCACCTCAAAGAGTGTTGAATTTGAATCCACTCGTCCGTAGCTTTTCTAATTCTACCTTCGGTTAACCCTACAGCCGGTTCCGGACCCAAAAGATTTCCTTTTGATCCTGCCTTCGCTAAAGCGTCCGCCATAATGTTGCCTTGAACCTCAGAATGTCCAGGGACCCACATTAGTGAGACCCTGTATCTCTCTGCGATTTCGTCAAGAGCTTTCCTACACTCTAAGACCAGCCCTGATACTATCCTGCAGGCACTTACTGCCTTGATCAAATGGAAGGACTTGATTAGGTAAATACGGTATGCCGAATGATGTTATCTTAAATATAATTTGTTGCACGCCACAAAATGGGAATTACGTTTTTACTCAAGATCAGAGAATGCTTTATAAATACTATCAGGAATGGCCAGGTTAAAACGAACTTTAAAACCATTCAACAGGATATGAATAAAATACTATTCAAAGTAGCATTCATTCAATATTTCATACTCTAAAAGGTTCAAAACGCGGTTTTATAAGAACTACCTTTCTTTCGCCATTAAAAAATAATCTGAGGCACCAAAGCGCATTAAACATTGAAATAACTCTATCGAAAGTAAAATACATTGTTGATGTGAATTTGGAGTTGAGGAGTAGGATTATTACCACAGAAAAGTAAATTAAAAGATGTACAGCCTTGGCTTTGATATACAATGTCGTTGTCCATTCCTCATCGTGAGGAGTCTGGCCAAGGCTTACAAAACTGGCTGAGTTGCTCTTGGTACTTGGTCCCTTTCTCCTCCTCCTTAAAGACGAGGTTCATCTACAAGGGATCTGATAATTCAATGAGGAACATGTTCTATTATTTATATGGCATGCAAGTGTATTTTCATATTTTATATCTCATTTAAATGGAGGCAGTCGTATATTGTATGAAAAAATCTCTTTAAAAATTCGATGTTTTTCTCGGAAAATAGAGTAAAGCGATTTCGTACATTTCACATCGGCAACGTTAACTGTTTAAAAAAGAAAGAAATTTACATTCTCTCACCTTTCCCCTCTCGGTTATACTCTAATTTGAAATAGACCAGGTGTTTGGAAGTGCATCCGTTGAAAAGATAATTTCTATAACGTTATATGTTGTATAACTGAAATTTAAAAAAAAAATCAACACTCAAAAATGTTGTTTTACTTTTCTTTAGTGTCTGAACCCCTTCGTCTTTCTACATTTAGCTGTTACTAAACCTTCTGCTTACATCATAATTACTAAATATCTATGATGTCAATATTAAATTTAAAGATTCACTTTATCCATTTTATTGACAATTTTAATAGTCCAAGAGCCAGTGACACTTGATCCTACGTCATCGCGGATTTGAATAAGAATTATACACGCGTTTAGTATGAGTATAGAGGATTATGGAACCCTCAAGTCTGCCAGGAAAATCCAGTGCCAAAATGTATATCCATGATTTCTAGTTCTTAACTGTTTGACGTCTGAAGACTGACTCACTACTCGATGCTCCAATATATACAAAAAAATGCCCATCTCGAATCTTCCATAACCTAATTTCGAACAATTCTGACATACAAGATGCCTGTTTTGACAACTGCTCACATGTTCCGGATGATTTACATACAGGATGATCTTTGCACAAAAAAACTGATATCTATTGACCCTAGATGATATCAAATCTTAACTTGCGTCGTACTGTACTTTTAATTCGAATCAGTCGCTACAATTTTCACTGGACTATGAATGTACGTGGGCGTCGCCTCCACTGAAAAGCCTTGTCCAATTTTTTTCGCATTTCCACACTCTCTGTCAAATGAAAATTCGTCGGGGGAGGTTGAATTAATTTTAAATCTCGGGGAAAAGTTCTGCGAAGTGCCAGCATGGCTCAACGGACAAAAATGCAAATTTGATAATTGAGGATATCCAGGGCTTTGCTGGAAACGAAACGTCTTAATTTTTTATGTATAAATAAAAATTATACTCGACACAGTAGCTCGCCAAAAGAATTGAATTATGACTTTGCTTCTTTTGGTTTGCAAGACAACTCCACCTGCCTCCGGGGAAAAGGTGAATTTTGAGGTCGACTAATTATCATTTCTAATGCCTATTCAAATAGCATATGAATAAAAGGTAAATGACTATATTTCAGAACAATCTAGTCAAGTAGATCAACAGAGTATGCAATAATATTTATTTATAGAAGGTACCGATACCGTATTACTGGTTACTTGAAAGACGGCCACATTCCCATACAGAAGCTCTGAGCATAAAACTTCTGTATATGATAATAAAACTAACAATTATTATTAATATAGATAGATGTTCTTCTTCAAGTGTCTATTATCATTTTAGATACTGTTGATCTGAATAGTTTGTCTTCTTCCTACTGCACACTTTTTGGTGGTTTTCTTATTATAATTATGGTTCAAATATGAAGATTTCCCCTTTTTAATGTTCAGGATCACTTTCGTTACCCTTTCCATCCAAGAGATTCTCAATGTTATAGGGTATAGCCATATTTCTTAATATCGTTCTTTTTCATTGTCAGGCATTAATGTCGTAGTACAGTATAGATAGTATGTAACATTTCATGAGTCCTGCTTTTCCCATTCCTCATTTTTCATTTCATCGGAAATGTCATTACTTATGTTGATAATAGTATTTATTTATTTATTTACTATTTACTACGCCCAACAGCCTATACGCCAATTACAGGGTGAGATACATATCAAAATATACAAATGCAGGAAAATCTGACAATACGCTCTAATACTGAAAAAAACTTACAAGAGAAAAAAGTATATGAGCATACAGTCATAACTCTATATGCATCACATAATTAAGCAGCATACCTATCACAAAAATACCTTTTAATACAATCCAAATTAAATATATCTATTTGCCGACACGCGGAAGTATAGTAATATCCAAATAATAGTATCTTTTCAATGTTCCAATTTTGTGATTCCGTACATACGTTATTGATGTTCTGTTGCGTTTTTGTAACTAAGACGAATTTTGTTTTATTAGTATTTAGCAATGAAATGTATTCTTCACCGACATCAGTAACCTTATTGATAATATTCTGTAACTCTTGTAAGGTTTCCTCGTCTATCTCTCTTTATATTTATTCCATTGGTAATATATCCTTATTTGCGCAATAAATCCATTTTTGTCTTCATCGCCAGGTCTATCAGAATTAAAAATCTGCATGCTGTACCGCAACAAGTAACCTTGCTAATTTCTAAAGCCTCCGTAAACGCGGCTTTCATACAACATCTACCAGCAGATATTTTGACTTTCTCCCACCGGCAAGCGGAAAAAATATATGATGTCGGTGCTTTACTTACTATGATTAATTTTTTTTTCGTTTAAAACTTTTTGCACAGGATCGTCCTTAGACAAAAGATCCTATAAAATTATAAAGCGCAACGTATGAAAAGCTATATAGATGTCACCAATTGTTCAGTATTAGAGTGACCTTCACCTATATTTTTCAATCTATCTGATGGAAAATTATTCGCTGATTCTAATGATTTGTTCAGATTTACGCTTTGAAGAGTGTACCTGCCTTCACAAATATATTTGGAGGTGAATATGATCATAAAGAGGGAAGTACGAGTTAGGAGATCTATCTCAACCGGAGTGGAGCCCTAAGCCTTCTCTTGTGTCCCAGCGGAAAACTGGTGCCAGATTCGTGATCAACATCCCCACATTAGTCTCAGAAAACATTTGCAAATTTATTAAGGTATTCCTCGTCACTAACTGTAATGCCCCTGTGTAACTTTTTTCAGATTTTTCCGTACATTCTTACATTTCGCCCATGACCTGAAGACTATTGAAGATATCGTCTCAATACAAACGTTTTGAATTCAAAGTTCTATAAACATACACAATGGAAGTTGGCAACAATACTTTTCAGGTGAAATCTTCTGATTCACGTGTTCATTTGAAGAAGTACGGTCCTGGTTCTCCTCCGATTCGTTTTCCTCTAACAAAGATTAACTAGATTTTTTTCCGTGGTGAAATATGGTGCGTGCATCCCCTGGATGATGTATGTCTTATTACGTCGATTCAGGTGAGCGGGCCTACTACGATCATTTTTCGTTATTTTACGGACCGAATATCGTGAAAAATTTCATACTTTGACGTTTGTTACACCTCATCGGAAAATAGACATGTACACTGATTAATGTAACTTCTCAAAACTCATACTCTCGATTATTACATTCTATAATCGACGCTTATTGAAACCATATTCACTGGACGGTGGTACTTAACTAAATCATTTATTTCCAACCAGGATATTTCGCTGATATATGATCAGATTCACGCTGCCTAAAGGTATAACGTACACAATTACTGTTACCCTGAAAGCAGTCAAACAAAGCAATGACATCGTAATTTAAAAATCTAATTCTCTCATTTTGCACTTTGAAGAAGGCTGTCAAGACAACCGAAACGTCAGTCACGATATTTTAGTAATTCGTATGTGGTTTTATCAAACGGCCAGTAGAAAATATAATAAACCATATAGACTTATTTTTAACACTGTCATATATGCAAAAAGTAAATCATGAATAGTCCTATCGATTTTGCACAACCTAAATTCATACTATAAAAACCGCAATTTTATATATTACAGAACACCTTAAATGTTTTGATAAAAAGTAACGTTGATCACTCGGAAAAATGTTGAGTCTTTCCTATAAAAAAATATCTACTGCGCTCCACTATCGAAAAACATTAAATTGAATTTGGATTCCTGAAGACTTTTTAGTTTTTTATTAATTGAATAATTTTTCATAATTCAATTTTTGGTACTTCAATAAATTCTGTCGAGGCAACTGAAACGTTATAAAATCTATATCGTCGACTACATTAGCAGGTTTTAATAAGCGGTCAGAACAAGTAAAAGATACATTTCCAATTATTTGTTTTAAATCAAAAGAATCAAATTAATTTCAATAGTTTCTCACATTTTTTACTTTGACTCCATTGCAACTTTGTATACAGCCAAAACCCTCAAAAATGTTTGAATTGACAAGGAACCGAACTGGTATCGACGAAACTTCAATGAGGCAGCTTTCATCACCAATAACCGACATTTATAGCAAACCTATCCCAGAAATGAAACCAATCTGACAACTTGAATACAAAAGTCCCCCACAATGACCGCTGAATGGCGTCTGGACCAATCAGAACTAGCTGCACCAACTACACGCCAGGCAGAGGAGTATAAAAGGCTACGAAGTGAAATGTCGCCAGTTTCAATTGAAGACGAAGATAGTGAAACAATTATTATATAGACTATGAAATTTTGGAACGCGATTTTGAAATATCTACATTCATGTAGATTGTAGATGCTCTTACCTGGTGAAATATAAATGGAAACGCGACACTGAAAGAAAAAAGTTTTATTTGTGAGACTGTGTGTTAAATACACAATCCTTTTATCTGAACATCTACATTGTTGACAAATTTTAAACCTCCGTTTTTATTGAATAATGTGGGTTCAATAATTGCCTATAATAAACTTCATTATTAATTATATCCTATTAACTATTAAATCTGCGGCCTGTCAATAAATTTAGTAGAGTTAATTGGCATATTGGTAGGATGCCAAAAACCCTTCAACAAAACGCGGGAATGTAGTGCTTTCAACAAGTTAATTATTGATTTTATACTAACGGCTTATAATTTTTTCTGCTGTTACGTGTTGCTGTAGCTGATGTTGCTATCAGCATGCGACGACAGTGCTTTTTCTTGTCCTATGACATTCACTTTGCATAAATGTATGCAAATATTCAACAAGTTGAGTTTGTAGTATGTAATTTTTAGCTTTTTAATGGTACTTCATCATTTGATCTTCGGTCATTTAATCAATAAATATTATTTCTTCAGTAAATTTCTGTGTCTGCTTATTACTATATTTCTTCTGGATAATCTTACGCAAAGGCAAAAACCTTATCCATAATCGCTACAAAACGATGAATGTCCTTAACCCCAAAACGCTGTGGATTACGTAAAGTACTTCCCGCTAGCTCATTTCACAACACCAAGGTTCTCAAAAGAAAGACTATTGGGAGAGGCTTGTTAGAGACAATGTAAGCTCGACCTGGTGAGGATGCGCCAGTTGGGCCATTAAGTGCGAGACAGCTTGGTCGAACATGATAATATCTATGACATGGAGCCAGCTTCTTCGTTGTTTTAGACTATGGAGGTCATTTGTGAGGTCGGACGTGTCCACTAGAGGTATTGTTCGTTTCTGGATTGTGTCCAGAAGCTTCAGAAAGTGTTTCTGAGCGCTTTCCAACACACGAAAGCAGTACTTCAGCGATGGTCTGATCTGGGCCTTGTAGAGTAGCAGCAGCTGTTCCAGAGAATACAGTTTCTTGGAACGAAAGAAAATCTCCATCTTCTGGACGCAGATCATGCTAGGTCAGCAACATAATCGTGCGATGGCACAATATTGTTGATGTGTCTCTTATGTCTTAAATTGAACTCCATTTGTTGATCTTCATTTCATTTATGCTTTTCATCGTCTACAGTTAAAAGTCCGCATTGCATACACAGCATATGCATAACGTATAAAATCCTTTGTCAGGTTAATGTTTTAGCAAGTCGATTGAATATTTTCCAACAACCGATTATTCTTGCACGCCTCAAACCGTGTAGCAGTATCAATTATGCGGTGGTGATGTTTATTTTACAAAAATTTCCATATCGATGCCACGGTTCTTTACACGCGACTATGTAATCAACAAGTCGCAACTTGCAGTATTTACAATGGCCGATCGCGTCAATTGAGTTGTTGAAAGTTGGAATGAAGATAGATCTGGCCTTGAAATGAATAGGTCAACAGCTATATATATGGAGTACGTAGCATCATTTCCTAGAGCTGTGAAACTAACGACTTTTTTAATACCCGTATGTTTTCGTTACCAGCAGTCCAAGTATTCGTTAGTCGTTACTTTCGTTGCTTTGTCTTTAATGTATTATATCCCTGAACGTTCTGACTTTCCCGTGAAAAAAATCCTGAAGAGCACAAGCTCTTCCCCCTCCATACTGAAGGCGTTTCCCGCTCTTTGAGCCTACGATTCTGCAGGCAGATTGCGTGGACCCTGGTTGGTCTGCCCTACCCAAGCTACGACCCTGCATGGAGAACATAGAACTAGAGCAGGAGTCACCAAATGGCGGACCGCCGACCTAGTTTGTACAGACTGCAGACCTCTTGCAACCTAGGTTGTCAGAAAAACGTAATTCATCGTGTAATGAATATGTTACTATCACGATACTTCTTTCAAATATAGTGTAGAAATCAAAAATCAATTAAATGTTTTTAGAACTTTTAGGTCTATTGTTTTTTCTTTATTCAGCCTATATTGTACATATTTATTTTTTTTAAATATGTTTAACATTTAGGAACATTCCAACTCCTGGATATCAATAATTGTAGAACTTGGCGTCAAGTAGGTTGACTCGGTACTTTCCACGTGAAGATACCACTTTGGAATCGATTCAGTGAGTCGGATTTTGCAGCTATTGATCTTTCGAGTTCCAGCAACAAAATATTGGAACTACTCGAAGACCTTAAATATTCTAAATATCCAAAAATTTTGATTTTTTTCGAAAATCTGAAGATTTTATAAATTTCTTGCATTGAATTACCAGTTCTGAAATCCGCTAATTATATTTAGTGAAGTGCACCTCAAATCCAAAATAATCCGTGCCCACATTTTTTTGAAAGTTAAAAAAACATTTATGTGGTTATTCCTTATCCTTCTTCAGGTAGTAATGTGTAGTATTAGCAGTTTTTTAAACAAAAGCAGAACAAATTATAGCTTTAGGATAAAACGCTGGAAGCTTCTAATCCATAATGCTAACCTTTCGACAGTGTCACTTAAACGCTTTCGAGATGTATCGAGCGTTGTTATATGGTTTATTACCTGCTGCCACTGGATCAATATCTCAAAAAGCACGAAGTACTCTAGGGGTTGAAATTGTATAGGTGATAGAACGTCTACTACTACTAACACCCCCCCTCTCTCCCTAACACCCAGCCTTGCAATGGTCCAAAAATGAAATTTCAACGTTTTGGATTTTTTGAATTTTTGACGATTTGTTCCTATTTTCAAAAACAAAGCTTTTTCGTCCTTGTCGCACTAATCACTTAATGCCATAGTTTCATTTCAATCCAAAAAGTACTTTCCGAATTATAGCAGGGCGAATTGTCACCGGATACAGTACGAAAATAAGTGACACAATTTTTGTGATGTATATGTCATGAAACAGCAAGGAAACAGAATGTTTCGAATTTTTTGTCGATTTAAATATTCCTGAAGCAATTTTCGTGGAAAGTAAAAAACTAAAAAAAAGTAAATTGAATCTATTCCGAGGACTGCTAAACCTCTTCCAAAATATCCCTAAGCATGTGAAAATTATTTTCCCACAAGCCACGCAGTATTCAAATTCCAAACAACGGTTCGTATCCAACCTACCTTTCAAAGACTCTAAGCAGCTTCCGAAACCTCTCGCACTGAACAACAAACCTCACACAAAAAGAAAAGGTCTCTGTACCGCACACTGTTCGTATCCCGCGAACCCGAGATTTTCCGGTATATTCCCGTAAGGAAAAACTCCGGCGTCAAAACGGCGCGTCCTGGCGAAGCTGGCGAGTAACTGGATCGTCGGGAGTTGGCGAGACGTGACTCCGCAGTTGTCCTTGTCTGTTGCACGGCGAAGTAGGTAGTCTGTCCTTGTCACACCTGGAGATGCGTGCGACGACAATGCCTGCTGGTCCGTGGGCTGATAATGTGGTTAATATTCTGGATATCTGGAGGCTTATCGGAGTTCGGTTTTCCGTTATACAAAAATGTGGGGGTATTGAAATGCTTCGAGCAGTTTCACCTACATTCACAATGTTTTTGATCTTGCGAAATAGAATTCCAATATCAAATAAAATTTTGTTTTGTAGATGTACGGTTCATTCCAATTTTTTTACTTTGCCAGTTATATGGATTGTATGAATCGTCGTCAGAAATACGCAGTGACACAACTCATCTTTTCTATTAGAGAGATCTATCGGATTTAAAAAAAATCAGAAAGAAAAACGTATTACCAGCGGGGATCGAACCCATAATCTACTGCATTCTATGCAAATGATTCAGCTGAATGGTTTTAGTTTAAGTAAATTGGTGTTGGTAATATAAATTTTTTTAAGTCAATACTTTCCAGGTGACTAGTTTTGAAGATTTTTTGTTGTTGTCATTTTTACTTCATATCCCACTATTCCATTCCATGTGATACATTTCTCGGAATGAGAAATTTTACCGTTTTAAATTTGAAGGCATTTAGAGAGACTCAAAATTAAAATACTAATTATATTCTAAGGGATCGAGTATACAAGGTTGTCTTCTCCTAGCTAGGCCCATTGGAAAACTTACAAAATCACCTGGACTGCCTTGATTAGGTACGTATATACCTACCACTCAATTCCTCTCCACAGTTAGACCGCCAGGCTATACTGACGCATCTAGGCTAAATACGAAACATGCACGTCTATAGCAGGTCTCGTGCATAGTGCATTCACTCAAATTGAAATAATTATAAACAAAAGACATCGTTATATTGGCGGCGCAGCACTGCATACGTTTGTTATAGCAGTCCCAAAAAACAACGCCGAGAAAGGTTGTTTTGCATCGAAAACACTGCATGCTCTTCAAATGAAAAACAGCCAGAAGGCTTGGAGATGAGGTTCTACACCACAATATCACAGTCACTGCCAGATGTAAAGTCATAATAAACAGCGTTTCGATCTCACCACCTTGCAACGTTCCTTTGCTGCATTTGAGCTAGAGATGGGAGCTACACCTTCATAAAATAAATTGTACATAGAGTGTAGATTGTGTGATTCTGTTTCATCATAGTAACTGAAATTATGATGTCGTAAATGATAATCTCAGAGAGAGAATTTCATAGCTGTTATTGGGACAACACATACATCCTGATACCCCAAGATTCAGACTTATAAATAAACACAGAATTACCTGAAAACAACATTTTGAATAAAACTGGTCCTGGTTGTCTCGCTTCAACTTCTAGATAGTGATAAAGCTAGAAAATGTAATGAATAAAGACAAGGGTCTATTCCTAACATCTTAATGTTTGCTCTAGCTTCTTGATATGATATGATGTGTCTTTCTGACACGTAACAAACTGTAAAGCAGAGGATCTCGTGCTGATGTTAACAGAACGTCGATTGTGAAAAAGTGGTTTAGAGTGGTATGCCTGATTGTTGCGCTAAAAATTCACATGTCACATATAACAACGTAAAAACGAATTCCTCATCTCTATACCTGAGTCCGAGTATACGTTCCCTAGGGAGATCGATCTTATTTGTAAGAAGGTTGGTACGACTGGAAATTGGAATGTAATCCTGGATGCGGAGGATGATCTCCACTACACGAGAAAAAAGAGGCACATATGGGAAAGAAAAGGATTCAATTAAAAGAGTGATTTATTGACTTTTTTATGCGGGGTATTACAAAGGTGGCTTTGTGATGTGATATACTTCTTGTAAGGCTTGATTTGTACTTCAATCCACACGTATCTTAGTAATGATATTATAAAAATACTGTACTTCCACTATCAAAAACTATCCATAAGTCTACTAGGGCCAACTGCACAAAGACCATAGTTTGTTCCAGAGCTTTCTTCTGTAACATAAATTCAGGAAGCTATATAGCCATTAATTTAATTTTTTATTTTTCAGTTAAATTCAGCCATCTGCCTTGAGATTATTTTTAAAAATAAAAATCTCGGTGAAACCTTGCCACAGCCAAACAAAATCAACCGACAGACAATAGGTGGACATCAATTCAAAGACCATTCAAATTAGTAATCACAGAAATTCTAGAAATAGAATTGTTCATAGAACATAGCAATCTGGGAATCACAAAATGCAGATGCACAGTGCGCAGTACAATCGAAACACCGAAAGTTGTAAAAAAATCGTCAACAGAGCACAATTTTACAAATCGAAAAAGATACTCTTAGGTATTTGATTTTTTCTCTTTGCGTTTTCTACGCCATTTGTTAATGGAAGAATAAATAGTTGTTCTTCGCCACATTCAACACGGAGGTTGAAATTCCAAGGAAATCGTACAATTCTACGCAGATCGGAAATCCTGAATGAGATTTCATTTTCACAATTTTAATAATAACAAGATAATTTAATTGTCCTTTAGGTGAACCATTGATGTGACAAATGACGAACGAGTGACTTTGCTGGTTCTATGTTCAGTGGCAGCTATCAAGTGTTAGACAGGATAGTAGGGTAGAAAATGAGGAAATCGGGGGTTTTTTCGATGTGCTTGGTTTCACCACTCAGGAAATATTGTGCATGACGACTTCTCGGATAAATCAGTATCTGCAACTGTGTAAAAACAGGAAATGGGAATTAAATACATCATTTTAGAATGAGAAAAATACTGATTCGTTTGACTAGTTTTTCAAGAATACTGAGTGAAGCATTTTTTCCAAAGAAACCGTTCCACTCCTCGTTGAAGTGCGTCTCTCAGTTCAAGATTAATATATTTTCAAGTATTCAAATGATATACAAATCAAATGCGATTTTCTTGCACGACGATGATTATTATCAATCATTCTGATTCACGAAGACCAATAGTCTTTCAAGTGAAAACATATTTCACAAAATAGTGCCGTGCCAATTAAATGCGATGACTCTGTATCCACAATATACACAGGTCACGTATTCCGAACAATCCATTTAACGTACACCAGGATAATAGTATCGCGCATAATGTAGATGGTACTAGAAGCACGTGAGCACGTTCCCTACCCATGCTTCTTCATCGGGTCACTGCTCACCTCTGCAGGTACGACTAGTACCGCCATTACTGTCGGCGGTGCTCTATTTTCGTTTCCATTGTTTAGGAAATAAGCGGTGTTCGCTAAACGACGATGAATCACCGGAAGTACCGGAAGGTATGGGCAGTACCGTGACGGCACCAAAAGGGCGTACGCAACAGGTGGATTTATTGTGGGTTCAACAGGTGCCGTATGGTAATTCCAAAGGCATTTGAAGATTGTGAGCAAAAATATTTTTTACAGTGGTTTTCATCGCATGTATTTATAGATCACGTAGAGGCAAGCCAGGCCAAATGGTGCAATAAGTTGAGCGTAAAGATACTCCAGTTTTTGACTGAGTGACTAGATTTTGTAAGCTGCTTCCGGTAGCATGTATGTATATTATACCAGGATTGTTCAGCACAAATGAGTTCAGAAATACTATATCAACCTTAAAGGTGGTATCATACAATTTTTGAGATAGCAAAACATTTTGTGAAGTGAAGTGAATTTGTGACTGTTGAATATCAATACATTTTTATATAATAACGAAAAACTCACGAGATTTTAAGATATATTTTGATGTTTTACAACTATCATTAAAGCAATATTGCGGATACCACTTTCAAAGTCAATATTCGTATTATTTGTGCAATTACAGTTAATTGATACATGATTCAATATTCCAACTATTGATAATATTTTTTTGGCGATAACTCTATCGCCACTACAACGAATTCCGAATACTACAAAGCCTTTTTGAGTTTGCCATAGTAGTAATCTAATGTCAAAATTCCATCAAAATCCGAATAGTCCTTTCTTAGTTATAGAGTGGCGAAGGATTACCAAACAGACAAACAACAAACACACAAACCAACGAAAATGAGTGACGATGTTTTCACTTGATGTATATCTCATGTAATATCAAAAAAAAACTAATAATTTTACAAAAAAAAGGTTAATACATAAATTTTATGGATTTTCCACTAGTTTCATTTACAATATGGCTATTTTCTTGGTAAAATGATGGTTGGTATTTTACCAATACAGTGGATCTAACGGTAACGATATGGCAAAGTGGAAATTTGAAAAAATCAGGACAAACTCTATATGACCAACAATTTTTGAAACCTCACATTTTTGTCTAGATAATACCCTTTCAGGTCATCAAATGAATAAACGAGACAATATTTCCTAATGTCTATCATCAAAGGAAGGTATTATATCAGATTTGAACATTTTCACAATACTTCCCCATTTAATGCGTGGTAAATGTTATGTCCGACGCCACTGTGAATTGTCGGGATTGCAGACCTCTTCACCTCCTCTTCCCTATACTCACGCAACAATGGCCTCACCTATCCGTGCATTTTAGACGTAATCTAGTCATTATACGGTACCACCTGTACTCGGACGCGTACCGCGCGATTTACAATCAGTACTGCCCATTGAAGATTTCAAAATATTTAACTACCAAAGTGTGACAAAAATAAAGCAAAACTGTGTGTGTTTAATATGTATCCACAAACTAACGGTACCACTAGTACTTCGCGTGAAGCGGGTTGTTCAAAATCCGTACTGCCGGTAGAGGACTTTGATCCTTTCATTTTCGCCTAAGTGAAGACAAGACTGTCGAATGGTTATTTATTATTTATTCAAATACACCGATCTGGTATGGTATAGTGAAAATACATTGGATAAGGTGTTGATATAACCTTGAGTATGCTTCAGAGTAGGATATAGTCAATCAGCGTTATATCTGATTCATTTTATTTGTATTGGAGGCTAATCGGAATAAAATTGATCAAATAACTTAACTTACTTTTCTGTTGTCACGCCGAAATAGAAAGTGTGTACTTATGAAGATCTAATTTGGAAAGACAGCAAAAGAAGTGTTATTCATGAATAGCTATTTAAACCAGATTGTCGAAAATGTACGAGGACATTTTATTCATATCCCGGGGCATAGAGACAATTCGTGCCTCCCAATGTGATGCACAGCAAGTGAAATCCTGCAACGAGGATGATGGCTGGTACACGTTTCGCAGGACCAAGGCTATTCGCAGGAAAGACCTGCCACCTAGATTAGCAGCCATTCAAAGGGTGCATAGCTTGAGAAAGGTAGACCACAAAGTTCAAAATGGTGGACAACAAAGCGAAACAGTGCAAGATAGACAAAGTGACCAGAAGCATGTGCAGAGTAATATGAACTTCCAGAGCAACAAACTCAGGTCAGTGGAATTTGTGACTTTAATAAGTATTTTTTTATTTTCGATAAATATACCACACGGTATAGTGATTTGAGGTAAGTATTTAAGTCAAAATCCATGATCATGCCAGTTTATTTATTAACAGAAGATTGATAGTCCCATCATCTTTAAATGTAGAAGACCAGCGTTGATATGAATTATGTTTGTAGATTACCATTCGACAATTATTTAGATGTCTTCGTTGATCTTAGAGAAGAGAAATAAAAGTGAAGATGAGTGAACTCGATAATTCTTTTCTCCATATCAAGAAATGCAAACCACAATTTAATTTCCAGACAACCTACCACGCCATCGCTATCAACCTATTATGGATGTAAACATACCTTAACGAGATCATAAAAACGGTAGTTAACAAAGGAAATAAATTTAAAAATTGCCGCATAAAGATACACCTTTATTTCCTCGTTCTGCTTTTCCATTTTTCCACCCCCGACAAACTTTTCGCCGTTCGTGAAACATTTTTATCAATATGGGGTTGGTCGCCATAAAAAAGCATGCACCGGCTTATGTATCGTGATTCTCTAGGATTTATAGCTCAAGATAAATATTTTATGTGAAAGATATACATACATGTATGTATGCCCGATATTATATCGCCTTTACCTCACACGCGAATAGGCGGAGAAGTATTGTAATCACGACGAATTTTGGATTGGATGTATTATGATAATTATCATTTTTGGTAATATTTTGGACTCATTAAGACAAAAATGAGAGAATATAAGGGTAACATCGAATTGCACGGTTTTTAAAACAGATGCCGCCTGGTAACCATAATGCTTGTTTCAGATGCAATCCTGAAAGGGGTTGACACATATTAAGAGACAAAGACATGCATTTCCGGTGCACACTGAATAATTCATAGATGTGAGATGTGGAAAAATTGTACCATTTTTATTCAAATGAGCGCAAAATGTGGGTTAACCAGGCAGGATGTTGTAAATACTTGGGAAATATGACGGAGAATGCTGAAAATAAAAAGCGTAGAAATTGCTAGATTTTCTAAAGCGACGAACGTTTTAACCGAAATGAAAATGTAAAGAGACTAAATTGCGCCGAATAAACGTTGATTTAGAGATCAGACATGAAAAATTTTTGTGTAATATACTTACTTTACCTCGCTATTGCTACTATAAAGCCTGCAACCAAGTGCATGGTTGTCATATTGTGGCTTATCTCACGAAAGCAAACAATTTTAAGGTCAACTTAAACAATTCTAAGACAGTTTTGTATTGAGTAAAATCAAAAATGTTTGAAAAAAAGTCATTCAAAAATACCATAACTTCAATTTGTAATGTACGAAAAGGCCAGAAAAAGCACAATTATTTTTATTTACATCTCATTCAAAGCGCAGTCCAATCAAGAGCAAAATTTCTAGCCATCTTAAAAAATATGTTTTCGCGAATAGAAATTTCAAATTTTTGTCAGTTAGTTTAACATACTGTTCAATCCTACTATATCACCATATATTCAACTACGATAAAATCAACTTTCATACACACCTGTATTTAAAAATTTGATACCTATTACTAGCGCCCAGAATAGTTGGCTATGGATCCAAATAAATCTGCCGTCCAAATTTCGATTTTACATGTGTCTATGAAAGTAAACTTCATCGTAATTGGATAAAAAACATGGTTAAATACAAAAAAGGAATAATTGTGACAACATTGCTTGAACCTCTCGATAATTCAACGGTGTTCAAGTCGTTGTTCATATTTTGCTATCCAGTGTTGACAAATTTGATGCGAGTTAATTTGTTTATTGTTGAATTTTATGTGTCTGTTTTTGAAAACGTCAATTCAAAAATCATGTATTGTCAACTCACCTCCAAGTATCGCCCTCTATGGGGATGGCTATTGGCAACTTAGGAAGTCAAAGGTTGCTATCACACCCTTGACTGGGTTACGTATATACCATCCGATTGCTCTCTACAGCTAAACTGATGAGTCCAGGCTAAAGGCGAAACATGCATGTCTATATTAGATCTGATGCGTAGTGGAGAGTATACACTTAATCATGAATTGTGTTTTCAAAGTATTTATGAATGAAATGTTCTGTCTACCTCTGTTAAATAGTCTAAGATTTTTCATGATGTATCTATCATGAAACAGCAAGTGGCGTGTGAAGTAAAATCATGACAATGGGAATATACGATCGAAAACAAATACATTAATTCCCAAGAAAAGCTGTCGAGAGTCTACAGAAAGATGAACGTATCAACTCCCTTTCATCCACAAAGTCTCTGAAAACTTCTGAAGTGTTTCGAAAAACTTTCTGTCTGACTCTTCTCCCTCCATATTTCCGCTTCAGTCATTTATGAAATCTCCGTTCAAGATAACCTTCCAACTTCCTAAATTCTTCATTTTTTCCTCGTGGTCCTCATAAATTTCCATCCGAAGTTATTTCTCTTTCAAAGCTCAGCCACACGGATAACGTCAACTCCAGAAAAGTATTTTATTTATATATTTTATCCTCCATCAGCCTCAACGGAAAAATTGTAAAGCATGTTGCACACAGAAGGTAAATTTCAATTAATTTTAATCTTAAGAATGGCGTCAAGTAGGACGACTTTGAACTTCCGGCACAGTGATAGCAGTATGGAAAGTAATAATTTCATTTATTATTCATTATCATTGAAGTTTCCAAAATATCAATAATTTTTCATATTTTCAAAACTTACTTCAAGTGAATCATCATTTCTAAGATCCGAGCAATATTTCTGAAAGACTAATACAGACTGCACGTGAAGAACAGAGTCAATCTACTTAACGCAATTATTCAAATCTAAATACCATGACCATAACTACTCTTGATCCTTCTCCAGTTATAATGCAGTAATCTATAGAAGTAGTTGCTGAAACAAAAATCGAACAAATCCCTTTTTATAATAAAATATGACGTCAAGTAGATTAACACAATTTACAAAAAATCATGAAATCTTCATGAAAAAATTATCATTGTTTCCATATATTTTTAAAACATGGTTTGGTTCAACAGTCCCAAATCCAACCTGAGTGTTCAAAAACCTTAGTTAACCCACTTGAGCTCGCTGTTCAAGAGGCACTTATGATTCTTATTAATTAAAAGTGCAGTAGTAAAAAATTGAACAAAATTAACCCCCTTGGGTATCTTTCTGCTTCCATGCACGGCTTGGTATCATAAGCAACAGTCCACTCCTGCTCACTGATCACTGATACGGTCTCGCCGCCGCCGCAATTCAGACAAGATATCGAATTATGTCTACAGCTATTTAAAACATATTTAATTTTTGAAGGCAAATGTGAAACGTTTACGGTTTATGGATGATAGAACGTCTTTCACCAACGCCACATAAACTATGATTTCCCTCTCTCCTTGTTTCAATCTTGCGAATTATCATAACTTTTACAAGTTAACACACGTCATGTACTTCGATTTTTTATTTTCAATCTCAACATATTAGTTAAATGGGCTATAAGAGACAGCGCTGAAGCAGAAGGCTTTAAATCAAAAAATATTCTCAAAGTTAGACAGTGAATATGACTAGTAGTGCACCTGTTTATAGCAAGGCAGCTCTTGGCTTTTGTCTTTAGGGCACGGAAACTACGCATTTACAAAGTTTTTGGTTATAAATAACATGATATTAGCTGTTCACGAAAGTTTTGTTGGGGTCTGCCGGTCATGTACTGACTTTAAATTACATTAACATACAGATTCAAGCATATCGTTTGCCTGTTTGGATTGAGAATCGAATAGGCACGTTCCACAGCAAAAGCGGCCAAAACTCGAATTCATTGTTGTTTTGACGACTACGACTACCCATGTAAATAAACATTAATTTGACACTGAGAGAAATTAATTCGAATGTTCAAGTTGCAGTAGATGTATCAATTTGTTGCAAAATGTGCTTAGAATTTCAGCGTTAATCTCCGCAAGCCTAAAGTCGTTTCTCTTCGATCATATAATTATCCTAATTTAGACATTTCTATATATATATATATATATTCCTATCTTAATAATGTTTCACAGTTATAGGCCAAAAACAGGTCCCTGCAGACCCCCACGGAAATTTCCATGGCCTTGAAATCCTTCTACTATGAGCGTTCTTTCGCCAGTTCAGGTGTTAAGAAAACGTATTACCATCACCAAACATGTATGGTTACTCTAAGCATTTGCAAGTAAAATGTGTGTAATAAACTGTCCGCAATCAGACCACTTAATCGTAACAGCGTTTAATTAATATGCTAATTAGTTTTTTCGCCGAATATTACCACCATTTAAAATCTGGCCTCTGTGGAATCATGCGCTGGGTTATCTAGAAATCAGCGTTTGTGTGGGACGTTTAACCCTTCTTTTACAATTTCATTAAAGCTAAAAGGATCGTTTTACGGTGAGGTTTCACCCAGGTTCCAGGAAAGCTAATAGCAAAGTAATTAGTTGAAATGTCAATATCATTGAGGTATTTTTTCCCTTACCTAGGAGCCATCCGACTCTGTTTCATCCCCGCAGTGTCTGCAGTAAGGTCTCCGTAAAGCCTTAGTTCGTATAGGTGTTCATTCAGGTTACAGTGTCCTGCGAGGAGTCCCATAACTATACGAACCTGAATCTCGTTTCAAGAAATTAGTCCTCTAGCCGCTTCTGAGCATGATGCGTTAATAAATTGTTTCCCCTAGCTGCATTCAGTTATTAAGTTCCAGTTTTCCTTGTGCTGAAGTCTCACCCATTCCTTGGCTTGGTTCTTAACTGTGTTTTTAGGGAGACCCAAGGCTGGTTCTGAGCTAATGAATTAAGAAACTCCTCTCGATCTCTAATTTTAGTCGCGTTTCACATTGAGCCGCACAAAAAAACTTAGGTTCCTAATTCGTTGGGCACTTACTTTTCATTCAATTTTTGTTAATTATGTAAAATATTCCATAACTTATCTTTTTAAATCGATTTGATTTTTTTTATTACTTTTATTAGTTCTCCCTGACGACCTCAGATTCTATTACATTCACCAAAACTCATAATTTTGTTCACTGAACGTTGATGTTAGTATTAATATAACGCATAATATAAAAAAATTAACAGTATTGTTGAAACACAGGAAGGCGCTACTGTTATCTGCACGTTCATCCACCGTTAAGTACACTAGACTTTTCAAGGTTATGGAAATCAAAGTTGTGAAGCGCTTGTGGTATATTGTATATTATTTGCATTAATTATCAAAATTACTCAAGCGTATGTAACCAAAGTGGAAGGCAATTTACGAGTTTATCTTACGTGGAACTATCAGCAATTTGAAAATATTTATCTGCAGGCAGAAACGAACTTATAATAATAATAATTTACTTCAATAGCTGGAAATACTTTACGGATTTTATTATGTAACAGATAATTTTAATGAAAATAGCATACGAGTAAGACATAATTCAATGCAAGACATCTAGCTGGTGTCTTTGTTGAGTTGTTGACCGGATTAGTTGAGCAAAGTGGCATTGCAGTCAGACCGGGAAACCGAAGATGTGTCGTTAAGTACCAGATGATTCCAGGTTGTTTTCACGTTTATAACTGCGAATTTGTACTAATTAGATTTATGAAACCTACTGAGATAATATATGGTATGGTACGAACACGAGTTATAGATGAGGAAAATATAGAGCGGAACTGTAAAGAATTCCTTCGATGTTCCGACAAACTTACCATTGACCTTGAAAACCACTGAATTGAATATTTTGTTGGGAAGTCTATCATAATCTACGTGATTTTCCTTAAAGGTGATGTCGAATTCTACTTTGTCTCTGGGAATGGTCCAGTGATCCAGACATTTTTTTGTCCAAGAAAGGCCATTATTGAGTGAAATGAAGATTAAATCTAATATTTTCTTAATCATTGGAAGCGTGCGTTGAAATTCAACGTACCTTTACTTATAGTCAGATGTCTGGGAGAAAATTTGAATTGGGTGAAGATTCTTTGTATTTTTGTAAACGGAATTATAATAACATCATGAAAATTGATTCATTCGCTTGATAATAGATATGAGATGCCTAGCATTTGTCAACGTCGTGCAGTGTTGCCATATAGCGATCGACATAAATTCTCAGACTAAGAATATGTGGTTTCATTCAAGTATACCATATGCAAAAAGTATAATAATCTTGAAGTAAGAATATTGTGTTTGACCATATAGAGTAAATTTAAGTAAATATATTCAATTCAAAACTGGGGAAAGTGAGAATACACAAAATCTCAAATTGAGCATATCATAATCTTGGCACGAAACAGAGAAACTCGTAGAAGGGTACTATAGTGTTACATTCTGTAATTTTGATGAGTTGTCATCAAAGCAACTGTAGGTTCTTTAACCTTATCAAAAAGAACTAAAAAAGTATCAGAACTGTACGTCATACTGATACTCATACTCATATCACGTCAACACCTGTACACTTGTATGAGATCCTCACAACAGTCATAACCCCAACTTTTTAACAGCACATTCATCCTGAGAAGTGGTTGTTAAGACTTAAATCCAATAGAAACTAACGTGCGCGGTAACAGAAATACAAGTACCCCTGAATTGCCGTTGAGGAATATGGCGATGCCAAACAAGTAAATGAATTACTTGGAGGGAATCGCAATATGTTCGTATTCTTGATTGAACAAAAATATGGAATACTTGTTAGCAAATTGAAATCTTAGTTGTGAAGAAAATTATATTTTTCTTTAGAATCAGTATTGAATTCGAAAATATACTATTCTTGGTTCAAATTAATAATAATTTTCTTATCAAGTATATTGTCTTAGAGTAAGATAAGATGTTCTTGCCGAGAGTATCTTTACAAGAATATCTAATTTCGTGAAAACGAGAATTTCTTTTGATAAGTGTACAAAATGATAGCGTTTAAATTCAAACGAAACTTTCATCGTTATTTCTAACTATTAGTCAATATCAATATCAAAATGGTAATTTCGTTTCAACATAATATACAGACAATGAATATTTGAATTAGATATCTTATCATTATCTATATCTCTCTCTAATTTTCATTTCCCTGTAGAGTGGACGTTCTGTACTCGAATTCTAAAATTACATTAATATTCAATAGGAGCAATGCTCTGGAGACTGGTCAGCCTTTGTGACACTCATTAGGACTGTAATGTGACGAAGACAAATTTGTTTATTGAATTTAAAAACCGGTTATCATTATTATTGCAATTTGTTCAAAATCCCATCCCAAGTCAGTGATTTTCTCCTCTTTAACCTCTTTCAGGTGGTGTTGAGCCAACTCCAAATCTGTTCTTGGAGCCCTTGGCGAGGTCGTTGGATACATCGATGGAGTTAATGATGGTGGATGTTCCATATACCAGTGTTCCATTTGGGCTTCAAGGTCGTTGCATCTTTGTTTGTACTGTAGAACCTGCACAAGTAAAGTACTTGACTAATTCGCGTAGGCCTCGAGAGGCAAAAAGGGGCGATTAGCATCTGGCCATACCCGAAACAACCACTCAATTAGTGGAGTGTAGAGGGAAAAAGGTGTGACGGATGAAACATTAATCATATTTCGTGAAAAGTTTCAACGCAGCAACAGACGCAGAGCTACACGTGCCGCCGTTGCGAAATATTCAGGCCCAGCCCGTGCTAGCGTTTTGTGAAACGGTGCTAAATTGTAAAGTTTATGTCGATGCGCTGGCTGGGGGGGGGGGGGGGGGCTTCAACGGGCTGTCAATCAGGGGAAAAATTCATGTTGGAGCTGTTCAGGAAATTGGTTGATGATTGGCAGTTCAGCGAATTTCGCGATTTCCGAGGAAACTTGCATGTCGATTGTAAAAATCAGTTGTAGAAAAGGAGGTGAAAGAGTGATAAACAATGAACATGACCTCTTTTCAATATGCTACTGATTGATTCTATACTCCATAAGATGTTTTGCTCTCCATGGTGGTTGATTCCATGTGGCTAATTTTGACAACACCAAAATTGGATTGAAATATCTATTTGTTAAACTTCAACCTACTCAACAGCATTCTTTTTTAATATTGACTTCCTGATTGAGCTGAAAAAAGTCGGATGACAAATTCATTATATTCCCATTTTGTCTATTTCATCCGTTCCATTTCGCATAGCATATTTAATAGTGGGAGTGAAATGGAATATTATGGTTTTCAACTGGAGTGTCTTGTGTTTTGAATAGATAATATTGATTTTTCACATTCAATTTTTAATTATGATCAAGTTAATCTACATTGATCAATAACCAAATTTAGGCACCAGTTTCCAAAGGGACATTCTGTCCTCATATATTGTTCAGCGAAGAAATCACCTAATAGAAATTAAATAGATTTTCTCATCCATCAAAGATCCTTCAATTTTTAATATATTTTATCATACTATAGCGTTCTTAATACACTAATTTATTTCAACTAACACAACATTTTCTTCAACTCACCTAAGTGTCGCCCTCTATGGGGATGCCCAATCGCAACTTACTTCAAAGGTCCTAACACCTTGACTGCCTTGAGGCGGCAACCGATGTCTCTTACGACATCTGTCAACTAGGGTGAACTGATTTCCAGCGACATCCCTTGTTCTTCGTACACCTTTACGATGGCAGGTCTGACGCGTAGTGGAGAGCATACACTTAATGTTGGCTGTAAAAGTGCTTACGACCAACATTAAGCGTATGCTCTCCATTACGCGTCAGACCTGCCATCGTAAAAGTATACGAAGAACAAGGGATGTCGCTGTAAATCAGTTCACCTTTGTTGACAGATGTCGTAAGAAAAATCTTTTGCCGCTTCAAGGCAGTCTAGTTGTTAGGACCTTTAACTTCGTAAGTTGCCAATAGGCGTCCCCATAGATTGCAACACTTGGAGATGAGTTGATGTTGCTATCACACCCTTGACTGGGTTACGCATATACCACCCGATTGCTTTCTACAGTCTGACCGCCAGGCTATACTGACGAGTCTAGGCTAAAGACGAAACATGCATGCCTATAGCAAGTCTGATGCATAGTCTAGAGCATACACTTGAAATGGATTTTTCTAGGATTCGGATAGAATATTATATCTAATATCCATTATTATTGGAGAATTCCAAAACTTTACGAATAAACTTGAAGCTATGATGCAGTAGCTGAAATATGTTATTAGTCATTGTGATCTACTGTGCTTGAAATGAATTGATAGGGTGTTTTTTCTGACGATATTACTTTAATCAGATAGATTAGAATGTTTCTATAAACAATGAATGCCCATGATACAATTCCCTATTTCCTATTGAAATACATTTTTTCAGAGCTTTTATAAAGATAGGAGCTCCATTGGACAATATGAAGTTTGCTACCGCTTTTAGTAGTTCCTGACTCTCGCTGCTGGATCCTCCTTGAGTTCGTTTTATGTGTTCAGTCATCCTTGTGTCATTATCCAGGCAAACTTCGAAGTCTTTTATTGCATTCATACTTAATTTGATTTTACGGACATTGGTTATCAATGCTATCAATACTTCTTCCTGATTGACAGATCGTATATATAAGTTTTCTCTAGAGATGTTATAGTTAAGCCAATTCTTCAGTCTGTATATTGATTTTAATAATTTCAAATATGTACTGATATGTCTCCAAATATCTTTTCCTCTCTACTTGGCACACTAGATAATTTACTTAATCTAATAGGTACACTGATTATTGTTTGGTTTGTCTTTGTTATTGATACTAAAATCATTCCCCATATATTCGTCTTTTTAAAAATGTATTCTGTATTCCCGTTTTTTACAAGAGTATTTATGAATGCTAATGCGTTTTTCCAACTAAAAACCTATGATGAAAATTGGAAATAAACAGAGTGCAACCATATTGTACATTGATGCGAGCTCACTTTATAGTCTCGATAAAATGCGTAACCTACTGTGCAATTAAGAGCACAATTTCCTGTATTTGGCAACAAAGCATATGCGAGGAAGGATGAACATTATTAGCTGGATCACGAGGGGGCATGGAATAGTACATTTTTTGAATGTGTAGGCTTTATATAAGAATCATGAAATTAGAAAAGTATACCATGTCGTACCATGCAAGGCCGGCATATCAGACTCTGGAGGATCTTTTTCGCTCCAAAAGGTTGTATTCACTGAAACAACAGAAGCTTAGATCAGCTGTGAAGCACTCCCTAAAGATTCTGGACACAATCCAGTAACGAGAAATACGTCTTGTGGGTGCGCCTGAGCTTACAAAAGACCTACAATGTCTTGAACATCGAAAAAGTGTGGCTGGTGGTCGACCAGGCTGCCGCCAATACAGCAAACACAAGAGGGGCCGAAATAGCACGTCCTCATCATGTCAACAGCCTCTTCCAAATCGTTCTTTTGAAGAACCTCGGCGTTGTGGACTGAGCTGCCATGGAGTCAGTTCCCCGACTATTACAATGTATAGTCATTCTCGCTGCGCTTCTGGAGCGGGATATTTATAAGAGAAATGCTCATATTTATATGTCTTCTAAGTTCCTGATCACTTCAGGACATAGTAAAAAATGTAATGAAGAGCCACAACGTAGAAATCGGAACACGTCACTGAAAGAGAGTTTAATTTGTACAACTATGTGATTTCATACATTTATTCAATCTGAATAATGAAAAAGCTTCACCAAGTGAAAGCATCTACCATCTATATGATCAAATATTGTTGTTTTGTATCATTGACAACAAACTAATTCATATATGCCGACAGGAGGAATAAGAACAAAAAAAAGCACTGCCTCCCGGACCACTATTTTGCCCAACTGTGGGAGTCGAGGTAAATCCGGCCATGATTGAAACGTAACATGATATTTCCCCATATGTAAATAAAAATCTCTTTCCCCTCGTATCTCCGTATAAAAATTCCGCCGTCTTCCTCTGAAATTCCTTTGTTTCGCCTCAGATACACAAAATGTCTGCGAAAGCTGAAGATGAAAGAAGTGCGGCTCAAAGAGGTGATTCGGTACGGCAACTTCCGACCAAACAAAAGAAAACCGAACGAAGAAAACAAGAAAATTGGAGGAAAGGCCGAAGAGAATCCGAAGCCAAGAAATACTGTCGTGAAGTTTGGTTGGGTGGCCAAACTGAGAGCCAACAGAAAGTCGAGTCCAGGCAATGATACCACATCTAATCGGTGAGTTTTTATCATTTTTAAGTATTTAAGATTTATTTTAATCATATATTGTGTATATGACATACGTTTTTCATTTTTATCAAGCATTATATTGGATTCTGCTACCATTCTTAAGAGGTGCTAAGCTAATAATTCAGCACAGTATAAATAATGTTTTGCCGCCGGTGGGTGTTGAACCCACATCTGCTGAACACTATTCAAGCACGATTTAAACGTTTTGCCATGGCGACAACACGAGAGGGACATTTACAAATATGCTATGAAAGGTTCCCCTCCTCTTCCCCCTAATCTTCCCCCACTCCTTCTTCATCCTCCCACCTCAAAGATTAAATCCAATTAATTCGTATAATGGTGAACGCTTGACCTAGTGTTATTATGTAGACACATCAACCACCCTTCTTCGATGTTCTAGACTTTGGAGGTTCTTAGTGGTCAGGCGCATCTCTAGACGGATCACTTGTTTTTTAATTGTGTCCAGATGCTTTAGGCAGTGCTTCGAAGCACATCTTCACACATGTCTTTCTTAAGCATAATAACTTTGTTGTATTTTTGCTCTGTACTAGTGAGTGCACAAATTATACAGAAAATATTGTAATCCAAATAATAGCGCTTATAATAAATCTAAATTGTCTACAAACCTCATGAATCCAAATTATTATTCAATCAGATCAATTGCTCCAAAGCTAGCAAATGTTGTTTCCCTGAATAAACTCAATTCACAAATCAAAATGCTTCCACAGGAAATTCTGGGAGCTTCCTCCATATAGCTACTCGACAGTAATTATGAATATATATTACTTTCTGTCCAGGGAGCAGAAACAACAATTCCCGTGTATTTCCCTACCACATCTGCTATAAAATTCCTGTTTTACCCAATCTCTTAGTAGACATTCAGCCTAGAGCATACGCCAAAGAGCAAGCCTGTGATAAAATTATAATGCAAGTTAGATTGATTCAATCCCCCCGGGGGGTATTTATTTTCCCATTGCCCTACTTCTTGAGCTCCGTATCTGTACCCCCCTTCTCTGGGGTGATGTTGCAGATAGGGGAGGAACTTTGCTGGAATTCGATTTTTCATCATAAAAAGAGAGGGGCTAATTTCTATGCTCGTCGTTCAAGGACATGCCATTTTATAAGAATATGGGTTAGGTATCCTTTGAATATCTTTTACCACCATAGGTTCGAAGCACATAGAAACGTTTAATTTTACTTCTGTCACAAGCTGTTGCCAGAGGACGTGATTAACGGGCTGATATCGCAGAAAAATATGAATTTTGTTATTTATTAAGTAACATCAACTCACCTACAAGTCTTGCCCTCTTATGGGATGCTCATTGGCAGATTACGAAGTCACGACAGTTAGACCGCCAGGCTATACTAACGAGTCTAGGCTAAGGACGTAACATGCATGTCTATAGCAGATACACTTAATTTATTAAGCAATTTTCGAATACCAATTTAAACCCACACCACTTGAAAATGGCTGCGAAAACACATACTTAATGACAGATGACAGGGATAGAATAGGTACTTTTACTTCATCACCACGGAATTCCCAACAAAAAAGAAAACTCCTATAACCTAGTTTATTCAATTATATCGACCCTCATTCATTTGGAGAGTGGCCGAGAGCTTTTTCCGCCAGATCCCTGGATTTCAGGTGAGATATTTATAGCTTTACGGCTTCGATTGTTTTGAAAGCAGCTTTCGGCGCTTTCTAGTGACGCACAGACCAACCAAAGAAGAGATCATTTGTCATACAAATATTTGTAGCGGATTTTTGTGGATTACTAGATACATACAGAAATAGTCACTGGATCGATAGGAGGTTGATTGGATGGTAAATGAGCAGCTGGCAGCTGGTGACTATTGGTATTTTTTCATTTTGTACTTTGACAGAGGCTGTCGATAAAACCGAAATGTTAATGAAGTTAATAGATATATGTCAGTCATTTGTATGTTATTTTAATCACTATCCAGTAGATAAGACATATATAGGTTTCATAAATTATATTAACCATCAGACAATCTTTCTGGAAACCCCAATAGCAGCTAAACTTTATAAAGTTGTCTATTAAAACGCTATTAACATGAAAACGTATTTATTTTCATTATTCTATCAATGGCATAAAAATTATATGGCGACTGGTGTGTGTGTTTTATTCGGTATTTTGTGTTTGACCTGCTGTCATCGCATTGTACTACCGCAGAACACGACATTTGATATATATCTCTTCAACATGCCGCAACTGTTGAGTGCATAGCATAAAAGTGACTCATGGAAATTAAAATGAAATATGGCAAACGGATAACAATGACAAGAGAGCATTCATGGCTCATCTGTATCTTCAGGTAGAATGTAGCTTATCGAAACGGAAACAGGACAAGCTACAGTGTTACAGTACACGTGATAACCTGACAAGTCGGGAGCGTATAACTATATTATATTTAAAAACTTCTAATCTGACCGTTGGACAATATCGCATAAACGGTAGACTGGGAATGTTGACCAGATATATCGCGTGATCTTATATAGATACGATTCATTTTTTGGAATCATTCCCACCAATCACCACCTCTACACCATTTTTTTTTTCAGAAAACGATCATAGTCTGACTGCGCCCGATCTCATAAAGGACTCCGAAGGCAGGATGACAAACAGACACTGATTTTTGTGATATAAACATCAGAAAACACTCAAAAAAGTATCATCCCAAATACAAAAATACTCATCACATATGTGAGGGGAGTAGAAAATTTACTATGTAAGAGCGCTGTATCATACCATAAAGAAAACACTCAACGAAGCGCCAATGTGTTATTCGGCCATTCCAGCCCCACATATTTGCCCATAAAATTTAACCGTGGAGCTCATTTGGTGCTAGTACGGAGAAGTTCAATTTGATGTACAGTACAGTCATCTAAGCAATCTGTGCACATATTCAGATTCAACTGGAGTTTTCATTTAAAAAAAATTATGCGACATGAAAGTGTACGACTTCACAAAAGAGACTGGGAACGGCATGAAATAATAAAGTCGTGAAAAATCCAAAGGGGACCTTCTAGAATTTTTTGGTCAAAAATCGTTTTTTTTTCAAACAAGATGAAAAATGAGGGGTGCTGATCACGAATCCAGCCTCAATTTGGGGCCCGGACTCAAAGGTAGTCCCTGGCAGGCTTCTAAGTGCTCAAACGACTACTTACGCTTTTCTAATCATCATATTTGCATTTAGCACCATCGAACATCCAGAATAATAATGTTGAATGGTGTTCTTACTCCCCTAGCTACATGTATGGTTTACTTGTTGCGAGCGGGGGATTTTCGACAAATGGAACCGTTACGAGTCTAGGGATACTGAATCCAAATGCGACCTTTAAAAAATCCCAAATAATCGTGAAGTGTCCATTTGAAGCAGGAAAGACATCAATATCTCATCTCGGGGTACTTTCGGGATCCCTTGTGTCAAAAAATTACATTTTTCATCATCCCAGGGATAATCATTGTTCCGAAAAGTGTTTTGCCTGAGATGTAGGCTTTCGAGAATGGTATGAAATCGATAGATGCATTTTAGTCTGGAATCTTTTAATAATGTTATCTGAATGTATTTTCACTTTGTATTATAGTATTTCTACATTTAATTGATGAACATGTGATAAAAACCACTGGATAGGATATGTTTGAGATCTTCAATTGTCTATGGAAGTACCGTACAATCGTATTACCTTCCCATGTTGTCTGAACTATAACGTGGTAGGTATACAATGTGGGTATCCATTTGCAATGATAATTATCTATTTTTCGAGCAGGCGGGATTTATGCAAATGAGTTTAATGAAATCATAATTCAAATACCAATTAGATTTTGGTGGGTTTATTGTTTGCCAGAACTCTAATATTTGCTGAGAGAGAAATACTGAACATGGCCATTTCATAGCTTGAACGGCGCGTTAAACTCTAAATAGAGGTTATAGATCTGTGAATCTATCAGTCAATCTGTGTATCTCCTACATTATATATTATTGTTTATCAAGTTCAGATAAAACTATCCAACCACGTTTATGGTAGTGGGTGGAGTGCCTCCATTGAAGTTTATTGTAGAATTGGCAACAAAAACCTGCCCCATGGTATCTGCTTTTCCTTGCGGGGTTGATGCGATGGAGCCCTTCCCAGTGATGGTATGGACGAGCAGCAGAGGTTCTGCTTTGCTGTTATCGATGAGTCTTTTAATGACCTTAAAAATATATCACTAAAGAGTGTTATGATAGAATAATTCCCCAGTTATATTTATGGAAACCAATTGTGAATTCTAGGTATCAACAACAATCATACAGCTAAAAATAAATACAGGGAAATACAAGGAACGACAACAGAGTGACGTGAAAAGACCGTATCAACGACTGATAATTGCAGATGGTTTCAAAGAGCAGGAAATGGGAATTGTGCGTTTGATTGCCTACACTATAAATTAATGATGGGGCATCCGAACAGACTATTGTGACATCATCATTCTTTACCACCGATTTACAAACAGTTTGATACATGTTTGTGCAGTTTGAAGATATTCAATCAGCAATCGGCTACAAAAGTGTACCAAAATTCTGCTGCCAAAACAGGATATAAATGTATGCTATCAATTATATAGGACACCGACTAAAGAAATGTATGTCTTTAGCCTAGACTCCTTCCTATATTCCAGGCTAGATACCTAACCCAGGCTGACCCAAAGTATCTGCCTAATAGCGGTCACAGATTACTCTACAAGTCAAAGTCGGCTTCATTGCTTGACAAGGGCTAATGGGAATCTTCCCAATAAAAAATATATGGATTCCGACACCGCAAAGATCAACTGCAGATTTCGCTATAGTTTCGCTTAGCTACTCAGTTGATCTCTCCCATTAATCTATGCTTCCAGCAAAACTAATTTAATCTACTTCCGATAGTGGGGCGAAACTATTCAAAAACTGCACCCGGGACAGATTTTATCAGTTGGGAACTGATTAAAAAAAGCTCAGCTTGTTCGGATAGCAAGGATCTAATTTCAGGGTGGAACGGCGAGGATTTATATAACAGGAACGAGGAAATAAAAAGATGACTTCTACGAAGCTTATTAAACGTAAATTAGGTTTTCTTGCGAGAACTTTCTTCCTAGAAACTGATTCTGATTCTGTACAGCAAAAAGAATTATTTCACCAGCGGGGGAGGAAGACGTTCAGAAAAAGAAAGCAGATATCAGGAGCACTGGCGTATAGTAGGGGGCAAGTTAATGTTTCACAAAAAGGAATCTACAAGGACCTAGGGGACAATAAAATTGAGGAATATATGGGTAGCACCGTACCTAAGGACGACATATTGGCTCATCCAGAATTTAAAAATGCTCCTTATCTGTTAGATGCAGTGCAGTCAAAGCTTCAATTGTATGCATCAACGTCGGTCGACTATAATTCGCAAACTCCTATCCTTGATAAATCCCACCTAATTAAAGCCACTGTACCGAATAATCACTATCAGATGGTAGCATGACAGCTGAACGCATCGAACTCGGCCTTCATGGAACCATAGTGCATCTCCCTCCCTCTGTCGCGTTTCGTTCAACTGTTAGTAAATCCCGATAACGCGTCACTAATTTGTTCTAATAGTGTATCTACTCCAAAAGATAGAGATGGGTTACGTAAACGAATTCAGCTTTCCTATATCTGATTTGATGATTATTGGAACAAAAAATACGAGGCCTGTTCTCTTTCTGATGAGCCTTGAGAAACAAAATACATTTTATTCACAAATTATATTTGATATTGATTTTTCAAAATATTCTCCTCCACAGTCAATGCATTTTTGCATCCTCGAAATTTTTTTAAAACATTTTCTCTCTGTCTCTCTGATTCATTATATCTTTCGCGGACCTCTAATTGATACCACATAAAACAATCAATTATTGATAGCAAGGCAATTCCCAGAATAAGTTATTTTCAGGAATGGTTATCCTAGCATTATTATATATTAAGTAAATGCTCTCCACTATGCATCAAACCCGCATGTTTCGTCTATAGCCTAGACTCGTTTGGATAACCTGGTGGTCCAGCTACAGAGAGCATCTGGATGGTATACCAGGCTATACTGACGAGTCTAGCCTGAAGACGAAACATGCATGTCTATAGCAGGTGTGATGCATAGTGGAGAGCATACACTTGATTAGTTCTGAAACATATCCTATACTCTATGAATGACCCCATATAATAGATTGAACGTTAACAGTTTCCAGAATCCTAGTTAAAATCATTCAGTTGTCATTTTAACATTTAGTTATGTGAATCTAATAACTAATTAAGGTCCAACGTAATTTTATAAAAAAATAATGAACATTTGTTCCAGTTCTCTTAAAGATTTCCAGAAAGGCTTAGAAATTTGAATATCATCCGTTTAGTCTGAAAACATATGATTCGTAGTGTTTTCATATTGTGGTGTATCCTCAGGAATCATTTTTGCAGATTTTTGTCGGTACTTCGCTCCTCTTCAAAGTGATCCCCATCCCACAAGGCATCTTGAATTTGAAATGCAGATAAAAACCTATTTGTTGTTTGGTGTTGAATATGTTGATTGGAAACATTTTTTTTTATCTTGTAATTACGTGTAAATACTTTTTATTAATATTACTTGATATAGAGTAGTAATAAAACACATATGAAACTAAAACACAGCAGTTGTCAGCTTCTGATGTGAATGAGCCGAGATAACGATACATCGTAAATAGTGTTTACGGAGAACACACACAGATGTCGTAACGAGCATCTGTTGCCGCTTCAAGGCAGTCCAGATGTTAGGACCTTTAACTTCGTAAGTTGCCAATGGGCGTCCCCATAGAGGGCGACACTTGGAGATAAGTTAATATTATATTTTCAAAATCAATTTTCTCCAATCTAGTATACACACTATCTCACGCGGCATTCTTTTTGAGCTGAAGTCAAACAGTGGGCAATCCATTAAGAACAAAGCTTACACAACATTTGAAATGTTTGTGTTAATCGCTTTCACACGAATATTAAGTTTTTAGTTTGCTATGTTTTTTAGTTTTTTAAAATATAGTTAATTGAATTTTAAATGTTCCAAAATCCGATGCAAATCTTCTTTACTCCAGTTTATTAAATTTGTTCAAAACTATGATACCATTGCTTGTTCCCAGCCTGGTAAATCGCAATAGAGGTATACGTCCACAAAAAAAGACAAAAATTTTGGCAGTTGCTCCATCACTACTTTCCGAGATTATAAATCCTCGTATCAATGTAATAGGTAAACATTGCTCTGAGAATACTTTGCATGAGATCCGCTGGACCGCGTCTGTATATATAGCAGCAGAACGCTAAACGTAGTATCGCAGGTCCGGCAAGCGGGAATCGGTACTCGACTTGTTGGATTCCCCCAAATTCCAGATCGATCCGAGGCGTCTGGACGCCGGGCGTCGCGACGGCATCGCCACTAGAAAGTGTGTCAGTGATTGTGCCGTTTATATGAAACTGGTTGAGAATAGTGGTCAGGACGACTTCGGCAGGAATAAGCGTTTGGGTAACACCATGTCTTTCCTGCAGAGACAATCCTCGCAGGATTTACAGAGTGACAGGTACGCACTAAAAATAGAGTGACATAATATGTATGACTTTTTTCAGAGTAAGAGTTTTGTTTTCAAACAAAGGAAAAAATCCTGTAAATATTTTAGCGTTCCTGGAAAATGTCCAATTATCTATAAACCGTATACCTTGGTAATTCTCCGTACTTGTTAGACATGAACGATAGTTTACACATTTGCCCTCCATAATGTGATATTACCGAAGTTGCTTTAATGCTGAACGCCTATATCTTTAAATAAGAATCAAATATGACCATGTAGCGTTAAATTTTCTTCTTTCTAGATCCTCCTCGGTATGAATTTTCAACTAAATAATGATTATATGTAGAAGTAAAAAAAGTACAACTATCGCCGATTGGCGTCGAAAGTCATACGAAAAACGAAACGAAAGTGTAGTAAAACGGAAAACGTGTTATAATAATAATAATAATAATAATAATAATAGCACTTTATTGCCCAACAGACATAGTCCCTTTACAGAGCAATATACAATATTAAATAAAATAAATCAAAAGCTTGAGCAGAGATTAGAGGACAAAGATACAATTTGATATAATCATTAAAGCAGTACATATAACTAGGAGGAATATAAAGGGATTATAATAACAATTTAGCAGTTGATTTCAATTCCGTTAGTCTACAGTTGAATAAATCGACGTGGTTTGACATATTATTGAGTAAAGTACACATTACCATAATTGGCATCTTTAATAATAAATTAGTTCTTGAAGAACTACAGTAGAAGGTCACGAAGTGACGTGAGTTGAATTGAGGAACATTGAAATTGATAAAACTGAGCAACTCCGGGCAATCAATGAAATTATGACATAATTTATATAGAAAAGTCAAAGATGATATTTTCCTTCTAGTTTCCAGCTTATCCATATCAAAGCGACTCAACAACAACTGATATTCAATACCTCGTTCAGGATACACTTTATACATTTTAAATGACAAATATTTCAAAAACTTATATACGCACAAAACAAACATTTTAAAGCTGAAATGTTATCAAACTTTTGACAATTTCTGACAATGAATCCATATCTCTTGTAGGCTTCTGAGATTTTCTGATTGATGTGTTCAATAAAATTAATTTCTGAGTCAAACAAAACTCCTAAATCTACAACACTATTCTGACGAGATAGTAGCGCACCTTGAATACGGTAATCAAAAGAAAGTATAGTCTTTTTCCTAGTAAAAGTCATCATTTTACACTTAGCGACATTCAAATGAAGTTTGTTGGATTCACACCATAAACTGATATTATCAAGAGTTGACTGGAGCTTAATGCAATCAGTATGACTACAGATAACAGAATATATCTTCAGGTCATCGGCATAAAACAATCTATTAGATGCCATTATATAATCTAAATCGTTAATGAACAGTGTGAATAACAATGGGCCGAGATTAGATCCCTGTGGGACACCTGAAGATGCTATGTAACTATTAGATACAAATCCATTGTAATGTACCATTTGCTATCTGCTCCCCAAATATGACACAAAAAACCGAATAAGGGTGGATGAAATGCCAAAGTAGTCTAATTTATCAATTAGAGTGCCATGATCCAGTCGGTCGAAGGCTTTGGCAAAATCTGTATATATTACATCCACTTGGCCACCAAGGTCAAGGGCTTCAGATATATGTTGTTTAAAGACTGCAAGGTTTGTTTCAGTAGATTTGCCATTAAGAAAGCCATGTTGTGATGGGACAATGTGTTTTCTGACTACAGGAAATATACGATTATAAATGACGATTTCGAATAGTTTGGAAAAATTCGACAGAACGGATATGGCCCTATAATTGGAAATTTCATGTTTATCACCCGTTTTGAAGATTGGTACAACTTTCGCAATTTTCCAGTAATCAGCAAACGTGGAAGTATTCATTGCTAGGTTAAAAAGTATACATAGAGGTTTAGCTAAAACATATATACAGTCTTTAACTATGAAAGAAGGTATCTTGTCAATTCCAGAAGTCATCTTATCTTTCAATTTTTTAGATGCAGAAATAATTTCAGCTTCTGTAATTTCTTTGATGGATATAGATTCATTGACACCGTTCAGATTATATATCTTGTTGATATTTAGACTTGGATTAGAAGAAGTTACGAAGACACCACTAAAGAACTGCGAAAAGATATTAACAATCTCTTGTGAATCAGAAATAATTGTTCCTCCATAACTCATATGGCCAGGGATTCTAGATGAATTATTTTTATTTCTTATGTAAGACCAGAACTGTCCAGAGTCTCTGTTTATTTTATCTTGCATATTTCTCACATATTTATCAAAAGATACCTTTATACTTTTTTTTATCTGAGACCTCAGCACCTTGTATTCTTGTAATACATGCTTGTTACCTGTACTTCGATATTTCCGTAGAAGCTTTTCTTTGCTTTTTATTAGCTTGATAATGTTTGAATCAAACCATAGAGGAAAATTACGTTGAAAACTCTTGTATAGTGGCACATGTTCATCAAAAACAGAATATAGTATACCATAAAAATAGTCAATAGCTGCATTCATATCACTGTCACTGTAGTTGTTTAAACATGACCAATCAATGTGCAACAGAGCATTGTACAGATTTACATAATTTGCTTTGCGAAAGTTGTAAGCTTTTTGACTCATATTGGGCACGAAAGTATTATTGAAGGTGTTTGTAGTAGCTATAGTTACAGTCAGTGATGGATGATAAGGATCTTCAGAAACAATAGGAAGCAGGTTATGTTCTACCTTACAGGCAATGTTGCTAATAACAAGATCAAGTAATATATTATTTTGGTTAAGAATACCATTAAATTGTCTTAGTGAAAGAAAATCAACAAACTGATTAATTATAATACTTTTTTTGTCATTGATATCAGTATTAATATATTCCGGTACATTGAAATCACCTAATACAATAACATTCGTACTATTAAGAGCTTCAAATAGTTCAAGTGAGTCAAAAAACAATTCAAAATCTTCAGACCCCGTATTAGGTGGAATATAAATGACTATTACAAAAACTATAAAATGTTGGATATTAACCTTACAAACTAGCAGGTCAATATTTGGAAAATTCTCATTGAAATAACTAGTATCTATAGTAACACAACTAAAAGAGCTTCTACAGGCAAACAAAACACCACCACCTGTCGACAGTCCAGTATCACGTAAATTTCGGTCCTTCCTGTACACTTGAAACTCATCTGGGAATATTTCAGTGCTCAAGACGTCCGGTCGCAGCCATGTTTCCGTGAGACAAATTATATCATATTCGGAATCGCTAACATACGTAAAAACACTGTCAATTTTTGTATTTATGCCTCTCACGTTCTGGTATAGGCATACCAAACCATCTAGACTGTTGGGCGCTTGATGTTTAAATCTACAATTCCGGGTATTCCGTTTCTGTACCTGATAGTAACTTCTTCGCCTTTATTTTTCCTTTCAGTCACCACAGCTCTCAAGTTTTTCAAATTCTTCATCTGTGCAGCAGTCAGATCAGCCTCTATGTAGACATTATGTATCATATCCTGTTATTTGAAAAAGCGGTCGTCAAAACTTGCTGTGAGGTTATTGTCCAGATCATGATAAAGATTCCTTAATTGATTAATTGTTTATTTTACTGAGTAATTGTCTACACTGTATATAATGCTCATTAGATATTCATTAACATAATTTATTTATGTAAACAGATAATCAACTATAAATCTAGGAGAGTAAACATAAATATAGCAAGCGGTCGTCAAAACTTGCTGTGAGGTTATTGTCCAGATCATGATAAAGATTCCTTAATTGATTAATTGTTTATTTTACTGAGTAATTGTCTACACTGTATATAATGCTCATTAGATATTCATTAACATAATTTATTTATGTAAACAGATAATCAACTATAAATCTAGGAGAGTAAACATAAATATAACAAGCGGTCGTCAAAGCTTGCTGTGAGGTTATTGTCCAGATCATGATAAAGATTCCTTAATTGATTAATTGTTTATTTTACTGAGTAATTGTCTACACTGTATATAATGCTCATTAAATATTCATTAACATAATTTATTTATGTAAACAGATAATCAACTATAAATCTAGGAGAGTAAACATAAATATAGCAAATTACTTTCAAACTGTATAAATGGTCAAAAGCTTGAGGACAACAGATGCCGATCTGGAATGTCTATTAAGGTTCAATTAAAAGTTAGGTTTATTCAGCATAAAGTATAGAAAATCGGTTTTTTTTTCACGTAAACCGAATTTACAACAAGTTTTGATGATACCCTTAACATATATCGTATTTTCATCCCCTCAATTAAAATTTCAGTCGAATATAAAGAAATACGTAAAATGCTCATTTACACATGAAATTATTAAATTATTTTTTCGGTAGATATTATTCACACCAAAATGATACTTGGAAACATCTACTCATTTTTATGATCAAATATTTGCCGAACGTGATCTCATTTTCAACACTAAAACACTGTAATGTGTGTATAAAGTCATATGATATAGATATAAGTGAGATTGGATAATGAAAAACTTGCTATAAATAATGTTTCATAATTTAGTACAATAAATTTTGTAAATCTGTGCAGGAAAATTTCCGAATTTGGACTCAGTACGTACCATGGGTCTGTCTGTTTCTGACTGTCTGTCTTTGTTCGGTAATCCTTGACCCCTTCTTTGACTACGAAAGTACTTTTCGGATTTTTTTGACACTACATTACTGGTACCTATGACAAGAACGAAAAAGCTTTTTAGTTTTTCAAAATCGGTTTAGTGGCAGACTTTAGATACATTCCGAATGTTTTAATCAAATTAATGTAAATCATATATATATATATATATATATATATATATATAAATGTCTTCTAAGCTTATACGGCATTCTAAGGCGAAGGTCAGCTTCTTTTTTTGAAGTAAGCCAATTTGTTTCAGCAACATGTACTGCATATTGCTGCATTATTAGCAATCATGAATAATGACGAAAATGCTATATACCTCTTCAAAATTGCATAGTAGGGTAACTAGATAAACCCCAGGGCTCGAATGATTTATATAGTTTTCAGCTGTTTCATCATTCTTATTAATGGTTCACCAAACTTGTCCAGCTCAAATATGTAGATGCAACACCAATTTCAGCCATCAACATCATTATTAATCATATTTCACAGTACGAGTACTGTGGGCATCATGATTCATCTGAATTACATTACATGCAAAAATATTTCAGCCGCATTGTTATATAAAAATCACTTGTTATTTTTTATGATCTTAGCTTCATTAGAATATTCATATGAAAAATTACAGTACAGGAGATAAATCTACTGAAAAATATATATCAGCATTCTAACATATATCACTGAGACAATAATAACTTCATCTAGGCAAGCTAGTGCTCTTCAAAACAAAGCAAATGCTCCTTGAAGTTACTCAGCCATAAAATGATTTCAAACTTCAACACCTCAGTGATGTTTAACACGTACAGCTGCAGTGAAGTATGCATTCCCCACTCCGCACCTCTCTCTTTCTTACACTCCTCTCACTCTCTCGAACCATCCCCCTCCAATTCCTAATTGAAGATAATATACTTTTCGTCAGCCATCACGCGACCACACCTGATCACAGCACTCTTTGCATTATATGCACAACGCTCTGGCTAGTTTGTTTGTGTTTGGAATCCGAAAATAATATCTGTTACTATGATGAGTGACAATATTATGAAATGTGTGTTTTGTGGACAAAAACAAATAAACAAATATATCCTTCATAACCTCAAAAATTCCAGCATCCTATTTTGTTTAATGAATTCCAATTGTTTATCAACAAATCTAAAATCTAATCCAAATCTACTTATGCAATTATTTATAGTATTAGATAAAGCACAGTGTTGTTTGAAACTTGTAGACAAGGTGGATTTATCAAGAGTTTAATTTCGGACTTCGATTGTCTATAAAATTTCACATTTCCAGTTCACCTGAAAACGATTGAAGATAGCCCATCAATCGAAACGTCGTGATACTCAAAATTTTATAGACAATGGAAGTCCGAAATCAAACTCTTGATATAGCACAGTGTTTCCTGATAAATTCAAAACATCCATTATAATCTCATCGATTTTGTTTCACAAAAACATTGCACCTGTTCTAAGCAAGAATATTGATAGGACACACCCGACAATTCAAAGGTCAAAAGGGCTTCATTTTACGTAGAACTTGATAAAAGTTTTATACCGGTGCATCAAATGTCAAAGAAATTACAATAATAATTCATGGGGAAGAACGAATTGGACTGTGGCTTAAAATCCAATACCTGTGACACGTGGATGTCAACGAAAATTCCTGAATATGTATTTTCGTGCGCTTCATCCACCTGCCCTTCATGTAAATTAATTTTTAGAGTGGAGCAGTACATACGAGGGTCACGCTAAAAGTTTTTAGATGCAGAAAAACTGCAAGGTTTTTTAAAAAACCTTATTCTATTTTTTTAAAAAGATCCAACACTCTTGGAACGAAGAATTTTCATTGGAGGCTGCTCTCTTTCAAAGCACCAAACTAATGACTGCTGTTTATTTTCGGGATCATAATGATGTCACCATATTTGGTTTTCGGTTACGATACTAAAGGTGTTTTTACTGTGCCCCTCAGCAAATTTTTCAAGCATAAACTCAGCCCAATTCAACTCCTGTTGCTTTTTGCTCACTAGTGGTGTGATGTGGCATCCATCTGGTACATCGCTTCCTTAGGCGAAGGTGATCATGAATGATTGTTCGGACCACTGCCGATCCAATCCTCAGAGATCTTTTTTTACCATATTTTGCACAGCTTCTACAGTTTTCGGAGTAACAGCAGTGGGCGGTCGACCTGTGCGAGGTTCATCATCGAGTGAGACCCGGCGCCTTTTAAACTCAGCAAACCAATTAAAAACTGTAGCCCTAGAAAGGGCAGAGTCCCCAAAGCAACTCACTAAACTTTCGTGACATTCCGCTTGTTTAAGTCCCTTTTTATAGTCATACAAAATCATGGGTCGGAAATTGCGACGACCCGGTTCCATTTTCACGTTAAGTTCGGTATACACTTAGATGCATTTGAGACCGTGGTAAGGCAACTACTGAACGATTCAAACGCTGCCTTTGCATGTAAGCACTTACAACTTTAGACAAAATAGCTGCGTGCTCAAACTTGTTTAAACTTGTATAGATTGGGAATATCTAAAGACTTTCAGCGTGACCCTCGTACATACACACTGGTCAAATTAATAAAAGCGTGTCGAAATTTAATATGAATTCTCAAACCTCCAAAAATGAAATAATCGATGTAAAGACAGTCTCTTTTATAATGACATCGCAGGCATCTGATTATGTCCTCCATTCTTCCACATTACAATGGATAATGAGCAAACTTCAGAAACTAATTTTTCATCCATTCGCGTGCTGTTTGTTTTAATGAGAACAGGAAAATGTGCTGTGAATATAATTATCTGATAGATACTGCGAAGAATACCAAATGAGAATCTTGATAGGAAAAATGCGTGCGGAATCCAATTCGAGAAGATATATTACTTTATGCGTAGGTCTTTGGAACTATAGACACTAGGGATTTCCGAGAATTTTGTTATATTACTTCTCAACATTTAGATAATCAGGCCTCAGAATCTACCACAGACAAAGTTTGAGCGTTTTTTTTCTTTTCTTACCCTGACTCCACCGCCACTAAACCGATTTTCAACAAACTACAAAGTCTTGATTCTTGTTATACATACAGAACGATTAAACTGAGTGACCGATGTTTCATTGTGATGTATACTAAGTGTATGTTCGCCTCTATGCATCGGACCTGCTAGACATGCATGTTTAGTCTTTAGACTCGTCAGTATTGCCTGGCGGTCTAACTGTAGAGAGCAATCGGGTGGTATTAATACATAACCAAGTCAAGGGTGTGACAGCTCATCAACACTCATATCCTAGCGTCCCGCACTAAGTCGCAGCCCTCTGACAACTTACAAAGTCAAAGATCCTTACACCTAATTGCTCTCTACGGTTAGACCTATACTGAGGCGTCTAGGCTAAAGACTAAACATGCATGTCTATAGCAGGTCTGTTGCTTAGTGGTTCAATACAGGCCAGGTGTTAGGACCTTTGACTTCGTAAGTTGCCAATAGGCAACGCCATGGTGCGAACAATATTTCGACTTGGAAATATTCTGTGATTAAATACTTCCCCGAGCATTGGCGTGGTAGATAAAAACTTTTCCGACTAAAACATTTGAGCCAAATGCGGGAACTAAGAAAAAGTGACGTAAGAAGGTCAGCAACAATGTTAGCCAGGTGCGATTATATACCGCGTTTGAAAATCGATTACAGCGAGACTGAAAACACAATTTTTGAAGTGAAAAAAAATCCAGAAATTCATTTGACAGACAGCTGACATTGTCTGATTTCGGATACCAGGCCTACCTACTATGTCTGGAAATAAAGCCATTCATCCACCAGATATCATTATAATGCTAACTTTTTTATAATAAATATATAATAATCAGATAAACACAAAACACACAGTATCAAAAATAGAACTCTTTTTCTTTAAATGACGCGTTCTGATTTATTTTTAATTCATCGTCTGACTGTCAGATTTGACTTTTAACAAAAGCTACCCAGATTACTTGCCAGCTAGCCAGCTAGATCCAATCATGGATACAAAATTAGAGCTCTCAAATCTAGCATATCTTAAGGACATCTTGACAGCGATGGTTAAGGTTTTGTATGGGTTTGCCTTAATACTAGTGCAAATGTAGTCGCAAAAAAAGAGTACCCCTAAGACAGGTAAAAGGAAGAAAAAATGAATAATTTAATAGAAGAATAGCTAGACACGATAAATAGTAAACTATTGTTTTTTTATATTGTCAGCATAATTTGATTCCGATAAATATTTATAAGATGCAAACTGTACAAACGTATAGCGAAATAAATTTCTTACCAAAATCCGGTTGCCAAGGAAGGGATCAAAGAATCTGGGTATGTTTTTTACATAAAAAAACTGGTAGCCTCAATTTGTATTAAACCTACTTCTACTGGTCTATAACCGCGATTCTTACAAATCCCCAGACTGAGACTTTGACATCACACCGACCTCTCAATGTTCCGATGACTCAGTTACCGCTAAATACGCGATCTGTGTAGACAGACCACTTTATTTAAACAATTTAACTTTCTAATGCAACAAACAACGCGAACCATTGTATCGTAGTTGCGACAAATAATTAGTCTGTGAATTAGTGTGATTTCGGTAGATTCCATATACAGGGTGAGTCTGTCATCTGACAAAGAAGTATCAAATAGAACATTAGAATTCCTAGGCCACCTTTATATATGCGAATGTAGATACCGCATCAAACATTTTCCTAGCGGTTTTTCTTTTAATCTGAGCCACCACGAAGGCAAGGCTTGAATATCACTTAAATATTGAAACTTTACAACAATAATCAATTAAAAGCATCTACGACAAACCACAAATTAACAAATCCCAAGCTTTTAGGTACTTTTTCACGTAAAGAGAAGAAATAATTATATTCCAGAGGAGGTCGTACAATTTTATTCTACGTAAAATGTGAGGGACAATGATATTTCTTCCAGCAGAATAAAGTGTCCCTACGCGCTATACAGAAACATAAATGCGTGGCAAACACCGAGTCCATCCATTGTGGGCAAATTTACATTTCTCATATTAAACTATGAAGTTGAAGTTGCTTGCAAACTTCATCATAATGTCCCCAGTTTGTTCAAGAAATCGGTGGTGGACCATTTCAACATGAATGATGATATGTGGTTTTGCGTTGCCCTGTAGACGATATTTTTTAATTTTCCATTTGATATTCCCAAATCAGATAACTAGTCAGACTTTTTGTGAAAGTTCGGTGTAGTGACATATCAGTGGAAAAATAAAACAAATTCAAAATGGATATGGAAACAGAAGATTTAATGTGGAAAGCGATTTATACCAGACTCCAGTCACACAAATCTCAAGATAATACGCCAAGCGATCACGAAATCAGGTAATTTTAACACGGTTTTATTAGATTGACCTGAATGTATGTAGGTACATATGCATCTATATAACGGAATCTTTTATTGTAATTTCCACCGGTTTTCAGACGGTTGAATGATTTAAAAAAATGAAAGAATTTAACAAACCAAATGCTGGAATCAAAATCTTGAATGAAAAAGTTGAAAAATAATTTAAATCGAATAATTTCATATCTGGTTGCTGAGTATTTCATTTAAGTTAGATTCAAGACTGAAACAAATAAAACGTAGTCATGATCCTTTTTTTAATTATAGTTTTTCGTTGATCAATTTCTTCTAATTTCAGAACAATCAAAAATTATTTAATTACATTGAGCTAGTTGACTTTCTGACACTGTTATACAACATCTTATAATAAAAAATATATTTATTTATATTATTATATTTTTCTTTCGTGCGATTTACTATAATAGCGTTTTATTTTAGTTTTTTTAAGCATAATTTATCGATTCTGAATTAATATTAGTAAATTCTACAACATAATAATTAATACATTATAATTAATATGCACAAAATATAACTATTACCTAGAGCATCACAACAAATATGATGAAACCAGATTAAAATAAAGAATGACTGATCGCTGGTTTGATACAATAAAATAGTTTACTTTCCGCCCAAAATCAGTGCACATTCAACGATATTTACAGCCAAAATCAGATTACAATTAGAACAAGGCTAATGAAGTTCTAAAATCTAAAATTGATGAATTACCGCAAAATGTATCGACTTTTCAGCTACAAACCATGGGTTAATAAATAACCAATACAAATCGACAAAGTTACGACTACCTCTGACAGTAGCTTAAATATCTGAAATCACTCCGGTGGCTAAATGCTAAAAGTAGAAGTTATTATTAGTAGTGCCAACTTAACCTCATTCCTGTCGTGATATATTTTCCTGTACTGTTAAAATACCTTTGAGAATGAGAAACCTGATGAATAGGGTGCATTTCAAAAAATAGATTGTCTTGAATCTTGAAAATAATTTTTATGATGATAAATGTGCCTTCAAACCTATGAATTATGCAAAACTGCTCGCTGCTAGTGCGCATACAGTAAAAACATATGTGACATCAATATCCTCCTACAACCAGCGTCCATACAACTAATTAGCTGAAAAAATGCTTAATTAAAGTATCATCTACCTGATAATTAGTCTTTCCACTCCCACACTTGACAGTGAAGGTAATAGACTATTTGCAACGCTTCGCACTTAATCATTGTCTCGCGCAAAATACAATAGATAAATGTTTTAAAAAATACCACATAGTCTTGCATGTTGTACATAATAAATACAAATAAAGTTGTACTTCGAAATGAAGCATCGTCTTTTTGCCTCCCACTCATAAAGCGAGGAAAGTATATCGCGATCGTGAGCATTTTCGAATTTGAGTTTATTCGCTTTTTGGATGTTCTTTGATGTCAACAACAGCTTACAGAATATTCGAACATGGATTTATTTTTGGTTAGGAGGCGAACGACAATGTAATTTTATTATAACCGTTATAGCACGTATTTCGGGATACAAGAAAAAGTAGCAATATTTATTACACCATCATTCGTGTATCGCTAGAAAAGGATGGAACAAAAACAATAATTATAGCAATTTGCTAATGCTTGTACAGTTTCATTTATAAATAAAATTGTGTTTTGTACAATAACTGCAACATGCATTCTATTGTTTCAGATTTAACAATATTAATCAATTCAAACCAATTTATGTGATAGCTTTTATTTCCATGCGATGTAATCAGAGAAAAATCCATTTATCTGTCAATGTCTAATTTTTTAATCCTTGATATTTATCCATGCATTTGCTAATAGATGCTTAAAAACACGTCGATGCAGGTTTTTTTAAATAGTTATAAAATCAGTTTCATTAAAATCCCTTATTATTTTTCATTCTTCAATAATACTATCAAAGTATATAAAATACATAGAAGTTGGATCACTCTCCTTAAATCCTTTGATGTCAAATTTTCTAAAGCAAACCGCTCCCAAGCAGATGTTTCACGGGTCACGAGCAGATGACATCAATAATATACAAATTCGAATATTTCTAAGAACGCTTGTATATGAAATATAAATAATACCGCAGGCCACTACACCACATTTAACATCTAGGCTGAACTGCGGCGGTGATGGTAAGACGGTATCAGTGATGGACTGCTGCCTGTGATGCAAGGTCGTGTATAAAAGCGGAAAATAAATACTATAAGGCTGATCTGTTTCACTTATTTTATGAGGTAATACTCCAGATTGCTGCATTTTAATTGGATATGAATTTTAAATAATTGCGGAATTACATTTTCCTTTAAAAAAAAATGGGGTAAAGTCGGTTAACTATGTTTTAGGACTGTTCATCCAGTTGAAACATGTTTTCATTGTGTATAATGCCACAACGCTTCAGTCATCTCAACGCAGCTAATTCTAAGTTTTCGTTGTTTTTCTACTCATATTCATATTATACTCTCTAAATTATCAAAATCTCATACTCTATGGTTAATAACGTCACCGGCATTTTAAGTCAACTGTACTTTCTCTAGTTTTTATCTACATATAATATTTTTGTTTTGACCTACAAACGGCGATAGGTTCGTTCAACAAGCAACTCCTGAGAGTCACCGATACACAGCTTTTTAATGAATTTGTTTGAACCTTCTAGTAAAGGCAAGACCGTTAAATGTGAACTAGCTGTGCTAAGTGATATTGCAACGTCGCATCTTCTCGTCTTAGCGGTCCGAAATGAAGTTTAGTGAGTTAATGTTTTCAGGCGGTAGCCCCAGGTGAAACCTTGGATATGTGGTAAAATTTACTCTAGGTTCTATATACCGTAATGTAATTAAAAAGTAGGCATAAATAGAAAGAATTCTCTAACTCAAGATTCGTCTCTGACAACCAAATAAAAATTATTTCTTTGTAGAGTTCTTTATACTGCAGGTATGACAGAAAATAATAGAAAACCCCTTCAAACAATAAAATAAATACTTCTCATAATCTATATATTAAGTACACTTACCTCAATAGTTGCCCTTCTCAACTCTAAAACTATTATTTCCTTAACAGTCGATTTTTATTCAATACGCCGGTAAATTTGGAAATAAACAAGGCACATCATCAACTTTCAAGCGAAGCCTACTTAGAATAAGTTCTTTGCAACTTCAATCAGGTTGTAGATATTTATCGTACGATATAATATCGTTACTTTCAATTTCAAAGTGTAATTAACACAACGCGCTTGATGGAGATGGCACAAAGTCTTTTTAAAAGATTGCCATTACCCAGTCTTGTTTTCTTTCCTCATTTTTAGGAAACTTAAAGATGCGGTTGTTTGCTTGTTTTTTAAGGGAAAGTCATAATTACTGCGACAGAAGGTGAGACAACAACGACTATAAGCATTTCCACTTTTTGTTATGAATAAAATGGATACACACGATAAAATAATGACAGCTACAACTAGAATCTAACGCCGTATCTAACCCAAAAACAGATATAAACCCTGCTATTGAGGTTATATATGCTTTGGATATAACTTCAAATCTTCAAAACTACGCTAACACAACAATGTTTCTGATAAGTTTTAGTTCTCACCCTGAAGACACTCTGAGAGCCCTCTAACACACTCGACACATTTAAAACTGTAACTTGTTTCAACATATTCAACCGGCTAAAAACAACTGTACGTAAGGCAGAAAAATTACCAGATTTTTCTTTAAACTACCATTTTTCTTGAATATTCAATCAATCAGACCAATTTTTCAGAACCATCATTGCCTCTGAGCAGTCTGAAGAGCAAATAAAACAATAAAAAAACGATATCACGTCTAGTATCCAACTTACTTGAATATCGTGTAACTTAGCTACAAAATATCCAAATACAAATCCATGGTTCCTAGTTAAGTTAGCGGTAGCGACGATTAAGGCTTTAGCTTTGTGAACGAACCTATTATCATATGAATCATGTATATTTCTAACTTTAAATTTACAACTTAACTGTGCTAGTTCCGTAATGTTATTATATGCTCAATTTTTATCTCTATATCTATATACCCTTTCACGCATAGTCAACCCGCAATACATCAGTTCGCTACTCTGGTTGCATAATCCTGACTACCATTAGAAATAATATTTCAAAAATCTATCCAGATAACCTCACATTGTTATTAATAAAAATTCCATTTATGTTGTCAACAGATTCATTCCTTTAACTTTTATCATTCAATTAACGTTCACTATGGATAAATCCAGCCTAACTCGCTCGTGTGTATACGCAAACCACGGAATTATTGTACAGTGAAGTGTTTCGTTCGTTTGGTGTTTTTTCTCGTTTCACTCAAAGATATACAGGATGATTCCAAGAAGATTCGTTATAACAACTTTCCATTGCAAACGGAGTATGCATCTATTAAGCAACAAAGCCTTTGTAAATGGCAGCTGGATCTCTGCGAATACCAACAAGGAGTTTGAGGTTATAAACCCTGCAAATGGGCAAAAGATAGCCACAGTCCCCGATATGGACGTGGAGGACACTCAAAAGGCCATTGAATCAGCTGCCGAGGCATTCAAAACCTGGCAGTTCACCACGGCTAAGGAGCGGTCCACACTGCTAAGGAAATGGTATAATTTGCTGGTTGAGAATCAAGAGAGTCTTGCTAAGATCATGACGGCCGAATCCGGGAAACCCTTGCCTGAAGCTCTAGGTATGTTTCTTTGGTAGTAGGTAAGTATAATATATATTTGATCGAATATTGGGTTTTTAGGGTAAACGAGAAACCACTGATAGTATTTCATTAAAATTCCCTTAACTAACAAAAGCACATGCAGTATGATCATACTCTGATTCAATTATATTTTTACTATGAGCCATATTCATATTTGTCAAGTACCTGAGGAGAGTAGTTTTGGGGGCCCAGTATTAAGTAATAAAAAAAAATTAATTTAAATTGTATACCTTTTCATATATATTGCAAAAGCTAAGCATAATCCTTAGTAAAATATTAAAATTAAAATTAACTAACAAACTGATTTTCACTGATGGAAGTATTATCTGGCAGTGAGTTCATGATATCATAGTCATTTTATCCTGATTGTTTACTCTTTGTTATATTTTATGTGTATATCAATTTTCTGAAAAATAAAAATATCAAGCCTACGATCTTTTCCAGGTGAGGTGAACTACGGCAACTCTTTCATTGAATGGTTTTCGGAACTAGCTCGCAATGTTCGTGGAGAAATACTGCAAAGTCCTGTGCCCAGTAGGAAGCTATTTGTCGAACATCATCCTATTGGGGTAGCAGCCCTAATAACGCCTTGGAATTTTCCTCATGCGATGATCACAAGAAAAGCAGGGGCTGCTCTGAGTGCAGGGTCAGTGTTAGGTCCATGTGTGCTGTTTGTTTTGCAAATACTACAGTGAATATTTAATTCTTGTGTACTGTTTTTGTAGAATTTCAGTTATGAAGGCATAATAACTGTCATTGGATAGCAAATTTGGTCTCAAATAGATAGATGATTTAATTGATGTAGATATTTCAGGATATTCAAAAAAAGCTTTTCATAAGTGTAACATTCAAAATCAACTCAGTACCTTCTTCCTATTTGCATATGGTAATACCAAGACATTCAATTATGAGTTGTTGTCATTCCATCAAATAATGTAGCATAGAACTACCTTTAGTTACTGACAATCTACTGTCTTTTGCAAAACAGACATCGTCAATAAATAGTATGACTTACAAATAACCAATAAATAATTTTAGATGCACCTGTGTGATCAAACCAGCAGAGGATACTCCTTTGACGGCATTGGCACTGATAAAACTAGCCGAGGAAGCTGGAATCCCCAAAGGAGTCCTGAATGTAGTAACTAGTAGCAGGGAACATGCCCCTGCTATTGGAAAATTATTGTGTACAAGCCCTTTGATTGCTGGAATATCTTTCACAGGTTAGAAATGCTGTTATTTTGTTATAAAAAAACTGCTTTTATAAACGTTGGACGCCTGAACTTTCTTTCGACGCCACTAATCATTTTCCAAATGTTTCCAAATTTCTGTACTTGTACCTGCACAAACCTGTACTATATTAAAATTGAATATTTTATAGATTTTAATCACTGATAACATATTGCTTTCATTGCTTCAATTATTACAGGTTCAACTCAAGTGGGCAAGATACTGTACACACAATGTGCTTCAGGTATAAAAAGACTAGGCTTGGAACTGGGTGGCAATGCCCCTTTCATAGTTTACAACTCAGCAAACCTACATAAAGCTGTGGACAGTGCCTTGATTTCGAAATTCAGAAACTGCGGCCAAACTTGCGTCGCTGCCAATAGGTTTCTAGTACAGGATAAAATCTATGATGATTTCGTCTCAAAACTGGTGGAAGAAGTCAATAAACTGAAGCTAGGTGATGGGAGCAAACCTGGAATTAACCTTGGACCTTTGATTAACCAAGCTCAGTTCAAAAAAGTATCAGACCTAGTCACAGATGCAGTCTCCAAAGGCGCCGAGGTCAAAACTGGCGGTAAGCCAGCCCCAGAGCTAGGAAACCTGTTCTACAATCCCACTGTACTGACAAACATCAGAGACAACATGCTGGTGTACACAGAAGAAGTGTTTGGACCTGTGATCAATATTATCAAGTTTGAGACGGAAGAGGAGAGTCTTCAAATTGCTAATAACACAGAAAGGGGTCTAGCAGGATACTTCTTCAGTGAAGATGTGGCACAGATCTTCAGGGTCGCAAGAAAGCTTGAGGTGGGGATGATTGGAGTGAACGAAGGCTTGATATCGACAGCTGAAGCGCCTTTCGGGGGTGTGAAAGAATCGGGATTGGGGAGAGAGGGTTCGCATCATGGTATCGAAGATTTTACGTACATCAAATATATTTGTGTCGGGAATTTGAATTGAATTATTACATGGTACAGTTTAAAGTTAAATCCTATAGTGTCAACTGTTTCTTTAAGCATTACAGTCTAGATCCAGATTCCTTGCTCCAACTTTTTATGACTTGGTTTTAGCTCATCGTTCGATATGTTGTTACGATTCGGAATTTTGATAGCACAACGCAACCAACAGAGAAATCCTTGATGCAGATCTAGACTGAAGCAGATATTTTTCTAGATTAGTTTCTCATACAATTCTGTCAAATATAACAGAGTAATTAGTTATCAATAAGTAGGTAAATCATCCGATAAATATTTGATGCGAAGAGACAAAAAATTGTTGCTAAGTCCTCCAGTACAAGTACAATATGCACCTTTTCACTGTCTGGGTGCCATGATAATTATATTAAAATGATGAAATGCGAAATTCCATTTGAATTGTAATCTAAATTTATCACCCAGTGCAAATTTCGGTAGATCAGTCGCTGGGTAGATCGCTCGGTTTACATTCATGTTTTAAGATCACAAAAACAACTGGAATTTTTTACATTCAAGATTTTCTATATTTCTTATGTACAGTACAGAAATTAGAATCCAAAAAAGAGCTTCGTACAAAAATACCTTCCATTATCTTGGAAAATGAGCGCTGGAAACGAAATATTGGAAACCCATGCAAAACACCTTTCATTCTAGGTAGGGTTCCATTTCAAGTGAACAGCGAGAATATTCCCAATTGATACGGGAATAATTTTTTATTGTAATAAGCGAAATAACTAAATTGTGGTTACTTTTACTTGATAAACTCTTTCCTCGTTGATTTGAAATTTGCTATTACGGTGATACAATCATTCCCTGAAAAATTGGTGTCTGATGATGTTATTAGATACAGCGAAACGCATCGCGTCACAGCAGCTCAAATACAATCTGAGTAAAGTGAATGAGTATTTTAAGATTTTTCGGATAGACCCGAAACTTTATTTCATTTTTATTGACGCTGGAAAAAGTCGTTAAAGGCTATTAGCTCAGTGGAATCATTCCACATCTTTTTCTAGATGCGATAAGTATTTAACCAAAAGGTAGAAAATGTATATTATTTATAGCGAATTAGTATCGAGATGTAAAGCAATATGGTTCAAAATAGTGAACACAATGTCGCTGTCTTCCAGAAAGTCTTCCAAGAAAGTCTTCCAAACTGTTAAAGTAATTTTATTGCAAATCGTTTAGAATTTAGTAATAAGGTAGAAAGTGCTATGTGATTTTTTTCTTGTTATTTAATAATGTTATTTTATAGACATTATATATACCTACTATTAGCTATATATCTGTTGTGCAATATGATAATGTAATAAATGCTGTCCACCGTATGTATCATAATATCCAAAAATTAACGCAAGGTGGACATGATTTATTATAATAGTACTTGAAAATACAATAAAAAGATTCAAATAACTTATAGTGCATTTTTTCATCAAGTATGAAAAATCAGGTTTTATTAATAATCTGAACCCATCAAATCCACATAATTCTAAAAAAAATATTGAAAATAACTACTGAATATCCTATAATTTCCAGTAGTTCTAATTATTGCTTGAAGTGGATCAACATTTCTAAAATCTGGTCAAATTCTCAATCAACTGATATCACTGCACGTGAAATATAGAGTCAACCTACTTGACGCAATTTTTAGAGGAGCTAAATAGTGAGTTCGTATCTTTTTGACCCTGTTAATATTTATACAGTTGAAATGCAGTACTATTTACTAGTACTTGCTGAAACGGAAATGGAACATTTTGACCCCTGTTAGGAAAATGCCAACTATGCCAGAAAATTAAAAAAAAATTGAAATATATTGATACGTTCGAAATGCATCAAAAATTTACTAGGTTCATATATAGATTAGAAAATTCTAAATTTAAGGCTATTTATAATAAATGCATGTTAATTTGAAAGGCGATGGTAGTATGAGAGCCAATGATGAGTATGCGTATAGGGCATTATGCAACCCCCAAGTCTGCCAGAAAAATTACATACGCCTATAGGGGACGAATCCCCTATACGCACACTAAACGCCTGTGTAATTCTTATTTAATCCACGCTGAAGTAGGGTCGACTATAACTGTTTCTTAGACTATGACAAATACGGAGGAGTACTGTGGTCAAAAGTTTATAAAAAAAACCTTCTTTTATAAACATCACATGAAATCCCACTCACCAGAGTACGACAAAGGTGTGTGTAATTAATAACACCTAAACATTGTTCCATGATGAGTGTATTAAATTCTGAAAAAATATATTATGAGTAAGATGCTCATCTACCTGAAATGTTTCATCATTGAGTTATAAATAGAGCTGTTGAAAAATTTGATGAAATTGGGAGTATCCTGCTGTTTTACGAGAAATGAGTAGCTTGTTAACAAGGATGGACTAGATAATGCTCGACATTAATGATTGATTCATAAATATTTTACAGAAACGGCATTACGTGGAAGTTGAATCTAAAAATATATTTGTTACGTATAAGTATTACCGCTAAAGCAAATTACAATCAAGATACGGGTATTGTAGAGCTAATTGTTATATATGCCGTCGCCAAATGGTTAAATTAGCCAGTTATATAATTGATGTGCCAGGCTGCTTACTAAATATATTGGAATAGGTACCGAATTCGCAACACATTTTTATAAAGAGTACGATACTCAAATTTAGATATGAACCGTTCATCCCTTGGGAAAAAATCAAAATTGAATTACATTCTTGGTCAAAACTCTTGGGGGGGCGGGGGATTACCCACATTACCCCCCCCCCCCCCCTTGTGTACGGCTGTGCGTTCATTAGACGAACGGTGAAACCGTTACCATGTTTTTCTGTTTTGATTAAAATTGTAAAACCTCAAAAAAAACATACTTTTATTTCAATCCATACCTAAGTTTTACTTATTTACACTACTTAACCTACGGTACCACATAAAACAATTTTTTTTAAACAGTTCTGTTTGTATAGCATTGTGTTTGAGCTGATTTACATGTACACTTTTGAAATCCTTGACAACCGAATATGGTTTGGTTAGATACAACTTCTTTTAAAGATTTAAATAATGCATATGAAATGTGTTCATTACAATCTTCACATGACACTTGCAATTCCTGTCGTGTGAACCAGTTTTTTAAGACTCAGAATTGGTGCTTTCAACCGGATCTCGGATCTTAGATCCGGATCCCCGCTACGAATATTAAATCCGGATCCGGATTTTTCAAATTAAAATTTTTGGATCCGATCCCGATCTGATCCGGATTGAAAACGAATCCAGATCTGATGTGCAGCATTAATATGTACATCAAATTCGACCTAATTCAAATATCGATTTTTCTGAGTTACGTTATATCGTGTTATTCACGATGATAATAATTATATGAGGTGAGATGGACTGTTTCGATTAATTTTGCCTAAAGTATTTGATCTCTATCTCCGTTTCTTCGCTTCCAGTCTCCAGCAAGTCGATGGCGGATTCTTCGAGAAGTTCGGGTCCCTCTTCCGCGAATTTGCCGAACGGGCTCAAACTCAAGATAAGATCGAGCAAGAACGATTTGCTCAAGCCGCCGCAGAAGCAGCACCCAAAAAAGAAGAAGAAGACTCGGTGCCGGAGGCCGACGAGAAGATTGATGATGCCGCGGAGGGTGACGAAACGTCGCTCGCATCTTCGGACTCCGACAGTGAGGTTGCTGCGCAGAAGGACGACGCGGCTGAATTGATTGCCACTGCCTTTAACGTGAGTATGCTTTATATTTACTCACAAAATAAAAAAATAAAAATATAAATGGAAAATGGTTTTTCTTAAGTTTTTCAAATATCCTTTAAGTAATTTTTTTTGTAACTTAGCAGTCTTATTTGTAGTATTAAGAAGCTGATTCAGACCCTTACTTCTTTCAATTTATTGAGTTCAGTAGCGTTCATAGCTGCACCTTACGCGTCTGAATCTTGCTTTGGCAATTGTTGAGCTGTTGTTTTTCGTAAAGAATATCACACAATGTCAGTTTGAGAGGGAACTCTACCCAGAATAAAAGGCGCTTCGCTTGGGTTTCCAATATTTCCTTTCCAGCGCTCATTTTTCAAGTTAATGGATCGATTTTTTGCAAATGATAGAGAAAAGTCAGTTCTATGGTCGTGTGATCCCTTTCTTCAATTTTTTATACTAAATTTTAGATATTGTCATATGAATATTCACATTGTTTGACTCATTTGTATCCAAAATTGAAAAAAGTCCTTCGCACGAGAATAGAAACAACCTTTCTCTATCATTAAAAAAAATAGTTCTCTTCTGAAAAGTACTGTACTTTCTCTTTGGATAGAAGAAAAACGTTGCTCTAAATCAAGTTCGCACTAACGCCAAAAGTTTGCAAGCGTGTTATTTTATATAAAATTCGTTTTTAGTGCAAATATAATTCAGTGCTTTTGCTATCAAGGAAAAACAAGAAAAATTAACCATTAACCTCGTTTCATCGTGGCCCAACTTATTCCATAATGACTTTATTGTCATAATAACACATTTCATAAAAGTTTATAGAATATGGCTTTCATGGTAGAACCACCTAAGTGTAAGTTTATGTTTAAATGCACTATCTGGGAATATACAGCCGAAGCATATTTATAGTCTATCATGTCTAAGTTAGATTCGTTCAGGTAGGTTGGCGGCTGACTTCACTTGAAATGTCTGGATATAAATAAACATCGGCCATGGCAACACATCCCGCCTAGTGCTGTAACATGTCTGTTACGTGGCTGGAATCCACTTGAGGAAGACTTCGGTCTGCCGCAAAAAGGAACAGAGCGAAATTCGCTAGATCGCCCGAAATAAATATGGCCCGAAACGCAAATAAATTGTTATTGCATCCAGCCGATATGATGCTTTCCAGACGATTTCCTGGAATGTTCTGGACGTCTGTTAGGCTGGAGTACCTTGGGCATGTAATACGATATGAGCAATATCGCATTATGGAGGATCATATGGAGGATCTGTTGGAAAAATGTCCAGCTGTGAGCAGTAAATAATAGTGCTGAATCCCTCCAGAATAGCGCTAGAGTAGCAAAAGAGTATGAAATGAATTTAGCAGTTGTAGACGGATTGAAGCACACTCAGCTGAACAAATTAATACATTTGGTGACTGGAGTAATTAATACAACTACATATTTACGTAGTCCAAAATAATATCATACATATATCCTAAAAAATAGCTGTTAAAGTGATCAATTTTCGAGAACTTTTTATTATTAATTAATTAAAAGTGCGGTATAACAAAAGGGGGGTTATTCTTTCTTTGGTTACTTCTCTATCCTACTTCAGTATTTTACTGCGTTTCTTTTAAAATTTACCCACGTGCTACACTAGCGCCACCATAATTTAACTACTTCCAATAGACATTTTTGGATAAACAGATATGGTGCTCATTAACCTCTACCCTCCATATATAGCATTCTTCAACTCAACCTAAAGGACAAAATGGATAGTAAAAGAGAACGTGGTAGATGATGACATCCATGGTTGTATAATCTGCGTCAGTGTTCAGCACAATTTTTCAAGGCTGCTGTTAACACAGCGAGATGATAGTTAACTATTTACATTGACCTTAACACGTAACTTGTAACCATCGGGGAGCAAAGTATTTTATTAATTATTTGTTCTACCATTTTGCTGTTTGTTCTGATTTAATCAACCACTACTTTAATATTCAATATCTCTATATTTAGTTATATCATCGAGTAATGTATTACATAACATAAGAGCCCTTAATCAATGGTTATATGTATTACATGATATTTGTGTCTTGTTATATGATATTGCTGGCAATACATATATTAGTATTAAAGTGTGGGAGTATAAATATGATCCTGTGAGACTAACTAATTTGGGGAATATCAATTTCAAAATATTTCTATATAGTTTCCCTACTGAGAAAATTGAATGCGCACGCCTATGAAGTATTTGGCTTAATTAGACGATGATCTCGTTAAATCCTTGTACAACGGATGTTTAAAATCTTTATCCGCCACTTTTCCACGGAACTGGAACACGGGATAAATATTTAATTGGAAGTAGAACGATTCCTTTGAATCTGTTTGATATTTTTTTGCTCGGAACGTTTTAGATTTTAACGAGTTTGCTGGTAGCCAGATGGTTTTTTAATAAGACTAACCGACACAGACAGATTTTATCAGATTTTCCTTCAAGCTGTTTTGTTTTCATTTACTTCAAGGCCACATGGGAAAAATTGCTTCAAGTAGATTGATCAATGCTTTTCATTCATTAACATGAACCATGTATGAATATTTTTTGACTATGCTTTGAAAAATAACCACATATTCAGGAAGCAGTAGTAAATCCTGAATTTAACACATTTTAATATGATCAAAATCGATTTGGAGACATTCTAATATTATTAGAACGCTTTTCAAGACGTCTGGTTAATCAAAAAATTTACACACATATTAAGGTCCGATAACAATAGAATAATTTGAATTTTTTAGTTTTTAATGCGAAATACTATTGAAGCGTGTTTTTTCAACTATGATTTATTTAACTACAAATCAAAACGCGTCACTGAAAGAAAGAGCCTTATTTGAAAACTGTGAGTTTAAGTACACACTTATTTTAACTGCATGATGGAAGAGTTTCACCAAGTAAGAGCATCTACAATCTACATATATAATTTATTTGTGATTATTTGATAAGTATTCCTTCGCCAATGTATAATTTTCTAAATGCTATCTACATACATCTATACAGTCCCAAAAATTTTCTGGGAGTAACACAGAATTATAATGAGGTGATCTGCTGTGAAGCATCTCAATGACAGTTTTTTAATAGCACTGCACAAGCCGTTAACATTTTTTCATAATGAATCTTCTGAAAGGCTATAAAGTATGTCCTATATAAACGCATAATCGATGTTTATTCAGTACAAAGTATGTTTTCTGTATACGCTGAAAATAGAAGCACTTAAAATATATACAGTACGGACTAAAGCCTTTTTATGTTTCAATATCAAGACAAAATAAATTACGGCTATGGCTGGCATTAGGGGAATAAATTGCTTAGATACTGAATACCCTGAACTCCTACCTGGAGTCCTTTGTAAGGTCAAGTGCATCCACTAGACGTATTGCTCATTTCTGGATTGTCTCCAGATTCTTCAGAGAGTGTTTCGAAGTGCATCCTCACACATTCAAGCAGTACCTGAGTATTGGTTTGATCTGAGGCTTGTAAAGTAGCAGAAGCTGTTTCTGGACATGAGGAAGACCTCAGCTTCTAGGACGCCGACCTCGCAAGGCAGGCAGCATGATCGTGCCATGACATGTTATTGTCGATGCTAATTTCGAGAGCGTCCCTCTATCACCACGGTTAGCAGACCAGCATTTATTTTTTTTATCAGACTTGTCTGGGTCTTCTGTGCGTTAAAGCAGTAATTTTTACCTTTAATCTCCAGACAAAAAAAGGAAAGTGCAGTATTATATTATTTATATCCATCACTAAATCCATATCCTCAATTTATCAATTTTCTGATTCGATTTATACATAGAATAATCATTTTGTGGTATTCAGAACGTCGAATGTATTTTAAGAATAGAATCAATGTAAAGCAGGTTGTTCGACTTCTTTCGCCGATGGTAGCTGATATTTCACTCTATGGTACTGAAAATCTCACTTCTGCAATCTGAAAAGCCTTGCCTATGTGATCTCAGAAAATCTGATATCTGCAAGGTCGAAGATCTGGGTCAGCTCTTATAAAAATAAGACATTATTTTCTGCCCGAAACAAGTGGCTGTCTAATATTTATTTTCACTCAGTTGACGCCTGGCACAATGTAGCTGTTGCGATATTATTTGTTTACGTTATTAACATTTTTGAAGTGTCTGTAAATAACTTTTTTTAATCATAAACGTATATTTGGATTTGTGGTACTGGATGTTTCTTAGGTCTCTTATCGTTAAAAAAATTGAGGACGTCTAAAACTTGGAGCTGGGAGGAGGGGTAGGGGGCAGTTATGGGTGAATTTTTTGTACAATAAAAAATAAGGGCCATTCACTAGTTTCAATATTTTTTTTATTGAAATTTAAAAGATAATTCTCTCAAAACCCCATTCAAATCTTCATTTCCAAAGTGCGAAGTATGATATATAATATCAGTGTCATAGTTATAGAATTGGCTGAGGCAAATTACGCAACATCAATAATACCACCTAAAGAAAACAATGAAAAAATAGAATACCGATAGCAGCTGATGAAGCAGCATAGGTTAAACACAACCCCGAAATAGATTTTGGCACACAGATAGAAGCATGGCAAGTGAAAAACACTTGGGTCATCATCTGCCTGCAAGGTAGTCTATATCGCGTGCTCATCCAAACCGCGTCAATTTTCGAAAACCGCCGACCTTTCAGTGAAAGTTCAACATGGCGAGCTTTTGTTTTTGGAGAAACGCGGAAGTAATCTAGAGTGCGTACAACGAACTGGGGTGATGAAAAATTCAAACGTTCATTAGGGCTCTGACTGCTAGGGGTGTTTTGTACGAGGATTTTGTGGGCAGCTTGTTTTTCTTTTGTTTACGTTGTGCTAATTAACGCAGTTTTTAAATAAATGTCTCACTCATTTCTTTAAACTAAATTCAAATAGAATACATAAATCAAATAAATCCTGCCGTATCCTGAACCACTTTAGGAATGGTATTAAATTTGACATAAAGAGGTACCAATAGGCGTAACTTTTTCTGGGATAATGATGAGACCTTGCGTATCCGAATGCAATCTGACCAATGGTCACGTGACAGCTGTTCAAACAGTGCTCAGAAGGAAGAAATCCTTGTCGAAACTCAATTTTCGAGGTATCAAGAAAGATGAAATCCAGAGACGGACTAGCATGTATTTGGCTTCCATGACGGTGAGTCTGTCACTTCTCGTAGAGGGTTAATTCTGCAACTGGCTAAAAAAAGGTTTTCCAATGAATTATCTGGAATGAGCCTCAGTTAACATCTAGTTATCAAGCTTTACAACAATCCACCTACTGGAGTGAAAAACGTCTTTGATGTTGAAAATTTATACAATAAATGGACTGGAAATGTTAACGTTAAAGTATTTTTTAGTGTAAGTGAAGCAAATTCAGTTGAACTTTTCAAATGAAGTGGCTATGTTGCAAAGATGTTTCTTTATCGATTGTATTTTATCAATTATAGTTTATTATAGTTATCTTAATCATATCAATGATCCATAGAAACACAGACAGGTCAACAGACAAAAATAAAGAGGCCGACAGATAAAGACAAAAATACCAACCAACAGACTGACAGCCAGACCGACAGACAAGCAGAGAAAGTCTTGTTTGTAGACGTCATAAAACATCAAAAATACGTGTTGTCCAGGATTGCCATTTTTAGTACCTACAATCCTACTAGATTAAGTACAATCGCATCTTATGTAGTATACTAGTACACTTGTCATGTTTTTAGTACAATTTGATGTTGAAAATGTCAATGAATTGTTTATCTCAAAAATATTAATTTGAATCCCACTTACCGAATACTTAGCAATATACGAAATTCAAAGTTAGTCGGTGCATGAGCCCCCCCCCCCTCACTATATATTTATTGATTTGAGGGCACATGGTTATTCTGCTCTGCTCTGAGTTCCGTTCAGTTTTCAATTTAGAATATTGAAGTGAAAGCAGTTTTTTTGCTAATCTATACCGACAATGTGTTCGCCTACCCTTAAAATTTAGTACAATAAGACCGTTTTTACTACGCTTATTTTTCAATTTTAGCATATATCGAAGTAGTCTAACGCCCTAACGACAAGACTGGTACTGTCTTAAATTTTGGAAAATATTCGCAATCACGATACTTCCCAGGCTGATGCGTGGGAAGTGAAAACATAAAATACAGTGTACTTGCCCCATACCATTTAGAACCTATAGACCGAACTCCCCAAACTGTTCCGAAAACTAGAGCAAATCGTCCTTGACCAGCATCACGTCTACCTTTTCAGTGCCCTCCAACTCTAAAATGCAATTAATCCTCTTACGTATAAAAAATTAACTCGCACTCGCACTAATGTAATTTCTATTTGTGTGTAGGGTTTTCCCCTTTTTCTCCCCGTTGGCATAGAAATGAGGTTACAATCAATATTTTCGGATGGAAATAGGTCGATAAAAGCTTCTACCACTTTCACCTCAGTTCTATTTGTGGAATAACTGGTGTGGAAGCATATCATACAATGCCCAAATTTGTTATTCATAAGGTAGTTGTAATTAGATATAAAAGTAGATGTTGTTGTTTTTGTTGTAGTGGTAGAACAGTTAGAGCTTTCGAGAATTGTTACTCAGTTTGACGTGTGTTTAACACGCTTTTATTATGCGGATAAAAGGATTGTGTACTCAACACACATTCAGAAATAAATATCATTTTCTTTCAGTTACATGTTTCGATTTATATTTAAATCAACGTCGGACTATCAGATTTGACTGTTAACAAAGGCTACCTAGATTACTTGCAAACAAGCTAACTAGATCCTATCATGGATACAAAACTAGAACACTTTAATCTAGCATACTACTTTTCCTGTCTAGTCATTTTTCTATTAAATTATTTTGTCTTTCTTTTGTCTGTCTTAGGGAAAATATTTCTTGGCGACTGCATTTGCACTAATGTTAAGGAAAACTACTACCAAACCTTAACCAACCCTCAAAATGTCCTGAAGATATTTCACGTTTTAAGATATTTCATTCTTTAAGAAATAAAATAGTTCATGACATGAAATATCTTAAGGATATTTTGACGGGGATGATTAAGGTTTCCCTTTACACTAGTGCAAATGCAGTCGCCAAAAAATATTTTCCCTAAGACAGACAAAAGAAAGAAAAAATAATGTAATAGAAAAATAGCTAGACAGGTTGAATAGTATGCTTGGTAGTTTATAATAATTTGAAAATAATAAAAATCATATATTTTATGAATAGCTGTGGATATCCATGATCTGCCTTATGAAAATAATACATCATATTCGGTGCATTTCTTTTTTTATGCGCTTTACTAAAGTATCCAGTATCTAGAGTTCTACAAAAAAATCAAAACCAAGAGGTGTCTGTGGTCAAAAACTTTTGAGAAACGCTGTACCAAACTATGACTCAAATATTTGAAAATTGCGTATATATATAAGATCATGATTTCAACTAGGCTTAGAGTGTCTCATTTTACTTGTATTGAAATTAATCAACATTTTTTGTGAATACATAAGTTTGTCGTAAATTAAGATAAGACCTGGTGATGCAGAGTAAATATTTTCTCATATCATCGCGTAAGAAAAGAAAAAAGGCTCAGTTTTGTTCTGGTAGTTGTGTAGCGTAGTAAACCAAATTCATGTGACCTAAAATGAAGGGAATAAAGTGTATAGACTCGGTTAGTGCAAATATTAACACTAAAATTATTTATCAGGCAATGTGTAACCTTATAAGCAAACATATTTTTACAAATAACATTTTTACAGTTGATTACTTACTTTTTCGTCACACAAGAGAGTTGGAATTATGTCTCGCAGCGCCTTTGAAGCGCTTTCTGCCTGTGCGATTGGTTATCTTCAACAAAATATGAATGAGTTAATCGTGAATGGACAGACCTCATAATTTAAACGAATTCAAATACAAACTTGCCTTACATTCATTCGTTAAAATTAGTAGATATTAAGCAACAAGTTTTCCTTCAGCTTGACAGAGACCTACGCGCGTCTAAGTACGCTAAAAATAATATTTGGAACCATCACAACCAGTGTTAACATTGAGAGTTTCTACTTTTACTTTCAAGATCATTATGTGAGTGTTTATTACCTGAGCTCTAAACTATTATAAAATATGACAATTTAAACTCTAAAAGGTTTATTATCCAGAACAGTCTTTATTTAAGGAATGTGTATTGCGGTAGAAAAGCACTCGATCATAGACTGTTTGACTGTCACTCAACTCATTCAAATGAAGACTTTCTGATACAGCCTCTATGAAGAATGAATTTTGTATATTATCAATTTTAAGAGGGGACTCTACCTAGAATAGAAACCGTTTCGCATGGGCTTCCAATATTTCGTTTCCAGTACTCATTTTCATACTGGATAATGGATCGATTTTTTTTTTGTAAATGATAGAGAAAAGTTGGTTCTATGCTAGTGCAAAGCCCTTTTTGCAATTTTTGATACAAATTTTTATATATTGTCACATAAATATTGACATCTTTTGACTCAATTCGAATGGTTTTTACTTTTTGGTAATCAAAGTAACCAAAATATCAAGAAAATGACTCCCTCTATGATCTGCATAAAAAATAATTTCAATATGTTAAAAATCAATCGCTTCTAGAGAAATATTGTGGCACCGTACATAAATATATTTTTACCGCTAACCATGCGCCGATATCTAAAATTTTGTATTAAAAATTGAAAATGGGCTTCGCATGAATAGAGAACAAACCTTTCTCTATCATTTTCAAAAAAATCGTTCCATTATCTGAAAAATGAGCACTGTAAAAGTATCGTTCCTTTTTTACAGATAGACGAACTGTACTGCGAAATTCTATTCGAAATCCTGCACAACGTAGGTTGTGACATCAGTTACGAGGTTGGTCAAACAGCTCTATTCGCATATGCTCAGGACGCATTTAAAATACCCAATGACAAGCACAGGTATCTCATGGAACTAGCAGAGAAGAGAGAAGCTCCAGATCGGCTGATAAATGTTGAGGTTTGTAGCAGAAACAACGTTGCTCAATCTGACAGTTGTCGAATACATTTAATTCTTTGTTCTATGAAATTGATCAACATTGTTGAAAGCATTTACTTATACTCATATAGTGCATCCTTTTATTTTAAAGATGATAATAGACGAAATTATTATTGTTTAGGGTACTAAGGATTTATATTTTGAAAAAAAATCTGTTTTTATATCAATAACTATAAATCCAATTTTTATCAATATTCAATTTTTAAAATTCGTGAAACATAATTTTTGAATGTTTCTCCATGTCAGGTCACTTCAAATGTGCTTTTAAATTAATTATATTGCTTTTAAAATGCGGTGTGTTTATCAGCCTGTTGATATGTAAGCTCAGTACCTACTGCAACGGCTATGATTTCTGAGATCATTGTAAACGATGCATTTTTGATCTTGATATGTTTTTTATAGAGCCTAAAAACTATAATTTTGTTTCGCTTTTGTATGTTTCTTCAATTCATTTCGTTTAAGTATATACTTAAAAATTATATTTTAAAAAATGTTAAAATATGCCAATCTTCAATTTAAGCATTTTTTAGGTATTTTTCCACTTGCAAATTTTTTTTCAGCAGTCTTAAAATTCAATCAGGATGTGTTTCTATTTTTTTTCTTATAGTTAACCTCTTGCAAATATAGAGAGCCTATCGTGCCCCAGAGGCGCTGCGAGAGAATAAATAGCCAGTCACACTGACCTTAAAACGCTGTAGATTGTAACCAACGGGATGCAAAATCCCCGGTAGCTCATACCACAACACCAGGGTTCTCCAAAAGAACGACTTTTCTCCTCCTTCGAGGCATTGGAAGTTTGACCTGATAAAGATGTGGCCGTTGCGCTCCTCAAGTGTTTGCTGTACTGGCAACTCTTGGTGTGACTATGCCAGACAACTCGGTCGAATATGTTCCTGACTGTGGTCCTCCTTTGTAAGATCAAGCGCATCCTCTAGATGTATTGCTCGTTCCTGAATTGTGACCAGAAACTTTAGGAAGTACTTCAGAGTGTATCCCAACACATAGGAGCAGTACTCTTGATCTTGTAGAATGGCAGTAGCTGTTTCGCTGAATACAATTTTCTGAAGCTTAAGAAAACTCTCAGCTTCTGCGATCTCGACCTACAACAAGATCGTGCCATAACACGTTATTGTTGATGTTAATTTCCAGAAGCTTGATAGAAGACGACTCAAGCACTGGGCGTGTTCCTTCTTCTGCACGAATGGTAAATCGGCATATGACTCTGCAGACATAAACGCTTCCAAAATTTCCTAATTTTTTATGTGGAAAATACCAATGTCTTATTTCGAAAGCTAGTATATTCTCGTATCTCTGGTAAGAGTCAATCTACTAACCTATTTTTTCTGCATGTTCCTCCCACTATAAAAATGTCAAACTGCCAATGATGAAGTATTTCTTGCAGTAACTGTAACTGGTGACATTGCCATTAGCTCCAATATATTAATAACAATTTTTCTCATAGGTGATAGAAGCGAAAGATCTTGAACCCAAAGACTCAAATGGACTGAGTGACCCATTTGTGACGTTGTACTTATCATCGAATATGAGCCATAGATATAATACGTCCGTAAAAACTATGACGCTGAATCCAGTATGGGAAGAACACTTTGCATTGTGAGTATTAACTTGTTATTGCAGATTAATCTTCTGCGATGTTTTCCATTTAAAATAATGATAGTTGCATGCAGATAGGCTTGAATTTGTATAACTTCTGAAGTAACTATCGGCTGTCTTCATCAGAATGAAACGATGGGGCGTTTTTATTGAATTCCAAACTACCTCTATTCTTACAAATAGCTGACAATGAAACATTTACACCAGTTGATATCAAGCACCCCACGCTTTTTGTCCAGTTACATTTTTTTCTCAATCGTGTGATGTTAAGCTTTGTTAGAAGCTATGAAAAATCTGTAACACTTCAGGCCAATCACAGAAAACACAGCAGACGAGAACCTATGCTTAGAAGTGTGGGATTTCGACCCAGCAGAGTCGGTCAAAGAAAAACTAGGGAAAATATTCGATGTGAAAGGCGTTAAGGGCATGAGGAAATTTGTCAAAGAAATTGCTGTGACCGCCACGACTGGCCAACATGAGAATGAGCTCATCGGAAGAGCGAAAATACCTCTGAGTGTAAGTTTTGCCAACTTATGTGCCTCATCATTATTTCCCTTGATTCACTTTTATTCACATATTTCACCAATCTATGATTTTTAACATAAACTCATCTCCAAGTGTCGCCCTTTATTAGGACGCCCATTGCCAACTTACGAAGTCAAGGCAGTCCAGATGTTAGGACTTCGAGATGAGTTAATGTTGCTATCACACCCTTGACTGAGTTACGTATATACCACCCGATTGCTCTCTACAGTTAGACCGCCAGGCTAAACCGACGAGTCTAGGCTAAAGACGAAAGTGCATGTCTATAGCAGGTCTGATGCATAGTGGAGAGCATTCACTTATTATTTTTAATGCAATAGATATTTTAAAATTATAAATTCCTCCATCAATCTTTTTCCTAATGATCAAACAATAATTGATATATCTTGGTATTTCTTAATTTAGTATAGTAACTTGAAATAGTTTTTTAGTTAACTAATTGTGAAATCGCTATTTTGATTCAACGAATGTAATTTTTACGCTAGCGATTCCTAAAACTGTTCTATACGATTTGAATAAAATATAATAATTCCATACAATACTTTATTCTGATTTTGAGTAATTCCATATTTTGAATAAAAATTAACCAAGTGTTGCATATGTTTTTTTCTCTCAAATACAGACAATACCGGCATCTGGGATGACAATGTGGTACAGTCTCGACAAAAAGAACAAAATCAATAGGAAAGGTGTACTGAAAGTGAGGGTAACATTCAGCTCTGAGAAGAATAATCAAGTTGCTGAACAAGAATACAGACATCTATTGAGGATAGTATTATTACATGAACTGGAAACTTCCAAGGTGAGTAACCGCGGAAAGCTGAAAATACGGGTTTGAGTCCCGTCCGCACCAACATTCCTTCTGGACTTTTCTCTCTCAAAATCTTGTCTTTATTCGCCCTGTTCTTGTCTTCCAACGTTTCTGATGCTCCTGATCAATTTACAATTTCTTTATATTCATTGATTTTTAGGTTGCTGCAAACTGGTGGTGTGGAACGTTCACCCCTCAAGGCGAGCAACTGCTCACCCAACACATCGCCCAATCAGGACTGACTCCGACAGAAGTAGCGGTGTGCCAGTATTATGTTTATTCTTCCATCCATCAGAGCCATGCGCTGAACTTGACACTATTCTCGAACCTTCTGGATAAGCTGGTGCAACCATTGCAAGTTGGAGGTGTTGCTGAAGAGGACACAAAGCTGTTTTGGGATGCAACGAAGAAGTTGCTGCCATCGTGTTACAGTATTATTAGGAGAATCAGGAAGAAAAGTGTCACTGAAAAAGCCATGGTAAAGCAGGTAATATGCAAGATCTAACAGGCATTCTTTTTGTCAAACAGTGAAGTGACATTTGATCTCTGAGTCCTTGAGTATCATTAGATATTAAGTGTATGCTCTACACTATGCATCAGACCTGCTATAGACATGCATGTTTCGTTTTTAGCCTAGACTTGTCAGTATAGCATGGCGATCTAGCTGTAGGTTTCAGGACCTTTGACTGCGTAAGTTGCCAATGGGCGTCTCCATAGAGAGCGACACTAGTATCATAAGATGTGCCTAATTTACAGATTTAGTTGTGAAGCTAGTCCTTAAGGTTCAACGTTTCAGGTTGTCGAGGTGCTGAAAATCCTGAGCCACATCCACTCGCTAGAACCTCCGAGAGGCAACATAGAACTGTTCCCAGACACAATGTACCCCTGGGTGACGTACCAAGATGAAAGGACGGTACCGACTGTACTAAACGACGCGGTAGCTCAGGGTGCCAACGATTGGATGAACCACATCCTCGAGAACAACAACAAGCCGGAAGGCTCTAACGTGGATAAGCTGCAGAACATGATCCAGATGATACAGTTGGTTCGCAGTGATCTGCAGAAGGCTATTGAGTTTTACGACAAGTTCTTCCAAGAGTGAGTATTTGAAGGTTTGATGAAGGCAACTTCCTAAGAAATGTACTTTTATTACAGGATAGTTAACTTCCAATTTGCCAAAGCTCTATACGTATTCTATCAAGGCCGCATTTGCATTCTATGTGAACCTGACGTGATAGAAATCTGCAAAAACCTGCGCAGTCTCAGGTCCTCCTCTCATAATGATCTCACCAAAGTTGACGGTTCTCCAGATCCACTGGCAGAAGGAACTTCACTTTTTGAACTGTACCTTGCCCTTCAAAGGTTAGTATGATGATGAGGTTAATAACAACGAAATAATTGAGGAGTTGGATGAACTATTCCACAATGTTTGATGCCCAAAAGTGTATCATCTCAATACTCCATTGCTTGATTCAGCTTTATTATTATGTTTCCAGGTTCTCAACGTTAGGCATTGGACTTTGTCCGGCAGATTACGATACGTTTCATATCAAAAACTTCCACCAATGGTTTCATGGAGGAGTTACCCAATGGTTGGATATCGCAGTGTTCAAGGCGTTGCAGAGAATAGAAAAAGCCGTGGAATTGGATAAGTTGGTGCATGTGGATGGTAACGTAAAGTATAGCTCTTCGGCTGTTGATACGTTGACGATATTCTACCAGGTATTGTGATAAGTCCTGTAACGCATTACACAGCTATCCTTTTTTTCTAACTTATGAGCCGTCTGATCTAACGTTTCCATTATCACTGCAGCCTTCAGGCTTATTGTGCATTCACTCCCATCACTTACAGCACCCATTCATTCCTGGGAGGAGTCCAGTCACTATACGAAGCTGTCTCTGTTTGAAGAAATTTGTCCTTTAACTGTTTCAGAGCATGGCGCTTCTATGAATTGTATCCAGTGATCAAGTTCCAGTATTCCTTGTGATGAAGTCTCACCCATTTCTTGACTTTCAAACAAGACGAAAAATGGTTCTGGGTCGATAAATTCAATGATTTTCTTGCAAGTTCATCTTCTTTTCCATTGCGAATAATTCTTAAGGGTTCTGGTACCCACTCCCAAATCATTTTATTGTGTACCGTCAATATGCTTGATTCTTATTGACGTCACCCTAGGACCTTCCAACGCACCAATGATGCCTGACTATCTATAAATATAGCGAACCCTTTTGTTTTTATACTATCATTAAAAGTGGAACAGAAATAAAAAAAATTAGAAAATTATCCACAACTACTTGTGACGAAAATTGAAAGATACGCTCCCACTTTCATAACGTATTAATCACTTTTTGTATCATATTATAACAGTTTTTCATGACTGCGAATACACTAAGATTCAACAATATCATATAATTTATTTCTTAATTATTTTTTACTTTGATTAATAAAGATATTTCAATCAATCCTGTGTGGTGTGGCAAAGAGTTTCAAAAGCAAAGTTTCTTTGATCTCGGAATTTTCAGGTGAAAGTATTTTGGGAACAACTGAACTGGCCAGACGTAGAGAGTTGTTACACGTTCATAGCCAAGATCATAGACGACATCTGCAAATGTATCGTTTTTTACGCAGACAAAATGTCGGCAAGAGTAGAAGGAATGGGCGATACGCAGGACGACAAGAAATTTGAAGTGACGACTGAGTGGTGTTTGGCGATCAATAATATTGATTATGTTCGGGAAAGTTTGGAGCCATTCACTAGGAATCTAGGTATGCCATTTTATAGTCTAAGAGCCAGTGGTACTCGACCCTACGTCTTCGCGGATTTAAATGAGAATTACACACGCGTTTAGTATGCGTATAAGGGATTACGGAACCCCAAGTCTGCCAGGAACGTTTGTAGACTGACTGACTGCTGTCACTGCTCGAATATATACAAAAATGCCCATCTCGAATGTCCCATAACCAAATTTAGAACAGTCTTGTCATTCGAGATGCCTGTTTAGACAACTGCTCACATGTTCTGGATGATTTACATACAGGGTGATCTTTTCTTAGCTGCTACCGCTTATTGTAGTATTAGCAATTATCAATATTATCACTTTTGTTACTACGGGCCCACTCTCAAAGGAAATCCTGAGTACAGGTCTGGTCACACCTAGAGTTTTTTAACGTGTTTGTCGCCCCATACAAGCATATGTCGTAATTTTTCATTCAATCCGACATCATGTCAAATTTCAGGATTTTTTTATTCTTCAATAATTAATTATTGCACTTTTTCACAGGATTTTCTTGGCAAACTTGGAAGTGGGTTCCTCAATGCCCTCTACGCATACTGAACGCGTGTGTAATTCTCATTCAAATTCGCAATGACGTAGTGTCGACTGATTCTTAAATACAAGAAAATTTGGAAGTCTATTATTTCTTGTACTTCAATGAAATTTCAATTGAAAGTCACATTTCTCTTTCATATAAGGTGCAATAATAACTCCAGATCGTTTATATTGTTTATGATTTACGTCGCTATGTGGCGCTTCTATAGGTTTTAACAGCGAATAACCACCAAATTGTCAAAAAAATACAAATAAGGAACTTAGTGGCAACTATGAAATGTCTAATTTCAGGTATAGATAGTGTACTACATAAAATAGGAGACATGAAAAGTTCTGTAGAAGCACAAAGATGTCAGCATACGTTAGACAACGTGATAGCAAATGCCATTGATACAGTTAGAAACAAAATCATCGAATTATTGCAGACTGTTGTTAATAAGGTTGGTAACATTCTATGAGTTGTTTAAAGTAAGAGGATTACGTAGATATTTTGAATGTTAAATTTCATACTTTCGTTACACCTACAACATTTTTGGGATCTCAACGTTTTGATTGCATCTATAATCGTCTTCAGGTTTAAAGTGTCGAACGTCATTGTTTTTTGTGATTATAAATGCATATCCAATACAAGCTCGAACTGCAGCAATTTTCTATGTTTATTGAATTTTCTAAATTCCGGCCGTCTGGTCGACCTGGTTGACGTTGGTCAATTGATCGAAAATATGACTGCAATAAATACACATTTTTAATTATCATCTTATGTCTTGTGTTCAGATGGCGCCGGCGATGAAAAGACTGCTAATAGAGGGCGCTGAGTTGGGTGATCAAGACAGCAACAGTTGCGATCGCCTGATGATGTACGTCGACAACAACCTGAGCACCCTACACAGGGAATTGAATGAAGAGAACTTCAGCAGAACACTCGAAGTTGTTTGGGCAATGCTCAATGGAACTTTGGGGGAAATTATACAGTCCAACATCAAGGTAAGCTGTAGCGCTTTTTAGAGTCTCAAATATTTGTACTATTGATGAAAAAATGTAATATTCCTAGATTCAGTCATACATGAATACCTGAATACTAGACCGATCAGTGTCAATTAGATATTTTTATTTGTATAGTATTATTTCACGCATTCGACTCTTTTCCGGACAAATAGAATGTGCAATTATAATAGATGCTGACACTTTTATCAGGTTATTGATTTTCATTTGGTGGTTTGCTTGGTGGTTTACGTAATCGGTGGTCATCTTCTCCACTCCGGACATGAGGGAGCTCGACAAGCTACTCGAGGAAACAGGGAGACCACTTTAGGGCCGTCCAGCCTGCAAAGGGGCACCCACGACATGTTAGGCTTTCTTAATGGTCAGAATCTGAGATTCAGCGCCCCTAAATATATAAGGCTATCGATTATCTTTCAAGTCGGTGGTCTATCGGTAGATTTATTGAAACGATGAGCTAAAAAATTAAGGAATATATTCAGTGAATCATTAATATAAAATTATGCAAATTGCACACAAGGTTACACAATTAACAATTGTTTTTGATATGTGATACTGGATCTTTTGGCGCCGCAACTACAAACAATACACAGTTTACCAAACCCCTTTTATTAATCTCGCTAACTATGTTATCTTCCACTGAAGATGCTAACATAGTTAACGAAACGCGTTTCGGGTTTGGCAAGTGGTAAAACTGTGTAGTATTTGTAAAAATCGTTTTGTGAACGCTGACGACAATTCTTTCGCTTTTAATCGTGTGAAATGATTCTTCAGAAGCTACGTTCATTGTGTTCCAGAAAAGGAGACCCCCAGCATTTTTCGCCAATCTTCGAAAAACCCTGAACCTCATGACTGGATCGTTCAAAAATCCTCAAGACTGTGATAATGACTGTGATGAGCTGCAACAAACGGAACAAATTCTGAGGCTCAATGGACTGGAAACTGCTGAGCTTATTCATGAGGTACGTTGAAAAAGTCGACAATAATTTTTTTATTCGACGTTTTCTGGACGTAGAAAATATGAATTCCGGATTCGGTCTATCCAACAAATGGCGCCAGTCACCTCCTGATGTCATTGGTAACGATACCCTTAATGCCAGTGCTGGTAGTATATGTGGCCCTGTTTAACATCCATGGTAATTATATCATTGTTGATCGTAGGGAATAAGTAAAAATCTCTGCCGGAGTGAATATCAGAAATCCAGGCTCCCTGAACAATATTATTATTAAACTATTTTGAGAAATCGATGGTACTGTTCTATCAAACTGGTTCTGAATATGTTTTTGAACGCTGCGTTGTAGAAATTGTTTTCAACTCACCTGCCGCCCTCTATCGCCCATTGGCAACTTACGAAGTCGCAGGACCTAACACTTGGAATGCCTTTAAGCGGAAACAGATGTCCCTTCGACATCTGTCAACAAGGGTGAACTGATTCACAGCGACATCCCTTGTCCTTCGTAAACACTATTTACGATGTACCGTTATCTCGGCTCATTCTCATCAGAAGCTGACAACTGACATTCAGTGTATGCTCTTCACTCTGCATCAGACCTGCTGTATACATGCATGTAAAGCCTCCTCCACACGTCGACAGGTGCATCAGCGGACGTCCTCTGCCGATGCGTCGGCTGACGTGTACAATGGGGTAATTTGCTCGTCTGTAGTAGGCATTCAACGTCTGCCAATGCGTCTGCCAACAATCCGTATGTTGTCGGTTTTTGTGACACGCAACACAGGGATTTTTTTGGCGCGAGCGCACGACGCGACGATCGTCCACACGTCTGCTAGCAGATCAGTGTTGGCGTTGTTGTGATTGAGAGTGTGTCTTGTTTTTGGTGTGTAAAATGGCTAATATGACCAATAAAACTACTACATAAATAAATAGCAGCTGCAGCTACAATCTCAACATCCATTTTTTCGATGTTACATCTGTCAAGGTTTGACCCAGACTGATTTACCTACAGACGTGTGGACGGATCATGATAATATATCTGCCGATGCGTCTGCTGACGTCCGCTGATGCATATGTCGACGTGTAGAGGAAGCATAATAGGGTGGTATATACGAAACCAAGTCAAAGGTGAGATAGCAACATCAACTCGTCTCCAAGTGTCGCCCTTGTTGACAGATGTCGTAAAGGCAGTCCAGGTGTTAGGACCTTTGACTTCGTAAGTTGCGAATCGGCGTCCCCATAGAGGGCGTACATACCAACCGATTGCTCTCTACAGTTGGCCCGCCAGGCTATACTGACAAGTCTAGGTTAAAAACGAAACATGCATGACTATAGCAGGTCTGATGCATAGTGGAGAGTATACACAAATTGTTTTAACAAAAAAAAACATCCACCTTATCGAAAATTTGAGACATTTTTATTCACAGGTGCATTTAGAACTAGCCAAGGAATTCAATAGAGTGAAAGATTCTCAACTGGGACAGATTTCCGTAAGAACAAAGTTTGAAGAGAGTACGTTGACGATAACAGTTATGAATGGAAGAAATTTATTAGCAATGGACTCCAATGGTAAGCCAAGTGAATAGAGTGCAACCTGCAATCTTATTAATTACTAATTTTATTATGCATCCGTTTGATGATTTTTTTTATAAATGTCAGGTTATGCACCTTTCCTACAGTTTTTTGAAATACTATAGTTTAATGTAGTATTTTCTCCACAGAATTCAATCTTTTTTCTTGAATACAAAAAGGGAAATAGAATCTCTAGTATTCTCATCAAAATTCCTGCTTGCATTAATCTGTTTCAATGACTTATTTCAGGTACCTCTGATCCTTTTGTCAGGATTAATTTGTTACCAGAAGATAGGTTTAGCAATGTAGAGATGCCTAAGACCAAAACGCACAACAGGAATCTGTTTCCGCTTTTTGATGAAACGTTTGCTTTGTAAGTATAGTTCTGCCAGCTGTTATTCCAATCTTAGTTTTACTTACACTTAGAACCATCCATAAAATTATCTTCATAAATGTTTGGTCACGTCAACAGTAAACAAAATGGTCAAAACCGGCGAGTCAATACAAAATTTCAATAGATATAACCAATCGAACAAATGAAACAGCTTCACAAAAAACGGCACAAGAAAATCACCATATAACAAATTGATCATGTAGAATGTCAGTCAAAATACAGTTTTTCCAATTTTTTCACTTACTACTCTTTCCACTGTAATTTTTTCCTCTCGAAAGACCACAAGTCACAGTCAAGAAAATTTCTGTTTTATTCATTCGCATCAGCTGAAAAATGTATAGGTAAAATCGGAAATAAAAAATTTCCTTCAATTTAAAAAACCCGCTATTACTAGATACTTAATACTCGTCTTAAGAATCAGATATGCTTATTTTATTAGTAATATAATATGGATTACTTCGATATTTTATGTCCTCTCATTCCAGGAAATTGACGCCAGAACAAAGACAATTAGACGAAGCACTGATATTGTTCAGCGTGAAGGACAAAGATTTATTAGGATACAGAAATCAATATATAGGAGAGGCATATATTTCTTTCAAGGACATCGAGGATACCTCACAGTCCATAAATGTGTTGCCTCAAATACATCTGCAGCTAGCAAGGCCAACAGAAAAAAGTAAGAAATTATTATCAATTGACTATATGACATAGACATATGATGCCCAGTGGAGAGCATACACTTAATCACAATTATGTTTGTAGCAGCATTAATCATAAATCTTCTGATGTATGTTGAATTCTCTCAAAGCTCTATTTATACATTTTGTTTTATACTTATAGAGAACTTTGATGATGAGTATCTTGCCATTTGGTACACATTAAAGTATATCTTCTATCTATTGTGAATATATTTTTTTCAGGTATGTCTTTGGATAGCATAAAAGCCTTAGTATATAGGCAAGGAGACAAACAAGCAAAGGAGTTCCTGAGGAAACTGAAACAGCGAAATGGCTCCTAGCATAGATTCATCAAATTCTTCCGATTTAGATTCAAAAGCTTCAAGTTGTAATATCTTTTTTATTATCTCGTACAAACATTGTGGAAGTCAAATAAATATTTTGTATAAAAAGCAATTCTAGTATCATTTCAACTGTCAGGCCAGTGGAGATTTTGAAATAAACACCATCATTGATACCAACTACGCACAGAAAGTAGTCGTCGCTGGATCTAAATTGAAGATTCCGATCCCGGAAAGGGATAGAACATCCAAGAGATGCAAATGGCTTAGAATTTCGGACATAAAGACAGGAAGCACTATTCTCACTTCATCACTCAATAGCACGTAGCCCTCTTCTGGAAGCGGCTAACGTTGCAGGTATAGTCCGACAACTCCCGAGTACAATGCAGTCATGATACTACGACAAAACGACCTTGGAGTGGTAGTATCATGCAATGCAGTCCACAGTGTGGATTGTCCGAGTAATCAATTGACCTACTCATTCCTTTGTCGCCTCACTTGAATCTCAGGGCGTCTATATTCACAAATACCAATAAATTGGTTAAATACACTCACTAATATTACAAGAACTGCTGTAGCAAAATAGCAGTTTATTCACCTAAGGAATGCTTCAATTTTTTTAAGTAATTAGTCCAAGACATTCCTCATTCATTATATTTAAAGTTAAATTACTTAAGTGGTGCCGCAAACTGCCCTATCCATTATTAATTCGCACAAGTTATGCCTCGAGTTTCCTATATTCCAACTGATTTGTTCAATTCGCAATTAATTCTCCCAAGTTGTACTGGCGACTATCCTATTTAAAGAGTATGCGCTCCAGGCATGCGTTAAATTGTTCCCATTAAAGTTTTTCAATCTTGATAGAACTGAAAACTTAATGTATATTCACGGAAGCATGCTTCATATTTTTTTATCAAAAGTTAATGCGTCCAAGGCACGCTCAATTTTTTTATATAAACAATTGATTTACAAAATGACTACAAACCAAGAAAAATATCCCAATGCTTTGGACAAGTGATTCTCCAGCTAAAAATAGACACGTATACAGGATCCACGAATACATATTCCTATTTCAACAACTATATTTCACAGAAAATGAAAACGGCGCCATTGGTAAATGGTATTATTTATTTATCGATTAATTTTAATATTCCGACATACATATGTCATACACAACACATAATAATATGATGTCACCAATGGCACTAAACACATCAATATCACTTTTCAGCAATGTGTTTTTACAATACTCATAGTGTGAATTCGTTAATGTGCTAATTCATGGACACACCGACCTGTACATCCGATTTCGTCACAGTTACCTATATACGAAACACTTATCCTAGTGAAGTATCCATAAGTTTTATTTCCTTCTGTCTGTGATTCAAACCTCAAACCGTTACGTCGTTACGTGTTTTGTGATTTCGATTTTCATATGCCTTTGATATTGTTTTTTTCAGGTTTTTTTTAAACGATTTGCCGGGTTTTTGTAGTGCAAGTAAAGTTTAGAGAATTCGTTAAAACACTAGCAATTGTAGCAATGAGCAGAAGAAGGCGTCATACTGCAGTAGCCATAAATTATAACGAACATGAAGACTCAGAAGAGGAGCTAGGACGGAGCTTTGCTAAGGGCAGGTCGCGTAGAGTCATGGGCAGAACCCCTGCTAAGAGATGGAAGTCTTCATCGGCTTCGCCAAGGTATATCCAATTTTCATCTAGCAATATAGTCTCTGCATTATACATGGTTTTGATTACCGAACCGAATTACATCTAGTAAAAGACTGACTGACTGACTGGAAAAACGAATGATTATATTTTATATAAACCAAAAGGCTGAGCTAAGCAAAAATAAAAGTATGGTATATAGTCAATAATATGGGGTGGACAGTCACATAACTCCTCCCCCCTTAAGATGAAGTTTTGGAAGGCTTGAACAAAACTTCTGGCGTCGAGGGTTGATCCTGGGCTTCTAGGGACCATTGGCCTCTTGCTGATTCTGTTCTTCTTTTCTTCTTTTGTAGTCTTGTTATGGTGATGTATGCAATTCCCAATAGCATAATTGCATACAGGGGTAGACTCCACTTGTAAGAGTGCAAAGTGTCTTCGGAAGTTATCGTCTCTATCTGGTCTGCTGTTTCTTGAAGTTTGTGAAGTTCGTCTAACGATATATGCTGGAGATTTATTCTTTTGGTATTTGTTTTCTGCAGAATTTGTACGGCTGGGAGTAATAAGGGCGTTTCCTTGGTTATTCCCCTTTCGTTCTTGTATATGTAGTCTTTAGTCTGTATACTGCACTACTTCAAGTAGATGAATGCCTTGCAACTGGATGACGTCGTCTTGATCACATTTTATCAGTATCTTTTCTGGCTTTGGAAAAATGGCTATGTACTTGGATTCCGAAACTTGTTCAATTAAGGACCTCTGGAGGGATACAGGGACCTGGTTGCAATTTGGTTTCTTTGTATTGACTTCTAATATGGCATACAGGCAATCTTCTTCTACTGTCCGTGGACTAACTTGTTGTCATGGCAGATAAAATTTTCTTCTATATATTGGCAGGGGTCAGCGTCATATTGGTACATTGTTGTGCTCATTTGAAAATAGGAATTTTTGGGAAGGATAGTAGTAAGGTTGGCGGTAGGGATGGAATAAAGATGATAGTGCTTGAATTTATCTATGTGTAGAAGAGGAACGTGTAAAGCAAAAACTAATTGATTTTTGGAAAAATAGGCTTCGACTGAAATTACATCATATAGTTTATATATATCTTCAAATTCTGAATATATCAACTGCTCCTTTTTGTGATGTTTTACTAAAGTGCTGAGTATGGACTTCATTTCATTAATTGAGATAATACTGGCAAACGCTATGGCATTTTCCAAATTATTGATAATGGAAAGCAGCATATCTAAATTGAACTTAATCTGAAGTAGTGTATCAAAGTAGGTAAAATAATAACTGTTGTTATTTTGCATTTCCTCCAAGGATTGTTGTATTATTGCTTGGTTATGGACCATGAGGGTAAATGTCCTATTGTTATTTTTAAGGACTTCATGAGTCAAGGAAATTTGCTGGTTCGCTGTTTTTATTACATGTTCCTGATTTTTCTGTAACTGTTCAATAGTCTGATCATATTTTTGAGCATCATTATCATCTAAATTTCCTGAAATCATTTTAATGATAGAACCTAATCCATTTATTAGGCCTCTCTTTTGACGGGTTTGATTATTCCAAGATGGATAAATTGACTCTTATTTATTTTTCAAATTAGACATTGAGTACACACTATGCTGTTCAATATCTGCCAGATATGTTTGGGGTATAAATCCTAAATTGTACTTGTTATATGCAGTCTAGTTCTGTATATTTTGCAGTTTTGCGCTTAGCGAGTTTACCTCTTTTCTTATCGGTTCAAAGTCTACATAATGCAAAAACGTGTGTGTACCAATTTTTACTTTAGCGTCGCCTAAACGGAAGGGCAGGATACCAGGGTTGGTTTCAAGGTTGGTGACCTTGACTGTGGTCTGAGTCGTCAATTGTATTGTCAGATGAAGTATCATCCTGTAAAAAATTTTTAGTTACTTTTTGTCTGGGATTTTGAAAATACCTTTGTGGTATGTGTTTCGGTATGTTTTTAGTTTTATACCTTTATCAGTCAATATTTGTTCTTTAATAAATGGGGGTTTAATTTTATTTCCTCTGGACTTTACGTCACGTCGGTAAGCTATGTTTTCCTTTGAGTAGTCAGTAGGTTTTTCTCTATTTTCATTAGCTTTTCTAATTACTTTTTCTTTTTGGGAATTATGATGGATGAGGGCGTAAACTAATTTCGTTCTACTTTTGTGTTCTTGAAGATAATTGTTCATCAATTCTCTATCTACATCTAAATCAAAAGGATCTCGGACATGTAAGTGACCATTTATAATTTCTATTGGTTTCCATTTAGTAACCGAATGTATAGAATGATTATAGCCAAAAACTGCGTAAGGCATTAAAGCTGTAACATCTTTTTTTGGAAATTGTAACGTAAGGGCTCTTAAATGTTCAGTTATAGTAGAGTGAAGTCTTTCAATAGGCGAGTTACTGTTTGAATTTTTTGAAGTAGTGTAATGTAACTTTATTCGATGGATCTTTGCAAATTCTTTAACTAACGAATTGTTAAATTCTGTACCAGAGTCGGCTACAATTTGGATGGGCAAGCCATGAAATGACATGAACTTTATTAAACTATCTATTACTGAAATACCATCTGCTGAATCAATTGGGAAAGCTTGGGCGTATTTGGAAAAGTTATCAATGATTGTTAAAAATTTCTTATTCTTTGCCTGATAAACGTCCAAATGAATAATTTGGAATGGCATTTTAGGAGTTGGGGTTATTTCAAATTCAATTCGAGGAGGATGCCGTTCATATTTAGTTCGCTGGCAAATATCGCATGTATTGATATACAACTTTACATCATCATCTATATGTGGCCAATAATACTTTCTTTTAATTTGGTTAGTAGTTTCAATGATACCTCGGTGATTTGTTTTTGTTTCGTGATTATACTCATTATTTCTTCTTGTCTCAAGATTTCTGTAATATTTTCCAAATTTTTATCGCACTTTACCAGTTTGAATGCGGAATTTTTGAATGTGTTAGATACAAGAGTGGCTAGATTTTTATATATCTCGTTACCATCATTATCTTCAAAATGAAATGCATACGTACTTTTTGGTTGACCGTAATCTTTCAAAAACGTGATGATAGGAGTTAGGTCATTATTGACAATGTACAGGGTATATATGAATTTTTTAGGATTCCAGAGAGTTTGAAGAGTGAATTTTCTAGGTAGGCTAGCTCTTTTCACAAAAATTTGATATTTGAATACATTAATTGGTTTTTCTACGGGATGTAGGGGATAAAAAAATAAAAGATCATTCTGTGCAATAGTCATATAAACATTTAATAATGTAGTAATTCAATATGACTAACATAACTAATTAAGAATACATTGTAATTTTTATACAATGACTTACGAGTACTAATTTAACATAAAAAGAAGGTTGGGCGTGTATCAGGAAGGCGCTCGAGATGACACATCTGGAAATTAAATAAAAAAAAGAACCTGAGTAACCAATTCATCATTCATCATCACTAACCAGTGATTGTAATAATTAAACAAATAAACATAAATAGATTACGCACCAAATAAATCTTCAAAAACCAAATAGGTAGGTGTAATAATATACTGTGCAGAGAACATATAACATAACTCATCTCTAGGGATGCAAAATAACATATACCAAGATAACGAGATCACCAGATAACCGGATAACCAGATAAGCAGATAACATAACTCATCCCTAGGATCATCGGTATTAAGGGTCAACTCGCGAAATACCTCACCAAGAGATCAAAACAACTAGGGCGGAGAATTATCATGATAACTGTGAGGCCTACACTAAGATACTAGGGGTCAACTCGCAAAGTATCCACTCCTTTGAACTAGTTAAGTACGAAGGGTCAACTCGCGACGTACTTCGAGAATACGTTATCTGTTTTTATATCGCAAACATTCAAGAATTAAATTATCAATTCTCTAGTAAACAGATCTCAAATAAATTAATAAAACAAATCATTATATCAATAAATAACAATACAATTGGTAGAATTGGGTACTCCGTGAGATAAACTCACCTAGGCTATTGCAGATTGTTCTCTTAGCACAAACACAAGACAAATCACAACACGTCTTTACTGTACGTGGTACAACTTGGGTATATTCAGATTTATATTTCGACAAAAAGGTACTGGGAACTGACGTAAGTTCGAGCTGGTATAAACAGACATTATACGCAATTTTGGACCTTATTTCCAATATGACGAACAGCCTGAAATACTAAAGTCAACGCCCAAATTACCGTGAAGCCCTTCAGACTGTTCGTAAAATAGTATCGGCCGGGTGATGATTTATTTATCTTAAACATGGTTGGATTTCAGCTTTCCCTTATCTATTCGTCTTTTTGGCATCGCTTTTGCGTTGCATGTTTAACTTCACTCTTGGATAATATTATTTTCGAATTATAAAATTTTCTCACCCTTCTTGTATAGGACTTTCGTCATCTGAATGAATTGTTACGTTTTCAATTATTTCACCTAATTCATGCAAATCGCGGAACGATGGATCTTCATCTATATTGTTTTCGACTGAAGTTCTATCGTTTTCGATAGGGTTTTCTGAAAAATCTTTATTAAAAGTTTTCATGTATCCGAAAAATGGAGAATCAATTTCTGATTCGGAATTTTGAGCTTGAGAAGTAGATGGTTGAGGTTCAATTTCGTTCGCGTTAATTTGGATTCGTAAAAGTGCGTCAGCATTTTTGTTTTCTTTTCCTTTTTTGTATATGACTTCATATTCAAATTCGGATAATTTTAGACGCCATCTTTGTAATCAAGAATTCGGTTCTTTTAAAGACATGAGCCATTGGAGTGGTTTACAATCAGTTACAATTTTAAATTTTCGTCCAAATAAATAATGTCTAAAATACTTAGTACCAAAAACAATAGCTAAGCATTCCTTTTCGGTAGCGCCATAATTTTGTTCAGATTCATTTAAAGTTCGAGACGCATACGCTATGGGTTTATCAGAGCCAATAGGGCGTTAAAATTGTTAAAATTGCTGAGATAGCGGAATTGCTAGCATCTGTAGTGAGCACAAATGGTTTTTCAAAATCTGGATATTGTAATAAGGGTTCATTTGTTAGAAGACTTTTACAATGATCAAAGGCTTTAAGAAATTTTTCATCGTGCTTAATTTCAGCACCTTTCTTTAAGCATAGAGTGAGAGGGCGAGTAATTTTGGCAAAATCTTTAATAAACTTTCGGTTATATCCAATAAGACCCAAAAACTGTTTAATTTCACGAGGTGTCTTTGGCAAAGGATACTTAAGAACTGCTTCAATTTTATCGGGATTAGGTTTTACTCCTTGTGGGGTGACAATGTGGCCTAGGAAAGCTGCTTCTTTTTTAAAAAATTCTGATTTATCAAGCTGGACTTTCAAATTTGTTTCCCTTAGTCTTTGGAAAACCTTTTTCAAGGACACAATGTGTTCTTGTAGGGATGTGGAGTAAATTATTATATCATACATATAAACCATAGTGTTATCTAGTCCTCGTAGGACATTGTCCATAACACGCTGAAACGTGCTAGGAGCACCTTTGAGTCCAAAGCTCATACGAAGGTATTCGTAATGACCACCTTCAACACTAAAGGCTGTTTTTGGAATATCCTGAGGGGCAATTTCAATTTGGTGGAAGCCACTAGCTAGATCAAGGGTGGTAAAATAATTACAACGACCCAATTTATCTAGTATGTCGGAAATACATGGAATGGGATAGCGATCGTCTATGGTTTTCTCTTTGATTTTACGATAATCAACTACCATACGCCATTTTTTCTTTCCAGTAGCGTCTGCTTTTTTGGGCACGAGCCAGACCGGTGAGCTCCAGGGTGAATTACTATGTCGAATAATGTTTTGATCAAGAAGGGATTGGACTTGTTTTTGAATTTCATTCTTAAGTATATGGGGGTAGCGGTAAGATTTTGTGTAGGGGATAAAAAAAAAGATCATTCTGTGCAATAGTCATATAAACATTTAATAATGTAGTAATTCAATATGACTAACATAACTAATTAAGAATACATTGTAATTTTTATACAATGACTTACGAGTACTAATTTAACATAAAAAGAAGGTTGGGCGTGTATCAGGAAGGCGCTCGAGATGACACATCTGGAAATTAAATTAAAAAAAGAACCTGAGTAACCAATTCATCATTCATCATCACTAACCAGTGATTGTAATAATTAAACAAATAAACATAAATAGATTACGCACCAAATAAATCTTCAAAAACCAAATAGGTAGGTGTAATAATATACTGTGCAGAGAAAATATAACATAACTCATCTCTAGGGATGCAAAATAACATATACCAAGATAACGAGATCACCAAATAACCGGATAACTAGATAAGCAGATAAGCAGATAACATAACTCATCCCTAGGATCATCGGTATTAAGGGTCAACTCGCGAAATACCTCACCAAGAGATCAAAACAACTAGGGCGGAGAATTATCATGATAACTGTGAGGCCTTCACTAAGATACTAGGGGCCAACTCGCAAAGTATCCACTCCTTTGAACTAGTTAAGTACGAAGGGTCAACTCGCGACGTACTTCGAGAATACGTTATCTGTTTTTATATCACAAACATTCAAGATTTGAATTATCAATTGTCTAGTAAACAGATCTCAAATAAATTAATAAAATAAATCATTATATCAATAAATAACAATACAATTGGTAGAATTGGGTACTCCGTGAGATAAACTCACCTAGGTTATTGCAGATTGTTCTCTTAGCACAAACACAAGACAAATCACAACACGTCTTTACTGTACGTGGTACAACTTGAATATATTCAGATTTATATTTCGACAAAAAGGTACTGGGAACTGACGTAAGTTCGAGCTGGTATAAACAGACATTATACGCAATTTTGGACCTTATTTCCAATATGACGAACAGCCTGAAATACTAAATTCAACGCCCAAATTACCGTGAAGCCCTTCAGACTGTTTGTGAAATAGTATCGGCAGGGTGATGATTTATTTATCTTAAATACGGTTGGATTTCAGCTTTCCCTTATCTATTCGCCTTTTGTCATCGCTTCTGCGTTGCATGTTTAACTTCACTCTTGGATAATATTATTTTCGAGTTATAAAATTTTCTCACCCTGACATTTGTGTATACGGGAATTTCGTCTGTGGTTCTAATGTGATGCTTGATCTCGTTTGTGAAAGTAAGCGGATCACCCTCGTAATAGAAAATATCAGAATAGGTTTGGCATAATTTTGTAATGTGGGCTTTTTCTTCTTTATTCATATGACACGTGCGTAAAGGCGATATTACATTTACGAAAGTACCGTCGCGAAAACGTCGTCGCGACGATACTTTCGAATTATTTTCGTGTTATTTTCGCACTTGCACGACGGCAACCCTGCTTCCACGACGACGAAATTAAAATCGCGTCCTGCGCGATTTTACCTCGAATATACTTTCGCGACAGTACTTTCGCAAATGTAATCGTTGTAACTAGTCGCAACTTGATAATGGCAATGGCAGGCGATCCCGATGCCATTTTCTCAACTGCATGAAAATAATATCAAGCTAGACTCACGACAGCACTTTCAACGTTTCAACACATGTTTCCGATCGACGAAAATACTTACGCGAAAATAATCAGTTTCGCGACAGTACTTTCGTAAATGTAATATCGCCTTAATAACTCACTAACGTTGTGTCGCGACGGCGGATCTGATTCAGGAGGATTGATAACTGCCTGAAACAAAGCGTAATTGTTATTATTGAATGGAAATGATTGTATGGGTTCATACAATGAAATCTCTTGATAAGCAGTACTCGGATTCTCTAGGTCAACTAATGCATAATTATTAACTGCTTTCGTAAGGGTTTCTCGGATGATGCAATCATTAATTTTGAAATGTAGCACTAAAATATCACCATGAACAGTACTAACGGGAATTTTTACTTGGGCTGCCATACAAGGTTCAATTTCTAGGAAGAATAAAAGACGATGGGGATTTTTGCATTCTTAGTATGCAGAATAGAATTTCTAAGGTCTATGTGAGAACTTAGAAGTTATAAGATATCTAAACCAATGAGACCATCAAAATACTTATGAAATTTGAACAGATGAAATTTAATTGGTTCATTGATGTCAAATTCAGAAAAGGCAGGTATCTCGGCACAATATTCTCTTTTTGAACGTTGAAAAACAGAAGTTACTTCGAAAGGTTCTTCATAAATATTTTTTGGAAAGTATTTATATGCTAGTTCAGGATTTAAGAACGACTTCGTAGCGCCAGTATCTATAAGAAGTTTCAAAGGTGGGTTTTGGATTTCGATATAGGGCAATTCAGTCTTGTCATATATAGTATTTAAATCTATTATCTCTCTGTTATCATGGGGGTGGCAAATCGAAAATTTTGATCTTCGTCCTCAGGCTTTTGCTCAGATTCAGAATTGGTTTGATCGTTATCAGAACTATTATAATATTGCTCATAATTCTCATATTGATATGGAACATCAGATTGTGAACAATATTCGGGATAATAATAATCGTAAGCGTTAAAATTTTGATCATACATATCACTCTCAACATTATGAAGTTCTGTGGATGCAAAGTTTCTTGGTCCAGAAGGTTTGAAATGATTATTTTGGAAACTTGGTCTATTTCTATTAATACTGCTAACACCACTCATAGGTGTTGGCTTAAAGGAAGCACCTTGATTGGGCGGATTTCGCCATACATTAACATTAGGTTTTGAGCCAAACACTTGGGCATTTGTCGGAAATCTTTGAGGAGGGATATTCTGTCTGGGATTAATTTGGATTGGACCTCTCGGAAATTGAGGCTGAGAATTATAAAAATATGGCTGAGGCCTATTTTGTATCATTGGATGCATTTGTGGCCTGTGAAATGAATGTGGTTGAATTTGTAAATTAGGCTTAGGAGGTAGCGATGAAGAAAATGGCTTTTGGAAATTTGACATAGAAGGACTACTAGACTTTTGCAAGTACCTAATATTATTATCTTCTAAAATATATTTTTGAGCTTCTGCCAAATTATCAGGTTTCATAGAACGTATCATGGAGCTTTGTGGTTACTTTAACCCTACTAAAAGTGTGTGTAATGCATGACTATCAAAAAGAGTCTTTTTACTCGTCTTGACAGCGTCATTAGTTTCGTGTATATTTATATAGTTATGTGAATGATTTAGCATTGCTAAAACCCTAGAATAGAATTGCAAAGAACTTTCTGTAGCATTTTGTCTAAGGGCAGTCATATCTGAAATTAAACTGCTCTCATTTCTTTGGTCGCCAAAATGAGAAATTAATAAATTTTTAATAACTTCCCAGTCTGAACTACCACTGAGTGAAAAAACTTGCTCTGCTGCACCAGACAATTTTCAGAAAATGCCATGCAATAAACTTTTGTTTTGAACGCAACCGGGGTCAGTTACATTCCAGTACGTATTTAATAAATCAGTACTTACTTCTAAATATCTATATAATCTACATGGATTTCCATCGAAATCAGGTATTATCTGTAGTAATTTGATATCGAAGGAAGGCATAATTCTACTTACACTAGGAGTTGGCATCTTTACTTGAATCTTATTATGTATTTCTCTTATATTTGTTTCTTCTAATTCTAATGTTGCTAAGTAATTAGCTAGTTGATCTGCACTATCACCTTCAGATGGATGTACAGGTCGGGGTGAGTCAGTCATAAGAAAAAATAGGAACAATGAGCACTTACTGGTATATCCAGCTCTTCATCCCGTACTGCCTGGGTTCCTCTATGTGGACGTGGGCGGTTTCAGAACGAAGGGGCACGATGGTCCTGTTCTTTCTCGTTCTTCGGTTGGTGGTGGAGGTTCTTCAGGTTCCCAATTAAGAGTTACAACTCAAGGAATTATCGGTTTTAATCCCTTTGGAAATCCTACTGCCGCTGCGCCAATTAAGTGGTCGAGAAACAAAACTTTGTTTTTAAAAAATGTATTCCTCGGCAACAAAATACATTTATAAACCGAACCGAACCGAATTACATCTAGTGAAAGACTGTGACTGACTGACTGGAAAAAATAATGATTCTATTTTATATAAACCAAAAGGCTGAGCTAAGCAAAAATGAAAGTATGGTATATAGACAATAATATAGGGTGGACAGTCACATAACTCACTGAACTTTGAGGACGAAGCCATAGAAATGAAAATCTGGATGTTAATCTTTAAATTTGTGACATTATGTATGACACAGCCATATCATTCCTAAAGGTTTGATTGGACAGAAGTAAAAAGACAGAGAATCAGCTTATTATTCTGGGTTTATATATTATTTAACTGTAAATTTAAGATGCAAGACTTTTAAGTGAGAATGAAATATGCATAACTCATACACCTTAAGTTTACAATTTAGGTTTGCATAAACCTAGTGTTTCACTATCAGACATCAATCCAATAATACTTTTTTCTCTGATTCAATTTTGTGTCCAGAGAGGACGATTGGGTGCAATCTCATCTCTCAGTGCTATACTGTATTTTCTTTGATCCTTAATTTGGTCTGATTTTTACCTCCACTCATCTTAATATGAATAAGTGAACCTTGAGTGATTCAAACTGCAATCATATAGATCAATTATATGTATGAGTGTCAGAAAATGGATTTAAAAAAATTTCACAACAATTTTGGAGACTTACTGTTTGCATAATGCATCTTATATAGTCACCATTGAAGCTCAAATGAAAATAACTTATAATTCAATCATAGATTGTCAAAAGGAAGCCGTAGGCGAAGTGGTAATGCAAGCACTTCAAGAGCCACCAACCGAACAAACCAGGATTCATCAGTAATTTGTATCGATATCAATCCAACGGATGATGTGAATTATGAGGAAAAAGTTCGCAGTAGAATGAATAGTTACTTTAAAACATCTGTCCTATTATCTGATGATGAAGATGAATTACCAGCTGTTGTGAGTATGGCAGAACAGGTTCAGTAGGGGATTTTATATACAATATTCTATAAAGCAGACAAATATATCATCATAATTTGATATTTCTCTGTAGTTTTAGTTGATGACAACTAAAATTTTTGTGTTTTTTTTAGGTAGAACCAACAGCATCAGAATCCAGGTTTTCAAGAAGCTTATATGTCCTGTCAGACTCTGATGATGGTAATGATGATGTTTTGCTTACAACATCTGTTGATAATTCTACCTTTGATAGCCTAGTTGTACATAATACAGCTAGTGAAGAACATCTCAGTGGTAATGTTGAACAGAAATGTTTTATTTTATCACATTTGCTGCATTTACTGAAAGAATTTTCTGTTTTCAAGTACTCTCGAATTTATTGCTGTGGTGAAAGACAATCTATCATTCATGAACCTTTGAACTCAGTTATCATATATACTTGCAAAGTTCGTAATACATAGAAGCTAGAATAAGTAATGTCATTGTGTAGTAAGTATGGAGTCAACCTACTTGATACCTTTTCAATGTTGTTTTATAACAAGTCTTTCAAACTTTCTACAGTGTTCAGATAGATAACACTGAATTGTATTTCTATTTCTATTCAATTAAATAATCCACAGCACTGTTGCTCTGTATTCAAGTGTTGACTCTACCACCTTTCATTACAGTTCCCACTACATCAATAACAGATTCCAACAGAGATGAGTTGTTAGAAGTGGTGGATGATATCTTAAAGTGTACAGATACAGTAGCCATTAAGAAACCAGAAAAAAGTGTTGTGGACTGGATAGCCAGAACAGATGAAGTAATGGAAAGTGTTGATTCTATCATAGAAGAGCTGTATGAGAAGACTGGCACGAAGCCGAATGAGAAGCCAAAAAAGGTTGAAGAGAAAGTGGAGCCAGTTGTTACAGAAGCATCTCCAAAAGAGGTAGGTTGTGATTGAACCAGCTTTCTTGTTCAGTTCAGATTCATGTACATTTCAGAAAATTGTTGATAGAATTGTTGTTGAACTTGTTGTTGACTTTTAACATCATTCTCCTGCAGGTTCGAACATGTCCAGTTTGCTTGGATGGGCTAGGAGGTAAAGTCCAAGCTGCTACTACCTTTTGCGGACACCTTTTTTGCCGATCCTGCATCACCCAGGTGGCGAAGATTTCGAAAAAGTGTCCCACCTGCAGGAAGGGTGTTACTATTAAAAAAATCGTTCCTATCTATCTATAAATTTTATGTTATGTGTTAACGGCGGCCATTCAGATTTTTTTTGAAATAATGAATTCCTGAGGTTATGGTCAACATGATCATTTTTAACCATTAATTGCACTACCTTTCTGCTCAAAGATACCAAAGGATCAAAAGGTCTTAGCTATCCAGTAAAATAATCCTACTATATTCATTGAATGCTGACAAATTCACAAATTTTTATATATCAAAAATAAAACAGTAACAAGAACGCATATCACAAGAATTCATTATTCAAAATATATATTTATAATATTTACCATTTTTTAAACAAAACTGCTTAAATGTAATAATGTTGATGTCGACTCTTGCATTTATGTCCTAAGTTTTATTGTGTTCGCCTCACTTATTCGATATCTTGTGTTTTTAGTTAAACAATTTATTTCCTTATTGTTTTTAATTTGTTTGGAATTGGATACATTTATTTTAAAGATTTAGACTATTAAAAGGAGATATCAGTTCTACTTAAATTATTTGTGTTTCACTTTTTAGAAGCAAGTAGCAACTATTCAGTATTCCGGAAAAACAATGATGTCTGATTGTTATTTAAATGACCTTTTAGTAACGACATTTAAATTTTGCTATTTGTAAAATGTTCGTGACAAAATTTCACATTGTTATGCGAGGTCATTTAAAAAATAATCCTCATATCTTAATTATGTATAGCTCCCCAATTTCTGCCCAAATATTATTGCCGTATGTCAGAAATAGCTTATTATAAACAAACTTATGTACAAAAAAAGTAAAACCTGCCATGATTGTACTGATGGCACAATTTTGCTAACTTCACTACGCAAGTGCACCCCTATAAAGAAAGGTGCATAATTTGGTTTGGTTGCTTCAACTATACTCTGTTGCCTGCTCTGTGGGTCTATGTTAGTACTGTTGGCATGAATGGCAGTTGTAAAAAGACTATTGTGCAATTTTGCAATCTGCACAATTAAAAAATCCTCAATAATAGGGATGGGCAAAACTCTTATTCCAAAAAGCAGTTGAAGCAGCTCCTTCCTTTTCAGAATAACGGCTTCTGAAAAGCAACTTCTTAGTAGCAGTTTTAGTGTACGCTGTTTTTCACGTATATGGTGCAGAGTGCAGCCCTGTATTGTATACTTACTCATTGAAATAATTCGTTCAGATGCGAATAAAAATACATATTATAAATCACAATAGAATATTGATGACGAGGAAATGTCCGAATTATCGATATGTGATATCTATGGTCAAACCAGGTAGTCAAAATAGTAGAGCTTAAGCCGTAATTAAAACACAGAGGTATCTTGAAGGACCGTACCTCGAAAAAGCGATCTATCGAACTGGTGGAACGATAATGGGCATAATTTTCCCAATTCAATGAAACTTGTCCGACAAAGGTTCGGAACAGTTTGTACATCAGTTCCATGGGAACGGTTATTCTCCAAAGCTGAAAAGCTACTCACTGAAAAAAGGAGTCTACTTTCATCATAAAAAGTGAGGGGGATTCTTTTTATTCAGCAGGACATTTTTTCTCTTAAATATAATTTTCAACAATTACATGTATAAAAATGATTTGCATAAATAGTCATCGATTTCACTTTATAAAATTTATTTATTGTGTGCACCCCTTTTATTTCTTATTTCATTCATTTATATTTTATTTAGTTGTTTTCTAGAGAAAAACTTTCCAATACGTGAATATTATCTTATAAATTACCCAAAAAATTACTTATTTTAAATGTTGTTTCATTTCTTTATATTCGGATACATCAATAGGCAGTACTACAGAGCTCATCCAGTAAAATTATTTATTTTAGCAGCAGCTTAAACGTAAAAAGCTTTATGAAATATAGCAATTGATATTTTGTTACTTATTCATATTGCTAACGCAAACGACCTAACCTAAATCAAATAAGTATCCGCTAAACTGCTATTTTCTTTCCACGCAGCACGGCACTACGGCAGCTTTTGCTTGATGGAAGCAGTCGCGGCGCTGAACATCCCAGATTCTTATTAATTGTCCAGTGTCTGATGTCCACAGTCTAGTCGGCGTTGGCACCCACCAGTCAACAGTTACGCTGATGCGCAGTCGTAATGTCGCAGAATATTTGGAACGGGTCGGTCCAATAAAATACTGCTTTCCGTAAGCTGCTTTACAGACATTTAAGAATCTGCTTTCTCGAAAAAGCAGTTACAAATTAGCAGCCCATCCCTACCCAATAAAAACCCCGTCAGCTATCTAGTAACGGACATAGTACAATACATCTCGGGGGTAATTATTATCAACATGCAAATCATTGTCAGACAAACGGACCTACAAATCTTTTCTGAGAAAATTCACACTTCAGAAATGTCAGATATAATGAAAATAAATACAATAAATTTTAATTTCGCGAGTACGTGTTCCATCATACGATCCATTTCAGTATAGCCTGGAATTACCAAATTACTACTATATTACAATGCGCCATTGCTTGCGTCCATACATTTTTGGCAAGCCTAAATTGACTGGACTGTTTAAAATGAACATTTTTCCATGTTGCCAAATATGCGGTTCTACATACCGTCTCTTTCGCATTTGCATGTTTTTCCAATCTTCTTCTTTGTCTTTGGATATATTCTGTGCTTTGTATATATTATATCATATTGAGTTTTGTGTTGCTAATGTCTGATATTACAATTATCTATTTCTGTCAAAAGTTTGATTTCGGACTTCCATTGTCTATAAAATTTTGAGTATCACGACGTTTCGATTGATATGCTATCTTCAATCGTCTTCAGGTGAACTGGCGAACACGTTCCTTTCACGCCTATTTATACCCCGTCCGGTGACGTGTCGTTGTGCGCGGTCTGTTCTGATTGGTTCCCGATGCGCGGTATTCCGGTCTGCTGACGTGGCTGTTTGTCGGTCATTGTTTGTTGTCTGGTCCAGTCGTAGTCTATTATTCTTCTTTATGAGTGGCTGCCAGATTGGTTTAATGTCTACGCTGGGTTTGCTGTACACTTTGCTGTTGTTGGTGATGAATGCCGCCTCCTTGAATTTCCTCCGATACCAATGCGGTTCCTTGGCAATAACCTTAGCGTCGTCCCAAGCTATTAAATGGTGCTCCGTCCATGCGTGGTCAGCTATTCCAGATTTTGCTGTCTCTGCACGCTGAGTGTTGAGACGATGTTCTTTGATTCTTACTTCCAGTGGCCTTTTTGTTTCTCCAACATAGATTTTACCACATTGACATGGTATCTGGTAGATGCAGTCCTTTGTCTCTTGAGATTTATTCCTGAGCTTAGTTTTTCTTAGGATACTTCTGAGGGTGGCATTCCTAGAGAATCTTGTTTGGATCTTGTATCGGTGACCTATTCTTTTGATTCCATCTGATATTCCTTTGACGTAAGGCAGAATGAGTAAGTGCTGAGGAGATTCTTCGTGTTTTCTTCTACTGTTGGTATTTTCCTGTATTGTTACTTCCACTAGCTTCTTTGGGTATCCGTTATTTAATAAATCTTGTTTAATGATATTGAGCTATCTTTGTAGTTCCTCTTGTGTGTTACAAATACTCCTAGCTTGGTCGACTAAAGTCCGGATGACGCCTTTCTTCGTGGCTGTTGGGTGGTTTGAAGTGTAATGTAAGTATTGACCTGTGTGAGTTGGTTTTCTGTGTACTGTTGTTTCTATTTTGGTGTTTCTTCTCGTTACTAAAACATCTAAAAATGGAAGTCAGTTGTTGCTCTCCATCTTTCGTGAATTTTATCGAAGGTCGCATGTTGTTCAGATGACTGAAGAATGTTTTTAGTTGGCTCTCTCCATGGTTCCAGATGATGTGTCCTCCACATAGCGAAGCCATAACTTCGGTTTAATACTTGAACTTTCGATGGCAGTTGATTCAAACCATTCCATGTACAAGTTGGCTACAACCGGAGACAACGGTGATCCCATAGGTAGGCCTTCTTCTTGTTTGTAAAAGTCTTCCTTCTCTTGGAAATAGTTGTTCTTCAGACAGAATGTAAGCAACTCCATTATTCCATCCAGTGGAAGATCTGTCCTTTTCTTCAGTTGTTCGTCTTTCTGTAACTTCTTCTGAATTACCTGCAATGCTTCTTCAACTGGAACGTTAGTATACAGGCTCTCGATGTCGAAACTTACCAGACGATCTTCAGCGTTTAGTTGTGTTTTTTGAAGTATTTCTACAAAGTGTTGGGAGTCCTTCACATAAGATGGTGTTCTTCCTTCCAATGGTTGTATGATGTGCAGGAGATGCTTGGCAAGATTGTACGTCGGAGAGCCTCTCGAGCTGGTTATCGGTCGTAGTGGCATGTTGTCCTTGTGTATTTTCGGTAGACCGTAGAGGTGTGGTGGTTTGCTGTAGTGTGGTGTTAGACTTGTCCTTTCGCGATCTGTCAAAATTTTATAGACAATGGAAGTCCGAAATCAAACTTTTGATAAATCCACCTTGTCTACAAGTTTCAAACATCTATTTCTGTATTCTTTTGCTGTTTAATTTATCATTTTTTCCGTTCTCAAAAAATTTCAGGCGCCTGAACCTGGAAAAAATTATGAGTAGCAAAAAATGACAATTACCTCATAGGTAGGCCTTCTTCTTGTTTGTAGTTTTGGAGTAAAAATTTGGAGCGTCTGTTAAGCTGTACTTGCCTATATCCCAAAGCCCTTCATTCACGTGTCATGACTCATCGAAAATGAACCTATAATTGAAAGTTTTTTTTAATCAGTCATTCTGCTTTCCATTGAACTTCTCCTTTTTCCTTAATAAGTTGGAACACTTTGGTAAAAGCCAAACTCAACTCAAAGAATATACTCATACAATAAATTTAGCTATTAAATTTATAAACTGATTGAGTAGAAAATGTTAGATATCGATTTCGATAGATATTTCAATGTATTCAAAATAATAGGTAGTTACTGAAATTTCAGCAAGCTCAGATTGTGGATTTATGCGTGGCCAAAATAAAAACAAAAGAAATAAAATAAATACAACATATATTTGTAAAATTGTACAAAAATACATATACCATTAGCTTAAGTAACAATATCATATAAGTATACATATAAACGTTGAATGCTAAGTGCGAATAATCGTTATTATATAAAATGCTTTGTACTGAAATAGGTAGGTATAACTAATTATATAAATCAAATTGATAAAATATAAAAAGTGCATGCGTTACAATCGCTTTAAAAGTGCACTTAATAGGGTGAGGTATACAGAAAACGCTTAATTTTTTACCTGCGGTAGGTGAGAAATAGCACAATAATGAATAAAATGGGGGTGTGAATAACCTGCAAAATCGCGGGTACTCATCAAATCTTACAACAAAGCAAATTGATCTGACAATGTCGCTTAGACAGCAGACTGTCAACGTGAAAATGGATCTTCAGGAAGGGCAACAAGGGTTAAATGCTATTTTGCTATTCATTGCTTCGGTCAAATTCTAGCTTTTAAACTATAGTTTAAGGTTCTTCTACTTCAGATATAATACGTTTTCCGGATAAGCCTGCGAGCATAGTAAAAGTTGGATGCTAAATTTTTGATATTTGGTAGAACAATATCAAAAAACCAGAAGCCCCAAAGAATTGATTTTCTTCATTGTTAATTGTATAACATAAGACTTATCACTGGACGGCGTTTTTGCGAGCATTGGTCTAGAAGATCATATTTAAATTGAGAAAGACATTGATAGAGTAATTTCAAGAATAAACATGCTTGTCAATCATTTAGCAAAAAAGCTAATTCTGTCATTGGCATCTTAGGAGTAGAAAGTTAATACTGAAGTTTGGTTGCCTCTGACCAGTAAAATAGGCGGCATATCCTTCGTTAGCATTTCTAGCCAAGCCATGTACAATGGGGCAGATATTATGTTCTTCCTGGGAATGGGCAGGGTTACCACCACCATATTCGCTTCGCTGGAGTGTTGTAACAGGAGCTCTCTCAGTCGTAAATGCCGATTGGTCTTGTCTTGGACTGCTAGCAGCTCAGAATTTGATATGGATTCTGTAAAGAAAATTCGTCAAATCAATGGCTTTCTGTAATACTGCTCCGCCCTTTCCGTCGTCTTAGGAATTTTTGCATTTCCTAACGTTTCGACTAACGTGGTATCTTGAATAATTTCACCTGAAGATACCACCAACCACGGGAAATTCATTGATCTCACTTCCTCTACCATTCATTCTGCAGCAATATCAGCTATGGAAGCCACGAAAAGATCGCCCTTTATTGGCGAATAACTTAACCTGCATACGGCGGTGTCAGTCTTCCATTATGACTGATTGAAGATCAGATTTCATTCAAATGTTTGTAAAGAGGCAGATTAAGACAGTTATTAAAATATTGTAAAATATTTTCAAAATTCAATTCCATCCAGGAACACGTACCTCCGTCCTCACTATTCTCATCTTTGCCTGACCGAAAGTCGGCGATGAGTGATTCGAAGAACCTCTGCGTGGTCTCCTGCGGTTTGGCCATGATATCTGGGATCACCTGTAAGTCGGTATAATCAATTCTGAACTTGGCCAACAGACTGGCCATATTCCTGTGCTCCAGTTCCAGTTCGTCCCGTTTGTTGGCCAATGCAAAGACGCGTAGTTTGCAACTGCTCCAATTTCTGCGGGTGCTCACTATGTAGGGTAGCAGGAGGGTCAGGCCTGGAACAAAATGACTGGATAGAGTATATCGACAATCTGTCTTTTTCTAAACCGTCCGCATTTCTTTACACTCATCAGCCCATTAACCTTCAAATAAACTTACCCCCATCGTCATATAACCACCAAACGTCGATCGTCCCACTCCGCCTTTGTTTTTTTTGGAAGAAGAAAATCTCCGACGGTGAGATGTCCTTTTCTATTTGATCGTCGCAAATGTCGCCCATCGATTCTGTGACGGATTTAGCCTTCTTTATTGACTCGTCTGCATTCGGTGCTATACTCACTACTTCTTTATTCGTAGTTAGAGATCTGTCACTGCTACTGCTTGCTGAAATTTTGCAGAATAGACGATTTTTAGTATATCCGAGCAGTTACCTTATTGCGAACACTAAAATATCAATATTGTGATTCTTCTATTAATGGATCACATTATCTGAATATGACACATTAAACGTCGAAACTTTGTTTTACTAATAAAGAATAAACATTGACTGAATATCCAAAAACTTATGTGTTCCAAAATCAACTCAGATTCTCGATTACCAACTAATATAACGGAATATTAACTACTCGCCATTGCTGTTAATACAATGTTAGGATTTTTCGAGACATCTAGTGATATAAAAATAATTTGATAGGCTACCGTAACTTTTTAGTATTGTACTCTCGGAATTTGAGCATTCAAAATGGCTAAAAACACTCCAAATATGTGTGGAGAGATGTACATGTAAACTTACCTTGAGACATCTGACTGTATGATCGAATTCGAGGCATCCCGTACTCTGGACTATTCTTATTACTCTTATTATCGTCTTCTATTGATAAACTCAGATCGAATCCATTTTGTATCCTTATTATTCCGGCACTCATGTGTAAATCAAAAGCATTGCTAGAGAATAATTGAAAAATTATTAGCATGTTTTCATGTCACTGTTTAGTAATATACATGTCACTCTATGCGGTTTATTATATTTGATATTATTAAATTTTTGCCCATTTTCACCAATAAAACTACAAATGGCTGTGTATCAAAAATGAAATTTATCACAGATTCGCATTTTTTTACCTCTTAGATGCAATGGAGCAAAAGGTAGTTAAAATATTGTGCTTTTAGCCCGTTCAAGGTCACGAAATAAAAAAAACAAGATTTTATAGAGAATATATTAATCATTGTAACGCTTCTATTGTCTTAAGAATGTTTGCGTTTCACAACGTTTCAATCCAAAAATTGTTTCAATCGTCGTTAGGTGAAGCGTTGTGAAACGCAATCATTCTCAGGACAATAGAAGTTCAAAGCAGGGTTACTGAAACATCCACAGTATCTAAAAATTTCAAAAAACATACAATAACATATATTCGCACAAATAGTTTCCATAAATTTGATATTAGTAACGAATCACTTGGAAAACAAAAAAAACAGTGAGATTGGATACACAAAATACAGGGTACTTACTGTACAACTTCAAAATACTGATTGAGGTCTTCCCGAGGACAGTATTGCCAGTCAGACTTGTACCCCATAAGCAAGATATTCGGTCTGAGTTTTCCTATACCGCAGGCTTTCAATAAAGCCTTACACCCATCTTCGAAAGGCAGTCCATCCACTTGCATGTAGAATGCTTTCAGTTTGTGAGCTCGTAACCAGCTGTTCGCCTTGTAGTTTAGGACGTTACGTACTCTTTGAGGCAGCGGACTCTGCAAAAATAAATCATGTGTTGGTATTTTTTGTATCCTTTGAATGGGTAGATTCCGTTTGATTGCAATTTTAATTTGTTATCTGCTTGCTACTGGTGCTATACATGCATGTATCATTTATTAGTTTTGCTGGAGTAGCTGATTAATTGGGTTCAAGTTTGCTGTTAAGTGTTATTATGCCATGATTGAAATTGTTCATCAGTATGACAAAAATAAGTAATTTTTCTTACGTTTACGTTTGTTTTATAACTTGATGACCATTCTTGTAACACTCACCGTATTGATATGACCACACACCAGCATGGAAAGATTCTTGGTCAAAAGATGAGCGAAATCTACCAAGGCAGGCCTAGCGCTGGGCATACCCGATAGAACCAATATTTGAGGTCTATAATTTTTCACGTGCTCTTCAACGTTGTTCAACTGATGCACTGCTTGAAGTGCGTTTTTGTAGATTTGTGCTTGAGTTGTTGAACCCCAGTTCACATCTAGGACAACGGAAAAATAACCATAAAATATGAAGTTCATCAAGTTTTTTGTTCTTGCATGAAAATATATTTGAATTCAACGCAAAAGGATAAGACAGGATGATTAAGTTTCCTCGTTGATACAATTCAATTGAGATTGCTTGCATATTTGACGATGACATGAAATTGCTTTGCTTTTAACTCATTCCGATTCTATCATGGTCGCTAAATAGATACTGTAATTTTACAATTTCAAAAGATAATAGTATGAGAGTTAATTGTTAATTCTGCGATGAGATCAGCGGTAGCAGCTAAGAAAAAATCACCCTGTATGTAAATCATCTAGAGCATGTAACCAGTTGTCAAAATATGCATCTCGATGTCAAGATTTTTCGAAATTTGGTTGTGGAGCATCGAGCTGTGACAGCCGTCGCAAAACGTCAAACAGTTAAGAACTATAAATTGTAAATATACATTTTTGCACTGGATTTTCCTGGCAGACTTGGGGGTTCCATGATCTCCCATACAAATACTAAACGCGTGTGTAATTCTTATTTCAATCCGCAATGACGTAGGGACGAGTGTCACTAGACGTTAGACTAATAGTGCGAATTCAAAGATTTCTCCAAATTTACATTAGGTATGATTTGTTTTGAGATAACCTGTGCCATCCAAGCTTGTATGTATGTACTTACCCGGCTTTCTATAAGATACGATCAGGTATAAAGCTAGCACCATAGCGAACGTCAACAGAGCTGTCACCCAAGATATTAAAAACATCACTAAGACGCATAGCACTGCACCCACAAGACTCAACCACATATTATAATACTGTAAGAGAAGATAATTTATAAAATAAAAATATTTTTTTGGCCACATATAACAATAATAAAAGCCTCAATTATGCTAGCTAAATATTCTAAGTCGTTGAAGCTGAAAAAAATCTATTCTGGAAGCAAATGGATTACCGGATTCAAAAACAACCAACGTCAAAAAAAATTAAGATCGCCCTCTCTTCCAATCCCTCACCTCCCATTTTCACCTCTTCTTAAAAATGGGGTTTTTATTTTCTTACCTTGAATGTTGGTCTCCAACCGACTGGTTTTGCGAGTGAGGCATGGAATGTTGAAAAGTTGATCAGAGTGTAAGCGGCCAGAAAGAAGTTTGAGATCAAAGGAGCGATGACGTTCAATTCACCTGAAATAATCGGAAAGAAACATTTACCAAGTGTATGCTCTCCACTATGCAGCAGACCTACTGTAGACATGCATGTTTCGTCTTGAGCCTAGACTCGTCAGTAAAGCCTGGGGGTCTAACTTTAGAGACCAATCGGGTGGTATATACGCAACATCAACAAGGGTGTGATAGCAACATCGACTCATCTCCAAGTGTCGCCCTCTATTGAGACACCTATTAGCAACTTACGAAGTCAAAGGTCTTAACACCTGGACTGCCTTGGAGCGGCAACAGGTGTAAATCAGTTCAGCCTTGTTGACAGATGTCGTAAAAGGGCGACACTTTGAGATGAATTGAAGAATCGTTTACGTTTTTTAAAAAAATTATTAGATTGAGGATTGACTGAATGAATTCTCATACGGCAAAATCAAACAACTTTAACTCATTAAAAATCATCATGCATTAGATAACTTCCTCTTTTGTTTTTCTTGCATTCAAAAATCTATCACCAGTGGTTTTCGATGCAAAGTTAATAACCATATATATTTCGCCTTAGAATACTGCTATTCAATGGTTACCTATTAGAATGAAAGCAACAGCTATGATGAAAGTCAATACGTATCCCCTGAGTGGTTCATTATTTTTCCCATATCCTTTTCCAAACCATTCAATCTTCGGGTATAGTTTGTCTTTGCACAATGCTTGAAAGACCTTTGGAGCTGAGACTAGTGAAGCCAATGCAGACGATAGAGTTGCAGCAAAACATCCTGCGTAGATTATTGGCCCCACCCACGAGACCAATTCTACCACCTATAAAATAGTAAGCCTTCAAAAATGGATACGGTGTAGTCGAACGGCGAAAAAACGTATTCTCAAAAATTCGAAAGTGGAGATTAATTAAAACTACCGTACCTGAAAATTGTTATGTAATCCATACTTGCACTCTCCGGGCTCGCAAACAGGCCAATTTTCGCTAGAAACGTTGACGTATTCAGTAACATTTCCTGTAGCGTCTCTGATTACTGTAAAACCTGCTACAACAGCCATCAAAATATAGGAAGCTGAAGTGATCAGAATGGCAAGGATCGTTCCTTTCGGAATTGCTTTTTGTGGATCCTGAAAAAATATTATTTATATCATAGCGGTGATATTCTTACATAGTCATGATAATTCTTCTCAAATCTATCTCTATAGCTAGTTTCGTATCCAGAACATAGAATGATTTTGCTATTACGCTTTGTTTCCTTTGCAGCAGAAAATAAGGTTGGTTTTGGCCAGTGGCGGCACAGGGTACTTCACATAGGAAGTGCATAATTTCAAAATTCATAGGTTATCTTCGTGAGCAAACTGAAAACTTGCTCCGTTTTTTATGGCCATCCATACTGCAATGTAATATTAACGGCTGAACAGAGAGCATTGGTTTCCCTCTGCTCATCCGAGCCGTGGAGATCAGTGAATGCCGATTCATCGATCGGAGGGCGCGCGAATCTACGTTATAAGTATTAATACCATAGTTCATTTTTAACTTTCATACTCGGTCATTGCTTGGGTTGTGTATAAAACCTCGACAGGCTGCAAAAACGTGACAACGTTGCCCTGAGCTCTCATGACTTTAGCTAGGACGCTGACTATATGTATGTTTTTATGATGGACCAAATCCCCATGAGCAATTAACTATTCATAATCCTACCTTAAGATCCCCGGAAATATTCGCTCCAGCCAAAATTCCTGTGGCTGCAGGAAAGAATATGGCGAATACGCTGAAGAAATTGTGTTGAACACCATCAGATTTTCTGTAGTCAGGAAATGTATTTGCATAGCCAACCGATGCTACAAATGAAAATGATATTATTGATAAAAATGTAGATTTGCTGAAATGCACACACAAAATTCATGACACTCCGATGATATCAAAAGATTTATGTTTTTCTCATGATTGTGATATTACGACGTTTTCTTCATCAAAATTGATTTTGAATATTTCTTAGATTATTCCGCACAACTTGCACACCTTAAAAAAATATATCTGTAGGTATATAAAATTAAGTCGTGCTGTCGCCAGAAGTTTTTGACTGATGGACAGATACAGTGACATAGATAACAAAGATAAATAAATTGCAATGGATATCGCTGATTTTAGTGACGTGGCCTAGACAGCATGTTTGAAAAACATATTTTCACCTACCATTGTAACCCACAAATCCTCTGGCTATGTCGTCATCACCCATTGGTCCGATGAAGCTACCAATGAAGAAATCCAAAATGGCTACTAGCAATATTACCAATAGACCTAGCTGAGCCTTTAACAGAAAAAGAAATGATATTGGTTGGTAATTACTTGTTAAAGTAACATCTAAAATGGAGACAAAAAAGGCTAATGTTTTCAAATCGCTTCAACAATTCTTCCAAACTGCGATCTTTGTTTGTATCAAGACACAGCGCCACTATTTGGGTCAGTTAAGATCTCTGACCACATTTTACTTAAGATTTGTGACTCGAGTATTGCCGTAGAAGAGTTGATTTATTCCGAGTTGAACCCGTCTTTGTTTTCACCTCACGGTCGAGTGAGTAACACATTTTTACCAAATTGACAAAATAAACAAATGAACTCAAAGTAAGGATTGATTACCTGACCAATTTGTTAGTCAAAACTGTTTGATCAATTACTAAATTTAAACTAAAAAATCACAGACTACTGAGAATCAAATATAATATTGGAGCTGAGCTATGCAAAGAATCATAGTTACCTTAGCTTCCCATTCCATTCCAACCACGACGATTACAGTGAGGATGACGATTGTGATACATCCGATAATCCGAATATCGCTGACCTTGCTGACCATGTTCGGCATGCCGTAGGCCAAAAGTAGATCCTCGAGGGACTCCCCGAACCCTACGACGTACATCGCGCACGCCACTGCGTTCGCCAGTGAGAAGATCAAACCTATCGAGCCTCCGAACTCCGGACCCAAGCTCCGGGATATCATATAGTAGGTTCCACCTGGAAACGAAAAATAATTTTACCTCTATTGATTTAACTTCCGTGTTCTAACCACGTATAATTATGATTGAACAAACGTTGTATGAAACAATTCGAACTCGATAGATAAATGCCTACTCTTGATGTCTTTGTCGATATGAGAAATGCATTATTTAATGAAGCTCTATTTTTAGAAGTCATTGTAGGATAGGGATTCAGAGGAACATCTCAATTATTACTGAAAGAGTATCTATCACATCAAATACAAACGAATACGAATCCCTCGCTCAAAGTAACTCACACGACTTTCAAGTATGGTTATCCTCAAGGCACAGTATTAGAGCCCATTTGATTTAGCTAACTTTTGATAGAGAATTACCTATCAAATCAGATACGAGCTGTCAAAGTACCCCACACTCACAGTAAATAAACGTTTATTGAGTATGGTATCCTCAAGGCACAGTATTAGATCCCATTCATTCAAGTTGTGTTGTAATGACTCATTCAAAATAAATAGTATTTGAAATGAACATTTATGTTTTAACGGATTTGACAGCCTTTTTTAGAGCACAAAAAGGGGAATTTGAGCTTTGTGAACTGGGATAAGTGACATTATTCGTTGATTGTTTTCGGTGAAACAGTATTCTTCTTGATCTATCAAGTGTGAAATAAGAGAAAATGAAACAAAGACTTGAAATGGATTATAAAATAATTGATAAAAATGAGTATGCTTACAAACTAATAATACCTCCTTTGATGACACCATTCGTACTGATGGCCGACATTGATAAAGCTGTTATTGACGTCACCACTGTCGTTGTCAGTATCAGAAGGATCGCTTCTCCTGCAAAAACATTCAAATCTAATATGGTATTATATTATAATAAATACGTTATAATAATTCGATTAATTTGGTACAGGAATATAGTTAGCATAATTACTCCTCGTGCGAAAGCTATCAAGATCAGTAGCTCCAAGTGCATCAACCTTGTCCTTTCAATCCAATGATAGCAGTTTATAATTTAGTATTTGATGTGAATTTTGAAATGTTTGTGCTTTTAAAATCAAATTTTAGAAATATTATAAATATCAGGAAACATTACAGCTTCTCCAATTATAAATATTTACGAAACTAACTTTCTCGTTTCCAATAATTTCCATAATTTCTAAAGGTTTATGCTTCAACTGGATGATCAGTCCTAAAAGACGACCAAACTGTCCAAATAACCCGAGTCAATGGACTCCACCCCACTTTTTTTAATAGGCTAAAACGCAATATCGTAATCATTTGATTCTTGATCAATTAAAATGCAATAAGCTGCAATAGTAGTAGTTGCTAAGACAAGTGAAATAAATTATCCCCATAGATTATATATACATTATTGGGTAGCTCTCTGCTTCTACACCGCGTTGGCGCCACCGCAGTTCAGCCCAGACATCGAATGTGGTCCACAACCATTTAAAACATATTATTTCTGATATGTAAAGGTGATCAATTTTATCTCATCTTGAGCTGTTTTATTATATTATTATTACGATAAATTAGAAATACGTACCTATGCCAGCTTGAGCCACAACCCAGGTGAGCCTCAAGAAGAGCATAACACCCCATATGTTGAGAAGGCATCTCACGAGCACACCTTGGATCCATCCGAATTTTATTTGGCCGTCTACCTCGTTCACGGTTTTCCCATTGGCTGTCGGAGATGTTGGAGGCGGAGTCTAAGCATTTCAAAAAATAGTATCTTCACAAAAATTTGAAGACATAAATAGTAGAAAAGTAGCGCCGGTGGGGATTGAACCCACATGGATTCTAAGCAGAAGTTTTGCCTTGGCGATCCAAACATACACCTTCTAGTTGCCGGTCTGATATTCTGCCAACTGAGATAAGTAGGCAGTGCGCTCACTTAATCTAGTATAACAATAATGTTAGATCCACTCCCTTGAAAGGCATTCTTCTCCGGAATTTCCAGGGAGAAATAATTAAAGTGTCTGCCTAGCATTCGATCTCCACTGGCGTGATACTTCTAATTATTCACGGGAAGCATATGGGTTTAATATTTTTATGAAAAACTAAATTGACATTCAATGATATTTTTTTAAACGAACTAAAAATCAAAAGATGGGAATACATAATTGTATTAAAACGAAAGATCAAAATCAGTTCTCTGCCTGTACTCGTATTTTCATTGTTTTTCAAATGCATGTGCCTTGACTGTTTGAACAATTTTATTATCAAGTCGCGCATAATACAATACTAATGATCAACAAATCTAGTAAATCCTTATTACGCATATTTTACAGGCAATATTCCCATTTACAGTTCCCAGATATGATCTTTGTTAGAATTGCCACACTCCGTCGTACAATATTACAAATAATGTATGTCAAGAAAGGTTAACAATATGACCGATCAATTAAACACTTAGTCAGCTGTGGAGAATGTTCAATTAGAAAAAATGGATAATTTTTTTCAGTGTGTATTCGATCTAGCCACCTACCTATATGTGTCAACATCTCGATTCAAGTTCAAGCGTTGCGATAAATTTTGTTTAATTCCCAATTTAGACCTTAATTGATCCTAATTAATCTGATCTTTGAGGAAGTTAGCGATGGGTAATGATGATGAAGGGAAAAATGTGTCATCACGAGCAGAAAAGCGGTAGATTATAAATATCGCATACTGGTGGAAATCTTAGCTTTCTCCTTCGAGATTTTTTAGACGGAAGGTCGGCAAGTTATTTTTTATAGATAACCTCTCACAAAGACAGAAAGCTATAAAATCATCAAAAAATCTAGAAATGTACAATAATATAATTAATGTTTTTTATTCGGTACAGATCCCTGTTTCATAAATTCATCCAGTTCTGAATCAATCTTCTCAAATCCATTTTTTGGAGAAAAAATATTAAAATCTGGAAATCACCGGTACAAATTTGAAAGAACTACCGACACTCGGGAAGGTGAGAGTCAATCTACTTGACGCTATATTTTACCTTTGTCGGCAGTGTTGCGTTGTGCAACTCATCTAAAGTCGGTCGATTTGCAGCTTGAATTGACATTATGTTCCTGTAGTTGTCTAGCCTTGGTAGCGCTTCTCTTGTCAGATGTCTGCAAAAATAAATTTTCATTGCAGCAAAGACAACGCTCTTCTGGTATCATGCTTCCATATATATTTCATATTATATCGCATTTCACTGTTGATAAATACTCGTTTTGAAAATAAGTTGAAATTTTGTCGATCTAGGTAATCGAAGATTCAAATCTTTCCTTCTTAGCGACAAAAATAAATGGTAAATTTTCCTAGTAAAATCAATTCATAGCTTTTGATCAATTATAGGAGTAGGTAAAAAATTAAGACCTTGAAAGAATTATTAAGGAGCAGAACAAACGTCGATAGAGCCACATGATTGATTGCATCAAAGACAAACAAGATGAATAAATAGAGAAATATAACAATATTGTCAGAGTGTTATATTGATTGATTGAAGATATAACGATTAATATCTTCATAGATTACATTACTTGATGTGATATTCAGATGGCATATGTATGATCTTTGGGGAAATGGTAAATTTTATAGAGCTTTTGTAAGACATTAAAAAGTAGCCGCTAATAAAAGCAAAAAATGTTTTTTTCCGAGATTCGAAAGTAGGCACTCAGAAAAAAAGATAAAACTCGTTGTTTGGGTAATTCCGGCGCGTTCTGATCTCTGTTTACGGTTCCGACCTAAGGGAGGTCCTGGGGGGCATATTGGTACTTGTCTCTCTCCAGATGGACCCGTTACGCTTTTCTAATGATCTTATTTCTATTCAGCGTTTCTAAATACATAAATATATCTAGTTTTTTGTTAGAAAACTATTTTGAGATTCGGCAAACAATTTGCCGAGCGGTTAACAAAGCCTAACGAGTCGTCTATTTGAAAGGAGGCAAGCACCATTTTACCACCAATTACCCAGAACTCGCGTTATTGACCATTTTGAAGAAATACATTTTTTGACACCCCTTTCTAGGAAATGGAAGCTCATGGAGCAAATCTGGGTACACCATTGGATTCAGCAGAAAATGTTTTACGAAAACGTCTCAAAGTGGGGTGAAAAAGTCGTCGTGAAAAAATCTATAGGTATATTAATTACGAAAAAACATAGAGGTAATTTGGTGACGCTGAACAGAAATCTAGTCTCTGTTTTTGCTTCCGACTTCAGGGAGGTCCTGGGGCCATATTGCTGCTTTTTCTCTTCAAATGGATCCGTTACGCTTTTCTTGTATTTATATTCGGATTCAGCGCTCCTAAATACATAACTGATTAATACCATTCGATATGCCGACAACACGGTCATCTTGTGCGATAGTATCCTGGACCTTCAAGAGGTGTTGGACTGCGTAAACGTGACAGGACAGGAAAAATAACCGCACGCCGATGTTTCCCTACAGGTGAATCACCAAAACATCACAGAACCACTAGACCCAAATAAGGAAAATTGAAACCGCCCTCCACAACTGTTTTGAGAACGATATCAACTTTCAAGATGTAGTTACATAGAAGTATATATGCTCCGAATACCCTGGATGACAGCTATGCAGACCAACGGAACAGTGTTAAATAGAGCAAATGCCGTTCATTAATTATTTGAAACTATAAGTTGAAATAATTAAAGGTAAAAACGGGGACCACAGAGAAATTGGAAGGAAACAGATGTCATGGCCAAAGAAACTTTGCGTTTGTACCGGAATAAGCAGTGCCGAAGAACTATCAAGGTTAGCTGAAAACCGCTCCTGCTGGGAAGAGGACGAGACCCCGTTCCACTTCCTGGGTGAGTGTGCCGTATACAGCAGCCTTAGAGCTAAGGTTTTCGGCACAGCAGAGTTTGACACAGCGGAATGGTCGGACATCATGACCTTTATTAAGGTCTGGAAGGTTCGATACTAAGGTCCTCTGGGTCGGCGAAAGGGCCAATGGTGGCCTATTTACCAGGCTTTGCCTCCTCATTACTACTACTACTAGCTGAAAACCGGGAACAACTCGCTATGAAATTGAATGACCTGATACGGCACCGAAATTCGGTATGATCATATATTTGGGATCCAAATCCAAATAACGAGTCCTGGGAAACCTATAAGCAAGATTAATAATTTTTCTCAAATTTTGATCAGTACATGTTATATGGGTTCGAACACTGATCACATACATACTTTGATGAGAATGGTGCAGTATGCATAAAAAAAACATTTATGGACATCTATTTTTATGTCAAGCTATGTAGGAGATGCATAAAAGTGCAATTGCAAGTTTTATGGCATATCAGCTAGGAAATATGCATCTGCTGTTAATTTTCCTCGTTATATCTTCTTCTCCAAATTCTAGGTCAACTGGAGCATCACTGGGGTAATAAAACGTGTAGAATTGATCGTTTTTATTTTGATATATCGTGGTTAGTGGAGGTTTTCCACTTGCTTATATGCGCTGGAGGGACATCAAAGGTACACATTTGCTGTCAGAAAACTCGGCAAAATCTAGAATTATCGATATTAAAACCATATATCTTCTGGTTTCCGTACTGATGTCTGTGCTAGTTAGGATATTATATTATATCGACAAATTGATCTAAACGTCAATGTCAATAACGAATAATTACAAATTCATATGATTGTTGAACGAACCTTATTGCAGTTTCGACTGCCTTTGCAGTTTTTCCAAGGTACAAAAAAATTATGAAAAAAACCTAAAAACTCATTGAAATGAATGATGATAGATTACGCAAAGCGTTTTCATTTTTGCCGCAGCATTACCCTAGTTTCAAAATGAGAAACAAAGGACAATGAGAAGGGCGAGAAAGAAAACATAAAAAAAATTATGTTCCATCTGTAGGATGAATAACACTGATTAGAATTTTGTTATCTTTTTTGTATATGCAAACCATTTTCACACATCTGTTTCTGAATGAAGTGCACACGAATATTCTTTAAATAAAAAGTGATAATACCCCATTATTTTTCTACGCCACTGGTTGGAGTGGACTGTCCCGTTACAATTACATACTATTTTAAAGGGTTCCATGTCTCTGTTATGGAATGCAATTCAAGAATGGTATGTAATGAGATGTGTGTGGTCTTGAATAAACAATTGATTACAAACATGTGTAGATGTGTTTCGGATAAATGAGAGGTCAAATAATACGCATTGTTATTCGGTGTGGTTTATTTAAATGCGTGTGGGACAATTTTTCATAGTTAACGGTTAGATTCGGAGAACAATTAGAAGCTCGATGTGCTACAAAAAACAAATTTGGGAACGCGTTTTAATAGCAACATATACTACATACAAACAAGTAGAGTGTTGAGCAGCGTTGAACATTTACATCTTATAATGTAATTGTCACTGACACTATTCGAGATCAACTCATCTCGAAGTGTCGCCCTCTATGGAGTCGTCCACTGGCAACTTACGAAGTCAAAGGTCCTAACACCTGGACTTGACTGGGTTACGTATATACCACCCGATTGCTGGTGAGTCTAGGCTAAAGAAAAAACAATTTATGTCTATAGGCGGTTTGATGCATAGTGGATAAGATTCGAGATACTGTTTTCTTGATATTTCATGGTTTTGATGAAATTCTCACACTAGACTACTACATTAGCCATCTCTTTTGGAAATTGAAACACCTTCAAAGACATATTTATATCATTTTGTTTTGATCTTACAATTTTCGAAAACTGATATCACCGCAATACATTCTAACAAACCTAAATCTGTTTTGGTAAGTTATTGGAAAGATACCTTTAGTAGAGATGATCGGAACTCAGGTATAATATCTTTAACGTTATAAAATTATATGACGTCAGATAGGAAACATGTATCCAATCAAAATATGACTGACTTGATAAGAGAAATTGTTGTTGTAATCAAAATAGGCGGCTGAACTTGACATTCATAATATAATCTTATCCCAATGTTTATTTTTGAATGGAATAATTAAATGGAGATGTGATATAAACGTACTAAACTTGTATCTGAAATTAATGCGTAATTACTCATGACAAATTAATTATGCAGGTCATTTTGAATCCTAATTGTTGTTCTGTGAGTGAAATGATGTTAACAATTTAAATGTCTTAAATATGGATGATACATAATTGAATTTTATGTACATACAATACATACATATATGAAGGTTTTTAAGTTTCCCTTTGAGGAAAGGGGAAGAATATTCTTGAGTGATATTTAAGGAAGAAATTCTTATAAAAAGGTATTTTATTCAGCATTTCAACGTCAGTAATTTATTAGATTTCCCTGATCCTACTGCAGACAATCAATTTTTCAATGTCCGAGGTCAGTTTTCTCTACTCTGTTCTATAAATGGTTGTTTCTTCGTTTGATATGACATTCACGAAATTTGTTCTTAATTCGTTAAAATTCTCTATCTATTACCATAGTAGAATCTATAGAATAAAGACAGATCAGACACATTTCTTCGATGATCTAGACTGTGGAGGCGCATCCCCCAGACGTACTACTCCTTTATGTTTTGAGTCCAGATGCCTTAGTTGGAAGGCATCCCAAGAAATGCGAGCAGTACTTCAGTGATAGTCTGATATTAGCGTGGTGGAATGCCTACCTAGTCAGGCCTACCACATGGTCGTGTTAGGATATGTTATTGTCGATGTTAATCCCGCGAAGCTTGATGGAAAATCGAGTATTCGATGTCTTTTCATCTCCACAGTTGGCACTGGTTTCATTGAAAAATAACTAACATAGTTTAGAGCCTTATTCATGTAGTGCAGTAATATATTAGAATTCCAACGAATAAACAACTGATAAAAAATAAATTTAAAGGAAATACAATATTTCCGAGAAGGCAGTCAACTGAGATAAGTATGATTCAACGCATTATCTTTGAAAATGTTAATGTATGTTAATACACTGGATAACATTAGTTTTTTCTATTGTATTAAGTGGTGAAAGGTGTGTTGTCCTTAACTTTCAGCGGCCTACGACTACAGTGATAGCTGATCTGTATAAATATTCTGCACTGGAATATGGAAATAAGATTAGGAATAAATTTCAAACAAATAAACGCATACTGTTGAATGTCTAATACGTTCAACTCACAATGCTATTGAAAAATAATTATATTTATTTCTTGATTAACTGAAAAATATGCGTTTCATATACATAGATATATCAGCAGTATGTGAAATAATTTTGAGAACGTCTCATATGTGACTTAACATCCATATAAGTTATTGATTTATTTCGGAATGCTTCTGAAAAAAGAGATAATTAGTGGGTTTTAATGATTGACACAAGAATAGAAAATTATAAAAATCGTGATTTGGCAGTTGGCCTTCGACTAGCTCTAGTACATTACGGAAAAGTTTTATGGAAAAACAACCGGTTTATCTGCAATACAACAGTTTTCGCATATATTCACGTCTACAATAACTACTTCTGATATACCATATAGCTAGAAAAAGCATTCATGTAATTTTTAATATATACAATGAATTATTTGGGTGTTTTCTATTATCCAGAGCAAGGATGGTGATGAAGCTCGATAGATAGTCAGGTTAAACCGATAGTGTGGGACTCTTCCATCAATACATACTTATTGAAACCCATATCGCATTCGCCATACTTATCAACAGAGAGAGATGCATTTTGTCGGGATTTTTCTCGTTGTAAATGTGTAAATGATCTTAGAGAAATATGACATACCTGAAACTTTTAGCATATTCTGTATTAAGTCTGGTCCTATCCGTAGCCGAATGAACGTCATCTTCGTCGTCTGTTACGCCGGTTTGACCATCTGCATCATCAAGCCTCAGATCTATTGTTACCCCATCTTTGTCTCCTTTTACACGGTTTACCTGGAAATCAGTTCAACATTGCAGCAAAGATATAAAAATTATTGATTCCAATCATTTTCAGGCGATGTTGAGTTTCTTTGGGACTCAATATAGAATTGTATCTAAGATATTCCACACGTATCTAGGGAGCACGAGAATTCATACATTTTTCATTTCACTTTTCGGGTAATTTGAAACGTGGCTCAATTGTCCTCATTTTATATTATTCATTGTTTTTCAGGCCTACAGAGTATTGGTTATATTCCAAAAACGTTCGTAAATCTGTTAACATTTGATACGCAGTGGCGTATTTTCATCAATTTACGTGACTTCAATAATGAGCAGGATGAATGTGGAATATTTTTCTTGGTGTCCTCCCTGTCAAGTAGGTTGACGTACTTTTCACGCAATGATATTAGTTTACAACTAAGGATATAGAATTGATGTTTGGATCGAAAACTTTGAAACTTCCATAATGTCAAAAATTCTCAGTTGTGAAGAATTTACATAATTTACAATACTGCATTTAGCTCTAAAATCTTCTCAAAATTTAAAAAAAAAAACTGATATAACCGCACGCAAAAAATGCAGATTCAATCTATTACCTCTCCTCCTAGCCACCATCCCTAATTTTTCTATTCTCAAAAAAAAACGGTTAGGGGCCTCAAAACATTGAGCGTTTTTTTCGCTGCCAGACCATCGGGAATGAGTGACTCGATTTTTAGAGATTTATGTCATGAAACATCAAGCATCTATATTGGCCACCATTGGCGTAGGGAATAAAAATCAACGAAAACCTTCGCGAACGTCGAAGCCGGGTCAACATAAATTCGTTTACAAAACAAATTTTCTTATTAGTGAATATAATTTATTGAATGTTGTAACCTACCTGGAACCGTGTCTGTTTGTCCCGGGCATCCTGAGGAACAAACAGGTCCATCTCAGTAGCTTCGGTTGAAGGTAGAGGATCGTCTTTTCGCGAAGACATCGTCACCTGAAATCAATCACACAAACTGTCAAACTTTTATCAGCCAGTTAACCTGAGACGATTTTCCGAAGCAAGGGGTCATTTCACCAGTTTCCACCAAATCATCATTACTCATTTGTCACCGTGGGTTGAAGATGCTTCAAAGAATAAAAATTACACCAAAAATCTATAGATAACATCGTTTGAAAACTTATCACGCTCCATAAGCGCCGCGAGATGATCGATGTCTATTCTCATTGACCTTACAACGCATCGGGGAACAAACTCTTCGACAGCTCATTCCAGAACGCCTAGGTTCTCCAAGAGAATGACTGTTGGAAGAGGCTCGTTCTATCAGGACATCAGGTGTGCTACACGTAGGGACACGTCAATTAGTACTCATAATCCTGACAAGAAAATGTTCCCTAGTTCATCTGAAGATGATTGAAGATCGCACATCAATCGAAACGTTATGATACGCAAATTGCATAGACCGTGGAACTCTAAAATAAGATCTAATATGAAACATACGTTGCCAACAACTTGAACCAAAATCATTTTCCAAACTGTTTCATCTTACCTCAGCCATCCTAACGAGTATCACTAATAGGACGCGGGCTACAGCGAGGTTAAACAATAATCGACAGAGAGATTATAGTAGGCCTGTAATACCCAGAAGTTCGGTTCCTGGTGCTGATAAAGAAACCTTTCGTAGAATTAACACGGCAGATTTATTGTTGCGAGATTAGCAATACGAGCAGTTATTGCCGCTATAAATTGTAAATTGCGAATCACTCTTATCGGAGAAGAACGATTTGAATGCATCAGGTTTAAAGCGTTTGGAAGGTAGTCAAGATAATTTCGTCGCGCCGCCCAACATAATAATGATTCTATAGGAATGAATTGGCTGGTGTAGCTTCACTATTTCTATTAAGTTGTGAAATGCAAACTAGTGTGTCTACTGTCGGCAAAAAAACCAAGGTAATAGTAAAGTTATCTCCAGGTTATTTTCGGAGCTAGTTATTTTTACAATCGCCCAAAGAAATTAGTTTAAGATATATCTAAAAAAAAATCTTTTTGTTTGCCACAAAACAAGATCGCGCTATAATCAATGCAAACGCAAATGTCTCAAAGAGCTACTAATTTTTGTGAATAAATGGTATAGATTTTTGGTTGTTTGCTGATCAAAGAATTGTGCCTTTTGGATAATATTACATTCAAATTCGTATTAAGACTATAAAACCAGAGTATAGGTTGATAAATAGAAAAATCTAATAGCAAACCGTCCTAAAAAGTACGTAACTATTTTTTATTCAAGTTTTTGTGAATTACATAACATGAAACTATAATTCATATACTTCGACAGAGTTAGGGCAAGATGAATTAGAGCCATGGCTCCAGATTAACTATGAAGAATTATGGAATTCAAAAACTGTCAATTAACTTTGTAATTCTCGGAAAAAAATACGTAATCGATAGTCAATTATCGCACAAAACAATGGCAATGCAATTTGGGCGAGTGCGCCGTTTATAAAATGGCATCACTAACTTAATCATTGAGGTACGACGATTATGTTGGTCTATTTTAATGTTCGTTGTGCGTGTTTTTCCAAGCATGCATTTAGTCAATGGGATTACAATTATCTTCATTCGGAAAAGAATTAAATTATTCACGTATTTTTGCAACTACAAATTCTGTTTCCTGTTATTTTTATATCTGTAGTTAGGGTTTCCCACGCAGTTGAAGGTTTTAAATGGGTATTTTATGAGATTGACGAGTTGAAAAACAAATAAAAAATAAATAAAATGTCTCAAACTCCGTTTTTTACTGTTTTCAACCGACTTCATAGAAAAGGAGGTACTCAATTCTATCATATTTATTTTTATCTTTACCTCAGAACTTCATCATTTATAAACCCATTTGGAATTTATTTGGAAAGATATACTTGCAAATTGCCTTCATTGTTATCATGATTCAGTTCTGATGTTCACATTGTTATTACGTAGTCTCAGAAACTGTTGCACCAATTTTAATGAAATTTGGGAAACAATATCGATGTATTTCAAGAAATCACCTGGATTGATCAAAAAAATCTTAACCATTGGGAATGTTCATTGGATTTTAAATGGAAATGAAATATGTACTTACAAAATTTTTATGGATCGAATACAATCTGATACGACATTGCGGTGTTAAATGTGATTGCTACAAAGCCAGCAAGCTATTTAATTAAGACTCTTATCAAAATTTAATATTGAAATTAGTACAAGCCTACTTGAATAAACACACGTCAAGAACTAGTTCAATATTATAAATATAAATCACTTAGTTTCTTTGCAACGCTCTGATTAATTTACAGTTGGTTATGTTTAAAAAGGGGACAGATGTTAGCAAAAAAATTAATGAAAACAATATCATACAGTAGGTAGTGAATGTATGTTCAATCCAGGCCTGTCAGGAGAAAAGCCCAGTCCGGAACGAAAGAACAAACAAATGGGTCACCGAATATGTGGAGATGCGCTCTCTAGACACAATTCAGAAACAAGCAATAGATCTAGTGGATGTGCCTGGCCTTAGAATGGTCCTCCGCAGTCTAGAAGAACGAGGAAAGGTGACTGATCTATAGATATTATTATGGCAGATGTTCTACCGAGCTGTCTCGCATAATAACTCCAAGAGTCGCCAGTAAAATACTAGAGGAACTCATCGAGCTTACAACGCCTCGAACAAGCCTTATTCCAAAGTCGTTCTTTGGAGGATCTCGGCGTTGTGGAATGAGCTACCAGAGAGTTTGTTCCCCGATGACTAAATTTATAGCGTTTTAAGGTCAATGTGGCAGACTTTATGCCTTAGCATAAGTTTATAGAAAAGGAAAACATGATAAGAAGTGTGCAATTCCACTCGAATACCTATTTTATTGTGAATCAAATAGATTTTTTGGTTAAAGAAGTATTTTGAAATTCCATAAAGATCCATGCAACAAAAAATTTGATCAAAAATACAATATTTCCCACAGCTAATCGTTTAAAATTGTTCTAAGATGTTGCTATGGAATAAAAAAACATCATTTGAAATAGAATTGCAGTACGGGTGGAAATAGTCTCATATTCACAGATCAATCAGATGATATATCCACAACAATAACCCAAAAATTGATAGCTGTTCACTAAAAAGTTTGACAATCAAAACTAAATGAATTGATTTAAATATTTTAAAGTCTGACAACCATCAGGACGAAGCTTATTCAAACAAAAAAGTTATTAATAATTGTCCTTAAACATAAAAATAAAATTATTCGACCATGGAATCCTTTAATATATAAAAAATTGTATGAATGTTTGTTTGAATTAAATCATAAATATTCCTTATATCTAGAGAACAGTCCTTAGAAATTATTTATGGCAATTTTGCTGTCTATTTATCTTATGCACAAATAAATACCGAATAAACACTGAATATCTACTTACTTGTAATTCGAAAAATAAAATGATATTCTCCTATTAAAAGTTGAAAATGGGTATCAGGGCAAAACTTTTGCCTTGTCGGCACACCACATTTCACTCAGAATTCGTCGCTTTTCCGCCGAAATTCGAGCACCGACGATCGGCACGTGTTTGTACGGACCGAAGTCACTGTGGAAAAACGTGCTTGCCTTGTATATCCCTGTATTCAACCGCCGGCAATTCGACGAAGACCTATAACTGTCAACCGATAGAACAAATGCTCACCATGTTGCCAGATCGGAAGCGGGATAAATCTTGGAAGGAATAAAAATTCTATTCATTGCCCTATTATCACAGCAGATGGGCTGTTGGTGATTGGTCGAATATAGTAACAGTATCGTTTTTGAAGACTGTTTTGGTTCATTTGATTCCTAAACCTTCTTCAGATTATACGTCTTGGAACCGGTGGCAGACAGAACGGGGTCTATAAGCAACTGTGGCAGACCCCAGTTATGGATTACCAGGAAATTTTAGGAGCCTTAAAGGTCAATGTATTTGTTTACTGTAATAAGACATATTATGAGATCAGACTAGAAAGAGGCTGTGGTGAACGGTCCTATTCCCCCCCCCCCCCCTTCGCCAACCCTCAATCTGTCAGTGAAGGCTTTGTTTTCGGCTACCCTGGTTCTGACCTGTTCAAAACATCTCCCAGATTGAAGACATTTTGCTGCTATAAGTTCCGAAAATTAAATATGAAAAAAGCGTTGAGGCTACAATCATAAATTTATCGTCTGAGTTTAAGAAGTTTAAATTTAAAAAAATGTAACCACGTGAAGCGTTATCCATTTTGGATTCAAATTGATGTCCCTCTCGTTTTCATACTAAATTATGCGGGTCTTCAAAAATAAAAATTAAATTTGAGAATTTCTACCAAATATGTTAATAAAAACAATTATAAAGGTATAATCAATTAAGCAGTGTCTTAAGGTGCCCCTTTCGCATAACATGAAGATATAAAAATGAAATTTGTTTTCATTGTACTTGTCCTGAATATGGCAGCAAATTGCGAACACCGGCAATGTCGCGTTAGATACCGGACTCAAACACCGGATTAGACAGCTGACTTATAACCGTTTTATGGGGGTGAGTGGAGCAAACAAATCCCTCTTAGTTTGACTTTCTCGAATCCGTAGTGAATTTAGAGAATCTAGATCTAGATAGTTGTAATAGAGAAGAAACAATTCCAAACACTCTCTATAACTTCTTTTTCAAACAAAATGTGACTAATTCACTAAACTCTCTAACTTCTTCACAAAATTCTCCCTAACTTCTTTATTACCATTACGGTACATCCGTACTTAGGTTCCGACTTCATGGCTGCTAGATACAGGAAAATTATTGAAGGGGTATCATTTATCGACACCTACTTACCCCTATCCTAAGGGGTTATCGTGATGTGTCATAGCCTAGGAATGTAAGCGCCTCCAAACCAAAGGATTTGCTTCCGCCAATGGCGATAATGTTTAAGCACCCAGGGTATCTTCCATAAAAAAATGGAACATATTATTTCAGGTAAACAATTCAAATAAATCAAAGCACAACTTTTGGAACATCCACATTGTCTACAAATTTCGAACAATAGTATTCTGACTACGTCAACAAATTATCAGGGTAATAGAGGAATATATAAAAACGAAATTGGGGGAGTAGTAGTAGGAGTGGGGAGGCAAAGCCTGGCAAATAGGCCACCTTTGGCACTTTTAGCCGACCCCGAAAACTATCACTAATGCTGACATGGTAACTGCTTAGTAGTAGAATCTACCAGACCTTCGATAAAGACCATGATGCCAGACCATTTCGCTGAGTAGAACTCTTCCCTATCAAACTCCGTTGTGCCAAACACCTCAGTTCTAAAGGCAGTTCGTTATATGCTTATTCATCTAGATCTAGAGCATTACTGGCATGACCTCTGTTGATACGTAGCACGGGTTAGGGGCAATGCAAGTGCCCCTTGCTTCCATTCTCACCAAGATATCTGCGTTTTCACTACCAGAAACCCCACTGTGGGGGACCCACATATGGGTCACGTTCTTGGCTTGGGCTAAGCGTTGGGGAGTGGCAGTACATTCCTGAACCAGGGGTGATCTGATCCTCGGAGATGCTATCGCTCTCAAAGCTGCCTGACTATCGCAGCATATGTATGCATATGTTGAGCTTTGTGCACTGCTGTACTTCTGCTGAATATGCCACCATCAAATATCTCCGCCTCAAATACTGACGTGTGGGTTCCCAGCGTTACGCTTACCGCCACGCCTCTTTCTTCCAGACACATACCGGCACCACTCTATCACTCTTTTGAACGAGATCCGTCTGTATAGCATATCATGATGTGGGGCGGAAATCTTGTTCTTCCTCCTGCCCACTCCCCAGTGGAAAAATAAATTTAGAGAATGCTTTGACGTATTTTTTCTTCTACTTATTACTAATTTATTTCATAATAATTACTCTTGAGAAGTTAACCATCGTTTAAAAAACCTCCTAAACAATCTTTGGACTGCTAGAACATTAACATAACATAACAACGATAGTTTCGCACGGAATCATGCTGAAGCTTATCAAAATATTAATTCCAGGTTACATTTTATCATTGTTTACCGCACACTTCGCACATAAAACGTGTTATAATAAATCAATTTAATACGTCGGATAGTTTAGGTAGACAGCGATAATATTTATATTAAGGGAGATTACATTTTGTTAATTCAAGCCAGATACCACTCAAATCATTGCTTCTGGTTTACGTGTGATGAAAATACAGGGGAGTACCTGGGACTCATTTAGTGGCTGACAGTTATATTTAGATTAGATATTATTAATAATACTATTTAACAGAAAAGGACACTACTGTCTATACATATATAAAAGCAACCCATCATCAAAAGATGGTTGTCAAATGTACGGGAACGCCGTAGAGACATTAAATACGCCGCCGGATTCAAACAGAACTGCCTCTCGAGTCCACGTAGTAAGAAAATTCAAAGGCTTTAAAGTTGACATTTTTATTTATCGATCCAGTGATGACTAGTTTGATGTGTGTTCGTATGTTTATTGTTGATTTGCGTGTGTGTGTGTTTTGAATAAATTTCTATGCCTATTAGTAAAACTTGTAAATATGGGTCGACTGTGCAAGTTTTGCAAGAAATCAGTTCTTTTGGATCCGTATTTATCGTTTGATGAATATAAGTAAATTTAAGGTATTTTTTATTTCCACTAGTCAGTGGTGTACATAAAAAGACGTGTCATTATTGTTTTATGATAAATATTAGATTAAAGGAAATTCTTATTGAATTTACATAGATTTAACCCAGTTTTTTTTGCTGAATATTTGCTTGATTCTCTCAATTATATGAATTTTAAACAAAGACAACTCCGTTTATAGACGTACTAGAAATAAGTATATTGGCGCACACTAGTTAAGTAATTCAAAATACACGAAGATTCCAGGCAGGGATGGGGTGGAGTCGATATGGGTTCCCCCCTTTCTCCAGTCGCTCTGGTCGTGATTCCAGGAACACTCACCTTCAGATGAAGTTGTTTTGTGTAGGTACATCTCATACCTGTTACGCCTATGTGCCATGTAACTAGATTGCTTGCTACATACAGGCAACTTTCATTACAATATGTGCATTAATAGGTTGCCGTAAGTACGAGCCAGATTCATAAGATACATTTCTATGAAATCATTCTAATCCTAGTGACACTAGAACTAAACCGTCATTATGACAGCTCTGTTCTTTATTTTGGAGGAGTTATAAGAGTGAGTGGCTGAAAGAATTCTTGTGAAATTCATTGAATAACCATTCCGATACTAGTACTAGTATGTCCCCGTAACGCTGGTTGCCTTGCATTGAAAGATTTTCAGTGCCATTTCATTATATTTGACAATATGTTCTCTATACAGGTTGAAGGAAGTTTGAAAAAGAGGAAAAAAGTATAGAACATACGTTTACTAAAATTCCTACACAGTGCTATACTTGTTTACAAAATAAAATCATTGTTACGTAATTTCCCCCCTTTCTCCAGTCGCTCTGGTCGTGATTTCAGGAACACTCACCTTCAGATGAAGTTGTTTTGTGTAGGTACATCTCTTATACCTGTTACGCCTATGTGCCATGTAACTAGATTGTAGCTGCTACATACAAGCAACTTTCATTACAATATGTGCATTAATAGGTTTCCGTAAGTACTAGCCAGATTCATAAGATACATTTCTATGAAATCATTCTAATCCCAGTGACACTAGAACTAAACCGTCATTATGACAGCTCTGTTCTTTATTTTGGAGGGGTTATAAGAGTGAGTGGCTGAAAGAATTCTTGTGAAATTCATTGAATAACCATTCCGATACTAGTACTAGTATGTTCCCGTAACGCTGGTTGCCTACCATTGAAAGATTTTCAGTGCCATTTCATTATATTTGACAATATGTTCTCTATACAGGTCGAAGGAAGTTTGAAAAAGAGCAAAAAGTATAGAACATACGTTTACTAAAATTCCTACACAGTGCTATACTTGTTTACAAAATAAAATCATTGTTACGTAATAACATACTCTTATGTACGAAGCCTCAAGCTTATAGACGTAAATGTTCAAGACCCCAGTATCAGTTTCAGCAGAATCGTTATGATGTTCAGAAGGATAACTGGAACTAAAAAAACATATTGTTAATTTGATTCTGGTTGAACATTTTTTTGTATCCGGATATTTTGTAAGATTTCCAGAATTATTTTAATGCACGTTACGTTACGTTAGTGCTGCAGCCTCATTATACTTTATACCACCCATTCTAGCAGTCTTGAATCCTGTACTACTCTATACAGTTTCCCTGCCGGTACCTACTGTACCGAATTCTATCGGTTCTAGCCTAGGTATCCCAAAGAACTGCTTCCTCTTGTGGTCTAGTGCGTGGCACTCAGAGTACGTAAAAAGCTGACTATGTTCCTTCCCCGCATTGTCTGTAGGTAATCTCTCCGTTATAAAACCCTAGCTTCTACAGGTGCCCTTTCAGGCCACAATATCCTGTAACTTTACGGAGCTGATTGCTTTTTCCAGAAATTCAGTCATTATTTCTTGTGCTGACGTCACATCATTTCCCTACTTGACTCTTTACTGTGTTTTTAGGGACGCCCAAGGTTGGTACTGGGCCAATGAATGAGGAAGATGAACGCCTGATCATTATCGATAATTCCTGAGTATCTTGACACCCACTCCAGGATTACTTTGTTGTGTTGTGCCAGTTTACCCAAGTTCAGTAATCACTTTTTTCATGTCTCGAGGCATCTTATTAAGAAGCTCGCGTGCCGCGACTTCAACCATTTCCAATCATTTAATTCTAATTATTTTCAGTTTTTCATAACGGTTTTGAAGTACGCTTCACTTGTATCATCACTTTTCATGACACACTTTTCAGTTTCAGTTGAAGTCTTAATAATATTTTCACCTGTCCACTTGTAGGTACTTACATTTGGCTATCGTGCTGATAGAATGGACGAAATTATACACTTGCATTTTTGCTTCATCATCTTCGAATGATAATTTTGTTTTGTCTCCTTTCAAATCAACTGGAAATAAAAAGGAATCATTAATATACTAGAACTCACAGTAAAATCCAAATATGACAGGTAACAGAATGGAGTTTAATGCACAGAAGACTGAAACGACAACCCTGAAACAGAAGTCGTATGCTGGTGATTGAGGGACACCCAATACTTGAATCATCTTCCATCAATCTTCTGGGCTGTGGGTTGTTTTCCGCTCCAAAGGCTCAGATCAGGCCATCGCACAGTCTAGAACATCGAATGAGGGTGGCTGATCCGTCTGGACTGAGCTGTCTCGCAATGTGGATAGTCATTTATCCTCCCGTAGCGCTTATGAAGCTGCTTTTTCGTGAGGTTATGTATAGAAAAAATGTGTAATGGTTGCCGCTAGCGACAAGTCACACAACAAAAACATGGAGGCTGTACCTACACAGCAAAACTAACAATAAGAAACGTGAACCAAGATCCATAATTTATTCTTCTCAGCATGCGAATGTTTGCCATTCAAAGTGAAGAAGTTTTGTGTGCACGATAGTAACTAGGTAAGTCATGTTTCCTAATCTCATTGTCTGGCTCTTTAAAATTTCACAGAGCACCAAAAGGGGAAGTGAGGTAATCTCGTAATCTTGACGTGTTTTTTCTCACTACGACTATGAAGAGGATTATGTAAAGACAGACGTTATTAAACAATAACAATTAATAATGAAAAAAGTATAACAGATGTATGGAGATAATATTCTGGATTTCGAGTACTTTATTTTAAATGTTAATGAGATTTACTTAATTACATTATTATTGCTTTTGTTTCATGAAATATACAGTTTGTCAACATTTTTTGTTTAATTGACTTTATAAACATATCCACGCATTTCTAAACGAAGCCCATGTAACAAATTGCAACATCAAAAGAACATAAGAAGACACTTACCTGGCTGTTGCTAATAATTTATGTAAACTAAGGTTTTTTGCGATAAATTCCAATTAATTACTTACATCTATTAGCTATTCTTTCTTCATTAATAATAGTAAATGCATTGAGACATAGAAGAGACGTTTCGAACAAATTCCATAGAGTCAGGGCCATTTTTTGGAGCTTAGATTGTGATTTAAATCGAGAACTTTATCGTCGGGAACCAAAATTTCATTGTGATGTTCTTGTGACGTTTGTGACAGTAAAAATCATATGACGGTAACAGTGTAGTTGATTAGCTGCAAGTTTGAGCATAACAAGGATGCTAATTGACAGGGACGGATCATGGAAATATTTTTGGAGAGGGGGAGAGGGGTTAAAAAAACGCAAACAATCTTCCATTAAATATAGAATTTGAAAAGAAATTTACTTTTATTTAAGGAAATTTATAAGTTCGTACTTTCCAAAAAAATGAAGATTCTCAATGCTCAAAGTTTATTCTGCATCTCACGATTTATTTATTTATCTGTCTAGCAATTCTAACAAAGAGCTTGAAAAACTTTACGCAATGAAAACATTATTTTGGGAAGAATTTACTAACTGATAAATAGTGATAATATTTATTGATCATCAGATAAATTTCCATAAAATAAATGATTGACATGTTAAAGATGAAATTGTGTAAGAGGACAAATTTATTATTGATTTTTGTGTTGAATAGGTAATCTTCAACTTTCTATATGCTTATTATGAAGTCTAAAGAAATACACATGGACATGTATAGAAATAATAGTGTTTAATATTATCTTTGATCAAATTATGAAACCACGATGTGATTCAGCTGTCCATTACGGAGAAATTTTCAATAGTTAATAAATAAACACATTTCAAATTTAATAACTGAAACTACTTAATCATTTTGATATCCATATAAAAATGGCTACCTATCTTTCTTGAAGGTTCTTTTCAGTTTTGTGGATTTTTTCATATATTTCCTGCTCATAGGACTAATGCTTTGCGAGCATGATTCACAAAAAAACTCTCGCTATACCAAATTTGCATTCTCTATTACAGATATCCGCCCATTTTGAGGTTGGGAAATTTGGTGTATTCCCCTAGAAATACGAGGATCACGCTGAAAGTTTTGAGATACAGAAAAACTACAAGGATTTTTCAAAAAACTTTAATCTGTTTTCTCAACATATCCTCCCCCTACCTTAATACAGTTACGCGTTCGGTAAAACCACTTGTCAAATTCTCGTGACCAACGTTCTTTTGAAAGGTTGCTAATATCCTCCTCAAATGCAGCGATTGCCTCTTCATCGGTGGAAAAATGGTGACCTCGTAACTTTTCTTTGATTTTAGGGAATACGAAGAAGTCGCACGAAGCTAGGTCCGGAGAATAAGATGGGTGAGGAAACAGTTTGACACCCTATTCAGCAAAAAAAATCGAGTTTTCTAGCGGCGTTGTGGGCGGATGCGTTGTCATGGTGCCATTGTAAACACCCCAGACCAGTCTTTCGACGGCTCTTGCATAGTTCTCGGAAGACTACAAGAACACATTTGGTTATATACCATTCATAAGTAACTGTCTTTTGATTTGCCAAAGCTACCGTTGTGATGTATCCACTTTTAAAAAAAAAAGATGCGACCATTTTCTTTCCAACACTCATGGAACGAAGAACTTTCGTTGGAGGCTGCTCACTTTCAAAGCACCAAACTAATGACTGCTGTTTAGTTTCGGAATCATAATGATATAACCATATTTCGTCTCCGGTTACGATATTAAAAGTGTTTCTACTGTGTCCATTATCAAATTTTTCAAGCATAAACTTCAACTCTTGTTGCTTTTTGCCCACTGGTCAATAAATTTGGCACCCATCAGGAACACCGCTTCCTTAGGCGAAGGTAATCATGAATGAGACAAGCCTCAATCTCGGTGTAGGTTATATGTCGATCTTTTTTTTACCATATTTTGCACAGCTTCTACAGTTTTTGGAGTAACAGCAGTGGGCGGTCGACCTGTGTGAGGTTCATCATCAAGTGAGTCCCGGCCCCTTTTAAACTCAGCAAACCGATTAAAAACTGTAGCTGTTGTTTGAAACTTGTAGACAAGGTGGATTTATGAAAAGTTTGATTTTGGACTTCCATTGTCTATAAAACTTTGAGTATCACGACGTTTCGATTGATGTGCTATCTTCAATCGTCTTCAGGTCTTCAGTTCACCTGAAGACGATTGAAGATAGCACATCAATCGAAACGTCGTGATACTCAAAATTTTATAGACAATGGAAGTCCGAAATCAAACTTTTCACAAAAACTGTAGCCCTGGAATGGGCAGAGTCCCCAAAGTTACTCACTTCGTGACATTCCGCTTGTTTTAGTGCCTTTTAATAGTCATACAAAATCGTGGCTCGAAAATCGCGACTACTTGGTTCCATTTTCACGTAAGAATTCGGCCAACACTTAGATGCATTCGAGACCGTGGCAAGGCAACTACTGAACGATTCAAACGCTGCCTTTGCCTGTAAGCACTTACAACTTTAGACAAATCAGCTGCGTGCTCAAACTTGTTTAAACTTGTATAGATTAGGAATATCTTAAGACTCTCAGCGTGACCCTTGTATTGGTATTTAACCTCTGATTCAAATGAGATTACGCAGCTCTAGCGTCATTGATGAGTTGGACTATGGGATCGCAATGTACCCGAGGGTTGTCAGACTAATCTCCAAAGTTAGCTGCCATCAGAAGCGGGGTACAGGTTCTTGTCTGCGAAAGTGAGACTAATGCTTCCCGTCTGAAATTTTGGACCTCTTGCATATGCACTTTTGTTGAGTATTGTTGCTTTTCGAGGTCGGTCCATTGGATCCCTTTGCAGAGGACCATTTTTTGAGCTCCAAAGAAGAGCGTTGGATAAAGAACACAACCCCAAAGATGGTTGGCGTTGATGGTAAACACATAGGATATTCATACATCACCATCCATCAGCACAGACCTAGTGGCAGTCCATTTGTAGCAAGTTTGATTGGAAGTCTCCCATGAATTGCGCAAATCAAATGAAGGAAATTGATCTTTGTCTTTTTATTTTTGTCCGTCTGTAATTTGTATTAATTTTTGTAATCAATGCAACAATTCTCAATGACATTTATAGATGAATTATAAAAAAAATGTTGTACCCAGTGGACAATCTTCATATTTTCATAACAGAAATATTTTTGTCTTTGTTGCTATGTGGATGTAAATGACTCAGCCTGTGACTCAGCTTTCCCTTAGGAAATGTGCGATATTCACCCAGCGAAGAAACTGTCATGTAAAATCTGCGAAATTTCACAAACGTGACCTTACGATGCCGGCATATACGAAGTTGACATTAACCCAGCCATTTTAGGACATAGTTGAAATCTCTCATCTTCTCTTGACCTTTACCATTGGCATTAGTCTTTTGGTGTTCCGGACTTGTCCTTAACAGTGAAAACAGGCAAGTGTGTCTTCTTAGGAAGATAAATATGATGACGTTATTCGAAAATTCACGTAGCTAGGCAATGAACGGTGGTCAATTGTTGTTATTTTGACTTTATAATAAGATAAAGCTGACGCAATGTAAATAGAAGCCCCAGTTCGAATACTTACGTCTTCCAAAGTACTATTTTGGACTCCCATTGCTGTAAGCGAATTAGGAACTATAAAATTTAAATAATAACGAACATATTCCTTAGCATGTCAAAAAATGGAGTCAAGTAGATTGAGTCTATATTTAAATTCATTGACTTTAGAAACTTGAAGTTTTGCTAATAATATGATAAATTTAAATTTTGGAAAATTGTAATTCTTCATTTATAAGCTGATGCAATTGCGTAAGATGTAGAGTGTCAACCTACTTGACGCGATTTTTGTATTGGAATATATTATCTAATATTTTTTCTAGTCCATTTTGATTTTCCAGTTTCATTATATTTTTTTATTTTAATAGATTATATCCTATTTTATTATACAAAAGAAGGTATTATATCGATTCGAACATTTTCATTTTAAAAAGTCATTATTTATCTTTAATCTATAAAATCAAGACTACCACAATTCAATATAAATCTTTATGTCTAAGCTGATGTAGAAATGTAGAGTGGCAACCTACTTGACACCATTTTACTCTCGAATATTTTTTCTTGTCAATTTTGATTTCACAGTATCATTATTTTTTAATAATTTTTTTCAAATATTAGTTTTTTTCTGTTTCATTATACAAAAAAAATATGTTATCGATGCAAAGATTTTTACTAGAAATAGTTAATATTTTTATATAGAAAATCAAGAGTGCCACAATTCAATATAAATTTTAATTTCTAAGCTGATGTAGAAATGTAGAGTGGCAACCTACTTGACACCATTTTTTGACTGAAAAATATTCTCGAATGTTTTTTCTTTCCAATTTTGATTTCACAGTATCATTATTTCTTAATGATTTTTTTTTCAAATATTAGATTTTTTCTGTTTCATTATACAAAAAAGTTATTTTATCGATGCATAGATTTTCGTTAGAAATAGTTAATATTTTTATATTCAATCTATAAAATCAAGAGAACCAAAATTCAAAGTAAATCTCTATTTCTAAGCTGATGCGATTATGTGAGATGTACCTAGTTTTGCCACCTACTTGACACCATTTCTCAATTGAAAAATATTCTCATAAATATTTCTTCTTCTGCCATAATTAATGTAGCTTGTGCGTGGAAAGTGTAATGACAAATAGCTACGCTAAAGACGGCCATATCCTAACGAGTCTGCTGGAAAGACTATGATTAGTGTTACGTATTGCTTTAGGACGGCAAACGTTGGCCGGTAGAAATCGACTGTGATTCAGTCACGATGACGGACAGATACTGATTATATGCCTTATTCTCAGGTTGTCGGTTTAATCTCCGTTCGTTCAGTCATTATGTTGATTAGACGACAATACGTTCTAGGAAATCACGATGGCAGGTGATAATTTTATGGATAGTAATCGATTAACGAGATTGAGTAACCGGTTGTTTTGAGGTGATTTTTCCATGAAACCCATTTTCCGTAGATTTGCATCACATTTGCAGCTTTTTCGGACAATCATAATCCAAATTGAGCGGCTAACCACGGGTAGAACGATTTTAGTGGTGCATTTTTCTCATTTTTTTCTAATAGATCGTGCACCGAACCATAGATTTGCACCAAAAACTAGAACATACTAGTAAATTTTTCGCGTTAATCCAAAGCCGTTTTTCAGCATCTTTTTTTCTATCCAAAGAGATGAGTACTTCTCAATTCGGAAACTTTTCAAAACCGCTTCTGTTTTCGCGATTACTACTCTATTTTAGCTGGATAATCTTCATAAATTATGACTAATGCTCGTAAAAAATTACGTCATTTTTGTGTTGTCAACCTCACGCAAAGACACATAGCCTGTCGCGCTTCATAAGCACCGCGCAACAATGAAATGTCGATATACATTGACCTTGAAATGCTGTAGATTCTAACCATCGTGGAACAAAGTCCCCCATAGCTCATTCCACAACTCCGAAGTTCTCCAAAAGGACGACTTTTCGGACAGGTTTGTTTGAGGCGTTGGTTGTGAACTCGATCTGGAGAGGATGCACCCGATGAACTCTAGTATTTGCTGGAAAAACTATCCAACCAGCGGCACAGACCCGGTGGCAGCATGAACAATCTTGATCGAAAGTCTCTCATGTCACACCCTATCGAATGCCTTCGATATATTCAGTGCGACAACTCGAGACTCTCCATGAATCTGTATTAGGTAAACTATATTCCACATCCTATGATATCATTGAAGATTAAGATCAAATTCAAAAAAGTTGTTAATTTTCGTGCTGGAATATTAAGAAATGAGGAAATTTCAGAAAATTCTAAATTTTTGGAATATTTGAAATCAATTTTTTTATGCAGATCCATATTTTCTATATTCTATGAATTTATTTCCAAAAAGTCAATAGTTTATTTCAAAACAAAATCAATCGCCTCGGGAGTCAATCTACTTGACGCCATCTTTATTCTTGCGTTCAGCTCCTTCCCTCGTCCACTGCATATAAGTGAAATCGGATGCATCTTTGAGGTATAAACACAGATGACGCTTCAATAAAAATAAATAGCCAACATGATGTATATATCATACTTTCCCTGAAAATGCGCGAAGTCACTTTTGCTTCTCGGTAGAGAACCAGTTTCGCTATATCCAAAAGTTTCGCATTACTCAGTACGAGGGTCACGCTGAAAGTTTTTAAATACCGAAAAACTACAAGGTTTTTTTAAAAAACTTTATTCTGTTTTTTCAACATATTCCCCCGCTCCCTCAATACATTCACGCATTCGGTAAAATCAGTTGTCAAATTCTTGTGACCAACGTTCTTTTGAAAGGTTGCTAATTTCCTCCTCAAATGCAGCGATTGCCTCTTCATCGGTGGAAAAATGGCGACCTCGTAACTTTTCTTTGATCTTAGGGGATAAGAAGAAGTCGCACGGAGCTAGGTCCGGGGAATAAGGTGGGTGAGGCAACAGTTTGACATCCTGTTCAGCAAAAAATCGAGTGTTGTAGCGGCGCTGTGGGCGGGTGCGTTGTCATGGTCTTTGGATGGCTCTTGCTCTGCTGTTTAGTTTCGGGATCATAATGATAGAACCATGTTTAGTCTCCATTTACAATGTCAAAAGAGTTTTTGCCTATTATCAAATTTTTCAGGCATAAACTTAGCCCAATCAACTCTTGTTGCTTTTTGCAACATTTGTTGACCAGTGGGTCAACAAATGTGGCACCCATCTGGAACACCGCTTCCTTAGGTGAAGGTGATCATGAATGATTATTCGTACCGCTGCCGATGCAATCTCCAGAGAAGCCTCAATCTCGGTGTAGATTATATGTCGATCTTTTTTTACCATATTTTGCACAGCTTCCACAGTTTCCGGAGTATCAGCAGTGGGCGATCGACCTGTGCGAGATTCATCATCGAGTGAGACGCGGCCCCTTTTAAACTCAGCAAACCAATTAAAAACTGTAGCCCTAGAAGGCCCCAAAGCAACTCACTAAACTTTCGTGACATTCCGCTTGTTTCAGTCCCTTTTTATAGTCATACAAAATCATGGCTCGAAAATCGCGACTACCCGGTTCCATTTTCACGTTAAAATTCGGCCAACACTTAGATGCATCCGAGAATGTGGCAAGGCAACTACTGAACGATTCAAGCGCTGCCTTTACATGTAAGCACTTACAACTTTATACAAAATAGCTGCGTCCTCAAACTTGCTTAAACTTGTATAGATTAGGAATATCTTGAGACTTTCAGCGTGACCCTCTTATAGTTTCCATCAACAAACATTGCAAAGAAAGAATTTTGAATGATTTTTGATCAAAATACAGCTAACGAATCTCCATTTCAGATTTAATCCAAACATTACGGAAATCTTGTCGAGCGCCAGTAGAGCGAATCATATCAGTTAAAAAAAATTTCAGAATATTTGCACTTACTGCAAAAATATATTTAAGATCACAAGATCCAAATTACGTATTCCGATCTGTAATATCCATGGTTATAACTTATAACTCATCCATCAGCTATTTATTGAGATGTGATGACGTCTTCTTAATTTCTTATTCGCACATTTAGAACCGTAAAATAATACCTGTTTGATTTTTAAGACTTGCAGTTTAGTACTTGCCGGCTTTTATATTCTCCGTTGCAGTATGTTTTATTATACTAACTTGAGTTTTTGTTCACTCATCAATTACAGTTATAGTCACACTACTGTCGTGAATGATGGCATAATAGAACTGTGTTGCGAGTTTTAAGTGTGTGCAAAGAGATAATAGCAGCTTAAACTGTGTCTAACGACATCCAGGTTTCGTTAATCACCGTATTTTTCATACCTGAACGGCCAGAAAGTCGATGCCTGGACCTTCCTCTTTCTTTCCAACTATGATGATAGTTCCTATCCAATTGCCATGCTCATTCTTTTTAGATGTAATTCGAACTGAATAAGATTGACATCTCGATTCAATTCAACATATTCACGCTTAGATATTTGAATAATTTTGTCCGTATGCGTGTACGTCAGTAACAAGAAGCAAAGATCGTGCGATAAAGTCAATTTGCATCGATTCATCGACTATTCAACCTGACAAATTGTCAGCGTATAACCCATTAAGATACACCTACAGAAGCAGTCAATATCGTATCCAGATATTTTGTGAAGGACTTGTTCCAGATATGTTTGAAGGGATAACTGCAAACGATATACAGGGTGATTCACAAGTCGTGACCAAAAATGAAATATCATACACAGGGACGTATTTCAAAGGGGGTCTTTCATGTAACGTTTTCTCCTTGAGGGCTTCATTGAAGAATACGGGGTGTTGGAAAAAAATAAAAAACAATTTTTTTTTGATTTATTAAAAACCGTCATCTGGAATGAACTAAAATTTGGTATGTAGATTTACCTGAGTATTGTCCATATTCAAAAGTCCTTACTCAAAATTAACGTGCACCACTGGCGGACATACAAGGGATTAGTGGCATTATTTTTCCAACTAAAATCAGTATGCCACTGTTTTTTTTCGTAATGCGCAATTCTTTGTATAGAATTTGCTACAAATAATTACTCTTGTGTTTTTTCCTAGATTGCACTGTTTTAGTAAAAATAAAAGTAAAACAAATTAGATCATTCACTAAGAGCCGAGATACAATTAGTTTAAAAATTTTAGACAAGAATGGATTGGCAGAAACGGACCCTTGCGAGGTCTCGTGATTTGAACCCTTTGATTTACTTTTGTGGGGCGCTATTAAACAACTAGTGTATGCTGAACAAATTAATACTGTTGATCAGTTACAATGAATGATAAATAATGCGTTTCATCAAATTCAAGCAACAACAGATTTTGCGGATATACGTTTTTCTTTATTAAAAAGATGCTGCACTTATATCCGTCAGGATGGTGGTCTTTTTGAACATTGATTGAAATAAAGCTTTGCTTATATAATTTGTTATTATTACGAAAATAATGCACTCTAGGGAAAAAAGAGAACTAGTTATTTTAAGAAAATTAAAGGTAGATTTCTAAAAATTAAGAAAAAAATAGTGACGTACTATTTCTATTTGGAAAAATAATGCCACTAATCCCCGCCACTGGTGCACGTTATTTTCAAGTAAAGACTTTTGAATGTGGACAATACTTAGGTAAATCCACATACCAAATTTTAGTTCATTCCAATTGACGGTTTCGAAGACATTAAAAAAAAATATTTTTCAATTTCAACACCCCGTATCTTTTTAATGAAGCCCTCGAGGAAAAATGTTACATGAAAGGCCCCCTTAAAAATACGTCCCTGTATATGATATTTCATTTTTGGTCGCCCTGTATATACAACATATTTGCTCTCTGAGGGTTCCCATCCGCACACACAAGTGTCTAGGCAAAAAACGAAACATGCATGTGTATAGCAGGCCACGTGGATTGTGGAGAATGTGCGCTGCCTTTATTTCTCAACAACTGCTCAGAAAAACAGTTTTTGAACTTTAAATTGCAGAACCATTCTCTTTCGAAAACGATCCAAAGAAGATGCAGCATAAGAGAAACGCGAAGAGACGTGCGTTTTGCCGATGGCATTAATCTTCTTCAAATGCGGTAAATTAGGTATTGCACAAAGAGAGGAGAATGTAAAATAGCCATACGTACGAGTATATATTATTAAAAACTCGTAATAAAACATTCAGAGAAAGCATACGATCGATGGATCGATTTTGGTGTATGATGTTGGAAAAGTGTCAGTGTCAATACGCCACAAAACGACCATGTTTGGATCCTTCATTTATTGTTATTGTCTTTCGGCTGACGCATTAACAATATGTGGCGATTGATTTATCGTACATGAGTTCCTTGTTTCTCAATGTTGTTCTTTTTGGTATGGCCATTTTGCCAGACAACTGTTTCGTATACCTACAGGATTATGTCAAATTTCCGTTTTTGAACGGCGGACTTCTAATGCAACTAGATGCCGACAATATTATTGAAAGAAAAGTTCATAATAATATTTGAAAGCTCAGAAAATTAAGGAAACTGATTTAAAAATGGACGAGATAGTGTTCAAGATTCACTGGTATAAATGTGAATCGTGGATTGAGTGTAAAGAAGAGGCGAAAGATGATTTTTTGACTAAACAAAAAAATCTTAAATGCAAAAATTATGGATGGATTGTGTCTATGAGCTTAGGATTTAGTCACCGCAACTTTGCATTTATTATAACTTGTTTGTATTGTTACAGTAGAACTACACTAGCCGCATATTTCATAATATATTATAAATTCACACGTACAGTTGAGGAGTGAGACTATTAAAAAGAGAATTGTGTGGAACCGGTCATCAGTTTATGGCGAGTACCGTCGACGATCCAAAGATATAAGAGCAATAATAACGGCAAAGTTAAAGCCGTAAGAATTATTTTACTGAATGTAGGTTAATTGCAGATTGAATTTACGTGCGGCCTGCCAGTATGGAAAGGGAATCTGCATTTCACTTTTCCATATAAAACGGCCGAGGAAGACCACGGCTGTTATGTGAACGTGGGTTAATGGACATTATGAATACATACAGGGTCTTACAGAGTTTTAATTATATTGATGTACATATTGGCTTTGTAGTTGATAATTTTATGAACGTTCAATCTAAAGCCACCCGTTATTGATCATTCAGAAATAATTGTTGAACGCCATATATTTATTCATTCCGCCCTGAAGTGGTCAGGACCATAAATATTCTACAAAAGCAAAATATGGACTTAAAATAATCTCTCTCTCTCTCTCTCTACAAAATTTTTCTAAAGTTTGACTCCCAAGGATTTTTTTTAAAAGACGTGGTGACATAACAGACACAATGAACGACAAAAATATTTCAAAAACTAGTATCCAGGAATGTTAGAAAATATACAAACCGTATCCAAGTATGAAATATGCCTATTTTAACTGTTGTTTGAAACTTGTAGACAAGGTGGATTTATGAAAAGTTTGATTTCGGACTTCCATTGTCTATAAAATTTTGAGTATCACGACGTTTCGATTGATGTGCTATCTTCAATCGTCTTCAGGTGAACTGGCGAATTTCCTTCGATACCAATGCGGTTCCTTGGCAATAACCTTAGCGTCGTCCCAAAATATATAAATAATAAAATAGCTTGGGCCGACGCTAAGGTTATTGCCAAGGAACCGCATTGGTATCGAAGGAAATTCAAGGAGGCGGCATTCATCACCAACAACAGCAAAGTGTACAGCAAACCCAGCGTAGACATTAAACCAATCTGGCAGCCACTCATAAAAAAGATCAATAGACTACAACTGGACCAGACAACAAACAATGACCGACAAACAGCCACGTCAGCAGACCGGAATACCGCGCATCGGGAGCCAATCAGAACAGACCGCGCACAACGACACGTCACCGGACGGGGGTATAAATAGGCATGAAAGGAACGTGTTCGCCAGTTCACCTGAAGACGATTGAAGATAGCACATCAATCGAAACGTCGTGATACTAAAAATTTTATAGACAATGGAAGTCCGAAATCAAACTTTTCATGCCTATTTTAGTTAACATGTAGTAGAAATGGTAGCTACTGGCAACAAATCTCGAAAAGGTCTTCAACAGTATAAGTTTTCCAGTTATTCACGTTTCAATATAGAAATGCCAAATTTTAAGAGATGTGGTCTTGCTGACTCATGATATAATTGTGAAAATCTTTACTGAAAGATACAAATGGAAAAACTAAAATATGAATACCACAATAATTTACTATACAAGGAAAAGGCTTTAATACAAAATTGTCTTTGTTTCCTTCTTACAGTTTTCCTTATATAGTTTTCTGCTATCAATTTTGTAAAACTCGGTATACATAAGACCTAAAACATAAAATCAAGCTTACGAGTACGTGAATGGTTACGAAAATTTGTTGCAATCCAAGATCGGAACGCTTGGCATCTTTACAATCACAGCGATCTAGGATTTATGGCAATCTCATTGCTTCTTCTGCATTTTCATATATTAAATGAATTGCGTTGGTTGAAAATTCTATATACGATGTCTTGTGTATGGTCTGGATTCTTTTTTTCATCTACAAGCAAAAATTCGAAAGTCGTTTATTTATGATAATCACCTAAGTTGGAATTAGCAAATGAACCCAAATTATCATTTCTTTTCCCAGTTATACTGTTCAGAGAGTGGAAAACTTTTACAGGCTTCATGGGTCAACATCTGGATGGGTACAGGCCTCAAGGAGAGGGGGGGTCCTGAGTGAAACTGGAAGCCTCGTAGGGCGGTAGGATCAAAGAGTAACATGCATATTGATGGGAGGGGCGGGCTGGTATCAGGATGGTGGCAAGCCACAGGGGAGTGAAAGGCATCAGGAAATTGGTAACTTCAGTAGAACAACGTCAGGATGTTGACCGGCATCAGAGGGGCTGCAGACTGCAGGAACAGCCAAATCAAGAAGATGCAATCATGAGGATGGGCTGCATGCTTCAAGAGACTAGAAGTTTTAGGGGGGCGGCTGGTTTAAGGGGACAGACTTCTCCCCAGACCCGAGCGAATAATTGCACATGCGATAATTTGGTTGATCATTTCTTATATCAGAAATGTTATTTTATCTTCTTATTTCTTCTAATGACATCTCACTCGATCGTGAGAATTCCGTTTTCACCAAATCAATATACTTAACTCAATTTTTTTATGATAAGCTCAGGTCAAACGCCACTTTCGGTAAGTGTAACTCACAGAGGTTTTAAAAATCGATATTACATCACACTGACAAGTACCTAAACAACTTCCGGCTGGAAGTCGCCGAAGGCAAATCGTGAGCCATCATGTCACGTGCCGTTTTTGTTGACCAACAAAAACGAATAAAAATAAGAAGCCGTTGAAGAGGTCTCGGTTGCCTGCCGGAGCGGAACCACCATCTGTCGGTACCATACCATCGCATCTTGTCGACCCGGTTTCCATCCTTTCTCTTTCGCACGCTGATCGCCGCCAGCGGCTACTGACCGGTACTTGTTCCGGTAGTACCGAAGAGGTGGTACTCATCTGCTTCTACTGACCGATAAAGGATAAATTTAATTGCGTGTCTGTCTGTCGACTCTGTATGCCCATAGCCGATTGTATGAGCGATAGAACGTGAAAGCTTGGAGGTTTTGATTGTTCCGCGGAGTACCACCGTCTTTGAATGAGCCTCTTCCAAAAGTAATTATTTTGGAGAACCTGTCAGAGAGATGATTACCCAATTGGAACAATTTACAGTGATTTAAGATTAGTGTCAACATATATTTACCTACTCGCAGCGCTTTTGGAGCGTGTGGGCAGTCTTCCTTTGCGATAGGTTGCCTATAAAAAAGTATTGCGGTACTAATATGGAAAGTGCATCTTGTGGTTTTGTCGGTTTGTCTGTTTGCGTTTTTGTTAGCACGTAACCCCCTTTTTTGGTGCGGTGGAGTAAAAAGCAAAAAATATCAGAATTAATCCAAAAGTTGTTTTTGTTACTTGAGTTTGCAGTCATTTTTAGGTGCAGTCGGAAAACTTATTTGGACAGCTCAAAATTTTTGAGAATGCCCAAAGCTCATTTTTCATATGTTGTTTTCAGTTCAGAGGACGATTGAAGACAAAATAATGAAAACGTTGCGTTGTAAATTAAATAGACAATGGAAAGTGCAAAACCCAACAATTAAAACATCTACATTATCACAAATTTTAAACAATACTCATATTTCATGTTTCATACGAGTAATCTGATGAATTTAGAGTGTAGACAAAAGGAATTAGAGGTCAATCCCACCACAGCTTTTTAAATACTCTAGTCCTACTAAAAAATAAAAACATTTTGAGGGTTGCCATCGTTCATATATTTTATATATCAGGGGAAAGATATTCCATAGACCAGACTCACAGAAAAACTCAAAAATAAGCAAGGTCAGATTAAGCATTTACGAGAAGACTTTATCATTCCGTTATTATATCACCAGGGAATTATTTTTAAAAGGTTAGAAAGTGATATATTTAGATGAAGCTCAAAGACATTGGAGATCATGCCAGGGAATGAGAATCAAATTAAATGATGGGACAACTTTGTACACCCTACATTTCGCAGATAATCAGGTAATAATTTCGCAGGATAAAGACGACATAGATTTTATGACACGTCGTTCAATATCAGAATAACAAAAATTGGGGATTAAGTGTTATCATGCAAAAAAACAAAGTATATTTGTGTAGGCTCGGAGGAAGAATATTTACAATTGCAAGACGGAAGGAAAATAACAGCTACTAAATAATATACATATTTAGGAAGAAAAATTACAACAACCGGCCGAACAGAAACAGAAATAAAAGAACGAATAATAAAAGAAAAACAGTTCATTGGAGCCTTGATCTCGGTATTATGGTCGGGTTAAATATCGAAAGAAAATAAGGAACAAATATATAACACGGTCTTCAAGAGTGTAGTTTTATATGGATGTAAGGCTTGACAACTCACGTCAAGGACAGACAAAAAACTATTATCCCTAGAAATTGACTTTTGGCGACGAGCAACCAGAATTCAAAATTTCAACATGGTCCAAATAGCACCATTCGGGAAATAATGAATGCGAAAACCACCATAATCGAAGAAATACAAAAGAAACTGAGCTGGTATGGCCATGTACAGAGGGTGGGTGAGCATAGAATACCAAAATAAATCATAAATTGGAGTAACATGGAAAAACGTAAGCGAGGTAGCCCAAAAATTGTCTCGTTGAAGGGTGTGCACAAAGCGATGTCGGAAAGAGACCTCAGACCAGGAGACTGGGAAGTCCAAGAGAAATGGAGATTGGGCACCGCAATATATATATATATATATATATATATATATATATATATATATATATATATATATACTACTTAACTCCTTCTTTAGCGCATCTGGTAGAAAAGATGGAAATACATAACAATTGTAATAGTATGAGAGCCAAGAATTACACACGCGCTCAGTTTGCGTATAGGTCATTATGGAACCCCCAAGTTTGCCAAGAAAAATCCTGTGTAAAAGTGCATTAATTAATTGTTGAAAAATCAATGAAATTTAATATGACGTCAGATTGAATAAAAAATTACATAATACCTTATAGGCGTACTAAACGATTGTGTAATTCTTATCCAAATCCGCAATGACGTAGGATCGAGTCTCACTGGCTCTTAGACTATAAGCATAACCTTCACTATCGAATGGGGTTCAAGGGTGAATTTCTCCCAAGTAGAAGATTTGTTGAAATAAAAAACGGTCATTTACGGTGACAAATGTATTTTTTAAAAACGTATCCTACAAAAGCTTTATACAAATATAACATGCAATGATGTTGTTGATGTTATGATGATGAGATGTTGTGTGATCACTCGTCAATGTCGTTGAGATGTTGGAATGCATCATGACCCATGTGTGTGTGTTCGTGCGTCTCTTGAGATGTTGGTGTTCGTAGTATTTACACTTTTAATCAGTCCTAAGATCAGTAAGGGGCGCCGTAGGAGCCGCTTGGAGCAGAGGGAGCTCCATAGCTGGAGCTAGGTCCGCTGGGGTATCCGCCAGCTTGCTGGGAGGTCTGTTGGTATTGGGCCACCTGGATGGCCTGTTTTATGCCTTCTAGATCGATGCCTACGACGCGCTGCTGGTAGCTGGGCACGCCGTATTGGGGAGACGGAGCACCGTACTGCTGGCTTGGGGCCCCGTAAGATGAGCTGAGGCCTACAAGAAAATAAATCAGTTTAATGTTTATTTATTGTATATGTTACAGTTAAAACTAGTGGTGCACATCTCATCCGGATCCCAAATGCGAATCTTTGACCCGGATCCGAACGATTTCTGTATTGAAATCCGGATTCGTATAAATCCAGATACGGATCTTTTCTTTAGGGATTTCTCTACATACTGCTGAATAAATTTGAATTTCAGATAAAACTAGATCTAACTTTGAACCTTAGTCAAAAGTAGTATGAGATAAACTTGTTTGAGGTTTAAAATGTGGTATTGTTTTTTTATATTTTAAAACAAATCTTGGTCACACATGTGTGATGTGTAAAATGAAATCAAAGAGTAATTCAATGATAAAGATGTAGACATTGAAGCAAATAAAAAAAACGTTGATTGTGAATACTTAAAGGAAAAGTGAGGCTGTAAGGTCTAAGAGAAAATGGAGTAAGGGGTGAAGTAGCAATGAAGGTACAAATATTGAACCAAATGGAGAAGGAAGTAAGGTTGATTGGTAGAAATCTGGAGGATAAGTTATAGACATGCGAAACTATGAAAAAAGGACTATATAATATGAAATAAATGATGCGTCTACGTACCACCACCGCCTCCGTGTCCTCCAGAGGACGAGGAGGAAGATTGTTCCTCCCTAAGCAAAATCTGTCTAACTTGCTCCAACAGTTGTGGGTCAACGGAAGCACCCTCTGATGTCTGGTATCCGGACGACACGGCCTGGTATCCACCACCACCTCCGGAGAATCCACCGCCCCCGGAGAATCCGCCGCCTCCGGAATAGCCGCCGCCTCCGCCTCCGCTTGGACGGTTGTAGCTGTAGCCGCTAGGGGGCTCGGCGGATGCCAGCGCGGCGAACGCCAGCGCGAGGACCTGCGATAATTTTAAATGAGTTACTGGTTTTTCAGTATATCTACTGTTTATCGCTTTATCGCCTCAAACATCAGTGCAAACACGAAAAGTAAGAATGGGTTACAGGATTTAAAATTCGATCTATTGAGGCACTTCATCATGGCGAACGCCAACGCGAAAACCGCCAAAAAGTTTAAATGAGTTACAGGGTTGCAAGATCTACTGATTTTTCAGTACATTTACCGATTTCAACTTTGATGCATAGTGACACTCCATCGATCTTCTGAATATCTGTAACTGTAATCAACCGAATTATTCAGAGCGTTAACGACGCATACAAATATCAAATAATATCAACAACAACGTTTGGTTTGTAGGAATCTTTGAACTCTCAATCCCAAGGTATTTCATGGAAACTACATTTTGAAAATCCAGCCATAAAAACATTACAAAGGCATTCGATACAATATCAGTTCTACAAAATATTAAATCAAGCTCGATCACTGACTCACAGAAAAGTGCAAACATAAGCAATTTTAGTGTCTGCTTCATGAAATTCTGATTCTATTATTGTAAATGAATAAATAGCGATTTATTGACTCAATATGATTGACTCAATTCAATAAATTGAAACAAATACATCATTTCTGATTATTGATGATTGACCTTGTCATTTAACGCTGAATAATTCGGACCCTTGCCGGAATTAAACAAATTTGAGTTCAATTATCATATGGACTACTGCTGTATGCATATACGAGTACATTATCACACTTCATACGAAATGTTATGAACTCGAAAAGCATCTTATATAAGCCTATAAACATCCACAAAGTAAAAGTGAACTATCTACATTAACACCTGTCAGCTACTTTACATAAGTTGATTTCCTCTGAATAAAAATCGCCTTAAGCTGTAGGCAGCGCCTATTAATTCATTTATTATGTTAATCAGCTTTGCATCAGTAAAAGTTTTATTTTCTATTTCGAACCTTTCTCAATACGTCTTTCATTTAACTCATCAATTATCTCGAATTTCAGAGGTTTATTATGTATAAATGGAAAAACGGATACATAAACATGTAGAAAATTTGTATATTGTATTCTCAGATTGTCAGTTTGATACGTAAAAATACTAGTGAATGAAGAGAAACTTTATCTATGAATATTTGCCTAAAATATTTGCCTTATGTCACTGAGACTCAAGTAGTTTCTGGATTTCGATTAAAGAACTTTGACTCAGTCGAAATTTGTGTTTGCTAACATAACGTTTATCAACCATCTCAGACAGCTACAAAACAATATGTAGTAGGTGCCTCTTTCTTGACATAATGGTATCCTTTGCTAATCAGGGATCCAATCCCACTTCTGATTTTGAATTGTATACGTATTTACTAATTGTTATAGAAAGTTCAAACTAATTAACTATCTATCATCGAAATAGCAAATCGTCATCGTTAAGATAAATATTACTTTCATTCTCAAAGGTAATAGTGTCTTCTGGTGATTATGCAAACATAAACGAGATTTTTTTCGGACACTAATAACATGGAAACTTTTACTTTAATTCGTGATATACGCTCTTCTTCCTGAATCTTCCTTTCATAACGCATTCAAATCTATTTGGTTTTGCTTTTCCTTTGTTCACATCCATTATAGTCATTATATGCTAATAACATTTCCAACGATTTACACTGATGAATAACTTCGATGTATAGGCAATTTTGATGATACTGCTTCGTGGGATTGTCAAGCGACTTTCTTCAAATTATCATTTCACAGTATGTCGGTCATCTCTTGTTGTTTCATACGTAATTCTACTATGGCATTTTCCAATCAGACTTCGTCGTGGTCTTCAACATCATTGATATGCTTCCAAAATATCTGTGCTGAGAGATAAACAGTGTTTGTAGTAGCGCCAACAGTTTGGTCTATATTATCTGGATTATTTTTCGACCGATATTCAAGATCTTATAGAGCTTCATAGCTTATAGTCTAGCACTGTAATTTGAAGCATAAAAGAAAATGTAGGCCTAGCTATAATGAGAATAGAAGAGAATATAAGTAGAAATAATGTAGACTGGTATAGCAAAGTTCTTGCAATAAATTTAGCAGAGTAGTGAAGATACAGACATTTACAAATTATTTGTAAGGATAGCTGATAGCAAGTCTTGCTAGAGATGAAATAAATAATAATGCAATGATGAAGTTGTAGATATTTGAACGAAATGTTGATCGTAAATGTCTGAAGGAAAGCTGTGATGTCTAGAAATAAATAGAGTGAGGTGTGATGTAGTAATGAAGATACAAATATTTTAAGACAATGAAGTTGGAAATCACGTTGGTTGGTAGATATCTAGGGAAAACAGATTGCTGAAAAGCCTATGAATAAGTGAAGTGGTTGTGGTGCAGTTATGAAGATATAGACAAACAAAACTGTGAAGAAGAATGGTTGACTTTCAAGTACCTGATGGTAATTAACTTAAGCTTACTATAAAGGACGTTGATTGGTTAGTACATGGAAGAAACAACGTACTGAAAAGTCTAGAAAAAAGCGCAATTGCAGTGATAGACATGTAAAAACAGTTAAAAGATGGCTAGGCAGGAAAATTGTAGGAAGGGATGGAGTAAGAAGACTTATGAACGAATACACAAAGAATGAACATTGATTGGTGAGTACCGGACAGAAAAGCTATATCGGAACGAGTTAGATAAAAACGAAAATAAAATAATGAAGATAGGCTTAAGAAAGATTCATAACTACCACTTATATATCTATCAGAATGACATGAGAATAAATAGCCTGTAATATATTTATAACGTTTACGCGTCATAAATGATATAAATTGTGCATGTTGCCATTGACTAAACCATCTGCACGTATACGATCGATTAGAGGACATGCAATAATTCTCGCCAAGTGTTGATTTCCCTTATATAGACACAAAGCCTGATTCGCCTTTTCGCGTAGAATGAAGATTTCAACGTTTACCGGAATGTCGACTGGAAGAATTTATTGCCAATGCTTCCGATGTCGCTGTTTGTTATGTTAAGAAGCGACGCGAAAGTTTTTTGTGTAACAAACATCGGCGCTAGTATCGTAGTAGAAAGTGCCACACGCGAATTTTTCTCACGTGTTTGTTTGGTTGCAGTTTCCGGGTATGTGAATAAAAGGATTGCCGAATTTTCAAATATATTTCTGTATACTTTGCACGCAATTGATAACAAATCTGGGCCAGAAAACATTCATAACACAAGCCTCTAACGATTTTACTGAGATAAGTATGAGCAAACGGGAGTTGTGACCCATCATAACAAATTCGCGAATTAGGACAATATGATTGTCAGCTTTCTTCATTTCCATAGTGAAGTACATTTCTATTTGTTCATCTAATAAATAAACAGCGATTGTTTAACTTTGCATACTAGCAAAGACATAAAACCTCTGTCTATTTAAATATGCTAATAGCTTTAACAAACAATTTGTATTTGATTCAGTAGCCAGAAAGCTTTTCTATGTCTGGTAGGCGGTTGTTGTACGTTGACTGCTATTTTGTCATTGGTAGGTGAAGGAAGTCTTTGTCGTTTGAAGATGTCAGAGATTGATTGTTATTTCCTTTAATTAAGTGATTTCTCGATTGAAGTAACATAGCAATGTGTTATCTATTTTGATGTGTATTTTGTTGTTGTTACTGTGTCACTACTTTTATTTGCTCTGCATCCCTGAGCCGTTTAGGGTCATGCCTTGGGACAAAAAATTGTTTGGGTATTCCTATTCTTTTTAAATGTGACAAACTTGATAAAAAAAATTAAACTTAATGTTATTGAGGGTCTCAAAATTTTGATACTTACTAAGAAACTGATAACATGTTTTTAAGAATACTATTTTGCAGCCGCACACTATGATTTATATACGAAGAACTGTGACGTGAAGAAACTTGACTCGTTTTAGAGATTCGTGAGCTGCTAGGTTAGAGTATCCAGCACAAACTTTACTCGCCAAAGCTTACTATGTCTTGAACCATCGAAAACCAAAAATTCTTTAAGCAAAAGCATTTTCGACAATTCCACCGATATGAATAAAAAGAAGAAAGAGTTGCTTTCCGAGGAGCGACGATGCAATATGATATCATCAAGACGATCATCATTACGTGCACAAAAAGATGTAATTACGGCAAGGTGACGAAATTGGATATAAAACTCACCTCGATGCGAACAACGCGCGGCGACTTTCTCTTTTTTCTTCATTTACACATGTTTTCCTAATCTCGACAAGATCCTCATCACGTTTCGTCTAATAAGATTCTGATGATCGAACGATTAGAGAGTGGATTCCGTTGTTCTTATTTTTATCGCCTACGATTTCCGCGGTTTTCTATCATAAATAAGAAATTCCTGTACAGCGTAACAGCATGGTTATATCAGTAACCGTTGCACCGATTTTGATTGAATTTAGGGTGGATATGATACGGGCACGTACTAAGTTTGGCTTTTTTTGAACCTGTACATCGGCAACAATTCAAAAATCGGATTTTCGAGCTGCTGATCTACAATTAAAATCACGTGAAACTACTGAAATACCCTAAATTTTTTATGATTGAAAAAATCAATTTTTCTAATTTTCCAAAATTTACTACAGCTGCAATACTGCAAATAGTGCATTTGGTATTCGAGATAATAATATCTCACATTTAACGATTATATTATTAGTAACGCACCTAAGTTATTATTCGTAACAGTTGAGATTTTATTGTAGTATTATTAAATGTTTACGACTCTGTTAAACATTATCCGTAAGTAATTATATTGATACTGAAGAAGGTGAATATGCAATTGCTAGTAGCTGTTTTCTGTGTTTTCATAGATAACTTTTCGGAAAGGTAGAAAACCTATCGCGCTCCCGAAGCGCTGCGAGAGGATGAGTATCCTTTTACATTGATTTTAAAACATTGTAAATTATAACAATAAGGGAAAAAACTGATAATATCTGTTAAATAAAGACAGATTAGCCACCCTTCTCCGATGATCCAGATTGTGGAGGTCCTTTCAGGCGTGTTATAGTTCTTACAGGTTTTTTTGGGATGGCAGCATGTATATTTTTATACCAGTATTGTTCAGCACAACACAAGCAGATTCCACTGCAAAATTGACCGTTTTTGAGTGCTTTTTCAAAATCTTTGAGGTTCTTCAATTGTTGTTATATTGACAATTATTAAGTTAAGACTATAAAAAATTACCGATAAGTGATTTTTATAGTTATTAACATAAGTTATGCGGCGAAAAATTTGAGTTCATCGCTCCAGAGGATTGAAATATTGAAGTCGTGGGCGTGGGCACCTCTAAAATTATACTCACCTTTAAAAAATTGAAAATAAAATCTAAAATAAATAATGAATATTTCAGGTTTTGTTGAAAGTAATTATTCTCTTCACTTTGGTTCATATGAACTACCCTTGAATTTCACGTTTTTCTACCTCCCTAGAGTAGTTAAAAAAAATCCGGGAAATCCATTGACAATGCGATCGAGTCAACCCAAAAAGGTCATTTTGAAAACGTAATTTTTTCATTGTGTCAAGGGAGAGAAACGGTTCATATGAACGAAAATGTAAGGTTCAACCACCCCCAAAAAACGAAGTAAATTCCCCTATATGGGTACTATTTGCTAGAACTATACAATGGCTTAACAGTTTTGCGATATTCAGTTACGATATCTTACCTGAAATGGTATAGTAACTGAGTAATTTGAATAGTTTGAGCTAATTTTTGTAGTACTGGAATTTATTGCAATTATTAATTGATAAATTAATTCCCGATACCGAGCATGTTAACAAAGATTCAATTCCAATCATCATCCTAACTTTTTTCGAATATCTATTGGAAATTATAATATTCCGATATACTATACGTAAACCATCTTCATGTACCTACTTTTTCCTTACCTACAAATGTTAAAATATTTTGGAAATACCAATAAAGCTTCTGTTTTTTTTTTGAGAACTAAAGAATGAAAGTTTACATTTCTTTCACATTGTAGGTAAAATTGAAGAACCTAGTTCCAGATGAAACGTTTGATGTAAAAATCCTTTTCGCCAACAGGCGATTTGAAACAAATGCGAAAACCCTTGGGTAATGACGTCTTGTTGAAAATGAAAAGTAGTTTCTTATATTAATGTCAAGTTTTTTTTTTTTACCGAAAACGACAAATTATGCAATTTGGGAACAGTTTGTTGATTTAAAAACACTTCCCTTATACCTTTCCTAAAAAAATGAATCATTTTGGAATGAAAAATGGAAAAATAAATAAACAAGTTTCCTGTATTCAACTCTGACTATTTCCAGGAAGCAACATTTTACGTCTTATTTTTTTATGCCAAAACAAATAAAATAATTGTCTTTTAAACAGATTCTCAAATAACTAAAATAATACTTAAAAAAATTAGGAAATTCATGGTTAACCATTTTCAAAAACAAAATCATCCCCCATAGTTCATACAAGAAACTGGCATTTATTACCAGCAATCATCCCCTGAATGTTTTCGCATACGCTTCTCAACCGTAAAACTGTAAAGCACATTTTGTATCGCGCCACTATAACCACACGTTAATCACACTAATAATCTTCCTGTTCGAGGGTGGTTGTAATCCGTGATGGGTAGTCTCAAAACTTTCTCGAGGCAGGCAGGCACACTTACCACACTGAACGAGTTCATGATGCTTGACGACGACGGGTCTGTGGTGACTGTGACGAAGTTCGATACTCGACAACGGCTCTTATAAGCAAATGGATGAGAAGAAGAAGAGGGAAGAAGAAGATGCTGGCGGCGCGACGCCTGTCGACGTCGTCGTCGTCGCGTGAAAGTACCGCAAGGGTGGTACTCTACGTGCGCGATATCACGCCAACGGTAATTCGGCGGTACGTGTGGGACGCCTCTGTGCGCACACAGTGGCGTCCATTGTCAAAAAGACTTAGAAAATTTCTTGATGAGAAATTTATGAACAGTTATCTCCAAGCGTCGAGCACTATGGCGCTGCCCATTGGCAACTTACGAAGTCAAAGGTCCTAACGCTTCGTAAGTTGCCTATGGGCAGCGCCATAGTGCGCGACGCTTGGAGATAGGTGTTGATGTTGCTATCACACCCTTGACTGTGTTACGTATATACCACCCAATTGCTCTCTACAGTTGGACCGCCAGACGAGTCTAGGCTAAAGACAAAACATGCATGTCTATAGCAGGTCTGAGGCATAGAGGAGAGCATACACTCGAAAGAATTATAGTTTATTTGAATAAGGAAACTATATTGATTTGAATACTCATACTAAAAAAATATGCTTTGAAGCAAAATAGAATTTTTTTCACTACTAAGATTTCAGAATCTAAAACAAGTATTATATATACTTCGATCAAGAATACTTACTTCAACAACGGCATTTCAGTAGTACGCGTCCCTTGTTTCCGCGCCATTTATTCTTAATTGGTTTTTATTTTTCCCATTTCCCTCCCAGCCCGGGATGAATGAGATGGGGAAAAGTTGATATTGTGACTGTTGTGAGGATTTGAGGTGTTGATGTGATATGTAAGCTATGAATATGGTCTATTGACTATGGTGGACGTATATCTGTTGGCTTAAGCCAGGACCACCGACCTTAAGTGAACAATAGGTACAATAAATATCATAAACTCAATTTTCTTAGATTAAGTTTTTAATATCTTCATTGAGCTGGACCGATAGAAATTTCTTGAGAGACTGATAGCTTTATACAGATAAATACTCTTCCTAACCATTTTTATTATTTCTTTAGATTGAAAACACCAAAGCTCAGCTGAACAACGCAGAATGCTGGAGATACAGGTCGAGTCCCATCTGCATCAAGACTTTTCTCGCTCAACAATTATGTCTTTGATCTCTCTTTCCCGACGTAATTCTAGTCATTATTTCTAAAAAAATAAATATACATAATAAATTATGTAGTATCATAGAATAACCTACTATGGATAGAAGAAGCATCCTTATCTAAAATCGGTTATCAGGGATACATTCACCAAAAATCTAATTCTGGTGAGAGAGTACGCGATGGACATGGGTTGAAACAATTCTTTTATCCAAAATCTATGGTATGTTCAAGCTTGTATGTATTTTTATTTCATAAAATATCAATAAAATAGCAATGAAATTCACGTCAATATTGTGGCAACTGAAAGTGACACGACACAACAATGACGAATATAAGATCGTTAAGTATTTTTGGAAGGCCCTGTAAAAACCCCTCAAAAATGATCCTGGATGTGCCCCTGGTTATAAAACACTTTCATTTTGTAGATCACGTCTCGTTTCCTCGTGTGGGCGAGTGCTGCCTAATATTTCAAGTATCGCATTCCATTTGGACGCAGCAGAGATGCTCTTGTCCAGATGATCACCTTTTACTCCTAATTATAACTTAAATACTTTCCCCTTGAGTGTTTGCCATTCCTCCGTCTTTCCTTATTGTGAATATTTGCGCCGATTGATTTGTATGTGCACCATATACTGTCCGCAAAAATTACCACTAGACAAGCCGAAGTGTCTCTGTTGACGACCTCGTCAATTTGATTCAGATTTGGTCGGAACCAGATTATTCTATGTCAATAATAATTCATCTGAAATCTGAATCTACGTTTTTTTTTTGTAAAAATATGATTATCTGTTGATTAAACTATACTTAATAATACCGTACTTTTATAGATTACCTATCACAAAGGCAGAATAGGCTTTATTCAGCTCCACAAGCGCTACGATAGGACAAATGTCTATTTGCATTGACCTTAAGACGCTGTAGATTGTAACCATCGGGAATTAAACTCCTTGACAGCTCATTCGACAACGCCGAGGTGCCTCAAAAGAATGAGTTTTGGAAGAGGATCGGCCTGGTAAGGATACAATTCAGTAATTTTGTTAAGTATAATGTGTGTTTAAATGCGATTAACAACCGTAGGCATCTCATAAGCTGAGGGTCCTCTATTAAAAGCTAAACACTGGAGGACCAACCACAGAAATTTTCCCCCCTTGAGAAAAATATCTCATTCTGATTCGTATTTGAGAACCTCCAAGCTTTATCTCAGCCTTTTGCTGATAACAACGTTAAACAACTCATTATCGGTATCCTTTGACCTGCCACATCTCAAAAGCCGGTCATACTGTCCCTGAAGGGTATTGTAATATATTCAGATTTTCAGCCGATTAGACAAGAAAGCCTTTTTCATCCGTTTTATACGGTATCATTCCCCCACTTTTTGATGGGCAGTGTATATTAGGGAATACCTTTCATGATAAGACCGGTTATTCTTCATTTCAGACCCATGCCTATTTCAATACGCAAAAACGCTTTCCATGCGTTTTGTGAATGTATTCATTATTAATTTACAGTAATTGAAAGATGGCTCCTTAAATTTTAATCAACCTTGTTTTCTGGGCTTGGTTCATTTCCTGCGTGATTCAGCAGGATTGTATACAAAAAGTTCACAGGAATTATGACAAACTGGAACAGATTGTGCAGCAGTGGGGATGAAAATGTTAGAAAATACGATAGATACGTGATCATAAATACTCCAAATACAGTCGAACCTGGTTATAACCTCTTCGGTTACTGCGATACTATTTTTTAGCTTCAAATGTTAAGATGCCTCATCTCTTTATACCCAAATGTACAAGGGAAAACTCAGTCTAAGCGTCAATAACTCCTGATATATAAATATCTACCATTGAAAACCCCTATTTACGGCTCAATTTTCGGTGTTTGTCTCGCCTGCGACGGATTGTTGCTGAATTCCATGCAAATTTCAAAAACTCTTGCCAGGTAAATTTGTTCTGCAATTTGCTTAGTCGGCATTTGAATCGTCCCAATGATCCATCGAGATTTTTCTATAGAAACCAAGATTACAAATTTTAAGCAAAAATTTTTGACTGTGGACGACAAACTCGCGATAATATCAATGCATTCCAAAGTTCTCCGTTTCTAATCTGAAAACATGGAACTTGCAAATAAGGTCACCTTGTTATAGCGTCCAAGAAACTCGTGGTCTTATGACTGTCGGTGTAACTGGATTCAACTATGGTTAAACATTTTCCGAGATGAAATTGTACCTAGTGAGAGTACAGAAAAGATTATCAATCAAATTACCAGCAATTGAAATTCCATTGACGCATAAAACGATTATCTAACTAACCTATTTTTGGCAGCCTTATTAGGTATAAATTAATTACAGAATATTCTTTTATAGGCTCTTATATTTGGGAAAGTTGATTTGCATATTAGTAGGCATTTTCCAATACGAAAATTGTTGTATAATGAGAGTAACACCCTGAATGTTTTTATTCATTCCAATATCCACTTATAATCGATGACAAGAAATTTACGATAATGAAGTTTGATAACAAAATTTCTCTGACTTCTTTATGATTCAGCTATTTTCCTGCCAAACCTCAGATTTTGTGAAATAAAGCAACTTTACCTTTTATGGGTACAAAGAAAATATTTTTCTATCATCAGACACTGCTAACCTCGCGAAAAGATACATGAAGGGATACGTAGATGGAGGAGGTATGTAACAAAAAGTAATTTTTGTAATATTTATCCCCAAAGTATATTTGCTGGTACTTTCATAAAAATTATGATATTTAGTATTGAGTAGATATAAAACCGTTATTATGGAGCTCCTTCATTTACAACAATAATACATTTTCCTGATTACTTCATCCACGTACTCCTTGAAATGTCTATTAACATTGACCCCCTCCCCTCCTCAGTGTTTATTTTAGAGACAGGCAAACTATTAGATTTTTTATTTTGATTTTGATTTCCCCTCGTATTTTGATTTCAAATCCATGCATCACTTAGAAGTTGAGTTGAGTGTATGCTTTTGATTCCCCCTCGTATTTGGATTTCAAATCCACGCATCACTTAGAAGTTGAGATTGCCACACTGACAACTGAATAATGACTCCTAAAATAGACCAATTAAGATCTATAAATCTAACAACCCAATTACCAAATTCTTCTTGTTTAATGTGAATAGTGAAAGGTAAAAAGTGCCGGTATTGTGAAGACGTCTTGACAGAGACGACTGTATGACCCAGAAAAAAAGATTGCTAAAATTATTTTGAAGATATACTGTTACTGTACTTTTAACCATCAGTAGTAACAGTTGTTGGTTGGAAAAATATTAATTTGCAGATTTTTGCCAAGTGTTAATGGGAATTATAAAAAATTACACAATAATGAATTAAGTGTATGCTGTCCACAATGCATTAAATCGGCTATAGACATGCATGTTTCGTCTTTAGCCTAGACTCTTGAGTATAGCCTGTCGTTCTAGCTGTAGATTGCAATACGATGAGATATACATAAGTCCGGGTTGTGATAGCAACACCAACTCATCTCCAAGTGTCGCCCTCTATGGAAACGTCCATTGGCAACTTGCGAAGTCAAAGGTCCTAACACCTGGACTGCCTTGAAGAAGCAACAGATTTCAACAAGGGTGAACTGATTTGCAGCGACATCCCTTGTTCTTCGTAAACACTATTTACTATGTACTATTATCTCGACTCATTCACATCAGAAGCTGTCACTATGCCTGAGACCTGCTTTAGACATGCATGTTTTGACACTAGCCTAGACTCGTCAGTACAGCCTGGCGGTCTAGCTGTTGATTACAATCGGCTGGTACATACGTAACCCAGTCAAGGGTGTGATAGCAACATCAACTCATCTCCAATGATGTCGCCTTGTATGGCGACGCCCATCGGCAAACTTATGAAGTGAAAGGTCCTTAAACCTGGACTACCTTGAAGCAGCAATAGATCTCCCTTACAACATCTGTCAACAAGAGTGAACTGATTTACAGCTCTTTTGAATGAGCCGAGATAACGGTACATCGTAAATAGTGTTTACGAAGGGATGTCGCTGTGAATCAGTTCACCCTTGTCGACAGATGTCGTAAGTGACATCTGTAGCCGCTTCAAGACAGTCCAGGTGTTAGGACCTTTGACTTCGTAAGTTGCCAATGGGCGACACTTGGAGATGAGTTATGTTGCTATCACAACCTTGATGAGTTGACAATAATGGATATATACAAAATTGAAGAATTCTCGGTTTATTTTTTGTCAACAAACATTTTTGGGCGCGAACAATGGCCATTTATTAGTAAATATAATAAAGACTTCATTTACATTGTTATTATTACTTATCGGGTTCTGGGAGGTGCTTCAGCCTCCTCTTGGACACGCCACTGCCTGCACTCACACGATGGCTCTGAGTCTTTGGTCATATTGCTCTTGCGATTTTGTTCATTCTATCTAAATATTAAACACAAATTCTTGATGTATTGATCCTTACCCAACATATACAAAACGCCACAATATTTCACAACAAAATTGTATTAATTCAACATATTACATGTCTAAATCCAGACATACGAAGAAAAATTCCAACTGAAGCTCTCACGACTGATATTTCGCTTACAGAATTGAGTTATTGAAGAAGATAATTCCAAGAAAATTACAGTAATCGAAAAATTTGTGGGAGACGATGAAAAGTGATGTCGCAATCCGTCATCGTGATGTACAAGTGAACGTTTAGAATCTACATATGAGTTGAATAACAACAGTGGCGTGTTTGACAGAAGTAAATCGTAATATACAGCTGAGCAAAACGAGCATGTGAGTCGGAAGTTTTCTTCCAAGTAATGAAAATGAATGAGTACCTATCAGGTGTTCAAAAAAAATTACCAGCAATGACGTACTGTCAATCAACTGTCAATGGGCTTACGAGAAATATAAAAAAAAATTAACCAAGAAAAACTCACGTAGAGATCACAGATGTCAGATTTGAAAATATGTGAAAAAATATCTGAGCAACCAAATACTTCATTACTGTAATATAAATATTCTGTCTCACTGTATCTTCCACCATCACGACCATGAAATTGAATAGAACAGTGGTATAAAATGGTCAAAAGCCCTCATTATTAATGAGCAGTGAAACCCTACTTAATAACATATTTTGTGTCATCGGTTTAAGGGTCACTGGACAACCAGGTTCTCAATATACAAAGTTCAAACAATATATTCTAAACTAAACCTCAGGAACAAGCAAAAATATATTGATATACTAATCGCAAAGAAGTCAACCAACCTACTTAATTCTAATTTCATTTGATCAAAATCTGCTCCATTTATTTCGTACACGATTGCGTAATAAATAAAAGTACTAACTGCCAATCTCTCGATATACGATAAAAAGGATCGTCTCTATGCAGCGAAAGTCCGTCTAGCCAAACCCAGACAAATGCAAACAAGAAATCTGTTGGGAATATTACTGGCCCACGACAATCCAATCAACACATTGATATTTGGTTACAAAACAAACATCGTATCATTTAATTAATATGCTGTTGTAAATCAGCCGTTTAAAAATTGTTTGCTTTCTGCATTGTGGGCGTAAACGTTGTCTTTCTTTTTTGACACGAACCATACGTCGCGTCGGCGCGAGTACACACTACACAATGTTCATTATTAAACAAGACTTGACCGTTATTCAATCAAAGTTTCTTCAAAATTATTGAATGTTACCTTAAGGTTTTCAAAAGACTGTCTAAGCAACCGAAACGTTCGTTAGTAGTTATATATGGTTATAATGACCAGCCAAGTCATGTAGGCTAAATCAATCTTAACTATTGTAAATCTAGCCATAGTTAAGTTTTTCTTCTCTAATATGAAACTATGAATAGATAATGAATCGAATTCGATGTGTTGTTGATCGAATATCTATTCCACTTTCAATAGGTGTAAATTCGTTTTTCAGAATGAGTTGGATGCTCTTGACATCATTTTTAAGATAAATTACGAATACGTTCAGATAAATAACAGAAAACCGAAGCGCAATTGATCTTTATAAGGATAAGTAGGTCTGTAAATAATCATACATGAATAGTGACCGTACTGGAACTTATATTACGTAAAGCTCTAAAATATGCTTATATTCAAGGTAATTTTTCAAGCGGTCTTTTAACGCTATCAAGGGCTATCGCCCAAATTATAGCGGTGATTAAAATATGTATTTATACATTACTAAACTACAATTGTATGTAAACGTGAGAAACAAAATTGAAATTTTTTTGAATAATAAAAGATAAGATTTGAGGTCTTTCATTAGTTTCATTTTTTAAAATTAAATTGGAAATATAAACAGCTAGAAATCCAAATCAAATCTTTATTTCCAAAGTGAAGCCATATAGGTGAAAATACAGCGCCACTCTCCTCAACGTCATTTTTATTTTTATGATTTAATAGCTCAAAAATGAGAACGAACTGTATTGGATTGCTTGCGAGTGTGATGAAAAAGATTTTTTTTACCATTTGTTGTAACTAAAAATGTACAATCTACGAGTATCCCGACAATATTGCATATTCGATCATCGTTTCACATTTTGTAAAAAACCATTTAGTCTTCAAGTACGCGCAGACCATAAAAAATAATGTATGCATATATCAGATTTGTAAAACTGATGCGAACATGGATTTCGCAAGGAATGAATAGGTAAACAGTTTGAGCATCAATTTGCTGTTCGCTATTTTATCGGCGAAGGCAATTACGCTCAACTATGTGGTTTGTTGCTACTGATTCTCGCAAATTTTTCGTGTGAGTGGAAAATAAAGTAGGACGGATGACATCAACGGTCAGCATTGTAGGTTAAGCGCAAATAAAAATTCAAATAAGAATTCTGAAAGTATCTGATGACCAATATGAGGAATATGCGTTCGGTTTAATCATGGATTGTTATTTAACAATCAATGTATATACAGTTGGAAAACAACTCCGACAGCAATCAGAAACTAGCTCGAGGCACGAGCTCAAATCCCACCCAAACCAAAAAATTTCAGAATTCTAAAAAAAGGTTTTTGAAAATCTTTATAGTCTCCAATATTTTAATCTCTCGAATTTAAAATTTTTCGATAACAATGCGTCCCCGCCAACTGACGTGAGAAGTGAAAACAAAATATAAATAAAAATGTTTTTTTGACACCTGAACTCCGATCGGTAGTAAAACATATTACTGTTAGGTAACAAACTCATTGCGATTACTAAAACGCTTCTTAGGATGTATCGATATTTTATCTTTTCATGGAGCATCAACACTAACTATTAAGAAACTAATTTTCCACCGTTAACGTGTGATTGATGGCTCTGGATTTTATTGCTAAAGATTTTCTGCCTCGACTACAAATATCTGTAGATAATCGTCTGTCAATGTGAAAGTCCGTAAGAAGGTTCCAATTGAATACAACAGGAAGACGCTTACAAAAGGCTATATCGCGTAACCGTTGCGTTGGTTAAATGTGCTTACATTTTCATATGATTTTTCTTGACGTTTCACTAAATATACATCAACAAAAATCATGTCAGTCATTTGCATTGGTCTACCTGTATGTTTGTGCGTTAATCGTCGACCCCCTCGGTTGAACATTTGCCATGATAATATCTATAGAATAAGGACAGATCAGCCACCCTTCTCGATTTCCCAGACTGTGGAGGTCGTTTGTGAGGTCAAACGCATCCTCTAGGTCTAGACGTATTGCTATCCCCACACATGTGAGTAGGACTCCAGCGATGGTCTGATCTGGGCCTTGTATAGTAGCAGTAGCTATTCCGGAGAATACAATTTGCTAGAGCGAAAGAGAATCTCCAGACTTCTGGAGCTAGCAAGGCCAGCAACATGATCATGCCATGACATGTTACTGTTGATGTTAATTCCCAGGAGCTTGATGGAAGATGATGAAGTGTTTTTCACTATATAGATTAGCTTTAGAACTTACACTATCCAATTAACTTGAAAAATGACGTCACTAGAAACTTGACGCATGACTCATGGGACTTTATGTCTAACTTATTTTTTAAAATTAATCATTCTCTTTTCTGTCCGGTAGGGTCATCAAACATTATATTGAACAAAGGTTTAGGAGATTCTTACAATCCGAACCAGACAACTCTAAAGCAGATACTATACTCAGCTTCTTTCAAAGTAAGTGCTACTCTAAGCGTGACAGGCAAAGTCAATTTTGAAAGCCGTGTGTATGAACACACAAATTCAAGTTACATATTTTCAACATGATTTTTTTATTTAGAACGTGGCTTCTGTGTGTCCTATTAGACAATGCGATGTTGTAATAACAGTTGTTAAAATCGTATAATAAAGTCATGTCGTTATGTTTCTTCCAACACGCAAGTGTACTGAGACGCACATTAACCACACACACATATAATTTGTTTTGTCTTCGTGTCCTGAATTTTTAAATCCCTACATTCTTAGATTCCTGCATTTCAATCCTAAATTATTGATTTACCTACAATATTGAACATGAAGACTCCACATGCATGACCAAATTTCGTTTGTGTGCTGTTATCTGAAGATCGTTTGAAACATACATACAAACACAGACAGACAGACAGAAATAAATGACACGGTTTTCGTGAAGAATACATAATATCTCAAATTAAAATTTCTCGCGATTACAATAGTTCCCACGATTTTGAGCGGAAAAGAAAAATCATTAAATATTATGGCCCTATTCAAAAAGTTTAGCTAATCATTTCCATTGACGCCGTATCAAGCGTGACTGGAACTATTCAAGTAAGAATTTCTGCTTAATGGAAACCTCTCGACATACTAAATGGATAAATTAAAAATTAACACTTCGAGAGAAAGTTCAAGACTTAGAAAAATGCCATAACTGCGCGTTTAGACACTATAAAGGAATTATTATATCTAAATATGTTAATTATATTTAGAATCTTCAATATCTTCTTCATGCTTTTCAGCCTTAACGAATGTTTCAGGTGTTGAACCGCATTGTTAATTTTCATGCTATAAGGTTGATATGGAGCTTTGATTAACTTTTTAGCTATCTCTATGGCCATAGTGCAAAAAATATAGCAAACAAAAATTAATTAAACCGACATTGATTATTTAATTATTTCTAAGGTGACAGTTTTATTATGAAACTGAAATGTCTACTAACGATCGAAAACATTAGACATTTCTTCAAGATACTAACGACAAATACGCGGATTAAAGAATATTTTTTATGTACACACCCACTCTTGAAATATCTGAATCTTTCGATTCTAAATTAGAGAAAGCTGATAGCTGATGAGGTATTTGCTATAAGAATAACCAAATATGCGGAATTACAAAATCCGGAAGCCATGATTGCTAAAAATAAAAACTTACGGAAAATTTCATGTAACACCGAATTTTAATTCCGAAATTTTGGCCAAAAATCGTTCAAGATGCAGCAAATGATATGGTATTTCTTAAATATTTTATCATCTTCACATAGTCAAAACTATCAAGTGTCAGTGATCTAAAAAAAATGAATTGGAATATTTAGCCTTTTTTGAGCATATACCAATATGGTAGATTCTAACGCAAATAATCCCATTTTTCACTGGTTTTTTTCACATATTTGAAGGAAAGAGATGTTTAATTGTTGCTATTAAGAGATAATATATTTTCGGTAACAGAAATCCTATTTTTAGGAATGGGAATTACTGAATTGATCTGCCAAATTTTTTCGACTACCTCTGTAGGTTCTTGGGAGGGTGGTAAAATACATAATTTCAAAAAGTACTTTGAAGCCAAAATCTAACAAGAAAATTATTATTCTTATTTTTATTATTAAAGTAATCATGATTGGTTTTGTTTTTTTTCTGCAGTATAACACATTGAACATGACTATATAAAATGAGGATTACAACATGTGGAGACATTTTAGCATCAGGTAAAACGTGAGAACAGTATAAATGGTGGTAATTAAAATTCATATGTTACTGAAATTTTTATTACTCTATGTAGATGGCTTATTTTGAAATTGAATTCATCCTCACATAATAGCCTATTGCAACCATTCATTTTTACTAGTCACATATATATTCTATTGTAGTTTCATGCAAATATCCAGATTCGTACGAGAAAGTAGAAAAAATGCTGTTACATAACTGGGCTATTAGTAAATGTATGTTGTCGAAATTTAGAGTTTTTGAAAAAAATACGGTGTAACCAACCAAAATTTTGACCCCTGTAGTACTTCGTACTTTTTGAGATACTGATCCAGTAGCGGTAAAGAGTAAGCTTTGGAAATCTTGGACATTTTTAAATGTAAAAGATTTAAACTCCAATATTGACTTTATTATAATTCAAAATATCAACGGCTGCAAAATCCAAAATACAAATCTATTTCCAAAGTGATACAATTTCGTGAAAAGTACAGCGTTAACCTAATTGATGTCATTTTCTTCTATATACACTAACTAGGTTACGTTTCTGAAACAATATTTATAGGTGCCTTAAAAATTGCCATAATTAAGGAAAGAAGTGAGCAGGATGTTGAAAGACTTCGAGATACAGGTATTATATAAGAGAGAATAACAAACCGAGTAATAACTCCTAATTAGCTCGATGAAGGTTGTCTGGTGGTTGCCGAAAAAGTCGGTGCAAGGCTGGCCCGCAAACGCACCAGATTTGAATCATCTCGATTGGAAAGCAACGATAAAAAGTGAAAGAGGATGTGGTGGCATCGATGAAACATCATACAGGGCTACAGGAATGACATTACTTTCTTTTTTTAACAGCAAGCCGATATTGGGAGCGGAAGGAATTCATTTTAACTCCAGCGACAACTGTATAGAACAGGTGAAATTTGGTAAAGGACCGCGAAACTATCTGTAAAGGTGTGATTGGAATTCGCAGTATATCTCCAAACCTTTTTTACATTTTTAAAAAGGCCTGCGTCACATACGAATTGTCAATATTTTGAATTCACTTAAAATCCCCTCTGAATATATGACGCTCTCGAATATTTCCAGATGTAGTTTTTTTACATTTTCTTCCATCTAATCTTCAAGATCCAATAAGTTTCAAAGATGTTCGGGTATATCTCCACTTAGCAGCGTGGAGTTACGAAATAAACTGCTACACATAATTCTCGTTACAAGCAACATGCATGACTTTGTGTTCTACACTGTATTAAAACCTCCCGCTCGAAGTTCGAAAAGTTGTTGTCATTGATTCAAACGATCATGAAAAGAAGATCCTTCGAAATCTGTCGTTTTTTAAATCTGTTCAGTATGTTAGCAATGACAAAGTATCAAAGTTTACTTATTTGTTCAAGCAGCAGTGTAAGTCCGAACGTTATCTTTATTCGGAAAGATCCTTTTGGACGTTTTTCTCAAACCTTTTCGAAAATCAGACTCTTTTTTTTTTGGCAAGGACCCCTTGCTTGAAGATGCTGTCATCTATACAGCAAGAATAGCTTTATGGAAATAGTAAATACATTTTAAGCATAACGATCCAGCAGCACTATTATCATTATATACATTATTATGATTTCTTCCTCTTTTATATGCCTCGTTATTTATAGTTTGTGTTCAATATGGCAAATAAAAGGCCTATAAACTCTACTCTAGGTACTAGCACATTCTTCAATTCATATCACAGCTCCCGGTGAATGCATATCGAAAAAGAAGAGACCCAGAAACTCACAAGCATATCCGCATATACAAACTACTAGCCAACTTACATAATAGACACGTAAAAATGTTGGCCTGGGTACCCTTCACTTCTCACCGTCTTTACTATAGCCGTTTCCTGTATACGCTACCATCTTCAACGAGAATAATGTGTTTTGTAGAATATGATGCAAGTTTCTGGCGTGTACACAAAATATTCCTATGGTACAGTCAAATGAGGATCAAACATAATCTCGGTAATTAGACCGATGCTCAAGAGGATAAATTTCTATACACATTGACCTTACAACAGATGTAAACTGTAACTCCCTTGAAGCTGAGGTCTTCAAAATGAATAACCTTTGGAAAAGACTCCTTCGAGGTTCGTTGTGCTGATGGTTCTCGGTGTTATTATTCAAGACAGCTCGGTCAAACGTTTATAAGATCAGGTCAAGGTTCCAGACTGTTAAGGTCCTTTGTAAGGTCAGAAATTGTGCTCTTCTCTGAATTAAGTTCAGAAGGTATAGCAAGTGATTCTGAGCGCATCTCAATACATGCGAGCTGGAGCTGGTCTAACGTGAGCTTTCAAGAGTAGATGTCAATTCCCAGAAGTTTTATGGAAGACATAGAAATTCCTGAGGAATGCCAGCATTGCTTCGATGCTAAATACCTAGGAAGCACATACATCCCCTATCGCATATAAGGATAATTCCCTAAGAAAACTATTCAACCACTGCCATAGACCTGGTGGCAGCAAGGCATGAGGAGCTTCTGGTCGATTTTCTCTCATGCCGCACCCTATCGAAAACTTTCGATATATGGAGTGCAACTCAAGACCCTTAATAGCCCTGCTCTACAAGTCGGTGACGTTGAATCAATGCCTTCGAAAACCAAACTGACAATCATTGAAATCGCAATCACAATCCTCTGATTTGTTTTGAATATCCCTACAAATAAATAAGAACTTGAGACATAAGGAAATAGAATGCATTACTCAAAGGTTTGATTTCGGACTTCCATTGTCTATAAAATTTTTGAGTACCACGACGTTTCGATTGATATGCTATCTTCAATCGTCTTCGGATGAACTGGCGAACACGTTCCTTTCATGCCTATTTATACCCCGTCCGGTGACGTGTGCGCGGTCTGTTCTGATTGGTTCCCGGTGAGTGGTGTTCCGGTCTGCTGACGTGGCTGTTTGTCGGTCATTTTTTGTTGTCTGGTCCAGCCGTAGTCTATTGATCTTCTTTATGAGGGGCTGCCATATTGGTTTAATGTCTACGCTGGGTTTGCTGTATACGTTTCTGTTGTTGGTGGTGAATGCCGCCTCCTTGAATTTTCCTCGATACCAATGCGGTTCCTTGGCTTGGGATTCTTACTTCCAATGGCTTTTTTGTTTCTCAAACATAGATTTTACCACATTGACATGGTATCTGGTAGATGCAGTCCTTTGTCTCTTGACATCCATTCCTGGGCTTAGTTTTTGTTAGGATGCTTCTGTGGGTGGCATTCATAGAGAATCTTGTTTGGACCTTGTATCGCTGACCTATTCTTCTGATTCCATCTGATATTCCTTCGACGTAAGGCAGAATGAGTGCTGAGATTCTTCGTCTTTAATTCTTCTACTGTTGGTATTCTCTTGTATTGTTACTTCCACTAGCATCTTTGGGTATCCGTTTTTTAATAGATCTTGTTTAATGATATTGAGCTCTCTTTGTAGTCCCTCTTGTGTGTTACAAATACTCCTCGCTCGGTCGACTGAAGTCCGGATGACGCCTTTCTTCGAGGCTGTTGGGTGGTTTGAAGTATTGACCTGTGCGAGTTGGTTTCCTGTGTACTGTTGTTTCTATTTCGGTGTTTCTTCTCGTTACTAAAACATCTTAAAATGGAAGGCTGTTGTTGCTCTCTTCTTCTTTCGTGAATTTTATCGAAGGTCGCATGTTGTTCAGATGACTGAAGAATGTTGTTAGTTGGCTCTCTCCATGGTTCCAGATTATGAATGTATCATCTACATAGCGAAGCTATAACTTCGGTTTAATATTTGAACTTTTGATGGCAGTTGACTCAAACCATTCCATGTACAAGTTGGCTACAACCGGAGACAACGGTGATCCCATAGGCAGGCCTTCTTCTTGTTTGTAGAAGTCTTCCTTCTCTTGAAAATAGTTGTTCTTCAGACAGAATGTGAGTAACTCCATTATTCCATCCAGTGAACTTCTTCTGAATTACCTGCAATGCTTCTTTAACTGGAACGTTAGTATACAGGCTCTCGATGTCGAAACTTAGGAGACGATCTTCTGCGTTTAGTTGTGTTTTTGGAGTATTTCTACAAAGTGTTGGGAGTCCTTCACATACGATGGTGTTCTTCTTTCCAATGGTTGTAAGATGTGCAGAAGATGCTTGACAAGATTGTACGTCGGAGAGCCTCTCGTGCTGCTTATCGGTCGTAGTGGCATATTGTCCTTCTGTATTTTCGGTAGACCGTAGAGGTGTGGTGGTTTGCTGTAGTGTGGTGTTAGACTTGCCCTTTCGCGATCTGTCAGGTATTCCAGAATGCATTCCATTATCATGCTCAGGGTTAGTGTTCAAACTCCAAAAAAGTCAACCCCTATCATAACACCAGTTTAGATGTGGATCTCGTTTAGCAATAATCAGATAGTATAATTATAAGTAGTCGTTCTTTTGACTGTATCATCATGCAGTCGGAATGGTTGTTGGTTTGGGTATGATCGTCGTCGGCACCACACGCAGTAAAGCAGAAGAGATGAGACCAGTCAGGTGATGGTCCAGCGGAAAAAATCAAAGTAGCATAACTCTTGTTCCTTTCACCGTCGGTACGAATCATCAATTATCATTTATCCACCGTTGCGTTGCGGTGGATGTCTTACGTGAAACACTGAATCGAGATGATTAATTTTTATATCATTGCCACTTCATATCTCCAAGCTTTTAACAGCTTCATATCTATGTATATATATGAAGGAAGTTTCACTGACTTCAGGACATCTGGCTTATTTTTAAATTTGTACTCGGATTAAGATTTGGTGACAATAGAATAATTTGAGGAAAAAAACTGAATGAAAATCATTCTTTTTCGAAATTTACTCAGAGTGATTTTCGGACATTCAGTCATTCATCTTCTCCATATAATCTGAAAAGCAAAAAAAAACATTGAAGTTCAGGCTTCTCCGCCCCTAATTTTTTAGAATGGGTTCCCCGATGATAAATAGACATTTATCTTCTTTGTCTGACCTTATAAAGGACTTCATATCCAGTCTGGAATATTGAAGATAAATCCTAATCGGTGCTTATTCAATAGATTATATCATGATACATGTTTGACCATGCTGTCTCGAATAGTAACACCAAGAACCATCAGTGCAACGAACCTCGAACGAGTTCCTTCAAAAAGTCATTATTTTGGAGAACTTCAGCGTTAGCGTTTTGGAATAAACTTCAAGGAAGTTAATTCCCCCATGGTACAATGTGCAAAATCTAAATTCAAAATTCACAGTGCTTTTCATAGCAAAAAATATGCCTCGGTATTACGAATATTTCATACAAGCTACATTCTATCTTGTCCATCTTCAAATTATGTCCGATTAGCATAGAACGGCCCAAGAGTATTTTATTTAAAGGATGAACAGTTGAATTGGTCTATTGCGTATATAGCCGTTATTCAAAGAACAAACGAAAGTATAAGTGAAGGTAGTTCTTCCTCTTCCAAGTGAAAATGAGCAGTTGGTCCATCAGCAGGCACAGCATGCATCCGTTGTGTTGGGGAAAGGCCACAGGTCGAATGGTGGTACCGTAGGTAAATCACATCACGTCTCGTCGTCGTATCATGGTACTGGTACTGACCCGGACCAGAAACGCTAACGTCGCGTCAGATGAAAGTGCGATCTGATCCGATGCTCTGACAGTGGCGGCACGGATATCAACCATGGCTATGTATCGTTTTTTATGGGTTAGCATATCGTGTTCCGGAAGCGCTGCGAGAGGATAATGTCTAATCACGTTCACTTTGAAATGTTGTAGATTGTAACCATCGAGCAACGACTACCCGAATGGAGGAGGAGGGTAGAGGTGAGGAGCGCCGTCTCGTATGTGGGGTCTGTTGGAAAAGTGTCCAGCTGAAAGCAGTAAATAACAGTTCTGAATCCCTCCAGAATAGCGCTAGAGTAGCAAAGAAGTATGAAATGAATTTAGCAGTTGTAGATACAGTGGAGTGCACTAGGATGAAAAACCATAGCGTGGAGAGTGATCAGTTTCCGTAAGCTTTCAATAATTAATTAATTGAAATTGCGCTATAATAAAGCGGAAGTAATTCTTTTCTTGTTTCCGTATCTATCCTAATTTAGTATTTTTCGGCGCTTCTTTTATAATTTACCCACCTACCACACTAGCGCCATCATAATTTAATTACTTCAAACGGACAGTTTTGGATACGGTGCTCCTTAACCTCTACCCTCTATAGTTTAAACGGGCCAGTGTCTACGCCATTGGTTTAATTTTCCCACATTGCTCGGTGAGAGTCCGGAAATACATTGAAATGCCATTTGAGCCGACTATTTACTCATTAAGGTGATGCTCCCATAATTAGACGATCGGACTCTTTCAAACATCAAACGGCGATGAACTGAATCAAGTTATGATGAAAAGGTGTGGTTACAGATGTACTCTGAGTATATTGAATACGACAGAGTCGTAACAAACATGATTTTAAATTGTTTATCTTTTAGATTGGCACGAGTTCTAAAAAAATCTACCTACTGCAGATTTGCAGATTTCCATTGTCAAAAAGGTTTTTTTTAAATTACTGGGTATGTCAATGGTCAATACTAAGGTCTAATTTAAAAATAAAATGGTGCCCTTAAAAGCAGCCAAAAATGCCATTTTTTATATCTAACTGAAACTGCACTATTGCTTGGAGGTAGGAACAGAAATTTCCCAACCTGAACAAACCGTAAACATCTATTATTTGTGTACCAACATAACGCGCAAAAATCATTTTTGGATCCGATTCAAAAGTCGAAAAGGTGTTTGAGAGACAGAGAGGTGCAATCTAGTAATCTGCGCTGAACTCTGCCAAACCCGATTCAGTCACCAAAAATAAACCAATGTACACACGCACAGTGTTAAGTTTTGCGAATCATTTCGATAAATAAACAAAGAGGATGGCTGCGAGAAGAAGAACCGGAACGGTAGACGAGGAATTGTTTCTTGAAGTGGTGAGTACGATGGTTTGAAATAGCCTTTATCAAACTGTGGTTCGCGTACCACCAATAGTACCTGATATCTTCAAAGTTTGTTCGCCGGCATACATCACTTTGTTAACAAAGCTATCACGGAATAAACGGGGTTATTGTTCTTATTGATAACAAAATAACATTACCATGACCACTTTGCTTTAAAACATTTCTTGTTCACTATAATCCATTTTTCACTATTGTTTATTACGCTACAAATTTAATGGTTGACCCTATAAATAAATGTTTCACAGTTTTTTAAGTTCAATGGTACGCTTTTGATTCATTTCAGTCTTGAATAGTACTCAAAACAAAAAGTTTGACAGCCATGGGTTTTAGCGCTTGTTCTGCCTGCTTGATTGAGCCATGAGTTGGGTAGTGTAGATATTCTTCCGTTGCTACGATTTCACTGTGCTACTGTAGCTCAAAGTCAGACTAACGATGCTTTTAAATAAAGCGAAACGGCTCAAATATCAGAAGCGATTCCATTACGTTAGCGCTGTGTCAATCTGGCTTAGAGTTGCTTGGGATGCTTTTAGATAAAACGAAACGCCTCAAATATCTGAAGCGATTTTATTACGATAGTGCTGCGTCAATCTGGCTAAGTCAGACTAACGATGCTTTTAAATAAAGCGAAACGCCTCAAATATCGGAATCGCTTTCATTACGGTTGTGCCGCACTAATCTAGCTCAAAGTCAGATTGACGATGTTTTTGAATTAAGTGAAACGCGTAGTAATACAGATAAGATTATTTTTCGTTCCAGGATAAATGGTACTTAGGCAGCGATTTTGATAGAAATGAAGATTCTTTGCTTGTATATGGCGTGTTGAGAGCCGCTGTAGAGGAGAACGTAGAAAAACTTAAATCATTAGTGAGGAGAGGAAAAGCTATAAATATAAACGATAGTAATGGTAATACGCCTTTACATGTAGCTGTTATCAAAAACAAGTAAGGGAATGTCTTTATATTCAATCTGCTCATACTTCTGGATCTTACAGACATCCGCATATAGTTTAGTTTCTTTGTGTCCTAAGTATTCAAGCGATGCCAGTGATATTTTTAATTCTTATGACGATTCGAATACGCAGTTTCTTTGTCCATTGACCATTGAGATAAGAAATATAGGAATTCAGTAAAGCAGGTCATTGCTTTGCGGTTTTCGCCAGGTGTCTCCCGACATTTGGCGAAGCTCCAGTAACATACCTATTAACTTTGAACTTGTTACCTTGTTTATTCTGATATTAGGCTCGGCCTTCATTATATATAAAATAAACTGAGCGTCATTGTGGCAACTTGTGAATTACTCGTCATATTGGAAGCCTTTATTCAATGGCCTTAACCAAGGTGAACATTACCATAACAATTCAGAGAATCGAAACATGAAAAATAGTTAGTCAAGTAGATCAACTCAGCACTTACCAATACTAATGTACGCTCTTTTATTCAAGTCAGATTCTCAATATTATAAAATTGCTTTCTCCACAGAAAAATAGCCTAGAATTGAGAAACCACTCTTTTTAACACCTAAAAAGGAATACACTACGTTTTAGAGATGATAGGTAATTTTTAAAAGTTGAAGATTTTTAACGCGAGTCTTGAATCAGCTTGCCTTCAAATTGGAATCCTTTTACATTTTTATTTTGTATTTAAAATACCCTGATGCATAACATTTTCCAGTTTAGAAATACTGGAATTTTTGCTCGAACAGCCGCACTTAGAAATAAACGCTCGCAACTTTTCCGGCGAAACCGCTCTACTTCTAGCCGTGAAGTTGTCCAGGATAGAAGCTGCCTCAAAACTGGTTTGCGCAGGTGCCAACGTAAACGTACAAAACTACGAACACGTCACCCCTCTCCACCTCGCCGTCACTCATCCAGAATTGGCCCATCAACTAATTCTCAATGGAGCCCACATTGATGCGCGGTGAGTATTTCTTAAAAACAAAATAAAATCTGACCTATAAAACGTGTTACGTATTTTTATGGTCCATTCACTGGAAGAAAAGGACTGTGACGTGTCATGATATCGACTTTCAGATTAGCCGACCGACTGCCCAGGTGTGACTTTGTTATAATTCGCCGAACAGCCATTTACCAAAATAATATATCAACTCTCGTTTCGAAGAGACGCGCACGGTGGCGTTGCCCATTGGCGCACTTGGACTGGGATAGCATACACTCAATATAATATAGCCAAATTAATTTTCCTCTAATCGATGACTACCTTTAAGGAGCAGAATAGGCTACAAGTAAAAATATCTGGCAACACTGTTTGAACTGCGCGTATGCGGTAGGGGGGTGTGTGAGAGACAAGACGGAAGGGAGAGAGTGGTGGGGCGTATGGAGATATGGCATGGACCTTGCGCCAAAGCGATTCTGGCTCGATAGACGAAGTCGGCGATGCGTGCATTTTTGTTCAGCTTGCGCAATTATTTTTAGTGCATGTGTGCCTTTGTATTGTGCCGTTTAACGTTATAATACTGATAATATTAACATTTACTTTCGGTGCTTTTTTATTTTGGAGATTTGTTTGTAAGCTTTAAGCTGACTTCTTGGAATTTTAGTTGTTTTGCATAAAACTTAGAACTAGAAAAGAGAGTTTGAAGCTGTATAGAATGTTCATCAAAAATAATAATTTTCAAGGGTTTGTTCGAGGCAATCAAGGGCGTATTTAGACCTCAGTCTTGAAGGGCGGTTATGGGCATGAAGTTTGTTTTTGCTTTCACCATTTTTGTAATACCTTCGTCCAAGAGGTTGAGGCAACAAAAAAAGTGATATGCTAATTGTAATCATAATAAAGAAGGAGAAGCTAACAGCAAGTGAAACAGTTGAGTCTTTGAGCTCTGAGTCGCCACAATGGAGGCTTCGTGATGTTTTTTCAAGTGAGATCAAACAGATTTATACGATGTGCTTTAGCTCATTTGAAAGCGGTTGAGAATATGTTTGTTTGTTCTCTCTCTAATACGTACAAATGCGCGCTCACCTTACCGAATTTTAGTTCTGGTCGCGCTATATTTCGTAAATCAGAGTTGTTCAAAAATACGAATAAAACGGAAATGCAGCACAAAATAGACTAAAATAGAGATGCATCATGTATTGGACTGTCATTGTTATTTGCATCGCAATGTATAGGAATAGATACCGAAATTACGATACGTCTTTATGAAGATTACGTTACTCAAATTTAGATATGAACAATGCATTCTTTGGAAAAAACATTATTGATTAAATTTTATGTCGAAAAGCTAGGAGGGTTAATTACCCGGATTTTCCCCCTTCCCTTGTATACGCCTGTGAAAGCAATGTTACTACCTGGATTATGTCTCATCCTATAACAAACAGATAACCTGCATAAGACTAGACAAGGACTTTTTAAAAAAAACGTAAATGAAGTATATGGTAGAGGCAGGAGGAGAGATATGCCCGGCAAACAGACCATCTCTTTCTTTAAGGCCTAGCTAGCTTTTTCACAAGTTTCTAAACATATATTTGTATAGTAACTTACATGTCTTATATCAAACATTAAAGTTATTGTTTACACTGCAGAGACTACAGCGGAGACACACCTCTACACGATGCAGTGGCCGAAGAGTGCCTGGAGACTGTGTGCATGTTGCTCTACTACAATGCAGATGCGAACATGAACGGCGTAAACAACATGACCCCCTTCATGAAAGCTCTAGTATCGAGGAACGTGGACATCCAGCTAACCCTACTAGACTGCGTCGCCGATTTCAATGTGGAGACCTACGACAACGTCAGCACTCTGGCGATGGCGCTTGCTAACAGGTCGCCTTTTGTAGAGCAGATCATCCTAGGAGGAGCCGATGTCAACTACGCTTATGGGTAGGTGGAGGTCGAAAGATGATCATAGCTCAAAAAAAAGATGTCAAGTAGATTGTCACTTAGGAATACAGATTTGAACCAGGTTTTTGAGCAGTTGATGCGAAAAAATGCTGATTTATCTAAATTTGCAAGATAGCAGTACATACAGATTGACCCACTTAAAGCTTCATATAAGGCTGAATATCGCTTGAAATTATTCATCCCTATATGACAATGTAGGACAAACTAGTGCAAGAGTGGATGTGGTAACCGTGCAAGCCCCATAGATCGAGCATGTTGAGACATACAAACCGACAGACACCGCGAAGTCGTGCTTGACATGAACGTGCATGTCAAAACATGAAAATACGGCTAAGAAAAATAATATTTACCGAGCACCTACAACGTATGGATGGGAGAGAAAGAGAGAGAAGATATATGGATGAGTGTGACCTTGGGATTCGTCGCTCGTTTTCTTGCTGCGTCGCAATCGTCCAGTTCTAGTATCGTCGGACCGTAATTACTTTTTGGCGCTTCTTCGTTTCGTCGAGTATTTTTTGTTTTTTAACAATAACTCTGCCGCCATTGTACCGATTATCAAAACTACAAAGGTTTTTAATGACTACCGGACAGAGAATAGACAGACAGAAGAAAATAAGTGAAATGGTTTTAGTATGTCATGCAACAACAATAAAATACATCTTTTTTTCGGACATTTCCGTCGGTATGTCAACTCTGAAATTACTGATATGATCTTGATGAAATTCTTGAGTAAATTGTTACTAGGTCCAGAACGAAAAAGCTTTATATTTTATGAAAATCGATTCATTGCCGGCAAAGAAATGGACAAAAAACAAAACTAAAAAAGCACAAAGTTCGGTATCAGAGGAACTTGCCACGAGGCGGTAGGGTTGGGGTAACAATCAAATTTGTTATGTGTATAACAGCATATTTAAGTATTTGACGCTGACAGTTTTCCGTAATGCAGCATAATGTATCTTCGATGGTGAATGACGAGTCAAAATACCCGTCAGCATCAGTTGCACATCTCCACACTCCCCGCAGTGCCGCATCGACCAAGCATCTACTACCAACAAGGGGTCACCAATTAGTTTCATTTGGGGCCGTTTTGCACTTCCTACTTTACTGTCGCGTTCCATTTCTACGTTTCACACCCAAAGAAGGAAAAACCTGACGGGTTTAAAACCTCTACAGAAACAATTTTCCACCTTATGGAATATACATGCTGTCCAACTGACTTAAAGAGCTAGAGAAACCTTTCCACAGAAACCTTGTTGCATCCAACACCTGAAGAGAACAAAAAAACAATTTTATTTATTTTCTTTCAATAATTTTATTGCTTCAGTAAAATTATGAACACCTATTGTTATTTTTCATTCCAGGTACGACATGGTAGACGCGTTCTCCTTGTGCCTTCAATACCCTAACTGGAAGAACTTCGAGCTGATCTGGAACAGACTGAAGTACGACGCAGACGATATGTCCTTGGGCAGCGTACTGTGGAGGATATGCGGTACCTTGCACAAGGAGCACTTCAAGCAATACGTCGAAGTGATCATAGAGAGCCACAACATCGATCAAGTGGTGGAATCTATGAACACGGCAGCGGATTTCTATATGGTGATCGTTCGGTTCTGCGACTTCTTCCACCAACAGTCTCTACACCAACTCACCAGGTTGGCTTGTAGGCTTTTGGAGCGAGGTTACACCCCAACTAGTTTCGATATGAGCAAAATATTCCTGCATTACGGTTACTGTGAGTTGTACAAGATTATGCTGCACATGGACATGAAGTTCATAGGGACGAGGCCTCCAGATACTTCTAGGTTGATCTTCGATGTTAACACGAAGATGCAGGTGTTGTTAGATCAGTTAGTCTCTATAATTAATATTGAATATTTGCACAATTCCATCTACCAGCTTCTAGATTATTGTATATATCCAAAGTTGATGACTGCGTATCTCGATTTACAGAAAGACGACTATGTCACTTTTAAAATTCTTCATTTGCCTAAAGTCCCTTCGTTGTTGGAATTGGCTAGGAACAAAGCTAGGGAGTTTATCATAGAAAGATTCAAAGTTAAAAATTCCAGGCAATTTTATACAATAATTAATTGTTTAGAGATGTCCAATGTGTATAAGCAAATTTTGTCTTTTGAAAAGATATTGTACAAACCTCACTATGTGAAGATGTTGCTGAGGAATAGACTGAAGGTTTTATGTTAGGTTTCATTTAAAGATTAATGAACTTATGTGATCCAAATGTGATGTCTGTATTTTTATTACTGTTACTTGTATATAATGTAAAAATGAAGTGTAAGGATAATGCGTTTTTCTTCCCACAACTTTGAAAGTTTTGAAGCTCTCCATTGTTCAAACAGAAGAAGTTGTTTCTTTAGAAATTCATTTTTTACTGGGATACTTTTGGGATGAGTTGTACCTTTGGACAAGCAGTACATGGATATAATCATAGTCGTATTGTTTTCTGGATTGCTTTTAAGTACATTCCTACACATGGGAGCAACAGTCTGATCTGAGCTTTGTTTCAGTAACTTTTCCAGTCAATGATATTAAATTTTTTTAGAGTGGAAGAAAACCCCTAACTTAGGGATGGTATCCAAGCTGGGTCGGTAACATGATTGTACCAAGATATTTTAATGTTAACTTCCTGTGGTTTGAAGGAAAATTACTACAATACAAGTATTGCATGTCCCTCCATCTCAACAGCTGGCAAGGTTATTGTCAGAGTCTTCTATGTGTTAAGAGGGGACTCTACCTAGAATAAAAGGTGTTTTGCGATATTTCATTTGCAGCACTCATTTGTTATGATATTGGAACAAGCTTTTTTCAAATGATGGAGAAAGGTTGATTCTACATATGTTCGTGTGAATCCCTTTTTGCAGTTTTTTATACAAAATTTTAGATATTGCCACATGAATATTGACATTTTTTGACTCATTTCAGATGTCTTTTTCACCTTTTAGTAAAAGAAGTAACCAATTTATCAAGAAAAGGCTTCGCATGGGCATAGCCATCCTTCCTCTATGATTTGCATAAAAAATATTTGCAATATGTCCAAAATCAAAGGAAATAAATTGAACATTTTGTATCAAAAATTGAAACAAGGGTGTCGCACGATTAAAGATACAAACTTTCACTATCAGTCTGAAAAAAAATTGTTTCATTATCTTGAAGAATCAGGGCTGGGAATGAAATATTAGAAACCCATCTAAAACATGCCTTTTAATCTAGGTAGAACCCAATTGAACAATTATTTAAGGAAAAAATTACAAATTTAAGTCACTTATAAAAACTTTAATCAACTCTATATAAATAATATTCTTATGAAATACACCATATATAATTTTGATAGTTTTCAAAGTGAATGATTCATTAAATATATGGAGTGGATCCTTTGAAATTATCCAAACATGTAAATTTGATACAGTAAAATTAAACACTTATCTGTACCATGGTCCCAATCATGATATATGATCCTCTAAATTGAAAATAAATAAATTCCATCAACTAATCACTAAATCTTTCTTCATAAATATTTTTCCACTAACTATTTTATCACTATGAGGCAAAGGAGGTGGAGGTGGTGCATTACCATCTAAAACCTTACTACCAACAACCACCCTTTCCGATCCAACATCTTCCTTCCTCTCAGGCATATAGCTTCCATAAATCGAAACAGGCTTGCAACATGCATAACCCAACTTCGAATAAAACCTTTCTTGACCCTTTGTCGACAAATAAACAGTCCGCAATTGCAGCATGGTTCTACAATACTCCTCAGCCTCTCGCATGAGAATGCTTCCATACCCCTGACCTCTGAGGTCTCTTGCAATGACGACAGACTCTACGAAACAGGCATCTCTGATGGACGGGATTGGAGTCAGTTTCAAGTGTCCGATCACTTGTCCATCTTTGATGAGCACCAAGGAGGTAGGCAGGGTGTCGCAGGAGCTTTCCAGGCTGTGCAAGCGAGCTGTTTCGCTCCGTTTCCATTCGTCGTTGATCAGTTTGCAGCAGTCCAGTAGGTATTGTTTGTGCTTATGCAATGGATAGATTGATATGCCCATTTGTACATCTGGAAATGTTTGGATTTAAAACAAAAATTAAGTGTGTATAGTGTTCGGGAGTACCTGTCTCTATTCCTCGCTGGAGGATTATGCTCAAAAGCATCCAGAGATCTTAGGTTGGTTGGTGATCATTCTGAAAATAAGATCACCTTTGGTTATTTTTAATTAAAAATTCCATTTTCTTTTTGAACTTGTTTTGATTTGCACAAAACGATAAAATATAGAGATGGTATATAAACAGAAAACCTGCTTCTGCTCTTTTGAACCTAGTCCATCTTTCCGGAACGGTGCATCGTATACCAAAATCTAAAAACCCAAGATGTGAAGATGCACGGCGAACGTTGTCAAAATTTCGGATTCGCCAGGTGCACTTGCACCTGATAAACGGAACTGATCCCAAAAAGGAACAAGGAACTGATTTTACCATCTCTAAGAAAATCACATAACAGCACGATATACGTCACTAGCTGTCATTTTTATTCACAGAAAGTTTTGTTTTCTTCGCCAAACCACTAGAAAGTTGTAAATAACATTGATAGATGTCACCACAGTCATAATGTGGTTGTAGAAGCTTCTGGGAAATTTGGGGATGCTGCCACATAGCTAGACGAGATTGTTTAGGCCAACATATCAAAGTAAACTCTTTTTTCAAAATTCAAGCTTTCGCCAATGTTTATTAGCTTCATCAGGAACATGAACATGAGGTTATCGATCAGAAGACGCTGGATAGAAACCATAAGTATAGGTGATATCTTACTGATTAATTGTTAAAAGGAGATTAGCGCTCCAATAGTAGTCACAAACATATTAAAAAAGTTTAAAAACAGTTAAAAATTCAACTATTTATCGAAAGAAACTAACATTTTTAATCGAAACGAGTAAAACTAGCTCAACAATGTGTCGTTTTTTTATTTTCTATTTTGGTGGCTTGTTTAATGAGTAAATATGGAAAAAAACCTTAAAACGTTATACGTTAAGCAAATGCGCAGTCACTAAAAACAACAGGACAGTTCAGATTATTTATACTCCAGTAGGTAGCCATTAAAACTGTAAGTTCCACAGCGGCTGCATGGTCTCAAAATACAGCAGAAGAAAATAAATATGTATAACAGAGGATCAGGAGCTGGGTCATACCTTCATAAACAGGACAGATCACCAGAAAATCAGATCATAGATCCTAAAGATTCTGACTACTGCTTTGGAAAATAGTAAAAAATAGCCAGACATGTGAAACATTTTTTCTAGTTTGTTCAGAGTGCTATTAGGAGAAAAATGTTCTTATTCACACTCTTATGGCTTAACAGGATGAATGAATAATTTTTGTTCAAGCTCTCGCTAAATTTTGAGGTAGGAATGTTTAATTTCGAAGAAAATCATAAGGAATTAATATACAAAATATGATTCTAAATGAGTAAATGCTAACCTATTATTAATCGTCGCCAATTTTAAAATTCCTGAAAAAAAACGATGCACGTTTGGTATTTGTCATTTATACTATATACAATGTGTTGTCTTCACAAACGGATATCTGAACTTCTTGCATCATTCTCAGTCGTGGGTCTTAGTAGTATGCCCATTCTTTGAAGCCTGTCCTCATCCATTCCAATTCGTTCGCTCTCCAACACCAAAGCATATTTCTGCAACAATACAGGGCCTCAATAAATACGCTTCAAATTCAGTTTGTTAAAAGAGATAAACTTGAATCTACACGTACAGAAGACTCGGACAACATTCTTAACAGATAAATCACATGCTGGTCTGTCAGTCAGGAGATGGAGGGACGCCATACTTGAGAAGTGGATGCGCTTGACCTTACAAAGGACTGTTGTTTGAAACTTGTAGACAAGGTGGATTCATCAAAAGTTTGATTTCGGACTTCCATTGTCTATAAAATTTTGAGTATCACGTTCCTTTCATACCTATTTATACCCCGTCCGGTGACGTATCGTTGTGCGCGGTCTGTTCTGATTGGTTCCCGATGCGCGGTATTCCGGTCTGCTGACGTGGCTGTTTGTCGGTCATTGTTTGTTGTCTGGTCCAGTCGTAGTCTATTGATCTTCTTTATGAGTGGCTGCCAGATTGGTTCAATGTCTACGCTAGGTTTGCTGTACACTTTGCTGTTGTTGGTGATGAATGCCGCCTCCTTGAATTTCCTTCGATACCAATGCGGTTCTATGGCAATGACCTTAGCTTCGTCCCAAGCTATTCTATGGTGCTCCCTACATACGTGGTCAGCTATTCCAGATTTTCCTGTCTCTGCTTGCTGGGTGTTGAGACGATGTTCTTTGATTCCTACTTCCAGTGGCCTTTTTGTTTCTCCGACATAGATTTTAGCAAACTGACATGGTATCTGGTAGATGCAGTCCTTTGTCTCTTGAGATTCATTCCTGGGCTTAGTTTTTGTTAGGATACTTCTGAGGGTGGCAGTCCTAGAGAATCTCGTTTGGATCTTGTATCGCTGACCTATTCTTTTGATTCCATCTTATATTCCTTTGACGTAAGGCAGAATGAGTAAGTGCCGAGGTTCTTCGTGTTTAATTCTTCTACTGTTGGTATTTTCCTGTATTGTTACTTCCACTAGCTTCTTTGGGTATCCGTTGTTTAATAGATCTTGTTTAATGATATTGAGCTCTCTTTGTAGTCCCTCTTGTGTGTTACAAATATTCCTAGCTCGGTCGACTAAAGTCCGGATGACGCCTTTCTTCGTGGCTGTTGGGTGGTTTGAAGTGTAATGTAAGTATTGACCTGTGTGAGTTGGTTTTCTGTGGTACTGTTGCTTCTATTTTGGTATTTCTTCTCGTTACTAAGACATCTAAAAATGGAAGGCAGTTGTTGCTCTCTTCTTCTTTCGTGAATTTTATCGAAGGTCGCATGTTGTTCAGATGACTGAAGAATGTTTTTAATTGGCTCTCTCCATGGTTCCAGATGATGAATGTGTCATCTACGTAGCGAAGCCGTAACTTCGGTTTAATATTTGAACTTTCGATGGCAGTTGACTCAAACCACTCCATGTACAAGTTGGCTACAACCGGAGACAACGGTGCTCCCATAGGCAGGCCTTCTTCTTGTTTGTAGAAGTCTTCCTTCTCTTGGAAATAGTTGTTCTTCAGACAGAATGTGAGCAACTCCATTATTCCATCCAGTGGAAGATCTGTCCTTTTTCTTCAGTTGTTCGTCTTTCTGTAACTTCTTCTGAATTACCTGCAATGCTTCTTCAACTGGAACGTTAGTATACAGGCTCTCGATGTCGAAACTTAGCAGACGATCTTCAGCGTTTAGTTGTGTTTCTTGGAGTATTTCTACAAAGTGTTGGGAGGCCTTCACATAAGATGGTGTTCTTCCTTCCAATGGTTGTATGATGTGCAGAAGATGCTTGGCAAGATTGTACGTCGGAGAGCCTCTCGAGCTGGTTATCGGTCGTAGTGGCATGTTGTCCTTGTGTATTTTCGGTAGACCGTAGAGGAGTGGTGGTTTGCTGTAGTGTGGTGTTAGACTTGTCCTTTCGCGATCTGTCAGGTATTCCTTGTACTTCTTCAATGTATGATATAGTTGTCTTTCTATTTTACTTGTTGGATCACTTGGTAGGCGTTTGTATTTTCCTTTTATCATGACTTCCTCCAGCTTCTGGTTATATGTGGTTGTGTCCATGATAACTGTGGCGTTTCCCTTATCTGCAGGTAGAATTTTGATTGATGTTTCTTGTTTCAGTGCCTTTAGAGCCCGTTCTTCTTGCCTTGATGTAGTGCTAACCGTTCATTAGAACAGACCGCGCACAACGACACGTCACCGGACGGGATATGAATAGGAATGAAAGGAACGTGTTCGCCAGTTCACCTGAAGACGATTGAAGATAGCACATCAATCGAAAAGTCGTGATACTCAAAATTTTATAGACAATGGAAGTTCGAAATCAAACTTTTGATGAGTCTTACAAAGGACCTTCAGTCTCCAACTTTGAAGGAGGGTGGCCGATATATCTCTATTCCAACGAGCGCATCCACAACCGGTAGAGCTTCCAACTTCTCGAACGAGCCTCTTCCAAGAGTTGTTATTTTGAGAACTTCGGCGCTGTGGAATGGGCGATTTATTCTCTGACGTTTACAGTTTACAGCGCTTTAAGGTCAATGTGAAAAGACATTTGGCCAAAGTCACCACGTTAGGTTCCAAGGGCTGGAAGCGAATGCTGATACCTCGCATATCTCATACCTGAATATAAATAGAACGTCTGTTACTGGTTTGTTTAAGGAAAATGTTCGTTCATTGTCTAGACCCGTCGGTATAGTTCGGCAATCCATAGTGGACAGCAAATACGTTGTAGACCAGGTAAGGTTGCCATAACTAGTATTTCGATCAAAGTATCCAAAATTCATGCATACTGTACCTTAAACATTGTATCATCCATAATGAGGAATTTGGACTGAAATTTCATATAGTAAGGATAATAGATCGAAGAATGACAGCATAAAGAGGCCATATCATGAGAAGTAGCAGATATCAACTACTATAAATCACTATAAAAGAATTGACTTAATGAAAGCTACTATATTGGCAGAAAGAAAAAATCCTGACTACGAGACATCACAGAATGGACACATACTCGTATGGACGTATGGGAACAATTTCATGTTGCTCAAGATAGAGAAGAGACCAGAGAGGTGGTCGCTAACCTCCAATAGAAGAAGAATAAGATTCTCTCTTTCCAAGTATGGAGAATATATTGTTGACTTACCTTTTTTCTTTCCTTCTAATCCTGATCTTCCTACTGCTCACGGAACTAGAAGGCAATGGGGATATACTCCCGTACCTCCTTTTGTTAAACATAGGATCCGATGGTTGATACCTTCCAGGATGTTTGTTCACGTCCAGCAGCTTCAGTACATCAGAGTACATCGTCTCCAAGTCTCCCAGGTGTTTTCTAATTGTTCTTGCATCAGGGTACTGATGTCGGCGTCCGAATAGGATTGGCCATCTAGCATCTATTCTAGATCCATTGATCGAGTTGCGGTGGATGTGATGTCTGTCGTGTCTAGGGCAAAAAATGGAATGATGCGCGTTTAATTATTTCGTTTCTTATTTGAATTATTTATCAAAAAGTGTCGGTTGTGTCTAAACAAAGGGTAAATGCGTAAACTTTAGTTGAGGTTTTGGGAAGTAATCTCAACAAAAACTTATCCAGGCAGGATTATGTTAGCCGTCTTGCTGGATCGACATCTCGGAAACTGAGAATTTCTTCCCCTCTAGAAAACTACTCTACAAGGCTCCAATCAGATCAGTTCTGCAATACTCCTCGCGCGTTTAAGAATGCACCCCTGAAGCTTCTGGACCCGATCCTGAAGTGAGTAATACGTCTAGTGGATGCGACTAACATCAGAAACGACTTTCACAAGGGGTGGCTGATCTGTCCCTATTCTTTAAACTCTACCATGGTGAATGTTCGTACAAGCGGTTTCGCATAATAACACCAAAGTCATCAGAACAGTAAATACCAGAGGGGCTCAATAAGCCCATCTTCGCCAGGTCAAACTTCCAATACCTCGAATGAGCCTTTTCCGAAAGTCATTCTTTTGGAGAATCTCAGCGTTGTGGAATGACTGCCCAGGAATTTGTTATGAGCGTTTCAAGGGGGATGTAAATATACATTGTTATCCTCTCACAGTGTTTCTTGAGCGCGACAGACTTTTTGTTTTTGCGTTAAGTTATAAAGTGCAATATATAGTTCCAACAGGGAATCATAAATCAGGTTACCAAACAAGAATTGGTCAGGCAAAAAATAAGAAATGAAAGTTAGAATCTCCGCAAAAATGGCGAAAACTTAGTTGACTCCTAGTCTATGAAGCATAACAAATAGCAATGTTCAAAGAAGAGGTAATTGCCAAAAGGAACTACTGAGGCAAGAAACTGTCAGCTAATTGCAATCTGTTCTGCCAGCCAGCCTGTATAAAAAGCAAATTTTAAGTACCTAGTACAATGCGATAAAGGTGGGGAAGGATAGGGAGACATGTGATACTATATCCTTTGAGCACAAACATTACACAGTTTTGTCACTCGCCAAATCACCTGTTGAAAAACCTTCAATCTTCTCCCGAAGATACTTAGTCAAATTTAAAAAAAAGTGGATTGGCAACTAGTAAAACTGTGTATTGTTTGAAGTTATGGAGAGTTTGCTGATACGGCTTGGAAACTGATTAATGTCCACAAAATTGGAAAAAATATCTCCAGCCATATTATTCCACATTCTAGATTCCAGGAACAAAGAACCGAATATCATGAAATCAAGGCTAGTAGAACACATTCCAATGATATATCATTAGGAAAGCATCAGGTCATCACCAACCGCTTGTCAACAAGAAAGCAGCTTTTGGTGATATGTTCAGCTGGTGTCATGGATAAATCTCCTTTCACATCACCTAAGTTTGCTGAAGGAAAAAAGTCTACATCAGCTATTGAAGATATTGGGAGGGTCTATCACACTTACATTGTTTTTCATGCAGTAGGGTGTGTGGATCTAATTTCTTTTGCATTCAACGTTTCTGGTTAGCATGCCATTCCATCTTGAACTGATGATTACGTCTCTGGAGTAATTTTCCGCCTTGAAGCCATTATAGTCAGGTTTACTCCCATATGGCTTTCTGAAAGTGAGTAGGTATAGTATGATTATCTAATAGATGAAAAAAGTAAAATAACAATAACTGAATGGCAAAAATAGAAACATTTGGCACTTTCATGCTGACCAATATGATGGTATGCACGTCAACCATTTACAAACAGCAAAAATGGTGGAAAAGCTTATAATTTTTAGGAAAGGATTTTGAGTTCATTAAAAATATAGCATGATGATAAGGCAAGTCTGATTGTGTACACATAATATAGAACTACAAGAAGTCAAAGGTCTCATGTGTATTGCAGTTGTTCGAAAGCATATGAGCATGTAGTATTTTTAGAAAAACAGCATGATTCCATTAAATTATAAGAAACTGGTAGAATGTAGTTAATTCAAAGGGCAGATACAAGAAATGTACTAGCAGCTCTGATAATATCAGCAAGTGATAAGCTGAACCTCTTGAAAAGTGTTGTGGAATGGCTTGATGCATGGCATCAATCTCTCACTACCAAACTTACATAAGATACATATAATGTATTAAAAAGAAGTATATTGATTTTGATAAAAATTTCAAAATACACTTTGGAAACATATATTTTGCATAAAAAGTATCAATTTGAGAATTCATAAAAAAGATTCACTCAATACAGAAACCTTCCTCAATGCAGTTACAATGTATCTGTCAAAACAGATATATGAATTACAAAAAATAAATATTTGAAATCTTATGAAGATTAGTAATTTGAATGAGATGATGTCTACTTGTTTCAATGAACCAGAAAATGATACAATAGAATTCAGTTATATCTTAAGATCAAATTATTTAGAAACATACTTAATGAATATGTACAAACTTATATTTGAGGATATCCAGCTCAATGTATGCAAATCAGTAAAAATATAATTTGTCAAATGTGTAAACAAATTGTTATGAAGAATAGTTGAACTGTGGAGAATAACTATTTTGATTATATGCAAAGAGGATTATTATGTTAGCAACTGATGGAATCAGATTTATTCATTATCGTTAGTATTGTCATCTGTGAATAATCATCCAAGGAGCCCGACACTCTTTCATAGTAGATACAGAAAACCAATCTACGAATATGTGCTGGTCTTTTCAGCACTGGCAAGTTTAGAAAATAAAAGATTCTCATAGACTCAATGTACTGTAAATGTGGCCATCAATAGTTGATCCTATATTTTCTTTAATTGTTTTGTATAACTTTTGTGAAAAAACAAGTATATCCATTGTATTTGCCAAGACAGCAATTTACATTATATAATTTGAAACAGCACACAAAAATCCACAGTCCAAATTCCCCAAAATATAATCAATCATTTCGGAACAGAAAAAATAGCTCATCAGTTAAGTCTTTTACGTACAATGCTTGTTATATCCAACTCGGTCAACATACAATCCAGGATTATTATACAGTTTGTGAAACTACTGAAACAATTTTGTAGACAGTTTGTATATACTTCTTGATGTAATATTCGATATAATTTTTTAGAACAGAATTTCTTGTAGGTAATGTATCCATGTTACAATATTTGATACTGTAACTTGTGACATGTGAATCAAAAAGCTGAATCTTAATTTTAAAATAAATAAATAACATACCTTTCTCATCTTTAAACATTCCATTTATATTTTACATCAATCACCTAGAACAAGGACAGAACTATGTTTTCTTTCGCTAAATATATATATATATAGCAGTACCAGTTCGTCATTTCCTTTCACAAAATCAAAAGAAAACCATTCTGAAAGATGCATGAGGCTTCCTGTAACTTACTACAAATCTAATCAGAAATGATAGTTTTCAGATTTTTCAGCATCAAGTGAGGCATATGACGGATCTGTTTGCCAGGGGTTCATCAATTGTTGCACATTTAGAAAAATCCCCAGGATGTATTCCTTTGACGACTCGACGGTGTGCAGATTTCCTAAGGGCTGAGGTTTAAATTGCGTACCATTAATAAAAAACAGATTCACAAATTCTAGATTGTAACCTGCAGCCTGAAAACCTAACTATTAGATAATTACCTATTTCAAATTCAAACTCAAAGTGCAGTATGTGTTGCATAAGCTAACTTCAGTTATATATGTGGCGCCACCTTTTATAGTAGCTTCATAGATAGATATCGTTTGGTTAAGGTGGCCTTTATCTCGCGATTATTACACTATGCTATATAACTAGTTACCTTCACACGTCCCATAAAATTCATGAACTATTTCGACGAGACCATTGGAAAGCATAGTTACCTGGTATTAGGATACCGTGATCAATAAGGCAATTCACCTAGGAAGAAGCCTTTTGATTGGACTACCTTTGAGCTGAAGTAGGATAGGAAGGTGTAAGGTAAGTATTGGGCCCGGGCGGGGATACCGGTGCCGGGCGGGGATGCCGGTGCGGGGCCTGGGCGGGGATGTCGGTGCCGGGCTCGGGCGGGGATGCCGGTGCCGGGCCTGGGCGGGGGTGCCGGTGCCCGGGCGGGGGTGCCGGTGCCCGGGCGGGGGTGCCGGTGCCCGGGCGGGGGTGCCGGTGCCCGGGCGGGGGTGCCCGGGCGGGGGTGCCCGGGCGGGGGTGCCCGGGCGGGGGTGCCCGGGCGGGGGTGCCCGGGCGGGGGTGCCCGGGCGGGGGTGCCCGGGCGGGGGTGCCCGGGCGGGGGTGCCCGGGCGGGGGTGCCCGGGCGGGGGTGCCCGGGCGGGGGTGCCCGGGCGGGGGTGCCCGGGCGGGGGTGCCGGTGCCCGGGCGGGGGTGCCGGTGCCCGGGCGGGGGTGCCGGTGCCCGGGCGGGGGTGCCGGTGCCCGGGCGGGGGTGCCGGTGCCCGGGCGGGGGTGCCGGTGCCCGGGCGGGGGTGCCGGTGCCCGGGCGGGGGTGCCGGTGCCCGGGCGGGGGTGCCGGTGCCCGGGCGGGGGTGCCGGTGCCGGTGCCCGGGCGGGGGTGCCGGTGCCGGTGCCCGGGCGGGGGTGCCGGTGCCCGTGCCCGGGCGGGGGTGCCGGTGCCCGGGCGGGGGTGCCGGTGCCCGGGCGGGGGTGCCGGTGCCCGGGCGGGGGTGCCGGTGCCCGGGCGGGGGTGCCGGTGCCCGGGCGGGGGTGCCGGTGCCCGGGCGGGGGTGCCGGTGCGAGCCCGGGCGGGGGTGCCGGTGCGAGCCCGGGCGGGGGTGCCGGTGCCCGGGCGGGGGTGCCGGTGCCCGGGCGGGGGTGCCGGTGCGAGCCCGGGCGGTGTCTGTAAATATGTGTTGCTTTAATTAAATACCAGTATAATTAGAGAGGAGATGCAATTAAGTTAAAGAAATTATATCATTTTATGCATGTGAGAACAGATTTCACGGCAATTGGTTGTAACATGATCATTCAATAATATAGATTGTAGATGCTCTTATTTGGCGAAAGTCTTCTATCTTTTATTTGACTGTATAGTTTTTAAAATTGTAATACCTGATTCATAGCTGGTTTTCACCGTCTTCGTTGACCATTCATATTGTTTAGCCGAAATTTTAACAAAATCCTTTTTTCTGGGAATCGAAAAACTATACATAGTTATTACCAAAGGCTATTTATTATATTAGGGAACATGCATTCCACATAACATTTGAGTACTGTTTGTCAGTTTGTAGTACATTTATGTTATATGTTTTCTACCAAAGTAACATTGTTGTTCTCAATTATATGGATAGATGGACATTTATCAGTTTATCACATTAGTAATATTACTGAATTCTCATTTATTCAATTTCTTCAAATGAAAAAACTTAGCTTAGGTTCAATTGAATGGTTGTTATAATCTGGTGACATTTATTTTATATCTTTTTGGTTCAGCCAATCATTTCTGATATTTTTGTAAAAGTGGACAAAATCAAAGTGAATAAAAATGTGAACATCAACGTATTTTGATTAAAGCTTGGTATAATTGTTGCTTGAACATATTTTAATTAAATCTGCTAGTATCAGTTATGATACATACAACTTTAAAACAACTGGAAACATAATGTTGACACTGCTAACTGAGCAAGTGCATTATTTCCTTAAGTATAGAACTGTGATACAATGAACTGGCGCCAGAACGATCACATTCTCAAAATTGCCAAATGCTGAAAAAATTTTGAAAGCAACAACTGTTTTAGCTAATTGATTGATGTCTTACACATCCAGTAATATTGTTTACATATATTTTATATATCAGAAAACTGACAATTTGTTCTCATTCATTGAGTAATGAGTCAATATGCGAGTAATAACCATTTACTAAACAATTATCTGGGGATACATGGAATGATGGCTTGAAGGTTTCTTTGTATAGTAATATTTAAAAACTTTTGTAAATAAGGATGTGATGAAAAAGACTGATCACCCATTGTCAATGAGCAGAAAATAGTTTCTAAAGCATAAGTAACTTACTTTGAAGCCAATAGCTGTAACTGATATTTCATTAAGTTTAATATTGTTTATTATCATATGCATTTTGAATATTCTTATGATATGGGCTTTTAAAATCAAAAAAATCAATATTGTGGTCTGGTTGCAAGCTTGGCATATGTAGATAACAGATTTTTTAGCTGTGACCAACTACTTCACTTGCAATAAAATGATAAAATTCACTTCAGTTCTTGGGATAGAATTGGATTGTAAGAACAACTTTGAGGCAACTATCATAATTGTCTTGGCTATCTTTCTGAAACTTTCATGTTGCACTAATTTAAAACAATATTTTCACTAAGATCCTGCACTAGTTCACTGGAACTTGATATCAATCTTTCTAGAGGAATTGTTTGATACCAATGTTCTTTTTGTAGTTCCATTGTGTGAGACCTTCCTTAATCAGAGTTCCTTCCTTCCTTAGGGGTTTTGGCTGGGAAAGGCAAGTTGACTGATTTTCAAAAAGACTCCGTAGGACTCCATTTTTCGAGGCAAGAGTAAGCTTTTTTTTAATGACTGTCCATTTTGGTCAACATATGTCTCACAAAGTAGGTATAACATCACAATGAAAATGTTTTACACAAACCATTAAACTTGATGTTACACTTTATAGTTTATACAATGGGTTAATAGTAAAAATTTCATGCTTTGGCTTTGTGACTTCTCATTCTTCAAAGGACTCTCGCATAGTATGATTTACATCTGGGAACTCTACAATGTCTCTGAATTTATAATACAAATTTTACAAGCATTAAAATTTTAACCTATAAAATTACCAACATTATACCTAGCTTGCTCAAATAAATCCCACTATTAGAGCATTCCACTTTAAGCTTTTAACTTCCAAAACTTACAAGATCTTATTACAAATGTGATTGCAACTCTATTACTGTTGAAGTCCATATGTTGTTTTGGTTTATTCTATCAGTGAAATTGAGTGATAACTGTGAATTGCTAGCAATATGCTTTACTTAAGTGATATTATTATAATTTTATTTTCACATACATAACAAATTTGTAAATAAAACCTCCACATAGAGCATAAAGTTACCTAGACATAATAAATGCATAACATGTCCACAAATCACATTTCACACATCAACTTTTAATTTCCCATTATAGACATAAGCATTTTCTCCAGCTTGATAGAATCTGCAGCAAAGTTCCTGATTCCAGCAGACAGTTTGTCTGTAGCCATTGGGTCTTCATTAAGCATCCATCTAAATTTCGCCTCAGATAGTTCTAGTTTCTCCATTTGCATCTTTTTTGCACACTCCGGAGATAATTTCCTCTGAACAGGTTCAGAGCTGGCTTCCAGCTCTCCCAACAGCTTTGGGCTGATGGTTAGCAAGTCACATCCTGCCAATTCCTTGACCTCCCCTGGAGAATTACATATTAGTGATCATTTCACAACATAATCAATTTTCTGAAAAAAGCTGGCCAATTTACTTGACATGCCATTCCTGACACTTAATGCTTGTAGTATTTCAGCTCACCCAGCAGGTTGTTGTTTTTTTTTGTAATTTTTACACAAGACTCAATACCTAACTTGAATAACGTAAAGAAAATTCGAAAGTTCGATTTCAGGTAATGCAAACTTCATATATTTCAATTTGTCTGTTTGGAAAAGACACTTGAACAAGTTCAAACTTACCTATATTCCTGAAAGAAGCACCCATAACAACAGTTTTGTATTCGAATTTCTTATAGTAATTGTATATCTTAGTGACTGAAATGACGCCAGGATCTTCAGGACCTGAGTATGTTTTTTTGTCGGTATTGGCAACGTACCAGTCCAAAATTCGTCCGACAAAAGGCGAAATTAGTGTGACACCAGCTTCCGCGCAAGCAACTGCTTGGGCAAAGTTGAACAACAAAGTTAGATTGCAATGAACGCCATGTTCCTTTTCCAAAATTCTGCAAATAACATTTATATTTAATTAAAATCAGAGGTGTAATAAGATTTTTCGATTTTCCACCCTTCAAGATAGTTTTTCCATATATTTGCAACAAATTTGGAATTATGACAATAAACTGATAGTAGTATGTATAAGCCGAAATATATCAACAGTAGTTTTTTCTGAAGATTAAAGACATAAGTTAACCTGCTGATTACGGTAAAACGATTTTAATGAAGCATTTTCCTTGTTATTCCATAATAATTAGTGCAACAATTTATAGTTCAGCACAAATACGAATTTCATATGAAAGGACATTCAAGTAAACTTATTGCGAAGTGCAAAGTCGTTTTATGTAAAGAGAAAGTAGACCACTTTTGGGTGTCACTATGAAATGTAGCAGTGCTGCCCCTGCCTGTACAGGACCGGCCGGTGATACGAAATTCTGACTGTTATAGAGGATAAGTATCTGGATTACTTCTCTTTCTACAAACTTCCTTTTCTGAAACCAACCTGTGAACCACACAATCTCTGAAATTGTGTAATATTCTTTACAAAAACAGCAACTGTCAAAGCAAGATTGAGGCTATGTTGGCATAATGCTAAGGGTATATGAGTGAGTGAGAGCAAGTAATATATAAAGAGAAAGGGAAGGCATTGTTAAACATTTGGAGCAAAGCAAAACAAACCATGTTGGAGCCCTGAAAACACTGGTATATAACAGTATGAAAAACATTTTGACAGAATCTTTCATTCTCAGGTGCCCTCCTTCAGATCCCTATCCTCTTTATGGGGCCTAACTCCTGATTGGACCAATCCTAAATATCTTCCACTGATCATAGCTTCATTTGCCTGACTTCTTCACCTCTGGATAAATTAACATGGTCAAAGGATGCCAATTATTCCAAATATATCAATAAATGAATCCAAGTGGCTTTATTCCCTGAGTTTTCAACATCACCACCACACGAAATAACTTACCTGGCAGCCTGAATTCCTTCCCATGTTGACGCTAGCTTAATTAGAATTCTTTCTTTACAGATGCCATGTTCTTCATATAACTTGATTATTTTCAATGCTTTTGCTATGCTAGCATCTTTGTCAAATGATAATCTGAAAATGAGAAATAAATTGTTAAAATTGCAAATGAAAAGTTGTAAAAATGCAATAAATATAATTTTTTAAATTGTAAAATATATCTTAAAGGATGACACAACTTTAGGCTTAATTTAATCTGCATCAGTTAATCCAATGTAATTCTTTTGTGTAAATCATAAATTTGATATAATACTCAAAAAGCTGCTAATAATAGGTTTAGATGAATTATTAAACTAACAGAATCCCAACCTAGTCTTGCACAGAGTAATATGTCTAACATATGGGTAACTGTAGTAACAAAAATAATAATAATTGAGTGTTACTCTTTAAGTTTTTTAGTTTGTAAGCTTATAGTTTGTAACTTTATATTTCATTTTCAAGTATAATCAGGTTTACATAATACAGATTTTATGTAAACCTTTTGCAGATTTTATGTAATGAAACCCCATGCATAAAATGTACCTTGTACACTTGGTTCAATAAATTATTATTATAAGGATCTTCAGCTGTACCTAAAATAATATATTATGATGTTTGTTCTGAACAAAATGAAAAATTGTCCACGAAAATGCCTTTTTGTTTTTGTTTTACTTTGGCCATAATTTACTTTTTGCCAGAGGGGCACTATCCAATATAATGCCAATCAAATTGAAAAAAGGTATGTTGGTGAAAAATATGGATCATTTTGCCTAAAAAACATGTCATAAATGCACTGAACTAATATAATCACACAGGTGAATGCTTGTATGCAATTATGATTGTAGAAGGTTTAACATTCAATCTGAAATCATTATAGATATGACAAGATAAATACCTAGCATCTACCTCTGTTGATACTCTTCCAGGAACAATTTTCAAAATTTCAACTCCAAGTAGTACACACAACATATCCATGGCATTTTCAACTTTTTCTTCTGGGGAGCAGCCATTTTTACATCCATACTGAATAGCTTTTTCAATATGAGATTTGTAATGAGGCAATTTGGCAGCTTGCAGCATCAATGAAGGATTTGTTGTTGCATCTGTTGGTTTATACTTCTTCATAGCTAGAATGTTCAACCACAAGTGTATTGCATACAATGATTTCAAGAATAATTAAACATATGAAGGTTGATTATTATTTGTGCTCTCTGCATTTTGCAGAATTTGGAAAATTTTTACATGCTACTACTTGCTGACAGCACAAATATCAATTTTACAGAACCTTTTGAATGACCTAACATTTTTTCTTAAAAATCCATGACCACTTTTTGCTTTCTTGACCTTCCATCATAACCCCCTATTTAATATCATTGTTTCCATTTCCCCAATATTTCTATTGCCTCCATATACACAAATGACCAAAATATGCTGATAAGTGATTAGTATTTGACATAAATATGTTTATTTTGGAATCAAGGTCAAAAAGGTTAGTGAGGAGAATTATCGAAATAAAAGACTAAATTGCAAAAATTTATTGAGATATTACCACACTATTGAAAGAACATTTTCAACTGTTTAATGTTAAAAAATAATGGTTAAATTCTGTAATCATCTTAGATAACATTCTTGCAGGTGAAAGATATCACTATGAGCGAGGGTCATCAACAATTTCTATGACTTTTGTGGGGTGATACTGATAACCATATTAACTCTAATGAATCAGAAGTGTGCAAAAATCCAGAGATATAAGGGCTTCAGTTATTTTTATACTTGTAACCATGGGAGTCATTCAAACAAGTGGTTGCACTAACCTAATTCAAATAATGATAACTATTCATAATCAACTTACCTTCAAAGTCACCTGTGTCAGCAACGACAATGGTAACTGCCTTAAGTTGGTCCAAGGCGCTCATTCTGCTTTTCTTGCACTGCGGTTCTGACATGCTGTAATCTCCTTTATATTAATGTATATGAACGATAAATAAAAGCACAAATGTAAACAAGAGCATAAACGATATCGAATTATCGATACGATTTGAATATTCCGACAAGTTAAAAAAAAAGCTATATATTATCCGTTTAGGACGACGTGATACTCTTGAAGCAGGTAAGATATCTAATGAAAGTATTGCAATGATAAGCGTGATTTATGTAATGAACTGATATAGTTATTAAAAGCATAGAATTAAAAGGTTAAAAGCACTGACGATCAGTGTTCTATCGTCGTTGGTTAAAAATAAAAACATAACCTCAAAGTGACATAGGATGTGTGTATCCAGCCTCAAATAAATTCATGGAGAGCAAATATTTGTATTTTAGCATGTTACGAATCGTCATTCTCAGAACGTCTTTCCATGTATAGTAATAGTTGTCAATTAGAATTGCTGGAAGCTCTTCCTGGGCAGTGCGAATACGTTACTTTTGAGACACTCCGTAATCCGTATTAAGTTACCTAGAATATGGCAGTTGATCAGTAACCTTCCAACATCGAGTCTTCAAATTTTGAAATGTAGAGAGGGGAAATTGGTAATTCAGAACATTCGATAATATTCAAATTTCAAACAGAATCTTCTCTAAACTATGCCTCAAAATATTTTAATTTGTTTAAGAAGTGATATTTATACTAATATTTTAACATCTTTCAGTGGACACTGTAAGAAATATATATTGAAAGTTACATTGGACTAGCCATAAATATATAATTTGTGTTGTACCTACCTGTCGTCCTCCTTACATGAGCAACTTGCCAGAATACTATTTGAATGGAAATAACATTTCGCAATAGATTTCAACTGGAAGGAAGGTACCCTTACCTTCTGGAAGATACAAGCCATGTCATTGATGTTGGTGGTCGAACAGTTCACGCATGAATTTATCAGTTTGAACAATCTACATTGAAATCATTGTTCACATTGCAACGATTCCCGGGAATTATGATCTTTGACAATGTTTTGACGTATTAACCTAGATCTCCAATTCTGGAGTAGATCATGAGGGTGGACTTTGTGGTTGACTTAGACTGGTAATTCCTAAAGACTAACTATGAATGCTATTTTGATATACTAGTTGTTAGCAAGCAATTTGATAAACAGCAAATTAAACCATATGTTTGTGTAATGCATCAGATTTGTTAAACTATCCAAATATCAGTTGTCAGCTTTTTTTGTGAATGAGCCGAGACAACGGAACATCGTTAATAGAGGGCGACACTTGAGATGAGTTGATATCCGAATATTGTTGAATTCTCTGCTTCAAAATCAATTTTAATGCCTTTAAAGTGTTAATTCTTCCGAATAAAATATAAGTATCGATTGTCAAAATGAAAAATGGAGTTACGTAGATTGAACCAGGGCGCTTCAAAAGCTGTAATTTGTTTCTTAAAAAAATTCCCTGAATAATGGAATAAAATTTTCCCTTGAATAGATGCTCGGTTTTTGCATTTCCTTGCGAACCTATGAAATTCCTTCAAATTAATATGTTGATATATTTACTGAATTTAAATGGCATAAACGAGAACGGGTCATCAAAAATATTTGCACAGTGCATACTTATAAATATAAATTTATTGAATGTGATAACAAACAAAAACCAAACAAGTTTTTAACATTTAGAATTTTGTTGAGGTCACAGAAATGCGAAAATCTTTTGTATATATATTCGTGAAACTTTAAAGTACTTAAGTTAATCCTAAGCTATTTGTCAGCCATTATCAGTTAGGGGTCGTCCATTAAACGCGTGAGATCTTTGGTCCCCTTCTTATACCACTGTGCCTCCCTCCTGATAATACGTGGTTAAATTTTAAGCTACACCAACCTCTATCGTTAAATCACGTGTATTTAAAAAATAAAGCATGTATATGTAATAAAATATGTGATGTATACATAATATTATGTATACAACAATATTTTCATAGCAAATTAATTAACATAGTTTTTTTCTATAAACAAATATATGAAACGCGCCTTATCGTGCCTTATAAAACACTATTTAAAACGCACCCTAAACGGGTTTTGATGTGGTTATCAAATATGATATTAGCAAAGGGATATGATCTCACAAAGATCGAAAACGTTGCTGGTGGATTCCTTAACGTAATGTCATACGGCAGTTCACAGCAAGCCATTCTCGGTCATGGTGGCACGAAAATATACACGTGATATTCAACAACAACTCCTTTCCCCATCGTGATATGGACCTCACATGATTAATGGATAACCCCTTAGGGTTACTGGATGGTCATAATGAGGAAAGTGGACATTATATAAGGCAAACTGCAATTATGGTGCATAACGTTATTGTAAGAATTTTCAATTTGTTCATGAACAGATGCACATGCTACTTAATAAATGAAAATGTGTGAACCTATGGAGAAAAATGAACCGAACCGTAGTGGAGGGCTGCAAAGGACTAGTACACAATAGTTTGAAACTTGAGAAAATTTTCGATACATTGAGCGGACGTCTGGCAACCCTATTACCAGGCTAACAGAAATAGTAATGTAGTTAATTGAAAAAGTTTAGTGTTTTAAGAACGTAATCCTATAGCGTGAGAACAAAAGCGTAACTAGCTTATTAACAAGATATATGTATTTCCTCAAAATCCTTTTGCAGTTGGCTGACCTGAAAATTCAGAGGAAATATTATCTAAAATAGAACAGTAAGAGTTACCATTTTGGTCAAATTCAGAGTGGTGGAATAACAACCTCAAAATCGGCACTATTTTTGGGTGCCGTCAATGCAATACTGAGCATCGCAAAACATTTATTTATTGAAAATGGTAGTAAAAGTCCTAGAAAAATATTGATCTCCCAAGCGTTGCCCCATAATAATTCCTATACTTAGAGCATCATTTGTAGAAGCTCAATTTTTACCGAAATACTAATTTATAGTGCGTTAAAAAATTAACACATTCGAAAAAATGGCACCAAGTGACATAGTTTCCTTAGTAATCCAGGGGCACTGATCACGAATCTGACCTAAGATTCTGGCCCGGGTCAAAGAGGACTCCTGAGGGGCTTCAAGGGACTTGCTCCTTTTGAAATTGCCCCCCCATACGAGCTATGCTTTTCTAATGACCATGTGAATTCGGTTTCCTTCTCGTAGATTGATTGGATTAAAGGACATTTTTCATCACAAGTAAAATTTCATGTCACAATATTATCATATTACACATGTTTTTTGATAGATAGAGAATATATTCACCTTAGCTGTAGCACTACGTTAAATTCAATAATTAATCACCTATATAAAGCTTCTCAAAATATGATTTATAGTACGTACCTGCGCCTTTTTGATTTTGCTGCACTTATAAACGTCTAGATCTTTCAATAATGGTAGAGTCAAACATGCTTCTCTGCAGCTTTTTATCGTTATGTATACACCTCTTAGACACAACTCTTTCAATCGTGTGAACATATGTAGTGCCGGTATTAGGTTGTCATCAGTTATTTCCTTACGTCCTGTTAAAACTAACCTGCCAAAGGTTTATGGAAAATATATGATTAGAAAATTACATCAGATATGCAGTATCGGAGTTAGCTATTGAGAAGTTGTGTTTCTCAATATTGATGAAGATTACACATCAATCGAAACATTGTGTCTGAAGACAACAGAAGACCAAAGCAGTATTATTAGAACATCTACATTATCCACAAATTTTGACACCCATCATATGCATAAGTATTGCTATTCTACTCAACTTACTTTTCCAGATAAGGGCAACCGGCGGCCAATTGTTGAACAGCATCTGGATCCGGATCACTGTCACATCCTGGACCATTCCATAGTTCTAAAGTCCTCAGGTTGGTTAACCTTGCAAGTAACTTGAAGTTACGCGATCTAAGCCTCCTGGTTTCACTCAGTTCTAGGCTTTCTACATTTGGATTATGTTTGGAAAGTATTTCACTGATCTCATTTGCGTTTACGGTGTTATTACTTACTAAAAGAAACACACTGTTAGTATGAAACCGTATAAAAACAATGAAAAAAGCCTTGTCAGAATCCCCCAGAACTTTGGGAAAACCTGTTGTGTCTATCATTCTGGAAAGTCTTCATGAGGTGGATTTATTATATCTTACTACGCAAAATTCACCAACAATTCGTGATTTTTGTACGGATATTATTCAGAATCGATTTATTATTGAGCCTTATGACCATAAATACAATTTTCTAAAATGTGAACTCTCAATTACAATAGTTTCTGTACTTCAATATTGCTACGATATTTGGGACTTTGGACAATGCAACAGCAGAAATGAGCATGAGTTTGAAGTATTACTAGTAATGGACAAAATTGTTATAGTACATTAATTCATATCGTAGAGACTTTTCGGAACAGAATGTACAAAACTTCAAAATGAAATTAGCACATGAAAACTGGCTCGAAGTTTATCAAGAGGTTTCTGTAGAAAGGGCATATGACTCATTCCATGGTATCCTGATGTAATTTTTTAACTTGTCCTTCCCTTATAGGCAGGTAAGGGTAGCAGAAAAAATTAAGGTTGTCTGGACACTCCAGTTAATTGATTTGAAAGATCGTATGACATTATTTCAGTTACTTGCAAAAAAAGATGATAAATACAAAGAAATAAGCAGACACCTAACAAAAAAATACAGAGAAGAACTCAAGAATTCTAGACAACAAAATATAGATAAGAATATCAATACTGCTAACAATAGATCTCAATATATGTGGCAGATCATTAATTAATATAGAAAAGAAGAAGACTAAGCAGTAAAGACCAAAATCTCATTATTAATTCATTTGAAAGCAATATTTCAATATGCCCTAATTCGATGTATTCATCACCGGTTTCAGAAAACGATGTTTGCTGGTTAATATATCAATTAAAAAACTCAAATTCTTTTGGATATGATAATGTTTCCAACAATTTGCTAAAACAATGTGTTTTAGAAATCTGCACACCCTTGACCTACCTGATTAATCTTTCTGTGGAACAAGGAATTTTTCCGAGCTGCCTGAAACTGGCCAAGGTAATACCAATTTATAAAAGGAATGACCCAAATGATTATGCCAACTATAGAGGCATTAGCTTGTATATCTAAAATTTTTGAACTCAACATGAAAATGCAGTTAGTAGATTTCTGTAACAGGAATAACATTATATCAAAGAATCATTATGGGTTTATAGCCAAGAGAAGCACTGAGACTGCATTGTACACATTTACAGAGTATATACTGAGCGCCCCTGACAAGAAATCCCGTATATGTGGTCTTTTTGTAGATTTTTCAAGAGCCTTCGACTATGTTGATCACAAATTACTCCTTGAAAAACTATATAAATATGGTATACATATGTGGCTTGCCTTTACAACTTTTTGACTCGTATCTATTTAAGAGAGAGCGGGATGTCTCCATAAATGGTAAAAATAGCGACACAACTGAGTTGACTAGAGGTGTCCCTCAGGGATCAATCTTAGGCCCCTTATTGTTTTTATTATTTGCAAATGATTTGTCTGCAATACTTCTCCAGAGTATAAAGTCATATGTTATGCAGATGATACAAACATTTTAATAACTGATCCGCGTATTTCTAGACTTTCTGCTATGACTGAACAAAAATACAGTATGGTTCTTAGATGGCCAGAAAACAACCTTCTCTTATTAAATACTAAAAAAACTGTGATAGTCAAATTTGCATTAAAAGCATGAGCAGTCCCCTTTTAGCATTTCTACTAACACTAATATCACTCTTCAAACATCAGAATCACACAAAATGTTGAGTATATCATTTGACTGCAGACTAACATGGGAGTCGCATATTGAAATTTTATGTAATAAATTACGAAAAAGTTGCTATGGATTGGAATTCTTATCTAGTCATTGTAGTAAACATATACTGACTACCTTGTACTATGCCAGTTTTCACTGCCATATCCGATATGGTATTTTAAACTGGGGATGCAGTTCACATATTGGGAGCGTTTTCATGTTACAGAAATATGCTATAAGAATAATTAATAATCTTCATTGGCGTCAATCATGTCGAGACTTTTTCTAAAATTTAAAGATTTTGTCAGTCGCTAGCGTCTATTTATATGAACTAGCTGTCTTTGTTTATACTCATAAAACTAAACTTGATATAATAAACAGGACCACACTTATCCAATTAGATCCAAGGATCTTATAATACCACCGAAGCATCGCACTGCATCATATCAGAAATCTTATAGCTACATAGGCTGTAAAGTGATCAATAAACTAGAAAAAAAACATGCAGAATGCACCCACAATTGTCATTTTTGAAAAACAGTTGAAGCGCTTCTTAGCGGAAAACGCCTTCTACAGTTTGGATGAATTCTTTGCGTGAACCCGTGAAATTTTTTTTATTTCAATTCACAATAATTATTGATATGAAAATTTTGGATCATTATTGCAATCATGATCTCATATGTTTCTTTGACTTTTTTGTTTGTTTGTTATGGTGTATACTTACATTATTTAACAAAGAAATAAACTTATTATCATTATTAATGATGTTTACTTACATAGATTTAGACTCCTCAGTTCCTCATTATTCTTTATCAAATTATTGACAATTTTTGGTGGGAATTGACACGATACCAAATTGATATGTCTTAGTGTGCTGAGTAAAGGTAAGGTGGTAAATGTACCTTTACATCTAAACATCTCAAGTGCTAAAAACAAGTATATTAGTAAGCATGCTGTATACTATGAGTATATAATACCTTCAAGATTGACACAATCAGCAATACATTCTAGGGTTTTATTGTCCTTACAGCTTTCAATTTTCAGAGTCCTGATGTGTTCTCCACATTTTCTCAATAAACTGTAAATTTAATATATCCAAAAATGTTGAACAAGTAATGCCAAAATATACAATAAAACTACTAAGAACAATAATTACCGCTCTTTTATGAATTTATATGGGCAAACTTGGGTAAATAGAAAAAAACAAGATAAAGACATTTCATTTTAACCCTCGGACAGCTTTACTATTTTAAAAACAGATGTATACTCTAAAAACTTGAATAGATCTTGGAGAGTCAAAAATATATTGACCACTAATCAATATTGTTAGGTAAGATAAAAAGTAACTTACATTTGAACATATTCACTGAACTCTGGATAATCTTCATTTTTAACTAAATTCTCACATTCAATAGACTTGTAAGTTATAGATACTTCTTTTGGTCTTGTACATCTTTCAACCAGGGATGCTATGTATTTAATATTCATGTTATGCTGAAACAATTATTTGGTTATGATGAAAAATAAGAACAATAAAAATGTGTTGTAGTGAGCTTATATAGTTGTGTACAAAAATAAGTGGAAGAAAAGATTTCATAACTGATTCATGTGTGGAAAAAAAATTGATGATACCAGGCCAGGGAGGTCCCATGCATTTGAAAGGGGCTTCACAATGATATGTTTAATCAGGACTTTCAATCTTGCAAAATGTTATATGCTATTTTTGTCTGTAGGCTTTTCTGGTAGTACAGGTGCAAAAATTGTATGAATAAAATACTATAATCCATGAACTGGGCAAAATTTACTGATATATGTATTGTAATATGGATTATTCTTAACCAAAAAAAACAAGTGCTAAGTCATAGTTTCAACAAATTAGATGTTTTATTTCTAAGCATGTACTTGGTTCATTGGCTGAATGAATGTATTCAGTTTTTTTAGACAAAGTTAATGAAACCCTCTTCTGTCATTTGATTTTGTTAACTTATTTTTCATAGTTTCGTGCTGAGTTCCTTTAAGATGAGCATAGTCCATATCCACTAATTTATTAACAAATAGAAAATAGATCTTACTTTCAGTGACACCTTTCTATAAAGTGAACCATCTCTTGAAATATTGTAGAATGTTGAGCAGAGTGTAGCACAGTTGTTGATTGATTTCACATCCAAATGCTGGAATATTTTCAGCAGAATCTCTTTCTATAAAAAAAACAATAAACAAAATGAAATACAATATTATCGACATTCACTTTAGACCAAAGTATTTGGCCAATTGAAGTGAGTGTTGAATTAAATTGAAAAATATATGGCATACAAATAAAATGAAAAGACAAAAAAAAACCTTACAGTGCTGAATCACAATTGGACCCCGTTATGTAATAAGGAACCAAATCACAGGTCATTGAAGAATGAGTTTTACACCTGTTGTAAATCGTCATACTGATTCCCACATTTTGCAACAACGAACCAAGCTGCATGCGTCATCTATTATTAAAAAGAACCACTTGAAAATTTCAAACTGAGCTGTCTGCATTTTTCGATGGAGGCGCACGTATGCTTGGCTCCTTATTGCAAAATATCAGCGATTTCTTTCTTGACTTTATAGGTAACCAGTGTTCTTTGGGTCCTTTTTGCATATCTGTGCATTTGAGCATTAAGTGAACGTGTGGTGAACGCTAGTTTATTGTCACCCTGTTGTCACCAGTTATATTCTAAGATCTATTGGTATATAATGTTGTTAATAATGAACAGGATTAGAACAAATATTATAACACGATTATGACATTCAAGAGGTTGAGGACTATGACGATTCTATGAAGAACAAGAGAGCTGAGCTATTCAGACGAATCAGTGTAGAATACAGAATCGGGAATAGACAATAATATTGTTGTTTTAAAATATTAGAAAAAGGCAGGACAATAAGAAAGAAACAGAAAGAATAAGGAGTATTCTTCAGCTAAAGGAAGACAAATTCAACCAAAGGAGTTTATAGATTATAGCTGCTCCTGTGTAATGAACTGAGACCAAAAAGTATTTGTGGCTGAAAGAAAAATAACCTACAAGTAGGAAAAGAGAAACATAAAATCACCTTAGAACATATCATACATTTGGCCAAAGCAGAAAAAGCAAGAGATGAGATGATTAGGATTATTGAAGAAGCAGCCCAAAATAAGGAAAAGTAAACACTGACCTTCAATATGGAGAAGACACTCCCATTACCATGTTTTGGTACGAACATGATATTTTATAAAAGACAGCTGTGGCTCCACAGCTGAGGTATATATGTAGGGAATGAGGAAAAATCCACTTTCAACCTATGGCTTGAAGGGCAAGCAGTTCTTGGTGGAGAGAAAGTGTTTGCTGCAATATATTTCTAACAATGTGTTGAAAATTGTTAAAAATCTCATATTATGGAGTGAGGAAATTAATGTCAAGATGCAACACCACAAAAACTGCCATTCCAAACCTATAGCAGAAGCTAGATATCGAGAGCTACTTACACCTTATTCCTCTGGTAGATCATCCTTTTTATATTAATCTTATTGGTGATGATACAATCTGGGCTGATATAGAGGGATATAATGTAGAGATAGATTTACAAATAAAAGCGGATTGATGTTTTCAAAAAGCATATTTTGCAAAAAGCAAGTGTTCTTTTACTTAATATATCAAAAAAAATATGTTCATTTGTGACCTGTTATAAATGAAATTTTGAAAGAGAATACAGCTTTTTTACTTGGCAAAGCATCGTACTTTAACATAGCAAGAAAATTTCTATTTTTTAATTTTACTCAGAAACATTAATTTGTTTGTTGGTGCCCTATTGTATAACAGGGTCCAATTCCTTATAATACGCAAGTATGCAAAATGTTATGGATGTTGTCATACACATTTCACCTATTTTTTTTCTATTTATGTGTTAGCTTCAATAATACATTCTGCTTTAACTGGGGAATTGTTGAAATCATGTGTTTATGTAATTACTCAGTAGAGACAGTAAGTTTTGAATAGCAGAATTATGATTGTTTTTATTATATAACACACATCTTTAGATAACCTACTATACTGGTTGTAGGTCCTATTCGCAAAACTATATAAAAAGAAGGTGAAGACTCACTGGTAAGGATGCCAAATCCCGCTTTGCAGGATCTTTCACAGATATACATTTTGCTTTTTTCTTCGGTGGACCATCCTTGTTTGTATCATGTTCGCATTTTGAAATTTTTTTCAATGAGACAACTAGTTTTGTTGGATCAGGATTGATGGGATCGACCTTCTTCTCGAGGACAACAAATAATGATTGATTATTATTTTCCATTCTTCTGGCCACACATCTATTGTATTTTTCCAGTACCACCACTAAAGATTTTGTTTTGTTTGATACGTTTAGTCAGCTAGTTTTACAATGTTTGTTCTTAGGAAGAAGGATGTTGCAGTGTAATGAACTCATAGAAACTATAATTTTATAATATCTCTGTAATCTCAGTTATACATAGACCAAAAATGGGGGAACCGGAAAAATTTGTATTTGTTTATGACATAAATAGCCAACAAAACTATGAAATGGCGATCATGACATTAGGGCACAAAACAAACTTCAGTTACAGAATAGGTGAGATTACTTTATTCTCCGTGCTAACACGTACACACCCATATAACACGCCATCTTCTATGTTTCTAAGGTGTCTTGTAAATGATGATTGTGTTTGATTGTAGCGTGTATGCTCATTTGGTGTATCATTGTAGTTAATCACTAATCATGGACGACAATGAGGCGTAATCAGATTTTTTATCTAGTAGCCATTTAAAAAATTTAAATCAGTAGTTTCATATTTTTGTTTTGAAAAGTAAGAGATTCAAATAAATGCAACTATTTCTTTAAAAATATTATCTAAATCGTTTTTGGAACTAAACATCCAGACTCCAAGTCATCTAAATCATTGCACATAATATGGATTATTCTTCTATTTCTTGAGTGAAATATACTATAATTATTCAATTGATAAAATTCAGACAAAAGATAATTTATTTTATAAAGAAGTACATTCAACTTATTAAAAAAGTGTTGCAGTGATTGTTACTATAGCCGTGGATTTATATATATATATATATATATATATATATATATATATAGGAACTGGGACTTAAGCCTTTGAATGATAGTGTTTGTACGTCTGTCAGGTCTGTCAATCCAGAACCTACACAACATCTAGGAAAGAAAGTGTGAGAAAAACAGATGAGTATTTTTTGATAGTATATGCGGCGATTCGAATAATTTTAATTGATTATTTGGAAAAAAAATTGTCGCCAGTGACTTCCAGGAAACTTTCCATCAAGATAATGCTGCCAGTCATAAAATTTCGTGAAAGCTACATTCTATAACAATGAGAATAGGGATTTTTTTGTCCCATACGTATTGTTAGTAGATACAGTCGTTATTCTTAAATCTAAAAAATCTTGTTCGTTGACCAAATATCAAGTATTGTTTACAAGGGTCATGCTGAAAGTCTTTAGATATTCCTAATCCATACAAGTTTAAACAAGTCTGAGCAAGCATCTATTTTGTCTAAAAAGTGCTTACCTGCAAAGGGGGCATTTTAATCGTTCAGTAGTTGCGTTGCCACGGTCTCGAATGCATTTAAGTGTTGGACGAATTTTCACGTGATAATGGAACCGGGTAGTCGCGATTTTCAAGCCATGATTTTGTATGACTATCAAAAGGGACTGAAACCGCCCACTGCTGTTACTCCGGAAACTGTAGAAGCTGTGCAAAATATGGCAAAAAAATATCGACAATTTATAACCTATACCAAGAATGAGGCTTCTCTGGGGATTGAATCTGCAGCGGTCTGAACAATCATTCATGATCACCTTTGCCTAAGGAAGCAGTGTTCCAGAAGGGTGCCACATTTGTTGACCAGTGAGCAAAAAGCAACAAGAGTTGATTGTGCTAAGTTTATGCTTGAAAAATTTGATAATCGGCACAGTAAAAACACTTTTAATATCGTAACCAGAGACGAAACATGGTTAATTTATTATGATCTCGAAATTAAACAGCAGTCATCAGTTTGGTGCATTGAAAGTGAGCAGCCTCTAACGAAAATTCTTCGTTCCAAGAGTGTTGGAAAGAAAATGGTCGCATCTCTTTTTTCTAAAAGTGGATACATCACAACGGCAGCCTTGGAAAATCAAAGGACAGTTACTTCCGAATGGTATATAACCAAATGTATTCCTATAGTCTCCCAAGAACTATGCAAGAGCCGTCCAAAGACTGGTCTGCGGGTTATTCAATGGTACCATGACAACGCACCTACCCACAACGCCGCTAGAAAACTCGATTTTTTTTGCTATTCCGAAATTTGGAAATTTCAAGCGATATTCAATCCAATTTTAGGCATCTCAAAAATAGAACAATTATTTAGTTTGAAGCGATTTCAAGTTATTTCAAAGATTGCATTTCTGTCTAACTTAAATGGACTAGCAGCTTTTGGAGTAGGTACTTGGACGAAATCAACTTCAGCAATTGAACTTCATGGAGAGTCTGGAGTCGTTGCGCTCGACATATCGAAGGCTTTCGTTAGCATTAGAGACTTCTGACCAAGCTTGTTGCCTATGGGAATTATTGCTTCATGTTGTACATCAACCATCTGTTGGAAATGATATCTAATGCTTCGCAGATGACAGCACCCATATATGAGCCTCGTAAGAATCATTGTCGAATGGGAGTCCAAATGAAATTCAATTTGACGCATAGAGGACTCAGAAAATAACAAAAAAAAAATGATATGCCGTGAAGATGAAGAGATGCCCAATACTTGAATCATCTTCCATCAAGCTTCTGGGATTTAGCATCAAAAAGTCCTGGCATTGCTGCTCACAATTTGGAGGTCTTCCACTCTAGAAAATTGTATTCACCGAATATTGTTATTCTACTAGGCTCAGTAACTATATTTGGTGATACAAAGGTGTGAGACTTTGGTAACAACAAAGTAAAAAAATGAGTGATTGGTATCGTATTCACGGGGAATTCTAATAGTTGTGTGGCGTCATATATCCCGCTCCTACTTAGTAATTTCGGTACGCGATTATTTAGTTGTATAGATATTGTTATTCCTTTGAGTTGCTGGACAAATCATATGTCATGATAGCACAGTAATCATCGTCTTATTCATGAAGGTATTGTGCGTCAGCTTCTATATAGACGTTAAATAGGTTGGAATATGTTTCCAGCAGAAAATTGAGTAAAGTATTACAATATACACCAACATTCTTACAGGGATATGGTACTAAAATATATAAATATTATTTTTTCTCTCCCGCTACGAAATAATCACGACACAGTTTTACCACTCGCCAAACCACTTTTTCAAGTTTTAATCTTTATCTGAAGATGCTAATATAGTTAGTGAAACACGTGTCGGGTTAATAAACTGGTTTGGTTTATGGTCGCTGCGCCAAAAGATCCACTATCACAAATATACTAATCCCTTATTCAAACCAAATACGAATCCGAAATTTATTTATCAACGTTTAGGCTCCCCGGCAGCATTTTGCAATAATACAAAATGAAAAAGTTAGTTTTTGAAATTATAATCACAATTATACCTTTGACTGCTTCCACGGCGACATTTTCGTTTGAGCTTAGAGGAGACCATCGTTGTAGTACTGCTCGCATCTGTGAGGACGCGATCCAAAGCACTCCCTTAAGATTTTGGATGCAATTCAGAAACAAGCAATACATCTGATGGACGTGCCTGACCTCAACACAGTCTAGAACATGGTGGGGTGGCTGACTGTCTTTATTCTATAGATATTATCATGGCAGACTTTTAACGGAGCTGTTTCGCAAAATAACACCAAACCACACCGAAGTAGAACAGCAAACACTAGAGGAGCCCAAAGTCTTTCTATTGGAAAACCTCGGTGTTGTGAAACGACAATTTGAATAAGCATTTGTCCTCTCGCAGCGCTTGTAAAACGCGATAGTTTCTTCTTTTGTGTGTGGCTATCTATAAAAAAATAATTTTGGTACTTACATCTTAATTTTTTGGAGGTATGTGGCAAAGGAAGCTTTTCTGATACTGAACTTTTGAGTCATAGGTGAACTGTAAAGTCTTCGAAATTGTAAGGTTCCAATCAGCGGCCAGTATAAAATCTCCTGATATTTAATCATATAAATGTTACACCTCGTATATATACAATGCGATAAAGTAAATTACAAGGTATCATACTACATAAATTGAAAGAACTAAATAAATGTCGCTTATTCCTGCATTTGACTTTGAATCTACGGAACATGACGTTTGATTTAGTATCTCTATTGAAAGTAGATATAAATGCGTTGAAGTTACTAGGTTTCTGGGAAAGTTCCAAGGATGTATCCTTCTTCAATCGAGTCCACTATAGGATTTATAGAGGTAACTCTAAAAGTGCATTCAATCCGTTGATTTGTTTGGATTCAGTCACAACTATTAGCATTATTATTTATATACCTAATAGTCGTCTGTCCAAAGTATATACTGTGTGTGTGTATATGTTTTGTCTTTGATAGGCATTCATTGTAATTCATAATTTTCTTCTAGTTTCAATTGAATCAAAAGTTTGTTATTCCAACTAAATTTTCTTGAGCTATTTATTATTAAACTGCTGTGAAACGAATTTTCTAAGACACTGGATCAGCAATTTACATTTGCACCGAAGACTAAAGGGAATAGAACATATGAAACTTGAATAAATTCATTGATTCAGGAGTGGTTGTTGTGGCGACATTATTCTACTTATTATTTGGATTCATGTACTTGTACGAGAAGAGGAGGACTATGACGGTAGTTGACTTCAATTCAGTGATGTTCATTCAATCGAGCAATGTTAGTAATCCAACGATGCTGTTTTGCATATTCTGGAACATTGAGCAGCTGCATGCTATGATATACCAATTGGAATCTGCAGAATTCCAGCCTAATACGGGAAAGGAGTATTCGGTAAGTACGCATTTAAAATGCATTAGGAAGTGAAGAAACGTTGACATGCCCATTTAGAGAAATTTTTACCCCGGGCGTAAAATTGGAATTCGGCTCTTTTCCTCTCAATGACCTGAAGAGCCAAAATTACACCCCACTGAAGCCTAGTACCATCGTTTGGGGTGAGATTGATAACCGAGAGTGAGATTGATCTCTAAGTTCCATTTTCAAAAATTCATATTTGGAACGCATGTCGCCAGTTAGCTTGTCTTCTGTCAACGGGTTCATGTAGTGAAAAGATGGTCACCTGCTGTCACGGTGATACTTTGTTATGTGTGAAAAAATGCATTTAAAATGTATAGCTGGTTTTAGTGAAATTCGTAACTTTCAGAACTTTGATTGGTAAGTCACATTATGGTTTAGTTTTCTTGTCGCTATATTACAAAATTCAGTCAATTTCGTCAACACATAACGAGTTTATGATTAAATTTATTCATTGGGGTCAAATTTATCACAAATAAGAGGTGAGATCGATCGTGATATTTTAGTTGAATGTTTTCAGGAGTTTTTTTTAAAGCGCTGTTGTGAACAATGACAGCTCTAGTGAATCAGTAATCAATGATAATTCAGATGACGAAACTACTGACGACCTTCAAGAGGTTGTGTGACAAGAAATTGAATAAATTGAGCACAAACTTGAAGATATTGAGGTTCGAAACAGTTATACTGCCGACTTGAAAGATACACACTTATGTATTTGAGGACCCTGCATCCGAATTTGAAAATTCAAAAAGCCACCGAAAAATTTTACATTTTTTTTTAAATAAGGCGAATAATTGTTTTCTCAGTGAGATGCTAGACGCACCTATATATTTTAGCGTCGTGAATATGAACTCAATCATAATAAGCCTTAGATTTCGTGGGGTGCGCTGGGTCATTGAATTCAGCATAAAATTTTACATCAGATAGAGTCCAACAATGAAAAGGCAAATTGTTTTTTGCCTCGAGTTGGTAGACAAAAGTCGGCGTTCCAAAGCCGTAAAATTGTACAAAAAAGTCATTTTTTTTCAAATAAGGCGATAAATCGTTTTTGTGGATGATTGCGGGACGCTGATCACGGATCCGGTCTCCATTTTTAGCTCGGGATTGAAAGAGCCCCTCTGATGGGCCTTTGGGCGCCCACCTTCCCCAAAATGAAACTTCCTTGACGAGTTACACTTATTTCAATTTCATTATAATCGCATTCAGCGCCACCAAATACATAAACGTTCCGAGTTTAGTTCGCTCCTCTCCAGCGGGGGCCGCTCTTGGGTGATTTTTGTCTCATTATAACAAACCACCGAAAAACTTTCGATTTGAAAAATAAACGACACACCCATTTTGAGGGTGGGGTATTTATCGGCCCTGAATCCGAATTCTATCATTGAAGAAGCCTTTGAGTTCATGGAATGCCAATTTGCGGGCGGGGCAAGCGCTTAAACGTTCTCCGCGGATTCCCCGGTACCTCCTCGGGCCTTCTCACATCCAGCGCCAAAATGAAGGTCAGATTCGTTATGAGCGCTCCAGAATTACACAGGAAACGAGTTTTTGACCCTTTTGAAGAAAATAAATTTTCGGTCACCCCTCGGCATTTGCAGATTTTTTTTCCGAAGAACGGAACCTCGTAGCGGAAATTTCAGCAGAAAATTTAACATCGGGTGAAGTCCAACAATGGGAGGGCAAATTGTTATTCGCCTCGAGATAGGAGTCAATATTTTGAATAGTCTACAACGGAAGGAAAATTTTATTAAAAAAGTCGAATTTTATCAAATAAGGCGATACATCGTTTTTTGGGTAGTTAAGTGGAGGGTAAATTTATACCAGTAAAGGTTCTGGGAGGATGTAGACAGAAGACAGTTCATCGCTACAGCCTCGGCAAGGAAAACAAGATATTGAACTTTTCGGAGTGATATCTTTTGATAAGTGACGGAAACTATTTGCTCCTCGGCCCGATGATCAGTTTCTAGCTGCCATGAAAGGCGTGGTATCGCACATACCATCTCCTATTCAACACACAGTTTCACGAATAAACCTCTCTTTTTAAATTAATACCTTAATTAAATTAATCGGACGTTTCAAACTGGGTGAAAGTTACATTGAAAGACTCATTTACATACATACATACAAACATGTCAAGCTAATTGAAGCGTGTTTACTAACCGAACAATATCATACTTCGATACAACAACTTGATAACAAGTACTATATGAACTTAAAAAAGCAGAAACTAAAATAACATTCTATTTATCTATTTTATTTGTAGTACGTTTATGAGTGGAAGAAACACGCCTACCGTATAAAAAGGTTATTCTATGGAATGCACGGTTTCCTGTGCACTGTAGCGCCACTGTTGGCTATGCTTCAAGGGAAAACTGCTCCCCTAGCCACCTACATTCCCCCTTGGATCCATTGGAGGGTATACTTTTGGTTCCAGTCCACGGTTTCAGCATATAATGCCACAATGTGTTCTATATTTGTTTCAACCCTCAACACCTTGATAATAGAAGCTATCATCCAAATAGTATGTTTGAAGGAACGACTTCAGTATGTCAAAGATAAGAAATGCTTAGTAGAGTGCATTGAACATCATTTCGAGATAACTGTGTAAGTACTCAACCCAGCTACCATCACCATACCAATGGTATAAGTCAAAAAATGAAGATCTGGAACGTATTTTGGCTCCCCATTGCGCCTCGTGCCTCTCTTAGGTCTGCACCAAAAACTTAATACTGATCAGCGCCTCCGAATTACTTAGGAAACCCGTTCACGTCGTTTTTTCTGAAAAAAAGTTCTGGACGCAACGTCCGAAAATGGTAATGAAAATCGATAGGTATAGCCCATAAATTAATTATGTGTCTACAAATATTTATCTTATCTAAACTAGACGAAATCTTTTTTTCTAAGTAATGGCTTAATCTCCGCCTCCCAGCCACCTCTGAGATTTCAATACGTTCCTTAAAAATATCCTTTTTCCTGAAAATGGGACGTCATCAACCTACTTGGCATTATTTTTATATAAATTGTAGCTCTTATATTTCATAGTAAATCTCTAGTGGAACATAGTATATGAATTAATATAGAAATAATATGCATAGTCAAGAGTATTATGAATAATAAAAAATGATAGATACTATAATCACACCTCGATTTTTCAAAATGAGTGTAGGCATTCTCAGGTTCCTGAGACGATATGACGCTGTTTAAGTGAAAAATCTGTAGATAAAAATATCTAATAAACTACCTTACAGTGCAATAAGAAAGACTTAAATTGAAAATAACCCTTTTTTGCACCTTTTTTGAGTTTCTCCTCCTGCTATCTCAAATAATTGCTATTCCCACACCTGTTGAAGCTAAATGATCATATCGTGCTTCAAAGGTCATTACAAGTAAGTCCAGAGAAACTGAAAAGGCATAGCGATTATCTTACAGATTTACAGAAAGATTGCAGCATATATGCAGAATTGGTTTATCTGTGGTATTTGTCACTGGAGTAATAAACATCTGCACTACGCTCTCGCTATTGCTTAAGGTAAGAATGTGTGAATGTGCAAGCGATATAACATAAATACTACTTTTTTTCAGGTTAACCTGATAGAGCTGGTGTTCATGGTTCCTTACATGGGTGACTTGATATTGATCATTTACGTGCATTGTTTTTATGGAAGCATCTTAGCTAGTGAGGTGAGAAAGCAGTGCTATCTGACCAACAAACTATCTTTATTTAAAAATATATTTCATACGTCAAACATCTGATGGAATCTTTGTTCTCTTTGTACACTTGATTTGTTATCGACTGCCTGTCAATCGGCCTGTGATTAAATGTTGTTGCTTGGATCTCATGAGTAAAGGAGAAACAACGTCTAAAAGAGATACGTGTACAAGTGTCAGATTGTAAGGACACAGTGACGTCACTCATTCAATGACGTATATCCGCAATAAACATGGTGGCCTTGAAGCATGTGGTCTGAAAAATGTTCGGGGCCAACCCATCTCCAAGTGTCGCCCTCTATGGGGACGCTCATTGGCAACTTACGATTGCTCTCTACAGTTAGACCACCAGGCTATACTGACGAGTCTAGGAAACACTTAAATGTTCGGGCATTATACTAGTGACGCTGGAATAATCTGTGTGTTACCAAGCAACTGAAGTGACCAATACATATTATGTATATTAGACTCAATTTTTCAGGAGAGGAGTAAAACTGTTTGTGTGCACTTATACTCTGACCACAGTATTACAAAATTGGTAAGAAGGATCTATGGAACACAAAATTGAGTCTTACTTGACTCCTCACTTTCAGGCGACATCGTTCTTGGACTGAAAGATGCAGAAATTTTAACCATGCAAAACAGGGGGAAAGCTCAATTTCGTAAAGAATTGGGTTTAACCGGTGTTTGAATTGGATCATTCAATTGTTCTTAGGCTTAGAATCATTTCTAATACTTGATTGAAAGGCTCCATCAGAAGTCTACCTACATTTCTGAGGCTAAAGATGTCACATTTAATTATTATTGTATAATTTTATAAATAATCAAAATTTACTTTTACAATTCATGTTGTAGAGTGAAGGTATTGCTTATGCATTGTTCAGCTCTAAGTGGATCGACAGTGACGTTCCTCATAAAAAAACATTAGCCATATTCATGATATTTTCAAAGAAGCAACTTTCTATAAAATTAGTAGGAGGGATGCTTACAATGACTTTACCATTATTTGTACAGGTATGTTCAGTTTCTTTACGATTTACCGCAATATTATATCCTTCACGTCGAATTTGATATCTTATTATATAGCAAACAACCTAATCAAGCAGATTTAACCGAGAGTGAAAAGAAGCTACCGTTAATCCATCATAGCCTACTCTGTCTATTTTGACATTTCAGAAAATGGTTTTGCGACTTCTATTGAAAAAAAATTCTCAATTCCCTCTTTTACAACTGAGACATTCAAAATCTGCAAGATTGGAGCTAATATCAAAACATAACATAGAAAACATTGAAATGATGTGCATACATGGCGTGCTATGTTGCCTAAAATTCAGCACATTTTGATTGGTCTTAATGCTTTTTACTAAGTTTTAAATGTCAATTAAGTTAAAGTTTATGAAGGAAAATGGTGAACAGTCACGCTATGTATTTCTAATTTTAGTAGTAACAGCAGCACTTTTTTCTTTGTTGCAGATAATTCGCATGGCCTATACCTACTTCAATCTTCTCCAAAGCATCGAATAAGAAAAGCGAGATATTGTACAAAATAAACGCCACTTTCAAAATAATCTCAATAAATATTTATCCTCAATCTACAGGATTTTATTTTATACCCTTCAAATATACTCCTTTACGTATTTATTTAAATTCTACATCCAAAGTATTTTGACAGCTTTTTAATTGCATTAATTGCTGTATGTTGCCCAGATAGACAATTTGATTTCCATGAACTTGAGAAAATATAGACGCTGAATATTTTGCAGGTGTGTGTACCTAATAGTAGGGAATTGTTGGAAATACTCAGATTAAACTCTGTCGTCGCTATAAGGCAAAGTCCAGTCTATTTTAGGTCTTTGAATTTGTAAAGATTCCAATACGGTGCGACACTTGGCGATACATGTTACCTGAAAATTGTCATTTCACGAAATTATGAAAATACTGAAATATCGGATATTTTGCTCTTAACTCAACACTACTGTGTGAAAGATTAGGCTCAGGAGTAACATATTCACACTTAGTAAAGATGTAGGATATAGCTCAATAACCCACCCGTTTTCTAAGGAATTTACTGGGAAAGTTCAGCTAGAAAGATAGTAGTTCACAGTAAAGTAGCTGCTTTATTTGAAGGCTTTTATATCTGTGCAATATTTCCTACATCAACTTTGGCCACTATAAATCTTCCATTATCTGCCGGAAGTTTTGAAGAATCGTAAAATAAGTAGGTACGTCGAAACAACTATTTTTGAAAAAAGTAACAATTTTGGTGGAGGAGAAATAATGTGTTGTAGGGATCTGTGACAGACCAACACTTTGATTCTTCAGTGGATTATAACCAGGTATTAATGTGTAAACGGGTAATTTTTACACGCTTCAATAGCATACCCCACCAAGTAAAAAAATAAGATTTTGCTCAATAAAAAGCAAGAAAACTATATATGACTGTAAATAAGTTTAAAATAAGATTAATGAAAAACATATTACCTATATGGTAAACATTTTGTGAAGTGCTTGATATCAAGTGTTATCATTGGTAGATATGTCAAAGTAGAGTATATATAGTAAAAAGTAGCTCAGGCTTTTTTTATAATAAAATATTTATATGACTGTCCATGACTGTTGGACACAATCTTAATTGAACAATATGGTTTTATCTCTTAAAGCGGTTTCCTATTAAAACGTGTTTTTTAGTATTTTCCCATACTATAATTTATTAATGAACCACTCAGTATAATTATATACCTCACCCTTGTCCCCAATGTAGTCTTTAAATCTTGAATAAGATTGCAAGTAATGCAGATCACGGATGTACCATAAATACTGATTAAATGGAACTTCTCTCATTAAGGATTCGCTTTCGCGTTGTCTTTCAAGCTCTCGCGCCTCTGTAGATCGATAATTGTAATTGAATATTCTTTTTTGGGGATATATCCGTTATCGAAGTTTATTATACCGTAGTAAAAGTTCCGAAAACTTCTTAATTAACACAACTCCTTGAGTAACTTCTATAGAGTGCTCACAAGTTAATGTCGTCGTGTCTTCGAAAGTTCAAAGTTTATGAATTCTTCAAGCAAATAAGTATTGCTGCACTAGTCAGTATCTAACGAATTTACCAAATTAAAGACGTCACAAAAACGAAACTTCAGACACTTTTCCCTTTTCTAATCAGACAAATAATAGATAACCAACATTCTCATTTAATGTCTTATTGACGTTATCGGTCTGAGATTGGGTCATCTTTACTTTCACATTTCACGTGATCCAACTTGTGGCTTCTGGTCTCTTGATTGCCAGCTTTTCACGCCATCTTCACGTGTTTGTGGCTGCTGGTCATAATAAACTTCCTTTATTCAATGGTAGTTTGTTTTCGATGACCACCTCAAGCCACTAATTCCAACCAAACCCTAAACGCGGACAGTGGAATTGCTTTCCAGTCTGATTATCTGCCAAGCAAAGCCCGAATAAGTGATTATCTACTCGCCAACAACTTATCGGCAGAGTCGCCTAAGCATTTTTAAAGCTCCGCCGGTAGGGATGTGTTCCTAATGCCAAGGAGTTGTCGGCCGCACTCGAGTGGATTCGCATGTAATTGCCAAATGCGAATACAGTGTTGCAGCCAAGATCCTCAATTGGATTATACTCGCTGGTTCGCTCCGATACATTGTACCCTGTGAACTTTGTTTTGACGTCAACGACTCTGCTTTGGATTATTCGGATGCAGAGCCCCAAACTGCTAAAAATTTAAATGGTTTCCAGAGTTGGAAATATTTAGGATTCCTGGAAAATCGAGGAGAGCGAATGCAAAAATAATGTCAAATTGACTGCACTTTCCACGTGCCAGCTTAGAAATAAGGATATGGATGGTATATTTGAAATGTAAAAAGTGGAAATTGTATTCAAGAAATACTGAAAGAGTATAATTTTTATAACCTCAAAAATCCCAAACATTTTTATATTAACATAATTTAGTCCAAGTCGATTAGCAGTTCTAAGATCCGTTCATAGTTCTATGAAGTGATACAACTGAAACTGAAATATGGAGTCAACCTACTTGACGCTATTTTTCAGAAGACTGAATACACTTTCCTTATTATTCTAGAAGCTATGGTAATGAGACGGTAATTAGAAATAGAACATATTAGCCCCCTTAAAAAAAGCTAATCATACCCCCTTTGACTGAACTGAAGCGAAATAAATTATTTCTTCATGTTTGTCTTCCCATCTTTGAATTTCAAGCAACATGAAAGAATGATATCTTATCACTAAATTATGAGAGGATAAGAATCGCTTCAAAAATATTATTTCCCCGCAGATGAATGAGACCTGTCAACACTGTAAATCACCATCGTTGATTGCCTGCCCTCGAACGCTGCTGAGAAATACGTTACTCTCGCGTCTTCATGCATTTACGGCAGACTACTAATTTGTTGTGAAGAGAATCTCGCATATATGTGATAAGAAATTATATTTGTGAAAAATAATTTAAGTTTGATAAGTACTGATAATTACCGGAGTTGAATATTTACACACGTAAGAATGTAATTTGCCAACGTCAGAAAATGTTATTATTTTTTTAATCGATAACTTATCGTAACGGTAGAAAGCCAATCGTGATAGAGATGTGCTGCGAGGGGATAAATGTCCATTAACATTGACCTTAAAATCACCTAGGAACAAACTCCCCGGCAGCTCATTCCACAACGCCGAGCTTCTCCAATAGAACTAATCTTAGAAGAGGCTCGTTATAAGAGTTGGAAGCTCAACTTGGAAAGCATGCACTCGTTGGGCGCTTCTAATCTTTCCTGTACTGGAAACTCTTGGTGTTGTTTTGCGAGACAGCTGGCTCGAAAATTTGCCATGATAGTCTACGGTGCTTAAGACTATGGAGGTCGTCTGTAAGGTCAGGCCCATCCACTAGACGTATTGCTCGTTTTTGGATTCTGCATTTAGGGAGTGCTTTGGAACGCATCCCCTCACATGAGATTTAAGACTGGAGAGGAAGAGAACCTCCAGAAACATTATCGTGCTAGGCCATGCTATTGTTGCTTTCAATTCCTAGAATGGATGATGAGTCAAGGACTGAACATCCCTCTATCTCCATAGCTAGTATAGACCAGAATATCACGTTCTTGTCAGAGTTCTTGTATGCTTTTGATGACCTCATTAATCTGCAAAACGTGCTGCTCCCATCGAGGTAAGATATCTGGGGATTGAACTGCGCCTGGTTCTATGCTGAAGATGACTCGACACTCTCCATGGAGCAGCTCAATCGCTCTGCTCCACATATGGGTAACGTAGTCCAGAAGATGACCCGTGAATCTATGCTTATGGAAGCCACATTGGCGATCATTGATGATGTTGCTTTTATCCAGGTGCTTCAAAAGTTGCAGGTTAATGACAATCAACATAACCTTAGATATGATGCAGAGCAGAGTCATAGGTCTATAGTTGCTGGGCAGGTTTTTTTGTCCTTCCTAGGGATGGGTTGCTCGTTACCGATATTCGAAATACAGATCTCCATTTCCTCGCTATCGAATTGTTCTGTCTGCAGCTAGTAAATGTCTCTGGAATAGGATATTCATTGTTCTCAATAATTGTTAACGTCAAGTCGAAGACGTGTTCCAATTTAGCTAATCGTTCTCTTATTAGGTTAGCTTTACTGCAGTGGTCGAGTGTGGCTAACAGAATGCTTCACCTGGTTGCTGTAACATGCAACAGAAAACACACGAATACCGTTACAACGTACCTAACGTGCACGCTATCTAACCCGGAATCTTGGCTCTCGAATAACAAGCTGTGTAGCATGTATATATGCCAAAAGGGTTTTTCGTATAACGCTACGCGGTATGAAATTTACTCCAGTTAAATTACATTAAAGTGACCTTGTACATTTGTTGGGATGTAATATTTTAGTATTTAAGGAAAGCTAACTGTTGTTTGACATTTGTGGATGTGGAATCCTAAATCGATTCCAGGTGAAAGGCTCGACCGTTTATACCGATACAATCGGCGATACCCTTCACCCACCCTGTGTGATCTCCACTAGTAGCGCAGCAGATCGCGGTAAATCGCACTTCCCGGCGGATGATGAGTAAGTGCCGCTGAATCATCCCGGTTTAAATTCATTATATCGATGTTGTTTATTATTTGCTGCCATATTGGTTTGATTTGCACAGTGGGTCTGCTGTAAACACTGTTGTTGCTAGCAACAAAAGCTGCTTCCTCGAATTTTCGGCGGAGTGTGGCCTTCTGTGTTAGACCTTAGCGTAGCCGTCGGTGCAAGTTCGGCATATACTTGATCCGTTATCCCCCGATATAAAACTAATAAATCTGTAACTGCATTCCAGTTACGAGGGTCACGCTGAAAGTCTTTAGATAGTCTTAATCTATACAAATTTAAATAAGTTTGAGCACGCAGCTATTTTGTCTACAGCTTTAGTGCTTACACTCAAAGGTAGTGAATTGTTCAGTAGTTGTCTTGCCACAGGCTCGAATGCATCTAAGTGTTGGCCAAATTTTAACGTGAAAATGGAACTGGGTAGTCGCGATTTTCGAGCCATGATTTTGTATGACTTTAAAAAGAGACCAAAACATGCGGTATGTCACGAAAATTTAGTGAGTTGCTTTGGAGACTCTGTCCCTTCTAGGGCTACAGTTTTCAATTGGTATGCTGAGTTTGAAAGGGGCCGGGTCTCACTCGATGATGAACCTCGCACAGGTCGATCGCCCACTGCTGTTACACCTTTCAAAAGAACGTTGGTCACAAAAATTTGACTAGTGATTTCACTAAATGCGTAAATGTATCGAGGTAGGGGGAGAATATGTTGAAAAAACAGAATAAAGTTTATTGAAAAAACCTTGTTGTTTTTATGTATCTAAAAACTTTCAGCGTGACCCTCGTATGTAGGTAGGGTAGTTGAGCTTCTATGAACCCATGTAAAGGGCACACTACAATCTTCTCGGAGATGCAAATGGAGGATCGGCTTAGTAGATAGAAGATAGTAATTTATTTTTTCTCCTGCTCTTTTGCTTCGATCATAAATTTACGGTAGAGTATCTAATAATGGACAAACGGTGAGGGGTGAAGGGGGACAACAGCTAATTGAAAGAGGAGGTCAAGACTGGTTCACAGACAACTCGTTAACCGGGGAGCGCTCTGGTACTGGTGTCTTCAGACCAGGCATAAGGCTTTTACTCTTTCTTGGGGTAAATTTTATCTATGGAGAGCAGACTGCTCGGCAGGCTATTTTTCAATGCTGAAGTCCTTCTGCATGAAAAATGTCTCGAGTATTCGTGTCCCCCCTCTCCATTTACAAGTTCAGCAGTCGTTCATAGAAATATTTATATTATGATATATCCGATACATAGGCTTTGTTCAAACGTTCATTGGTGGTCGTCTAACATACCACACTGACTGGGTCATAATAAATTCGTTGCGAAAAGTTCAACTAAATGGATACGTAATGGCGAAAATGAAAGGTTAGCTATCCCTGTTACTGCATACAGTGCCTAATTCAATTTAGGTAATTTTATTGACCGACTCTAATTTTAGGTATACCTAACAGGTAATTTGTAAAGGTATTCAGGGCAAATATTGAATTAAATATTCCGACATCGATCATCAAGACAGAGGAGAGTGTATATGATTTGGGATGAATTGGTTCTGGGCTTAACTGGTTGAGATATCAGTGTATGGATTCATCGTTTAGGTGACCAGTTAATTCCATACAGGGTAATTGTTAGTATTAAATTAATCAGTATACAGTATAGTACTTCTAAAGCAAATTGAAGAATCATGAATTCCCACGATTTGTCGGGAGCTCTCAAAAACGAACAATCTCGCAATGCTTCTAATAAAATTCTTGGCCACATGTTGTGCTGAATAGTTCTGGTATAACATACATGCTGCTGTCTATAAAAGAAACTACAGTTGACTAGTCAAACAGTGGAACATCTTTATGCTCAGCATGTAGCATTATTTGGCCCGACTCGCCTCTACAGGATCGATAAGTACACGTCAAGAAATCTAAAGACCAGAACCTCCAACGGGCGGCAGTGGGAGGTCGTCGAAATGGTTAGCAGCAACTTAAGATAGCTTGAGACAGTGAGTATCGATACAGATATATTGCGGGTTCTAGAGCTGATCTTGCACTAATCAGCGAAAAGCTTGTTTTTACGTAGAAACAACACAACATAACCAAGAAAAATCAGCTGCAACCGGCAGTGAAAGGCAACGGAATAAGTGCGTGAGATAAACGGTTGTGTGTGAGACAGAGGATTCTGTGACGTCACAGTGATCAATTGCGAGTGGTCGGATTATCTCCATGCACGCTAATTCGGCCTGCTGTGTAATAATATTTACAAAAAACAACACCAGCTGTAAAAACGTGGTCAAGACTATTTTGGTACGATCGCTAAGAGTATAGTAGTGAGTAAGACAGCATGAAAGAGAGAAGAAAAAAACTACCTTAATAATGACATGCCACCAAAATGAGCTCTACGTATCTGTTATTGGGTGGGGCGGTATTTTTAATATATCATGAAATTATCATTTTTTATTTCTTCCAGGGGAACAGATTTGTTTTCATCTACTATTATGACAAATCAATAACGAGATGCAAGATAGTCGGTGTTATGAGATAAGCCCATGAGGAGATAAACGGGAACATAAAGCAGTGCAATTTGAGATCTAAGAAATCAAATATCCTGTGACACTGGAGCCTACGTTATCGCGGACTTCAATAAGAATTACACACGCGTTTAGTATGCGTACAGGGGATTATGGAACCCCCAAGTCTGCCAGGATAATCCTGTGCAAAAATTTATATCCACGATTTCTTAACTGTTTGACGTCTGAAGACTGACAGACCTTTCACTGCTCGAATCTTCAATATAAATGCCCTATCTCGGAGGTTCCATAACCTAAATTCAAAAAATCTCGACAATCGAGATGCCTGTTATGACAACTGCTCATCTGTTCTGGATGATTTACATACAGGGTGATCTTTTCTTAGCTGTTACCGCTGATCTCAATGCAGTATTTATTAATTATAAGAGTTATCACATTCCTTAATCCCCCATACGCATACTAAACGCGTGTGTAATTTTTATTCAAATCTGCGATGACGTAATGTTGAGTGTCATTGGTTCTTATACCTACTATAAGGAAACCTAGAGAAAAAATCATTGACATGGACTAGATCTCTCCTTGGAGCCAACTCAATGAAAGTTAATCAGAGTGTACTGAGGTATTAGACATACAATCATAATCAACTTCTATGACAACACTCCAATAATTCATAATTTTAATACAGTTCCATGTTAAGTACAATGATACTTTGAATTGCGGCGTCTGCCGTTGATAACAGAAGACAAAGTGTGGGAAGGTTCCGATATGGCTGCTCGCTATATTTCACTCCGCGAACAGGTATAAGAGGTCCAGCTTTAATGTGGTTGAAATAATATATCATCGGGGACAAATTGTCCCAGTTGGCACGATAAAAACGTTATGTATTGAATCATAAATATCGGCTCCTGGGAAAGGTCGTAAATATTGATACGACCTGGCGCCTTTGCACTCTGCTCAATTTTTTTTAGTTTTTTTCGGGAATCTACCCTCCTGTGAGATACGCCAGCGCCCGGTGGAAAGTGGACTGTATTTAATAGTTGCTTTTTCGGAAATCTTCAGCTGGGCGGAGTACTGAATTTAAATATACATATGGGTGAATTCCTTAGCGATCTATGAGGAGTGCTTGAAAGACTCCACTAACAGTGTGAAATGAATGAAAGATATATTTTTATACGATTCTATTGCAATTCGTATTGGAAGAACGTCAAAGACAAGTTGTAAAGTCGAATCATCAATAAATAACAAAATATTTTACAGGATAGTTATAAGAATATTTAATGAATATAGTTATTGTGCGTGAGATGATCACTCCAGATATTACAAACAAGCCATGAGACTGTTGAGTTTGAGTATGAGTGTACAAGTTCCACAAGGACTTTGTAATTGTTTTTAATGTTAATCAGATACATACATGGATTCTTGAATAAATGGTGGTGGTTGGGCATTCAGGAAATAAATCGTTATATACGGTATGGGTATGAAATGTGTATTTCTTAGGTACCTGCCTTGAGGCGCAGGTTCAGAGTTTCACTTATAATATTCGCGAGTTGGAAGGATAATATTCAACCTTCCATCAAATTAAATTCTATCCAACAGTAAACTGGTTTGAAATGTATAGTTCTGGATAATGTCTTGAAGGAAGTTAAATATGCTGTACATTGGGTTGACATAACAATCATTTTTACTCTATTTTTCAAGTTTAATTGTAGAACGGGTAGATTGTGCTAAAATGTCCTTTCAGAAAGAGAGAAAATACTCAGAATTAGGAATTTTTATCGATGGAAAAACTGTGTGATTCGTAAATGAGTATTTATTGAGAAGCTATCAAGAACATTATTTCATAAAATGTCTTTCGCAAATCAAATTCAAATTTTGAACAATCGCTGTACACAGGAGAGTAATGCCTAACTGCCTAGTCATAGACATGTGCATAATTGAAAATTTGATACCTATCACAGTAAACCATTTAATTATAGCGCCCAGCATAGCTGGCTTTGGATTCAAATGAACCCTTAACAACAACAAAAAATTTAAACAAAACCATAAAGCGCCTTTTAATCAATATAAAAACAATTTCTTGTAAGAGACGCACCTGTTTCAACTGAACTACAATTAGATGAAAATCGATTCCGTTTCCAAGCAACGGAATTAAACAAGACTGCTGCACCCATATACCAAATGCAACTATGATCATCTGTTTGGGCCCAATCGGTTGTGGGAAAACCTTGATGTTGAAAAAACTTCAAAATGACGACAGCATTGATGAAACCACAACTGCAGTGCCGACAATGGGAGTTAACCTATTTAGTGTGAAAGCCAATCAGAAGGAGTATCAGATAAGGGAACTGGGAGGAACGATGGCGCCCTTGTGGCCGAAATATTATGCAGGTCTGTTGGAGATATATCACAATTAAGATAGATTATTATATGTACAAGATTATACGTAAATTACATTTTGTAAACATTTGCCTAGGTGTCGTTTTCCAATCTGTATGTACGTTCCTTGCAACTCCTCAATAATTACTCTGAAAGTTTTTTGAGTCTAACTGAACTTGATTTGTTGTATGTAAGTCAGAACCTGTCACTATTTGACATGCATTAGCAAGTTCACTCAAACAATACCAGAAACAAGAGTGCATGCTCAACTCTGAGTATCTTAAGCTAAGAAGGCCAAAGTTACTGGGAAATCAAATTTTAAAATAGTCTACTTTTGTCCATAAAAGCCCTTTCTAACAATTCGTTCAAGTATTCTGTTGAAGAAATACTTGTATATAATCCATTAAACTCATTGTAACGATGCATTTCGAAAATTTTTATTGTATGTGTTGCATTTCACGATAAGTTCCATCGATCATGTAGATTGTAGATTCTCTTACTTGGTGAAACTCTTCCATCATGTAGATAAAAAGTTGTGTAATTAATAAATAGTTTCACAGCTTAAAGAAAGAGTTTTATTTGTGAAACTGTGTGTTAATTGCAAAACTCTTCATCTACATAAGTTCATTGTCTATGTTTATTTCTGACCCATGTAAATCCCACGACAATTGGATCAATACATTAATTAGATGTTTTTATTCAAATCCATTTGAATAACATTTCGCATGCCCCGACAGCGCCTTCACAGTAAAGCATCACAAGGTGAATTACAAAAAATTACAATTGACGTTATTTGTTTTATTGTGCCTTTGACAACATTGTTTTTCCAAATTAGAACTAGTATGATGCACCACCATTGCTGATATTCCTCTTTTACAGGTGTTACAAAGGTGATTTATGTTGTCGACGCATCAAATTTATGTCAAATTTCTGCCGCCGGGGTCCTGCTATATTCCACCCTAGTGCATCCTTCACTGCAACATGCTAAGGTAATTTTAGTATTTTATAATTATGTTATTCGGCCTCCAACTCCAGACTGAAGAGAGGGCTAAAAGTTCCTGAGGGGCCATTTAGGTACTTCCCCCTCCAAATCAATTGGAGACGCAAATACTTCAGTATTGGTTACTTCATTAAATTCTTTCAGTTTCTTTTAGTGCTGACTAAAATGGACTTGAGTTACCGACAGATGAGGAATGAGGCTCTTTTGATGCTGCAGATGAAGAGACTGGTAAAGGAAATACCACAAAGTATGACAATAACTGAGGCTAGTGCAATAACTGGGGAAGGAAAAGCTGAAATACTAAGCTGGATTGCAAAATAAATTTATCAATTAGTTATATTTTTAAGCAAGTGCTATATATGTTGAAGGTAGATTGTAAATATTGTACACAATTCAGAATTCATAAATTGTCAGAACTCATCTCCATGTGTCGCCCTCTATGAGGACGCCCATTGACGACTTACGAAGCCAAAGGTTCTAACACCTAAACTGCCTTGAAGCTGTAACAGATGTCCTTTACGACATATGTCAACATGGGTTAACTGATTTACAGCCACCCGATTGCGCTCTACAATTAGACCGCCAAGCAATACTGATAAGTCTAGGCTAAGGATGACGAAGAACAAGGGATGTCGCTGTAAATCAGTTCAACCTTATTGACAGATTTCGTTGTTGCCTCAAGGCAGTCCAGGTGTTTGGCCCTTTTACTTCGTAAGTTGCCAATTGGCATCCCCATAGAGGGCGACACACGGAGATGAGTTGAAGTTGCTATCACACCCTTGACTGGGTTACGTATATACCACCCGATTACTTTCTACAGTCAGACCGCCGGGCTATACTGACGAGTCTAGGCTAAAGACGAAACATGCATGTTTATAGCAGCTCTTATGCATAGTTTAGAGCATACACTTAAAATTGCGAGATATTTCTTGAATTTTGGCGCACATTGTAGTGTCTACTTTTCCGTAGAAAATAGAGGTGTAACCCAGGCTGACAGTAAGGGATAATTTCAGTATGTGTATGTGCCCTGTAATTATGTCCGGCAGCGAACGTAATCTACATAACGCATTGCACTTTATGCCTGCGAGGCACTGGATCGTAGTTAATTTGCCTGATATCCTTGTAACAACGTGCTACAATTAAACCTATAACTCCTTTAACGAGTTCTTTATTGGATCATTTGTTACTAGGCTGCGAATATCTCATCAAGTGAGTTGTTTTCTATTTCCAGTTACAGTTTGGGGTAAAAGTAGAGTCGAGTGGACGGACTCAGTACTTCTTAAGTATTCTGGGTTCTTTGTAGCGAGTACCAATACAATGTTTTGCTGGATAAGGTTTCCAATGTGCGTCATGATTTTAGATTTTCCTTCGCTTGTCCTCGATATAATTACAATGTTGTTTCCGAGAAATCTACCCATCGACACGAACTGTTTAGAAAAATAAACAAAAAACTCTTACACTTCTTATCGCCCGGTGTCCGCATTCCTTCGGCCAAAGTCATTCCGTATTTCGTGCTCGTTGGTGTCGAACGAAAAGAATCGTGAGGTGTTACGCTGGAAAGTGTATAGTGAAAAAAGGTAACAATGCCAAAGAGGAGGCAATCAGCTAGTAGGGACAAAGGTGGTGAATATAAGAAGCTGAAGAGGCAGCTATCAAGAATGCAGGCACATTTAGACAGACTTGTTAGGAGTGAATCTTCATCCTCGTCGGATAAATCATCAGAATCAAAGGTAAGCTTGATTATTACTCTGCAATTTTTTGTAGGGCAAGACGGGGATAATGTGCGTCTTTTCCCCTTATAATCAGACACACCTAGATCGTGCGATCATTTAGGTTAGTTCGGGGTAACGTGCGTTAACCCTTCTAGATAAATCGTGCGATTTCATAACCCAGGGAAAATCGATTAATAATAATGAGGGGAAATCGTGCCATTTCATTTCCATTTTTAAATTTTGTCCAGTTGCATCTGAGGGTGAACCCGAAAGTCAGACCCCCGCACCTGTTGATCAAGCAGAACGAACTCTGATTTCAGAGTTAACTGCACTTGACAGTTTTAACGCCCTGGGAATAGAAATAGTATAGGTTTAAAATGCGGTATTAGTGTATCTGTTCCAAATTGAATCACATTTAATTTTAGCTAATATACTAGGATTGGTGAACTTTGTGGTCCTTCTACGTGATAAAAATACTCATAATATGATACCAAATCAATGGAAGGTTCCACTTATTTTATATCTTTTTCCTTGAGATCATACAAATTACACAGGAAATTATAATTTCAGTCTATTCTTCCATAAAATGACCGCACAATAAAAGTATAATTACTATTACTACTACTTCTAAAATTTTTGTTGAAGTAGATATTGCTTTAAATTCAAATACTTTTTATTGTTATTAATAACACTTTTTTATTCCAGGGTCAGCATATGCTGACCTGGCACAACATTTACACAAAATCCACTGCTTTGAGATGTAAGATGATCAGAAATTTGGGTAACATGCAAAAATGAAATTTGCGCACTTTTGGAAAATATTGATATCCCATTTTATTGTGTGAGGATTTTCGTGATATAGGAACAATAAGGTGACAAAAAAATTGGTTATGCCTTACCGCAATAATGTTATATGTATTTTCCCTTTATGGGTAGCGTCTCACCTTCCTATATATCTGTAATGTCTCCCGAGATCTCGTATTTCTTAACAGCAATTAAGGCTTTTAGAATAATACCGCTGTTTGATTTCACGATCTTACCAAATTGATCAACTAAGATGTATTGGTATGAAAAGGCCTCTCTTCCTAATTTTAATTAAAATATCATTCATTGCCATCGGGACAAAGCAAATGAGTGACGAAGAAGTGCTGCCGCAAGAGGTGTAATAAAGTTACCGTCATTTTAATAGTGTAATTAAAAGTAACAAATAGGTCTCCATTACGAATATCTACTGCGCTCGTTTGTTCTTTTTTCGTTGTTATCCGAGTTAGCGTTACATTATTATTAGTTTTTGTAGCACAAAAACTGTAATTAAATTGTACTGCAATACAGTCATTGTAAGAAACCTCACATAAAAAGAATATCTCAATTCGAGAATTGCAATATTCTTGTGAAGATATACTCACGACAAGAACATCTGATTTTACTTTGAGGCAATTTACTTGATAAGAAAATTATTATTAATTTGAACCAAGAAAGGTATATTTACGAATTCAATACTCATTCTAAAGGAATATACTTCTGAAGAAAAATATAATTTTCTTCACAACTAAGATTTCAATGCTTTTCTAACAAGTATTCCTTACTACTTTTTGTAAGGTGATCATACTTTTCATCTGAGCTCCATTTACTTCAATCAAGATTATGAACATCTTGCAAGTCCCTACAAGTAATTCATTTACTTGTTTGGTATCGTCATATTCGTCAACGGCAATTCAGCGGTACGCGTGTCTATTTTCGAGCCCGTTGGTTTCTATTGGATTTAATTTGCATCAACCACCTCTCAGGTGGAATGTGCTGCTGAAAAGTTGGGGTTGTGAGCGTTGTGAGGATCTCATACAGGTTTTGATGTGATATGTGAGTTGTGAATAAGTTCTATTACAAATGGTAGACGTATATCTTTTGGCTTAATTAAAGGTAAATATTTTTGATATTCTGTTGATCTGTACAACACCTTTCAAACTTGAATTATCAATAATACTATATGACGTAGATAAATGTATGAAAGAAGTCACATTGATACAGTTTTGATAATTTTTGTTCTTCTTTTTTAGGTTAACGAACCAACAGTAGCTTTGATAACAGCTCATCAAAATTACCGTACGCTTATTCCAATAATAAACTATATAATGAAGTTGAACTATTTGCGCCAAGATCATGAAATATAGTATGTAATTCTTCTAGGCTATGATGATATGTTCACTTTTAGATCTTGGTATTCTCACTTCCAAGACTTTCTCAGGTTTGAATTAAATATATTTACTTGAATTTACCCTATATGATCAAAAATACAGTATTCTTACTTTAAGATTATTATAGATATGCGCATATAGCAAGATATGGTATACTAGAATGAAATCACATATTCTTGATCGAATAATTTATTTTTAGTGTGTTGTAAGGAGTAATTTGTAAGTTTGAGTGTGTTTTTTCCTTAAATAACGAGTGCTGATTTCAGATCTGAGTTCTGTAGCTCCAGCTCTCTCAATCGAAGTTGTTTACCATGATTACTGTCATGGTTTTTGGTTAACAGGATTGTGATATCTCGACCACCCTTATAGGCGCTCATTTACGAGCTACTCTCTCATGCAAAGGAAGTTTGTTCTTGACTTGTTGGATGTTCGTCCCTTCTATCTACTCCGATGGGAGCTATTGGAAAAGTTTGACACATGATCCCTCTGCAGACCCAGAGTTGCCCAAATTTCGCGGAACTTGACTGCCGAATGCCTAAACACATACGCTGCTCTATTTCCTGAGTGGTAGCGGCAGTTCGTTTTAATATGAGATGTTAATTTTAATGCCAACGCCAGTAGGCGGGGAAGGAAATGTAATCGCGAAAAATTTCACATCGAAGTATGTTTCCTTGATTTGTTATGAGGAAAAGCATTGGAAGCTTGAGAAAATCGCTGCAATGATGACAGAGTTATAATCAGAGAGCAAAAAATAATATAAAAAACAACAAAATAGGTCGGTGATCCAGATCCAAATTGCTGTCCGAAATTCGGCGACCCTCGGTCCATCCACGTACAAATATTGTCTCTCTTATAGTTTTAGAATATATTTTTGTTGGAAATAATATATTTACAGCTTTGAACCTCTATTCGAATTTTATGAATCTTAAAGAAAATATCAAACCACTGAAATTTAAAATTCAAGAAGTCACATTACAAGTTACGAGTACAAACGAATCTACAAAATAGAAAGAATTACCAAAATTAAAATAAAATATTCTTGTTATCACGCTAGTCACCTAATTAGTTTAAATGACATCATACAAAAGCAGACTATAATACGCACTAAAACATATCTATACGCAAACCAAACATAAATGCAAGCGTCGCACGATAGAAATTACATGATCTTCACTACAAATAAAGTCTTATGATCAATGAACTTTGCATCTTCTGAGTAAGTTTGTATTTGTTGATCCGATCTACTTTATTGCATTTTAATATTGTTCAAGTGAGGAAAAATGACAAATAACGAGGGATACTTTATTTAGCTGATATTCATATTTAAAGATTGGTCCAGCATAGCATAAACACAGCCTAGCATAATTCATCTCATCCACCTATTTTCATGATTGCAATTCGTCTCTATTACGCTTTTCATTCGTAATTCCATAGTAGGGTAAAGCTACCTAAAGTACTTGATCAGATTTGTTTGATTACGATTAATTGTAATGCCAAATAGGGAATTTTTTCACCTTGTGAAATGTAATTAAATTCCATGTGTAGGTTTATTTCATAATTCACAAATATTTGGATGGTTCAGTTCGAATGACACTTCATTAAAATTACATGTATAATACCATTTAAAATAATTAGAGGTATATTACTGATTCCACTACATAATAGAATATTCAGGTATTTGCTACAGCTATAATTAAACGCGTATATATGGAAATTCTGAAAACTAATTGAAGGAATTGTTTTAATTTTGAGTGGAAGGAAAATATATCTCACTATAACTTTTAATAAACACTAATTCTGTGTAGCAAGTAGTTAAGGCTTACCGAAGCTAAAAGTTCATAGATGGTAATGTCTTAAGCAAACCTTAAAACGACTCGTTTATTGAAATAACCGCGGTCGAGGAATGACATCAAACAGACAGACCGATCGAAATGGGTGGCATCGTTTTTTGTGAAATATAGATATTTCGCGATTACCATACTTCATCCGCCTACTGGCGTGAGAAGGCCTGACAAGAGTACGACATGCGTAAGAAGCGAGTTCGGAAATGAAATTTTATACTGTGATGTAACAGTTTTTCCATGCCTTCAATAGGGTGTGTTTATTTGATCTTCAGGCCTCCAGGAGGAACCGGGTTTCAGACTGAGACAACCCTGAATAAAAAAGTCACATGCTGGTCACCCAGCCGTGGAGATAGAGAGATGATCAACGATTGATTAATCTTTTCCGAGACTTAACATCAACAATAACAGGTCCTGGAACCATCATGTTTCCGATTTTGCTGCTGGCATTCCAGATGCTGATGGTTCTCTTCCAGAAGAGCTACTGCTACCCTTCGACGCGCAGATAAGACCATCGCTGGAGTACCGCTCTATGTGGGGGGAAGCACAAGAAATCTATTATTTCACAAACAAAGAAAGAGATAATTGGATAGATAAGATGAATGTCTCTGTGGAAGTCAATTTCCTGGAATCTAAGTTCCGGAAGCTTGTCGCAAGCAACCTCCTGAGGTCAGCCGCTGGACAACTGTCAGGGTTCGTTCATGGGACTTAAGAGGCGGATTTCCCTCGTCGCTCTAATTTACTTTGCGGTAAGCTGCGACGTACAGTTACCGCTACCGCTAAGGTAATACAATATGCAAAGTTAAATTGAACGCTAACAGCTATGGGGCCTGCCAACTTTCTTGGGCTCAGTTTCCTTGTCCGCCATAAATGAAACATCGCAACTCTCCAAGGATTTGGTATACGGATTTGCAACCGCTCGATAATAGAGCTTAATTAGTACTAAATCCCATTTTTAAAAAGGCTTTTATGATAATATACTTCTATTCGTATTCAGAATTATTCAGGTGTCGATATCACACACCTGACTACCGGTCAGACTTTCTGTCGACTGAGCTAAGTAGGCACTCCGCTCATTAGATCTAGAGCTCCGTTAGCTTGACTCTTTCGATGTAATACTCCATAGTAATGAGTGATGTCAGAACTAGTGTTTGGGTCAGTAAAGATCTCGGACTGCGACTGTGGGTGGGGATCCTAAAAAAAACTAGTCTGGTGTATCCGTATCCTGATTTGAGCACAGCAACCGGATTCTGATTGGGATCTTGGATAAGGCTTAAAGGATCCGGGTCTGGGATTCGGATATTAATTCCCAGAAGCTTGATGGAATATCATTTAAGCGGTGGGCGTCCTAACAGGCCGCCCAAAATGCCAATTGAAAATAAACCGTCAAATGGAGCAGAACTGAAAAATGATTTCCCTCTGCTCATCCGAGCCGCAGTGATCAGCGAGTATCTCCACAGCGGGCAGGCTAGTATGCGACTTCTTTATCAGGATTGTTGTCTGAGTCTTCGGCGCATTGAACTGAACTCCATTTTATATCCTCATTCTACAATTTACTCAATGTCCTCATTGATCTGTATAGCATGCTATTAACAATCGGAGTTCTAGATCGAGAGAGCGGAACTCCTGCTTAGCTCAGGTGGCTGAAGCATTCGACTAGCAATTAGAAGATAATCCAGAAGTGTCCCCATTCGGAACGCAGAAAGTGACGGCACTACTAGTGTTATAAATCAATGTTTTGCCATGTAGGTGTAGGTATATAAGCGCGGTCATATCGGCCTGTATCTGCATATCTACATGACGCCTCATTTACATGGAGATTTAATTTATACCATGGCCTATCTGCTTGAATATTCAAAGGGACAGTCACGTTTTATATTTGGCTGAAAATGCGCTAACGGGATCATCGGATTATTTTTATATTCGTCTCGTAAATGATATATTTGATTTTGAAGCACTGGGATAAAAGGTGTTCGCTGATTTTTCATTTAATATGTACAATAGGCACTTCCAGTTAGGTCGCTTGACAAAAACAAAGCCTCCACGTGCTTGAAAATTGTTAATCTCAGAAAAATTCACTACTAAATTTATACTACCCCGCAAAAAGGATAGAGTTGTCTATATTTACCAAATATCGTGTTAGCGAATCCATTGGTCACAAATATCAGTCATAATGAAGATCGTCGCTGGAAATTTGGTAGTATAATCCTACTAAGGTCAACGACCTAAATTCACCCTTATTATTATAGTATGACAGTTAATCCCAATGTGAACATAACATGCTCTTATCACGAAGTGCTAACCGGAGATTGAAAATATCTGGAGTGGAAATGTGTGAAGACTGTGTCAGCTTTTCAATTTGTCATTCCTAACAGACTCCGTATGATTCTATTACGAGGAACATTTTGATATATAAGGGCATATATTCATGTGTACCAAAATACAAATGACAAATGGATACTACAAATGACGTGACACTTGGTATATCACGTACGGCCACTGTGGTAGATATATTTATATGGAAAATATTTTTAACTGTTACTGAAAGTTAATACATGTCCTGGACTTCACTTACTAGGCGAACCAGTTCTGGATGCAAATTTAGGTTACTATTAATTGGGGTAGAACATCTTATATCTTATCTTTTCTATCTTATCTTCTGCAAATCATCCATATACAAAAATTTTAAGAAATTTGTTTTTTTTACGAACTAACTTTTTCACTCATCAGACGCGATAGCAAACATTGTTCATGTATTTTTTTGTCGCCATTAGTCTCATTACCTAATTTCAATAGTCACTGTAGGTGGATTTTGTTCTAATGAAGGCAGAAAGTCTAATTTAGCTTCATAAGCGTTGCACATTGACCATAAAGTACAGTAATTTGTAACCATCGGGCAACAAGCACGCGGTGGCTCATTCCACAACGCCGAGGTTTTCCAAAAGAGGCTTGTTTAAGGCGTGGTAAGCTCGACTTGGTGAGACTGCGCCCTCTAATGGCTCCTCTAGTGTTTGCTGTACTGACATTGATGTTATTATGCAAGACAGATTGGTCGAACATCTACCATGATAATATCTGAAGAATTGAGACAGTCAGCCACGCTCCTCCGATGATCTAGACTGTGCAGATTCTTTGAAATATCAGACGCATCCACTATACATATTGGTCGTTTCTGCATTGTGTATAGAAGCTTTAGTAAGTGCTTGGCGGGATATCTTCACACATGCTAGCAGTATTCTATCAATGGTCTGATCTGGGTCTTGTGAAGTAGCAGTAGCCGTTCCGACCAGTACAATTTCTTGGAGCGGAAGAGAGCATCCAGCTTTTGAAACACCGACTTGAAGAGGCCGGCAACATGACATGTTATTGTTGATGTCAATTTACAGAAGCTAATTGATGATATGAAACAACAAAACAAGTTGTTAAGCTTCTATTTACAGTATATACATATATAAATTATGATAGAATCCCGGATCGAATATATATTATGCAGTGAAATGGGCAGAAGCGAGTGGTTCAGAGACATTTCTGTCCTTTTTGGATGAGGCATTGAACAGGATAATAAATATAAAATAAATGTATTGCGTAGCTGTGAGCACCCGCATCCCTTTCAATTCTCCTAATGACACCGTTTCTCTGTTCGGAAGCTGTATATTACCCAACACGGGGCCCTTAAGAGAAATCCTGAAACCATTTAAAAGTAAAAGACCAGAATTGGTAGTAACATAGACGTGTTCCGAAAGGTAAGCTTAACTTCTCAGAAAAACTCATACGTATTATAATTTGTAATTTTCAGTGATATGTAATAGTAGTAATGACTTCAATATGACTTCCGCAGGCATAGATCTACAGGAAATCATCCGGCTTGGGTTAAAATAATGTGGAGCAGAGCAATTGAGCTGCTCCATGTAGAGTTTCGAGTCGTCATGCTCGTTATATCGAAATCTTTCCATAGGGTGTGGCATGAGAGACTTCTGCGGCCTATGGGCTTCCAATGACCTGCCAATGGTTGAATAGTTTTCTCATGGACTGCTCCTTATTTGTGGTGGTGGAAGAATATCCTTCCGATGTCTTGATCATAAATGCGAATGTTCCTCAGGAATCTATTCTTTCTCCAAAGCTCTTCTTGCTGTACATCCCGAAAGACCTTACTTTGGCGAAGGCAACATGTTCTACACATTAATGAGGATATTCAGAGAATTGTGGAATTCGGATCAACATATCAAGTTCAGCCTGAATCATCTTCCATCAAGCTTCCAGTCATTAACATTAACTATAACATCTCATGGCACGATCATGTTGCCGGCCACGCCTGGTCGGCGTCCTTGAAGCTAAGGCTTCCGATCAAGAAAATTGTATTTTCCGGAATTTGTACTGCTACTTTACAAGGATTAGATCAGATGATCTTTGGGATACTGCTCGCATGTGTGAAGATATTCTCCGAAGCACTCTAGACACAATCCAGAAACGACGAATATGTATAGTGGACAGTTCAAAGGACCTCCGCATATGTTCAAGCAATCTGTCTCGCATAATAACATCAATAGTCGCCAATACAGCAAATATAAGAGGAGCTCAGCGGGCGCATCCTCGCTTACAACGCTCCAAACAGGCCTGTTCCAAAAGTCGTTCTTCTGGAGAACCTTCGAACGTGAAATGAGCTACCGGGTAGTTCCGTTTATAAAGCGTGATAGGCGATTTGCCTTTGCGTAAGATTACTTATTGAAAAAAAAAAACAACCAGCCCAAAAGAGATTTCGCCTGGTCTATTGAGGGAACTTATAGCGGACCGGACGCCTATGTACAGGGAGGCTGGAATGATACCGCCTCTATCCTGTCCTCTCTAATTACAAGCGTGCTAAAATTGCACCGTTCAAGGTAACAACTTTCCAGTTTCCACCTCTATAATTTTTGGGTTCCGTTCTCTGAAGAGCCTGTTATCTATCCGTATACGCAACTTCCTTCGAGGTGTGCGCAGGAAGGCTATTCATTCATTTCCTCCCCACGTCACTAGGCGGGGGACGTATTGGAATAGCGAATAATTTCAATGTTATTTTGATTTTTCATGACATCTGAATCCAGTAAGGCAGACAAATCGGATAAATTAAGATCTGCAACTATGTAAATACTTGGCAGTTGTATGAAAGAGACAATTTTGGAATGAGAAAAATATAGAAAAACTTTGGTACGGACGGGATCGGAGTGTCTAGAATTACGTTCAGACCCTAAGGCGCCTTGTAATGTACATTCTCATGCATGCCCTTGCATCTTTGTGCAATGGAGAAAAAACAGAAGAAATGATGGCGTGTTCAGGACCGTACCTTTCAAGACGCCTTACATAGTCTTTTCACCGCAGAGTAATAATCGAGCGGCGTCAATATGGAATGCTGGAGACACGGGTTCAAGTCTGCATCGGAAATTAGCCATAATAGAGCCATAAATAAAAGTAAGCAATTTTGTATGTTGCTAAGGTTGAAACATTTGTGGCTTAAAAACTAGTGAAAAGGTAGCGAAGTGTCACCTGTTCATGTCCAGACAAAAACTGCTACTGGCAGATAGTAGTATAGTAGTAGTAGTAGTAATTGGAAGGCAAAGACTGGCAAGTAGGCCACCTTTGGCCATTTTTGCCGATCCCCAGGGACCATCACTAGAACTATGGTAGACATGGTAGTTACTGGCAGCTGAAGAAGCACTTTTTGAATATGAGGCTGAGTGGAACACCCCTATACGGGGGTTGCAAACAGGAAGATAAGGTAGTTAACCATCTGCTGTTCGATTGCCCTATCAATTCTCGAATCCATGCTGGGGAAGCCGTGGCGCTCTATGGCCAGTGTAAGAGACGCTCTAATAAGTCGTGTCACTAACAGCTACTACAATTTGAGCAGTGTCGTAACTTGGAACTATGGCGTTCGGGGCAACTTCTGTAACATGAACCCTTCTGGAGAGTCCCTCGTCTCCCGAACCCGTAAAAGATGAAGAAAAGTTGGACAACATGTTTGGTAAGAATAATTTGTAGCATCAATTTCGTATAATAAGTATTTGAGAAACTTACGTTACACTTCCTTTGAAGCGTCGCAAGTTGTCACATAGCAGGGATTCCAAATGCTTCTTGCATATTCAACATTGGACATCACAAACGTGCTTAGCAATACAAATCGAGGACCCAATTGAATTCCCAAACCACATGAACTGATTCATTGAGAAGATATTTTTATCAAATACTTGTCCGACTACAAACTTTAATCTGACCGACAAATAAAATCTGAAACTTTTTCTCTGAGGCACAAATAAGCGTAGAATGCCGGAGATCCTTGCTTATCAGCCGGCGGGCTATTCAAATAAAGAACGACTATCACAGAAATATCCCTAGGGGAAGTCTCCTACAGAGCGGGACGCCGTCAACTTTTCTGCGTGACAAACTTCCCTTACCACACCCTTTACTCTCTGGAAAGTTTCTCTGTAAATCTCCTTTTTTAAAAGAAAACTGCGATTGGGACACTTTTATCTAATTTTTTCCCCATGTCTGGGCTTACGGCGAAATTGAATTGGGAGAGAGTCACATCATTCCGGAGGTAAACTGTTTATCTGCCATGAATACAGGGTGAGTACAAAAATGCCTTCAAGTATATTGACACTGTACCTTCCACGCAATGACACTAGCTTGGAAATTGGTATTTTTTATTTAAATTTGAGAAATATTACAAATAGTGAAAAACATTAATGCTTTTTCTATGTTTAATGTTCGATAAATTTTCATATTTCCATAATTCCTCATACTCTGAAAACATGTTTTAATATTGCGCCTTTATGGACGATCTGATACTGTCTTGTTGCCACCGCTGCAGTTTAGCCTAGATATGGAATGTGGTATTATGGTCTGCGTCATTATTTGTATTTCATTTACAACTCAAAATATTGACGTACAGCATGGTACACATTGAATGGATTAATTCTGTGAGAATCATTCGGAATAAATCCATAAAATATTTATGCCATATGTTTATGAATTAGACGTATTGTGAAATCTCAAGACCACAAGACAAGCCATGGACTACCGGACATAATACAGACAGACAGATAGACAGATGGAAATGACTGACATGGTGTTTCAAATTCACAACTCTTCGCGATTACAATACTTCACCGCACATTGGCATGGAAGGCGGAATTTTCTGAAACTTCTTCTTGATTTAATCTTCATGTCTCACTTTCTGAGAGTGTCTGTGCACGTTACACAAAAGCACACCCGTTGTACAAAACACCAGCTAGCCTCACGGCTGCCACTCAACATTGTGCTTAGAAATAAGACTCACATCCAGTTCAGTACGTATTCCATACTGCTGAAGCTAATATATATCCGTCAGCATCAAGTTTCATAAAAATGTCGCGTCGTCATATACGAACCAGTTTCCTTTTAGTTGTTGGCGGAGAATTTTTCTCAAGTAAGGAAATTCCTCCAGTCTGCTTCAGGGGATAATTGATTCCTTAACATCCATCAGGGTGACAGCGGGTGCGGGTGTGCCGTTCGCGCCAGAGCGCCCATTAGCGTGTACACGCCATTTTGAAAGCTGTATTATCGGCTTGTATTACGTCATCATGGATAAGGAAGCCTGTCAGTTTAAGCTACATATATCAGTTCCTAATGGCTGAGACTAGAAGCATGATGAATTATGCTTACAATGAGCTCATGGATGACTTACCGCATCTTGCACTACCGTTGATGGAAAATATCGTAGGTGGCCAAAGCACTCGATATATCGAAAGTATACGCTAGCTGGCGATGGGCTGCCATTGAGTCTATGTTAATTCTTGGACAGCCTGCGGTACCTCTCCTTATTAGGGGGGATTGAGTCATCTCTTATAAAGCTTCTGGGGATTAATATTAACTGTAACATATCCTGGAATGATCATCTTGCCGGCAGTGCCAGGTCCGCGTCCCACAAGCTGGTGGTTATCTTCCATTCCAAAAGGTGGTATTTGCCAGAAAACCTACTGCTACTTCACATGGCTCAGATCAGACAATCGCTGTATTACTGCTCGCAGGTGTGGAAATGAGCTCTGAAATACTCCCTGAAGCTGCTAGACAGAATACAAAAACGAGCATTGCATTTGGTGGATACGTCTGACATTACAATAGACCTCCACAGTTTAGAACATGAAAGGAGGGTGGATGATCTGTACTTATTCTATAGATGCTGTCATGGCAGATGATTCTGGTGCGTGATTTGCTTTCTGTATTTTCAAGAGGTTATCTATAAAAAACCTAACAGTGAAACCAGGAGTCTTTTCCACCATTGGCCATCTGTGGGCCAAACGTGGATACAACCTCAGGTAAAGTTCGCTGAACATACCTTCATTGTTGACAATTGGGTTTTTGTGAGATCATCAAATCAGTAGAATTCTAACATCTTGGACAAGCAAAGACTGGCACTTTGTATACTTTACAGAAATAAGTTTATTTTGGTACCCCTTTGACTTCCCCCTTCTGACTCTGTTTTATTGCTCTCATGTCATTCCTCTACCATTCATAACGTTTCTACATGGCTATCGTGTAGTCAATTTACTTGACTCCATTGTTTCATTTCGCAATTACAAGTTTTGAATTTTTAACGTTCACGTTTCTATGTAACGGAACTTCGTTGATCGAAAAATGCCATTCAACTACCCAACGGCAAATAACAGATGACACAGAACATAAGCAAGAGATATGAACTCTTTCCGTTTTGGGATCGGCATTCGGTAATGCAGTTAACGGGGATTGATCGCTGGTAGTAATTCCTAGTGATTGTAAAATGGATATTCTGCCAGCCGCGAATGTTCCGTGGAATCAAGTAATTAGCAATAAATATCGATATTACATGGGAGTGCTTTTACTACTGTCTCTTGTTTTGATTTTGTTAGCGACTGATATGAGAGATGTTCTCTTGTCGTTCATCCTAGTTAGTAGGCGACGATATTATGCAAACAGATTGCATACTGAAATGTTACTGCAAACAACTATACAAAAAATATAAAAAAATTAAAATTCAAACTGTAGAAATTATTTTAATATGCATACAACAAAATTTTATTGTGTTACATTTTTTATAGAATATCTACCAAGAGTGTCCTAATGAACTTTGCGCGATAATTTGATAAATTTAAAAAAAATATTCAGAGATTGCTCAAGATTTGGGTCCAGACTGCATCACAGAATTTCCTTCAAAGGAGGATTAGCGATTAACTTGATAATATCTGTATTTCATCAACAAACTTCTTCCAACAGAAGAAGACAGTTATCGCTCAATGTAATTCGACGAATAGAAAAGCGATATAGGACAAAAAAGGTTGATTACTGGAGACCCACGATTGGTGATGATCTTTGAAATTACAATTTACGAGTGGGCAGTTCAGCCGGCGAAAGTTTATCGTTGAATGAACAGAAAAATCGTTGCATTGCGCTATACGCGAAGCGAAAAGTCAATTTATCTGGGAGGTAATATTTGGAGCGACTGCAAAGCTCACAGATAGAAATCAGAGAATCGGATGGTCAAGGAATGTATTGTATTATATCTACCTGAGCTCTATACTGATATACGGTATATCGCAAAATTGTATATTCTAAACAAACAATAGAAATGAGATGAAGTTGTGGGATCACGAATTAGGTTTCAGTAATAAAAATTATTAATTCTTGGGATGACATAAATTCGTGTCTAGGTCACAAAATCCAAACAAATTATCTTTGAGCACGGAACGCATAGAATGAAATCCCTAGATCACTCGTTCCGTACCACAGAGTCATTCTCAGCAGGTAGGAAACTACTACCGCATAAAAAGACGACGCCCTAATGAAGTCGAGTATTTAGACTTGGACTGATTCTGACGATGACACTTTCAAATCCCCTGAAAAAAAAAATAATGAAAAAAATAAATCGGTTAAGCTGGATAACAACAATAAGTAATTTAGCTCGCGGTTTTTATCATGATAATTAATGTTTCACGGGCCAACGTCTCTCACTTACTTTTATTAAAATAGAGCCTGAAAACTGTTACAGTAAAGAACGACAAAAGACTGCCAAGTTCCTCTAATGCTTTGTCAGTGTCCCTTAATATAACATATATCAAACTGTTTCAGCCAGGCGATGAGAGAATAGGACCCAAGAATAAATTAGGCCGTATCTATTCTTCGCATAAAGCCTAAGCCGGTAATTATTACTGGATTTTGGGGATTTTCTCACAGCTGCTGTACAGTGCTCTCCAGAGAGTATATATAGATCGTTTCAGGATTACTCGTTCCTATCCAATGACATTAGCTTTCGATATATCAGGCAATCAGGACTAAAGAAATATTGAAAATCAATGGGTACATGTCACGACTTGTAAATAAATAAATAAGGTCTTTAATGATGCGACGTACTGATTGGGGAAAGTATGGTAGCCACGACATATGCAGAGAGATGTAAGAGGGATGTTGCTATACCCTTTGCAGGAAACTTTGGGGCTGACTTTGTTTTAGTAAACAACAACGCCCGTTCTCATCTAGTAAGAATTTGTCAACCACAAAACAATATCAATCGAATGATTTGGCCTGCAAGGTCGCCGGATATGAATCCTATAGAGCAGGTGTGGAGCAACGTTACGTTTGAATCAGGACGGTGATGAATATAAAAATTTGCAAGAATTAATAGACGCCAATATGCATGAAGTTCTCATTTTTCACATTGATCATTATGGTGAACAAAAAACTGATTTCATCGTTGGTTTGAGTTCCTAAGTAAACCATTGTCTTCAGGGCATGTTCGTCATTTTAAAAGGAGAGGAATAGAAGTTAGCAACGAGCAAATTCATAATGCACTAACAAAATTTGTGTAGAACGGTGAATCAAAATTATTCGAAAATTATTTTTTTCCGGAAACCATATTAGATATTCCCAAAATCGCAAAGTATGGTCAACATCTATGAAACGTTATGTCCAAAAAATATCACCGTGGTCTTCATACAAAATGGGGAGCCAGTGATTCTTCTTTTCAAACTTCATGACTTTGTGTTTTACCCTGTAAGAGCCATCTGCTGGAAATTCAAGAAGTTGCTGTCATTGATTCAAAAGATGATAAAAAGACCTTTCGAAATCTAATCTGCTTTTTTAAATCCGTTAAGTATTCCAGGAATCACAAAGTATAAAACCTGGCTGAAAAATTCGCTTGAAATGTTAATTATGTGTAGTAGTTTATTTGTCATTTGATTTCAAATAATCTCAATTTTTTATTCGAATGAAATAAGAGAGAGAATTGCCTGAGTTTTGGTAAGATTTTTTTTATGAATAGCCTCAGGCGAAGGTAGAAAGCCTATCGCGAGGACAAATGTCTACTCACATTGACTTCAAAACGCTGTAGATTGTAACCATCGTGGGACAAAGTCCCCGGTAACTCATTCCACCAGGCCAAAAGAACGACATTTAAAACAGGCTTCTTCGAGGCTGTAAGCTGGACCTGGTGGTCCTGGTATTGACCACGAGCTTTCCTGGAGTTCAGCTTTTCCAGAATTCGCGACATCATCGTCCAACCTTTCCCTCACTCACTACAGTTGTTCATAGCAATTTGTACTGCTGAAGATCCTTTTGCATACAAAAAAATGAATCGCAGTTCACAATTGGCGGAACCAATGATTGTTCTCCAAAAGAAGGACTTTTGAAAGAGGCTTGTTCGAAGAGTTGTAAGGTCCACATGTTGAGGATGCGCTCTTTGGGCTCCTCTAGTGTTTTCTGTACTGGAGACCCCTGGATTCATTATGCGAGACAGCTCGGTCAAACATCTGCTAAGGTAATGTTGAATGAAGACCAGCCTTCTTCGATGTTATAGACTGCGAAGGTCCTTTGTGAGGTCCGGCGCATCCACTAGACGTATTGATCCTTTCTGGATTGTGTCCAGAAGCTTGGGGAATGCTTCGGAGAGCATCCCAGTAGATGCAGCAGTATTCCAGAAATGGTTTGATCTGGGCTGTGTAGAGCAGCAGTAGCTGATCCAGAGTATACAATTTTCTGGAGCAAAAGAGAACCCCAGCTTCTGAACATCAACCTAGCCAGGCTGGCAACATGATCGTGCAAAATAATGTTTTCAATGATTAAAACTATAATTTGGGTATCATCAGCATAAAAATTTTGTAAAATGTTTACTGAATCAAACGTACCCAGATCTCCACGAAAAAAATTCCAAACAATGTGAAACTATTAGCAGCAACAAACGAGCGAGAATTTAATCGTCGTCAATTTTTTAATCAGCAGTGCCAAATATTCATTCAGGTTCAGTAATAAGGAAAGTTCGTCGAAGTTCTGCCGGCGGAATTCGGATCCGCACATCCTTCCTCCACAAAACCCAAAGATTCGGTCGCTTGTCGCGAGACGCGCTGCAACCAACACTTCGAAAAAGTCCAACTTCTGGATTGTCTCGAACTTTCCAGCTCTTCCTTCTCTCTGTCCTCGTCGAAATGTGATTCACGGTGCAATTCGCCTTTACGGACAAATTATAAACTTTCCGACAAATAATTTAAACATTGAACGCGACTCCGGTCGTTTCGGCCAAGAATTACGAGAAATTAATGGGTAGATTTAATATCTCAGACGAGATTATGAAGATTAGCTCCAGCGTTTTGTACGAGGATTATTCCGGTACTGGGCAATTCTTGATGTACAAATTATCATGTAGAAACTTTGAAAACCATCTAGAACTGTTGTTGTCTATCTTTCTTTTCTCATATCCTTCAGAAAATAACCCTTTTTTTTATTGATCTGCTGCCTACGGTTGGCAGGAAATGCATTTAGCCTAGACGGCGAGGAAAAAAATTGAAAAAATTAATTTTTCATCCACAGGCGAAATTCTTGTCATTTTTGGGTGTCGTACATTACACTAAGTTTGCTTGACTTTATAATTAACAATTAGGGAAGAAAATAGTGTTTTATTCCCTTTTTCCTCTAATACATCCGTTCCCATATTCCTTGGTATAACATATGCGATAGGAAATTTGATAGTTGTGCAATTTTCTGAAAAGTGAAACACTTTTTGATATCATACAGATTGTACATGCTCTTACTTGGTAAAGCTCTTCCATCATGTAGGTAAAAAGTTGTGTAATTATCACACAGTTCCACAAATAAAACTCTTTCTGTTAGTGGGTATGAAGTACATTCATTCATTGTCGTTGCCATCTTCATATTTATAATAAAATGCATGATTTAAACTTCATGGAAACATTAGAGATTCAGAAATATCTACCCTGACTTCATTGTAGTAAATGAACAGACTAATCCTTTAAACTCAATTTTTATCGGTACACTACTATAAGTGTCCATCTATTTGTATTCTAGGTTCACTTACTACTGAAATATATTAAGTTATAGCATGTATTAACGATAAAGTAATATCTTAAAACATGAAATATCTTAAGAAATGAAACAGTTTATCACATGAAATATTTCAAGGACATTTTGACGCCGATGGTTAAAGTTTTGTAGGGGTTTCCTTAACACTAGTGTAAATGCATTCGCCAAAAAAATATATCCCCTAAGACAGACACAACAAATGAAAACATAATTTGATAGAAAAATAACTAGACAGGATAGATAGTATGCTAGGTTTGAGAGCTCTAGTTTTGTACCCATGATAGGACTAGTTAGTTATTTGGCAAGTAATCTGGGTAGCCTTGCTAGTAGTCAGATCTGACAGTCCGACGATGATTTTAATGAAAATTAAAACACGTCACTAAAAAGAAGATTTTTATTTGTGAAACTATGTGATAATTACATAATTTTCTAGTTACTATTTGATATTTTTCACCTACAAACACAAAGAGGTATGAAAATGCAAGAAGATTGTGTCACTGTCATTCTGATAATGTAAGAAAATCAGCAAGAATGGTTTATTATATTTCCAGTAATCAAAGTTATTATTGATGCTTAGTTAATAATAATGCCATTTATTTTTTTTTGTATCTGTGAAAATCCTCAAGACTAAGCAAAAAACTATTAATAGTGGTGTCTTGTTATGTTTATAAAATCGAATTTTGGTCGATTTTATGATGTTTTCTACGTAATTATGAGTTACCCACACAATACGAGTATATGCATAAGTTCCACATTTTACTAGTATAAAACTCATCAAGTACTAAGTACAAAAAGGAATATTTTTGAATCATGAAGTAGGATTCCAATTATGTCGCCTAGAAAAAGGTTCGCGCATATCAAACATCATAAAATCGGCCAAAATTGGAGCGAGCAAATATGAAATTATCCAAATTTCCGTCATATATTTCCCTCCTGCAATATGAAGGCATGCTGACCGACAGACAGCGCGAAGCCGTGCTGGACATGAACGTGCAAATCGAAACGCGAAAATACGGCTAGAAAAAATAATAATCACCGTGCACATGTAATATATGAGTTAGAGAGAGATATGGATGGGTTTGACCTTCAGCCCCTGTATGACCTTAAGATTCCTCGGTACTTTCCTTGCTGCGTCGCAACAGTCCAGTTCAAGGATCGTCGGATCGACGCTTGTCGGGGAGCGCTTCTAGTGTCAAAAAATTCATCTAAATCCAAAAAGTGCTTTCCAATTTATAGAGAGAGTACAGATAGACAGGCAGACCCATGGAACTAGTAAGAAAATATAATATATCGAATTCGAAATCTTCCGCGATTGCAATACCTTCTTGCCAGTGTACATGGGAAGTAAAATGTATGACATTCAAGAACATGGTTTTCCTAGAGGACTATTAAAACCATTTTGTGCTTTAATATTATATTAACTAATGTTACATATTTATATTAGCAGAATTGTAAGTAATATGAAAACTAATTTCCTAGCTACTGAAATAAGTATTCTGTTTCGTACTTATATTGTCTTCCTTCTAACAAATTAGTGGCTTTCAGTAATTCGACGACAGTGTCACCCCTCGTCATTTCACGTTCTACAGATTGGAAGGTTGTCATTTTTTTAGCCCATACAGTTTGAAGATGCTTCCATACTTGTGGGTACATAGAGAATACCTTCATGATAACCTTCCTATTGGCATAGTAAATCTCGCTTATCTCTACTGCCATGTAGGTGTACCGCTGAACCTCTTCTCCTGGCAGATCTATTCCGAACTCATCTCCGTCCGACAGATGGCCTATTTCATCTCCATTTCTATGGTAAAGCGCCACTGTACCCCAAGATATGAAATAGATATTTTCCGTTACTACCCCTGCTTTGAATATAATATCACCTGGCAAAAATGTCTCAGAACTAATGCACGCAAGAAGCTCAGCAACAGCAGTTCTTGACAAAGTTTGGAATATAGATATTTTTTCGAAAAGTCTTTTTGCTCCAAACATAAACATTTCAGTCTTTAATTGTTCAGACAACGTGTGGAGTATCTCCGCCTCGTTGAAGTAGTGTCTTTGTAGTTTGAGCTCGTAATACCTCAACAGTCTTACTCTCAACTCTTCTGGTAGCTTTTTGGAGTTAACGTACTCTTCAACTTGACCGATGAACTGTTCATATTTGCTTTCTGATATGTTAACTAACCCAAATAGCTTTAAAATTTCTGCCACAAAGTATAAAGTATACATACGTCCGGTGAATATGATAACGGCAAATATAACCTCTTCACAGGGCAACGTAATTGAATATCTATCATAAGTTGCACCAAAAAAGTGACAGATGACATTGAGTTGACATTCATAGTAGATTTCCACCGATGGGATTCCTGCTGAGTCTTCTAGCTTCGCTTGCTTTATCCAAGACATTTGCGGAAAGTTTGATCTGTATACGAAAAATGGGATAGAATAAACGTGTATGGTAAATATATGGATCATAATGAAGCACAGTGCAGCATGACGTATTATGAATCGGGATGGTTTGCCAAATCGTAGATGTTTTATAATCTTGTCTAATGTATGCAGAAAAGACAGAAACCTAACCATCATTGACAATAGTACAACAGTATATAATATAAAGACCTTCCTAAGATCATTTCCTGTTAAGATGTGCTGTGCATTGCTGGTACCAACTACAATGATGATATCGAAAACAAGGTACGATTTTAGGTATCGCATAGCAATTCTCTTCTGATTCAATACTATCTCTTTACGCTTATAATCGATATATCCCACCAAGAAGACAGAAACTATAACAATGGATTGAAGGATGGCTAAGACGCTGTCAAATTCTAAAGAATCCCAGGATTCATATGCCGCCGGAAATTGTTGGAGGGGAATGCAAATGTATGTCACGAACCAGACTATCACAAATAGCCAATCCAGGAAGAAACTGAGCTTGCTGAAGGGGTGTATTATGAACCAGTAACACGTCCGTACCTGTCTCTTTTGCTCTATGAACATAGATGACTTATTCCTGAAAAATATTCGACTGTCTTTGTTGTGCACATCTATGAGAGCCTGCACTCGTATGAAGCGGAGAAATCTTCTGGCAGTGGAAGCCGTGGGAGCAAGTGGCAGCAATCCGACTGGTCGTCGTGATTTCGGAAGGGTACACATGTGGACATTATGTTTTCGATCCATTGCTTCAGACAGGGGTTATTTAGGCTCTTCGAAATATCAAACTGCTGTCAAGTGACATCTTTCATGAAAATGAGTCGTGCATCTCTCTGGATATGGACGGCAACTAGAGTTTTAGTAAGGCACCATACACACATACAAATAAATATTCAGTTCAAGAATTTGGGTATTCTTGTAAAGATATACTCACGATAAGAACCTCTGATCTCACTCTAAGACAATTTACGGCTACAACTTAACTTAGCGCGGTACGTCGATTATTGAATTTTTTACTCAAATGGGTAGATTTACATGTAATTCGAACTATAACATCGGTTTTTTGCTTAGGAAATGTATACATTCGAATTTTATACTGTACTTACAATTTTTTGAACCGGCGGTATGGAGCCCCTGCTAATCAGCCATATAAGTTATTTTTTCACTATTTACGCACTAAGACACTGTACACAGATAGATTACTATATATACGAGTACCTCAACGTACTGTCAGGCTCTGGAGCTACAATGTGTTTGTCTCTAATATTTTGATATTTACATAGACATATAACATATTGCTATATTCACTTTCAAATAAACCACGAAATCAATCAAAACCGGTATCTTGATAGTCAAAATATAAAAGAAATGCTACTAATGCAAACGTCAATGGTCGAGAGGTCGAGCCGTGTTGTCGGATTTAGGGTTTTTTACAAATTCCTCAGATTTTCTAAGTTCTCCGTACTGTGATTTGTATTCAAAGAAATAAATTGAAAAAGATAGTGGAAATTCCCCCCCCCCTCAAAGCAACCGCAGCTGCACACGAAGCGCGCGCTGAGGGTGCAGCTGCGGTTGCTTCGCCATCTATTTTGTTATCAAAGAAATAAATTGAAAAAGATAGTGGCAATAACCCCCCCCCCCCTCAAAGCAACCGCAGCTGCACACGAAGCGCGTGCTGAGGGTGCAGCTGCGGTTGCTTCGCCATCTATTTTATATTCAAAGAAATAAATTGGAACAGATAGTGGCAATCACCCCCCCCCCCTTCCACCTCAAAGCAACCGCAGCTGCACACAAAGCGCGCGCTGAGGGTGCAGCTGCGGTTGCTTTGCCATATATTTTGTATTCAAGGAAATCATTGAAAAAACACAGTCTCATTCACCCCGTAACATTTAACTTGTGTTCAAATGAATAAATTAAAAAAATACAGTCTCATTCACCTTTTACCACCTCCTCAAAATGAAGTCATGCGTTTCCTAACAAGACCCTGTCGATTCCACTTGACAATCGTCGAAATCTACCCATTTCGTCAATTTTTTTTCAAATTTTTCCTACCGCGCTAAGTTGAAGCGTTTTACTTGATAAGAAAATTATTATTAATTTGAACCAAGAAAAGTATATTTTTCGGGCTACAAACTTAACTTAGCGCACTACGTCGATTATGAATTTTGTACACAAACGGGTAGATTTATATGTAATTCGAACTATAACATCGGTTTGTTGCTTAGAAAGCGTATACTTTTTTTACAGTACTTACAATTTTTTTAACTGGCCTATGAAGCCTTTCCTTATCAGCCATGTAAGATATTTTCCCACTATTTAAGCACTAAAACACTGTACACAGGTAGACTACTATACCTACCTATATACTTACTTCGACATTCACATATAATTGTAACATATTCCAGTTTTCACTTTCAAATAAACCCCGAAATCAATCAAAACCGGTATTTCGACTGTCAAAAATAAAACAAATGCTACTAACAAACGTCAATGTTCGCGCGCGATGTTGTCGGATTTACGGTTTTTTGCAAATTCCTCAGATTTGCTAAGTTTTCGGTGCTGGATTTGTATACCTCATTGCACCACCTTGTGTTCATAGAATGATTAAACGAATACAATCATATTGCCCCACCCCTCCCACTTCTCCAAGCAAGCACACGCTGCGTGTGCAGCTGCGGTTGCTTCGCCATCTAACTTGTGTTCAAATAAATAGCTTGAAAAAGTAGTCAGTCTCATTCATCCATTACCACCTCCCCCTCTCTCCCTTTTGTTCAAATAAATGACTGAAGAAACAGTCTCACTCACCCCTCAACATCTAACTTGTGTTTCAATTTCTGATAAATTTCATTAAAAGCTATGTCTTGTCAAATTCGTTTAAATTATTTGCGCAAAGTTGAACTGTCGTAGCAATTGTACTATTGATACGTCTCCCAAAGTCGATTATTCAGCTATTGCAAAAAAACACATTTTACGCAATCGGGTTCGCTTTTTCAGAGACATATGTCAGATTTTCCATATCTCTCAGATTTTTGAGTTTCTTTGAAGTATCCGATTTTTCTGGTTTTACTACAATTACACAGGAAATTCGCATTGTTTCTCAAAGAAAATGCCGAAAATATATAAAAATACAGACAGAAAGAGAATTATACTCGTATATACGTAGACTACAGTAGATACAGCACAAAAATACTAAAAAACGTAAGTAATTCGATTTATGAATTTACCTCAAATTGACGACTTTTTCAGTCTTTGCTGCAATTGAAACCGTTTCCTAACAAGATCCTGTCGATTTCACTTGAAAATCGTCAAAATTTACCTATATCGTCAACTTTTTTTTAAATTTTGCTGACTGCGCTAAGTTACACGGTTACCCATTTTCAAATTCCATTGATTTTTATCAACCATATCTGATGAATGCGCTGTTGAAAGTTTGGGGTTGTCACTTTTGTGAGGATCTCATACAAGTGTAAAGGTGTTGATGTGATGTGTGCGATACCTATGTATTGTGAATAAGCTCTATTACCAATGGTGGACGTATATCTTCTGGCTTAGGTACAGGTACATATTATTTATATTCTGTTACAATACCTTTCAAACTGGAATTTGAAAAATACTGCATGCCACAGATAAAGATAAGAAAGATGTCACATTGGTACAGGTTTGACACTTTCTTGGTTATTCTTTTAAAGGTTAAGTAACCAACATTATATTTTTACAACCCAGGTTTGTATTGAAAATATTAGTTTTCGCAGTCAAAAAACCAAAAAAACGCTGTTTTCTGCATTTCAGGGCCAAATTGTAGCACCAAGTTAATACCATAAATTACAGAATACTTCACCGACTACGAAATAAAAAAAAATTGCTCCATTCCGTCACTTGGATTTGCTCAAAATACGACAGTTTACGTAAAGTTAAATAAAAAATGCATGAAATTCCATTCGGATGAAACGCAAATGATAATGTACGTTCGGGATGATCCTATCGTCTACTATGATTTTGTTGTATAGATACGTATACTAAAGTGTTATCGAATCGCTGAAAAAACCTGCAACATATTTAGCTTCAGCAGTAGCGGTTTACTTTCAATTTATACGCTGTGTTCTTGTACCGAACTAAGAAAATACGGTGGATAGAAAACAAGACGTTTGCCATAGAGCATGTAATAGAATGGAACTAGAGTGTGTAGGTTTGTTCCCCTAGTTAATGCAACCGTGTTTTTATCTAATTAAATATATCAATATAAACTCATAGATCGTGAAGTGATAATATTTACGAAAAGTTAAAAATAGTAAAGAGTTCATATTTCATTTGTTTATCTAACACCAATCGATGACGATGCTGTTTCGGCATTTTTAAGACTCATCATTGCGATGTAGGCTTCGAATGAATAAATGACCTACCTGGAAACTCATAATTCCATATGCAGCCTCGGAACTGAGCAGGTGTTTGGAAACATGTGCGGCAACTGTCAAACCTAAAGTCAACTGAGCAAGTCTCACCAGATGTCATACACTTTCTGTATTTACTTCTTTGTACTAGATACCGACACTTTTTCCCAACATATTTAGTTTTTTATATAATTTGGCGAAGGTATGTGTTCCTTTTACAAAAAACTAGTTAATCTTTTATTTGCCAATGAACTTACCATTAGATTAATCTCGAAGTAAAACTACTAGCTACTAATGCTAGTCATGTATGGAATATAAGCGGTCCCAGAATCGACCCTTGAGGAACACCAAGATAGTAAGTATTAATGAGCTTCATAAATGTAGCTCTGAACCATAATGATAATTTATTTTTTTTCATTTCTAAGTCTATTGAACCAAAAGCCTTAGTAAAATCAAAAATTAAAATGAAAAAATTAAGTCTGACGGAATAATTTAAGTGAAGCTGACGTTCATTTTTAACGGTAGCTATTTAAACACAAGGTTTCACAAAGCTAGAGCATCTATAATATTCAAGATGACACATTGACGAAAAATCGTTAATATGGTGAATCGACCAATACAAAGACACATTAATGAGTTAAATTTTTTATTAGACGATAAATGACCACAAAAAGTGGAAGCCTAACACAAACATATTTTATTAACTGTCCAGGTATTAGTAGCACACCATTATCTGAAATATTATCCGGATTGGGGGTAATACATTTTGACTGTGCAGAAAGTAGAACGGGGTTACTTATTCATACAACAAATGCTGAATAATATAAGAGTCCATTTAAGTATTATCATCCTTGCTGTCGTTCAAGGAAACATCGCTTAATTGGGTGAATTTTCTGGCGTTTTCTACAGTAGATTGCAAACATCCATCCACCAGTCTGGCAGCGTTGCAGTGGCGTACGTCTCCTTAAGCCGGCCTCACACGACGCTCCGAACGTTGGATCCAATAGCAACATTTATATCGATCATTATAGTGGCGCTGCCGATTGTCATCTTTACGAAGTCAAGGCCCTAATAACTTAGGTACACCATGTTGTTAGGTCTTGACTTTGTGAAGAGATAAATGTTGATTGTCGATTAAAATTTGTAGGCAATGTAGTGTTTCAATAACGCTTGGTACTTTGAATCGTCTGCAGGTCATCTAAAAAAGATGATTGAAGATACATAAATCATAACGTTGTGAAACGCAATACTTCTCATAGTATGAAAGCCAATGACATTTGACCCTACGTCATCGCCAATTTGAAAAAGAATTACAATCGCGTTCAGTATGCGTATAGGGTTTCATGGAACCCCCGACTTTGCCAGGAAAATCCTGAGCAAAATTGCATTTATTAATTACTATCGAAAAATAAAAAAAACCTGTAATTTAACTCGATGTTGGATTGAATAAAAAATTACGTAGGCTTCTAGAGAATGACGACCACTTTAAAAATTCAGGTGTGCCCAGGCCTGTGCCCAGGATTTCCTTCCGGAGGGGCAGAACAGGTGATCAGTGGTCAAAACAGGCATCTTGAGTGTCAGTATTGTTCGGAATTGGGTTATGGTCAGTTTTGTATATATTGGAGCATTGAGTAGTGACAGCAGTCAGTCAGTATTCGGACGTCAAGCAGTCGAGGACTAGAAATCATGGAAATAAATTTTTGTACAGCATTTTCTTGGCAGACTTGGAAGTTCCATAATCCTCTATACGCATACTTAACGCGCGTGTAATACTTATTTAAGTCCGCGATGACGTAGGGTCGAGTGTCACTGGCTCTTAGACTATCAAGACAATGGACGACAGTAGTACTGTTATTGAAGATAAATGTTGCTATTACACCCTTACCTAGGTTAGGTATATACTACTAAATTGATCTGACGGGTCTAGTCTAGTAGAACCTAGTCCACTAAATGCAAAAAGGAACAACCGAAGTAGTGACTCAAGAGCGAAACATGATGTCCTTGGATTATGTGAGGTAGAAGAGCTTTTGTTGCTTTTTGAAGGGACCAAATTTTAGATTCTTCATTCGGACCGCCTGGCGATGCTATGCATATTATATTTGTTTTATAAATTCTAATGTGAGGGGACAGGACACTCCTGAAAAATTACTATAGATATGTCAATTCGATCAAATAAAAGTTTCCAGCATAAGCTATTTTCACTTTATTAATAGTGAAAAATAAAACAACAATAAAATTCTAGAATGCCACACCAATTAATTTTCCACTGTCAATTCTGTATGACTGTCGATACATTATAGCACAGTTAAAATCTTATCTAATTCTTTGAAGCACGTGGAAGCATTTTTTTCTCTTCCTAAAGAATTTACTCTAAAGCCTTAGTCACACGAAATCAATACTCGTTGCGTCACACACTATTCACTGCGACAAAAAAATACTCGAAGCGAATGGAGAGGTAGTTCCACTTTTTAAATGTAAATCAGTTTTATTCAAAGCGAATACCATCTAGGTAGTGGAGCTATCGTTCATGATTATATAAAATACATCCCGATCAGACCGAGTGCAAGTCGACGAATAGCATCGGCTCCAAGTCAATTCAGTTTTTATGTACCTTGGAGTTATCTCTGAATTAATATCAGTTTTATAGCAATGCCGATATTGCGGAATTCCTTGCGCTACGTTGTATACGTTCGCGGTAGAGATTGCTTTGCTGTTTACAGAACATATAGGTCTTGAGAAAAGCTGGGGAAAACCGAAACAGAAAATGCATCAGTGGCGAAGTATTGAAAATTGCAAAATTCCCGACATATCACTCGATCATGTTGATTGTAAATGCTCATACTTGCTGAAACTCTTCCATCATGCAGATAAAATAATTGTGTATTTAACACACAATTCACAAAAAAAACTATCTTTCTTCTAGTGACGCGATTCAATTTATATTTGAATCATCGTCGAACTCTCACATTTGACAATCTGGATCCCTGTAATGAACTTGATGTCACTTCCCTTTTGAAGATTATGGGGAAGCCAGAAAAAGGAAGCCCTACTGAGCCTTAAGACATTAAATGAACATTGGATTCTAGATACTCTTATTTGGTAAAACTCTACGATCATGCAGATAACGGGATTCTGTAGTTAACACGCAGTTAGAAACCTGTAGGCCTCAAAAATAAGGAAAAAGTTAGAATGTTGATAAGACCTCCAACTTCCAGGCCCCGTTGAAATGAACGATGCCTTTCTAAGGCGTTTGCCCTTATTCTGCAGTCTCTGTCCCCACTATTCTCCGTGGCTAACAATATATTAACAATCTTTCCATCGAACACAACTTGTGGGACGGATAGCCTGAACCCTGCCATTTTCCTGTAATTAACTGGCAATTTCTATTTACTTTTAGCGGAAAAGTCGCCGCTTTCATTCTGGCACTACGCTCTTAAAGTTATTTATGTGCCGTAACGTATGCAGTAAATATACACAAAAGGAATTAATACCCAGAAAATGGTGGCCGAAAATTACGGAAAAAGGCGTAAAAGCATCGTAATGAATTAGTACATTGCCCAGAATACCGCGAAAGGGATAGAATGTATAACTAGAATCAGAATTATGAACAGTTTAATTGCTGATGTGCTTGCGATTTAATGGGTGATTCATCCTTTGGTTCATGAAAGTATTGTGAAACAAAACATATACCACAGAGAAACTTTGAAAAAAATCACAGAACAAAATTCAGAATTCAGAATTTTTTCAAATTTGACTCGAAAAGATTAACTTCCAAAATTTCATCTCTAAACGCCACATTTTCATTTCTACCATTAAATTGCTCAGTCTCACCAAACCATCATTTGTGACTTTAACAGAATGGTTACGTCTTTTTCTCGAACACAAAGACCGTCCAGGAAAATGTATCGATATTCCAGAAACGCTTTAGGTGACTTTGAGGGATGCCACATGAGCTCCCCTTTTATGAACTTCCGTTCACGGTCAATATAAGGCCTTTTAAGACTCCGCATTTATTTTCTTGGTGCACAATCACCCCGAGGCCATTGACGTTCTATCAAAGAAAAGGGAAACCGGGATATACTGCTCGCCTCCAGTCACATTTTATTGCAGTTGCGGGATACACAAGAAAGGGAACGATATGCGGCTCTGTATATAAATATACGACTGAGATATTTGGTAATTTGGTCCGGGTGAGATGAATCGCTGTCGACAGAGATCGCCTGGAATTATAGCTGGGGCTTTGAGACCATATATTTTTTCCTTATTTCAAACAGATTATTAAGAAACCGCCAAAATGTTTTTTCTCTTTCAGCTGATGCATCTAATAAACTGTCCAATTTAGGGAATTTTTGTTTTGTTTTAGGGGCGCATAATCCTGATCAACCATTAATTTTTCTTTGAATTCTTACAAACTAATATTTATCACTAAAGTAAATCCATCGATGTTCTTTAGATCAGTTTAACACTATAACTACGAATTCGTACACATGCTCTGCTCTATGCACCAGAGCACTACACTAATTCGTATGGCTTGGTTCTTTTCAATCGTCGGACAGCGTTGTGGTTGTCCAGCAGCTGAAGAGCTTCTGCGTTTGGGTGGTGATAGAGCCTTTCTTAATGCCTGGCCGCCATTCTCTTGATCTCGTCGACTACCAGAGAGGCATATTCAAATCGCGATGAATATCCTTATTACAAATGTACCAAGGGGCATTAACAATAGCTCTTAAAACATTATTTTGGAATCTTTGTATAATCTTGATGTTAGAATCTTTCGAACAACCCCACCGTTGACAACCGTAGAGCCAAACGGATTTAAGAATCTGATTATAGATCATGATTTTGTTATAGAGGGGCAGTTTTGAGGATCTTCCCAATAACCAGTAGTATTGCTTGTAACAAAGGTTGAGTTCTTCCCGCCTTTTTTTGATGTGATGTTTCCATTCCTGTCTTGTGTCAAGGGACATACCTAGGTACTTAGCGTTAGCTTCTCGTGGTACAGTGGTCCCATTAACGCTTATTGGAGGAGGATTTATCTGTCTTCGGTTAGAAAAGCAGACATGGATCGATTTTAATTGATTTAGTTTGATTTTCCACTTCTGTGACCAACTCACTAATTCGTTGGCAGCTGTCTGAACTTTGTTAGTAGACAAAGCAAGATTTTTGTCAGTTGCAATCAAAGCTGTGTCGTCTGCAAAGGTTGCAACCGTTACATCCCTCATCGTTGGAATATCACAAATATACAATAGGTATAATATTGGGCCCAGGACACTTCCTTGAGTTACTCCAGCTTTGACATCCATTAGGTCAGAATACTCATTTTTTTTGCTTGACTCTGAAAGTCAGAAATATATGACCTGATAACTTTTACGTATTGGTTAGGAAGAAGCATTTTCAATTTGTTAATGAGTCCTTCATGCCAGACTTTGTCAAAAGCCTGGGCGACGTCGAGAAATAATGCAGTGCAATATTATTTTTCCTCCAAAGCTGATTCTATGATGTTCGTGATGCGATGAACTTGATCAATGGTGGAGTGCTTACCTCAGAATTGATAATCAGGGATCAAACCATTATTTTCAATAAGTGCCTTAAGTCTTTTGAGTAGTAGCTTCTCAAACAATTTTGAAATAATTGGCAACAGTGATATGGGTCTATAAGATTTCACTTCATGTGGTGGCTTTCCTGGCTTGAGGATCACCAACACTTCTGCGACTTTTCATATTTCAGGAACGTATTTCAACCTAATGACTGCGTTGAATAGGTATGTCAATATTACTATACCTTTTTTCGGTAACTGTTCAGCATTTTTCCAGTGCTGAGGTAAAGTCCTCCGGCCTTTTTTGGATTGAGGTTGGTCATGATCTTGGTGGTCACTTCTTTGGGGGTAACGAAGGAAATGTCTTTCAGAAGATTGCTAACGACACCTTCAGGAATTGTTTCAGAGTTCACCTCATTTGGTTGAAATGTTGACGCTAGATATTCTGCGAATAATTTTGCTTTTTGTTTGTTGTCCCTAGCTCATGCTCCAGTATCATTTCTTCTTATAGGAGGATTTTATGTGATTGGTCGTTTGACTCTTCTTGCTGCTTTCCACAGAGAATAACCAGAATCTTTACGATCAGTTAACAATTCTAAGTAATTGTTAAAAGATTTAGGTTGTTGAATTTCTCGCTTTAGTTTTTGCGTTTTGTTATTAACAATATTTTTGTCTACTGGATCTTTAGGGAAAATTGCAAAATAAAAAAGTTTCATTTTCACGTCCATTTTATATTCAAGATTGTACAATATTTCATTAGCCTTAAGATTTAAACATAATTATAAATTTTATGCCCCCTAAATAATAGCTTGTTGAGCATGTCTCTCGAACTTGCCATCTTTTCCCTAGATGTGGAGGTGTTTCAAAAGGCACATCTGTAGAGAAATTATACCTACTTTTCATATTCAATAGCTGCTTCATAAATCAGTATTTTACCTGACACAGCCCATGTGAATACTTCTATTAGTCCTGGTGTATCAAGAACACAATGTTGATTAGCGGCTTTTTCAATGAAATCAATCACTTCAGGAAATTTGGTGGAAAATAAATTCAGTGAAGTTACAATTGCTCCATTTGGTCCCAGCTTATACTGTTTCAGTACTTCCTTATCGTTAACTGTATCCCTTACATCCAAAACAGTAATTTCATTCTGAATTTGACCACTACAATGCATACAAGAAGGTGGTACAGATAAAATAAAGTAATAAATGTTTCACTATTCAAATATATATTACAATCTCAGCCATTTTTGTGTAAAAATTGGACGATTAATTCTGTGGTTTCCTGCATATTTATATTTAGGTGTACAATACCAACTGATGTTCAGTAAATACAAACTAAACTTGTAGAAAATTAATGGGGCATAATTTCCAAATGACATACAATATAAGTACCTAGTTGAAAGTAGAGAATTTAATGACAAATCTTATCAATATTCGCAAAGTAAGGTAAATTTATACAGGCTGGATCTAAATTTATAATGTATGGTTTTGGTTCAGTAGTTGTAAGTCTGGTTACTAGAGACGTTTTCCCGCTTCCCGCCATCCCAAGTAAAATCAAGCATATCAGTTTTTTACTTTCTTGCGCTACGGCTTCTGCCATTTTGGGAATATCATCGTACATATGATCTAGCTAATTTGAATATGAAAAAAAATAATAGTATTAAAATAGTAAAAACTATAAATAAAAATGTAAGAATATCAAAATATTTTGATGTGAGATGTGAGAAAGCAAAAGAAATTTCATGAAAACCAATGGAATAGCATTTGCAGCACCTATAGAAAAAAACTTGCAAATCAGACATAGCCTAAGGCTGCTGTCTTATGATCACACATGAAAGGGCGATCAAACTTTAAAACTCATTTTGAAAAATTGAAATCGGTCAATTTGGAATTTTCTGATATATTTTTATAATCCTCGCTGACGGTATCTGTTTTAGGTTGAAGGTTTTCGATATGATCGAACATTTTTGCTTGAATAAGCCCGAAATAGGTGCTCAAATTTTTCTTAGAAAATTATTTGAAAATCCATAAAGTAGTATGTATTTTTTCCAGCCTGTATGTCTAAAATTAATTCATTCTATAAAAAAAAAACGTAAATCACACAATGTTAAGTAAGCTAATCTTACACAAGGTGCCACTTTGGTGGGGAACAACCTTATGACCAAATCCCTTTAATTAAAATTTTAACTGCCTGGTAGACACTTAAGAACTCTTAAACTTTTGATGCTAACTTTTTTCGATACCTTGTATATTTTTTCTAATGATCCACCGTTTCTAAACATTTCAACAGGCCGCTTATAAATGGTTTTTAGATATTTTTGACAATGGGGAGATGATTGAAACATCAAATGAAATGCGTCACAAAAACATAGTCTTATTCGTGAAACCTTGGGTTCATGTTAATCAATTTTACCTTTTTTACTGAGGATTATATGCTCCTATATGTCTGCAATGAGCTTTTCACATAACCCTTCTCCATCTCTGAAAAACCTTAAGGGCACAAAAATATCCTACTGACTACATTTCCCGCCCATTCAACCCACGATTTTGTGCCCCATGCACATTGCACCGGGGGCGAGAACCCAACTTGTCCTACCCTAGCTACGCCCTTGCTAATGGTCTGTCTATAAGAGTAGATGATTAAGAGTAGAGGAATATCATAGATGACTATGATACATATCTAGCTAATTTGGAATGCATTTATCCAACATAAAAAGAAATGCACGAAATATCTACACGTAGTTGCACAAAGAGTGAGGGCAGATGAAAATAAACGCCGGTTCTTTGGACCGCTTTGCGCTACACCGCAAAATATATAGAGTCGTCGTGGTCGCTAACCACTTCCCCGACCTTTTAATTTGCACGTTATTGAAGCGGGCGCGCTAACAAACTCCGTGGCTGCATTAAAATTCCGGAACTGGAAAAATTAAAAATCCTCCGCGGTCCGGAGTTCAACACGTTCGGTGAGGCTGCAGTCGACATCGCAATGCTCCGTTCTCTATTGGCCACCCTTGACAAACAGTGGCGTAGCCCCGCCGCGAGGATTTCAAATAGAAACCTGGACGTATGCGTATGTATGTATGTTTGGTCATGCATTTCTCCGAAACTAGTAATTGGATTGTGAAGTTGACCTCTAATCGAAGGATAGATAATTCATGGTTCGTTTTGAAATACAATCAGTCATGAGCTGCCACGGAACCTGTCAGAGTCGCGAGGCGGCCCCGTTGTTAAGAATATTTTTGTCCTTTCCTTGGAAGCAGCCTTCAGCCTTTAGGCTTATTGGACTTTATACACCTATTGATTAGCTGTCTTGAACCCTTTACGAGTTCGTACAGTTTATCTTCTAGTACTGTACTGAGCTCTCTATTGGTTCTAGCCTAGAAAAGAAACGAAAATATTTTTGGTCGTCAAAAGTTATGAAAATTTCTATAATTACAATCACTTTTTAAACGTGTTTTCTATTCATTTTTTATTATTTAACAATAAACTTGAAACCGAGTACCTGTCGAAATACGGGTTGGGGGGGGGGTTAGGGGGTTAGGATTGTTTTGCCTATGATGATGGCTCTTAGAGGTCTTTGACAAGGTGTAGATTGCTCATATTTGAAAAACGTGATTTCCGAAAGTTCTGTCGTCGTATCTGGCGCCATTTTTTTGTTTTCGAAGCCTTTTTGCATTTTCGCATCGGTTACAGAACATAAATCCTTCCTGTTGGCGACGAGCGAAATAATCTCGGAAAAATGTTGCAATTCGGTGATGCTGAATGCGAATATGACCATTAGAAAAGCGTGAGTCGTCAGTTAAGCGCTAAGAGGTTCGCCAGGATTTTTTCGTCAAGTCCGGGCCCAAATTTAAAGTCGGATTTGTGATCAGCGCCCCTAGCTAGGAGACGATTTTTTGTCTTGATTGAAAAAATTAGATTTTTCGACCCAAGGAATCCCCTTTAGATTTTTGCGATTTTCAAATGTTTCCCCTAGTATTTTTCGACTCTATACACTGTGAAATATTCCGCTGAATCCAACGGTGTTATCAGATTTGTACCACGACGTTCTTTGGGGAAAATTTTTTCAGGAAAAATTCATATGCGAAGCCAGAAATGCAGCAAAAAATCAATCAAATAGGACAAAAACTCATATTCTAGGTAATTCTAGGGCGGTAATCACGATTCTGACTTTTTTCCCACCGGATGTCAGGGGGATCGAGACAGAAACTACAGTGGGAGCCAGGAGATCATTTTACTGCTTGTCCCGCATAAAAATGACGTGTCTCGAGGCTAAAAGGAGATTCCACACTTATGGAGGTGAACCCCATTTTTGTTTGGAATGAGGTACTAAACCGCCGATTAATGTTATGAAATGACAGTCAATAAATAGCCATATATTTATTCTATCTATATACCCATCTCCCTATACATTAATAATTACATTTGAGATTTTCTATTTCCTTGTGACAAAATGTCGATGATACGGTCATTCTAGTAGGATTCGAGTAACGAGATGTCCCAGTTCCGATTTTGCATGGTTTTAATTAAAATTTGCGTGTCAAAACCACATGAGCTCAGGACAAAGAGACGCGGCACGAGCTGTAGGCACTATCCAACAAATCGGTGAATTTCGAAACACACGACATCTTACCGCTTATTAGTAGATATTTTAGATCCCAGTTTCCAAGAATAAGCAAGAAGACGAGTACATTGGATTCACGGGGATGCAAGCTCTTCCTGAGTCAATTAGAGATCGTAACTAAGGTTTCTTACATTCAGAGAGATAATTATATAAATCAATTCTTGAAGAATTTCTTATTCAGTCTATAATAAGGTATTCTGATAGCATTAGAGTACCTCGTATTATAACCGTAGAGGTCAGCGCCATCAACACAATGATTTTCTTCCTTATGTATTTCCAATCAAGAAGCATGCATGAAGTTGCATGGTAGTAGCATTATATTTGGATGTATAAAATGCTGCTGGCAGTGTTCTCTGCACTTCAACCCCAATATGGTCCATACAGTTTTTTCTAAAGCATAAATATTTTCAAAGATTAGCACTTTTTCTAACTTACGGAGGACAAACATATGTTTGGATATTGTATTTTGAAGGTAGATCGCCCCAAGATAGTCTATCATCAAACAATAATCTTACGTATTTTGTTGATTTATCTTTGATATAGTGGTTATTCGATGAGAAAATAATGCTATCGGTTTTCTCTCTGTTAAGTAAGTATGAGTTCAGCGCAAACCAGTCTTTTGTATTGCGTATTGCCTCTGCATTGTTGATTTCAAATATGTTTCTTCTTCTTCAATTTCCATTTCCTAGCGGAGGCTGGATATTATCATAGCAATACTGACTTTGTTTGCAGCTGTTCGAAACAATTGATTTGACGTGATTACTAACCAATCCTCCAAGTTTTTCAGCCAAGAGGTTCTTCGTCTTCCTTGGCTTCTCTTGCCCTTGATTTACCCTTCCATAATGTTTTGTAGCAGTAGATATTTGTGTCCCCTTATAACATGACCAAGGTACTCTAGTTTTTTCTTTTGAGGGTGTTAATTATTTCTTCCTGCTTTTGTATTCTCTGTCGTAGTTCCACATTTGAGACCCTATCAATCCAAAAGATCCTCAGCATTCTTCGATAACATCATCTTCTGAAAGCCTCCAGTCTATCCATTTCCGCCTTCTTCAAGCCTCGGAAACATATAGCAGCATCAAAAAAAAACACAACACCTCAGCAATCGTATTCTAAGTTTTGAATTTATATGTCTACTGCAAAGAACTTTCTTCAGATTTAAAAATGCAGTTCTTGCACTTTCTGTTCGAGCTCTTATCCTGACATTGGTCGGCAATTTCGGTTAGCCAGGCTCCTAAATATCTATATTTTCTTACCCGCTCAATTGGCGCGTTGTCTATTGTAAGATTCACGATTATGTTGTTATTTTTTTTGTGAGAACTATGAATTTGTTTTTTTTTTAGATTCATGTTCAGCCCATAATTTTTGCAACTGTAAAGTTTTTGTGTGACCGTTTGGAGATCTTCCAGTCTATCAGTTATTACAACAGTGTCACCGGCATAACGCATGTTACTATATAATCTGCGCATTTAAGGTAATTCCCTCTTGGCACTGAAAATGGCCCCACTGTATATGTTAAACAGATGTGGGGAAAGTATGCAGCCGTGACGAAGGTCGCGCAAAATTTCAACTAGTCTTCAACTCTGATTCTCGCTCTATGATTCCAGTACAGATTTGCTACAATTGTGATATCGCGACAAATACGTTTAAGTCTCTTGTTACTAGAGATAATTAAGACATCATCTGCAATGGCGACATATTCACCCTGCGATAGTGGAATATTGACGTATACTATAAAAAAGGGCCCAAAACCGATCCTTGTGGGACCCCCGTACTCAACAGGGCGCAAAGTATCCCCCATATTTTAATATGCCGCGCTTTAGCAACTCTCATAATCCCTTATTGCACTCCCCTACTATTGATCAGTCAAAGCACGATCAAAAGAAGCTTCAGTATCCTTAACTTTGTTCGATCAGCTTATTTACCAGCGCCACATTAACGAAGCCTCTCGGAATTTCTAATAAACACTATACAAAAATGTCCGAATGAAATATAACTGGATAAAATATGCCCCATTGAAACGAAACTCCGAGCTGTTGTGAACGACACGAAAAACTATTCCTTAATGCAAACAAATTGTTATGGGCCTGCTGGGCGTTGTATGCACGCCGTCGACGTCGTTTAATGCGAATATTGCTGTTTATTCGCGATGAAGAATATTCTGCGCCGTAATACTCGCTCGTGTCATGCCGCGTAACGCCTGATAATGCTAATCCTACATACCGGCGACTGACTAAGACCTAGATTACGTCGGGTATTTACCTTATATGCAGTTACTTGCTTAAAATGACATGCTAGAGGAAATTAATAGGTGGCTGAATTAAACTCTCGACATGTGAAGACGTTGGGTATCGGAGAATTGAGAGAGAAAGCTGAATCTGATGCTGAATTCTGGTTCTGGCTTCTAACACAAAATTATTATCGCTTATACAGGGTGTTTCATTTAGGCTACGCGTAACAGCATTGTTATTCAGAATAGTACAACCTGTATATTATTGAATGCTAGGCTTAATTTAATGACAGTTTTGTTAAAAACCAGTAGGGTCCAAAATTATTAACAATTTTTGAGTCATTCGCTTATTTTCAGTATCCTTACAAAGACTAGACTTAAAAATCGTTAATTTTGGACCCGATAGGTATTTACCAAAACTGTCATTAAATTAGGCCTAGACGGATCTAAATGTTCGATGCTTACATAACTTCAACGGCTTAGCTGCCATCCTTTGCAAATGCTTAAGTGGCACACCTTGCAAGATAGATAAATACATACATAGTTACATAGATAGATAGGCAGATATGTATATAGACAAATTGGAAGCTCGAAACTAGCACAGTTAAAAATTGATGTTGAAGGTCCTAACAGCTCGGATTCAGCCTAATAGCGGTGACAGATGCCCCTCTACGTCATCTGTCAACAAGGGTGAACTGATTTACAGTGACATTCCTTGCAGTAAGGGTAGATTAACATACGGATGATACCTTGCATCCTTTAGAGTACCTTCTCCAGGTCTCCGCCATTGTTGGAAAAACTGAAACGCGTCAGATTAGAAGATGACAGGTTGATTACGTTCTAAAACATGTGCATTTGTAATAATAATCCGACAATTAAGCTGTGATGCAAAAGAGTGGGAGGTTGACACATTTGCAGAAAAATGAACCGCCATCTCGAGATCTTTTAGCGCGCTCTATTTTAATTCTTTATTTTAGAAGGAATAATTCATGAATAACAGAAAAATAGAATCTGCCAATTATCACAAGTTGGATTACAAAAATCGGTAATGAAGCTTAGCGCGTAGCATTTATTCTCCTCCTCGCGTCTCTCTCTCCCTTTCCATCACGCTGATTACAGCAGTGCCAAAAGATTGTGATGTTTAACGTTTTCTTCTTCTTATTCCTAAAAGTTATTAATAAACTAACAAAAAGTTTAAATACATAGTTTTTTATTAAGCTTGTTCTTATTTTTTAGGATTTATCTACTTATCATTTTTAATTATATCAGCAAATATCAAGAACATTCCAAATCGCCGGATTGAGAAAATCTCTCTGAACAACCGTCAGATTCTGGATGAGCACGGCTAAGACGTCAAGCTTAACAGTCTGTATGAAAACAAGCGCGTATCTAGACCTTAGTTTTGAGCGGGGTGAAGGGGCATAAAGTTTATTTATGCTTTCACCATTTTTTTGTAATACCTTCAACAAGATATTTGAGGCAACAGAAAAAGAGATATGTTAATAATAATTATATAATAACGAGGAGCAAGTGAAACAGTGGAGTCGTTGAGCCCTGAGCTCTAAGTTGCCACAGTAGAGACCTCGTGACTTTTTTCAAATGAGATCAAAGAGATGAATACAATGTGCTTACCCTTTTGAAAGGGGGTAAAGAAACATTTTCCTCAGTCCTGACACTGATACGTAGAAATGCGCGCTTACCTTATCGAATTTTTGGTTCCAGTCGCGCTATGGGAGGTAGAAAATCGTTCAAAAAATATGCAGATGATTTTGAATAATCACAAGGTTTGAGGAATTTTATTTTGATTTTAATGATACCAGACTCCTATTATTAAACGTTATTATAATGATTGCGTTACTCAAATCTAGATATGAACGATTCATCCCTTGGGAAAAAACAAAATTCAATTAAAGTTTTCCTCCCCCCATGTATATCAATATCTATATGTATGAAAATCTGACGCGTTCGATTATTTCGATATGGCGATTATTTTTTGACCTTTTTGATTCTCAAAAAGACTTCCCTCTCCTCGGTGAAAGAGTATAAGTCATAAAACATTTTTTCTTTCTACCATCTAATCTTCCAATTCCAATAAGTCCTCACAGCGCTCGACGTTCTTCGTAAATACTTTTTAGGATGTACGAGGTTCACGCTGAAAGTCTTTAGATACAGAAAAACTACAAGTTTTTTTTAAAAACATTATTCTGCTTTTTCAACATATTCTCTTCCTACCTCAATACATTTACGCATTCGGTAAAACCACTTGTCAAATTATTGTGACCAGCGTTCCTCATCGGTGGAAAAATGGCGACCTCGTAACTCTTTTTTGATCTTAGGGAATAAGAAGAAGTTGCACGGAGCTAGGTCCGGAGAATAAGGTGGGGAGGCAACAGTTTGACATCCTGTTCTTCAAGAAAATCGAGTGTTCCAGCGGCGATGTGGGCGGGTGCGTTGTCATGGTGCCATTGAATACCCCGTTTTTGGACGGCTCTTGCATGGTTCTTGGAAGACTACAGGAACACATTTGGATATATACCATTCAAAAGTAACTGTCCTTTGATTTTCTAAGGCTACCGTTGTGATATCCACTTTCTTTCCAACACTCTTGGAATGACGGATTGGAGGCTGCTCATTTTCAAAGCACCAAACTTATGACTGCTGTTTAGTTTCGGGGTCATAATGATAAAACCATGTTTCGTCTCCGGATACGATATTAAAAGTGTTTTTACTGTGCTCATTTATCAAATTTTTCAAGCATAAACTTAGCCCAATCAACTCTTGTTGCTTTTGCTCACTGGTTAACAAATGTGGCACCCCTCTGGAACACCGCTTCCTTAGGCGAAGGTTATCATGAATGATTGTTCGGACCGCTGCCAATCCAATCCCCAGACAAGCCTCAATCTCGGTGTAGGTTATATGTCGATCTTTTTTTACCATATTTTGCACAGCCTCTACAGTTTCCGGAGTAACAGCAGTGGACGGTCGACCTGTGCGAGGTTCATCATCGAGTGAAACTCAGCAAACTAATTAAAAACTGCAGGCCTAGAAGGGACAGAGTCCCCAAAGCAACTCACTAAACTTTGGTGACATTCAGCTTGTTTTAGTCCCTTTTTATAGTGATATAAAATCATGGCTCGAAAATCGAGACTACTCGGTTCCATTTTCACGTTAAAATTCGGCCAACACTTAGAGATGCATTCGAGACCGTGGCAAGGCAACTACTGAACGATTCAAGCGCTGCCTTGGCGTGTAAGCACTTACAACTTTAGACGAAATAGCTGCGTGCTCAAATTTGTTTAAACTTGTATAGATTAGGAATATCTAAAGACATGCAGAGTGACCCGTAACGCTATTTCACTATATTATATACTATAACATATGTTATAGTTTCAATTCCAATTATAAATACTTACAAATCCAAGTACAGTCTCGTACTTCATACCATTTTTCACTTATATTCATAAAGAAACGCCTTGTCTTCTAAATAGTGCAGGCTGTCAGCTTTGTTGCCGCGTACATTGTATACACCAAGTTTATAAGCTATGGAAATGTAGATCCATATCCTGACAAGACGCTTTCTCGGTGTAACGCTTTCCCCTCTTGGAGAAATTACCACTGAGAAACTTCCGGGCAATTTCTAAGGATTTTATGAATATAAATAAGAAGGAACGTGTCATATGTAGCTTATGAGATTCATAAGGTAGGCATAATAAGGAAAAAGCATCGCGGTTAACGCGCTGTAAAAATGCCTGGTTTAAAATGTAAATTACGCTCGCAGGCATCTAGGACTTTAAATACTAATGTCGTTTTACACGCTTGCTCAGCAGCAAATTGGATACTCAGGATGCTTCGCGCTATCAGCTCTGTGAGGAGTCTTCATGCTACTGTTATATGCGTTCATGATTTTTGTAGCTACATTTGCTGGTTACCGTTTGCTTGTTATCAATGTTGAATGGTAATGGATGAAAAATAATTCCTAATATTAATAAACGTCTTTATTGGCGGAATTTAGCACAAGCTATTCTTACACTCAGCAATGTTAATGTAATATGGAGTTATCATTAAGTGACGGGTATTGAAACCAGGCAGGCTTATGGTAGCTTATAGCTGTTAGCTTCCTGGATAGTTTCATCAGGTACCGATCCTATTTATGGTAGTGGATGGATGTGCTTCTGATGTATTAATCATTGAATACAGGTAGTTGTAGTCGTGGTAGTAATGGAGAGGCAAAGCCGTGCAAGCAGGTCAATCTTGGCCCTTTTTGCTGATTACGGGGACCATCACTACCACTAGGGTAGTTTCTTAGTGTCGAATCTTCCAGACCTTTTAATAAAGATCATGATGTCCGACCATTTCGCTGAGTAGCTCTCTTCCGAGACCAACCCTGCTGTGCCAAACACTTCAGCCGTAAGGCCGCTGTATAAGGTAAACTCTCCCAGGAAGTGGAACGAAATCTCGTCCTCCCCCCCAGCACTTCTGATAGATTGCATCTTTGACCACTCCTATGAGTGACAGGTGCCTGTTCAATCTACAGTGGAGTGAATCCCTCCTGTTCAATTACCATAGCTCCCTACGTTTGCTGGGACCTGATATGTACCTCTTGAACTGTCTGCAGTCATCTCTCTCCAACCATCCCTTCGCCAGTTCGTTATATGCCCAATCATCTAGGGCATTACTGACCTGGCCTTTGATTATATCCAGCAAAGGTTAGGGGCAAGTGCATGTGCTCCTTACTCCCATCCTCGTCCAGCAATCTACTTTCTCGTTTCCTGCCACCCCACTGTGACCAGGGAATGAATGAATTCAGGTATCCCCAGGGATCTGTCTTCTGTCGAATGCTTTGATGTTCAAGACTGTAAAGGTTCCTGGTAAGGACAGGTGCATCTACTAGACCTCTTACTCGTTTCTGGATTATGTCCAGAAGCTTTAGGGACTGCTTTGGAGCGCAGCTTCATACACGTGATCAGTAAACCAGCAAATATTTGAACTGAGGTTTGTAGAGCAGCGGTACCTGTTCTGGAAGGGAACTCCCGGCTTCGAGGATGCCGACGTAACAACGTCGGCAGCATGATCTTGACGACTTAAATATTTTGCGTCGCTCCATCTCCTCGGCTGGTTTATAGTTGTTTTTCTTTCCTTCTTGGTTATGGGTTACACTTGACCAATCTTCCACCCAGTTGGGACCACGCTTCGGTGGGGTGGGCTCAAATCATCATTGAAAACCTGAACCTCAGATAAGCTACTAAATTTAATTCCAAGATACCAACAGATCTACAATCCGATCTTAGTCTATTCTTGTCTACAACACTGAAATCATAGCGTAGAGAGAACAGCGTCAACTCACTCCACCTCGTTTTCTTACATTGGAAACAGCCACAAAGAAATATTTGACTAATGGACTAGTAGCTAATTTGTTTCCTAACGCCTCGCAGCGAAGCTGTAAACAATATGCTGCGAAAACCTGTGCAGAAATAGTGTAGAGAACTCCAGCGTTTTATCTGGTAAAATGTACGAATAAAAATTCTGCCCTGAAGGGGTTTTGCCGAACTTCATACGGACTTCCAGCTAAAGTTACTGCAACCGGATAAATCCGCCATATGTTAGACGGCCAGTTATACAGTGAAAAATATTCCCAATTCCGTATGGATAGAAACAGGTCTGTATATAAATTTCTTATTAAAAAGAAGGAAGTTTCCCCCGAGCGGTAAGGCGGTGGCGAGAGTTTCCAATTTAAAATTCCACACTTTCTTCTCCGTATTTCTTTCTGAATTCGACGGTGAGTTCTCAAACGAAACTGCGGCCGGCCGGGGAAACCCGCGATAACTTTTTAATTAGAAATTTGTACAAGCGCGCTCAGAAAATTATGTAATGAAAGAGTAAACAGACTGCGCCACAGCAACTGTGCTGTGCAATTGCAACGATTGCATTCATTTTGGCTCGTCCCGTGGTTTGCTTTCATTAGCTGCGAGGAAGTCTGGTTAGGACAAGAACTAGTTTATATCAATAATTTGAATATACCTGCTTTTTGCTTGGAGTACCTCAAGGTTCTCGTCTCGGGCCTATACTATTTCTATGTTGTATAAATGTTCTAACAGAGTACATTTCAGATAGCTTTATATGCTGTGTTTATCATATAACTTTTCGCAAACGCAGAAATTCATTCCTATGTTTTTCAAACAAATTTATATGTAATTGAATATTGCAATTATATCGAATATATATAAGGTACTGTGAATCAAGAATTTATCAGCGCTATAATCTAAAACAAAAGCATAAATATTAAAGTATTCCTTTATACCTTTTTTATAGCTCAGAAAACTTTTGATTTCTTTTAGAATGCACCGGTGATTCCCCTTCGGTCATCGCTCACCAGTAATTTAACTTGTATTCATTCTGTTCTACGCCTTCTTGACCTTTTGCTTGTTGGTAGAAGGACTCACTTTTAATGAAACAAAATTAAATGATTTGTGATACCCTACAGATTTTTTATTTTAATGCAACTATTTAATTGAGAACTTGATCTTGATTGTAAAGGTTAATTTTTTATAGATAACTTCTGAGAAAAGCAGAAAAGGAAGCCTTATTCCAGGAGTGCTGCGGATGAATTTCTATTCACAGTGACCTCAGAAAACAGTAACTGTTTCATATCAACACCCCGAAAGCTCATTCTACAATGAATGTATCGATGATAAACAATATAATTAGTAGAGGACCAGAACAGACTCAGTATTTAAATGATAATGTTACTCAAATGGCATCTGATCATAATGTCACAAAAAGAAAGATGTGGGTTGTGGGTTGAAGTGTGACCTTGCAGCAATGAATCAGGTTCCATAAATACTTCCTTCCTTGAGGGTATGTCCTCTTCCATCATTCAAGAAACTTTTATTTTGGTTCTGCTGCTGTAACTATTAAGCCTAATTGAACCTGAAATCTGATTTTTTTTAAGCTCAAATTAAAATGTCTTTTAACTACTGTTTTCAGGTGGTTCGTTAGGTTAGTCAATTGTAAAGTATAAAGCTTTTGTATATGAAAAGTATTTAACAGTAATTTTGTTTATTTTTTCACGATATGATGCAATTTTTGACCTTCTTACGATTTATCCTAATTGACTTTCACGATTTTGATTTCACTTGATTTGGTATAACCCAACGTACAGACCACCCAGAAGACAGACTTATTCAAACTAGTTAACGATCATACAGCAATAAAAAACCGAGGCTGTGGCCGGGTTAGCCCGCGATAACTTTTTAATTAGAAATTTTTATAAGCACGTTGGAAACATTATGTAATGATAGAGTAAACAGAGTTGGTCGCTATGCGCCGCAGCAGCTGTGCTGCGCAATTGCGTTCATTTTGGCTCGTCCGTGGTTTATTTATTTGTTTTCATTAACTAGGCTCGCCCCTTTTTTAATATGCAAACTACTAATGGAAGGAAGCTGCTATATCTATGGTAATGGAATGCTAACTGATGGAAATGTTTAGATAATGCAGCTGTTTCAATTGCACTGCGTCGGACTACAATTACTTTGAAAATTTGTCTTCAACAACATTTCCTCGATCGTCTTCAGGTGAAAAGAGCGAAATTTTTCTCCGATGCTGAACTTTTACTGATATACAGCATACAAAAAGCATTGAAAGCGTCTCAACCAGGAGCTTGGAAGGCAGTGCAAAATCCAAAAGATTGTTTTCAGTTTCAAGCAGTGCTTTGTAACATTCCGTCTTTGGTGAGTTCTGTTTGGATGACGGAATTGGTGTTTATGTCATTGTATGACTATTTGGTGATGCTAAAATTAGATGTGAGGACTGGTATTGCAAATGTGTTGATAGCTGTGGTGGGATTCATAGAGCTTAGCTTTGATTTAAGATTTTTTTTAAGACGGTTTGAATTGGTCTTACAGTTGTGCTTTGATATGTGTGAGGTCTATGTTGGTGTTTTGATAGAAGCTCAGATACTTGTATGTTTCGTATTTGTCCATGTTGGCTAGCGTTTCATCATTTACTTTTTCCTCTTTGGGATTGTTTTTCCATTGACCTTCAAAACTGCATTTGCGCATTCCGAACTCCATTTGGATGTCTGACGTGTAAATTTCTGTTATTTACAGTAATTTTTCAATTGTATCTCAGTGGCTCAAGGATTGATTTTGTGCTGGTTTGTTTTCTGATATTTGATGTTGAAACCATAGATTGTGCTTCTGAGTACGTTCAACTGGGGGTTCACGAAAAAGCACAACCAAGGGGAGCTAAATTAACCTTCCTGGAAGATACGGCGTTGTATTTGTATTATTATTAATATTATATGCAGCAGGCTTAGTAACAGTTAGTTGTTACATCTCGTAATGAGTGTAATCATTAATCTGATAACCCTGTGGTCCAGATTTCATCCATAAACCGATTTGTTCGAGAACAGTGGTGCTGTGGACAGTTACTGAACAGCAGCAACAAAAGCGGCAATGCATATAATAGTATTATATTAATATTTTTATTTGGCACGACCTCATTTCCATGTAATGCAAAACCTCCGACCGGGTTGCGGTAAACAAAAACAGAACAGAACAGTTAAAGCTTACTATTTGGATTCAAATTACAAATAAAATGCATGCAATAAAACGGGGGTAAATTGGAAGTAATTAAATATGTATGCATATGTTAGTTTTATTTTCATTCAAAAATCGAATGAATTAAACATAGCGCCGCAATATAAATTCGATGGGAATGTAACTAATGTTGCATTTATTCAATAGCATCAATAGCAATGAGGAAATAGCGTTTGAATAAAATTATCTGGTATAAAAGTAACTATTTCGTGGTGGCGAATGTTTACAAGGATCACTACTGTTTGATAAATAAGGCTGATTGCGAACTGCACCCCTACCAACGTAGATCGCTCTACTACACTGGATCCCCTCAGAATTGGAATGCTGTGGCGAGATTTGTAGAGATGGTTCTACGGGAGAAAAAATCAGAGGAAAGGGCCCTACATTAGGTGGCCCGGAACGTGCGAGCCTGATTGTGGGCGCTGGCAATAGTGCCCGCACTCTGGTCCTTATGGGTTGGGCAAACCTGATTGTAGGCGCCAGCTACAAGGCTGCCACCGTGAAGTATTGTGTTAAACAGTTCCGCGGTGGCGGTTGGCGTTCGGAGGTTTGGGATTTAGTAGGTATGCCATCGGGTGTACTATCTACTACTGTGTAATCATGACGGTAGTGGGTAGCCGGTGGAGACTCCCACACTTCGGCTATAAAAGCTTTCCCTCTCCTAAAAAAAACTATACTGCGGTGAGGTGCCCAGAGGGTCTGCTCGGTTTACAGAACAGTCTTGGCTGAAGCAGTGATGGTCATCGCCGGAGTTATCCCCATCGTGGGGCTCGCCACGCAGAGGAGATTGAAGTACCTCGAACGTCGGAGGGGTGTTCCAAATCCAACCCAGGCTGAACCGGTCTCACGGATCTGTGTCATATTACCTGACACAGTTTCTGTCGGGTCACGGAGCGTTCGCGGAGTACCTCCACCGGATGGACAAGAAGGCATCACCGTTGTGCCCATACTGCCCACTTCTGGTGGAACATACGTTTTTTGTTTGCTGCCACTGGGTCGCACAGAGAACCAACATGGAGAGCACCGTAGGACAGACAATCACACCCGACAGCGTGGTACCGACTATGCTCCAGAGTCGGCATCACTGGGTGGTGACTGCATATTTAGTTCGTTCGGTGGTGAAGACAAAGCGTCTGGAGTAACGACGGGTACGGTACAGGGGGAGACGTCTCACCCGCCGTCGTGTGATGATGCCGGCCAATAGATGCGAGCTCGGGCTCGCTCTAGGCGTGGTAACCGGGGTGCAGTACCTGAAACTGGGGTTCATCCTGAAGTAATGCCAACGCAGTTGCAGGATGAGTTATATAAACCAGGGGCTACGAGGAGAGTTTTAGTAGGTATTGCAGGCTTCTGCTGCGAGTCCTTGCACTTTTGGTGTCCCGCCTTCGTGCGTAAAAGCATTTCTCATCTCAACCAAAAAAAAAACTATACTGCAGTGGTTCCTAAACCGTTTATAGATAACCTGAAAACGCGGTAGATTGTAACAACTTCCCGGTAGCGCGTTCCACAACGCGGAGGTTGTTCAGAAGAATGTTTGGAATGCCTTACAATGAAGCTCGACCTGGTGAGGATTTATACCCCTTGGGCTCCTCTAGTGTTTGCTGTACTGATTACTCTTCGTGTTATGCGATGCAGCTCAGTTAAACAACTGCCATAATTATATCTATAGAATAAATACAGATCAGCTATCATCCTTCGATGTTTTACATTGGAAAGATCCTTTGTAAGATCAGGCGCATCCACTAGATGTATTGCTGCGAGTCTGTTGGCCAGAACCCTATTGAAAACTTTCGATATATCAATTGCTACAACTTGAGACTCTCCATAAAATTCAATTGCTCTACTCCACATATGTGTAATGTAGGTCAGAAGATCTCCCGTGGATCTGTGCTAGTGGAAATCATATTGACGATTATTGACGATATTATTTTTGTCCAAGTTAAGCAGAAGCTGCAGATTAATGACGGTTTCCAAAACCTTGGACATGATGCAGAGCAGAGTCACAGGTCTCTATAGTTGCTGGATAGAATCTTTGTCCTTTATTGATGACTCCCTCGGTATATTACCCGGCAGTAACCAAGTATATCATATATATATTTCTTAATGTTGTATATGTAAATTCTGTTCGCCTCAAAACGCCCGTCGGGCTATGTACGAATCGATTTGGAATTCGTTACTGTGATACATGGAGGGACGGCTGTTATTTGGCCCTTTCCCACTTCAAATGGAAATGAGACATGTTACCGTCTTTGTAACGGAAACCTCAACTTCTTGCTAGAATGCTGTCCTTGTAACATTCCTGCGAGAATAAAAGGCCAACTGAAATACACTGGCGATTGTACTTGATCGTTTATGGTGCAGGACGTGGTTGAAATGCCTGTTGAGAATGTAATCAGGGATGCTGTCATCTACACCGAACACGCTAAAAGGAAGACAGTAACAGCAATAGACGTCGTTTATGTATCAAAAAGACAAGGTCTAACATTACACGGATTTGGTGGTTCAAATGGTGCGCGTAAACTGTTCAAATTAGCAAAGAAACGGTTATTTTCAGAACCACTACATTTTTTCAAACGAAAACGATGAATAAACATATTTATCTTGTTATTATATCCACTATCCTCTAATTCCAATACCATCACAACGAGAAATGCATATTTTCCCGGTTTTTCTCGGTTTCAAAAAGCGACCACGAAAAATATAACAGAACCCAAATTATTTGTTCATTGCAATATTCCGACGATGAGAAAACGTAAAATGTCATGTCGTACGATTCATCGGTGGTTTAGTACCTGAAAACTAAACCTCAAAGGGGGAATCGGAGGCCATTATTCTTGGTTACGCTTGAAACGAGAATGGAGAACATACAACAATAAATTTGGTCCTTACATCAAAAAAATGTGAGAGTGTTACATAATGATGTGCTATAATACCACCACATCCACGATATCTTATTATCCAGAAACAACTGGTATGAATAATACTATTAACTTTCAAGTGAAGTTTAACACACTCTCTTTGCTGAAAGCTTAGTGGTGGTCAGCCCTTACAATGTAGATATTGAGTAATGGATTTAGTTATAAAATAGGCTATATACCTTTTTCAGTGGTTGAGCATAAGGGCTTACTATGACTAAGCTTACATAAAAAAGACTGTGCTTGACCTCTTCATAGATTTGTATTACCCTTTGTATCAGTGTTTTAATATCCCATGCATACAGTGACTAGAGTGAGAAAGCCTGAAAAACACTTGCAAGGAAATTAATTTAATACTTTCTACCAAATACATCAGAAAGTCTCAGGTTCAAATTCCAGTCCAGGTGAAGTGTATCACCACCAAGAACATACATGGATGTCTTATTACAAATCTGAGCACACCATTGGATTCAGCGGTAAATGTTCCATCGGATAGAGTCCAGCAATAAGTGTGGAATCTCCTTCTCGAATCTAGACATGTCATGAGGTGCCCATTTTTACCTTCCTGGTTCCTCCGGTAGTTTCTCGAGCCCTCTGATATCCGTCGCAGATAAGGAGATTCGTGACTAACGCCCTTGAATTACCCAGAAATTTTTTTTTTCCTGTTAAATGTTTTTTCTAGGAAAACGAAACGTCGTTGATAACACCGTTGGATTCAGCGGAAAATTTCACATCGGATAGAGTCCAAAAATAAGAGAAAACCGTTTTTCGACTCGACATGGTTATCAAAAGCGGGCGTTCGAAAATTGCAAAAAATCTAAAGGGCAGAATTTTTTAGTAAAAAAAGTATTTTTTTCAAATAAAACAAAAATTCGTCTCCTGGCTGAATTTAGGGGGATGATCACGAATCAATTTTGCCCCTGGCGAACCTCTGAGTGCTTACCACTGAATACCTACAGTTGAAACTGAAATACTTTTTCTTGTAAAGCTTTGTTTGCTTAAAAGATAAACAGGCTAAATACTAATCAGGAAAACTGGAACGATTACAAAGATATAGGAAATTACGCCCTAGTTTCAGTGAGAAGGAAAAAATCTTATCTGTACCCCTGACTACCACGATGCGGTACGAAGCTCAGAAGGTCAATGGACATTCATCAAAAGCGAAAAGGATAGGAACGCAGTATTAGTATGGCAAAATAAAAAAAATATTGGAAAACTTTCTATAGGAAAAGTTTTGTGTTCGCAAGAATAACGGGCTTCGAATAACAAGCAACTTGATGTTACCAGTGAAAATTGTAGTTTACTGAAATAGAAGTTTCTCTGGCAGACATGGAAATATTAAACCGTCTTCTCACTTTAGTAACAATTTAAAATAAATACAATACAAATTATTCGAGTACCATCTGTCATACGATTTAAATATTTATTGCCACATATTTCTAACTAGAAAAAATGGAACAGTGATTTGGGTACCATGTTAAAAGCTCTATTGTGAAACTCAGTTATTGAAGTGCATTTTCTACGAATCCAGAGCAACAAATGTAAAGCAAGGCGCTTTTCCAGGATACTCTCTGCAATTGTAGAAATATTCTCGAACAGATCTGTGGTGGTCTATAAATGTTGCAAATGAAATTGGATAAATTGTTAGAAGATATTTTGAGGCAGATAATGTCGAATCCCGATTTAGCGAGACTATCAACTAGAAAGGATCCTAAATCAATTTTCCATTACTACTTGGGTCTCTGATATTGCTCTTCTATCTGTAATTATTGAAAAGAAGAGCTTATTCTTGAATTGACGTCTGTCATCCGAGCAAATTTGCTATATAGCACGGCCTGTCAGTCTATTGGGAAGTTGCAAAATATTTTTATAAGCGAACCTCGTTCAAAGTGTTTTAAGGTCCATCTCAATCCTGGATATCAGAACGGACAGGCATTTATCTTCAGGTTTTTGATGTTGGCAGCACCACTGAGCATTAATTTTTCAACATGCGTCACTCATGGTATATAGGTTTACTAAAACGTAAGGTCAATTACGCCACATATAATCCAACGTTGGGGTGAGTGTAGGTACTGAATGATGCGTAAGTAAGTGCAGATCTCTCACTTTTGTTCTCCTGTATTGGAGGCAGAATGGTTAGTTGGGAGACGTGGCAGACTTTACTCACTACGCCCTATTATGTGGTTGAAATGCCGCACGTCTAAGAAACATATCCAAAAAACGCCAATCTAGGTCAAATATTCAGCTCGAACATAACGAATCAAATATGCGTTGCTTGTAATGTAATTCATCTGTCAGGTATTTTCTGTACACGGACCTCCATGAACTGTTGCATATCTTACATTTTGTAGGATCCAATGCATTTGATACATCAGGACCGTAGTGTAGGGGTAGGGGGTCTGGAGTTCAACTTCTACTCAATCTCAATCTCAATCTAATAAATTTGTCTATACAACCTTATTTTTACATTTTCCAATGCCAACCTACTACGCTACTACGAAACCTCTTATAATAATGGGATAAGGCAAAAAATGTTCAAAGTAGTTACTGTCCACGTTAGACAACCGTCCTTATTTTTATATTAGCGGCAATAATGTCTTGCTGTCTCAGTTATTCCTATACTTTTAGCGTTCAGGCCAACATAGCCCCAATATCCCTGTGACAGTTGCTGTTGCTTTCCATAAAGAATTATACACAATTTCGGTCTGAGGGTCTGTTCTGGAAAAGGAAGTTTGCGGAAAGAGAAGTATTCCAGATGCTATTCCATTATCAACTGTCAGAATTTCGTATCGTCGCTCGTGGCTGGACCTGCAGACGGGGAAATAGCGTTGTCACATTTCGTAGTGACACCCAAAAGTGGTCTAATTTCTCTATGAAAAAAGAGGCGCTGTGAAACAACTACGGGCTAAGGCGAAAAGGTTATTCGCAGGTTCATTATTATATAAAATTAGTTTTTTGGTCCAAATCTATGGTTCAGTGCATCACGAAAAAACAGAAATATGCACCATTAAAATCGATTTTCTGTGGTCAGCAGCTCAACTTGGACTTAAATTTTCCAAGAAAACTGTCTGTAGATAGGTTTGAGACTGTGCAGACATGTTCCACTATCATTTTACTGTCATATCATTTTTTTGCAAATATGCTGGTAACGGCCTTCAAGAGAAGACCACCCGATAATTATGTTGATAAACTAGCAATGATCGTGACAAGTAAGAGAAATATTATAGAAAGACACCTCTAGCATGTGTCGTTTGGGAATACTATATAGATGAAGCTTGATATTGGCGTAGAAGAAACGCATATACTGACATTCACTGACATTCTCTGGCAGACAGAAGCTGACTTTTCTGAGGAAATACTGATTCAGAGTCAAAAGTACATGAGCATATGGTTGGATAAAGACATAAAAATGACTGAAGACATAAAATACGCCAAATATTTTTTCATAGATAACTTAGAGTCAAATGAGACACTATCCCAGATTCTAGAGCCCATTTGTAACGTCAGGATTCACTCAATCACAGTCCTAAACGGAATTCAATCTCAGGACTTACTAGAATGATGTGTGTAGAAAATGTTGTATAATGTTATTGATACATCAGAATTCCTGGCATGTCCAAAGGCGAGCAAAATTTCTGAGGAGTACTGTAGTAGACTATCGTTTTACACTGACAATGCCAAGATTTCAGCAATAGATGTTTTTTTACTTACTTTTGAAAATTTTTGGTTTAAAAGAATCACTTTTGCTACTTGTTTATATTTTTTAAAGACTTGACGCATCATTGAAATGATGTTCTGAACACAAAATTCATTTTTGATAAAACTAATCAATTCAAACTATTCTGAAAATTTCTTTGCCCCAATAAAAATATTTAACTCAAAATAGAAACAAGATCATTTCCATTGACGTTATATGGTAGTTGAACTTTGTATTATTGATCATACCTTTTATCATTAGTATTTCGTGCCTATTTTTACGAACAGCAAGCAAAATTATAATTTTGAACATTTATCTTAAATACACATGCTTATGTGACAGAACCCCCCCCTAAAAAAATTAGCTACGCCACTGTAATACATTCCTAGGTTGATGGAGCGTACCAGAAATCAGGAACATTCTAAGAGAACTTGTAGCGATCAGGATCGCATTGTGTGAGGCTAGCTGGATTTATCAGCATGCTGAACTTATGTAGGAACCTACTATCTATAATTAAAAGAAAGGGATAGTAGAGACACAGCAGAATGTGAAAAATGCTAATAATGATAGACGAGATCCAAATCTGTGTCTTCTGGACTAGCTCGTAAAAAAAATACTCACCACCCAAACATTTGTGCACCTTTTCTTACGTAAACATATTTTTAAGAGATATATCTGTCTAATTTCAACGATTTTTGGACGCCGACTTTCTACCTCCATTACTGGTCGATAAAGCCCTTCGCCTTTTATGTTGCACTCTATCCGATGGAAAATTTTCCGCTGAATCCAATGGTGTGCTCAGATTCACGCAACGACCTCGCGTTTCCAGGATACACTATTTTTGAGGATGGATTCTAATCTGGGGAATGCTAATTTTTTTTGTCCAAACTGGGCGAAAATTGCAAGGGAGGACCCCAGGGGCATTTTGGTGTTATGCGCTATCCAAATGATATTACATATCTGGTTAGGCTTTATAGTTGACGAATATGTGTTCAACGTCTTCAAAATATATAATTTTATGGGATTTCGTTCGCTTGTCGATTGCAGAGGTGAATCGGCGTGCTTGATCCTATCCTATAGGTTCGGTTTTCATTGATATGCCACCTTTCAACCCTACTTTGGGGCAAACAACCGTTTCCCGAATTTATTTCCGCAAACAGGACAGTAATGTGGTGGCACTAATCACGATGCCCTTTCTTGGTTCAGTCCTAAGGGAGACCTAGAGTCCCAAGGGAGATATTCTCAAAATACGATCACACGTCACTCAATTTGCCTTCGTTTACAAACTTGACAAAGTTCTATTAAACTCAACTAGATGATTTGGAGTATCCTGCTCGTCAAAATGATATGAGCAGTTTGCATACTATATATCCCTGTTTCTCTCGGGTAGCCTTGTCTATCTATTCTTTAACTTCCGGAATCAGGATATGGTCCATGCTCCATGGATTGACGTCTTCCATCTATGCTGCCACCTCAGCAACAGCTTTTCTCTTTCATCATTCCTGACTTCCTTACCTCTTCTATAGACTCCAGATCTTTTCTCTTCCAGCAGTACTATCAGAGAAACTTCAGTCACCAGCATCAAAGCTTCTGCTGCTACCCAAAAATCACTCGCTGACAGTCAATGAGGTCATTTTTTGTCTACGAGAAAGTATCATACCTCTATCCATCGCCAGGTCGACCGCATATTCTACGAGGTTAACTGCAAGCAACATGTCAATCTTTAGATCTTCCTTTGTTAACTGATACTATTGTGGGAGAGTAGACACAAATGACCTCTTATTTTATGAGAGTTTTGTATACATTAATTATTGTATTTTCGATAAATCCCCCGAAAGTTTGTGGTACCTTAAAACCTCTGTTACTGACTTCAGATATAAATACGAGCAGTTTTGTGCAAACGATCTCATTAAAATGCCAGAATGATAGAAGAACCCCGCTAAAACGTTCCACCTAAATTGCCAAATCGCAAACATACGTATGTTTAAATGTATACGAGATGCAAATAGCATGGTTTGAATGTAGATGGAATTAAGGTTTTCTCACGTTTAAATCTGGGGTAGAACGGTTTTGTAGTCATCTGTTTTGCGAGCATTTGATATCAGGTATGCCTTGAAATAGAATACAATAATGCGCATTAAGAAAGATTGAAGATGACTCTGCTAGCTTACGATTTCTGTTTTCAAGCTGTGATTATTATTAGGAAACTAAACGTAGAATTTTTCCAGCGCAGAAATTCCATAAGTAACAGTGGTAAGCCAGCTCCCTTTATTTGAGAATTTCCCCTTCCCACATTCACGACTACAAGTTGATCGAATCATACATAATGTATTTACATACATATCTGGAATGTTGACAGCAGTCACGCTGCATCAATCAAATTAGATTTTTGGCGTGCCGTTTGAAACAAACCAAGTCCCACAATAATCGATCAATTGTTCGCTCAGGAATCTTGAGCTACACAAGTAAATTTAAATATCAAATGCCATACACGCTAGCGTAGAGGGAGAGGGTCGGATTTTATGCCGATCCATACCCAGAAATATGACTCCGTAGTAGCGTATTATTTTCAGGCTTTGGTACAACATCATACCGTAAGCATTAACTGAAAACTTGCTGTCTGTGAGGCAGTAAGCAACTTTAGTTTCAAGGATTCCACAAAACAGTGACTTAATCTAATCTTTTGGTTATTAATGGACACAGCACAGCATTTCATAGTCACCTTCAGTTAGTGTGGTAAGAGATATTTTCATCAATGTTTCATCGAATTTAGACTAAATTCCTTGAGCTGATAATCTTTTTTCACCACTCCATAAACAAAGTGCTGATTGCTGTTAGTCTCCAAACTTGAAAACGTGTTGCCCTGCCTGCAGCATTTTAGCTATCGAATAACACAAGATTTAACAGGTCATTACTTCATAACCAAACAATCTACGATCTAATTAGAAGCATCTGCTGTTACACTGAAAGTACATAAATGTCTTAAAAACGCAGATGTTCAAAGTATTCAAGAGATTTTTTCGTCTGCTAGAGGTACGCTGTATGTTCTATTATTATTGGAGGATAACCCAATAATTTAATCACTTTGACCTAATATCCTGATGAGGATAATCAGGATAAAAAATGACAAAATTCACAGGTTAAACATTTGTTATCCATATAATCTATTTGATATACCAGAAAAATAAGACTTCTGGTTACTATTCTTTTTTTAAGCTCTTCTTTATACTAAAAAATAAAAAAAGTGAATTAGTTTTAAACATAAAAAACACGCATTAATAGCAATCCGAGCTGAAAAGTATAAGATGATTTTAAATTATGACTATTTAGTTCAGCAGCACCAATAGAGATTCCACTAACTCATATAACTAAATGATTTTAACAAGTTTGAAAAAAGAATAAAATGATAATTTAAAAAAGCGTAGAATGCTTTTGGCTACGTTTTTTGCTTTGTTTTGTTTATAGCAAACAGCCCACGCCTTTTAGCGATAAAATATGATTTTGTTTATCACTATATTCTAATTTTAATCTCGTTACAAATCATTTAATCACGTTGACTTGGTGGAATTAATATCGCAGTCGGACAAAACTTAATAATTAAAAATTGTTTTTTACGTTCTCGTTCGGTTTACTATGAAAACATTTGTTTTAGTTTTAATTTATTTTAGTGTATGCTCTTCACTATGCATCAGACCTGCTATAGACATGCATGTTTCGTCTTTAGCCTAGATACGTCACTATAGCCTGGCGGTCTAACTGTAGAGATAAATCAGGTGGTATATACGTAACTCAGTCAAGTGTGTGATAGCAACATCAACTCAACTAAGTGACGCCCTCTATGGGGACGCCCATTAACAATTCATGAAGCTGACAGATGTCGTATGCAACATCTGTTGCCGCTTCAAGGCAGTCCAGCTGTTAAGACCTTTGACTTTGTAAGTTGCCAATGGGCGCCCCATAGATGGAGAGACTTAGATGAGTTGATGTTATAATTTATTTATTCTCACAAATATCCAAACTGGTTGAAATCAGAACAACTATTGAAATCATCGCGTTACGAAATGATAGTGATGCACTGCAGAACTCGCAAAAACTAATTATGCCAAGGCACACTCGTTGAAACAAACGAACCATTTAATTACAGGGGAAATAAATACTCATTCAAAGGCTACTCGATTTCTCTAACAGGAAACATCGATACTGCCGGTAATTTCAATATTCCTAATCCACGTCATGAATGCAAAATACATCCAACATTGAAACAATTCTATTGCCCTCTACATAATCACTTAAAGCTCTCATACTTGAATTTACATTTAGATATTTTAAGCCTCCGCCCATCTCCATTTAAGCAGAGACCAGCTTTAATCCGACAGCTAAATAATGGATGGGCAACTTCTGTTCCTAAATATGAAATAATGTAACTGTTAGTTCAGTTTGCTATACTGGTTGCGGGGCCAGCTTTAAAGTGGAACAAGTTGTGGTTGTGCATTTAACATGATGGTTTTAAGCTGTAAAAGCGACCCTAATACGAGGGCTATCCTCTTTCCTCTGACCTAAGTTAGTAGGCGATGATATTTTGCAGAAATATACTTGTTAAGGATCTTTTTTACCAGGAGCCGTCCGACGTAACGACTCAGAAATAAGTATATAGTGTTTTTTATATAAGTATATAGAACAAATAATGAATACAACATAAAATCCATTCATTTCACCCGTAGGTAACAGGAAGGTGCTTTGAGTTATAGGAAACACAAGAACTTTACCGCGTAATATTTCACCCCTAATAGCATCATGTACCCTCAAAGCTTGAAGATGACAGAATATACATTGAGATGTCAGGCGTATGGTAATCTCTCTTCATCTCTGGGAAACGGGAATACGATTTACCATTTTTCATTTGCCCTCACGATGTTCATTTTTTGTGTCACATATTATTCCGCTGTATTTACAACACTGAGGGGTGAGAATGCTTGTACAAGACAAAAAATTAAATCGAACAGATATACAACTTCTCAGATACCTATTTTTAAACATTTTTGACATGCCTCTGATGAAAACTGTATTATTAGATTTTTACAAATTACTTTGTAATCACTAACAGTAGCACATTATTACTTATTTGAGTTTCTAATAAATTGTCAGCATACTGTTTTAGATCCTCCTGTTTCGAACATACTTTCAGTGTTGTTTTAAACTTGTAGATAATGTGGATGATTCAGAGAATTTTTGAAGCATCTTGACTTTGATTTCTTTGTGTGAATGATATACGACTATCGATGCCACAAACGCTTTCGATCCAAAAGAAAGAAAATTGCATTGTTTCCAAATTAGATGATAATTCTTATTGTAATTAGTTAGTGATTTTGAAAAGAATAGTTTGTATAGACGTATGTTCTAAATATCTTAACTGTTGAGCTACGGATTATTTCAGTTTCAAGATTTTTTTTATGAATGATCTTTATTTTAAGAAAAAGCAGAGGCGTACCATACTTTTTCTGAAAACTTCTACTGTATATCCCGTATTGACGCCAATGGTTAAATGAGTAAAAACTCTTCTACATGAGGATAACGTTTCGCGATAAATTTAAGAAAAAACATATAGGACGTCATCAAAGTTACTTGCCCTGTAGCTCAACAGTTAAGAAGCTTAGATCATATCTTGATAAGAACTGTCCTTCTTAAAACAAGCCAAGAATTCACACCCTTGAAAATTAGCATCTCATAATAAAAAACCCTATATAAGTATATAATGGATTTCGATATTCCATCTCAATACCCTCTCAATTATTCCATCAGTTTCCTCCATGACATGCAAAGCTGTGCAAAACGTGCAAGAAGCAACCGTAAGAATACTTGTGACAACTTGACCTCGACAAGGATCCTTTGAACCCGAGTTCGTTTAAATTCTGATTTCCATTTGAAATGACGTTATTTCTATGCACAAGAAGCAGCTTGATTCCGTTGTATATTTTACGGCCATAACAGTTTCTTACGCCTTGAAAATAAAGACATATTCGTGCGGAAGCGCCGTAAATAAAGCAACTTCGCTGTTACGAATTTCGGTACTCTGCGCTTTTGTCTCTATACAGGGTGAGAATAAAAATGTAATAGCCTCAATGTTATTTATGAAATATACGCTATAGTTGTATTTCTAATATAATATTTTCCGCCTGCCACTAATAAATCAATATCTTTACTGACATTTCAGCTGCTTCGGTAGGAGGAATTAGAAATTCAATCTTTGCTCATTATAAAGGCAGATTCTTTGACCTTCTTTTTGAAACAATCATCCTTTTTGTGTAGTAAAGAAGCCGATTTCCAAGCGAGGTCCCTGAGTGCTGATTTTGACGTTTATCTTTTAGTTATATAATATTTGTGCTTTTTGATTTGATACTTTATAAGTCTAGAGTACTCACTCATCACATATTGAATTTTTTGAATCCATGTTTCCATTTTTTGACCTTGTGTGGTAGAGGAGGGACTATAGTGTATTTGTTGTCTGAACAACTGTCCTGTCCTGATATTAAATTGCTTGCTAATATTTCTTAGCCTTTCAGATCATTCTTATAAATACCGGTGCCGGTAGACTTTGATAGTTATCTCTGAGTCACAGGTAGAGAGTCATCGTAATTGTCGTTTGATAAATGCTTGAGTATAACCATTACTGGAAAGAGCACTTTCTAGGAATGGTTTCTCTCAAAAATTTTCATGTCGAAAAAACTTATAATCACATCTTTATTTATAGTCATTGCATAATTGGCAAGTACGTACGGTATGGAACGTGTACATGCTATCTCAACCAAAAGCCTAAACGTATCAGTCTTCGTTCAGCAAAGCGAGGTTTGGCATCCCTTCACCACCCATTTATTGATGCCTTGATACATAGCTTCCCCGTTGGGGCAACGCGTCATAATTAATCACCCCAACTCAATACATTGACGATAATATATCAATTTAGAGAAAGCGGACAGTTCAATTGACGGAACAGGAAGATCGGTCACTGAGCCCCGTTGTTTATTTTTCAGCCAGACGATATATTATAGATGCGGATATCAGTAAATGTTTGAATATATAGACATCAGTCAGTTCATCGGATTAGGACCAAACAAGATATGAGTGAATCTGTGTCTGAGTATATGAATAACAAGTTTCACATTTTTCTGCGAATATATTCAAGTGGGAAGCATCCAGCCTTGATAAGAGGACAGGGGGGTCTGCAAAAAGATCTGAGCGTATGAAAGGAGTCTACAAATTTCACAGTTTGTTAGTGTTCCATTTTGGGATTTAATTTTCAAGGGACGCCTCTTAGGCTCCCTTTTAACTCCGCACCACCTCTATACGTGCTTGGAAACATATTACATTATAAAGTCAGAATGAAAAATCGAGACACTTCCCATTTCATAGAAGCAAATAAGTGAACTAAGCATAACATCTAATTTATTTAGGTATAGGATTGACAGCTAGGATAAGTAACGATTGCTGGACTGACGAAAATGAATTCGTTATGTGAAGTCTCGGTTACCTATCTCATACATATTATGTGCCATTGAGTTCCAAATTAACACACAGACAGAATATAGATAGACTAAGTTATTCATGTTAATTGTGATACGGCTGGAAATTGGAACTGTCGATTTTATTTATGAGCTTACAACCCTATTCTGAAATACTGACGTTAAGGACAGTCATTTGTTTCTTGCAACAGATACAGATGTATTGTAATTTGTATAAACAAAAAATATATATCCTGTAGAAGATACTTCACTTTAAGGTTTCTTCAAGATATTGAGCCCTCCGTGTTTTTAGCTAGGGACTGTGGCGCTCAGGGCAAGTTCCGTGATTTGCTCACCCTTTCTAGATATAAGTCGCCCCCTCTCAACTGAAATCATATCTCACTATTTCCGAAATTCACCCATCACCTTCTACAAATAATCTAAAGAGCTCGAACCTCGAACTCCAGGCTTCTTCGCCCTCTCTTACCCTATTAGAAGGTATCAGTCTCAGTCTTCTACCGCCCCCGGAGAGTCTCAAAGGCCTACAAGGAAGCGTTATAGCCCATGCTGATAACCCATGCTCCAAAGCAACATATGAATTTTAGTCTATGATGAAAATGAAGTGTTTGACGCGTTTCGCTATATTTGATATCACATCTGCACCATTTAGTGATGACACAGTGTATGTCATAGTGCGTAGCAACTTATTTTATGATATTTTGCTCAAGAACTACAATTCGTCTCCTAATTAAAGTTCTTCATCAAGAGTTATCTTTTTTATATCATTCTGTGTGGATGAACATATCACTGGACTTAGTCATTCGACAAATATATCCCTTAATTCATTACATTCCAACCGAAATGATCATTTTAACAAAATATACAGTTGCGTGAAAACTGGCTAGGCCCGACGTGCCGTAACTTAATATAAAAAGAAAAAATTTGGCATACTGTTAATTGTCAGGCGAGATATCAGAGAATTACTACCAAACATGCCATCTAGTGGTTTCATGCTATGCCGGCTGAAAATTCAGCGATTATGTTATCCAGATAAATTAAAACTGGGCATGTTTTCGGAAGGGTTGCAATAGGAGAGCTCAATAGGGGATTTTTGGATTTACTAGCGCGGCTAGTTACCATATGGGGGGATATATTGCAGCCTATTGAGTACTTCCATCATATCTAAGCCATATCTATAGAGACGCGCGTTTAGGGCAGCCGATCAAAATAGATTTTTTTTTGGAAATATTCGAACGCGTCAAACAAATATAATCTGCAGATTTACACCCCGGCGGGTAACAAAAATCGTCAATAAATTTGAGCACGTGCAGTTTTAGTCAAGGATGTTTCCCCACTTCGCGCCTATCTATCCCATTTCGCTCATTCTCTATCTCTCACTTTCTTGCACTTTGCCCATCACTTAATCAAGATAATATATCTTCCGTCAGTGATCTGCTTATAAAAATATATAATATAAAATAAAATAGCCTTTTTGATTATGCTCTAGATTTACATTCTGAATCTTGATTCAAATGATGTTATACGATAACATTTTTTTCTGGATCATGTATCAGTATAAGTCGCAGTAGACTATGTTAATTATAAACTGAATGCTTTTTGCATCAATACTTAACATTTACAAGATGAAATATTGATTTCCGAATGTATGAGCTTTCAACGGCTGTTAATTAAACATATATCTGACATAGATTGGATTTATTGCTTGCAGGCATACACTAGAATCCAGTTTCGCTGGATATTGTTACACCATTGTTATTGGATAGTATCTTTCTAGTGAATGAAAGTGCGATATTGTAGCCTTGCCTCTCAATCAATACATTTCCCAATGTAAACCGAGTATAAACTTGGTCCATTCATTCCTCTGGTTACATTTTCCAACCTATCAACGAAAATTCATCGGGGAAACGAGCATTTAATCTGGGCGGAGCGCAAATTAAATTCCCTCAATAAATAACACCAATTACCGATGCCGCGGTGAGCGAGTTGTATGGGCAAAATGGCGGTCAATGTAGCTCCGTCCTAACAGCTTCAAGACCGGTCAGCCGAAACCCTTCTAATAATTCATGTTGCCGATAACTGACAAAAGGGCGAACGAGCCCGTCCAGAATACATATTCCCTGAACGTCTTTTGAATATACTCCCGACAGGTTCGATGTATTGGGGAAAATGTGCTGGCGATAAATTACGCACGTTCTAATTTTACTGAACATACTGAGAGGGAATGCGGTCTTAAAAGCTGACCATACACGATAAGGTTTCCCGTCCGGCTGGCCATCCGGTTTATTAATCTGAAGGCAAAATGTTACGTTACTTTTTAGTGCATTCTTTCAGTTGGTTTTCTTGATGGTATCCTTTTTGTAAAATTTTCTTAATGTACTTCAAGGTTTGTGACTGCTACAAATAAATATCTTTTTTGTTAATGTCAAACCTATGTTCATATAAGATTAGAGGAATGAGTTTGTAGATATTGTTTTTGAGCTACATGTGAGTTATAAAAATATATGCAAAAATTCCATATTCCACACAGTCTTGTTGGTATCACTGGGAGTAAAGTTTTATATACTTCCTATATTGACAGCTATTTGAAATACCTTTCTATAAAAAATAAGTTAGTATCAGTGAATATTACTGGGAAATGGGCCAGAGACTGATAGAGATTAGGAAAAAGTAATCCATTCAAATGTAAATGGAAACCAGTTCTGCTACTGAAGAAATACTACCATGTACTATCGAGGTGAGCTTGGGATATCGAGGAATAATAAAAATATAATCAAATGTCTTTCAAGTATCGTATTTGTAAGTTAGAGTTAAGACCTTAACTAAAGTAATTCCTGAGTAACGGTAACAGTTATTTATGGATTCACATCCCTACCTTGCAATCCTTCCTCAGAACTCATTAGCACTTAGCTCAGACTAGCCCATTTCAGATATTACAGTAATAAATTTTCAAATCATCCTAATTACCCCGAAGTTGGGCCTGCCATTACAACATTAAACAATGGCCTTTCGTCTCCGTTACCAACCTATCCCATTTGCTGATTGTATAAGAAAACTTTGGCTTTATCGAACAGTACAAATTGTCGAGCGAGCTTGGCTAAACGCTTTACTCGGTAACTTGGTACATCCATTATCCAAATCGGACAGATGCGGTGGCTGACTTTTGGAATTTTGATACAGCATCTTCATGAGGAATTATATCAGAAGGATATATGTTTCTCGCAAAAGCAGAATAGCACAACGCTTAGGTTTTTAAAACATATGAGATTGCCTAGAAGCACATCCCTATATATCCGAGCAGTATTTCAGAGATGGTGGAATCTGAGCCTTGTAGAGTAATAGTAACTGTTGAATACAGATCTATATAGCAGAAGTTACAAAAAAGGATGTGCAACCTGATCAGTAGCATCTGGCGGGAGCAAAAACTACCGGAGGAGTGGTATGAAGCGATTATCTGTCCCATATACAAAAGCGGAGATCGGAGTGTTTGTCAAAATTTCAGAGGAGTGTCGTTATTGGATATTAAATACAAGTTACTAGCAAGACTGATCAGAAATAGGTTAATGTGATACCAAAATGAAGAAGTTGGCGAATATCAGGGAGGTTTCAGGGAGGGGCGAGGTACATTGGACCAAACATTTACGTTAAAAATGATTCAGCACAATAGTGGGGAACAACATTTGGAGTTATGTATCCTTTTTATACATTTTGAACAGGCATATGACACAAACTATATGAAGCTATGATTGAGCTAAGAATCCCAAACTTACTTTGAACAAGACATACAGCAAAGTATGCGTAGAAGGAAGACTTTCAAAAATGTTCACTACAGAAAAGGGTTTGAAACAAGGAGATTCGTTATCTACTGTTTTATTCAATCTGGTACTGGAAGTTATCTTAAGGAGAGCTAATATACAAAGAAAAGGTATGATCTAGCATTGCAGGCACCACGTCATTGCTTACGCCGATGACATAGCGATGTTGACCAGATCCCGAAAGGAACTGCAAACTATGTATAACAGGCTACAGAGTACAGCTAAAGGATATGGTCTCAGTGTAAACTGCAAAAAAAAACGAAATATATGGAAATGCAGGGGAAAAAAGAACCGAAAGCAAGCAACATAAGTTTTGAGACAGAAGGCGGAAAAGTTAGTTTCGAAATCGTAGAGCAGTTTGATTATCTAGGGGTATTGGTTACCAGCAAAGGTGAGGAATCTGCTAAAATCGAAAAAAGGATTCTGAAAGGAAACAAGGCCGCAGGAGCCTTGAACAGAATGTTCCATGCAAAGAATATATCACGAGCATCAAAAATACGATTATATAAAACAATAATTAAGCCAACGGTGATGTACGGATGTGAAGCCTGGATAATGACACAAATAAATCAAGCTAAGTTGGAAGTATGGGACAGGAAAGTTTTTAGAATGATATTTGAAGGGGTTAAAACTGATGAAGGTTTATGGAGGAGAAGGACAAACGACGAAGTTATGGAAATGTATGGTCAACCATCCATTACAAAATCGATCAAAGCCCAAAGAATTCGGTAGTTGGGGCACGTAAATCGCATGATAGAACAGAGGTGTGCAAGAAAAGCGTTAGTGGAAGGGAGATGTGAAAATAAAAGAAGAGGAAGACCAAAGAAGAAATGGTTGGACAGCGTCACGGAAGGTCTAAGAAGACTAGGGATACAATCATGGAAGGATATTTCTGCAGACCGGAATGCTTGGAGAACTTTGGTATATAGGATGGAACAGGAGGAATAGATTTTTTTAATCTGATGTTATATTTTAGGAAACCATGGGCCTATAAGGCCTTGTAGAGCTGTAATATATAATATATAGCAGAAGAGAATCTCCAGCTTTTGAGAGCCCAGCAACGTGATAGTGATAGGAGATGTTACTGTTGATGTTATCAAAAGACTGAAAAGTAAACACAACATTAGAACTCGGAAGTAAACAAATAGGAAAAGTAAGAAAATACAGATATTTAGGAACTGCGATAACCCATGACGCTGAACAAGAAAGCGAAGGGTATCGAAATTGCTAGAACCACTTTTGTTGAACATAAAAAATATTATACAATAGAGATCTAAATTCAAATCTTAGAATAAGAATGTTGAATGCTTTTTTTCAAGGTTGTGTCATAACCAGACATCCAGTAAATGCATGATCTACAAGATCGATTGATCACCTGTGAACACGTTGCTATTAATGCAGCAAGTGTTGGGAAATAATTTTATTATTATAATTTTAATTTACCCGGAATACCATTTTTCCGGCGGGGCAAGGTTAAAAATCAGCAAATTCATGGAATTTCTACTATACTGGGCAACAGTGTCTCATTGCACTGACTGCAAACGAGTTGGCGAGGCGATAGCGCTGAGATGTTATGAAGGAATTCCTGCAAAATACTTCCCTAATGCGTCCCGAAGGAGTTGTCCTCCATCCACGGCGTACATTTAACCGGACATTATACCTCTATTCAGAACCAATTCAGACATTACGAATACGCTTTTCTCAACATATGCTTTCGTAATAGTAATATGTTTAGGAGTGACTCGTCAGAAATCTGCTGCATTCCGTAAAGGGTGCTAAAGAGTGAAATAGCACTATCGAAATTAAACTTTTTGACTTTTTTTGCAAATTCGTTAACTGTTTCGTTAAAATGAGATTCAGTGTCGAATATTAACAGATTTTTTAACGTTTCCTGTGACCTATACTGTTGCTCAAATCCGCCAGATAAAGATACAAGAATTTTTTAAGAATTTGTAAAGATTCTGCAATATTAGAAAAATAGGTAAGATGTCGCTAGTCAACAGCGAAGTTCTATGACCCGGAGAATATTGAACAGTCACGTTTACATTCTGTAGAAAAGGCCTGAGCATTTCCATTCCCATACTTTAATCATCATTTGTGAAGGGGTCACTGAGATTACGCGTTGACTAAAAAGCTGCAACTCAACGACATGAAATCGATAGACTAGGTTTCTAAACATTTAACACGTCAAACTGTTTTTGAACACGTATAAAATTACCCACTACTTGAAAAACATTTATTTGGTGGATTTAAAAAAATTATAGTCGCCCAAATGATAATAATATATGTCAAATGAAAAAGATCTGATATTCGAGAAATAAAAAGAACGAAGAATGGAAAAGTTCTATTGCTTTTTTTGTATGACGTCCCCATTTGGAATACCCAGATATCTGTCCACAAGCCACATGAAAATGGATGCAACGGTTTCTGAGATTGTGGCAGAAATAACCACAAACAGAAGAATGAAATGGAATGGTATTTTAAATTCGAACATTATAAACGAAGAAATCTAGAGTTCCAGGATCATTTCAAAATGAGTTTCTTAATTCGTAAGAGCAGAATCAGGTATTTATGCCTTAATAATCAGGAGATTGCAGGACCGTTGAAAGAAAATCCGAGACTGCAGGAAATACGTAATCAGCCCCCTCTCCTAAGGTCTTGAAGAGCAAAAACAATAAACCACTGAAGACTTTAAGAAATGCAATAGCATGTTATTACATTATGCACTATTGTGCACAGTCCCCCTAAACTCCGGGCTCAGGAACAATCTCTCTCCACTCCACCCCTCTTGACACAGGTCTGCCAGCCCACCTATTTGGCATTCAAGTTTCATCAACCGTCTGCTAAACAACCTGTATATTGAATGTGTATCTATGTATGATTCATAAATAAGATGTAAGCCGCGATAAATATTGAAAGAGCAGTGTTGGATTTACATTGTACAATGTTGTCGCTGACCTCAATGAGGGGTATTTATATAATCCCCAATTCATTAATATGAGAGGACCACACCTAGTTAACAAATGGTAATTCATACATTACGTAAAAGCAACATATTCAGGAATCTCAATTGTTTCGAAGGGGAAATTAAAGCAAATTTGGATTATCATGATTAGGTGTCTTTAATCTGTGTTCACACGGTTTTGGACGTTGACTTGTCATCCACACTCCTCCTTTTTTATATAATGGCCTTGCCTTTCTAGCAATATTCTCACCGACATAAGTATACCTCATAAGTAGTGGTCTTTAAGCTGAACAGTTGTTATTTATGATACAAATATCCTTTTTTCTTTTTTTCATTAAGACAAAATACGATAGGGGAAAGTGTAGCCACTACTACGAACAAGTATTTCATTGAATGACATCGCTGAAAGCACTGCAGGGAAGATACTCGAGAAATCCACAATAACCCCGGATATCCAAGTTTTATGTCTGTAGTCTTAGGTAATATCGCAGGGTTTTCTCAAGAGATCTATAAATATGTGCAACAATAAAAAGTAACTGCTCCATACGACATAGCTGTTAGCCCTATCGGTTGCACTATAACCTTATAACAGATATTTATAGTTTATTTGCTCACAGACAGGGACTGAAAATTTACACTTTGATCAGTGCCGTGGCAGTCGTTTTTACTTCTAATACAATATAAAAATTAATGTATCAAAATTATCCTGCGAGAGTCTCTTCAGGGGATAGAGGATTTTTGGTTTTTTTCATCCGCGCCAGATTCACATATCCTTCCCTTCCCTTCCACCCTGTTGAGTACCTCCTCCATGTCTAAGGCCTCTATATAGAGCCGCCCTTCCAGGGCAGCAGATCAGAATAGTAAAAAATTGATTGCTGGAAATACTTATATATGCTTATACTCATTCTTATCCAATATAATACACTTTCCGTCAACCATTACGACATATAGCTGATCACAGCGCTCCTGGTGATATGTATAACGCGCTGGATTATCTTTTTGTGTTTTAAATACTATGGATCAAATTATCTGAATTTGATCGCTGCAACGACGATGACTGAGAATATCATTCTTTTAGCGGGAGCTTCATTCGGGTTGTTCACTTAAAATCCCCATTTCCTCCCCCCTTTTTACATTTTCGAAAGCCTCCCGGAAAGAATACGTCCTATGAAAAATCCCAAAGAGTCATTGTGAGTGGGTAAAGCATCAAATTGAATGAATAAATGTCAACAGTTTTGAAATATGTCATTGTCATGTCAAAATCAGAATAAAAACTACTTTTGTGATTCGAGTCTAATGCAGAAACGCCACTGAGCTAACCACATTGCTATATGGATAGATATGGAGCAGTAACTTCAGTTTTATCCAGAAGATATACAGGTATTCATCCACGAAGCACCTATATCTTACTGTGGTATTTTGATAACACTTCTCTGTTATATTGTACGTTTAGATATGCTGCAGATAAATGTTTTTTTCCACTTCTAATGAAGTTCGCTCTATTTTCTTCAGATAATGTGACCCTTCAATACTAGCGGGAATAATATATTAAATATTTTGTAATTTATATTGTAACCCTATAAGAGCTACTGGTTCAGCCCGAATACCAGGATTGTCCTTGAATAGTGCCCCACAGCTTACAACATGCCTGTCAGGAGAAGTAAGATGAAGCCATCATAAATACAGGTGTTACGTAACGATACGCCGTCTTCTTAAGGGCGCATTTTTTAACCAAAGTTTGGTTTTTAAAATACGGGATCTTCCTGGATGAAATATGGAGTGCACGAATCCCACGATGAGCTTCTGGTGGCAGCATTTTTAACCGTACTGAAATTAATATTGAAACTAATTACTCAAACTTTATTATTATCGAAGTCACAATGACACTGACATCCCTGTACATTGGAAAGGGCTTCCAAAGCAGCCGAAATGTTACTAAAGTTCATTTGAAGGTCACACCTATCATTTCACCACATTTATATGGAGAGGATTAAATAGAAATACTGATAAAATTTGAAAGATATTTATTTTACATGTCAAGGATATGGAAAACATTAAACAGTCAATAACATATTTCCTCATAGTTATTACTACCTTTTACATTCAACGATCTACGTGTTAAACACATAACAAACTGGATTAATGAGTATTAACATGTAGTTATTCGAATATTTTACCAGTTATATTTACAGTGATATTATTGGTATTTACAATTTATGTACAAAGTGAACTTATCTCAAACCCTGCTATATCTCCGTCAAAGGTGCTTTCTATTTTGTCAGCGCAAATGATTCTGTACGTGTCAGTAGCACCTTGGTGGGGCGAAAGGCACATACGAAGTCAAGGAAACTATATCAACGTGTCCTTAATATCTCACTGTTTTTGTAATATTTTTTCAGGCAGTTCCTTTTGGATCTGTGATACCGGATCCTTTAGAGCAGCAATCATAAACACTAAACAAGTTCAATCACTCGCCAAACTACTTCTTTGTCAACTATGCTAGTGGAGATGCCACCATGGCTGGCGAAACAGCTGACGGTTTTTATTAAAAGAGTGGTTTGGCAAGTGATAAAACTGTATCTATATGTTTCCGCTTCAACGCAGTCCAGGTGTTAGGACCCATGATACGAAGTCATGGGTCATGCGTCCCGATAGAGGGCGCCACTTGGAGATGAGTTGATGTTGTTATCACACCCTTGACTGAGTTACGTACCTATCACCCGATTGCTCTCTACAGGTAGACCGCCAGGCTATACTGAGTCTAGGTCAAAGACGAAACATGCATGTCTATAGCAGGTCTGATGCATAGTGGAGAGCATACACCTAAAACTGTATGGTGCTGCTTGGTTCTGTGAGGTACTGGGGATGAAAGCCTTTTTTTAATGTTTGTGTATTTGGAAAATGATCAGTTTTTTATACAGCAGCTGCTTACTTAGGAGCACAAAAATCTTACGTATAACAGTTAGAATGAAATATGTGAAGCTGAGATGCAAATGCCAAAACTGAATTTGCTAGAACCGAAATTGTTTGAGCTAATTTATCTATAAAAGTGACAATTTGACCTTTGCTTAGGTGTTTTTGGAAGGAGTGAATACAACTACAACTAAGGAGTTGAAAATTCAAACTTCATATCATAAGTTGAATATGCAAATTAGGCACACATTCAGTGGATTAATTTTAGCCTTATTCCATTGATACGGCCTTTTCAATATCTTCAATGAGTTATTGTAATGAAGCAGCAGGTTTGTTGCCCATTTAGTTGAGTTTATTATTGTTCCGACGTCGTACATACCAAACTTCCAGACAAAATAGAAGCCTCCTGGAAAAAGTACTATTTAGTGGCTAAAAATGTCTCACAATCGGTTGTACAATATACAACTTATTACAGGGACAATATATTGCAGCTGTGATATTAGATATGTATTAAATAATACAAAAATATAAATTATGTTGCTAATTGTGAGATATGTACATAGAGATATTTGGCATCCTTAAATGTTAACGTATAGCATGTATACCCCAATAAAACTAGACTTCTCTACATCGGAACCAACAATTCAGTTTTTCTCATCGCCTTTAACAGTTTTTTTTTATTTTGACAGAATTTCGTAATAAATTTATGTAGCAAAATTCAGAACAATTCTAAAGAGTTGCAAAATATGATAGTTTGTTGCAAATGTTTGATTTTTAGTTCTCCAAAAACAAAAATCGAGGAAGAGGTACATTTGTTTCAGTTTAGTTTAAAGGTAGTTGTGGAATATTTTTTACATGAATTGATGACAATGACCGAAATAGATATTTTCCAATAGATGTAAAGCGAAACCTTGTTGAACTTTCAAGATTGAAAGATTGAGATTATATCGTCCTATTAATGGGCCGATAAATAAATGAGGAACCTGTTTGTGAATTCCGAGTGAAGTCCTTAAGGTGCGCTTACACGGGCAATTTATTGAGCAAGAATCGTTCGGCAATACGCAATCTGGAGCAATCTCGATAGAATGCAATAATTGATCCAGAAATATTGCTTATATATTCCATGTTCCTCAAAGTCGCCGATCTAACCAGTTGGGATTGTCTTCTCGTCTGTGCGTCTATTCGTTTCAGCATATAATATTAATAGGCAAACTTTATTCGAAAGTAATTACAAATCTCTCCGAGAAATGTTTGTGAAGTTTGTTAATAAATAATTGTCTAAATAATCATATAGGATAGATTTCTCTTGCACCTAATTTCTATAACTTTTATTTTTCCGAATAAATCAAAGGAAAATGGGAATGGAGAAAAATAAAACTGTCTCTGATTCAAACGAAACTCCTCGCCATCCAGGCTATATCGCAGACTTCATAGTTGACCAACATTTCCCAGAGTTGAGCAACTTTAGAAGCTTGTGTAAGTGCACCTTAATATTATTGGGATACTAATATTGTCGTATAAGCCAGTTACTCTTATATCGTCTCCGATACAGTATTTTTCTTTTAAATATGATGAATTTTATCACTATCTATTATAAATAATCTTACGTTATGCGATACAATGTGGATGTTATTTTAATGATATTTGTGATATGAATTGTATTTATTTTGGTGGCTGCAATTACTAAAAGTTGCCCTGGGAGTAATACATGCAATATCGATTAGATGTTCTGACTCGGTAGAAGGAAAACATCAATAGTGTTTCACCTGAAAGTGGAAAATATCGATACTACAAGATTATGGATGCTTTATTTAATATCCACCAGGAAAAGAATGAGGTTAGCATGATATGAAATCCACCTTGTCTACAAGTTTCAAGCAACAGGTTACCATGAAGTAAATGGTATAATTTAGAATGGGATCAAGAGACCATTGCTGGGTATTAGCCAGGTTACTAATGCCCTAGATTATTGGGCATAAAATAACTGGCGAAAGCATGGTTGGAGAGAAATGACTGCAGACAGTCCAAGAGGTTCATAGCGGGCCCAAATAAACGGGAGCTATGGCTATTGAACAGGAGGAGGGATTCACTCCAACTGTTGGTAGGAATCCTCACAGGTTACTGCAGATTGAGCAGGCACCTGTCACTCATAGGAGTGGTCAAAGACCCAACTGTCAGATCTACTGGGAGGAGGACGAGATCTCGTTAAACTTTCTGGGAGAGTGTGCCGTATACCGGGACTTTGGGGCTGAAGTGTTCGGCACAGCAGAGTTTGACAGGGAAGAGAGCAACTCAGCGGAATGGTTGGACATCATGACCTGTATTAAAAGGAACTACCATGTCTGCCCTGGTTTTAGTGATGGTCCTTGCCAGGCTTTGCCTCTTCATTACTACTAAAGGGTATTATATTCATTCTTATAAAATCAGCATGTTCAAAATTCCTATATAAGATTCATTTATGGTATTTGAAGCTTTGACCAAGTCCCCCACAAATTAAAGGAGCTAAACTGCTCTCCTTACTTATTTCATATAAGAAAATATATAAGCTATAATAGCTAATAAGGGCTAACTGCCCAGTTCTGCTAACGACGCTGGATGAACGAAAAGACTATAGGAACATGATTTTATGTAATTGATATAAATATGTATAGGTAGAATATATCCCTTACTTCATAATAACCTGGTCATATCAAAGTGCATGCCAAATATGATTCTCATTTCTATATCTTCAATCCCATTTATGATCGTTTCCTTTGTAGTTGCTTTGTCCCCGTACAAAAATCATACAGCCACTGGCTGCATTAGGATACTGCTATAAGTCTGATGTTGAGAATGAGCTTACTTATATTCTGGAGAAGTTTTCTATCACATTGAGTGATTATTTACATCCTGAAAAATTATATATTGCACTTGAAATTCCGATATATGTCTTTTGGTGTAATTGAAATCATCATAAAATTCGAAAAATTATTTTATTAGCTCTTTGTGGATCTCGAAATTTCGATACATCAAATTGGTAGCTGCCTGTATAGAAGTTTAAAATTAAATTCATCTAGGAATAGGTAGATTCAGCTTAAGCATTTCTAGAACTACTAAAGTATAGGACCATTTAGATGAAAAGGAAGGTCATTACCATGTTTGTAATTTGAGTACCCCTTATTTATTTTTGTGAAAATAACATATTACCATCACAGCTGGGAATGTGCATGTGTGTATTTTCGTTATAAAACCGCACATTTTCCAATTTATAAATTAAACAGAACCTAGAAACGAGATACAAAAAGAAGTTTTAATCGTAGAGATCAAAGTACTATTCCTAGTTAATGAATCGCCCTGCGTGTTACAGGAAATAGAGATTTTGGAGTGAGATGAATTTAAGCTGCAGACTGGACTCGAACTGCTGTCTTCAACCTTCCATGCTGACGTTTTTCACCACCACGCGACATCGCATAGAGGAGATACATATGCTTACGTCAATGGTCAGAAACTTGCTGACATGGGTTGTTTGTTCTTCAGATCCTGTGCTATTTGGAGTGAGAGCGATACAAAAAGATAATGGGGTGTACGAGAACGTACAGATCGTCTCGACAAGACGGAATGCTGGAGACACGAGTTCGAAACCCGCTCGACTCTATTTTTTTTAAGTTTTTTGTCACTCCAAAACTGTGTCTTTAATCTCCCTTTCCTGTATTTGAACAGCTATATCTGAGGTGGAAGCTCCGGATGAGAACAAAACGAAGAAAGTATTTCTCTAGTAGATTGACTCTATTCCAAGGTGTTTAGGTAATCCCGTTTCAGTATTCGGACCTATCAAGCAGAGGTGTAGCTAGAGTAGGGCTAGTGAGGCTCTCTCCTTCGACGCGGTGTGTATCGGGCGCAGAATCCTGGACTGAATGGGAGGCAATGCTGTCAATAGAGACTTTTTTTACTCTCCAGGCTTTTTAGGCGGATGGAGGCGAAACGATCTCAGTAGAGACATTTTTTTGGAGAAACGGCGAGGATATCGCTCAGGTTCGGGTTTCTCGAGGGAGGATTGGAGGAACGGGGAAAGGGTAATGTCCATAAGAGGGGGCTCTTTATGTAGCTACGACACGGCAAAAATGTTAGATTTGAGATTATACGTTGGAATATCAGCAATCTGTGTTTGCAACATTCCCTCAATTACAGATAGTAAACCTAGGACACATAAAAAAATACGGTTCTGGTAGTTTTTAAAAACATATGATTTATTTTGTCGTATTATTATATGGAATCTAATCCTTGCCTGGCAAATATAACACACTCAACCCTCCTTCCCCCCCCTTGGATTTTATTCACGACGCTAAAATATAATTCTGATCTGGTGAGACATAAAAATGAACCTTTGATATGTATTTTGCTCAGTATCTCAAACATCTGGACATATAAAACTTATATCAGAGCAAAAACAGTTTTTCGGTGTGTCTTCTATTTTTCCGCAAATTAAAACATAAGTAATGTGGAAACAAATAACTCAAACTTTCAAGTAGTCTTATATCCATCCCTTATGCATTTATATTGGAGAATTTTGAATGTCATGTGAGTTCAAGAAAGAAAAAATGTCACTTTCTGGTTCTGAGATACTGTAGAAAGAAAGCATTATCCTGCACAGTAGAAGCAAGATAGAAACTAATCCTTATTTGCATGAGAAATCCTTTTGCGGAGCAAATAGTACAGCTTACATTTTGGCGGATATATCTTTACTTTTATTGTTGAAAGGAAACAAAGCAGTCTAGTGCATCTTATATACCAATTCTTAGAAATAAGCTGAGGATTCTCGTTTAACGTGAATACGGGAAGCGAATGCAACTACTCATACTGCATGGCTAAATTTACTGTCACAGAGATGGAAAGCAAAAAAGATACGAGATTGAATGGAGGATGCTAGTACAGTCGATAGAGTAACCAGCAGGTAGGAATATAATGTATTGATCCACCATCTAAAATGAATACGGTGGTAAAAGCTTAACATTAATTCTATCCAAAGTAGCCTCTTTAAGAGACGAGATAAAGTATGATCTGAAAAAAATCTGTTGTTTCGTGTGAAGTGAAAGCACTAAAAGTATTTACTGTAGAAACTGGAACTATGTGAAACTGAATAATTTTTAAATAACAGTAGTTCATCAATTTTTCAAGCATACTTATGAGCCAGTTTGAAGTGATAATGAGCGCGTCAAAAGTCAGTGGGGCGTGACTAGTGAAGGTATTGAGTGAATCATATGCGTTCTTAATACATATATGTCGAACAGAGCAATTGAGTTTAATGGAGAGTCTCGAGTCGTCGTGCCCAATATATCGAAAGTAGGGTGTGGCATGACAGATTTCTGCTCGAACTTGTTGCTTATGGGCTGCCACCAGGTTTGAGCCATTGGTTGGACAGCTTCCATAGGGATTGCTCCTTATTTGAGATGGTGAATGGATATGCTTTTGATGTGTTTACCATCAATGTGGGTGTTCTTCAGGTATCTGTACTTTCTCCAATGATCTTTTTGCTGTACATCAACGCATTGTTCGAAATAATACCTAATTAAATCTACATCTTCGTAGATAACATCACCCTTACTTCCTGTATGGAACCACTACTATCCGGAGAGACCTTATGTCCCAAGTGCTGCATGCTATCCAGATTAAAGAGATCGATTCCCTTCATCGTACGCTATATCATAATATGCTGATGTAGATTTAATTAATTCAAGGGAAAAACTAAACTAAGTGAACATGTCACCCAAACGGCAAAATTCTTTGAATTTATAACACTACATAAGCACAGTAATGGGTTGCTTTATAGTTTCTTGAGTATACAATTCCATCCATCTCCATTAGGAAAATGGAGATAATTTCGGGCCTCTTAACTAACTTATTCAAGAATATTAAGCATATTAGGCGAATTGCCTTATACGACAGAGAAGGCTGACATGATTATCCGTTTACGTCCCTTAAACTTGGGGCTCATATACGGAATGTTTGACTTAATAATCGTGCGCCCTTTCGGAGGTTTGGAATGTACAGCAATTCGGTGTATTCCCAGGGTACACTAAGATATGCGAAGAGGAAACGCGTTCGATCAAGGTACAGGGTGTCCCACAATGATTTGCTGTTTGAAAGAGCTGCAGTTTGACACATATTTATAGTAACACCATTACTCTATAACTCCTCTAGATTTTTTTGTGAGCTATTTATCGTTAAAGGTCTATGAGATTGTTATCTCGAATTCTGGCTGAAAATAAACGCTTATCTTTAAATTGCAAATTTTTATCATAATGGTGGAAGAGTTCCACAAAGTAAGACCACGTACAATCAACATGGAGTAGAAAAGTTAACTTTTGAGCAAATCACTAGTTATACTAGGCGACAACTTCTCCGAAATAAGATACTTGGTAAGCTCATTCTCAAAGTTCTTGAAGTCCTCAGACTCTTCAAGCGAACTGGGCGATACGATGACTTCCTGCTGTTCTTCTCCAGACGCTGTGTCCTGACAAGTCTCCTTCATCTTAGTCAGTTCTTTTTGTAGCGCTCTGTATTCTTCTAGGAATCTTTCCAGTTGCGCGGCATGGTAGTCGTAGGCTGTTTTGGAGGTACTGCCATCACTAGTTGATTGCAGAGGGGGGAAATCTCGTTTGCCGGCCATTAGGCGGCTCTCTAGGGCTGACACATCTAACAGAGGGGTTGCATTCATCTCGGCTGGTATCTGCAACAAGGAGAAGGCATTTTTAATGAACTTTAAAAAAGGAGGAGATTGGCACCAACAAACCGCCTACCTTCCGCTTCCATCGTCAGATGATGAAGTCTGCGGACGGTAGGCACCAGAACTCTATATAATAATAATCACGAAAAAACCCAATTCCAAAAAAATCTATTCCAAAAAATCCTTAAAAAAAAATTGAAAATTTTGTGGACAAGAACGACTTCAAAAAGACCAACTATAACGTAACGCAAAATTCCCCTCCCCCAATTTACTCAACCTAATTGAGTCACATTGAGGAATTAGAAATACAATCATCGTTCAACTTGATACAGGCAAATTCTTTCGAAATTTCTATCCTCTTTGTGTCGTTTTGACGCTTGCTCCCATGCAAAGAGTAAAATGCACTGCTCTAGAATTTTGACTATAACAGTAACAATTAGTTTTATTACCAGTGATCTATGGCTTCTGCTGTTAATAAAAATAGTGGAAAAACGGTGTTATCACCACGTCAAGTTTAAATTTTGAATTTTTATTGTTACGATAAAGGTATCCGAGACAACCAAAATGTTAATAAAGTTATTTTGTGGATCGTATATGGTTTTAATTAGCACCCAGTACAAGTAAGAGGTGAACCAGAGTAACTACATTTTCCTCTTTTGTTTAATAGCTTACTATAGACTGTACCACGTCATAATATCTTCCGCTAGGTGTTGATTGAAACCTGATACTTATGAATGAATCCTTACCGGCAGCGGAACATATAATGAATCAGAAAGACAACCGCAGGATAAGTTGGATTACTCTGCCACGTGAATTCCTTCGTAACATTTTAATAATTCCTTCCCTTTCAGAGGTGAATCACTCGTGTGAAATAAACATTTTAGGTTGAAAATGTCCGGGAAAATCCCATACCAAGGAAAGCTCCTATTCATTTGATTAAATAATCCAAAGTTAATATTAGGAGTACAGAATTGCATTCAGACTCTTGCAGCGAAATAAGCAAAGAGCAGAATTAATAAAGCGCAAATTCTTTTACGTAAACAGTATAGATCAGTCAGTTTAACTGTTTTACTGTTTTACTGTTTTACTGTTTTACTGTTTTACTGTTTTACTGTTTTACTGTTTTACTGTTTTACTGTTTTACTGTTTTACTGTTTTACTGTTTTACTGTTTTACTGTTTTACTGTTTTACTGTTTTACTGTTTTACTGTTTTACTGATTTACTGTTTTACTGTTTTACTGTTTTACTGTTTTACTGTTTTACTGTTTTACTGTTTTACTGTTTTACTGTTTTACTGTTTTACTGTTTTACTGTTTTACTGTTTTACTGTTTTACTGTTTTACTGTTTTACTGTTTTACTGTTTTACTGTTTTACTGTTTTACTGTTTTACTGTTTTACTGTTTTACTGTTTTACTGTTTTACTGTTTTACTGTTTTACTGTTTTACTGTTTTACTGTTTTACTGTTTTACTGTTTTACTGTTTTACTGTTTTACTGTTTTACTGTTTTACTGTTTTACTGTTTTACTGTTTTACTGTTTTACTGTTTTACTGTTTTACTGTTTTACTGTTTTACTGTTTTACTGTTTTACTGTTTTACTGTTTTACTGTTTTACTGTTTTACTGTTTTACTGTTTTACTGTTTTACTGTTTTACTGTTTTACTGTTTTACTGGTTTACTGTTTTACTGTTTTACTGTTTTACTGTTTTACTGTTTTACTGTTTTACTGTTTTACTGTTTTACTGTTTTACTGTTTTACTGTTTTACTGTTTTACTGTTTTACTGTTTTACTGTTTTACTGTTTTACTGTTTTACTGTTTTACTGTTTTACTGTTTTACTGTTTTACTGTTTTACTGTTTTACTGTTTTACTGTTTTACTGTTTTACTGTTTTACTGTTTTACTGTTTTACTGTTTTACTGTTTTACTGTTTTACTGTTTTACTGTTTTACTGTTTTACTGTTTTACTGTTTTACTGTTTTACTGTTTTACTGTTTTACTGTTTTACTGTTTTACTGTTTTACTGTTTTACTGTTTTACTGTTTTACTGTTTTACTGTTTTACTGTTTTACTGTTTTACTGTTTTGCTGTTTTGCTGTTTTACTGTTTTGCTGTTTTGCTGTTTTGCTGTTTTGCTGTTTTGCTGTTTTGCTGTTTTGCTGTTTTGCTGTTTTGCTGTTTTGCTGTTTTGCTGTTTTGCTGTTTTGCTGTTTTGCTGTTTTGCTGTTTTGCTGTTTTGCTGTTTTGCTGTTTTGCTGTTTTGCTGTTTTGCTGTTTTGCTGTTTTGCTGTTTTGCTGTTTTGCTGTTTTGCTGTTTTGCTGTTTTGCTGTTTTGCTGTTTTGCTGTTTTGCTGTTTTGCTGTTTTGCTGTTTTGCTGTTTTGCTGTTTTGCTGTTTTGCTGTTTTGCTGTTTTGCTGTTTTGCTGTTTTGCTGTTTTGCTGTTTTGCTGTTTTGCTGTTTTGCTGTTTTGCTGTTTTGCTGTTTTGCTGTTTTGCTGTTTTGCTGTTTTGCTGTTTTGCTGTTTTGCTGTTTTGCTGTTTTGCTGTTTTGCTGTTTTGCTGTTTTGCTGTTTTGCTGTTTTGCTGTTTTGCTGTTTTGCTGTTTTGCTGTTTTGCTGTTTTGCTGTTTTGCTGTTTTGCTGTTTTGCTGTTTTACTGTTTTCCTGTTTTCCTGTTTTCCTGTTTTACTGTTTTACTGTTTTACTGTTTTACTGTTTTACTGTTTTACTGTTTTACTGTTTTACTGTTTTACTGTTTTACTGTTTTCCTGTTTTCCTGTTTTACTGTTTTACTGTTTTACTGTTTTACTGTTTTACTGTTTTACTGTTTTACTGTTTTACTGTTTTACTGTTTTACTGTTTTACTGTTTTACTGTTTTACTGTTTTACTGTTTTACTGTTTTACTGTTTTACTGTTTTACTGTTTTACTGTTTTACTGTTTTACTGTTTTACTGTTTTACTGTTTTACTGTTTTACTGTTTTACTGTTTTACTGTTTTACTGTTTTACTGTTTTACTGTTTTACTGTTTTACTGTTTTACTGTTTTACTGTTTTACTGTTTTACTGTTTTACTGTTTTACTGTTTTACTGTTTTACTGTTTTACTGTTTTACTGTTTTACTGTTTTACTGTTTTACTGTTTTACTGTTTTACTGTTTTACTGTTTTACTGTTTTACTGTTTTACTGTTTTACTGTTTTACTGTTTTACTGTTTTACTGTTTTACTGTTTTACTGTTTTACTGTTTTACTGTTTTACTGTTTTACTGTTTTACTGTTTTACTGTTTTACTGTTTTACTGTTTTACTGTTTTACTGTTTTACTGTTTTACTGTTTTACTGTTTTACTGTTTTACTGTTTTACTGTTTTACTGTTTTACTGTTTTACTGTTTTACTGTTTTACTGTTTTACTGTTTTACTGTTTTACTGTTTTACTGTTTTACTGTTTTACTGTTTTACTGTTTTACTGTTTTACTGTTTTACTGTTTTACTGTTTTACTGTTTTACTGTTTTACTGTTTTACTGTTTTACTGTTTTACTGTTTTACTGTTTTACTGTTTTACTGTTTTACTGTTTTACTGTTTTACTGTTTTACTGTTTTACTGTTTTACTGTTTTACTGTTTTACTGTTTTACTGTTTTACTGTTTTACTGTTTTACTGTTTTACTGTTTTACTGTTTTACTGTTTTACTGTTTTACTGTTTTACTGTTTTACTGTTTTACTGTTTTACTGTTTTACTGTTTTACTGTTTTACTGTTTTACTGTTTTACTGTTTTACTGTTTTACTGTTTTACTGTTTTACTGTTTTACTGTTTTACTGTTTTACTGTTTTACTGTTTTACTGTTTTACTGTTTTATCAGTCATATCCGGATGCATCTGACCTTACCAAGGACATCCATATTCTAAAACAGAGAAGAAAAGAGGCTATCACGGTCAAATTAAGTGCAAGTACCTTGCAATAGTACTTTATTATACAAAGATTTGTTGTTTTTCGGTCCTCCAAAATCAGTGCTATGTGGTTTTCTAGTGAAGGAACTAAATAACATTATTATTTCTATTTAGAAAACTCGTTCTTCTAGACAAAACAAAAAAATAGTTCTGGAGTTTTATAGGACTTAACGAGCGTATGAGATAGTGATTGACATCATTACTATCAACATAAAATTCAGTTTCCTGGAAAGTTATTGTAGCAAATTCCGACATATTCGTTCAAATTTCAACTTTTGACATGCCTTCTTGAGCGAATATCTGCTGCATGTGTAGTACATTCATTGAAAGAAAGAGCGAATAGCGAAAACTGATAAGAATCGTACACTAATTTGACGAGGGAGTTATATGCAAGATTTCACGATGTCCTGCTTTTGATAAAGGATTCAAAGCAACAAAAAGATAGTAGAACAGAAATATTCTAATAACTAGGCTATTCGGCCTTATTCAGTTACAGGATTTTCAGTCCCATAAAAAATCCCAAAATTTTCCTGAATTTTCCCGACCACTAACCATTTTTCCTGACCAAACATGCAGTTTTCTAGGCTCGTGACGGATATTCCAAGTACATCTGTTTCTGGAGTTTCAAAACATAATATGAGACCACTGGTAAGAACAAAAGACTTGATCAAAAACGGTTAGTGTGCGAGTAAAACGAGCGTGAAATGTTTTGTGTGTAATGGGCTGATTTTTATTAATAAAGCTTATTTTTGAAAATATAATTTTTTCCCTGGCTTTTTAAATGACCTTACAATTCGTGACTATGGCAGACCACCTTCCGCTTCCTTGACTTTTTTAACACAATCTGATTTTCTAGGAAGTGGCACTCTGCGAAAGACTAGTGATCCAGATCAAATATCGGAGATTGTCTTGAAACGTTGCGCCCCAAAGCTTACATCGGTTATTTGCAAACAATTAAAACTCTTCTATCAGCGAGCAGTGTTCCCTACTGTATGAAAGATCGGAGTGCAACCCATACCTACTCGTAAGCAAAGCAGAAATAAATACCCAGCAACCATAGAACTGTGACTCTGCTCTGCGTCCTGTCCAAGGTTTTGGAAGTTGTCATTAACGTACAAATTCTGAAGTACCTGTACAAAAAACATCAATGATCGCCCATACGGCTTCATACATCCTGGGGAGATCTTCTAGCCTATATCACCCGTATGTGGAGTAGAGCAATGGAGCTTTATGGAGAGTCTCGAGTCATCGCGCTCTATATATCCAAAGCTTTCGTTAGGGTGTTGCATGAGTGACTTCTGATCTAGCTTGCTGCCGATGGGCTGCCACCAGGTCTATACCAATGGTTGGATAATTTTCTTAGGTAGATGATAGCACCCCTATTTCTATTATTAAACCACGCAAACTAATGCCATTCAGAGAGACCTCAGGTCGGCGGAGCCAGCATACTGTTCAGATCTGATTAACGCAAAGATACCGACAATAACTCTAAAAAAATCCCATGCTGGTCTGCCATCTGTGTAGATGGATAGATGCCCGATACCAATTACCATCAACAATGACATGTCTTGGCATGATCATACTATGCCTCGAATGAGCGTTTCATAAAAGTCGTTCTTTTGGAGAACTGAAAGCTTAATCTTCAGCGTTTTAGGGTTAATGTGAATTGTCGTTTGTCCTCTCGCAGCGCCACTGGGGCGGAATATGTTATCCTTAAAAATGAATGCTTCTTCTAAATTGACCATATCATTGAGGTGGAGAGCGAAAACGCCAGCTCTTCTAACATCGCATCGGCAGAACGCTTGAAGAGGTCTTTCTGCTGTTCGCAGTCTTTCCCCACCCTCACCATTCACCACCCAGTAAGCTCTTCAGCGCCACTTTCGCGCTACTCGACCAACAATTGTTCTGCGTTCTTTTTTGTGCTACTGTTTTGTTAACACGTCCAAATGCAGGATTGGCCGTATTCGGATTTACTTATCCGGCTTCTTTGTTTACTTTACATTCCAATCAAGACCATTCTTGTTTTCTATTTACAATGTGTTGCCGTAGATAAGAATATATGGTTAAGGTAAATTGTAAAACTTCTCTTTGATTGATTATATTTTCGCTGGCTGCTAGTTGAAACGATACACGATCTTTACTGACGTTTCGGCTGCCTATATTTTTGGAACATTTTGAACATATATTACTGCGAAATCCCTTGTTCTTTGTGAATAAGTTCATCCATATCGACAGATCTGTAGCCGCTTCAAGGCAGTCCAAATGTTAGGACCTTTGAGTTCGTAAATTGATGATGTGCCGCGCCATAATGCGTGAAGTTGGGCATAAGTGTTAATGTTGCTATCACACCCTTGACTGGGTCACATATATACCACCCAATTGCTCTCTACAGTTAGACAGCCAGGATATACTGACAAGTCTAGGCTAAAGACGAAACATGTATGTCAATAGCAGGTCTGATGCATAGTGGAGAGCATACACTTAATATCAGGCATGTTTTTGATGTGAATGAGCCGAGATAACGGTACATCGTAAATAGTATTTATGAAGAACAAGGAAAATAATGTTTAATGTTTTGTTCTTTTAGAATTATGCCTTTCCAGAAAATAACTGTTGAACAAACTACCCTATAACGTAAACAACTGGTATATAACTTAAAATCCTTTCTTGTCTAGAGGGCGGTACAATATATGAGTAAAAGTTAATCAATTAGCAACTGAAAGTTCCCGATCCCCAGCGACAAAGACTTCAAAACTACACTTCGGCTTCGATTTGCCGTAATAGACTTACCGAAGATTCCGTTTACGGTTATTTAATTATTCCGAAAGTAATTAAATTCTCATTATTTTCTCCAGCGATTAAGAAAATTCATCAAGTGGATATCTAAACTCAGTACAATTAAAATGGAAAATTATAATGGAAATGTCAATCTCAAGCTGTGATGATGCGGTTTTCGATAAAGAAATGGAAGCGGAAATATAAAATATTGATGAAAAAAATAATATCGCTAGGTGGCTTCTATATACAATCATTACAATATGGTCTAGCTTGATCATAGTCTGGCAGAAATATGGTACATTTGGTACGGTGGAGAGGTCAAGGTAAAAAATCTCATAAAAAAATTGGGAAGAATTTTTTTTTGCCAATGGGGATTGAAGCCACAATCTCATAAATTCTAGGCAGAAACTATAAACCAAATACGCTAGAGGAGGACACACTCCTTCTCGCAATAACCCCTCCCATTTTTCTGATCTTTACAGCTCGGTCTTGTTTAGACATCAGTGACTGATACTATCATCAATAGGAATTTGCCATAATGTAACCAGAGTCGTAGCTAGGGTAGAGCAAGTAGGGCTCTCGCCCCTGGGACCGTGTGCATGGGGAGCAAAATTGCAAAATGGGCTGAATGCGCGGGAAATGTTGTCAGTAGGGAAGTTTTTATTGCTCTACAGGTTTTTAGTGCAAAATGGTTTCAGTAGAGAGGCTCAAGCTCTTTGAAAGCATGTACATGATGATAATATCAAGTAGGTAAATGATACCCGTGGATATAAGCTTGTTGAATCAACTCTAATTGAGAACACCTTTTACTTTTTTCTGAATATTTCGTGAAATGCGATTGCTCTATTTCAATCTGTTTTAATTTTAATTATAACAAACTTATTTTTTTGCAAAAAAAAATCACGCTTCAAGCCTACCATCTCGCCAGGGTAGGTGTAGTTCCATGGAAATGCAGAATGAAAAAATTCGAAGTGAGCGACAATTGAAGATCTGTGTCTGGCGTTAGCTAGCAGTAAACGAGAAAAATACGTCTATTGTTTTCCAACAGGCGCTGCTGGGGTGTTGTTCGCTGGAACAATAGATTATTTTGCGCTTTTGTATCTAACCAAGCACAAAAGAAATTCAATAATGAGCACTTCGATTCTAATGTAAGCAAATTTTGCAACCAAAGAGTAATTGTGTCATGAATACTAAAAGCTTTGCTGATAATCTTTCAAACGGCTTAAATAATAATAATAATAACGTCTTTTTTATTGCTAAATTCAGCCAAAGCCGACTCTTACACTCAACTCTGAGAATACTCTTGCATCTATTCTACTCAGGCCTGCTATAGACATGCATGTTTCATCTTTAGCCTAGACTCGTCAGTATAGTCTGGCGGTCTAACTGTAGAGAGCAATTGGCTGGTATATACGTAACCCAGTCAAGAGTGTGATAGCAACATCAACTCATCTCCAAGTGTCGCCCTCTATGGGGATGCTCAATGGCAACTTACGAAGGCAGTCCAGGTGTTAGGACCTTAGACTTCGTAAGTTGACAATGGGCATCCCAATAGAGGGCAACACTTGAAGATGAGTTCATGTCGAGATACTATTTTTTCTTGACGTTTAGTGAATATATTATACATTTCGAAAAAACAGTATCTATATATTCAAATTTACGAATTTCAGATACTATGCTTTTGAAGATTTTATTTTCAACAATTTGTACGGCAGTTTAAAGGTAGCTACATTATTTAAAGGGGGGCATTTTATCCCGTGCATGAAACTAGTACAATAGACTGCTTAATTGAATGAAGGTGATAAATAATTGATAAACGGGGTCAAGTAGATTGACTCTGCGTTTCTTGGACACCGGTATTAGTTCATTGAACATTAAGATTTCCTTTATAGATAGCCCCACGCAAAGTCAGACACCTTATCGCGCTTCATGAGCGCCGCGAAAGGATAAATTTATTTCATAACAATTTTCAAAAAAATTGCGAGATAATCTTCCATAGGATCGAAATTTCACTTTACTTTTCACAAAAGCAAATTTTGCCAAAAAAAACTATTTTTCCCTTAGTTAAGTAAAAGAAATCAAATCATGATATTTAAACCCAAAAATCGTGTAATTGTAATTGTATGGAATAAATATATTTTACCATTTATTTGCATCCGTATTTAATAAAGCGAATAAAATAGAACTTAGAACTAGTAAACTCACTTTTAACAGAGCAATACTGCCTGGCGCCCTGAGCGCAGAAAATAATTTTTATGAAAATGGAAACAGAAATGGAAATTAATTTAATTACCAGGGTATATTTTGCGCTAGCGGAAAAAATTAATAGCGACTAGAGAGCAGCGACGGGGTTGGTTCGGGAAATGCTTTCGAAAAACGTGCTAACTCTATCGAAGGCAAATTGAATAGAAGAGGAACGCTCATACAATGCAAATTTAATAAACCATGGTATATAGCGATTAAGCTGATGAAAAACAATGCGCTTTTTGTACCTAAATGAACCTCACACACAGAATATCACAATTGTTTTTTTATACAGGCGGTTAACGGTTTACAGTACATCATTATTACCCCATTCCAACTATTGTAATTCATTGTTATATATGCATGTTGCACAAATTACCACCGACCACAAATTCTCCAAAATAAAGCTATGCGCGTTATAATTCACTACGGAGGAATTACAAATGTCAAATGCTTTAAGCTGGTTTAGTATCAAATAAAAATATTCTAATGATACCATTTTCAAGTTTATAAAAATTGCTACCACAAACCTTTTTTATTGATCGCCTCACGCAAAGGCAGAATACCCAAAATGCTTCATAAGCGCTGCAAAATGAAGAATGTCGATTCCCAGTGACCTTAAAGCGCTGTAGATCGTAACCATCGGTAGCTCATTCCATAACGCAGAGGTTCTCCGAAAGAACAATTTTTGAAGGAGGCCCGTTCTAAGGGTTGGAGGTTCGACCTGGTGAGGGTTCGCTCCTTGGGCCCCTCTTTCGACGTTGGAGACTGTGGAGGTCCTTTGTAAGGTCAGGGGCATCCTCTTGACGTATTGCTCACTTCTGGAATGTGTCCAGAAGCTTTAGGGGTTGCTTCGAATCGCATCCTCACACATGCTAGTTGTACTCCAGCAATGGTCTGGGCAATCTGGGGTATCCTAGGGTAGCTGTTACGGAAAATACAATTTCCTGGAGCTTCTTGGACACCGATCTAGCGAGGCCGTGACATGACAAGTTACTGTTGATGATAATTTCTAGAACCTGGATGAAAGATGATTCAGGTATTGATCCATTCACGTACAGAGCAGGCAGACCAGCTTGAGCCTCCTTTGTCAAGGTTTTTTGAGTCTGCGCGTTAAACTGAACTCCTTTTTGTATATCCCCAATCCTCAATATGTCCTCATTAATCTGAACAACATGGTGCCCTCGCCGAAGTGAGATCTCGCGGAATGGTAGTGGTTTGCCCAGTTCCATGCAAGAAATTAGGGGATTGTCCTCTGCCAACAGTACGATGACCATGACTAAATCTTAGTCTGAATCGGGTGTATAAATCATATCCGGTACAATACTAATGCGCAGACTTGGGATTCTGATAATGCCAGAATGTGTTTTTTTTATCCGCAGATATTGATGGACAGAATTTATGTCTAAGGCGATCTCGAACATTCTTGAGGTCGATCTAGGTTCCTTTGGTCTTGCGGCTTAAAGGTAAGGGTATATTTTATTAAATTTTTAATTTTCAAGCGAGGAAAGTTTGGTATCAGCAACATTTTAGAATTTGAGACACTTAGATTTTAATGAGTGTTCATTCTAAGTTGTTCGAAAGTTTGCTTTTTTCAGAGGAAGTCAATTATTTCCAGATCATAGATAATAATGATATAAATAAATTACTTCATGTAGCTTGTCTCTGACTTCTACGTGCAGCATTATCAGTTTATTGAACATTTTTAACCCATTATAGAAGTTATAAACACTTGAAGTAGATTGCAATGTACCGGAGGTAATGTAAGATCCAATAATCTTATGAGTTTTTGAAATTATAAATGATTTGAAGTTCCTTAATTTAATATTTTCTAAATTTTATTGCTAAATATTATTAATACCCAAATACAATCCATGCCTGTATCGGATGTTGGAAGTACAGCGTGAACCTACTTGAAGCCATTTTTTTTTTTGTTATGGGAGGCGTGAGAATATTTTTGCTCAATTATTCATTTTACTGCTGTATGAAGTATCTCCCTGCATATAGGGCTTTTTGATTAGAGTATTAAATTGGGTTCAGTGGTTTTACGTAGGTATTTTCCCATAAAGGTTACTTAACGATCAAGGATTTCACGAAGGTCCGGCTATTTACTACCCCTAATTTAATCCAGATTAACTGTGCATATCCGAGGGACTGTGGAATACAATGACACTTTCTATGCGAGGAACTTACAATAGAGGAGGAGAGTGCTAAAGTTCATGTACTAAGCGTGGCTGTAAATTTTCTGGTTCCTACAATCCTTGTTGTCCACATTCAACACATATTATTTGCTACAAATTCTCTACTTTTATGGCAAAACTAATATGTACAATGTTAAACAAAACCGAACAAAGATATTGATGCCATCATCAATGGATCTAGCCTATGACTCCCAAAGAGCTGTTTCATTTTGTCATTTACTGGATGGCATTCTCTGTAGTTGAGGTCTACTTTATAGAGCCTAGGTTATCCAGGTGTCCCTTTAAGCCACAGAGTCATGCGAGGAGGCCTGTACTGTTTAAAGTAATTAGTCCTAGCCGTTTTAGACTATGTTGCTTTTATGAATTTTTTTCCATCTCTGTATCCAGTGATCAAGTTCCAGTATTACTTGTGCCCAAGTCTCACCCATTCATTGAATTAGTTCCTTATTGTGTTTTTAGAGACCCCAAGGCTGCTTCTGAGCCAATAAATTAGGTAGATTATCCCTTTCTAGCAATATCATCTGCAATTATATTATAAAAAATATCAATTTAAATACTATCAACAAGACTAACGTTTGAACAAGATCAGTACACTATATTTTTGCAAATTGTTTCAAGGAAACTGGAACTGCAGCAGCAGTAGTAGTAGAAGTAATGGGGAGGCAAAGCCTGGCAAGTATGCCACTTTTGGCCCTTTTTGCCGACCACGAGGACCATCACTTAAAACTAGGGCAGACATGGTTAATTCCTCAGTGTCGGAACTTCCAGGCCTTCTAATAAAGATCATGATGTTCGACCATTCCGCTGAGTAGCACTCTAACCTGACGAACTCTGCTGTTTGAACACCTTAGCCCTAAGCCTCTGTACACGGCACACTCTCCGAGAAAGTGGAACAAGATCTCGTCTTCCTTCCTGCACTTCTGACAGATTGGACTTTTGACCACTCACACGAGTGCCTGTTCAGTCTGCAGTGACCTTTGAGGATCCCTACCAATAAGTGGAGTGAATCTCTCCCCCTGTTGAATAGCTCCATACGTTTGTTGGGGCCTGCTATGCACCTCTTGGACTGCCAGCAGTCATGTCTCTCTATCCATGCTTTCGCCAGTTCGTTATATACCCAATCATCTTGGTTATTACTCACCTGCCCTCTGCTAACCCAGCAAGGGTTAGCGGCCAATGGATGTGCCCCTTGTTCCCATCCTCGCCAAGTAATCGGTTTTCTCGATACATGGCACCCCACTGTGACTAGAGACCCATATGAGGGTCACGTTCTTGGATCGGGATAAGCGTTGGAGGGCGCGGCTGCAATCCTTGACTACTGATGATCTGATCCTTAGAGATGCAAAAATCCTAATCCTACATTTGCTTCTAGGCCTTTACTTTCTAGGCAGATTACCGCACCACTGGATCCCGTCTCTTTTGAACGAGATCCGTCAGTATAACATACCATACTGTGGGGCGGAAATATTATCTTCCCTCCAGCCCAATCTTCCTTAGTGGGAGAGCGAGTTAGAATCTTCTATCCAATCTTATCTTACCGTTGGCCCTCGCCACCCTGAATGAGGAAATGAGGAGGTCGCTTTCCACCACTTCCTCAATCCTGGCGTAGACCAGCAACGGAGCTGACGGAGTTTACGAACCGCACGCATTATCAGGTAGGCCGTGGCCATGGCGTCGCACAAAATTTATAGTTATATTTGCAATGAAATAACATATAAGCAGTAATACCAGAATTTAGCCTCATATTTTTAAAAAGGACAAGCATACATTTGCAAATTTTGTTGAAAGAACTAACACTAAAAACAATATGGTTACTACCATATATAGTATAGTTTCATTAGAGCATTTGTCCTGTTTGCACCTAGCACAACAGTCAGATAATCATTCAAAGTCCGATATCTTGTAAGTGTGTAGTTTTGACCGATATTGTACGTGCATCAAAGCAGTTCTGCTACAATCTACAATAAAACAGATACGTGATGAAAATGTAGCAGATATGTGTGGAATAGCGTCGCACAAAATTTATAGACGTAAACACTGAAATACTGCCATAGATGGAGATACGCAGAATCAGTAATCCAAGAGTTTAGCCTCACACTTAGAACACGAAAATCGACGCCCTCAGCTTCCCACACGAAGGACTTAGAAACTTCCTCGATTCATACACAACTGAAACTATAAAAACAGAGTTTCGAAGGCGTATCACGACTTTGCACGTCACCAGAACGACGATGTTCTCATTTAATTGAAATTACTTAAGTATTTCTAATCTTCGTTAGAGCCAGAGTTGGAAAGTTGCGAATGTCACTCACCCCTAAACCTAGCCAACTCCTCTTGGCCGTGCTCCGAATGTGAGCACATGGCTGAGAAAGATAATGAAACTTTACCAGAGCTTCACCGTTGCAAAGTTAAGGAATACTCTGCAGCTTCAAGGCTGTTGTATGCTAGTTAGTTCACACATACTCGTATATCTCGGTTTTTGAGTACGTGACTCGGATACGGCTGATGCACCAGTTGAGGAGGGACGAACACACAAATTTGGCTCACCACATTTCAACTGGCCAAGAACTTTTTTGAAGAACCTCTTGCAAAGACAACAATTTTATTGCGCTCCAGAAGCGCTGTGACAGGATACGTGTCTATTCCTATTCACCTTAAGACGCTGTAAATTTTAACCATCGGAAAACAATTCTCCCGGACCCTATTCCACAAATCCAATAGAACGATTTTTGGAAGAGGCTTGTTCGAGGTGCTGGAACTTTAAAGGGCTTTTGTATTATAATATACACTAGACAGAGCCGTATTGCTGGTTGCCTAGTTCTTCACACTGTGAAAAAAGGGAAACTCCCTGACTTAGTTTCTTTCTGGACAGTACCATCTAGTTGTGCGATTGAATTTTTGTTCTTAGTTTTTTGTGCGGTTATAAAATATATTTAAGAGAACTTAATTAATGTTTTAAGTTAACAAAATGCGTGATGCCACCTGAAATCGAGGAGTGAAATAATGACACTCATTTAGGCACCCATAATACAGACAGTGAAGAAGGTGCTTCTGACCAGAGAATCAAGATAATTTCGTCTCAGATTACAATGAAAATCGTAACAGAAAATTTAAAAAAACAATTTAATGTTTAGCTAAGGTATCATCTTTATTATTTTGCCAGATAAAACATTGAAAAATCAAAAAACTCTGCAAGAACTAATCCAACTATTTTTAGATTATCAGAAAGAATCTAGAATGTGACACTAACTAATTGTTCAGAATAAATTTTGTGTGATTGAAGCCAGGATATAACCACAATCAAATCTTCTCTTCTCTTTTGAAGTGCATTCAAACAGTTTTCCTGTCTCCCCAAAAAATTTACTCTAACGGACACAACAGGTTCCTGAGTTGGACCTTTCAATCCTCTTATTACAAAATCTACAAATTATTCATTATAAATTACCCACTGACGTGCCTGTAACGGTGAAGGTTGATAAAGTCAAACATATAACTTCATTTAGGTAAGCCGGCCGCAATTTTCGTTGCCACTATATCTCTCCAGATTATAATCTTCTTATAGTGTCAGTTCTCGCATAGATTTCAACACGACATGTTCGCATTAATCAACTCGCTATGAACAGAGAACTTTATATGTAGCGACGACGACGTTCCAAACTTCTCCCAGGAAACTTACTGGAACTATACACCGAAAACCATGACGAATAGCAACGGTGGAGTGCAAACAATTGAATCGCGGAAAAATTGGTAGAGGGCGAAAATAATATCCACATTATAAGAAAGTTGAATTGGTAAACAAATACCATTCAGTTTGTATTATAATCCGTAAGAGAGAGACATCTGCTAATAGAAACAAACTTACAATTAGGAAACGAGATCTGGTAGTGGCGAGATTGGATCCCACATATCTGGCTATGCGGGCTTTCACCGTAACTATTTGATCATACTAGTGTGGAGATAAGGAGCAACGCTTGCTGGCTGTTGACTGGCATTGCGCCCCATGGTCGCTTTTGATATCTGTCTGTTTCTCTCAAGATAGTTCTTCAACTGGCCACATAAGTAGTCCTTTCTTATTTTTATACTAGCACAATGCCGCACGGAGCACTAACATTTCTCCATCTATCTTTCTTGATCTCTCACTCACTCCTATACCCTTAGCGTTCATACGAACATAGCCGCAATGTCATACTGACAGTTGCTGTTGTTTTTCATAAAGCATATTACAAAATATCGTAGATTATGCGATTTAAACGTCGGTTTTGGAAAATTAGTTGGCCAAAAAATAAGTGCTCTAGCTGCTATTACATTATCTACTGCCAAAATTTCGTATTGCCCCATGGTACAAGCTACAAAGATGGGGGACACCGTTGCCACATCTCATACTGACACGCAAAAGTGGTCTACTTTCTCTTTGAATGAAAACATGAAAAATGCACACCTAGAATCTTTTAACTGTCATCAGCCGCACAACCTGGACTTTAATTTTCTAATAAACTATGCTACAGATTGATTTAAGGTTGTAGCAAGAACAGAATTGACAAAGCGCCACCTTAAAACGCTCGTAAAAGTTGTCCTCTCACAGCGCTCTTGTAGCAGGACAAGGTTTCTTATCTTGCGAGAGGATATCCAGTAGAAAACATATACGAACACAGCAACTATGACAATGACTTTCAATCAAGTGGAATGCATAACACTACAGAAAACACTTTATTTGTGAAAATACCCATAACTGCAATGGTTTTCTCAACACAATTAACCTTGAAGCAACAATGTACAGAATTGTATTAAAAATAATATTTAAAAAAAGCAACAAGGCATCTTTCTAGGACCTTAGACAAAACAAATCTCAGTCTTCATTTCATATTCTGTGTATCCATAATGCATGAATTTAGTGCTTCTATACTTGAACCACCATTACTACAGCCTGTAGGGCTTATTTAGAATTAATTTCAAATTATTTGGCAATGATGCCTCATTAAACATATATAAAACAAAATTCCATCCGCGCACTGAAAATGAAATAGAATATTCGATTAAAAGCAATTCAATTAATATGTTATGCACATAAATTAATCTACGTAAGACGTTGATGCTTGCAAATCTTCAATTCGATTTTCCTGAGGTGATTATGAAGGTGACAAAGGAATTGATGATATTGAATATATTGAAACGTACTTCACTACAAAAGGAGGGCTTATAATCCGTGACACAATACAGAATCAGTGGCCTCAGTTGGTAAGAGTCAAACGCTGACATATACGCATTAAACTACACACATCTGAAGTTGTATATTGCCCCAGAAGATGAATGTAAACATGTCGCGTGGAAATCTATGTGCGAGCAGAAAGACGCCCTAGGAGGATAGAGATAATAATAAATCTTGTGTAGGTGTTTACAGTGAAAACATTGTTTTGGTGACAGGAGCATTATCTGTGTGAGCTTAGGGAAACGGCGTATACACCGTCTGCATCGTCTTTGTTGGATTTCTTAATTCATTTGTGCTGCCTAAGGGATGATTACTCGAAAAACAAGGAGGAACGAGATTTGATGGATGTTTGTATTTAATTTTGAAGATCGTGTTTGTAGAGGAGGCCAATAGGGGATTTTGGGATTTACTCAATGTTTGACATATTGGGGTACCTTGCACCAAATATAGGCACTGAGTACCTCCACCATATTTGAGTCTACTATATAGAGGCGCGACTTTAGGGCAGAGGATCAGAATAGTGAGAAAAATGGAAATACTCGAGCGCATCAGATTAAGGTATGACGCAGGAAATGGGAGGGTCATAGATTTGCAGAAAAACTCCATCTCGACATTTCCCACTCACTTTTGCTCTATCTTACGCTCTCTCGCATGTGCTTCAATTCCTAATTTAAGAAAATTGAAAATATATTTTCTTTCTGACGTCACTCTTTCTGTTTTGTTCCGTGAATTTGATATCTAAAATGACGATGAGTGGGAATATTATGAAGTAAGTATTTTGTGGACAAAATAAATCTCAAATGCCTGATATTTTTTACATTTTTTGTGAGTTGAGAGAGTGGACAAAATAAATCTCAAATGCCTGATATTTTCTACATTTTTTGTGAGTTGTGAAAGTGAGACAACTTACAATTTACTGGCGCTGGTAAAAATGTTATATCATCAATAAATAATCGACTTATTTAATCCTTAACAATTATTAGACATGTATGTTTTGCACACTTTGGCCTTCAAAATAGATGATTTTTTTCAGTAGCTGTGACTAAGCGAGATTTCACAATATATACGCCTCAAGAGTATAGATTTTATATGCATCGTGAAAGTTTTAAGCAATTATAAACCGTATACATCTCTTTCATGTATGGTATCTCTTGGAAAATTGCGTCAAGCAAATTGACTTGGTATATCACATGCACCTGTGTCAGCTTAGCTATTTAAGATTTCATTTCTTTAATTTTAATTTCAACTATCAACAGTTCTAAAGTCTTATCCAAAGCGTGATCTCTAAACTGTCACTAATCTATGGGAACTACATCATAAACTTACTTTACACAATGTATTCCTGAAACACGCATCAATTGGTAGTGATCTATAAACTTTGAGTAAACACAGTATCTTTGAAGTTTTTATTTTCAAAATATTTGTGGTGTAACCTGAAATCTGTGCAAATGAGGTATGATATTCCTGACAGCACAGAAATGCTCTGAGAGGCGCATCGTCTTGGGAATGCTACCAGATAATAACACTCTCATTCAAACACTAATAAAAACGGACTTTTATGGTGAATAGACTACCTACTCCAAATTTTATCAGTTTGAATATGGCCCTCAAGTACCTATAAAAGGTACGTTAAAAGCCTCGCAAACTCAATGAACATAACAACCTGACTGGAGGCAGTTAGAGGGATATATACAGATTTGTTATTTAGAAAAATATATTTTAACAGAGAGTTGAACTCTACGGTTCTCCAAAAGAACGACTTTGGAAGAGGATCGTTCGGGGTGTTGAATGTTCGATCTGGTGAGGATTCGCCAGTTGGCTCTTCTAGTGTTTGCCGTACTGGCAACTCTTGGCGCTATTATGATAAACAGCTCGGTCCAGCATTAACCATGATAGTATACAGGGTGATTCACAAGCCGTGACCAAAAATGAAACATCATAAACATGTAACATTTCTTCCGCGAGGGCTTCATTAAAAAAATACGGGGTGTTGAAATTCAAAAATAAAAAACTATTTTTTTGATATATTTTGAACCGTCAACTGGAATGAACGAAATTGAATTTCAACACCCCGCATCTTTTCAATGAAGCCCTCGAGGGAAGAATGTTACATGAAAGAACCCCTTAAAATACGTCCTTGTGTATGATGTTTCATTTTTGGTCACGACTTGTGAGTCACCCTGTATAATAATATACCACAGAAGGAAAAATGGCGAGGTGATGTCTTCAATTCAGTTTTTTCAAGAAACTAAATTCTGTGCCACTTAGGATGAATGAACAACCGTGTCCAAGAAACTCTTGGAATACAAAAAGCTCGATGAGCGTTAATACTGTGATCATAGTTAATCATTTCTTATTGAATACAGAATAGATTCATCGAACTCAGTCATAAGATTGGTACACTTTGAAAATAATAATTTTGTTTATATTTGATTCCATGCTTATTTTATACCCTCCGGTAATATAAAAAGCATAAAAACCAGTAATACACTGGGTGACGTTGATACCCAGCAATTTTAAACAATAAGTACGTTAAATGTAGCTCAACTCAGTGCTCCGCCTTTTTGTCACAAAATAAATTATCCTCATTCCAGGCCATATGAAAACGCATCAAACTCGCTATATAGGCAGCGCTATAGAAGTAATGGAGACAAATTTTCAACCTTAATGTAATAGCAAGTTTACGAGAAAAGTTTCGGAGGCCTAAAACTCCTCATTTATCTTGGGCTGCTCAAGGTTTCCACTCCCGATCAAGGTCGTAGGCGGAAAAATTCTCAGGAGGATCTTCGTAAACAGTTCAACATTACACGGATATCTGAGGTAAGTTTTTAGGGGTATTCCGTCAATTAATTTATACTAAGAGAGAACATTGTTTAGTATGACATTACGGTTCATTTAATTTAGACCATCTTCAGGTTTTGTGTCATTTGCAGATCAAGTAAATTCGAAAATGGTTTCAAGACAGCTAAAAGTTCGAACTAAATCATTTTGAATACAACGTTTCATAAATAAAACTGACCCTTTCAGTGCCCTATTCTGATTCATATTTAAATAATCGTTGGAGTGTCACATTTGACTCTTTAAAAAAGATATCTAAATAGGTTATTTCATAAATAGAAAACTAGAGTACTGAAATCCAGCATACCGTCTATCTATTGTGCAATGAAATTATTTTTTATTTTGTCTGTTCTAGGGAAAATAATTAATAGACGGCTGCATTTGCACTAGTGTTAAAGAAAACCCCTCAGGGTCTTTAATGTATTTCATGTTCAAGATATTCTATTCCTCAAGCTATTACATTATTTTTTATACATTCCATAGCCTGAAGTATTCCATATATTTTCATAGAAAATACAAAATTAGATGGAAACTTATAGTAATGTGAATCAGTAATTCGCAGGTTTTTTTGTAGCTCTAATGAATGTTGCCACGAAGTTTGAATCATGTATTTTATAAGAATTATAAAGCACACTTCACTTGTAACATACCATATAAAATTGAATTTGTAAACGGTTGAACCGTTACACACTAATAAATCTCAGAACAACCACAAATATGGATGTGAGATGAGAAAATTAGATGATTGCTGGAAACGCTCTGAAATATTATAGTTTTGCACAATGCACGCCTAAATTCAAAAAAACGTACAAATACGCTTCAATTTGCGAATTTATTTGACTTGCTTATGGCTTTCATGAATAGGAATAAATTTGAAGGATTTTAAATATTTTTTAAAATTTTACCGTAAAGGAATAGAAAATCGAATTTCACATAATAAACATATCAATGTCGGGTTTCTTCCATTAGAAGCAGTCATTTTCTGGTATTTTCAAGGTAAATTGCTGGAATCTATTAATATTATATCAAACCGCATCGTGCTTGTTAATCTTAATAATTTCTTAACTTCCTTTTTTGTGTTTCAGTCTTTCACCCCTCACGGAAATTGAAGTTGATTTTTTGATCAGAGGATTTTGAAGAAAGTTTCATGCCTAGGAATTTATTTGAATTCATTTGTGCTATACTCGTACAACTGATATTCTTGGAGTAAATTGATAAAAATAGCGAAAAAAAGTCTATCGCGGTTTTTGGATTCAAGCAGCCGTCAAATACGACAAGAAAATTGACAGCCATCAATTACAATTTCAGCAATAATCAGACCTCCAATATTCAACCCTAAATATGAAGATAAGGTACTAATTTCATTTGAAATGCTGAATGCTCTTTTGTTTGAAATTGATCTGATCCTTTAGACGACAGGCTGGTACCCATCAATTGCTTAACTCTTCATTTTCTTAAATGAGAAATATCTCACGTCATTTCCTTCAGTTTTGTTATTATTGCTTTTAAACGTAGCCCAGCATTTTGGTACGCTTGTAAGGCATACAAATTAAAAAAATATTAAAATATTCACATTAAGGCCCTTGGATTCGCTGCCTCGACAACCTCCAATGTGACGTATATGCGCGAGCAGAACGAATTTGTGCAGGCAGGTCAGTATACCGGTGTATGTGTATCGGGGTTGTCACCCACGAGGGAAATAAGTTATGAATGAATTGAGTAGTCAATATTTTTTCATCGCCGATGACATGCTTGCTATTGTATGTACATACGTCAGGAGCTGTGGCGGCGACGGTAGCATTGGAAGTGCCGCAAAGCACAGAACGCGGGCGGCAGCGAACCGACGATCAATACCACCGTTTGCATGCCTCTGTGTCGGCTCACAACTCAACGCTAAGCATTCACCGGCAGCCACGATTCGTAAATAGAAAAACACATTCCCCAGCGTACGAGCATGTACGAACTTGCGGAAACGCACATTTCACACAGCTAAAAATCTGTACTGTGCACTAACCTGGAAGCAGACAACATAATTTTGACGGAGCTCATGGGCGCACACACACTAGCTAACTCTGAAGCGGGATATAAACTAGTTGAATAGAGATTCAGAATAATGTAGCAAAGCGGAACCTATTTTAAATAAATGGTGAATGTGCTACGTAGTTTTCAGTGTGCACATTCACCAATATTACAAAAACCTTCAGTAGCGCTGGTTGGTGAAATAGGTGGAAAATGTGAATAAAGAGGCTTTTTCCTATGTTTTGCTCCTCAGGTTTTTTATTCGAAATGGTGTAAATGAAGAGTTTTTCTTCACTCCTCAAGTCTCTTGGAGATGACGAATATGCCAGGTGGGAAATGGGTCATATGGAGGTTCTTGCCCTTAAAGTTTTTAAGGGTTGGGGACAAGGTGGTCGCAAATTACGGAGCTGGCCCTGGGCGCCACAGTTCCCGCTAAGGCTTTGCATTTTACTGTCCAAATTCAGCCTCGATAGTATTATTGTGTTTTTAGAGATAAAAGTATACGAATGTTCCAACTGCCTTTGCAGTTCATTATAAAAAGCCAAATACTCATGTATTAAAATTTTGCAAATAAAATACCGTACATTAAATGGTGAATTAACTCAAAGAGCTCAATTTCTTAATTAATTTCTATTGTCCTGATGAATCGCATTTTTGTAAGAGCAAGGCTTCTGGCATGCCAACCTAGCAATGCCGGCAAAATGATTATGCCAGGACATGTTATTATTGATGTTAATTGCGTTGAACTGAACTCCATTCATTAATACACATTCAAGAAAGTTTTCGTTTTCGTTAATCTCGTTGGTCCCACTGATGCTGCAATTTACGAAGCTGTAAATTGGATTATGTTATGCCCACCAATTCGTTGATGTACAGTAACTATAGATAGGTTTTTCTTATTAGAAGTATTGATGCTTCCTGCACTTCCTGCTAACTACGTCTATGACAAAACTGTTATTCAATAGCCTTCGTTATAAAAGTTTGGGGCACAATGTTCTGGATCATACGTACACGAAAGGATTACAAACGCAAAAACAGAACCTGAAGGGAAACGAGAGAGAGCAAACGTCGGCAATTTTCAGAGCCTCACCTATACGCGAGTATTTACAGATAGGAAAGAGCCCCTTTGTCAAAATTCTTGAAGCATGTGTAGTCTGTAGGCGTTTTTTATTTATCATTGTATGAACTGTCTTTGAGATCACTTTTGAGTATACCGTATCTATGGGCTGCTTGATTAGATGCTAGTTCAGGCGATATTATTTACCTTGTGTGTTCAAAAGGCCTTTGTGTCAGATGGGTGAGGTTTCTTAGGCCTGATCAAAAGTGAAATGATTCAATACGGAGATGACCAATAAAGCAAATAGCTATTTTATATTCCCTGGCGTTTATTTCAGATTCGTTGAGTATCCTCAGATGAAAATCAAATAACGTCGTTGAAATTATATGTTGAGATGAAAACAAACAACCCCATCAGAAAAATTAACAATCTCCAGCTTAATGCGAAGTGAGTGTTTCTGGTCTGCCACTCACTCTCAATAAACAAATATAACTGCCGTTGGATCCGTGCATGCCAAAAGAATATATTTGATATTTTCGATAAATCGGCAAAGCCTTTCCATAAAGCAACGTATTGCTGTCGTTCTGCTTTTGTTTCCTTTATGATTGGAGCTGGGTAAATATCTCACGCGAAACGGCATGAACCGGTTTCCGATTGTAATAATTTTATTTTGTAAGAAGACATTTTACATGGTACGAACTCCGAAAATCTTTGTTATTGGCAAGATTCCTACTTTATTTATTTCGAATATAATATTGAAGTTTTTTCTATTAAGCCAGAAATGAACTAATTTGATGGCCAATATGCTCCCTTTAGGGTCAAATTGATTGAACATTCATGACAAAGTGGCGCGTAAAGTGGCGCTGCCCATAGGCATCTTTACGAATTCAAGATATTTACAACTTGGACTTCTGCTTGATAGCGGTGGCAGATGCCTATTAAGACATTTGTTAACAAGGGTGAACTGGTTTAATAATAATAATCTTTATTCATTCAGCTGACCACCACTTGGTAGTATTGAATATGTAAAAAGCTAGCTACAATAAAATATAATAATAAAAGACAATAATAGATAATAATATGAGTGATATATGATATAAAATATGAAATAAAATGAGGACAGTAATACATAAGCAGTATATAAAAGTACTGTAGTGTAAGTGTAGAGGTATTTGAAGTACAAGAGAATTTCTGGTGTGATATATTCTGTGATCAATAAGCTTTGCAAATTCATTGATGTTAGCTTTTGCATATTTTAAAAGTTCAAATATATAGATGCATGGTGATGCTAATATTTATATTTTCTTAAATGAATCTCTATAACTGTCCCTTCTTGTTAAGCCTAAAATTATTTGAACTGCCCTTTTTTGTAAGGTGAAAACTCTAGCAGTCTCTGAAGAACACCTCCATACGATATTGTGGAATGGAAATAAGCAAAGTAGTATGCTATCAGTAAAGACCTGTCAACCACATATCGTAACTGGCTGAAGCAGTATATCAAAGCGGCAATCTTTTTCCAGATATAATCAATGCGAGCATTCCATTTCAAGCTGCTGTTAATGTGGATCCCCAAAAATTTAATTGAAACAGCTTGTTGTATAGAGCTTTCAAGTGACCTCACTAGCAAACTGTAGTCAAAGTGTTTAGTATGTCTATAATTGAATCTTACAAAATGAGTCTTACTGAAATTAAGAAGGAGTCCATTATCTAGGCACCATTGCTGTGTTGTTTGTAAATCCACAGTAGCAGTTTGTGTTAAGGCTGACTGGTCTCCAGCACTTATCAATAAAGAAGTATCATCTGCATACATCACATAATTTGTGCTGTTGCAGTCATTCACGAAAATAATATACAACAATGGTCCCAGGATTGAGCCCTGCGGTACTCCAATAAGACTAACATGCTTACCTGACCTGCTATTGCTTATCTCGACATAGTGAGTTCTGTTGTCTAAATAGCTACTTAACCATTTAAGCGGTAGTTTTAACAATAACAATTTATGATTTACCAAGACAAAAGCTTTACCTAAATCGATCAATATCACTATGTTGTTTTTACAGCGACATCTCTTGTTCTTCGTAAACACTTGCACTTACTACTATAATGTAAAGATAAAAACCAAACAAATAGTGAAAGATCGCAAGAAAAGAAATAAATACAAAATAAAAATATGCTGCCATCACTCTCACTATCCTGTAATTTATCCTCATACTTTTCTGAGAACATTTCCAGATATCTATTAAAATAAATCTCACTGAGCTCATTTTTAATGCAATTTCCTATAATGGTATCGACGTAGACGCACAACCGTTGAATAGTAATTGTAGTCGTCGGGTTGCATCAGAATCGAATATAAATTGTCTTCGCTAAATTAGGTTCTCTTTTCTCTACCGGCTACATTCAGACACTTGCTTTAATGTCATAAAACTTTTGCACGGGGTTCGCTGGCCTCCGCCGGATTTGACGGAAATTTAATTTAAATGTAGACTGTAGGCGTTCACTTTCTACTTAGCAGAAACACATTGTCAATGTCATGGAAGTTGTAACTGTTAGACGATATACTTCTTCAGAAAGCAGTTGACTTTTGTTCGCGCAATCAGAGTTCAATTTTTTTCGGAGCTTTATGATATAAAGATGTCTGTATATCGGTTGGACTGTTGCTCTGTTTGCCATTTCACGTTTTTGACACTGCATAATCTCAGTAACCGATGTACCGATTTTGAAGAAATTCAGAGAGGGATGCGATGTGAGCACCTCGTAGGTTTTTTTGCATTTTTTCTTTTGGAATGTATGCTTGATATCATGATGAAGTCACTTAGTTCCCTGAAGATTGTAATTTCAAGTTTCCGCATTTTTAGCCTATCTTAGTCAGTATAGCTTCACGATCCTACTGTACAGAGCATTTGGCTGATATACGAGTATACGTAGCCCAATCAAGGCTCTAAGGTCCTAACACTTCGTAAAAAGTTTCTACGGAGAACAAGAGATGTCGCTGTGAATCAGTTCACCTTCCTCCGCTTCTAGACAGTGTTAGGACCTTGACTTCGTAATGATATTTTTCCTGAATTTTTAATTAAGATTTGAGTTTTTTGGTAATCACGTAAACATCGCATGCCGATTGGATTCTGTACCAGAACAAATATTTAATTCAACAGTTCAAAATTGTAGTAATGCAACATATATGTCATTTTACTTAAAAGAGATGAAGTTCTTCAATAATGTTTAGAATGATTATTATCTGTCTTTAGTTTTAGTCATTTTGTTCGTAACTACTGCTAATTAAATTCAATTTTGTTGGAAAATGGGTCAAAAATTATCTAAGAATTCAGTTATGAGAAACGCTCCCTTTGTAATTACATTCGTTTGAAAGCAGCGTTTCTGTTTCAAAGGAAATAGAGCGACTCTTTTCTGTCGAAAAACCTCTTATATCTGCAATTACAGTAAGACTTGAATATCGCTTTGCTGACGTATAGTTAGCAACTGCATTTTTTCATACTTGCGGGATCTGGATGGATTTCCCATTGCTTAGAATTCCGAGTAGTTTGACATATTATTACGTATCACCAGCTACCAAGTCCAGCTGCCATATTTCTACCTAAGAAATCAAAAGGCCGCTTGATTCAAATATATAAAATAATTTATTTTCATACGTTAATTTTCCTGTAGTCAACAACTTCCACTAACGAACCAAATTGGCCTAAAAAAGCCATATTTGGCAATAGTGCTGAGCTGCGTTTACGACGTTATAAGATGGGTTTAGTGCCCTACAGCTTCTGGCTTGTTAGTCGGTCAGCGGATGTCGATCGATCGGCGTTGATAGCCTGCGACGTGTGCATTTATATTCGACTTGCGCGTGTGGGTACGCATTTCTATCGCGCCGTTTAAATTCAATAAAACTCATTTAATTTCTTTGTGACAATCGAGGTGACACGAATACTTTCCTTCAATTTTGGCGCCTTTTTAAGTTTCAGATTCGTTTGTAATTTGTAGGGACTCGGGTTTTGGGCGCTCCCTAGTAGAGTCTTTTGTAGGTAGAGACTTTGAGAAAAGGTTGTCAGATTTATTTGGATTCACCCAAACCTTTGATAGTTATAAGATAGATTACATCCAGGATGACAAAAGTATCGGTGGTATTATTGAAACAAGTTTTGCGCCCTGTGTCGGTGGGACGGGCTTCCTCGTAAATAGCAATGGGGTTTGGGTCCTCCTTCTCTCCTACTCGCTCCCATCCTGGTGCCACCACCATCCTATAGGCCCACGGACTGCCTCTGACTCATTATATCAACATTGCCCAAAAACCAATACATCCACAATCAAATTACAATTTGTTTTATTCTCCCGCGTACGTAATTTCCTATAGGAATACTTCAGCGATAAACCGGAAGCAGTCTGCGTGCACCCTTGTAAAGGCATTAGTAATAAATGCCGGCAAAAACAAACAACTCGCCTCAAAATGCACAATTCATGCGGAATTTGACGTTAGATTGCGGGCGAATGGTAACAGAACATGCGATAGTTGCGTTAAAAACATTTTGTGTGGCACGATGCCGAACATAGGACATGCTTGATTGAGATTGAGTGGGTTCACATTTTATTGACAACTTTATTTAGGTTTGCATAGCTTGTATTCTTAAAAAACGATACTGATTTTATTATTCGAATTGAATTGAATTTAAAACCGACAGATATTAAATTAGATTAATACCATAAACTTTTTAGATAACTGGAGAGGGGCGAATCAAGCCCCTTAACCCCCTTCGGTGCGGTGTTGGCTCTCATTACGAAATAATTTGTACAAAACCCGAATGAATCCGCTCCGCCCTAAGTCGTGGCTGGCATCTCTCAAGTAATCATGTAAAGCGTGATGAAAATATGACCCTTCCTCCAATTGGGCCCAAGTTTCTAAATTGTTCGAGCAGATGGTTACCCAAAATAATGAAACAGAATACGTGCCTTGCTACAATAATGTCGGTGAGCTTTGTTGTTTGAGGATGTAGTCTGAATTATGACGTTACTAAGTTAAGAGCAACGGGTGGTAGGTCTGGAGTTAACATGTAAGTTGTTCGAGGTGAATGCAGTTTGCATACTGAAGATATTTTGGTACTCATTATTCTGGGGAGTTTAGTATGCTACGGTATTGTACGTCTTGACAAGAAACATGGAAATTGTATTAAGAAGGTTTACAGGAACACAATTGCCCTATTTTAAAGTAGCAAAAATACAAATATCATTTTGATGCAGACGGGAGTAAAAACCACATCTTCAGATACCGTGCTGACGCCGCAGCCACCGGGCCATTGCATTGCGGTGTCGAAACGATTTAAGGAACCTAATAAGTTACGTTTTATATCATATATCAAAAAAATCAAAATTTCTAGATTGACACTCATCTCCAAGCGTCGCGCACTATGGCGCAGCAACTTACAAAGTCAAAGTTCCTAACTTCGTAGGTTACCAATGGGCAGCGCCATAGTGTGTGACGTTTGGAGGTGAGTCTTGATGCTGCTATCACACCATTGACTGGGTTAGGTATATACCCAATTGCTCTCTACAGTTAGACGACAAGGTTATTCTGACGAGTCTAGGCTAAAGACGAAACATGCATGTCTTTAGCAGGTCTGATGCATATTAATTTAGATTTCCAAAACTCACTTTTTTTCTGTGTGCCATGAAAGATCAAGAAAACACAGTATTTCTAAATCAAAAAATATAGTTAAGTAAAGTAATACTTATGGTCCTTTAAGTGGTTTGGTGAATAATCCAAACCACTTTGAGTCACAATCTATTGAGGATATGGAAAGACTCTTTGAAATTCCTCTTGAAAATGTTGTCTTCTTTATGCAGAGTGGACACTTGTTTCCATTTTACTCCCAACAATGCAGTCAGTGGATTCAATCTATGTTTACACTGTTACACATGTTGAGTTGTATTCCATGGCATTTCACACGTGGCGAAACTACGCGACATTGCAGAACGGAGATACATATGCACGCTTAGGTGGCCAGTGGATTACTGGATCGGGTGACACATTTCCCAGATTGCGCGTAGTTTAGAGTGGGAGAAACTCGGAGAGATGAAAGGCGTAAGGAAGAGCGTATCTTACAAGACACACAGATCGAGTGGTCAACGCAGTACAGTTGTCAACCGGTTACTGCTTCAGCATGGAATATTGAAGATGCGGGTTCAAGTCAGGTCCGCACCAAACGTCCAGTCTCAACAAACTTATATGACCCAGAAGAGAAGAATTATTCTTTTTTTTCTTCACGTGTTATCTCCGCTACGAAGCTTGACCATCATCAATGCAATTCGTATCTTTGAGGCCGCAGCACGGAACAACTGGTTGGAGTTGCATCCAATCCATTCTCTAAGATTACGTAACCAGGACATCCTTCTTCTCCCGATGCTCCGTTGACCCTGCATAATCAATTATAGCAGTTTATATTTTTTGGTGCGTGTAGTATGGCCCAGGTATAGTTTTCTTATTTTAATGGTATCTGTTATTTCTCATTGTTTGTCCATTCTTTTAAGTACTTGTTCGTTTCTCACTCTATATTTCTATGAGATTTTTGAAATTATCCGATAAGTCCATATCTCGGAAGCTTCTAGTCTATTCAGGCATTGTTTATTTAAAATCTAAGCCTCTACACTATACAAGAGGACCGAGAAAACGTAACATTTAAGCATCTTCACTCTCAAACTTAAGGTCATATCTCTACTGCTCAACAGTTGTCTGATATTGTTGAATGCGCTTCTAGATTTTTCTATTCTTATCCTGATTTCTTCAGATTAGTCATTTGTTTCATTGGTATTTATCCACAAATAATTATAACTTCTTACTTGTTCAATCTGTTCATTCTTCACATACAGATTAATATTGGCAATACGTTTCTTTGCAATAATCATGGATTAAGTTTTCTTGGTGTTGAGTCTTAGTCCAAATTCTTCGCTAACTTCTACGACTTTATTCAGTATTCTCTGGAGATCATCTATATTTTCATCTTGGAGTGCTTTTTTAAATATCTCTTCAGAATATAGATTGAACAGAGATGGTGATAGAACACAACCCTGTCTAACACCTCTTTTTATTTCTATTGTTTATGTCACCTTATTATGTACGCGTATCACGGCCTGTTGCTGGTAGTACAAATTATTTATTATTCTTCAGCGTGCATATAAATTCGCCTCTTTTTATTACCGCTTCCAAAGTCAAAAGTTAATGCAGCAAAAGTACTGAGAATGGCAATACATCTTTCCCAGCTTTATTTACTCGTGCAATCATAACTGTCTCGAGATTGATTTACAGGTCGTTCATTACCCACAGAGGACCTCGGGATGCCAGCGTTCCCAGAAGTTCCTTGGCCGTTGTTCGGGCTTTTCTTTAAAACTACGGCTCCTTGGGGACTTTTAAAGTGCCTGTCTCACCAGGAGCCGGCGCCGCCGTTCCGCTTTTTACGCCGCTCCTGCCTTTAATTCTATTCATAGATTTATTTTGAAATGCAAAGGAAGTGGATTAACGCAGGATTTTCGGGCTTTCTTATCGGCACAGCTCTCGCAGACAAATGACGTTTTAAGGGACGCACTAATTACTGGAATTTGGGTGGTTGCTTTGTAATGGGGACAGCGAGGTGTTGAATTCAGTGTGGAAGTGGAAAAATGCTGTCCAGTAAGTCTTGCCAGCAGTCACTCATTTACATTCCACAGTCGTAGAAAAATTACATGATTTTCTACACCTTTCTTACACCACCGTCACAACTTATTAGATAGTTATCGTTAATCATAGACCAATGAAAGTCAATCCTATGACAAATTTAATGTGAAGGGGTAACTATGAATACAATTCAGTTATGGAAGCACATCCAATAGGTGTAACGAAACGTAGGTTATATAATGAAAAAGATATTAGGATCAAGGATAAATCAATTAATTAATCAAGATACATTTTTATAAAAAAAACATCTTTATGCATAGAGCGACTCCTAAAATCATTCTTAAGCTCTTTTTATGTGTTGTAGATTGTGTATGCCTTTTTGTTCGGAATTCATTGCTTGATCAAGATCTGCAAAATGATAATGCAGAATTCAGGTATTTATATCAATAGCTAAATCATTCTCACTATCAGCAACTCCTTTTATACGTTTTCTAGAGTCAACTGAACAGAGGTGATAGTTTGTCCCAGAGCAAAAAACAGTAACATGAATTTAGGAAGCTATATAGTAATTAATTAACCTTTTTGCTCTTTGTCCTCGACGATGAATTCAGCTATCTGACAATGATTATTTAGTAATCACCGATAGAAATGCTATACATAGAATAAATCAATTCATGCAACATAACAAGCTGTGAATTACACAAATAAAGACCCACAGTACAACAGAAATACAGACATTCATCTCCAACTGACATAATCAGAACCAGACAGAATACAAAAGCCGCTTTTCGAATGGGCATCATAAAAATATAGATTGTAGTATGTTGAATTTTTTGTATAAATTTACTACACTTTTTCACGTTCGCCATATTGTATTTAGCAAATCAACTCATCATGCATTGCGATGATCACAAATCGTAAAATTTTCAGGCATCTGGAAGTGGGTTAACTCTGAATATAGAAGTTCTCCACATTCATAAATACATATATACATACAGGTCAAGCTAAATGAAGCGTATTGAAAACGGTATCTGGTCACATTGGGGAAGATGAACACAGGTGTGATTTACAAAGAATTCTAAGTATCCTTGGTAAGGTATATTAATTGTATCTGACCATCAGACAATGCCATCGAGTTATTCAGGTCATTTAATGGATCGAGACAGGAGAAAATTTATTAGAAATCCTCCCCGAGCAAGCCAGCTCGGCATTTAACAGTTCGCAATCAAGGAATTCGGTGTTAGATCATGGGCGTACAGGAACAAATTCCCAAGAGGCTTCTGGACACAATCTAGGAGATAAGAATTAGTCTAATGGATGTGCTTTACCTTACAAAGTAGCTCCATAGTCAAGAGCATCAAAGAGAAGTATCTGTTTTGTGTCTATTTTATAGATTTGTCTTGCATAACAACACCAAGAGTCATCAGTAGAAGGAACGCTTGAGAAGCCCAAAGAGATCAAGTTTCTTATGAGTTGGTAATTTTATTTCTTTTCTTTTACGCAATGATATCAGCTAAGAAATGAAGTTTTGGATGGTATTTCAGAGAGTTCATCAGCTTTTACGAAACAATTTTCTCGGGTCACTGATGTTTTGTTTATAGAAACCATCTCTGGATTAGCGAGAGGCTAGTTTCCCTTTAGTTTGAAGCTTCGTAAGCGCTGCAGAAGAATTAATGTCTATTCACATTGACCTCAGAATGCTGTAGATTGTAACTATTGGGGAACAAACCCTTTAATAACTCCAATCGTTGATTATTTCGAAGAGATTATGCGAAAAATCTTTGATATATATCATCCTAATCTCTTTGGTACGTCCATGCTCGGAATCCTAGTGAGGAGTCCAATTAATTTCTGTTTATCTGCCACTAACCAGGTTGTTCGCACTATTTCGATTGTTCTTAGTCTGAACCAGAACTAATATCACTCAGACTCGGATTGGAACAAAAGGAATACTGTGTACCGCGTAGATGCTTAAGGTGGTTTTAACAGGGATTTTGTTCCAGGCACTAAAGTTTTATTGCCTCGTATCTGTTACGTAGGTAGAAATCTGGAGAAAACACTGGTTTCATGACAATATTCATTGTATTTAATTTTTAATGCTTTTTCCGAACTAGTTGGATTCTACGTAAAATGTAATGAGTAAACATATACAAGTCGAACAACAATGAATAAGAATACACCGAAAAAATCCAATAAGTTATGCAATGGAACAACAAAACGTTTATTGTTGATACTATAATTTATATGTTGATTTGATAAAATCTCAATTTTTATCATCTCCCTACGACATATCAATAATTTTCATTTTATCTTCTCCATAACCATTAAACTACTGTCGAGCAGCTTCGAATTAAATTCAGAAAAAATGTAAGTGAATTTACTTGGCTTCGGCGTGCATTAAAAGGCAACTACATCGAAAATCATTTTTGAGTAGGCGAACGTATTTCAAGGGTCTCGTTATAAGTTTTATGTGACCTTTTAAGCATCCTATAATAGATTTTTCCGAGAAAGGAATAAGTAACGAGTTCGCCTGCACTTTCTTAAATGTAAAAGGGTCGTTCCGTTAATAACCCGGAGTACCTGTACGTGGCCCAGAAAACTGAGACGGGAATTATACGGTTAACTCTTAGGTTTTAACGTTTTCCTTCGCGTGGAGAATTTTAAGTTTTTAATAGCGGATACAGTAGTATAACTAGCACTTCAGCCACCTGCATCGAATTGGCCCAATTACCGACCATTCCCTTTAAGGACGTATACATTTTGTAAAAATACTTCAGGAGAGACGTTAATTCGATCCCATCTTATCTAAATTCAGATCAAAGTTTGATTTGATTTTTGTGACATTCGTAAGATTGAAGCTATCAATTAGCACTAACATCATCCATCCAGAGAAAATCAGCGCTGTTGAGTTGCCCAGGACGCCAGGTTTCGTCATGTTTGGCCTTATATATAATATATATATATATATATATATATATATCCAAACAAATTATATGCACAAACCTATCGATTTTCAACGAAAAAGTTTTTCTAGGGGTTTTCCCTCAACACTAGTACAAATGCAGTCGGCATAAAATATTTTCCCTTAGACAGAAATTTTGATCTATAAAACAAGATGTAAATGTTATAAATATAAAGTTTAAAATAAAGTCTCTAGACTCTTGAAAATCGATCACACACGATAAAAATATGAAATCGGTTCATGAGGAGTGCTGTGGAAATATTTCGAAGATTTGTTCAAACACAGTTCCAATATAAGAGTTGAAAGAATAAGAGATGCAGTTGTACACCTCTTGATGATTTTTCAATTATTTATTAGATAAATATTTGGGCACACGGTTTTGAACTTATTGAAATTGTCAGCATTTTAGATCGTATGGAAAACAGTTGCATGTTTCTTAAAACAGATACCGCCTGGTATAATATATTCATCCAGTTTCTGGGTAGGTAACGGTGAACAAAGGTGTTTTCAAATTGCTAGAATAATCGTTAGCCAAATACAGAAAATATATGTTGAGTAAAACTTCCAGCTCCCGTCAATACCCCAGCTTAAAGCGAGCTTGATAAAAACGTTAACCGATCCTCTCGCAGATTCGGCATTAACAATCTTTTATTCAGTCTGAGCGTTTTCGAAACAGCGAGCCGCCGAAGAAACTTTCTGTGAAAGAGACCCTCACAAATTCCGGTTTGTACGCGAGTCCTTTTAACGGAAAATATTCAAATTTATACCACCTGCCTCAGAATGTACGCAGAGTGTTGGTTTGGATTTTTCAGGGCAATTTCCAGCGAGAGTTCCAACCGGCCGGGCCCAGAGACGCCTTTTAAGGCTTGAGTAAACTTTCAGAGGCGATGAGAATAGGAAAACCGAGAAAATATTACTATTCGTTGTTTTCAGGTGAGGGACAGTGGCTTTGTACTACTTTACTGAATAATAGGTATATTATTATAAGCTCTATTAAACTATTTGGTAGGTTTATCGGTCAGGGGAGAATGAGGTCCTCAGGTTAAGCGAAGACATTAAAAAAAAGCTGTCTGTAGTATTCTATGATATTATTATCAATGTTTGATGTTGAGAGTGGTGCTTATACGAGGGTCACGCTGGAAGTTTTTATATAAAGAAAAACTACAAGGTTTCTTTAAAAAAAAAATTTCTGTTTTTTTCAACGTATTCTCCACCTAGCTCAATATATTTACGCAGTCGGTAAAGCCACTATTCAAATTCTTGTGACCAACGTTCTTTTGAAAGGTTTCCTCCTCAAATGTAGCGATTGACCCTTCATCGGTGGAAAAATGGCGACCTCGTACCTTTTATCTGATCTTAGGGAATAAGGAGAAGTCGCACGGTGCTAGGTCCGGAGAATAAGGTGGGTGAGGCAACAGTTTGACACTCTGTGGGCGGGTGAGTTGTCATGGTGCCATTGAATACCCCTCTTGCATAGTTCTTGGCAGACTACAGGAACACATTTGGTTATATACCATTCAGAAGTAACTGTCCTTTGATTTTCCGAAGCTATCGTTGTGATTTATCCACTTTTAGAAAAAAAAGATGCGACCATTTTGTTTCCAACACTCTTGGAACGACGAATTTTCATTGGAGGTTGCTCACTTTCAAAGCACCAAACTGCTGTTTAGTTTCGGGATCATAATCATATAACCACGTTTCGTGCTTGGTTACGATATTAAAAGTGATTTTACTGTGCCCATTATCAAATTGTTCAAGCATAAACTGAGCCCAATCAACTCTTGATGCTCACTGGTCAACAAATGAGGCACCCATCTGGAACATCGCTTCCTTAGGCGAAGGTGATCATGAATGATTGTTCGAACCGCTGCCGATCCAATCCCCAGAGAAGCCTCAATCTCGGTGTAGGTTATATGTCGTGACATTCCGCTTGCTTTAGTCTCTTTTTTATAGTCATACAAAATCATGGCTAGAAAATCGCGACTACCCGGTTCCATTTTCACGTTGAAATTCGGCCAACACTTAGATGCATTCCAGACCGTGGCAAGGCAACTACTGAACGATTGAAGCGCTGCCTTCCCATGTAAGCACTTACAACTTTAGACAAAATAGCTGCGTGCTCAAACTTGTCTAAACTTGTATAGATTATGAATATCTAAAGACTTTCAGCGTGACCCTCGTAAAATAAAAAACCGCCAACTATAGAGAGGGAAGGCACCATTATTTTCAATTAATAATTGTGTGCAAATAATTCAACTTTTCACAACAGGTCCATATCTTAAGCTCGGTTGAAGCTTAGGTTATCAGTCGGTTTACTTGAATTTGATTGCTAATGAGGCCTCCAATACATATTTTGGTGAGAAATTCTTTGAGTTGTTTGTAACCACCATATCATGTTTGCCAACAGATCAGCTAAGTTTACTCTATCAGCTGAAGTTCCTGGAGTCAAAAAACCAACAGCATGTGTAGTACCTGACATTACAAAGGGCCACCACGGCCTGGAACATCGAAAAAAGAGGCTGATTACAGTTTCTACTATAGAAAATATTTCGTCAAGCTGATATTTTGTGTTTAGTTTTTCATAATCGCTTCATTCTATGGACAGGATAAAAAATACCTCGCACAAATATCTTTAACGCCTTCTATGGTAAACCGATAAATGGCAAAAATTGTTAATAAATTGTCACTGCGTCTAATCATCAACCTCTTGCATCCAACGCAGGCGTTTCATCAACGCTATGGAAGAGGCTTTTTTGAGACAAATGAAGAAAATTGCAGCCATCAGAAAATACCACGAACATTTGAATCTGAAAAACCTGTAGTGTGAAACGTTATCCTGGAAACCATATGCTTTTTATTACAAGCTTTGTACATATTGATCAGTGTTTTTAATCGCTGGTTGTTTATCATTAATTAAAAAGTATCAACTAGTCCCTTTCAGTTCTAAAAATAGCGTATAAAACTCTGAGAAAAAAAATCTTGTTGCCAATTATTATTTATATCATTTAAAAGGAACTCGGTATAATTTCTTTCCTTTCTCCTGAATAATTGAGATTCAAACGTTTCCTGGAAAAATCAATTACCGTCCTATTGTTCAATAAGTAACGTTTCCTTATTGCATATATTATGACTCTCAAGTAGGTTAACTTCTGCCCTGTTGTCCTTATTCGGACTATTTGTATTGGAAAGTGATCAATAAGAAAATGCTCTCAGAAATGTATTCCGTACGTTTGTGAATGATTACGAACGATTATCTGAATGGTAGCAATTTGAGTGAGGACTTCGCATTCACGTCTTTTGTCAAATTGCTGGCCACATTATGAGCCTTGCTATCAACGATGACCCAGACCCTAGGCGTTTCTATGGCGCCCCTACTGTAACAACCCCGATAAAGAAGTCACATACTAGTCACATACTTGTTTTTATATTCCATCTAGGGAATTGACATCAACAATAACGTGTGATAGCACGATTATGTTGCCGACCTTGCTAGGTCGGCATCCGAGAGGTTCGGGGTTCTTTTCCGCTTCAGGAAATTGTATACTCCAGAACCGCTACTGCTACTCTACAAGGCTTAGATCACACCATCGCTGGAGTACTGCTCGCATGTGTGGGGATGTGCTCCGAAGCACACTGTGAAGCTCCTGGATGACAATACATAAACGAGTAATACGTCTAATAGATGCGTTAGACCTTAAAAACGACCTCCACAGCCTCGAACATCAAAGCAGGATTGCTGATCTGAATTTATTCTATAAATATCATGGCGAATATTCGACAGTTTAGTATTGTATAATGACAACATGAGACACCAGTAGAGCTAACACTAGAGGAACCCAATTGATGCATTCTCATGAGGTCGAAATTACAACGCGGCGAACGGGTCTCTCCCAGAAGTCGTTCTGTGGCGTTGCAATCTTCAGTGGTTTAAGGTCAATGTGAATAGAATTGTATCCTCTCGCAGTGCTTATAAAGCGTTATAGGCTTTCAATTGCTGTCATTAGATAAATGAAATGGGTGCAAACATTTTGCAAGAGGAAGGTGTGAGAAGGTTGTTGAAGAAGCTCTAAATTTAATTGATTGAAGCAAAACAGGAAGATGATCAGTTTATAAATGAAGCTTGAATGGGATTTTGGAATCATTGACCCCATAGTAACAAATTCAAAAAAATGCTAAAAGACAAATCTATTATATTTTTCAAATATCAGGTTTTCCTATTTTCCAATATTTCCAAATCTGACTCCAACTGGTTCCCGATCCATATAAACAAAAAATGTGCGTAGAAGGGATGTTTATTCTTTTATTGATATTTCGTGATGTACATCACGAAAAACCATCTGTCTATTTGTTCGATAATGCTTGGCTTTTTAAGAGGAATGGTACATTATACATTTGTCATTATTTATGATCCATATTCCGTTAGGATACAGTACATGTAATAGTTCATCGAACATTTTTGGTACATACCGTACAACCTGTAAATTAAAGGTCTTAAATTTGTTTGAAAAAGTCAAAACGTATTGAAAATATGTTAATCAGACAGATGTATGGTAAAATTCCACAGATATGGGTGACGTGTAAATCATGTCTATTTTAGGAAACCAAATGTGTGAGCACGAATCTATGTCTGAAATATGTTGATGACTGCCGGAGTCGAACATTTATGAATATGTTAGAACGACTTCCACCTACATCAAATACAAAATACAGCATCTATTGCATATTGGCTTAGGAAGTGAGAAATAGTTCTCAGCGAATGTGCGGATACTCCAAACTGTGAATTTTTAATCGAGTTCCTCCATGCCTTTCGCTGTACAGTACAGTGGATATTTGAGAATAACTACATAACTGTTCCCTAGAAAAAAGAAACGATATTTACCTGTATTGCAATTAAAACGTTCCCGTTTAAATTCAAGTATGTCGTTCCGTTTTATACAAAACATTTCACTAATTGTCCCGACTCCTTCTTGCGCTCCATGTCAAGCACATACGCCAACGTAGTTTTTGAATTTTGCAGTCGCAAGATCAGAGGCGTCCATCGAAATGGCTTCTACAGGCAGAGGGTACAAAAAGCACTTTTCTTTCTCATGTAGATTGTGGATGATCTTATTTGATGGAACTCTTGGATCATCCGGATAAAAAATTGTGAGATTAAAAAACATTTTTACAAAGAAAAGTCTCCTTTTTTTAGCGAAGCGTTTAGACTCATAACTCAATTATCATTGAATAGTCAGGTTTGACTATTTAGCTACCTAGGCTAATTGTTAACTACGTCCTATTATGAATAGGAAACTAGAGTTCTCAGATCTAGCATACTATTTATGCTGTCTAGCTATTGTTCTATCAAATTCGTTTTTCTTTTGCCTGCCATAATTTTGTACATAGCTTTTCTCCTTACTATTATCAATAACGTTTCCACACAGGTGCGATTCGAAATATTTTTTTTTAGACCCTACTGCCCTACCCACATGGGCGCTTCGGAGTGCACAGTCTAGGATACGAACTCGTGAAAACTTTAAAGAGGGTTTTACCCTCCCTCTATTCCTATTCCGGTCACGTTGGGCGCGGGATTCAGCCGGAAACAAGTTCACAAAACTTTAAATCGACGCCAGCAAGTAAAAACTATGCTAAAAACCGACCAACAACAAACACTTCAGAGCTCCAGTTGTTTCCTATGAGTTGTTGCTGTGCTTGTGGATTGTGACCAGATGCTAGATTGCTGTAATAAAACAAAGTGCCCACTGGGGTTTTTTTGGTTTGAAAGTAACTTTTTGAGCGATTGTACTTTGAAATAAACGTCAGTTAGCCTGGAACTGGGGCCTTAACAGGGGGGATCAGAGAGTGTGAATCGCGTGTAATCGACATACAAATAACCATCTTTTGTCCCTCTAGAAATAATTACGTTGAAACAATATTATTTTTAGGGAGTTTCACCCTTCTAATGTTGAGACGTTATTACTCAAGTTTGTCAATTCATTAATAATAATGTAGCGAGATCGACGATGGCAACCACGAAAAGATAAGGTCGCCCTGTGTATAGTACATGTGCACCGTTGAAGGTCTAGAAGGTCTAGAATGTTTCAGAATTACATGTTTTTGGTTATGGAATACAGGGAGAGTTCGATGGCAACAGTTAGTCTGTCAAACACATAAAAAAATCCTGAATTCACGAATTTCGATATCCTGGTAAAGATATACTCACGACAAGAACATCTGATCTTACTCTAAGACAATTTACTTGATAAGAAAATTATCATTAATTTGACCAAGAAAAGTATATTTTCGAATCCAATTCTCATTCTAAAGAAATATACTCGAAAGAAAAATATAATTTTCTCTACAACTAAGATTTCAACGCTTTCCCATTCCATTTTATTTTCTAAGGTTATCGTTTTTACTTTAATCAAGAATACGAGCATCTTGTGATTCCCTCCAAGTAATTCATTTACTTGTTTGGCATCGCCACATTGATCTACGGCAATTCAGCGGTACGCGTGAGTCTGTTACCGGTCCAATTAGTTTCTATTGGATTTAATTTTTACTAACCTCTCCAGATAAATCTCTGTTAAAAAGTTGAGGCTGTGACTGTTGTGAGGATCGCGTCTAAATGTGTAAAGGAGTTGATGTGATATGAGTTATATGCGAGTTGTGATGGATAAGTTTTATTAAAAATGGTGGACGTATATATTTTGGCTTAATTACCGGTACATATTCTTTAATTTCTGTTTAACCATACGAAACCTTTCAAACTTGAATAATACTATGCAGATAAATGTAAGAAAGTAGTCACATTGGTAAAGTTTTCATACTTTTTTGGTTCTTCTTTTAAAGGTTAAAAAACCAACAGTAGCTTTGATAACAGCTCATCAAAATTACTGAATGTTTATACCAATAATAAATTATATAACGAATTTGAACTATTTGCGCCAAGATTATGAACTGTTCCAGTCAACAATATAGCATTCTTCTATGTTATATTTTTTCTGTTTTGTGCCAAGATTATGTTATGCTCAATTTGATATTTTTCTTATTAAAATTAATAATAATCAATCAGTATTTTAAGAAGGTTACAAGATATTCACAATACGTTCATAAATATGACACTTACTTCTTTGCCAGATACATATTCTTCCCTAGCTAGATTAAGAAAGCTTCCTGACACTTTGTTCAGCCTGCTCCTGTTCAAACTTGTGGTGGCGATAACATATCTTTGAGAATCGGACATCCTCCTGTGGCCATTGTCCTGACTACCTAGAAAGCTCTCCCCACCACTGCTACCTGAAACAAAACAGATTTATCAGCATGCTGAAGATAGGGGGGATTAATCCCCTTGTCCGACCTCATCTACGCCACTGTGCAGAGAACAGTATGTTCATGAATACGGAGTCCCCCACAATATTTGGGAAATGTTTAAGTCCATATAAAGCAATCACGTTTTACTCAAGCCCCAAGCCAATAGGCGAGGAAGTATTTTGTCCGCAAATGCAGGTTATTGTGATTTCTTGATGCTTCATGCTATAAACATGTAAAGAAAAATCATATCGCTTATTTCCTCTATCTGTTTGTCCATCTGTTTGTATCACTGCACACTTTCTGGTCATTGTCGATTCCCCTATAAGTCGAAAAGTACCAATTGGACTTTGATGAAATTAATTATCTTCAGAAAACAAAAAAACAAATCCGTTTTGGTGGTTTCTGGGATGCCTGATGATTTATAAAAAAAGTTCTGTAGATGTTAAAAATAACCGTGTCGACTCTCTCACATGCTAACGAAAAGTCGACGGAAAGGAAACTCGGCCAATGATGTATATCGCATTCACGTGTAGGAATTGGCGCTTAAGCAAAACCAAGGATAGAAGGGGTGTTTGAGGGGAAAACGGCAATGAGGAAGTAGGACTGGCACTCCGAAAAAACATCATGGACGCTATCGAATTTATATTTTTTCCTAATCGCTCCGGATTACAGGAATTTCTCCCACATTGACAGTTGAACCAGCCCTCCGCTATTTGCGTAGGAGGATCTCTGCCCTTGACCCACAAAATTACTTTTGTAAATTCAATACAACATGCAGTGGATATAAGGGTGGTCTGACGAGGGTTTTTCCATGGATTTGCTCACATTATATTGCGACTTATCGATCGATCAAAAGTAATTTGAAGGGTTCGATGAAGATCAGTTCAACAGAAAATAATTCTATTCACCAAAACACACTGCTCTGAAAGGTGAAGATGCGCTCCAATGCATTTCCTGAACCTTTTGGACTCAAACAAGTTCATATGCTGGACGGGCCTGACCTTACAAGAACCCCACAGCCTGGAATGTCGAAGAAAAATGGCGGATCAGCCCCTATTTTATAGTTTCTGCCATAGTAAATGATCAACAGATCTATTTAGCTAGTACTAGAGAGGTCCAACACATGCTTCTCCAGGTCAAGCTTCCACACAACAAAGAAAATCATTTATTAGAAATATAACCTCACTTTCCTAGTAACCTAATCAAAGGAAATTGATTAGTTTGCATACTAACAAACGAGTCCTTGATTATGTATTATTAGGAATATTAAGTGCACAATTTACCCAAAAACTGTTGGTAGTACCAAAATTTGTATAATTTTCTTGTGGTTTGTTGCTTTTGTCCGAAACATTTCTTATATCATTAAAGAGTTTAATCGGATTCCACTGCAAATCGGACAACAAATAACAATTAGAAAAATTAGGAAGAATAATTTGTCGCTAGTGAAGATCGAACCCACAACCTTCTGCATTCTAGGCAGGCACCTTTACTTCCATACCGTATTAGCCGTTCTGTCTGACTAGTTCGCTATGGCCCAACGGTGAGGCGTCTGCCTAGAATACAGGAGGTTGTGGGTTCGATCCTCACTGGCGACAAAAATTTTTTCTTTTTTTTCTAACTGATAGCTGAAACAAACCAAAATACGTAGCTATTTTAGTTGAAAGGTAGCTTGTCATCAAAATAAGCAGATATTTGGATAGTCAATCTAGCTAGTTACATAAACACTAACCGTAACATATTCATTAATATGGGTCAAGCTCTTAAAAGGGACAGAAAAAGCTGAAGTGAGGTGTCAGTTACCTTCACGAAAAGGGCCTTTCCAATATGTTGCAGTGTTTGCTTCATTGGCTCAAGTTCTTTTTGCCTTATTGAAATCCTCAATTTTTTTGTCGTCACGGGTCGGGTCACCCTTTGTTCAGCTTGGCCGCATTCGAACAGTATAAATTACGTCCCTGGGAAAATAATCCGATAGATTATGTGACAGCGATCTAAGTACCCGGAGGCATGGCCGATTTATCTTCCTGCTATTATACGTTTCTCTGAACGTTTCCGGTCTATTGGTCATGCCCGGACCCGGTCACGAGATGGAGGTTACCGGGAAATCAGGCGGTCATATTTATACGATTAGTTTGTTCCAACAGAGCTGGAGACAGTTCGGAACTAGTTCGGAGTTTGCGCAAATTGAATAACGGCGTGAGCTATTGCAATTGGATATAGATGGGGAAGAAAGTACAACTGAGACAAGTATCGATATTCTCTAGGAAATTAATTGGCAAGAGAATTTAGAAATGAAGTGTTGCTAAGTTTTAACTATAAAGAAAAATTATCTCTTGTTGAAGACCTTTGGTGTGGAGATGATGGATATCCAAGAGTCGGTGGTCATGATGGTGCTCTGATAATGGTGGTCGTGTAGATACTTAAGAAAACGGTGGAGTCTTTGAGGTGGTTTCTCAAAAAAATGGCATTCTGGAGGTGCCTCAGAAGCGAACTAGTAAAGGTGCTTCAAAGTGGTAGAGTAGAGGTGCTCCAAATCGGAATAGTAGGTCTGAAAACTATATTTGATCTTTGACTATATGATGCTCTTTTATGCCGGCTTCATCTTTACAATTTGAAATTTGAAAATGTGAATTTCAGCGTATTAATTAATGAACACAGGAAACACAGAGGAACTGTTTCGAGAAGTAGCAAACATACTATGTATTTAGATATCGATTCATAGACTGTAAATGAGCCAGGAACATGCAAAATAAATAAAAAAGTAAAACGTAATTAAATGTTTTCTATTCAATATTCAGAACAAAAAGACCCAGGATTGCAAAGATAAAAACGGGATGACCAGTTAAAATGTACACGTGTAATAAAAAATCTGTCGATTACTCCAAAATAGGGAAATCCTCGGAGAATTGGAGAAAAAACTTAATTTTAATTTTAATTAATTTTTATTCGATTCATCTACCATTCTTTGAGGCTTAGAAGTCTTTCTTCCGACAACTGTTGAATGCAACTGCACTATAATTCTCGGTCGATAGTTCGATATACAGTCGTTAGGGGATGTTTTTGTGGTTTATTTTGCAGTGTTGTATTTCGATGCAGCATGTGGTGTCCTTTGTCAGGTTTTTTCTACCCTGTGGAAATGCACATAATTCGAGTAATCCTGTTAAAGGCCGACGTTTAATCCCTGTAATTGAGCCCGTTAAACATGGAGAGGTCGAAGAACCGAACTTCTGGCGCGATTTTTCGAAGGGTATTAAGCACACTATTACAGCAGGAGTTAGAATAATTCATTGTATGGTATGTAAAACACTGCTTGTTGTTTTAGGTCCATTGAATTGATTATGCAGAGTAAGGGAAATAGGCTGTGAGAAAACAATACAAAGATGAACCAAGATGATCAAAAGTGAACAGTAAAAACTCGTAATGTTTGATGTCGTAAATCCAAACTACTGGTACACATTTATCTCACTTTAACCGAATGGTATTTTCAATTTTTTAAGGTTAAAATTGAGTCAAAACAACCCTGTAAATTGTAGATGATCTTACATGGTAAAACTCTTTTGAAATAATTGTATAATATAAACAAAAAGCTTCACAATGGAATGCTGTTTTTACGCGTTTAGATTTAGTCTCTAATCAACGCCATACTTCAGAATGGACTACTAATATTGCCTACCACAGATTGATTGTCAACTAGCTAGCTCAGTCAACATGAAAAAATGGTTCTCAATTACATTTAAATTCTTTTGGATAACAAATTGGCAAACATGTAGCTCAAGGTTTTCTTTGCTAACAGTTTCTCCCGTATAATAGAACTACTAACTTTCTGGGCTTGCTGCTTCATAGAACCTTGAGCTATAAGCAACCTCGCAAACACTGCTGCAAAATTCAGAACTTCAGAACAATGTCCATATTCTCCGTAGCTCTGTCTTCGAACTTGTCTACTCTGCAGCAGAGTACTGTTCCCCAATATGGCATGCCAAGAAGGTGGATAGCGTCTTTAACCATCAACCCATTGGCTGCCTTCCAAATATTTCATGGTATGAAATACCATATTCATTAAGCTGTTTCATCCTTTTAATATATTTTACCAGGAAATATTTCAAGTGTCTACTTAGAAATATTAGGAAGCTTATTGTAGTGTATCAATAAAAAATTAGTTCCAAAGATCATTTTGTTCATTTATTACAAGGAGATAGGGTTTCGCAGGTACTCCTAGATCCAAAATGTTCCCATAAAATTTAAATGAAGCATTTTATTACAATTACGAAGCACACTTAGAGAAAGTCGGCTAGTTTAGTTTGGCAAAAAAATGTATGTCTGTTCTTGAACGCTTTGTCCTATGTATCTTGTTGTAAATGATCTGCTGTTCGACCTACATAAACAACATTTCAGAAGGTACACAAAATATTGCAGCTCAGGTATTTACAAGATTAAATGTGCCTTTTGTGATAACTTCGATTGTTGCGAAAGTTTATCGAGAATCACTCTTCCATTGAACCGAAAGGAGTTTTCATACAACCACATGATGTCCCTTATATGTGCTTTAGAATAGCAATTGTATGGTTGGTTCATGGGTGCAACTTTTCCATACAGTCTCTCCCAATATCGACCAAATGAGAGGGGTATGAGAGGAGCTTCCCATCTCCCTTGTCTGGCCGTCTGCCTCCCCACAGCGCGCCAGCCGTATTAACGTAATTACTCAGTTGAACGAGTTCATTCTGTGCACCAGATATAACGGTTACTCACATATTTTCAACCAGACCGTTCCAATTTTTCCGCCAAATTGACATTGAGGCGCTCTAAAGCTCGGTTGTATCCTGGTAATTTATTTTCTGCTACCATCGTTGCCCTTTATACACGTATTGAAGGAACAATTTTGGAGTGAGAATTAACCAGACATTTTTTTGATGCGGACGGCATTCGAACCTCTTTCTGCAGCATTCCGTGCTGACGCCGAGCTAAGCTGTCTTACCAGGTACGTTTCAATTTCTGGAGCGCTTGTAGCTCGTCATTCGACAACAATTTCATTATCTTCATTAATCTAGAAACATGATTATTCTGTTGAAATAAGACCTTTCAGAATAGTATTGGTTTTCCAGGTTCCATGCAGGAAATAAGGGTGCTGTCATCTGCGAAGCTGTAAATTGGAACAGTTCGTTGATGTACAGCAAGAAGCGTGTTGGAGAAAAGAAAGGCCCCTTGTCGACCCCTGAGGTAACTATACAACTACTGGCATAGACCCGGTGGCAATCAGTAGGCAGAAAGTCTCTCATACCACGCTCTATCAAGTCGATATATCGAAGCTCTCTATGAAGCTCAAACGCTCTCCACATATGGGTACGTAGTCTATTGACGATCATTGATGATGTGTTTGTCCAGGTGCTTCAGAAGGTGTATTTCACATTTTTGTAGTTTTCTATTCTAGTAATTCCAAAGAAATTGATTGATTTCTAGTTTTCGTTTCTTTACTGTGAACATCTTGTGGACGACGCTTTATTTTTATATTATGAATTATGGATTCTCCCCATTGCCTCATTGCAGTAAACACAACAATAATCATGTATCTTGGAGTTATATTGGGCTGCTAGGATCCATCAACATTTTCAGTATATGTTATACTGAATCTTTTGGCGCAAACACTACACAGTCTTACCTCTTTTTAAAAGCTGACACGTGTTCCGTTAACTATGTTAGCATATTCAGGGGTAGACAAAAACTGCAACATAGTCAGCAAAACACTTCTCGGGGTTTAAAAAAGTGGTGTGGAGAGTGGTAAAGCTGTGAAAGGTTTGTAATATTTTCAGGTTCAGTGTGCATGTCAAACTAGGGCAACTTTTTTAATTTTTTTCCAATATTTTACGCACCAACGGCTATGTAAATCGAATATTGCAGCTTTTGGTCGAAGGTTATCAAAGAGAAATATATGCTCTGCTGGCTTTGGTTTTATCCATCTATTTTGTATCTCTTACTGTTTTTAGATCGAATCGAAAGGGTTCTAATTTCGTATTTTTCAATAAACAAGCTTATTGTGCCAATAGCAGGAAAACATTCACCCAAAATGATAGATTTTTGATATAATTCTACTGGTGTGAAGTGAAAAGCAGCCCTCATGCGAAATGAAACAGCAATTCTGTGAGGTCCGTTGCTACTCGACTGATATCCAGGCACACTGTATCTTTTTAATAAAAACAAAAGGGGCCACTGAGGGCAATATAAGGGATTGGATGCCCGTAGGGCAAAAGGATAATTTTCTGCAGCGGATGGCGATCCTCCGTCAATTTGTCTGAAGGACAGAAGGACCCTAATTCTGAAAGTGTGCTAAAGAGGCCGTGTCTATCATTTGATGACTGATGGAAATATTGATAAATTGTATTGATGGGCTAGGACGATGAGTATTGATGATTCACTACACGACAAGTCTGTTGAAGTAAACCAAAATGAACCTAAGTACCTGATTAAATCCAGTACTGGATACCATTCTGGACCTGAATTCATTTCGTAATAATGGGGGACGCGAGAATGGCTTACAAACAGTACCAAGAGGAATCTGCAAGGATCTTGGACACAACCATATCGAGAAAATTGTAGGCAGCACCATACTGGATGCAAGGAAGCACCAAATAATTCAGAGATTTGCATTCACAATAAGCTTTGAGATAATAATTAGATATTGAGGGGAATTCAAGGAAAATAACAGCAAGAGAATATAACCTGGTACACAGAAGGATCAATGTCTGAACAGAGAATATTAGCGGAAATCTACATCATAAGCGTAGATATAGCGTACGCTTGAAAAATACACCTTTGTGTTTCAGGCAGAGAGATGGATACCATCTTAGACTGAGGTAGGATAAACAAAAAGAAAGCGTATGATAATAAAATGATCGTCATATTCATTGACACTCAGGGCACTGGAAGGTATCAGGGTGACGTTGGCAACTTGGGACTTCGAATTGTGTAAACTGACGGAGCACAACAAAGTAATTTTGGTGTGGGTGCTGGGGCACTCAGGAGTTATCAGCAATTAAATGGCAGATGAGCGTGCAAGAAAGAAATATTCTACCTCATTCATTGGCCTAGAACCAACCTTGCGGGTCCCTAATAACACAATTAGGAACCACGTCAACGAATGGGTGAAACTTCAGCACAAGGAATGCTGAATATTGATTTGACTGTATGCAGGCATGGGAAACAATCCATGAAAACAGCATACTTAATTTTTTTTTATTGAATTATAATTCATTATAAAATTGACTTAGCCGCTCAAAGAATGGAGTCAAGTCGGAAGACTCAGTTTGTTTAACATTTCGGTTGGATTCCAGGGCTGTTGATTTAGGTAATGCATTTTTAAAATATGAAGAGTTATAGTTCTTATTGGAAATGTGCAAGTTTGTTTTAAACATTTAACACTGAAAAAGGATCATACTCTCTCTTCAAGTGTCGCGCACTATGGTGCTGCCCATTGACAACTTACGAAGTCAAAGGTCATAACACTTGGACTGCCTTGAAGAGGCGAGAGATGTCCCTTACGAGATCTATCAACAAGGTCGAACTGATTTACAGCAACACTGCTTGATCTTCGTAAACACCATTTACGATGTACTGTCCTCTCGGCTCATTCACGTCAGAAGCTGACAACTGATATTAAGTGTTTGCTCTCTACTATGCATCAGACGTGCTAAAGACATGCATGTTTTCTCTTAAGCCTAGACCGGCAGTAGAGCCTGGCGGTCAGGGCTTGGAGAGCTTAGAACTATAGAGAGCAATTGGGTGGTATGTACGTAAGCCAGTAAGGGGTGTGATAGCAACATCAATACTTATCTCCAAGCGACGTGCACTATGACTCTGCCCATTGAAAACTTACCACCTAAACGCTCTCTACAGTTAGACCACCAAGTTATAGTGACAAGTCTAGGCTAAAGACGAATCATATATATTTAGAACAGGTATGATGCATACACCTCCTTTGTAAGTACGAAGAACGAGGGATGTGGCCGTAAATCAGTTCACCCTTGTTGACAGATGTCATAAGGGACATCTACCGCCGCTTCAAAGAAGTTCAAGTTTTAGGACTTTTGACCTCGTAAGTTGGCAATGGGCAGCACCATAGTGCGCGACGCTCGGAAATGAGTGTTAATGTTGCTATCAGACCCTTGACTGGGTCACGTATATATCATCCAATTGCTTTCTATAGTTAGACCTCCAGGTTATTCTAACGAGTCTAGGCTGAAGATGAAACATGCATGTCTATAGCAGGTCTGATGCATAGTGGAGATCATACACTTAATTGGAAAGGAATCAAGAATATTTATAATATTTTTAAATTTAAAGGATAGAGATTTTTTATATACCATCCAAATTATCAGAATCTAAGCTGATACCCTTGCGTGAAAAGTACGGCGCTAATCTTAAGTAATTTATGTATATGGACATAGCGAACAGCTCAAAAGATCACTCATTCGAAATCTAAAGTTGCGCGAAACGTTATTAATTTGATTGCGATAAAAAAGTACAGAAGGAGGATAGTTCTATGCCTCATACAATTTTTCATTCTGTTAGAAAATGGGAAAATGTCTGGTATCCGCTACCAATATTCATCACCGCCAATCAGTAGAGATTTTTCAGCAAGAACAATTATCAGAATCGATACCGCATAGCTTCACCAGAGCTCTTGTTGTCGGCAGGATGATATGACAACTGGCTGAAATGCGAACACAGGACGGAGGATTAATTGATGTTGTCACTATCACGCGCCATCGCTTCAATGTTGAAAATTTAAGGAACGAATTGAGGCCGAGTGTCGAAACGCTAATGTGATGTGCGATATGTCCATTGCATTAAAGATATTGAGATGCTGTCGCGGGGTGAGAAACATTTTCGGCTGAGAGGTGGGGGGATAAATGCATCAGACTTTTTGGGATGTTAATCGGGACATGGGCGTATCTAGATGTCATTCTTGGGGGGAGGTTAAAATGGTTTGAGGTTTGTGTATGCTTTTGCCATTTTTTGTAATACCTTCATCGAGGTAGTTGAGGCAACAGAAAAATGGATATGTTAATAGTATTATAATAAGAAGGAGAGGATAACAGCAAGTGAAATAGTGGATTGGCATTGCCAAATTCCTTGAAAACAACTGGCTAAGGTTAAGCGCGGATTTGTTATGAATCACCACACGGGAGGCATTAAAAATGCGATGTCTTGGAATAGATACCGAATTAACAAAAAAAAAATTAGATATGAGCCATTCATTCCTCAGAAAAATGTAATATTGAATTAAATTTTTCATCGAAAATCTTGGATTCGCCTGTGATTCTTAACATGTAGATTGTAGATAATCTTATTTGATGAAACTCTACCATCACTCAAAAAAAACTGTTTATTGGAATACAAAGTTTTACAAATAAGACTATCTTTATTTCAGTTACGCGTTTCGATTTATATTTAAATCATCGTCGGACCATTGAGAAGCAGACAATTATCGGGAGGAGGGGGATTACATTCATTAGATAATAAAAAAATTTTTGTTTTTTTTTTGTTTTAGGGGGGCGTAATGCCTTCATAGTAAAACTGATCAAACTGATCAACCATTAATTTTCCTTTGAATTCTTACAAACTAATACTTATCACTAAAGTAAATCCATCGATGTCCTTTAGATTACGTTAACACTATAACTACAAATTCGTACACATGCTCTGCTCTATGCACCAAAGCACTACACTAATTCGTATCGTAATCGTCGGACAGCGTTGTGGTTGTCCAGCAGCTAAAGAGCTTTTGCATTTGGGTGGTGATGGAGCCTTTCTTCATGCCTGCCCGCCATTCTCTTGATCTCGTCGATTACCAGAGGTATATTCAAATCGCGATGAATATCCTTATTACGAATGTACCAAAGGGCATTAACAATAGCTCTTAAAACTTTATTTTGGAATCTTTGTATAATCTTGATGTTAGATTCTTTCGAACAACCCCACAGTTGACAACCGTAGAGCCAAACAGGTTTGAGAATCTGATTATAGATCATGATTTTGTTATAGAGGGACAGTTTTGAGGATCTTCCCAATAACCAGTAGTATTGTTTGTAGCGAAGATTGAGTTCTTCCCGCTTTTTTTTGATGTGATGTTTCCATTTCAGTCTTGTGTCAAGGGTCATACCTAGGTACTTAGCGTTAGCTTCTCGTGGTACGGTGGTCCCATAAACGCTTATTGGAGGAGGATTTATATGTCTTCGGTTAGAAAAGCAGACATGGATCGATTTTAATTGATTTAGTTTAATTTTCCACTTTTGTGACCAAGTCACTAATTCGTTGGCAGCTGTCTGAACTTTGTTAGTAGACAAAGCAATATTTTTGTCTGTTGCAATCAAAGCTATGTCGTCTGCAAAAATTGCAACCCTTACATCCCTCATCGATAATAATAATAATAATAATAAGTTTAGAGTCAGATACAAAAACACCCTCTCGGAGAGACACTCATTGGAAAATGGAATTCCACAAGGCTCCACTCTAAGTGTATTGCTCTTTGCTCTTGCTGTAAACGACTTGTTTACCAGAATAAACCCTCAGGTCGGATGTGCTATGTATGTCGACGACATGGCAATTTTCTATTCCTCCTCATCAATTCAGGACATTGAGGAAACCTTGCAAGAAGCAGTCAATGTTATTACTAGAGAAGCAGGCAAGATAGGTTTTAGATTTTCTAGCACAAAAACACACTGTGTGCATTTCTGTCGATTGAGAAAGGAACACCGTGATCCAGTTATAAGCCTGAACGGGATCAATCTAGAATTCCGAAATACTGTTAAACTTCTAGGCGTCATCTTTGAGAAAAAGCTGTACTGGAAAGAACATATTCAGCAACTGGTATTGAAGTGTAAAAAAGCGTTAAACCCACTGAAAGCCTTATCGAATATAAACTGGGGAGCAGACCGGGAAATACTTCTCCGATACTATAAAGCGGTTATTCTATCTAAAATTGACTATGCTTGTCAAATATATGGAGCCGCTAGGCCCTCACATCTGAAGGCCCTAGAATCCCTTCAATGCACAGCCCTAAGACTAGCATTAGGAGCTTACAGAACCAGCCCATATCATTCACTTTGCGTTGAAGCTAATGTCCCACCTTTGCATATTAGAAGACAACAACTGCTTTTGAATTACGGACTAAAAATATGGCAGCAACCTAATCATCCCAACCACAGTTTTATATTTGAGAGCGAAGATCTTGATCTTTATATATCCAGGCCAACCATAACGAGACCGGTGAATATAAGATTGCAGGAATTAATGAATGTACGAGGAATCTCGTTGCCTCCTACTTACCCAGTGGGTCCGAGCGAGATCCCTCCATGGAAGATCCCTCCACTAAAAATCACTAGAGTGCAAGAATCTTCCAAAGCCGAGACCAACCCATTAGTCGCTAGAGTTGCACTAAATAGCCTATTCGAAACACATTCCGAATATGAGGTGATATATACTGACGGATCCAAAACAGAAACTGGTACAGGAAGTGCTATTGTTCATAACAACCAAAGCCACTTTTGGACTCTTCCGTCGAAATCAAGTGTTTTCTCAGCAGAATTATATGCCTTATGGCAAGTACTTCTCTACATCGATCAAACAAGTAATAGCAAATACCTCATATGCACAGACTCACTCAGCTCGTTGCAAGCTATTCAACATTTATACTCAAAGGACCCTCAAGTTCAACGAATTCAAGCCCTATTAACATACCTATCAGAAATAGACAAGCATGTCTCATTTATTTGGATACCTAGTCACAGCGGTATAGCCGGCAACGATTTGGCAGACCGTTCAGCCAAATTAGCAACGTCTCAAGGGGAGTGCGCTAACATCTTTTGCCGTCCTGACGATTTGAAGCAGTTCATCAAAAGTGCTGTACACAATAAGTGGCAAGAGGAATGGAATGCGACTAGGGCCACCTTAAAAGAACTGAAGCCAGATATTTGCTACACTCCCATCCCAAAAAATCTCCTTAGAAGGGAGCAGTCTATTCTGGTTCGACTTCGTATCGGCCATACGCGCCTTACACACTCCCATTTAGTCATAGGAGCAGACACACCTCAGTGCCATATATGTGACACAACCCTTACGGTTCAACATATACTTGTTGAGTGCCCGCGGTACGTGCTTGAAAGGATAGAGTGCAAACTTCCTCAGGATTTAACCCAGATTCTGTCACCATCAGCAGATTCACTAAAAAACTTATTTCAATGGCTTAGGGTTACAGAAATATATAACAAATTGTAATCACTGTGCAAAAAAAAATCGTATAGCAATGCGGCTAATAACCATGTTGTTGATGCCGTTGAAACAATAAAAAAAAAAAAAAAAAAAAAAAAAAAAAAAAAAATAATAATAATAATAATAATAATAATAATAATAATAATAATAATAATAATAATAATAATAATAATAATAATAATAATAATAATAATAATAATAATAATAATAATCCTTTATTGATCCTAAGTCACAGTAAGGCGAAGTTTAGCCATGTCTACTCTACCTCTTAACTTTACTTATGACCAGACATTACTAACATCTAAATAACAGTTTATAAGAGGAAAGAAAAAAATATACAGAACTTACACATATGTAGGTAGATCGACAACACAGACTAAAAAAGTAACACGAGTAATATCAAGTACACAACAAAAGCTATAGCAGCTATCCAACAAACTTAAGTTGCCTCTCAATGTGCCTGACCCAGCAGCTGAACTTTGAATTTCTTTTTAAAGCTGTATTGCCTTAAACTCTTGTAACTTGATGGTAGCGAATTATAGAGCTTAACGGCGTTATATGTAAAACTTCTTTCAAAAACTGTAGTGTGATGGACTGGTATTTAAAATATGTCATTATATCTGAGGCTTCGGAAAATTTGCTTTCTACGAGGTATCAACTTGTCCAGCAAATAAATTGGCTTACCAGTTTTAACAATTCTGTGCACAAGTTTGACCATGGAGTAAGTGAATAAATCGTTAATCCTAAGCCATTGTAATTCTTTGATTTTCAATGAAACGCTACTAAACTTTCTGAGACCAAATATAAATCTGCAGCAATTATTCTGAAGCTTCTGCAACTTTGATTTATAAACCGAGTCTAGATATGGATAAAAAAAGAACTGAAGAATAGGATAAAACTGATAATATCAAGCTTTCTCACAGCTTTTTACGACTTTTATAATTGACCAAATTTTTTTGAATTTGTTCGGAACATGTAGATTTGCAGATGTGGTAAGAGTTTCTTGTCGTTTCAGTGACGCGTTGAGAATTATATTTAAATCATCGTCTGATGATGATCCAAGCATAATCCTTCACATATGAGGGCCTTTTCTGTCCGACAAATTGACGGAGGACCGCCATCCACTGCAGAAAATTATCCTTTCGCCCTACGGGCATCCAATCCCTTAGATTGCCCTCAGTAGCCTCTTTTGTTTTTATTGAAACGATACACTATGACTGGAGATCAGTCGGGTGACCACGAAACTCACAAACTTAGCATTTCATTTCATATGACGCGCTGCCTTTCACTTTGTACCACTAGAATTAGCTCAAAAACGCTCCCAAATGACGACGAAAGAACAATATAATTGCTATAATAGTTCTGAAATAATGTAATTAATACGAAATTAAAATCTTTGTTTAACGAATATTTTCAATTGAAAATATTGTAGATAAAAAACGAATCGAAGACCAAAAGGCGATTTTTTTTCTGGGTGAGATACTTGACATACCTATGTATTTATGGGCCCTGAATCCGAATTCGATCATTGAAAAGACGTAAGCTTTCGTAAGGTGCTCATTTCTCCCGGTACCTCCTCGGGCCACCTCAAATCCGGCGCAAATACGAAGGCCATATTCGTGATTAGCGCCTCAGAATTATGCAGGAGATTGAGTTTTTGACCTGTTTGAAGAAAATAAATTTTCGTACCCATCCCCTTGGCATTTCCATCTTTCCAAGAAACATTTTTTCCCGGAGAACTGAACCTCGTAGCGCAAATATGAATGCACCATTCAATTGAGCAGAAAATTATACATCAGATAGATTCCAAGAATGGGAGGGCAAATTGTTTTTCGCCCCAAGATAGGAGTCAAATTTCGGCCTTCGAGATATTTTACAAAAAAATACGAACTTTTTCGAATCAGGCAAAAAATAGATTTCCGGCTGATTGAGGGGTTCTGATCACGAATTCGGCATCCGTTTTCAGCTCGAGCCTAATGGATCCCCTCTAATGGGCCTCTTGGCATGTATGTTCCTGAAAATGCAACTTCCCTGACGGGTTACTCTTTTTTCATATTCATATTTAGCGGCACCAAATATATAAACATTCCGAGTTTAGTTCGCTGATCTCCAGCAGAGGCCGATAATGAAGGATTTGTGTCTCATTATAATAAAACCACCGGAAAACTGGCAACTTGAAAGATTCCGGAATGCGGCGCAGAATCGAAGGCCAGATTTGTAAATAGCGCCCTTGAAATACGCGGAAAACGAGTCCATGACCTGTTTGAAGCACATGTGCTCATGTAGAATTTTTTCACGAAAAACGGAACGTGTCGTAGCACAATTCTGAAGACATCATTGGCTCAGCGGAAAATTTCACAGCGGATAAAATCCAACGATAAGAGAGCAAACTGTTCTTCGCCTCGAGATAGATGTCAAAAGTCGGCGGTCGAAAATCATAACAAAAAGAGAGATGCCGAAAAAGTACTAAAAAGATCAATGTTTTTTAAACAAGACGAAAAGTCGTTTTCTGAGTGCATAAAAGGAGGCAGTTTACCGCTACACGGCCGTAGTTCAAGATGTAATCTGTGAGCAAGGAGAACAAGCTCTTCGCCACAGAGGTAATCTGGTATCAAAACTTCATCAAAATCCAAAAGGTACTCTCCAAGTTATAGAGCCTAAGGATTACCAGACAGAATGCACACAGACAGACAGAAATACCGACCGAAATTAGTGACATGGTTTTATGTCACGAATAATCATATAAACACAATATCTCGAATTATCCATCAAATTACTTCCGCGCAAATTGGCGTGAGAAGTAAAAGGACAAATAATTTCAAAGTTAAAGTGACTGCCTCTAGGCAAACGTTCTGAATACTCCAACAGCAGTATGCATAAATCGAGTGAAACGCTTGAATGGACTGTGAAGGGAACGTCAACACAGTAGATCGGCGTTCGACGTGGCCAGGCAGAAAAGGCGGGAAATCGCATTTCGGATGCGTGAGGCTGCATGGAAAATTATGTTTATCCACTGCACCGAAGTGGTTTATCCAAAGGGGATACGTGATTTTTCTTCTATCCGAAATAACTTTACGGTTAACGATTTTCCTCAAGATTGTATATTTAGAGATATGCTATATAGTTCGTGTTTACCATGTGGAGTGAACCAATCACCCGTCACAAAATTGTATATAAGAAAATAGCAGGCTGTTAGGAATCATTACATTATTTATTTCCAATCCAGGCATTCTTAAGCGTCCAGTTTATTAACACTAGGAAGTAATTTTAAATTGCTTGAATCTCTCTTATGTTCACTATTGAGTATGTGTTTTGCCACACTAACTTTTCTACCCTGCCGTATCTTTAATGTGCTGAGTGCTTCTTAAATCTAGTATTAATAGATTCCTCCCCGTTTGTTCTCTGTAACATTTTTTATAGTCCACCACCAATCAAGTTTCTCAACTTTGTCCTTCGGGTTTACTAATAAATTTTATCAGCTCTGAATCCCAGACACTTAAATACTCTGTCAAGAGCCTTCGTATATTTGGGATCAAAAGGTATTGATATATTCTTTTGCTGTTATTACTTGAGGTAGTTGAGTAACAAAGTGTTTTCTTGAAGTTATGTTTAGTAGTCTTTTTACCATGTTCGTATTATACCCATTAACCCTAGTCACTTGTTTTACGGTTTCAGAGAGACAGAGATAATAAAGTTATGATAACTCATTGTATTAGTTTAGAAGTTTGTGTGCTTAACACACCGTTTCACAAATAAAACTCTTTTTCGTGTCGCTGAAAAAAAGAGTTTTGTTTGTGAAACTGTGAGTTAAGTACACAATCCTTTTGTCTGTATGATGGTAGAGTTTCACCAAGTAAGAGCATATACAATCTATATCATTGTATTAGTGTCTTTCCTATATACATACTTCAAGTTTCAAACTGCTTCTTACAACCAAAGCACAAGATCAGGCATAAACGAATCTAATAGATCACAATTTATGTACGAATTTGAGTTACCATATGTACAACAAATTGAAGTAAACTCTAGAATACGTATTATACACTGAAAATCACCTAATAAATAAGCATTGCTTAAAAAGCTAATTGCTTATGTGAAAGAGCCATTTTCACAATATACTTTAAAATCCACCAAACTGTAGCGAGCTACGTCTATTAATATTTATTAAATCTTCACTTTGAACGCACTTAGTGGCAGGTGGCTAACACCTTCATAGAGTATGTTAAGAAATTCGACTTCAAGGCTTTTGGCTATATTGATTCTAGCCTTAGAAGGTTTTCGTTTGTTTCTGCTATGCGTATTGTATTCATTTGCATCCGATAGGGTGCGGTAATAGCTTAGATTGTTATTTATATGCAGCAAATTTTGGTGCAATTACAAATATCGTCGTCACTTTCAAATTTCCCAATATTTCGCGACAATATTCAACTAGCGTCACATTAGCTACGCCACCTTCTGCTGCTTTCTGTATTAAAATATTCTCTGGATCTGGGTGAGTAAAGCATTATACCGACCATCTATTCCAAACACACAACATAATCAATGTCCTTGAATTAAATGTCGTCTACTCAGTTCCATATTTTCAAATTTTTGTATGACTAAGTATACTTCCAGTAGGGTAGGTGATAAGCAAGGTCCCTGCCTTGGGCTTCTCTATAGATGCATAAGCCACATGGCTCAGTTCCTACCATGATAGGAATACTTCCCACAGGTGTGGGGATGCGCTCTAAAGCACTCCTTGCAGCCTCAGTACTCAATCCAGAAAAGAACAGTCTAGTGGATGTGCTTGACATTATAATGGACCTCTACAGTCTGGAATATTGAAGAGAATCGCCTGATTTAGCCTTATTCTATAGATGACACCACGATGAACGTCTGTAAAAATTCTTCACGCAACCCACAAATCAAGCTTCTTCCACATGGAATTCGTCGAACATTTTGGGCTTAAGTAGCGATATTCCTATGTAGGTTTAGAGGATGCGAACGACGCAATTAGTCCTGTTAATCCAATCATATCTGTTTCAAGTGGTAAACCGGGTAGTTTTGACCATATCAATGTTTAATAGTGTGTTTATCTCCCCCAGCAAAATGGGGGTGCCTATGCATAAAATTAACGTAAATTTATCGGTTTAATAGTGGTAGGTAAAGCGGAGTAATTAACCTGTCTGTTTCAAACTTAGCAGTTATATATGTACTATTCACGATGAATGTTCTGACTTTCGGCATCCGAACATATACATGGTGGGCGCACTCTCCAGGTTGTTAGGAATTCAGGAATTAAAAAAATACCATCTTGCCAATATAATCTCGGAAAAGATCCGCTGTGTATCATTTTTTTTTAATTTCATAGGTCTTTTATCGGTAACCACCGTCGGAGATCTTCACTGATTTGAATACTTACTCTGTACCTTAAGATACGCACAACACTTTGAAAAAGCCCTTTAAAATTTAGAGGAAGGGCAAAAAATGCACCCAACAATCTGTGACTCTGCCATGTATCATATCCAAGACTATGCAGATTGCTATTAAGGTACAGCTTCTGAAGTACCTGGACAAAAACAACATCATCATTGATCGCCAATATTGCTTCATGGAGAGTCTCAAGCTGTCATGCCTGATATACGAAGGTTAACTATTGGAAAAACATCCAATTTAGAGCACCGCATTTGACAGCATCCTTGTTTACTGGATGGAACCATGCAAAACTCCACCATTCCCAGAGATCTTACAACGACAGGAAAAATATGTTTTCCATGAGGAAATCGGAAGGACCGGAGAATGGGGATCGACAACGTAGTCCAGTTTAACGCACAGACAGACTTAGACCACAATCCTGACAAGATAGTCACTGCTAGCCATGCAGAGCGCAATACTTGAGTTATATTCCACCAAAATTCTGGGAATTAACAACACCAAAAACATGCCCTGGCAAGATTATGTTGTGGGTTTAGCTAGTTTGTCGTCTCAGAAGCTAACTCAGACCAGACCAGCCACTGCTACTCTACGAGCTTGAGAGTAATCCATCTTTGGAGTATTGCTGGCATTTGTGCATTCCTTGAAGCTCTTGGACACAATCCAGGAACGAGGAATACGTCTACTTGATGTTCCTAACATTATTAAGGAGCTCCACAGTCTGTAACATCGAAGAAGCGCGGCTAATCCTTCTTTATTCTACAGATTCTATCATGGCAAATGTTCGAAAGAGCTGTTTCGCATAATAACACCAAGAATTGTCAGTATAGTAAGACTAGAAGAGCTCTTCACCATGTCGAACTTCTAACGCCTCGAAAAAACCTCTGCCCAAAGTCGTCTTTTGGATAACCTCGGCGATATGAAATGAGCTTTCGAGGAGTTTCTTTCCCGATGGTTACAATCCAAAGCATTTGAAGGTCTATGTGAATCCTCTAGCAGAGCTTATGGAGCGCAATTAGCTTTCTGACTTTGTGAGAAGGTATCTATAAGAAAAATTATCGGCGTCCTAAGATCGAGTGAGCGGAGTGTTCGTTTAGCTAAGTTAGCTGGAGCATCTAACGAGCAATCAGACCAATAAATAAAACCTCTATTAGCGTTGAGAATCAATACATGTATATTAGATCCTACATCACTCTTTTGCACAACTGTTATAAATCTCTTCCTACCCTCCTGACTGTGTGAATTTTCTTTCGAAAGCTTTATGCCACGTCACATCCTTCTCGTTCATATGTTTCACATAGAAATGACATCCACAGAAACGAGATCGTAGAGTCACATACACACGTTTAATCCGGGATACAATGGGCGCACTTTTGGATGTCTGTCCGATTTCTGGTAATTAGCGAAATGTCAAACGCATCTCTCCATACACCTGATGGCTAACTCGTCGGACTATACGCTCTCCATTCGAGTGGGTTCGTCTGCGTTCGGCAATCTACCTGTTCACATGCAAATACATATTGTATATGACTCCAACGAGTGCTACGAGGGTCACGCTGAAAGTCTTTAGATATTCCTAATCCATATAAGTTTAAATAAGTTTGAGCACTCAGCTATTTTGTCTAAAGTTGTAAGTGCTTACACGCAAAGGCAGCGGTTGAATCGTTCAGTAGTTGCCTTGCCAGGGTCTCGAATGCATATAAGTGTTGGCTGAACTTTAACGTGAAAATGAAACCGGGTAGTCGTGATTTTCGAGACATGATTTTGTATGACTATAAAAAGGGACTAAAATAAGCACAATGTCACGAAGGTTTAGGAGGTTGATTTGGAAACTATGTCCCTTCTAGGGCTACAGCTTTTTATAGGTTTGCTGAGTTTAAAAGGGGCCGGGTCTCACTAGACGATAAACCTCGCACAGGTCGACCGCCTACTGTTACTCCGGAAACTGTAGAAGTTGTGCAAAATAAAAAAGATCGACATATAACCAGTGAGCGAAAAGCAACAAGAGTTGATTGAGCTAAGTTTATGCTTGTAAATTTTGATAATGGGCACAGTAAAAACACTTTTAATATCGTAACCGGAGATGAAACATGGTTATATCATTATGATCCCGAATCTGAATGGCAGTCATTAGTTTGGTGTTTTGAGAGTGAGCAGCCTCCAACGAAAATTGGTCGTTCCAAGAGTGTTGGAAAGAAAATGGTCGCATCTTTTATTTATAAGAGTAGATACATCACAGCGGTAGCCTTGGAAAATCAAAGGACAGTTACTTCTGAATGGTATGTAACCAAATGTGTTCCTGTAATCTTCCAAGAACTATGCAAGAGCCGTCCAGAAACTGGTCTGCGAGTATTCAATGACACCATGACAACGCACTCGCCCACAGCGCCGCTAGAACACTCGATTTTTTTTGCTGAAAAGGGTGTCTAACTGTTGGCTCACCCACCTTATTCTCCGGACCTAGCTCCGTGCGACTTCTTTTTATTCCCTAAGATCGGAGAAAAGTTACAAAGTCGCTGCATTTGAGGAAGAAGCTAGCAACCTTTCAAAAAAACGTTGGTCACAAGAATTTGACAAGTGGTTTTACCGAATGCGTAAATGTATTGAGGTAGGGGGAGAATATGTTGAAAATACAGAATAAAGTTTAAAAAAAAATCTTTTCTGTATCTAAAAGCTTTCAGCTTGACCCTCGTATATAGTTTAGATCGCGCAAGCTGGAGATTCTCTTACGCTTACGCTTTACGCTGGTTGAAATCTGGAATTTGCGGGCGGAAAAAGCAGTAATGTTTCTCTTGTAAAGTATAGTTATCTTATTTTTTATATTTTGTTTTTTCTTATTTTTTGAGGTTAGCTGATTTCAGAAACGATTCCAAAATATTGAAATTGAAAATGGCGGACTCGAAGCGATGGAAAAGTTTTCGTAGAAAATGGCTTGAGGTAGTTAAATTGAGATTCTTGAGGTCGCTATTTCAAAAAATTACATCGAGAATGCAAAATTTGCAAATGGCAGATACAACATGGCAGACAATTTTCTGATAAACGAGAGATGTTTAATTTGAATACAAATTGAATCTAGGGGCCGAGTCTGTCGAATGTCATGATTTGGAAGCAATCTGTAGCACGAATCTGAAGGATTCAGAAAAATCCTTTTGTAGATCTTACAGAGATTGGGATCATGCAACATTTTGAACTTTCATAATTGTTTAATGGAAGAAAAATACTGATTCTAATATGGTAAATAGTTATCTGAGCTGCCTTGCATACAACAAAGACTAGAGAGGCCAACAGGCGCATCGCCACCAGGTCGAAATCCCAGCACCTCGAAGAATGATTTTTTGAGAACCACTGCAATGAGGTTACTTCCAAGCATCCCAACAACAAAATTGGCTTAGAAAAGTATTTTCTCATCTATATATATATATATATATATACTATATATACTATATAGTATCTATAGTATAATTACGTGGCGATACTTTTAGTTGGAGTACAATTTTTAGAAAAGTCGCAATTGTTTTAACCCTCAAAATTGCAACAAATGAAATCAAAACTCTGAAATTTCATGTTCTGTGATTGTGTGATTACATTATTATATCCGAATATATATCTGATGGGTTATAACTATAAAAAGTATAAATGTAACTGATTCCGGTTCTTCGTTGTCTATACAATCTTGGTGTCAACCTACTTATCATAAATTATCCAGTCTCTCTGTCTGCTCTAACTAAGTTTCCGGAGCTGTAACGTATTTGGAGCTCTTATTTGGGTTCGATTATCTTGTCTCAGAAAATGATTAAAGATCAACAAACGCCGTTTTCGTAATGTTTGATCTGAATTATTTAGGAATAAGAGTTGAAAAAGAATTTCGAAGAAACATAAATTGTCGAACAATCGAATGGAACATGGAATCAAATTGCAATCAAACAGTGTAAACATGGAGGGGTCTTGATTCTTCTAGTACCTTTTTATCGCCTGCTACAAAGTGGACTGGACTTATAGTCTCCTTTCTAGTCCAAAATCCGGCTAGAATGATTTACATAACATCATACCTCAACAAACAACTACAAATCTGCTATGACGTCGTCAAACGACTATAACTTGAACTATATTTGTAGTTTAGGCGGACTATAGTGTTACATAATGCCACTGCTGAGGAAGAATACTCCATATATTTAGAAATTAGTATTGTTTGTGGCACTGGAAAAATTGAATGAATATATATACTAATAATAGTATCGCCAGTAAATAATGAGCAGATAATCAACAGCGAATATAATAATCCTCAAATAAAACACTGCCCTGGACGAGAGTGGGATTATTGAGATAACGTATCTATTTTCCGTTGTATTATTTGTTGGTTAAATATTTAAAACCTGTTATGATGATAGCACTTAGCTGCCTTTCAATAGCGTGGACAGCCAGTGAAATGGTATCGCAAATCAGCTTTATAGCTCATGCCAAATTGAGTGGGTTGTTGGAATTGTTGCTCAAATTTCCCGTTTTGATCTACATTTTATGACACTCTAACACGTGTTTAGCCACCTGTACAAACTGCAATTCACTAGTCGTGCATTTGTCGACTGTAATTGCAGCTGCATTTGAGTAAAACGTACGTTAAAATTTGATCCAAAATCATCAGTAGAGTCCAACAACGGTAAAAAAATATAGACTACTCAACTCATTAATAAGTTATTTCACAAACATGAGAAGGATAACAATCTTAAGGGTATGTAGATCTGCTATAGTTATGCATGTTTCGTCTTTAGCCTAGACTCGTCAGTATAGCTTGCCGTGTCTAGCGTCATAATGAATGTTCTATTGAAATCAAAATTGCTTCCAATCTCACACATGGCACGTTACCACTTGAGGGTTGAGGTGCAGTTGCAATAATATATTGGGAAATATTGTAATATTTAAGTTTGAAGGCAAATGAACATTTGATTTAATTTGATCCTCGCGGGTATATTTGAATAACCTAGCAACCTTACGAACTCGCAATCTCTCCCTCTTGCATTTCCCAAGATGCGGTGCGAATGAGCCTCAAGGCGCATTTAACAGTTCCAAGTCCTTTCAACTGCAACTTGCCACAACGCTCGATAATAATCTTCGGAGGCAACCGCGAGCAGGCGTGTATTCGCGACCGCCGAACTTTATTAATTACTCTCAATAGTTGCAATACCTGTTTCGCGAAGCGCGATGGAATCAAATGCATGACATTATGCATTGCTACGCTGAAATTAGACGGAAAATCGAGTGTTGAGCAAGGATGCCGGTACAGGGCTTCCTAAAAATCGATTTCGAATTTCTGATCATCGAGAATCCTTTGATCTCAGTTTCGCTCCTCGTGGTTCAATGCGCGTTTGCACTTGACAACATCGACTCCACGTGGCTACCTTTTAAGAGGGGACTCTATCTAGTATAAGAGGCGTTTTGCATGGGTTTCCAACATTTCGTTTCTAGCGCTAATCTTTCAAGATAATGGAACGATTTTTTTCGTAAATGATAGAGGAAGGGTGATGTTATGCACTTTTTGAATATTTGATACATATATTGTCACACGGGCACTCATATGATCGGTTCAAATATGTTCATGTATTGTGCCACAATATTTCGTTTGAAGTGCTTGATCTTGATCATATTGGAAATACTTTTAAGCAGATCATATAGAAAGGACGGTTTTATGCCCGCGCAAAGCTCTGTTCTTGATATTCTGGTTACCTTAGTTACCAAAATGTGGGAGGTAGGAGATTTGAAATATGTCAAAAAATCTCAATATTCATGTGACAATATATAAAATTTTCAGAAAAAGTAAAAAGTGCTTTGGACGAGTATAGAACCAATTTTTCTTTATTATTAAAAAAAATTGTTCCATTATCTTGAAAAATTAGCGCTGGAAACCCATGCGAAACGCCTTAAATTCTAGATAGAGTCCCCTCTTAAGACGCAATCTGTTGCTGTTTGGAGTCGCATTTTCACAGACACGGTCATACTTATAGTCGTTCCTCAAGGCTTATTTGAATCTTAAGTGAGCCTTTTAATAAAACGAAATTTATAGTCAGCCATGCTCTCTCAAAGCCACCTTCAGAATAAAGTAGCTTGTTTGACAGACTTAACGTTAATTCATTGGTAAATTGATCAACTAATTCATGAGATTGAGTTGGAACTTCTGGCAGTTGATAATGGAATAGCATTTACAGCACCGCGAACTTGCTGTGCCAAAAACAAGCCTTGAACCGCACATTCTCCAACATTGTGCAATATTCTTCACGTAGAACAACAGCATCAAGTCAAAAAGAAGATTCCTGTTCAGAAGTTACTCTAACTGAATAAGTATGATGAATAATTACCAAACTGCTATCTAGACAGTAAAAAAATGTCGTCCAGTAGGTTAAATCTGTATTTCACGTGTATGCATATCAGTTCACAGAATTAAAAAAGGCAATTCTTTTGAAACTCCATACAAGATTTAATTTTTCAAATTATTTAATTTGTGCCAAATTTGATTACAGAAGATCAACTGTTCGAAAATCTTTATTTCAGATACTTGTTTGTTTGGGAAGTACAGCTTCAACCTACTTAACATCATTTTATCCCAAAGGATATGAGCACCACACACACGCACTCACCCTGGAGTTGGGAGGAGCAAAATATTAAGCATAAATCTTTCTGCCTTCCAAAGTTTAAATTAGCATATCATTTTTATGCGGAAGCCCTAAAAAGTCAGTGGCTCCGGCACTAGTTTTTGTATTCCATGCGTCATAAATATGTATAGCACTATAGGCTTATACAAGTTATACGCTTTATGAGAGTATAAAGTATATATATATATATATATATATATATATATATATATATATATATATATACATATGCCACACTAGAAATGACGAAGCTCATAAAGCGTATAACTACAATAATAAATAAAATCAGATAATAGTGAAGTAAATCAGTCAGACATAGAACAAGAATCATTTCTGACAGCCAAAAAGTTCAATTCGTCCATGTGATACCCATAAGTTTGTTTTTTAATTAATCTAAAAGAAAAAAAGCTGGTTTCTCTGACCGGTAAAAACCTTCACAAAAAATAACCGATAATAAACGGTTATTCAGCTCCAAATAACCGGTTCTTCGGTTTGCCGACCGGTTATTGACATCCCTAAAGTACAGCTCCCGTATTACAATGTTCTTGACTACGTGTTCCTGAAAACTGCAGGCACTTTTCTGTGTATGAACGGATCTTGTTCCAGCATGACACCTACTGTGAAAGCCCCTGCCACTTACATAGCTAGAAAAAGTCGAAGTCAGTGTAAAAGAATCGCCAGTCTCGAAAAGCACTTGGCAGCTCAAGTGGAAGCGAAATGCAATTAGTTGACCCAATTGAAATTATAAGAGAAATTCTCCGAAACGCTTTTGATCTAATTTCGCACTGCTTTGTGTCGGCCTTTTGGGAGATTGCTCTTCACCTTCCCAGACTAAAAGAGAGAAGCTGGAAGAATATTCCGGTCTTTTAACAAATTGAATCTTGCTGGCTTATTACTCAGCCATGTGGTATAATTATTCTAATACATTTTTCAGCAGGTTATGGCTACTTCCAATCGCAAGAAGTCTGCGCATGCAGTTTAAGCATATAGAAAATTATTATTGTTTGCCTCAATCGTGTCCTTGACACGATCTACAGTAGCAGTAGTTGTGGGGAGGTGATGTCTGGCAAGTGGGCCACTATTGCATCTTTTTGGCGACCCCGAGAACCACAACTAAGACTAACATGGTGATTTCTTGGTGTGGAACCTACCAGGTCGTTCGATATAGGTCATGACGTCAAACCATTCCGCTGGACAGACATCTTATCCATCCATTGGGCCGAACACCTCTAAGGCCACGGTATACAGCACACTTTCCTAAGAAGTAGAACGAAGTCTTATCTTCCTTCCAGCACTTCTGGCAGACATGGTCTTTTTCCACTCCTGACAAGTGTCTGTTCAATCTGCGGTGACCTGTGACGACCTATACCAACAGGTGGAGTGATGATTTACTTGCCCTGTTTTGCAATCACATATCCCGTCGTTTATCAGGGTCTGCCTACACCTCTTGACCTGTCTGCAGTAATCTCTCGCCAACCATGCTTTCCAGTTGCCAGTTCGTTGTATGTGCAATAATCTGGGGCATTACTAACCACATCTGCTAATACCCAGCATGGGTTCGGGGCCAATGCATGAGCCCCTTGCCTCCATTCTTGCCAAGCGATCTGCTTTTGCTGATTCCTTTACGAATGTATACCCGAGTATAAATACAAATTTACAGCACTACAATTCACCTTTTTTCAGTTCAATCTGAACAGTAAATGATAATCTTTATGTACTAAAATGAGTAATTGCACACCGAGCACAATAGCATACCGAGTACATGTTTGAGTGAATGTTTCGTTTTTATAATAGTTCTAAGTAAAAACATGGAACGTATCAATTTTAAGGGAAGCAAGGAGGAACTCTTCGTTTTATGCTACGAGTTGTTCGTCTCGATGTAATATTTTTCTTGCACTCCATGTTTGTGTATATTTGAGGGAGGGAAACGCTTAACTGGATACGGAGCAGCAAAGGGGATAGGATAAGAATAACAGCCTGATACTATTAGGAGATGGCTTCGCTCGACCGAAAACTGCTCCCCTTGTTGACACGTGTTGTCAAGACCTTTTTTGAAAAGCAGATTCAGTCTTGAGTCGATTGTGTTATCTGTGGACTTTACCAAAATTTGAATTATCAGCATAGTAAATTTCGAATGTTTCAAATATATTCAAACCACTCAAAACGTTGTTCATGAGTTTCTAGGGCGTGGTTAACCTCTTTTCCCATAGGTACCTAATTTGTTTCGCGTCTGTTTTAGCAATGCATTGTAGAATTGGAATTACAAAAATGGCGTCAAGGAGGTTCACTCCGTATTACACGAGAAGTGGTATCGTTCAATGAAGATCTTGATCAGATTTTTGAGCTGCCGATCCACTTGAACTAAGTTAAGGCAGAATTGAATATTATGGAATTTTTGGGAATTCTAGACAACTTTATTAATATATTCAATATGTGCAAGATATATTTATGCATGATTTTCTAAATGAGATGAAACTCCACCCACGGCAGAACTGTCTACTGAATCAGCCTTTTGAAAATTTTGGTTGGATTTCAGGACCGTTGAGCATGTTCACAAAAATATGGGGAATTAGGGAGATTTATGGAAACGTGAAAGTTTTTGAATATTTAAAATTAACAAAGCATTAATGTTTTTCACTAAGGTTTTCTGTAAAATTTTAGAAAGCTGCTTCAAATACTAATTTCTGAACTTATATCATTGCGCGGGATACTACAGTGTTAATTTACGTGGTGCCATTCTTTTAACGAACGCATTATATCAATTCTAATAATGACTTCACGTTCTGTTGTATGTATATATAAAAAATACTGTGAAGCTGACTTAATTGAGAAAATGTTGGCGGAATATATAGAAAATATACATATAACGGCAACGTTTCCGTGAAAAGAGTTTTGAAAAGTAATCTTTTCGATTACCAGTCGGCATGAGTAGGTTATTTTCAGGCGTAGATTTATCTTCCTTAGGAGTGCCCGTTCTGTGAGAGTGTTTCCGGTCTTCCGGACCCATCTCAACTGTAACCGCTCCACCAGATATTTGTAAATAATCGCCGCACAAAAGGTTTCAACTGAGTTCTCAGTAATGCTGTTCTCTAAAGGATAGCTTTGTATATTTAGTATAGCCTGGTGAATGGTATATTAAACAGTTCCCCTCGAAAGTTACACATTCCTGAAATTATATCTTCGACTCATCGCGCTTTTGAACTATAATTGGATCGGTGATTGAAAGACCAATACAAGTGCCGCCAGAAATGGCAAGTTTTATCTGAGATAGCCAAAGTGTGCAAAATTCGTGGGTCTATCGCTTAGTCAAAGAATGGCTGTGTCTATATCTATATATATATATATATATATATATATATATATATATATATATATATATATATATATATATATATATATCTATATATATATATATATATATATATATCTAATCTATATCTATATCTATATATATATATATATAAGGATCAATGGTACCCTTCCTACATCGCGAAGAATATCGTTAATTGATGATACCCGATGTAGGAGAGTAAATAGTAGTAGTTTGGGGATGTTTTAGTCGGTAGAAGTCATAGTAGGCGGTATGCTACGGGGCATGCCGTTTTCAATGCAGGATTTCCTCTTCGTCACGTATGGGAAACAAAACTACTGAGTGAAAGGAAACTGCACGTGCGGCGCTTGTACCGCATATAGACTCATGGAACTTGATAAATCTGACTCCTAAATTCTTAGCAACTTACTACTTGACTCCATCTGCTGAGGGGATGCTGAATTTATACGAGCCCAAACTACCACTTACAGAGCTCCACCCATTCATAATACATGGAGTTCAGCTACTAATCGTTAGCGAAACAAGTACCAATTATATATTAAATGTTACTAGATACCATATGAGTGGAAGAAAGATGGGTCTGACCATGAGATTCGATACTCATCTTCTTGCGCAATCGTCCAGTTTAAGAATCGTCGACTGGTGTGTTTTGTTTTTAAATAATAATTCCGCCGCTACAAAACCAATTTTCGAAAACTACAAAGGATTTTAGTCCATGTTCCTCTAGTAAACTAGGTTCAAAGTTTCACCTAATCCAAAAAGTATTTTACTAGTTTTTTTGCGTTATACGGCGTTTCGATTGATCAGGTATCCTCAATCGTTTTCAGGTGCAGGGATCGATCTTTTTTCCGATGCTGATTTTATACTTCGCGGTGACTCACGCTACATGGCGGATGATGATTAAACACCGCTGAATCATCTTTGCTTATATGCAGTATAATTCTAAATTTTCCGCGATGTCAATACTTCCTGGCCAGTTGGTTTGGGAAACAAAATGTGTAGAAAGGGTTCAGAAAGTCAACTGAACTCATCTCCCTTTATGGGATGCACATTGGCAACTTACGAAGTCAAAGATCCTAACACCTGGACTACCTTGAGGCGACAACAGATGTCCCTTACGACATCTGTCAACAAGAGTGAACTGATTTGCAGCGACATCCCTTGTTCTTCGTAAACACTATTTGCCCTCCACTATGCATCAGGCCTGCTATAGACATGCATGTTTCGTCTTTAGCCTATACTCGTCAGTATAGCCTGGCTGTCTAACTGTAGAGAGCAGTCGGGTGGTATATACGTAACCCAGTCAAGGGTGTGGTAGCAACATCAACTCATCCCCAACTGTCCTCGTAAGTTGGGCGTCCCCATAGAGGGCGACACTTTGAGATGAGTTGATGTTGCTATCACACCCTTGACTGAGTTACGTAGACACCACCCGATTGCTCTGTACAGTTAGACCGCTAGGCTATACTGAAGAGTCTAGGCGAAAGACGAAACATGCATGTGTATAGCAGGTCTGATGCATAGTGGAGAGCATTCAGTTGAAGGGTTTTTGCCGTATTACGCTGTATTGCACAGGTACAATATTACATGTGTGACGTCGCAGACTTCTTCTAATCTGAAACGACCTCTACTTAGAAGTAACTCATATTTCCTAGAAGAACCAGGACGCCCCGGAGACCTGCTCCGGCGTATTACTCCTCAGAAAGCTGCCGTCCATTACGCGAAATAGCAAACTTCCAGCTGTCGCCTTGAGAGATAATACGCGAGCGTACGTATGTGAGCTATATCATGCGCTATTAATCAACAAGTTCGTCTTCCAGTGGTCTAAGATATATCCAGCTGCAATACTCCCAGGAATGTTAGATTTTACGATGGCAAATGCTGGCACATTTCTCGCGACGCATTTGTTTCGTATTTTCCCTGAAATACTTCCGTTTGTTCTGGAGGTTAAGTGGGTACTAGCTCCGTTCTGTTTGTTCGACCATTCTATTAATTTATTTATGATTTATTCTACACCATTGTACACCAATGCGAATTACAGAATGGGAAGTAGAAAAAGAAGAAAATATTTTTGAAGTATCAAAAAAGTCGCGATCCCATCATTGTCGTTATAACCGGGTTCAACTGTATATTAGTACAAAGACGGATATTACTCAGGTATCAGATGATATGCACTTTAGTCGATTGCTGATAGGGTTTTATCGTATATGTCGTTGGTGATTACTGATATTCATTATTTACCTTTTTTTCTGTCGATCGCTGTGGCTTGGATGAGCAGAAAAGAGATGAAACTACACTCAGCCGTAAATATTGGAATGGAGGTGGAGTAACTATATTTCGACCCTGTTTAATGCGCGTAATACCTCTTTAATGCCTCGTAATACCTACCAACGGAGCAAGTGCTTAGTGTACTCACGATAACACCGATTTGCAGCGGTGACAGCGGGGTGGTGTGAAATCATTGCTGTAGGATATACTACTGGGCCTTACCTTTTTTGTAGCCATGAGCTTTTGAAAACAATCATTACAATCCCGATCATAGCGTTCGACGAGGAACGCTAGCTTTCTAGGCAGAGGATAATCAGAATCTTTTTTAGAAATACAACGACAGATTAAATGCCTTCATGATGCTATCTGTGGAAAAATATTTTAAACGACTTTCCAAAATTCAAAGGAAAATCATAAACACGCAAAATGGACTCAATCGTCAGATTTTAGTTACAACGAAACATAAAATATAATGCGTTTCTTGATTATTATTATATATTATTTTGAAATTATTCATCGCCTATATACACCACCCTGATCCCATGGTGAAATAATACTAATAACAGTTTTTTTTACAAAAGTAGGACCAAGGTATCAAAATTTTTAAATAAGTTTTTTTAGTAGTCATTCAGGGGTGAAATATATGTGGTATATTTCACTTTTTTATTATACAATAGAAGATATATCCATTTCCATTAGACCGCAAAGTTATTGCGTTGTTGCCTGCGATTTCCAGCGGATAATAATGATTGATCGGATACTATTCAAACGGACGAGGCAAAATCCAATACCAGCCGACTTTTTACAACAGATTTACACAAAAAAGCTTGCCAAACTTTGAAGAATGATGTGAGAGGCCTCACTGATATATCACCCAAAAAAAAGTATAGAGGGTTTTGCACTCATGATCAGTACTAGTGAGACTGTAGCTTCTCCATAGATTGATTGGGACTTCCGTGTATAGTAAACTGAACTCAAGGCTTTTCAGGTTGAAAAAAATTTCCCATATACTCCTAGAATTTTTCAGGGACTTTGGCACTTAAATTGAATTTTTTCCGATTGAACATTTTCCGATAAATCCAATGGACAGACTTGCTACGTCATCGTCGTCTTATACTGAGAAAGAACGGATTCAAATCTGGGGTTGAAACGTGTTTCTGCAAGTTGAACCATTTCCCGTTTCTTGGAGAATTGGGATGCGCTGATCAGTAATGCGTCCTCCGTTTTCGAGGAGAGTCCCGAAAAATATCCTGGAGGTCATTATGGTGCTCCACTTCCTCCATATCGACCTTGGAGGCTGCTTGGTGAATTTTATCCCAAGCTATTCTATCCACTTTCAAGAGTGTTTCACTCATAAAAACATAATGTCCCATGTAAAGGAGCTGATTTGCATTGAAAAATATTTGATAAAAAACGCAGATATCCACATATAGTAGCGAGTGGAAAGATAGTATAAGAAACTACCACCAATAGAAAAACAAGCCAAGCAGAACTTAGGTACTAGCTTACAGTCCTCCATACGTTCGAAGAATATCAGATGCAATTCTAAGATTAGGACAGCAATACAAAATTCAAACCAGATTTTCTAGGAATATTACACTCCGAAACCAAAACACATCAATGAACATCAAGACGCCGAAGAAAATCATCTACCAAGTACCGTACGAATGTGGCAAAATACACGTTGGAGAAACAAAATAACATTAAAAGTATGAACTAAGGAATATCGACCGAACACATAACGGGACAGAAAAATACGCAATAGCTGACCACGCATGGACAAAACACCATAAAATACTGTGGGGCAACCAGGAACTGCACTGATATCGATGAAAATTAATTGCCAATAACGACCACGTTTCTAGCAAACCTAGCGTAGAAATAAAACCTATATTTACGCCAATCATAAGCAAAATGAAGAAACTACAGCTAGAACAAACGAACTATAAAAAATATGTAATACGAAGTAACCACCCAATAGCCACGTCAGCAGAAAACTATGTCGCTCAACTGGAACGCCGTCTGAACCAATCAGAACTAGCCTCACTAACGACACAAAAGCGAAAGGAGTATAAATAGCCGCGAGAGGGACATTTCGCGATCACACCTGAAGACGATCGAAGAATCAATCAAAACGAGGTGACACTCAAAATTACATAGACAATGGGATTCCGACACATTTGAAATAACGTACAAGTACGCAGCACCAATTATACCGATAGATAAGTCTCACTGAGTGAGATAAAAATATATATCGACATGACTGACTGTTTGCGGATAGTGGAGGATTAGTATTTTTATTAAAAAAACAGATTCATATGATCAACATTTCGCCACTATCATGTTTTATTTTTATTTTGTATTCATTAAACCCAACGATGTTAATTAAAAAGCAGGGTTGCGGCCGTTATCCGCATTTACGACAAGCCCGATACTAGGCTTCGAACTATAAAAAGGAGAGAAGACCGTTACTGTTTTAATTACATCAGATCATAACGGCTCATTATTATGCATGATTTTTCCTATGCGGCTCCTTCCGTAGCCACCATTTTGGCGGTAATGATCGGTATAACACTGTATACTTTTCCTCTTGATGGAACAGACGGCGTATCAGCATTGCTTCAGGTAAATGTAATTAGGTGAGTCATCTGTGGTGTAGACCTCTTGTTGTCACGGATAGTTTGGAGCATCCCAACAAACAAATTGAACCGCACATCCCAATTCTTTGTGAAAAATCAGCCAATTTGATAACAAAATACAATTTTTTTCGCCTATGTAAATACGTTGAGAATGAAAATATCTATTAAGGATTTTTTTACCAAAATTAGTAATTTATTACCTAACTATCGTCTTTGAAGACAGCGAGCCTCAAAGTTATGATGTACCTACCGATATAACTTACTTCATTTTAATATAATTTGTTCCTTTATGTGCTAGAAGAATGGTAAAACTTTATTTCGTAAGGAATCATTCAAGTAGGTGAGAGGTAATATTTCACCTAGTAGTACTAGTAATGGGGAGGCTAGTGACCTGTGAGGATCCCCACTAACAAATGGAGTGAATCCCTCTTCTGGTACAGTAACCATAGCTCATTACGTTTGTTGGGGCCAGCTATGAACCTCTTGGACTGCCTGCAGTCGTCTCTCTCCAACCATGCTTTCCCAAGTTCGTTATATGCCCAGGCATCTAGGGCAATACTAACCTGGCCTCTGCTAATACCCAGCAAGGGTTCGGGGCCAATGCATGCGCCTCTTGCTCCTATCCTCGCCAGGCAGTCTGCTTTCTCGTTACCTGGCACCCGGCTGTGACCAGGGACCCACATGAGGGTCACGTTCTTGGATTGGGCTAAGCATTGGAGAGCGCTATTGCATGCTGGACCAGTGGTGATTTGATCCTAGGAGATGCTACCGCTCTCAAAGCTGCCTGACTATCGGAGCATATATAGATGTCCTGCCCCGAGCACTGTTGTACTACCGCTGAATATGCCACCATCAGGATGGCAAATATCTCCGCCTGAAAAACTGACGTGTGGGTTCCTAGCGATATGCTTTCCTCCACGCCTCTGCCTTCCAGGCGCGCCTTGTCAAAGGCTCCTTGCACGTCGAAGAGGACTCCCAGGGCTACTTCCTTGCGGTGTAGAGCTTTTTCGACCTTCTCCACTAGAGCGTGTAAGGCGGACTCAGTAGAGGTGCATTGTCTGTAAGTATGTTGATTATGGTGTGAGAATGTTCCACAAGGGCACCTTCCACCAGATATCTGTCGATGATCTTCTCCAGAGCTTTCATAAGAGAATATTTCACCTAAGGGTTAAACAATAATAAAAGTCCAGGGCTTAAAATAGTATGCTTATTACTTTTATCCTACTAACTCTGTCCCTTATTGCCAATGTTTGAATTTAGTGCCTGATTTAACCTTTTTAAATCAGAAGTCCATTATGTGAAGAAAAAAGTACATACATGTTGACCCTATTAAGAAAATAGGATTCACTGGGGTCATAATTACCGTTCAAACTTGCTTTGTAGTAAAATAGCACCAGAAAGCAATTATTGAGAATTTAGATTTTCTGTTTAAACATAGCCTAAGCTAATTCATCAGTCTATAGTTCACTTCGTATGCCCATTGGGGAGGAAGTATTGTAATCGCGAAAAATGTCAAAGTCGGGATATTGGGTTTTCTTGATCATTTTTGATGATCCATGATATCACGAAAACCCATATAACTTATTACTGTCTGTCTGCTCGTCTGTCTGTACTCTGTTGTTTAAACTTTGACACAATGCGACAAGGCCAAGAGAGCTATGAGTTTTGATCAGTTCTGCGCCGTTAGTGTTAAGGACAAAAAAAATTGAAAACTTTCAAACCTAGTCTTTGGACGTATCTGAGGCCCTGTTAGTTTTCTGAGAAAATGTTGGTAGTCAAAAATTGGGGTTGTAGATAGGGGTGGCGAGGAGAGATTAGAAAAATTGCTGTTGGTAGAAGACATACCATTATCTATAAAATAATCCAGGAATATGTTGCTACGAGCTGCCCCCTCCCAGGTAGTACTTCATTTTTGGTATTATAGAATGAGAAATAGTGATGTCGAACATCTATCGAGAAGAGATGACGTCACAGAACTAGGTTGACTGAGATGTCAATTGTGTCGAGACTGAAATATTCCTTGACTCTCCTGGCATTTCAATCACTGTGAGATTACGCCTGTAGGGCATGAGAGATGAACGGGTGCGCGGGAGTGTATCACAGAATCTGTTCTACATTATCTAATTGCAGTGATGTGGTCGTCTAGTGGTTATGCTACTGTCATGGATGCTCATATTCTCACTTACAGTAAAACGTATTGATGAGCTCTTTTTACTTTCTAAAAAATGAACGCTTCAGTGAAACCGAAATATCGTAAAAAAATGTACTGTCTACAAGAGTCCATAGACATTCAGCGATACGGAATATGAAACATAAAGGACGTGTCTCGTTGACCTACTTACTTTTTGTACGGCACACCCGTTAAGGGAGAATATTCCTAATAAAAAAACTTGGAGCTCGCGTCTATGTACGTTGGATTTTATTTTGAAAAGCCTGCATCACACTTTCCTTTGAATTTCTACGTTGAAGTATCGTACGTTTTAGCTTGAAAGTATCACCTGGTGTTGGTTTGCTAAATTCCATTCGAAACTGCTTAAAATATGGAATGTGTGAAGTTAAAAAAAGCTGCATTGGTTAAGCCAGTTGCTGTTTTCGTGAAATTAATTACTGAGATTTCACAGATATGAATAGTATGCGGTTTTATGAATTAAATTCGCTGATTGTATTCTGGATTCATTTCAGGTATAATGTAGATAGAATTAGAATTTGATATTACCAAAGATTGATCAATATTTTCATCACATCAATAAAAATTATGTTTCATTACTATTATTATTTGTGTGTCGTTTACATCAGAGACAAAATATCAATAGGATTGAAATACAGTTATAACAAAAAAAAACAGAATAAATTAAGAAATGATTCTCGGTAATTGTTAGTCAAAAATTATTCTGATATTGTATAGATGCCTTAAAAAACCATAGAAATTTCTCACGCCACCTGGAATGCGAGTATATTGATCACGAAAAATTTCGAATATTGTGGTTTCTAAATGATTCGTCACCAAAAACCATGTCACTCATTTCCGTCGGTCGGTTTGTTTGTCTGTCAGTATGCTGTCTAGTAATCGTTGGCTTATCTATAAGTACTTTTTTGATTTTGATGAAATTTTGAAACTTGTTTACTCTAGTGTGACAAGGAGGAAAAAACTTGGTCACTAAACGTTTTCTATATATTTTTTGTGGGGTCAAAAACTGGGCTTGGGAGGTAGGGGTGCCGAGAGGGAGAATCCCAAAAAAATTACTTGTTGGTAGCATATATTGTATCATTATAAAATGTTGATCCCGGTAGTACTTCTTACTGTTCAATATATCGATTCAGTGGTTGCAAAGTAATACTGATGCTACGTGTTGATATAACAACGTACCGCAAAAATATTTGTGCACATTCTTATTCTATCGTTCAAGCCATACTGACTAACGATCGGATTAGATGAGATACTAGTATATAATTCATAATATAACTTCTGTTCCCGGTTTGTCAGGTTGTCATGTACTCTAACACTCCAGGTTGTCCTGCTCCTATTTCAACAACTGCTATGTTCGTTGACTCTGTATTTAAAAACGCTGTAGATTGTAGATTGCACTCAAGGTTTCACAAATATCATTACCATTAATCACAGTCTATAAATACAAGACAAAGCTCTTTGATTCTCTACCGATGCTTCCTATTTCCAGGACGCATATGTGTAATCAAACACGTCGAATGTGCCGAATTTCTCCGACGTGGAATTGGAACGAAGGACAATATATCCGATAAACAATTCTGTGCAGCGGGGAAGCAATCGGGACGCCCTAATAGATATGTCATTACTCCACTAGAACGAATTACTGACTGAATATCAATCGCAATTCTATGAGCTCCCTAGTCAATAGCAGCCTCCGTGCTGAGATCAAACGAACCGCGATGACAGGAATAAAAACCAGACAGTAAGCAGCTGGATCGATACCAGAATATAATTAATATAGATTAGGATACAAGAGATCGGGATAAGGAGGGTAATACTCCAGGTCTCGGATAAGGGTGAAAAGGCACGGAGATTTTCAATAATCAAACTCTTTATACAATGTGTCTTCGACTCAATCTACAACCCAAAGGTACAACATTTGTTGTTGTCTTACAGAAAGAAGATAACTGAGTCGGAAGTTGAGATAATTGTTCATCGTAAAATGTGTTTACGAAGACAAGTGATATTGCTGTAAATCAGTTCACTATTGATGGACAGATCTCGTAAGCAAATTTGACACCACTTCAAGGCTGTCCAAGTGTTAGGACCTTGACTCCGTAAGATTTTAATGGACAGCCACCAAGCGCTACGCTTGGAGATGAGTGTCAAAATATGCGGTTAGGCAATTACACTCCACATACAAAAAAAATACAACCGAATTTACAGCCTCCATCTTTTTTTTGATGGCGGAAAAGTGAACGAAGTTAAATGCCCCTGTTAAAGAACAGACATTTTTTATTTTCTCATTTAAGTGGAACCGTTTTTATTCTTCTGTTTCCACTGTGGTACAATTTTTCAGTCCTTCTTAATTAAACCTTTAATAGCGAGCATTTTTTCTCCGATGTAAATACAATATGAAATTAAAATTTAATATTTCCCTAAGGTACAATTTAGAGGAGTAAGGTATAAAAGTTTTTCGTATAAAAGCTCAGCCTTATCACGCTTTTAACTGATGTTGGAGGCTATGAGATTATGGAGTCTGTTGGAAGTTTTAAATACAGGTAGCAGGATGCAGTGAGTTTGACAGACAGCAAAAACTGCGGAAAAGGAATGCGCTGGAGTGATAAATAACAGAGAATATTTCAAAAAATGGAAAGTTTCATGCGTATATACGTTTAAAACAGTTTTGAAAACTTGATTAGGAAATATAAAAGATACTATAAGAATATAAAAATAGGCAAAAGACAATGAGAATATGACAATATAAGGGTATGTGGATATGAGGATATGAGGATATGAGGATATGAGGATATGAGGATATGAGGATATGAGGATATGAGGATATGAGGATATGAGGATATGAGATGAGGATATGAGGATATGAGGATATGAGGATATGAGGATATGAGGATATGAGGATATGAGGATATGAGGATATGAGGATATGAGGAAGGATATGAGGATATGAGGATATGAGGATATGAGGATATGAGGATATGAGGATATGAGGATATGAGGATATGAGGATATGAGGATATGAGGATATGAGGATATGAGGATATGAGGATATGAGGATATGAGGATATGAGGATATGAGGATATGAGGATATGAGGATATGAGGATATGAGGATATGAGGATATGAGGATATGAGGATATGAGGATATGAGGATATGAGGATATGAGGATATGAGGATATGAGGATATGAGGATATGAGGATATGAGGATATGAGGATATGAGGATATGAGGATATGAGGATATGAGGATATGAGGATATGAGGATATGAGGATATGAGGATATGAGGATATGAGGATATGAGGATATGAGGATATGAGGATATGAGGATATGAGGATATGAGGATATGAGGATATGAGGATATGAGGATATGAGGATATGAGGATATGAGGATATGAGGATATGAGGATATGAGGATATGAGGATATGAGGATATGAGGATATGAGGATATGAGGATATGAGGATATGAGGATATGAGGATATGAGGATATGAGGATATGAGGATATGAGGATATGAGGATATGAGGATATGAGGATATGAGGATATGAGGATATGAGGATATGAGGATATGAGGATATGAGGATATGAGGATATGAGGATATGAGGATATGAGGATATGAGGATATGAGGATATGAGGATATGAGGATATGAGGATATGAGGATATGAGGATATGAGGATATGAGGATATGAGGATATGAGGATATGAGGATATGAGGATATGAGGATATGAGGATATGAGGATATGAGGATATGAGGATATGAGGATATGAGGATATGAGGATATGAGGATATGAGGATATGAGGATATGAGGATATGAGGATATGAGGATATGAGGATATGAGGATATGAGGATATGAGGATATGAGGATATGAGGATATGAGGATATGAGGATATGAGGATATGAGGATATGAGGATATGAGGATATGAGGATATGAGGATATGAGGATATGAGGATATGAGGATATGAGGATATGAGGATATGAGGATATGAGGATATGAGGATATGAGGATATGAGGATATGAGGATATGAGGATATGAGGATATGAGGATATGAGGATATGAGGATATGAGGATATGAGGATATGAGGATATGAGGATATGAGGATATGAGGATATGAGGATATGAGGATATGAGGATATGAGGATATGAGGATACGAGGATACGAGGATACGAGGATACGAGGATATGAGGATACGAGGATATGAGGATATGAGGATATGAGGATATGAGGATATGAGGATATGAGGATATGAGGATATGAGGATATGAGGATATGAGGATATGAGGATATGAGGATATGAGGATATGAGGATATGAGGATATGAGGATATGAGGATATGAGGATACGAGGATACGAGGATACGAGGATACGAGGATACGAGGATACGAGGATACGAGGATATGAGGATATGAGGATATGAGGATATGAGGATATGAGGATATGAGGATATGAGGATATGAGGATATGAGGATATGAGGATATGAGGATATGAGGATATGAGGATATGAGGATATGAGGATATGAGGATATGAGGATATGAGGATATGAGGATATGAGGATATGAGGATATGAGGATATGAGGATATGAGGATATAAAGATATGAGGATATGAGGATATGAGGATATGAGGATATGAGGATATGAGGATATGAGGATATGAGGATATGAGGATATGAGGATATGAGGATATGAGGATATGAGGATATGAGGATATGAGGATATGAGGATATAAAGATATGAGGATATAAGGATATGAGGATATGAGGATATGAGGATATGAGGATATGAGGATATGAGGATATGAGGATATGAGGATATGAGGATATGAGGATATGAGGATATGAGGATATGAGGATATGAGGATATGACGATATGAGGATATGAGGATATGATGATATGAAGATATGAGGATATGAGGATATGAGCATATGAGCATGTTAGGATATGATGATATGCGGATATGCGGATATGAGGATATGAGGATATGAGGCTATAAGGATATGAGGATATGAGGATACGAGGACACGAGGATACGAGGATACGAGGATACGAGGATACGAGGATACGAGGATTCGAGGATACGAGGATACGAGGATACGAGGATACGAGGATACGAGGATACGAGGATACGAGGATACGAGGATACGAGGATACGAGGATACGAGGATACGAGGATACGAGGATACGAGGATACGAGGATACGAGGATACGAGGATACGAGGATACGAGGATACGAGGATACGAGGATACGAGGATACGAGGATACGAGGATACGAGGATACGAGGATACGAGGATACTAGGATACGAGGATACGAGGATACGAGGATACGAGGATACGAGGATACGAGGATACGAGGATACGAGGATACGAGGATACGAGGATACGAGGATACGAGGATACGAGGATACGAGGATACGAGGATACGAGGATACGAGGATACGAGGATACGAGGATACGAGGATACGAGGATACGAGGATACGAGGATACGAGGATACGAGGATACGAGGATACCGAGGATACGAGGATACGAGGATACCGAGGATACCGAGGATACGAGGATACGAGGATACGAGGATACGAGGATACGAGGATACGAGGATACCGAGGATACGAGGATACGAGGATACGAGGATACGAGGATACCGAGGATACGAGGATACGAGGATACGAGGATACGAGGATACGAGGATACGAGGATACGAGGATACGAGGATACGAGGATACGAGGATACGAGGATACGAGGATACGAGGATACGAGGATACGAGGATACGAGGATACGAGGATACGAGGATACGAGGATACGAGGATACGAGGATACGAGGATACGAGGATACGAGGATACGAGGATACGAGGATACGAGGATACGAGGATACGAGGATACGAGGATACGAGGATACGAGGATACGAGGATACGAGGATACGAGGATACGAGGATACGAGGATACGAGGATACGAGGATACGAGGATACGAGGATACGAGGATACGAGGATACGAGGATACGAGGATACGAGGATACGAGGATACGAGGATACGAGGATACGAGGATACGAGGATACGAGGATACGAGGATACGAGGATACGAGGATACGAGGATACGAGGATACGAGGATACGAGGATACGAGGATACGAGGATACGAGGATACGAGGATACGAGGATACGAGGATACGAGGATACGAGGATACGAGGATACGAGGATACGAGGATACGAGGATACGAGGATACGAGGATACGAGGATACGAGGATACGAGGATACGAGGATACGAGGATACGAGGATACGAGGATACGAGGATACGAGGATACGAGGATACGAGGATACGAGGATACGAGGATACGAGGATACGAGGATACGAGGATACGAGGATACGAGGATACGAGGATACGAGGATACGAGGATATGAGGATACGAGGATACGAGGATATGAGGATATGAGGATATGAGGGTATGAGGATATAAGGATATAAGTTGTTTGTGAAACTCGAATGTGGGGCTGGTTTCAATTCAAAATACGTTCAGATACAACATATTAGGAAAAATGAGAAAAGTCCATATATCTTACATCGCTCTGCATACCCATCGAGAAAAAATGAAAAATGACATCAAGTAGGTTGGCTCTGTATCTTTCCCGCAATGGTATCAGTAAAAACTCAGAATTTTGATTGCAACAGTATTTAAAGAAATAGGAAAAATAGTAAATTAAATATAATTTTAAAAACTCTCAACCCGACACCTGTTGTGTATCTTCAGAGGAAAATGAAAACTTAGTCCTGGGAGTTTAACTTCCACTGAAGATGCAAAGTTGGCGAAACACGTGTTGAGTTTAAAAAACTGGTTTGGCAAGTGATAGAACTGTCTAGTATTTGCTAGCGCATACTGTTGCTAGAGTGTTCTAGCATTTGTCAACTAGGGCTAAGCCCACTTCTGTAACTTTTGATTCGAGCTGGTTCTGATGTATTTTCGATGGCGATATGATAAGACAACGGCCTCGACAGAGTGATACGATTGTGATAGTGTTAACATTTTGATTTTGGAATGCTTAAAAAATATAAGCTCTTCATCCTTATTCTATCCTTCCTTGGTAGATAATCAATGATGGATGGATTATTCAAGAAAAAAAACACGATATGCGATATCACCGCCCACTGCCAGGGAACAAGAGAAAACCATGCTGACTGTCAGACGTCTATAGATCTGATTCTTCGGCACACAAAAGTTTGACGTATCAAATGAATCGTATCCAAATCTCTGGTCTCATTCAAGGATTATAAGGTCACGGAGATAAATGGAGTAGATTACGGATGGCAGCAAGCATAACCCTGGTTTTTTCATTCTCGCTGCTTATTGATCAGTCCCAATGGCGTGGATTGTAGTGGATTGTAGGAACAGGAAAATATGTAATATTTTAAGAAGCTGAACCAGCCGAAGGCAATTAAGGTGAGTAATCTGCAGTAGAAGATCCTAACGCAAGTGAAGAAACTAGTCACCTTGTATTCATTTGGTATTTTAGCAACTCTATCACTGATACTGTCTTACCGCCGTCGCAGTTTAGCCTAGACATCCAATGTCGTGCTGTGGTCTGAGTCATTCGTATTCTATGACTCAAATTAAATCTTTCGGAATGCACCGAACATGTATGTAGTATGTTTTGAGTCAGATAACAGAAATTCTATGTCCACAGCTATACAAAGTATATATAATTTTTCAAGACTGTATGAGTGACCGTTTTGTCTAACAAGTGAAGTTAACTATTGAGGTCTAAGGTTCATTGTTGATAGAACATATTTTACCATTTATGATGAGATTCATCAGTACAGAATACGTGGGCCAGACGGGCGCATTCACACCAGGTAGAGATTCAAAAACTTTGAAAAAACCTTTTCGAAAAGTCATTCTTTGGAGAAACTCGGCGTCGTGGAACGTTTTGACGGGGAATTTTTTACCCGATAGTTATAATTTAAAGTTTCTACTTTTTCAGGGTCAATGTGAATAGACATTTATCTATCTAGTCTTTCCGCATTTCCGAGCGTTTATCTATTAAAAAATCGACTGAAGGTAGTTTCGGTCGCTGAACTAGTCGCTAGATTTCTTTTAAAGTTTCGGGATGTTTACAAGTGCGAAACGATACAATTAGAAAAAGAGAGAGCAAATTAAAGACCAATTAAGTGGCCCATGGAGGATTTGAGTACTCAACTTTTAATAAGACAATCGCGTGTTGGACTACCTGAAGAAAAAGACAAAAGAATAAGCAGAACAAAAAAGTCATAACGTCATAAAAGGAGAGAGAGTGAGAACTAAAAGCTAATTAAGTGTTCCATGAAGAATTCCACTTTTTATAAAAAATCGCATGCTTCTAACTTTTCCTAAATTAGGAAAAGATGAGTTTTTTTACTATAAGTGGAGAAACATTTTTCATCAAGTGTCGCGGGAAGTAGCGCTAGCCATTGGAATCTTTACGAAACGAAGTTGAACTGCCACGTTATCTTGTATTCATTCACGTCAGATGCTAACGATTGATAACGTTAAAGAGCACATCGCATCTTTACCAGGTCGAGCTTCCGACGCCTCAACCCAGACACTTCCAATAGTCGTTCTTTTGAGAAACCTCGTTGTAGAATGAGCTCCTTGGGCATGATACGCCTTGCTAGAGGTTAACTATTAAAAAACTTGAGAGACGTTAAGTGATAACGTATAAGGAATGGTGAAAATTCGCCCGAATGATACGCTCATGTTGATCAGAATCAATCTGGGAATCTTCGCCGTAGCGAACTGTTCAATCTCGGGAAGATAGAAAGGCGAATCTATCAGCTTAAGGAATCTCCCACGCCAGCGGCGATATAACAGGGTTACAGCTGTTCCGGATATTTCCTGAAATAAATATTAATTCGGAGATTAATTTTGTCTGAGCGCTTAAGGACTGGATTGGATCGATACTTTGCTAATAAATGTACATGTGTATGAACTTCTAGGGAGTAAACATAACCACAAGCCTCGATTGACGTCAGGAATTTGTGGAGAGTCTGTGAGGAACAGAAACGATGCTGCTTTGGACATTTATTGTTGACTAGATTTCCCTTCTCAAAAATGATCGGTAAGTGATTGCAGGATATTCCAATTGCTAAACTTTCCAGTCATTTTATCTTCTACACCTAGTCCATAATACATTCCTTATAAATAACCTCTCGCAAAGACAGAAAGCCTATGGTACTTCAGAAGCGCTGCGAGAGGATAAATCTCATTTACTTTGACCTTAAGATGCTGTAGATTGTAATCATCGGAGAACAAATTTCCCGGTAGATCATTCCACAATGAACGACTTTGGAAGAGACTCGTTAGACGTCTCAAAAGTCTGACAACCATTTCTATCAGTCTGTGTGTCTGTTGGGATTTTCCATGCATGATCTGAATAGCCAGTGCACCAATTTTGATTGAGTAACATATAAATAGTAAGTACCTAGTTGAAGTAAGAATTATTTTGAAATAAATTGAAATTTTGGTTTTCAGGCGTTTAAGTAGTTCCCATGGTTTTATTGAAATCGAAAAGAACATCTATAAAATCTGACTCAAATATTTATTTCAAAAGTGATATCATTGCGTAGGAAGTACATTATTTCTTAACACACCATCATTACCTCTAGATAAGTTTTGAATAGCTGTAGCTGTAACTCTAGCTCTAGACGGGCAGGAATACGCTCCAAGTTTTATATCTTGTTCTAATTGAATCATGAATTCCATCTAAATAAATAAATGACCATGGTTCGCGAAAACGAACTTATCCGAAATTTCCTAGTATACAAAAGTCCATTTGGACAGCAGTTTATTTTACGCCATGCCTCATCCTGTGATGGAGAAAAAGTTTAATCATAAAAGTTACTGAACTCCTTAAGGAAGTTTGCTAATAAATTTTAGTGTCATCTGGCCAACAGCTGCTACAAAAAATGTTTATAATTTTCTGGATACTGTAGGATGAGGTAATACGTCGGCTCGTTTAAGCTGGGATCATTTTCCAAGGAGGAAATGAGATTTTATTGATCTGGTGTCGCTTTTTTGATGGAAGCTACAAAAAGGTGAGAATAACTCGGATGTGTGTTTTTTCTTTCCTAGAGCCATGCGACGTAACGTCTCCGTTAACACTGCAGCATTCAGGCTTATTGTACCTTTATTCATATTGCTTCTACAACACCCATTCTAGTAATCTTGAATCCTGTACTAGTTTGTGCAGCTTCCCTACTGTACTGAACTATATTCTCCAATCTACAACGCTGGGGTTCTCTAAAAGAACGACTTCTGAAAGAGCCTCGTTCGTGGTGTTGGAAATTCGACCTGGCGAGGCTGCGCGGAGTGCGCCCTTCTAGTGTTTGCTGTACTGGCAACTCTTGGTGTTATTACACGAGACGAATATTCACCAAGATCAATAATGGTATCAGTAGAATAGAGAGAGAAAGAGATCGCCAACTTTTCTCCGATGTCTCACACTGTGAAGGTCCCGTGGAAGGGCCGGCGCATCAACTGGACATATTTCTCGTTTTTGGATTATATCAAGGAACTTCAGGGAGTGTCCACACATGGAAGCGTGTTCTGTGATCATATATAAACTCCTCCTGTTTAAAGTAATTAATCTTGCAGTTGTTTTTGGGTATGGTGCTTTCATCAATTGTTTCCCATAATCGAGTCACCCATTAGTTTCTGTGTTTCTCACTGTGTTTTTAGGAACACTCAACTGGATGGTGTACAAAGAGGAACAAAAAGAACGAACATGAACTCACCTAAGTGTCGCCCCCTATGGGGACGCCCATTGACATCTTCCGAAACCATACACTTAAAAAGTACGACGTCAAAATTGTGTGAATAGTAGAACGTATTCTGACAGGCCCTAATTGTTTTGAAATCCCCCAACCCCACGCCCAATCCCGATTCTGCATCCCCAATTTTTTTTTAGATAATGATGTTTCGTGATCATATATCAGGAAACATCAAATAACTACAACCAAAGGCGTATCTAGACCTGATGTGGGTAAAAGGGCATAGAGTTTGTTAATGCTTCCACCATTTTTACTAATACCTCCGTCAATGTAGTTGAGGCAACAGAAGAAGGGATATGTTGATAGTAATTATAATAAAGTTAGAAGAAAAAGCTAACAGCAAGTAAAATAGTGGATTCTTTAAGCTCTCAGCCGCCACACAGGAGGCATCGTGATGTTTTTTAAATGAGATCAAACCGATAAATAGTATGTGCTCTAGCTCATTGAAAAGAGGGTAAAGAAACATTTACCTTGCCGAATTTTTTTTCCGATCGCGCTATGGATTTATAGTCTAAGAATGCAAAAGTGTATATTCACGATATCTAGTTCTTAGCTTGTTGACGTTTGAAGACTGACTGACTGTTGTCACTGTTCGATGTTTCAATATATACAAAATTGCCAATCTCGAATGTTCCATAACCAAATTTCGAACAATATTGACATGCGAGATGCCTGTTTTGACCACTGCTCGGATATTCCGGTGATTTACATACAGAGTGATATTTTCTTAGCTGCCACCGCTTATCTCATTGCATGTAATTTTTTATTCAATCCAATATTATTTGAAATTTCAGGATTTTTTTATTTTTCAATAAATAATTAATGCCCTATACAAATACTAAACGCCTGTGTAATTGGTATTCAAATCCACGATGATGTAGGGTCGAGTGTCATTGGCTCTGATACTATTAGAAAATCGTACCAAAGGTATGCAGCTGATTTTGAGTAATCGCAAATTTTGCGAAATTTTATTTTGATTTCAATGATACCACACTCCTATTATTTATTTCGAAAATCAGAGGTGTTCACAAATACGGAGAAAACGAAAATGACTGCACAAAATAGGATTTAATAGAAATCCATCATGTATTGGTCTGTTATTATATTTGCAATGCAATTCAGTTACTATTCTGCTAATTCAGTAACTACTCAGTTACTGAATTAGCAATGCATTTTTATAAATATTACGTTACTCAAATTCAGATATGAACCATTCATTCCTTGGAAAAAAATGAAATATTTGGTTGGTTCGAAATTTTGGGAGGCAATTACCCCAATTACCCCCTCTTGTATACGCCCCTGTGCATAAAATTTTTAATTTTTTTACTTACTCTCCAGTTGGCGTGGAAGGTAAACATGGTGTCAAGTAGGTTGACTTTTTACTTCCCACGTTACGGTACTAGTTGAGCAACTTTGGATCGTATTTTTGGAAACGGCTCTCCGGAGATAAACGGATCGTAATCAGTGCACCCGAATTACTATTAGCAGGAAAAACACATTTTACACCCTTCGAATAACTTTCTGAGAATACCATTCAATTAAGCGTAACATTTTCCAGAGTTTAGAGCGGAACATAAAACACTGACATATTTGATAGTGCTGAATGAAAATCTGTCAACTGCCTAACATAACTAGTCGTGGGTTGCCATTTATAGGGGGGAAAGCGTTAAAAGGTAGCTTCCTAAAAATCATTGAAAATCAATGTCTTAAACTATTTATACGGAAAAATGCAGTTTTCTGCAGCATGGACCTAAGCGGCTGCCTTGAGCGGGCGTCGAGTAGTTTGTCTCTTTTCAAATTATGTTTATTCATTTTTTCCATTACGGAAGAATTTCAAACCTTTAACATTTTCATATAAATATTAAATTTGGTACTTCGCACTGCCTTCCTTAATAGAAACCCTAAAACATTTCTAATATATTTTCCAGATTAAATACGTGTTAACGAGGAAACTTACAGCATTTACGGGTTAGTTATTACTAGAGGTTGAAGTTTCAAATGGAGTAATTCAGTTGGAGGATTAGATAGCGTTCCTCATTTCATTCGCTCTTCTTTCTCTGACTTAACTTTGAGATTTCCACGAATTTGTGAGGCTATAAAAACGTTTATATCCATATTTCCGCCTTGTGAACTCGCTCAGTCTAGCAGATGTTCCCATCGCTGAAGTTTCAAATATCGTTCTCGCTTTTTTAATTAACTTTTTACTCAGACCACTGGTAATGAACAGATAACCAAAAATGATAATTATTTCCATAATGAGGAAATGGCAAAGTCGCACAGTTTTCCAGCTAATTTTGTTGCCGCTTCACAAGTTTTCAGACTGATATCATGTTCAGATCCAGACATTAACATGCTGCGTGTAATTTGAAACAAAAAAATAGATTAAAATTTTAGTTTGCCAACTAATAGTATCAGAAGTGCCGCCTAAATTTCAGAATGTCAATTAATATGTGCAGAAGGTCTTCCTTTGCTGATAATTTTTCAGTTTTAGACTCACCAATAATAATTTGTCTCTAAATGTTGGAGTTGCCCAGTGGCTGTTTATATGTACCCACTCAATTAGACAACCTAATGATGCCAACCTAATGAGACTATTCGAAATTAGCGTAACTCAATTGGAATTGAAAACTTCGGCAAAGTGTCTTTCGTTAGTTTATATGATTTCTATTATAACTTTAATACAATATCACAGAGTATTTAAGTCGATTTATCCATTCTGATCTCAACTTTGGGATTGTTCAAAGTAACTTTAAGAACTGTCTTATCTCCAGCGCGTCGTCGAAAAATGGCAACTATTATTCTGGCTAGAAAGTTTCTCTTCCAAAATACGGTAGCTACTGTAATCGTTGTTTTAAATCTACTCATTAAAGCTTTATAAAACATTAATTAAAAATGTATCCTCCCAGGAAAAATATCTCAATAAAGTTTAAAAACTAATTAATGGGCTCGTCAACACAGTTCTCTGGAATTTGGATTTTATATACTTTGTATTATTATGTATTTACATTTCCATTCTTTGGCTTCGTGTTAATAATTTATGGTACAGACCACGATACACATACACCGGTATGCTGATTTGCCTGTAGACATTACGATAGAAAGACTGGGGATAGTCTGCGAATGAAAGCGTCGAGGCAAACTCAAGCGCTCTGATAGGAATAATGGTCGCATTTTGGCGTCGCAGGCTTACATGATTTTATTGGTCGCTTGTGTTGTCACGCGGAACGAGATCGATAGCGTCAAGTGCGCACCATGGTAGAATCTACATAATAGGTACGTATCACCCACTTTTCTTTGATGTTCCAGACTGTGGAAGGCGTTTGAAACTTCAATCGCTTCCACCAGACTAACTGCTTCTTTCTGGATTGAGTACAGAGGCTTCTGGGAACGCGTCGGAGCTCTATTATTTTCTCTATTCCCACACTTACCCTGGTACGCCAGTGGTCTTACGGGATCTCAGCTGTAAAGTTTGTTCGTTAAGCAGAGACTTTAAGGAGAAGTCAACTCGAATTTACACGACGTTCAAAAAACTACAATTGTGGTAGTGAGCCGGCTCCCTGGAACTTTTAAACTAATGTTGCTCATTATGGTTAACGCCGTTAAACTCCAAAGTTTTCGGTCAGAAACGTAACTAACATTCTTTAGGCTAAATCCTTCCAATCAATCGGAGTGGTATCACCAATACAATTTGAGAGATAAATATATTTCTGTGGATAACCTATATTTCTTCTTTATGCATGTTGCTTAGCGATCTGCATATAGAGTAGAGCATGTCGAGTGTATAGTGTTTGGCGTCTGCAATGGTACTAAGTTTATGAGGAGACCTCTGTATAACCTCATCCATTGTCATCAAAATGTTCGTAGACAAACCTCTTCATATTCGCCTTTGGAACAAGGAGATAAGCACCGTGAATACGTCCAAATGAATGGAAGCTTGGTACTGAAGACTTTTAAGTGGAAAAACTCTGACAGTTACTTGTCTCTTGGTTCCATAGACAAGCATAGGGACTTCTTTGCATTTTCAAGCCCTTAGTGATACAGAATCAACTCAAATATAACATTCAGAAGTCATCATGGGTACTTACTTGCATATCTGCTATCTGGTAATAACGGTGTTTGACTATCGCTGCTGTGGTACCCCGAACCTCTTACTAGATCTTTCTTCCTAGGCAGGGTGCAGAAGATCTCGTTGATGTCCTGCACACTTCCACTGGTCTCGCTTGCTGCCCTAGACCCTCCTCCATGGCCTTTGTATGTACGGAAATGGGCGGAATTCGGTGACCTCTCAATCAAATCGGGATAGTTCCGAGTGGGGTCTTGCTGATACATGATTGGGTCTTGGTGAACCCTCGGGATGTCTTGATGGTCCTTTTGAACATCATGACAGTATTACTATGCATATAATACAGTTGCTGTTGTCTTGTTAGAATCTTAGACATATATTCATGCAACAGATAGTGTTGGAGAGTCTTAGACTTATATTCATGCAATAGATAGTGTTGGAGAGCGAATGTCATTCTTTAGAAGGGGACACTATCAAAAGATTTTTACATAGGTACTTCATACGTATGCAAGTTTTCAAATATTCAGATGTCTTCAATTCGATGAAAATGCATTTGAAAAACTCCATTGCATTGATATATACATACCTAGGTCAAGCTAATGAGGTTAAAATGAAGTCAAAATCTCCTTACCTTCTGGTTTTGCCTGTACCTTCCCAGGTCCTGGTGCTCTTTTAGCGTCCTGGGAAGGGTACGTTGTTGGATCTCCAGGTGTTCGGCGACTCTAGTCAACTCTTTGGTGGGTGTATAACTGGTTGTAGGAATGTACCGACGGAATGATGATGCCGGATGATGGTATGGCGATGCAGTACCACTGCTCGCAGTACTGCTTGTAGGTGAATAATGAAGCTGTAGCGGATGAAGCTGAGATGATTGGGGAGCATGGTTGTAGGTACCATACGTCGATATTGAGGCCTTCGTAGTATTGTCCCTGTAAATAAAACACAACTCATACTCTTATATACTACACAATAATAAAAATAAATTCATGCAATAATAATATGTCCTAGCTTGATCATGTTTTGCCAGCTTTATCAGGTCGGCATCCCAGAAGCTAGTGGTTCCGTTACGCCCAAGAAATTGTATTCTACGGAATAGCTACTGCTACTGTACAAGACCCAGATCAGACTATGGCTGATTTACTGCTCACATGTGAGCAGGATTATATAATAAAACGTCCGCTAGGCTCCTCCGGTGTTTGGTGTTCTGGCAACTCTAACTGCTATTATGCGAGTCGCTTTTTTGATGTTCTAGACTGTCCTTTTTAAACTCAGGTGCATCCACTAGACGTGGTAGATGCGATTCGCCTACAGTAAAAGAAAGAAGAAGAAGAAGACTTTTCTATGTGATACTGAGAAAATTGCAATGCAAGTTTATCGTATAGAGTTAACGGTGAAATTCACTAAATACGACCTTTCTGATCCAGTGTCGCATTGTTCGTTCTCATGTTATTTATTTAACGTTCCTCTGCAAAGGTTGGCAACTCATGGAATGAAGTTTGCCCTTAAAAAGAAATCCTATCACAAAAATGCTATACGGTTTTTCCAGACATCCCACCACAAAAAACCTAGCCTTGTGTGTTGAATCTCATTGTGTACCTGCGCATTGTCGAGCCCATCAGGGTGTTACAAATTTGAGAGGAAGGTGGGCGACATTGCAACTGTGTGGCGTCGCTTTTATTTGATGATGTTTTCGCCACACACGTATAGTTCAGTCCAACCGAGCACAAATGATGAGGCATAGTATGCGCCAACGTACTTATTCAGAGTGGGCTGAAATCTCGAATTTCTTGCTTGTAGTTTCAGGGTTGGCTGATTTCAGAGGTGTTATAAAAAAATTTGGGAATTAAAAATGGCGGACTAATAATCGCGTTTTATTTTGTACAAATTGGTTTAACGAATTGACATCTCCCTGAGGGGTTTTCTAAACGCTGATTTCGAAATAAAGTCTCAAGCATATAAACCATAAAATGGTAGAAACTGTGACACTAGGATGTGGAAATCCAAAATGACGGAAGGTTTTCTAAAGAAATTGGTTTGACAAAACTGAAATTAAAAGTAAGGTGGTTTTCAAAGGCGCTGATTACAAAAATGATCTAAATAATACGCAATTCTAAATGATGTATACAAAATGGCGTATTTTTGCACAAATTGGTATGTCCGATTGATATTGAGTCCAAGGAGTATTTAGAGGTCGCTGAAATTGAAAGAATTTCCAAATTTATGGCATCCAAAATAGTAGAAAATGTGACATTAAAATATGATAATGCAGAATAGCGAAATCAAAATAGCGCAAGAATTTTTGAAGAAATTGAATTGACGAAATGAAATTACATGTATAGTGATTCTGGAGGGCGTCGATGGATTGAAATTAATCTGAGAGGGTTTTAGCAGTACCTCCAGCCACCTGTTCACCACAGCTGATATTCACTGATTATATAATATGTAGTATGGATGTAAGGCAATACTTTAATACCAGAATCTTCACTGTTGGCAGCACAGATGGGCAGCAAGCTTAGATTATCTGAGACTGACATGGGAGTTAGCAATGGTCACATCTTGGAACATTATAAGTTCAGCAGTTCCCAAAAACCGATAATATTACAAATTAATTATATATTTTGAAACAAAAATCTTACATCAGTTTCGTACCTCTTTGGAACCTGAATGAATGCTCAAAACTAGTAGCAAAACTAGAGAGTTGAACGGAATAACGCACTGGATCACACGCTACGTTTTCTATATGCAGATCCAAGCGCTTTTTGAGTTCTCCTAATTTGCCTCTAACCGAAACTAAGCTCAAAAGTTTACCAAAAATCATATTGCCTACATAGAAATTGGACGTTTTTTACGCAATTGCCAGCTGATAAAACAGCTTCAAAGAGAATAATCCAGTTACAAGATGCCTCAAATACCTCAAAAAGATTAAACTCAAAATGACGGATACAAAATGGTGCAAAGTAGGACTTCAAAATGTGGTAATTCAAAATGGTGGAATCGAAACGCAGGTTTTTCGAAGAAATTGGTTTGAGAAACTGAAAAAAGTGGCTTTTGGAGTCGCTGGTTCTAAAAACGGTCCCAAAAACATAGAGTTGAATAGGGCAGACATGAAAAGGCGTATTTTTTGTACAAATTGGTTCATGGATTGAAATTGAGTCTGGTTTTTTTGAAGTCGTTAATTTTGAGAGTTTTCAATCAAAATAATGGACCAGATTCACGAATCTACAATATCTAGTTATTTTCAATTTGATTGGAAATTTCAAATTCTCCTGTGTTTTATTTTGTGATAAATAACGCCCTATCGTAACCAGACTAACGCAGTTTTTTCATAGATACATTACATAAATTACTACCTTGCACATTGCACTGTATAAGCATAATATGTCGCAGTAATGTGCAACCATTGGCGCCGACAAAAAAATATTTTAGTTACACTGCTTCCGAATTACATTATGTTTATTTTTTTACGTTTCACATCGTATCGATTGATGTGGATTCGTCTTTGGGTAAAAGGATTGAACGTTTTTTCCGAGCTGTCTGGCATAATAACATCAAAAGTCGTCATCATAGCAAACACAACAGATGCCAAACGCCTCATACCAGCCATTTCCATAAGTCATTCATTTGCAGAACCGCAGGGTTGTGAAATAAGCTGCCTGGGCAACCTTTCAAGATTAACGTGAATGAACATTTGTTCTCCCGCAGCGCTTATGGAGCATCTAGGCTTTCTGCCTTTGTGAGAGGTTATCTATAATACATAGTTAACACGTCAATATAACTACTACCCCTCACTGAATGCTTTCCTTCAGTTCACCCTTCGATTGAAACCGTTTACCGCCTCCCATGCTGCAAAGCAAAATATGTATTTATACAAACATGTAAATTAATGCAAATGGGAAGAAATTCCTGGTGCAGGTCCTTCCAAAGCGACATCCTCTATTCTTAGTTCCGGAACCACTGATGTAGTGACTGGTAGCAACGCTTAAAGACGGCAACATCTCGCAAAATTAAGGCAGTAATTAATTATTGCTATTGTTTATGTAGTCTGCTCATTCCGGGCATGAATGAGCCCTCCCAGTCATCACGACGTGGAAGTGAAGTGGGTTGGGCACGGTTCATTGGCGTAGGGAAACGTTTCTTCCACTGCTACAAATCGCAAGTGACAGAGAGATAATTGGAGCCTCTCCTACCTCATAAGTCATCTAAAGCGAATACGCTCTTCTGGAATGTGAACCTCCTATATTTGCCTGGCCAAATCTTCAATTAAAAAGCCGGCTATCTGAGATTTCGCTATATTTCCAAACACAGCTACAGATGCACTACGAGGGACACACTGAAAGTTTTTAGATACAGAAAAACTACAAGATTTTTCTAAAACCTTATTCTGTTTTTTCAACATTCATTTACGCATTCGGTAAAACCACTTGTCACATTCTTGTGACCAACTTTCTTTTGAAAGGTTGTTAATTTCCTCCACAGATGCAGCGATTGCCTCTTCATCGGTGGAAAAATTGCGACCTCTTAACTTTTCTTTGATCTTAGGAAATACGAAGAAGTCTCACGGAGCTAGCTCCGGAGAATAAGGTGGGTGAGGCAACAGTTTGACATCCTGTTCAGCAAAAAAATCGAGTGCTCTAGCGGAGCTGTGGGCGGGTGCGTTGTCATGGCATCATTGTCACTCAGTCTTTGGATGGCTCTTGCATAGTTCTTGGAAGACTACAGGAATACATTTGGTTATATATTATCCAGTAAGTGTCCTTTGATTTCCCAAGGCTACTGTTGTGATGTATCCACTCTTAGAAAAAAAAGATGCGACCATTTTCTTTCCAACACTCTTGGAACGACAAATTTTCGTTGGAGGCTGCTCACTTTTAAAGCATCAAACTAATGACTGCTGTTTAGTTTCGGGATCATAATGATATAACCATATTTTATCTCCACTTATTATATTAAAAGTGCTTTTACTGTGCCCATTATCAAAGTTTTCAAGCATAAACTTAGCTCAATCTACTCTTGTTGCTTTTTGCTCACTGATCAACAATTGTGGAACACGAACACCGCTTCCTTAGGCGAAGGTGATCATGAATTATTGTTCGGACCGCTGCCAATCCAATCCCCAGAGAAGCCTCAATCTTGGTGTAGGTTAAAAGTCGATCTTTTTTCACCATATTCTGCACAGCTTCTGTTTCTGGACTAACAGTGGGCGGTCGACCTGTGCGAGGTTCATCATCGAGTGAGACGCGGCCCGTTTTAGACTCAGCAAACCAATTGAAAACTGTAGCCCTAGAAGGGGCAAGCCCCAGAGCAACTCACTAAACTTTCGTGACATTCCGCGTGTTTTAGTCCCTTTTTATAGTCATACAAAATCATGGCTCGAAAGTCCCAGTTCCATTTTCACGTTCAAATTACACTTACTTAGATGCATTCAAGACCGTGGCAAGGCAACTACTGAACGATTCAAACGCTGCCTTTGCGTGTGAGCACTTACAACTTTAGACAAAATAGCTACGTGCTCAAACTTGTTTAAACTTTATAGATTAGGAATATATAAAGACCTTTAGCGTGACCCTCGTATTTTTATCGATAACTTCACGCAAAGCCAGAAAGCCCATCGCACCTCAGAAGCTCGCGGAAAGAAAAATGTGTATTCACATGGACTTTGAAACTCTGTGAATTGTGACCATTGAGGAAGAAACCCTCCGGAAGTCCATTCCACAACAATGAGGTTCTTCAAAAGAATGACTTTTGAAAGTGGTTCGATCGAGGTGTTGGTAAAGATGCAATTGCAAGACCTATGTAGTAGTCGTAGTAACTTTTGTTGTTTTATGCGAGACAGCTCGGTCAAAGATTTATCATGGTAGAATCCGAAGTACAAATGTGCTACTTTTCTTCGATGTTACGGTATATTTATAGTTGCTAAAGCAGTTCAAGCGTCGTAACCCTTTATAATATTAGTTCCCATTATTGGAAACCTCAATTAAGCGAAATGGAAATCAGTAATATCAACATGCAGAGACATATATATACATATTTTGGACAGCGAAATAGGTTAAGTGTCCTATATACACAGAAATTACATACCATATTTCATATTTATTGATCCAGATATTCCACAGCCGTTATTTTCCTGAACTGCACTACCTATATATCAAACGTAATATTTTCAGGAAGCAATTGTATTTTTATTGAGTGTCACAGAAGGTCAATTATTGGTTGCGCTTGTTTTTCATGAGAATGGCTGACAGCATACAATTCTAAAATTTCTTTCAGGAAAATAATCGATGGTGATTTATGTTTATGTATATTATCATGGTGTGCGTAGGCTACCACGCCTATATTGTGCTTGTCCACTTCCTCAATTTCAGCCGTCATATATGAAAATTAGCTTTTTTCCTCACTGATAAGAGTCTCGATAACGTTAGGTGCATTTCCCCAAAGGAAATTTTTAGGGGATATTATGAGGCTTTATATTTTTTCTGAATCTTGTTCAAGAGTTGAGCAGTTTGAAAATTTTATTGAATGCATATGCAAAGAAGAGTCCCATTTTTGAAGATTACTCTGCCGCAACTTGATTGATTTCCAAAAACTACTAAACTTCTTAGTCCCTATCACAGTACTAATCGAGTTTATTAAATTTTGTGTCTTACATGGCTCAAATGAAAAATGTAAATCACTTAAAACTTAACAAGGCAAACCGAACGTGTTAACCGCTAGAAAATCGATCGATCAATGTTGACTCCAGCAAGACAATCTTGCCAGATGAGGCTACTTTTAGCAAGTTTAAAGGAATTTATTGGCTACATTTAGATGAATATAGCCATATCATATTGGTAAACATATTATTTGAAATATTTTAATCAGGTGGATTACTATTTTTTAAGAGGAGCTGTGGGTCCTTGGCTATGGGAATGCCCTGCATAAGATTACAATAATAACCTCTGATTGAAGTATAATGTTATTTCCAAGGTCTAGCCTTCAAATACTATTCCTGTACCAAAAAAAAAACAATCCAAAAGAATTGGAAGATCTGAAACCCATTGGTATATCATATAATCTGTCAAAAGTGTTCGATAGGTCGAACCTCCTTCTACAAACTCAGTCCAGATTTAGGTCGAATCATAGTCGTACAACGGCCTTACTCAAAGTAATAGATAAACTCCATGGAAGTATTGATGATGATAAATTATGTATACTGGTATTAAAAGGCCATCGACAAATTCAGCCATTATTGGATGACAGCCATATTGCACAAATAAATCGAGCATCTCAAATAATAGCGTTCATCCCCTAGGCAACTATTTAGAGATCGATCGCACAAGGTGATATCCTAATTATCTCAGTTCACCCGAGGAGTGCCTCAGGGATCGGTATTGGGGCCACTATTGTATACCATGTACATTTCCTAGCTGCATAACAGTCTTAAATATGTCTCATACCACTATTACGCGATGACACCCAGCTGTATATTGGATTTAGAGAATCAGCAAATAGTTATAAAATATAATCCATTACTTTTGACAGGGAAAAATACCGTGAACGGTATACGAATGATAGATTTTTTTGGCAGGTAATGACAAAACTAACTACGAATGATGCAAAAAAACTTAATTAATTTTAAACACTGATTGAAGCTACTATACAGCAGCAGAGGCCTACTAACAAAATTTCTTTCTCATTTGAAATATGCAGACTGCGTCTGCAGCCACTCATTATTACAACGAAACAAGGTACGAATCCAGCGTATCCAAAACTCTTGTGTCAGGTTTGTATGTGGGACGAGAAAACGTCAACTGACATATCATCATTTAAAAAGTTTAGGCTGGCTTGATACTAAATAATAGAGATTCCTTCATGAATGTGTATTATATGATTTGAAACAAGAAACTTGAGTTACAATTGGTCGCCAATCATGCAAAACCTGCATTTTGCTCATACTGTCAGACATTTTGTTGCATATTTTATGGATTTATTTCGAAGCATTACCTTTTGTTCTATACGAAAGATATAACAGCAGCAGCAGGTTTCAAAATTGTCAGACCAATTCTCGTATGATGCACTGCACCTTTTTCCTAGCTATATATTCCAGCATCTTCAAGCAATAAAATATATATAGAGGTACAGAGCCTTATTCGGAAATTGCCCAAATTGAGCTTTCCTCACGCCACCGTAGCGATGAGATTGAAAGGAATAGACATTGCACTAAACTATGTAGGTGAAGATATTAAGCTAAAACGTATAGTAAGGTTATACAAAAATATGTAATGTTCACAAAGCTTTGGTTAGTACTCAAAAAAATGGCGTCAATAAGATTGAAACTTTACTTCCCACGGAATGGTATCACTTGAGAAAAAAGATTTTGGATCTGATTTTAGAACTGTTGAAGATTTGAAAAATTAATATAAGACATCTCCTCAGAATCCTGAACAAAATAACAGCCACTAAATTTTTTTTAAACTCTCCCTTCTACCTCAACCCTTCCAACAACAAAGAAACGTTCAAAAACGAAGTTTCAGCATTTTTTAACTTTCTCGTATTTTTGGACGTAATCTTCACGCCAATGAACCGATTTTATAAAACTAATTCTTTCCGACCTTGTCACAAAAGTAACGTAGAGTAAAAACGATCTATTTGTATAAAATTTTTATTCCTGGAAACCTTTCAACAAAATATAATTTCCTTTATGAATTATAATGAAAATTCCAACAAAATAATGAAAAATACGCCTTGTAGATCTATTATAGAAAAAGAAAATAATTTTTAGTATAGTCTTGCAATATGCTACTCAGTACACTCTGTGGAAGAACCATGGAACAATTCTGTGACCTAACCCACGTGTCGCGTTGTGAGTAAGAGGGAGACACTGATTGAATTGGTCCAGGCTCCGCAAATTTCTTTTTCCAAAACTGACGGTTGAATCGAACAATCTCCGAAATTCTCAGAGGTTCTGTTCCGAAAAACAATAGCAACTGTCAAAGCGCGATTGAAGCTAGGGTGAGATTAACCCAATATTCTGAAGCAGATAGATCAGACCCGTAGGTAGAGACTGTGACGCCCAGGGCAAGTAATTGTAGAAATAACCCCCTAACTTCTCCGAAAAACCTGAACCGCAAAAAACCTCTCTTCAGAAACCTTTTTCCATCCTATTGCATAGTCATTCTCTCCAAAAATTCCAGACGAGGAAAAAATGCTCTTCACTAGCACCATTTCGCACAGAAAACTTGAAGAGAAAAAAACTTCTTCACGGACATTTCCATGGCCCATGCACAATGCGCCACTTTTCCTACCCTAGCTACGACTCTGGATCAGATCTCATTTCAAATGATTTTTTAAGTATTTAAGTATTTATTTATTGGCAATTTACAAGTATCCATTCTCCATAGGAGATACAAGTAAACCTGAAGAGAGAGAATACCCTCTGTGCTCAGGAGCCATTACAAAGAAAATAAAAAGGAAATATCTGATACATAATCATAACATAATTATAACAATTAGTATAAAAATGTATACAAAAATAAAATAAAAACAAAATATACAAGATCTAAATGTAAATGTTCACATGTTCAGATTAAGGCAAGCAATAATGGAATATACAAACTTATTATACAGCTCATCATTATTTCATTACTCAATTCATATTAAGGCAAGCATGTTAGAATATACAATATACAATATACAATCTCACATCATTATTTCAATACTCTAGTTAGACATATTTTTATTCACCAGTTATTACAGTCAAAATTCAAGTAATCTAATGTATAGAGAGATCTTTTTCTTTATCATTTTATTTGATGCATTCAGACATTTTAGTTCATTAGATAATAAATTAAAATATTTTGTGGCAGTGTACAAACATTTTTTCTTTGTTATCGTTTTTTTATACTTAGGTAAATCTAAGGATTTATTCCTAGTAATACTAGATGATGTGGTAAATTGCAATGATAAGGATTCATAGTGATACATTATGGCTTTGATTACATACAATTGAGAAACTGTGGGCAAGGTATTTACTTCAAGTAATTTTATGAAATGCAGTTGTAATTTTTCTAATTTCATCAATTCTGTTTTATATGCACCTCCCCATACTAATATGCCATAGTTAAGTATACTATACACATAACCATAATAAATTGTTTCTAGTATTTTAGTCGGAAGATATTTAAGCTTATTAGCTATATATAGGAAATATCTAGTTCTGTTTACTATGCTTTTGATGTGTAAATCCCACTTCAAGTTACAATCGACATTTATTCCAAGATATTCAACATGATTAACTCTATTTAAAGACATATCATTAATATATATATTAATTTTTTGTGGTAAACTATCTGTATAGCACCCAAAAGTAATGAATTCAGTTTTTTTCTCATTTACAGTCAACTTATTATCTATAAACCACTCACTCAAACATTTAAGGTTTTCATTCATCTTTTTCTCAGCATCATTCCAAGTTTTTTCAATAGACAATACTACAGTGTCATCTGCGAAAGCAAAAATGTTTGGACAGATATCAAACATATCGTTCAGATATACAATGAAAAGTAATGGACCTAATACGGAGCCTTGTGGCACACCAATTTTAGAAATATTTAGATCACTGTTTGTACCTTTGATTCTTACAAATTGCTGCCTTTCATTCAGGTAGCTTTTAATTAATTCTAAAGCAATTCCTCTGATACCAGCATATTCAAGTTTATTCAAAAGTATCTCATGTTCCACAGTGTCAAAAGCTTTAGACAAATCAATAAAAGTTGCTATTACAGATTCATTAATATCAATACCATCGTAAATCATATCAAAAACTTTGACTAAGGCATCTGCTGTACTTTTGTTCCTAAGGAAACCATATTGACTCTTACTAATTATTTTATACTGTATTAGAAAATTGTATACTCGTGAATGGACAATTTTTTCAAATATTTTGGCAACATTAGATATAAGTGATATAGGCCTATAGTTACTTACATTATTTCTATCACCTGACTTAAAAATTGGGACAACCTCTGCTTTTTTTAGTGCTGTAGGCCAGATACCTTTTATAATACAAGAGTTGAATATGTTTGCTAGTATAGGACTAATAAATTGTCTTAATGCTTTCAAGATATTAGAGTGTATGTGATCAATACCTCCTTTTCTATTTTTTAGATTAATTATTATTTTTTCAACTTCTGGAACAGATACTGGAGTTAGAAAAATAGTTTTAGTATTTCTGATCAAGGTTTTTGGCTTTTGCCTCTCAGTTGTGGCAACTGATTTTTTTTGCAATTCATATGCTATATTTACATAGAATTTATTAAAGATATTAGCAATTTCTTTTTTATCTGTGATTACTTCATTATCATGTTTAATTTTTTCAATTTCTACCTTGTTGCTCTTATTATCAATTTTATCATTGATGTAAGTCCATAATTTCTTTGAATCTTTGCAGCAATCATTAGCTCGTTTGATTTCATAAATATTTTTTGCCTTTTTTAGTGACATTTGCAAAGTTTTATTGTATGTGGTATACTCAAGTTTAAACTGCAAGGAGCTACTATCGTTTTTCCACCTATTGTATAAAAATTCTTTGTGCTTCACAGATCTTAAAAGCGAATTAGTCATCCAAGGTTTTCTCAGTATCAACTTATTTGTTTTAACTGTACTAGTCGATTTCTGTATAACCGTTTGTATATCTTTGATTAGTAGATCAGTTGCTACTTCAGGATCAGCAATAAGATTATATTTACTCAAGTCAATAATTTTGAAAAATTGTTTTGATTTTCGATAGTCAACTTTAGTGTATTCTTTTGAAGTTTCAACATTATGTAGATTAACATTAAAAGCACAGAAAAGGGGGTAATGATCGGGCAAAATTTGATTGTGTTTGAGGAATTGAAAATCTATATTACTTTTAACAAACATATTGTCAATACATGACCCTCCAGCCTCTTTTGGTCTTGTGACTGTTCTAAACATTGGTAAGTAACCTGCAGCTAAAGAATTATTTAGTAATTCTTCAGCATCCGTCTCTGTACTCAAAATATTCATATTATAATCACCAGTAATAATGTGATGTTTACAGTTATTTTCATATGTAAGTTTTTTCATAATATCAATTAATTTCGATTTATCACAATCAAAACACCTGTAGAGTGCTGAAATTAGAACACGAGAGTTGGTACCAAAATTAGCTGAACAATTTAAAACCTTAAAACCGTCAAAATCAATTATTTCAACTTCATGATCTAATTCCTCACTTACATACATCACAACACCATCAGCAATATTTATCTTGCCATTATTGTAGTAAATTTTATAGTTAGCCAATTCATATAATTTGGGGTTGATCAAATTCCCAGTCTCTGTACAAACTATTATTTTAGGCTGTATACTTAGACAGTGTATATATGCTTCAAGTGTAGCCAAGTTTGCATTTAATCTTCTTATATTAACATTTAAAATTAAACTATTAAATTCTGTAAGTTTATAGTTTAGATTATCTAAATCATTATATTCCAGTTCAGGAATATTTTCAAAAATATCAAAATTTTCATAATGCATTATAATATAAAATGAAATAAAATGAAAACAGTATTACCATAAGATAACCAAGCATTACATATTGCCAATGCTGTTATTATTCTTGATTAGCATAGTTCTGGAAGACTCATCTTTCCTAACGTATATAGAGCCATTCTTAGTCCACACAAAGCGGTAGTTTTTATTCTTAGCAGCCTGTCTGGCATCTCTGTATAACAATTTGTTGCAAAGGGTTAAATGCTCATTGACATAGACTGCGTCCGATAATCCTTCCAGTTGTAGTTTTGGTGACCTTGCGGATGAACGGAGGTTCTTCACTGACGCAAAGAATTTTTCCTTTGTTTGGCGGGACGTGAATCGGACGACTATGTTTTTAATTTTTGTTTTGGAATTTGCATTTAGCTGAGTCCTATGTATGTAATCAATTTGGTTCATGTCGACATTTAGATTTATTTTATTACCGATTTTTTGTAGTATCTCTACAAGGTTTTCATTAGCCTTCTCGGGAATGCCTTGTATTTCGATGTTGTTGAGTCGGGATGACTGCTCCAAATCGTTAAGTCTTGCGTCTATATTTTGTACATCAACTTTGAGTTTACCATGTTCAGCCATTAGTTTATCAGTTTTGCGAACGTATTCGTCGATTTTTATCAGTTTTTCCTCAAAATCGCTAATCTTGTCACTACAAAAAGAAACACTGTTGAGGAGGGACGTTTGCTGTTCTCTTAGTTGTCTTAGTTCAGCCTTTATCTCTTGCATTGTTGTCCACAAAAGTTCACTTGATGGATGATTAAGGAGAGTGGCACCACTCACCGCAGCCAGCGATGTCGGAGGAGGGGATGCCATTGAAGATCCCATGGAATATCGGGAACTGCTCCGGCAATCAGTACACTTCCAGCTAACTCCATCAGCTCTTAGGCTATCAAGTTGTTTACCAACAATTCCGAGACAACTGCCGTGGTACGACTTCTGACAAAAACCACTACACTGTACACCAGGGTTTTTCCTATTGACTATGCCGAGGCATATTTTACACTTGTTATCGTTCATTATTAATTATCAATGAAATGATTTTTAGGAATATTTCTGAAATACACGCACAGCACTATACAAAATGTTAACAACGGAAATCACGATAATATTGTACTTGCAACTCAGTAAAAACACTTATTTTTCGGGAGCGACGTTGAAACGATGTGTATTCTTCGACGTATTTCTACATGTTGATTCTTACAGATACATTTTTCCTGATTGTTTAATCCTGATTTATGTCTTTAATAAATAGTTAGTCTTATTTTGGTAATGAGATGTGTTCTTAAATAAATTGTTTGAATAATGCACAATTTCATGTGAATAAATAAGTCAGGTTTATAAACTTGCCTGCATAGTTCGCGGTTGGCATGTCGTCGTTGACCGAACCTCATATATTGTAATAGACTAATTTAACGTTTTGTACTCGTCGTTATTCGATTGACTAATCAACACCAAGGATGCTCTAACATTATGGGAAGCCATCACAATAGTTTTCTGTTTATCTTAGTTGTTATCAATGTTCAGCAATATAGTGGAATGACCTAAACAACCTTTAATAATGTCATCTAAATTCTGGAAAGCACAAAGAACAGCAAACAGAAAGCTAGATGAAGCTGTAATTGTGAACTGCATTACAAAGCTTCTGGATAACTTTAACATGAAGTTCTTGCAATTTTCATGACATTAACAGACAGCAATTATTATTCTACTGATGATGAAACACTGACCAATATGGAAACAAATTATCATTAAGCAAATGTAATAGAATGAAACAAAAGTTTTCCCTTAAGTCTCATCGGACACAATGAAAGCAATTTTGAAGTTTGAAGCTCTCAAAATAAAAACATCGAATTCGTTCAAATATTTGGACAACTTACCATAAGTGATGTGGCAAGCTGACCAAAACCGGGCTAATAGTAGTTGTTGGCTCATAGTTAGTTATACAAATTCACTCTTGCACTTTCTGTTTCTGTTCCTTCCATCCAGAATTCTAAAACAAACAGAAATTTGTTTCCGCTGTACGTGTACAATATAAAAAATATTGTTTAGATTTTACTTCAATGTTCACGCTTGATAGAAATACAACGCTGCCCCTCGTATGAGATAAAACGGAACATATAGCAGTGCGATACCAATGCAGTAATCAAATATTTCCTCCATTTGGGATACAAGAACGAGAAGAAGAATGAAGAAATCATAAGGGAGCCTAGAGAAAAAACTTGCTGTCCATCTGCCGGTTCAGCTCTATAACGCCAGATTCTTTGATTCCTTCTGAAACAGTCATCTTATGTAGCAAGGAAGATTGCTCCTCTTTTAATATATGTCTTGTTTCCTCTTCACCAAGTACTGATTTGAATGTTTCTCTTTACTCACCACTATACAACCTTAAGAAAATGAAAGGGAATTTATAGCCATCTAAGGCTTCCTTGAAGGATCCTTAAGGTAGCTTAGTTGATATCTATCTTTGATTCGTTTTCAGCTGTGTTCACTTTGAAAAGTTGGATTTCGGACTTCCATTGTCTATAAAATTTTGAGTATCACGACGTTTCGATTGATGTGCTATCTTCAATCGTCTCCAGGTGAACTGAACGATTGAAGATAGCACATCAATCGAAACGTCGTGATACTCAAAATTTTATAGACAATGGAAGTCCGAAATCCAACTTTTCATAAATCCACCTTGTCTACAAGTTTCAAACAACTGTGTTTACTTTGACTTATCGAATTACTGCAATCAACTAGTGAACATTTTTATTCTAAGTTTAATCTAAGTTTTCTAATTATTACTCAACCCTGTCTTACAGATTGCAGTAATCCGATAAAAATCTGTCATGGTCACAAGTTCGATAGAAGATTTTTCAATTATTTTTGAAATTTTTTAGCGAGATATTCCATTCGTTTTTGTGTATTTTCATATTCATTAATTATAATTATCATAAGCTATGGTGAGATAAAGCTGTTATGTGAGTAAATAGTAGGTGAATAACAAACTAAACCTTTTATTTACAGTAAATTTGTAATCCTTCATGGCAAACTACGCCTATGGTTCGTAGCTAACTGCAAGCATCGCGCCAAAAAATCAGGGTACATGTCTGGCATTTTTCTGTAAAAAATAAATTAATGTTTCCAGTTAAGTAGTTTCAAACTCTGGATTACCGCCTGCTCAATGTCTAACCAAAATCGAACTGCGCAGATCAGAAAGATACCATCTTTACAATTCTACGTGGCGGTGAAACGTCTGCCTATAATCTAGGAGGGTATGGGTTCGCTTCCCAGGGGCAAAACATGTTTATTTTTTTCTAGTTATTAGTTTATTCGTTTGTGCATTTTATAGTTCAAGTATACATACCTAGTAACCTGTATCGTCCGTCTCGGTATATGCAGGTCTTCCTGGTCAACGATATGATCCAGTGCCGCCTTTTCTAAACTCTTGCTACCATTCCACTTTTTACTGCTAACCGAGTCCACGTTGCTCTCCTCCTCTTCCTCTGCATCCTGATCAGTCTCGATGCCGGGTATAACCCTGTATTCTCCGTTCTTATCTTGATTCAAGCTAACCCCACCGTTCGCCTTAACACTCTTATGGTTCATCTCGATCTTCTCGTAGTTGTCCTCCCGCGCACACTCCCGGTTACGCCACTTGAACACTTGCTTTTTGCGCACAGAGAACAAACACAGAAAGATCAAGCACAGTACTAATACTAAGGCAACGCCCGTCATAACACTAGCAATGAGCATCTTGTTCGTTAGGATGCCGTCCGGAGGCTTCTTCGACACGTGCAGCTGAACGCTAGCTTCAGCTCTACCCGCTTTATTCTCGGCTGTGCACAAGTAAGAACCGGCATCGTGGGTGTCTACGTTGTAGATCCGCAATTCACTGGTGTGATTCGAGATCACCATCACATACAGCTTGGAGCTACCCGCGTAAGGCGTGGACAGGTTCGCCAGCACTTTGTTTTTGAACGACCACCGCACTTCAGGCTCCGGGACGCCGCTAGTCCTGCACTGCAGTGTCACGTTGTTGGTTTCGGTGCCGTACACCACGGATTTTATAGTGTCTATGCTAGGCATACAAGCGTATTCATCTAGGCTCAAGCGGTCCCAAGGCTTCATATGCAACCTAGAATGAATAATTAAAAGATATACTTGAAGGTGTATAAATTATTGTGCATCATTAACTTATACAGAGTCAGTATTATAGCTCTTTATTTGGAGATTCTAGGGTGAACAGTGCGAGATCTGTTCACAGAATTTTGTCAGTAAGATAGTCATACTAATGACTGTATTATTAGAAATATTTAAAATTGAATGATATTCTGTGATACGGTTGTCTTTTTGATTAACCTTATCCTGGACTTTATCCAACACCACGTATCACAAACTTTACTAATAGAGCTCCCTAATAAAGATTCAAAATAAATGTAAGATCATCAGATATATTAATTGTGATTCCTTAAGGATTTCAAAAGAAGCTTAATGAATAGAATATCAGACGCGACTCAAGCAACAGCCCCGACAAAGGAATCGCATGCTGGTGAACCAGCCGTGGAGTTGGAGGGACTCCCAATACTTGAATCATCTTCTTTAGAGCTTCTGGGAAATAACATCAACAATAACCTGTCATGCCACGATCATGTTGCCGGTCTCGGTAGGTCGGTGTTCTAGAACTTGGAGTTCTCCTTCGCTGAAGGAAATTGTACACCTGGTGCTACTGTTAATCGCCCAGATCAGACCATCGCTGGAGTACTGCTCACATGTGTGGGCATGGGCTGAAAAGCACTCCCCAAAGCTTCTGGACATACAGAAACGAGCAATACGACTATGGATGCACCTGACCTTACAAAGCACATACACAGGCTAGCAAATCAAAGTATGGTGAGTGATCTCTCTTGCTTATGTGTCTATGGTCATGGCAGATGTTCGACCGAAACACTGGAGGAGCCCAATGGGCATAACCTCTCCCTCTTCTGAAAGTCTTTCCTTTGGAGAACCTCGGCGTTGTGGAATGAGCTTACCTGGGAGTTTGTTCCCCGAGGGTTACAATCTACACCGTATCAAGGTCAACGTGAATGGATATTTAGATCTCTTGCAGCGCTTATGAAACATTATAGGCATTATTTAGGACATTTTGACGTCGACGGGTGATGTTTCCTAAGGGTTTCCTCTAAATCTAGCGCACTGTTACCAAAACGCTATATTTTTTAATACACAGGAATTTGTAGGAATAATAGAACATTAGGAAGAGAGAATAAATGGAATACCACATTTGAAAATTTTTGTTTATATCGATGATAAGTTAGATCGATATATACTTGTTTAAAAGTAATTTGGGTAGTCATTAAATATTAACAGTTTAATAACAGTCTCGCTTTAGAGATAAAAGCAAAACATTTCGAGCAAATGTACGACTTGTAGCAAGGCCAGAGATGTTAATGGTAATCCCCGAAAGCTTTATGGAAGATGTATTGGGCGGCCCGATATCTGCATGGCTGCCAAACTTCTGTAATTTTCTATGATTCATATAAAATGAAAAGTTACACATCAAGTAATATATCTGGTGAATATAAACTCGCAATTAGAAAATTAGAGAAAAATTCTGGTAGTAGCGCGATTCGAACCTACATGTCTAGCTCTCCGTAGCCAGTTAGTCGACACCACCTTACCGGCATATGGATACAAGGGTTCAAATTCACCGTGTACCAGTATCTCTCCAATTTTTATGGCTTGCGAGCTGCTCGTATCTAAGTCTCTACATCTGGTGGAAGATATGTATAAAGCCTTTATAAGATGAAATAGCTTAAACAAATAGATTTTCAACTTTACCTACACGGCAACAAGGTGTGCGTTACCTTGTTGTTCAATTTTACCACGTACCTTTTAGGACTATGACACAACGGAGGCACTCCAAATGGTACGTTCTGCCTTACCATCCACACCCTCAGAGGCAGAATGCTACAGGTACAGTTCCACGGATTATTTGCTAATTCTAGGCCATGCAAGCTCTGGAAGTTAAGAAAAGACGTTGCTTCCGCTTCCATCAGCTTGTTGTTGTCCAGCTTCAGCCATTCCAGAGACCTTTCTAGTCCCGCGAAGGCCCTGGGTTCAAGAAGCGACACCCTGCAGTCACTCAACTCCAACCTTATAACAGAATGGAAACCATCGCAATTAAAAAAGAATTACTTACCGGATTTTATAAGAATGAATGTGTTGAAAATTTATGTGTGCGTACCTTGTCAGTTGCGTGAGATGCAAGAAGGCATCATTGTAGATCTTCGTTATGGGGTTACCATTCAGTCTCAGTTCCCGTAGCTCAGTAATTGAATCGAAAGTGTGCGAGGGGATGTTGCTAAGTAAGTTGTTGCTAAGGTCCAGTTCTACGAGGTTGATTAGATGCTTAAAGGAGTATCTGAAACAGAGACCAAGTGTCGAACATTATGCTAAACAAAAAAATATTGAACTGAATTATTTATAAACTGTTTTGACTCTGATGAGTAACGATAGATTAGAAAGAGCTCCTACAGAAATATTCAGTGCTGGATCATAGTATTTTGAATCCGAGTTTTATTACATGCATTAGGTTTGAATGTAGGCATTAATAAAAGGTTGTGAATTGGGGTCCAAAACTACATAAGCAAATTAAGAAGAGTCAAGGGGCAGGCTGTGTGTTCACTTTGAGTAAAGTTTTTATAACACTAACGGACAGAATACAGTGTGTGGCTCAGTACCAAAATTTTGGTCTCACTAGCCCTCTTTGCTGGACCCTCAGCTGTAATATTGCCTCTGGAACGTGAATGTCCGTTTCTTCAACCAACTGTCATGTTATTGTTAGTAGAGGCCTGATGGAAATCCAGTATGAATCTCATTGTTAGTTTGTGACACTTGGTAGTGAAGCCTGTCTGCTATCTGTGCAGATTGTAATGTTTCCATTGGTGGTCACACTTGCAGCTATAGTTATGCCAGCTAGTTTTAGCTGTGTTACACTAGCATGTTCATCCATGTGCCACGATTTATGCAGAGGTTTCTGGAGTCTATACGATATTTTCCTCAGATCCGTCTATATAGATGCTAATACCTCATCGATCTAACCTTCCGAAGCTGTGAGAAGTCCATAAGGATGATCAAGGATAAACTCTGGAGTGATACTGTCGACGTTATTTTCTATCTCACACTCAACGTTTGGCTGTATACAGACAAATTTGAGGCATACGATCGTTCACAAAGCCAATTCTTATATGTAGATTGTAGATGTCCTTACTTGGTGAAACTCTCCTATCATGTAGATAAAAAGTTGTGTAATTATCACACAGTTTCACAAATAAAACTCTTTCTCCTAATAACTGTGTGATAATACACAACTTTTTATCTACAATTCTTATAGATGAATTTGTAGTGGTATCACCTCGATTGTTCTTGTTGGATGGGACATATTATGGTCAGGCATGCAGCGTGCTGTATTTGACTCAGCTGAAGCATGGTAGTGGATATTTTCGAGTTAATCTGTCGTCTTGTGTGAATAACGTTGAAATATTCTGTTACATACAGGCTAGACTAATGAAAATATTGGATGCAATTTTACACTTAACATATTAGTGTTTTTCAAACCTCACCTTTCGATGTTCTTCAGTCGACACTTCGCCAGATGGACCTTCTGCAAGTTGACCAAGCCTGCCTTGCTAAACTCCTCGTGTCGCAGTGTGACCAAGCCGTTTCCGGTTAGGTCTAGCACTTGAGTACCTGCGTCCAAGTGTAGAGGAACTACGGAGAGGTTGGCGTTGAGGCATATCACAGATTCCTTTCCGCTCTTCCATTTGCACTCGCATTGCGGTGGACAAAGAGCTACAGCGTTTTGCGTCAACAAGCAGACGATGCAGAGGAGGAGGAATAGCGCTGAAGCGGGCATGGTAGAGAGTGAGAAGCTTCTATGTGGGTGATTCAGTCATATTTGTTCTCCTCGTTTTCTTCTTCTTCTGTGTCCATTGCTAGTTGGACCACCTGCAACAATGGGAAAAACGGGTTAGATTTCTCTAGCTGGTATTTCTTTTAAATTATTGCTATACCTTTCCAATCTCTTAGAGAAACATTGGATTGTGAACAGGCAGGTGTCCAGGATTTAGTTTCGGTGTGTGGGGGGGGGGGGGTTAGATACTAAGTATATAAATATGCGGGTGTGTGTGTGTGAAAAAAGAACGTCAAAAAACATTGCATTTAACTAATGAGAATGAAAGCGCAGTCACTTCTATAAAATTGATTAATATTCATGACACTAAGATCTATGTCCCAGTAAATCGAAAGTACAGCTAAGGACTTTAATCTCCCGTTTTGCATTTTATTTCCAAGGAAAATCTTCACTCTTCACAGTCGAAAACGACTTCTCGACTGTAGCAGTGGTCACTGGTAGGGTGTATAAAATGGTCAGTAGATGATGAATGATTAGGGAAAAGTTATTGTTACATATTTCAAGGATCCTGAATTGTACGAAGCTTCAAAGCCCATCTCAGGGTTTGCGGGGCTGTGTGCAAACGTAAATGTGGAGCTAAAAAAAATAATTCTTATTCACTCATTATAAATATACACATGTACCATTTATTAAAAGACAGCTATAAAAATAAAACCAAAGAAAATTCAAAACTTACGAAACTATGTTCCATATTTTAATATAATTTATAGTTGGGTGCTTTTTTCGCAGCAAAATCGTCTATAAATTGTGAAAAATCTATTTCATTAGAAATGCTTTTTTCAATTGAAATTAGCGATAGCCCATTTGCGATATAGTCGAGCATAGGTAATTTTTAATTAGATAAGCGGATTATATGATTACGAATTGTTGCGGAGGGGGGGGGTTACGTACCCCCCTTCTAAATACGTGCCTGGTCAAAGTTTCTGATGACAGTGCCGCTTCACTATCATAGTTCACTACGTTTATTTGTCAAAAATTTTATCCTGCGAAAATTGAGGCGCATAAGGTAATCATGTTTTGGCAACTGTAATGTTTGAAAATTCTAATTTTGAAAGCCATTCTACGGATTTGGAGTAATTTAACTTGAATGTAATGTTTACGTTACGTACAGATTGGGGAAAACATCAATAAATACGGATTTAATATATTTTCACGTGAAAATATTTTATGACAGCAGTGTATATATGCTACATAGAGGGGTTCTAGCTAGTATCTGAAGACAGGTTTTATTAAAAAGCCAGGTGTGATTCAAAAGGAGGTATAAAGAAGTTTCTATAGATGTAACATTTTATTTCGTGTGTAAAACGGATCTCTCTTAGCAGATGCTCGGCTTTCGAGTTCTTCGTGTAGTTTTAATTAAATGTAGGAAATTCATCAAATATTACCACAGAAGCTTCCTGAAGCGATACCGGGTGTACCATCCAAAGTAACACCTGACATAATGATAATATTTTCTCTATTAAAAGTCACTTGTTATTCCACGTCATCAATTAGAGACGTTGTTTTTTCTCTATAAAAACCACCCCACTTTATTATTCATTGGAAATCAATACCAGAACGAATGAGTGTTTCACAAACTGCTATGCAACTTGCAAAAATGTCCTGAGGTAGGTTGACCTAATTCTTCTCACGCAATGTTATCAGTTAAGACATAAAGATTTTGATCATATTTTCGGAATCGTTTCCTAGTGCGTCTCTAGTACCATCTAAGATTTGAGCCAGGAATGGATCATGATCAGAATCCTCTAACTACTTGCGAAAAAAAAGTACTCGTCCTGTTTGCAGAAAAAAATATTTGAATCCCTCCAGATAATTCAAGTGTGAACCTACTTACTGGTCTTCTGACAGGTACAAAATACCCGACCTAGTCGACTTTGCAGTAGTTAGAGGTATTAACCTTAATCTATTTTAAACTGAGTACTGCTATGGTCTTTCGTCAGATCATTCACCAGTTATAATATACTTACATACCGAAATCGTAAACAAACAAAAACTTACGCACTTACACAACAAAAACACAAACTGGACACAGTATAGAGAGTTTCTGGATAATGACATCTCTTGTAATATACCACTTAAAACAGACAGTGACATAGAAAATACTGTAGACAACCTGAACTCCAAAATCCAAGTAGCAGTCTCATATTCAACTCCTGCTGCTCAAGTCAGAGATAAATTCAAAATGAATTATTAGTAAACCAATTATGGACAAAATACAGGTAAAACGAAAACTGCGTCAAAAATGAAGAGATAACAGAACCAAAAGAACAAACAACGGCTAAACAAAGCTATAAAGTTACTTAAGAAACTTCTGATTGATAAAAAAATACTCTCATTGAAAGTTATTCAGTGAACCTAACTGCTACTGTTCAACTGTCAACAGATTATTCTCTCTGGAAAGCTACGAAATAATCAATCGCCCACAAATACACGTTCCTCCAGTAAAACAGAAACACGGGGCCTGCTCCAGACCAGACTATGATAAAACAGTGAACTTTGCAGAACATTTGAAATCAGTGTATAAACCTTTCGAACGGGAGAAACCTAAAGAAGAAGAAAATGAAGTACTGCAGGCTACAGAAGACAAAGTACGTAGGATTCAAAATCGATTATTTAAAAGTGCAAGAAGTGAAAAATGTAATCAAAAGATCAACCCAGGATATGATAAAATCAGCGGTAACATGATTAAAGAACTGCCAGCGAAAGTAATCAGACTGATAACAATCACAATAAATGCTATAATACGATTGCGATATTTTCCTTCGCAATGAAAAATAGTCCAAGTAATACTAATAAATAATTCAGGCAAACCACCGGAACAAGTCACTTGATACCGACCTTTACTTTCCAAAGTATGTGAAAAACTAACAGCAAAACGCCTAATCCCTGTACTGACCAGTGAAAATTTAATACCATCAATTTGGATTTCGCAACAAACACTACAATTGAACAAGTGTGAGTGGTTACCGAAATTCGCAATGCTTTTGCGAAAAATTACTACTGCACGGTGGTATTCCTGAACGTAGTGCAAGCTTTGACAAAGTATGGCATGAAGGTCTGCTCAGTAAGCTGAAAAAGCTACTACCGGAACAATTCTTTCTACTGCTCAAGTCATATCTAGCTGACAGAAAATTTCAAGTTAAAATTAATGACGAAACATCGCAGCTGTACCACATTGAAGCAGGTAGAATCAGAAAAGCTACGGACGAGTGGATTCAAATTCAACACTCTTTGAGGCGAAACAGCATTTCAGGACATCTCCGTCAGGCACGGGGATTCATTACAGAGCCTGTAGCCAAAGAGGGGCGATTTTGCCTCTCTCTTGATAGGAGTCATCTTAGGTTGCTGGTGGGACTGCTCTCTAGTCATAATACCTTTAGGCGGCACCTGCACCTAATGGGGATAATTAGTGAATCAACGTGTGCACGCTGTGGCGATGAGGAGGAGTCCTCGGCACACATGCTATGCGGCTGTGAAGCCCTCGGGCACCACAGGCAGGCCATACTGGGGTCCATGATTCTGGAACCAGGGGATATAAGATGGGCAGGACCCAAGGCCATACTTAATTCGACGAAAAGGGCTGGCCTTAGGAACTAGAGCAGATAGAGGCGCAAAAGGGCCCGGCGGTGGCCTATGCACCGATGGTCCACATCGGAATGCCTCTCCATTTATTCATTCACCCATTGAAGTCGGCGTGTCGCAAGGTAGTGTATTAGGATCTACCCTATATCTAATATACACAGCCGACCTACCAACAATGGAAGGAAGCACCATCAAAGCCCTAGTTGCTGCGCAAGCCTCGAAACATCTTCAAAAGTATTTGAATAAATACAATGAATGGCGTAAGATCTGGAGGATTAAAGCCAATACTGAAAAATCTGTGCACGTCACGTTCACCCTTCGAAAAGATATCTGTCCACCAGTGACATTGAAGGGTGCAACGATACCTCAAGCAGATAAAGTTAAATACCTGGGCATTCACTTGGATAGACGTCTTACCTGGCGAGAGAACATTTGGATGAAAAAAAGCAACTTGAGCTAAAACTTCGAAAGTTATACTGACTGACCGGTAGAAGATCAAAATTATCGATAGCTAACAAAATACTCATATACAAATGTGTACTAAAACCAGCCTGGACCTATGGATGCAAAATATGTGGCACTGCTTCAAAGTCGAACATCGACATATTAGAAGTAAAGTAAAGTCATCAAAGTAAAACGCTCAGAGGACTTACAAATGCACCTTGATACTTCACAAATGAACTAATAAGAAAAGATCTGCATACTGATAGCGTCTATGAGGAGGTGCAACATTATTGTGTAAGATTCAAGGATTGCCTTCTTAACCATCCTAATTATCTGGCCAGATCACTGCTGACTACTGAAATAAAAAACTCAAGATTCAGGAAGTACAAATCTTTCGTTTAAATCAAGGAAATTAAATCCTATTGTAGATAAGTCAATCATCTTATATTATTATATTGTTAATTAATTCTTACATATGTACGTATATGTGTGAGTATATATGTGTATGTGTATATTAATCCCATTATTATCATATATTATATACTTATAATCATATTACTATTATTATACTATTAAATTGTTGTTAATTTTAGGGGCGCCAACCACTGGGAAGGCACCCACATGTTAAATATTTATAGCTTTACCTATCTATGGTCATACTTATATTTATATTCTATTGTAACGATTTTACTTATTGTCCCTAAAAGGGACATATTGTAAAAATGAAGGTATAAAAAAAACATAATTTAAGTCCCAATAACAATCATCCGAACATTTTCAATTCGATAGAACAGGAAACGCCTTTTTCGCACAGTAATGGAATCAAAAGGCGGCATTCGAAAAACGATGATAAAAATCGACAGTATAGGATAGGATAGAATTTTTCAAGCGACAACGAATTCTATTAAATGCGTTAAAAACCTACTAAAATGAGATCGATTTCTAACAAAGAACTATTGTTGATTCGATATATCTTCATTCATATTTAAACATCTTTCGAGATACTCATAATATCTCACAGTCCTAAAGAATCTTATCTCTAAGCACGTGGTATCTTAGGATTGTTTTGATGATGAGGTTCGAGGTTTAGCACTGGATTTTCTGTAGTACAAATGGATTATCCGAGCTACTCTCACACTGTTTGGCTACTTATTGTATTCAAACTGGCGTCATAAATAAAACACGATTTAGATAAAATTGTTTGATTTAAATACAAGGTTTCACAAATAAAACTGATTTTTTGTCACGAGTTTCGATTTAATCCTTAAATTGTCATTTGACTGTCAAAATTGACTGTCTACAAAGGCTACCCAGATTACATGTCAACTAGCTAAGTGTTGTCATAAATACAAAACTGGATATCTGAAATCTAGCATTCTATCTACCAAATCAGGCGATTTTTTCTATCAACTTATTTTTTCTTTTGTGCGTTTTTCGTCAATATTTATTTGGAGATTACATTTTCACTAGGGTTAAGTGAAATGCCTAGAAAATCATAACTACTGCCATCAAATTTATATAAGATATTTCATTCTACTTCTTAAAACATTTCATGCCTTAAGATATCATATTCCTTGAGCTATTCCATCAATTTAATATATTTTAAAACTCTACAATATATTTCAAAAGTTAGTTTACTTAATGTTTTATTTGTGTTTAATTTTTATACAATTTTATCTGAAATACTTGAAAGTTATTTCGCACACCACCTCATACAAGCAATCGTCTCAATTGAACCTGTAATACTGCACACTGGCCTATTTGGAAACAAAACTAGACTCACACAAATTCGAGTTCAACCAGTTGCGCAGAGGTCACCTAATTTAGGCCATACCGCAGCCCAGCGTTTATTTGAAGAGATACTCCAGAAATATATATTCCCCCAAGCGCGAACTCCCAACGCTGCTCCCGCCTTTCTCCCACGCTATTGATTCAGAGCTCGCGCATCACGCCCTATAAATTTACCAGGCATAGCTCCCATCTCGGTTTTAGGGAGCAAGGCCGCATCATATTTCACCCACTCCATTTTAATCTTTGCTTCTTTATTTCTATTAAAAACCTTCCAATCCATGGTTTTAACGGGGGTTAAGCATTCAATTATGCCGCGCTCGGTTTTTGTTCTGTTTCATTTAACTACGGTTCGTACATGTCAGTGTGGCACAGGAAATCTCTTAGGCTTACTGTCCACGAGGGCGTCATTTGCTCAATGCAGGCATGCTGCCAATTGTCACAGACGTATTTTCATCTCAGTTCGGTTGATATAATGTCATACAATTATCTACCATCAAGCTTCTGGGAATCAACATCAAATCAACAGTACCAATGACCCTCCTCTCTCCTTTAAACCACCCACCATCCAGTTTTGACTCTCACGAAGAACTAATGCATGTGTCATCACATGCATTAGTCGTTCATGTTCAGTTGTTGACAAGTATTACCCATAATTTCAATTATGCGGCATGAACTTAACTGAATCGATTTACCTAATTAACCTCGTTGCACCCCAAGACATCAATCAACACACGCTCTCCTTATTACCAGTCGTTTCCACCAAAAACCTACCAGATTAATCTGTCACACGCCATCGTCTCACAACGACGCCTGTATAGCACAGTGATTTTGGCCAGAGAGTTTTTTTATACATATGAATGTGTGATATGGCTCGGGTCATCAAAGTTGATGTTTGGGTCATACCATTAAACTGATTGTCATATACTATGCATACAAGGATCACCCTGAAAGTCTTTAGATATTTTGTCTAAAGTTGTAAGAGGTTACACGCAAAGGCAGCGTTTGAATCGTTCAGTAGTTGCCTTGCCACGGTGTCTGATGCATATAAGTGTTGGCCGAACTTTAACTTGAAAATGGAACCAAGTAGTCGCGATTTTCGAGCCATGATTTTGTATGACTAAAACAAGCGGAATGTCACGGAAGTTTAGTGAGTTGCTGTGGGGTTCTGCCTTTTCTAGGAATACAGTTTTTAATTCGTTTGATAAGTTTAAAAGGGGCCGGGGCTCACTCGATGGTGAACCTCCCACAGGTCGACCGCTTACTGCTGTTACTCCGGAAACTGTAGAAGCTGTGCAAAATATAGTAGAAAAAGATCGACATGTAACCTACACTGAGATTTAGGCGTCTCTAGGGATTGGATCGGCAGTGGTCCGAACAATCATTCATGATCACCTTCGCCTAAGGAAGCGGTGCTCCAGATGGGTGCCACATTTGTGGCAAAAAGCAACAAGAGTTGATTGGGCTATGTTTATGCTTGAAAAATTTGATAATGGGCACAGTAAAAACTCTTTTAATACCGTAACCGGAAACAAAACATGATTATATCATTATGATCTCGAAACTAAACAGCAGTCTAATGGAGCTTTGAAAGTGAGCAGCCTACAACGAAAATCCGTCGTTCCAATAGTACTGGAAAGGAAATGATCGCATATTCTTTTTCTAGAAGTGGATACAGGATACATCACGACGATAGCCTTGGAAAATCAAAGGACAGTTACTTCTGAATGGTATATAACCATATGTGGTCCAGTAGTCTTTCAAGACCTATGCAAGAGGCGTCCAAAGACTGGTCTGCGGCGTATTCAATGGCACCATGACAACGCACCCGCCCACAGCGCCGCTAGAACACTCGATTTTTAGCTGAACAGGGTGTATAACTGTTGCCTCACCCACCTTATTCTCCGGACTTGAACGTGCGACTTCTTCTTATTCCCTAAGATCAAAGAAGAGTTACGAGGTCGCCATTTTTCCACCGATGAAGAAGCAAACGCTGTATTTGAGGAGGGAATTAGCAACCTTTCAAAAGAATGTTGGTCACAAGAATTTGACAAGTGGTTTTACCGAATGCGTAAATGTATTGAGGTGGGGGAGAATATGTTGAAAATATAGAATAAAGTTTATAAGAAACCTTGTAGTTTTTCTGTATCTAAAAACTTCCAACTTGGTGAAAATCTTCCATCATGTAGATAAAAACTTGTGTAATTAACACACAGCTTCACAAATAAAACTCTCTTTCTTTCAGTTAGCAGTCAAATCTGAGAGTCCGACGATGCTTTAAATATAAATCGAAACGCGTCACTGAAAGCAAAAGAGTTTTATATGTGAAACTGTGTTTTAATTGCACAACTTTATATTTACTATGCTTAGTATCACAAGATTAAATATTGGCTGAATTTTAATCCAAGTATATCTTCTTTTTTACGTGCCTTGTTACTAATTCCTGACGTTTGCAATACTTCTATCGAATATTTATCGATCCAGCGCAAATTTAAATGCCTTTTTGTTTTAAGATTATTTTTTTTTAACTAAGGCGAATAATTGTTTTCGAGGTTAGACACTCAACACACCTATGTATTTCAGAGCCCTGAATCTAAATTCGATCATTGAAAAAGCCTAATATTTCGTGGAGCCTCATTCGCAGACGGAGCAAGAGCTAAAATGTTATCTCTGGTTCCGCCAGTATCTTCTTGACCCCCTTACATCCGGCGCGAAAATGGTTAGATTCGTAATTATCGCCCCAGAATTACCCAAAAAACGATTTTTGTCCTATTCGTAAAAAATAGATTTTTGGCTTCGCATATAAATTTTATCAGAAAATATTATTTTCTGGGAGAACGGAATGTCGTAGCGCAAATCTGAAAACGCCGTTGGATTCAGCGGAACATTTAGCATGGTATAGAGTCCAAAAATAAGTGGAGGAACCGTTTTCCGACTCGACGTAGGTATCAAAAGCGGTTGTTCTGAAATCGCAAAAAATCTAAAGGGGATTTTTAGGTCGAAAATTGAATTAATCCAAACAAGACGAAAAATTATCTCTTGGCTAATTTAGGGGCGCAGATTACGAATCCCGCCTCAATTTGGGGCCGGGTCTCAAGAGAGAGTCCCTGGCGAACCTTGCAATGGTCATATTCTTGTTCAGCACACCAAATACCTTCAGTTTTCTATGAATCAGCTCATCACCAGCTGGTAGTATTAATGTTCCGGAATCGATGCAAAAATCGCTATGACATGATTTCCTCCCGAAAACCAAACAATGACGCCTAATACCCTTTGATAAATCATAAAATGTCATTTCATTAGTACAATTCCATCCGCTGTTCTGCACGTCATTAACGAAAAAAAAGTGACATAATGTAATTTGATTTGGATTCCTTTCTTTCAAGTGACAATTTACGTTACGCAGGAAACCAGTTTTCGACCTATTTGGAGAAAATAAATTTTCGACCCACCTTGGTATTTCTATCTTTGAAAAAAATATTTTTATTTTCAAGAACGGAACTTCGAAACGTGAATATGAGCACAGTATTGGATTCAGCAAAAACTTGGACAACAGAGTCACAACATAGTTGTTGGGGATGTTTGTGCAAAACAGCTTTCCAAGGTTCACAACTTGAACTTTAAACCTAGTCTTTAGGTACTTATATATGGTTAATCAATCTCATTTTAGGTTTTCAGGGAGTTATAACAACTTTCAACCAGACCACTAAAGATCTCTTATATAACCGTATTTTAAGAGATGTATGTTGACAGCTTGGGTTATACTTATAATACTTCAAATCAAATAACGTTATATATATATATATATATATATATATATATATATATATATATATATATATATATATATATAAGGTATAGAGGTATATATATATATATATTCTGTCGGCCTTCTATCGTTGCAGATTCAAATGATGTGATCTGTATTTAAAATAGTGGGCCTCCAATGTTAATACTTCAAATCAAATAACGTTTTTCAAATTTTTAAAACAGTTCAACTGATTTACTCGTTCCTATGACTTGCCTGTGTGCGATTTGATTTATCCTATATCTGTAAATTGTTTTACTCTATACCTAATATATATATTCTGTCGGCCTTCTATCTCTCTTTGCAGATTCAAATGATGTGATCTGTATTTAAAATAGTGGGCCTCCAATGTTAGTTTGCCGTTCCGTTTTTTTTAATTACTCTGATATTGTTTGATCACGCATAAATCTGAAGATGGTTCAGAATAAAATAAACCGAAACGTCGCATTTGTTTGCTTTACAATAAATGAATAGATGAACACCATTAAAAACGTATATAATCATATTACGTCGAACGTCCTTGGTAACTGTACTACAACAACTATAATAGACATCGCAGCAGGCGGTTAGAGCACCCTCAATCGATCTCGAAACAATAATTTCGCCACCGCACCGGAAAGCGCCCTCCCTGACGATGAATAATGTGTCACACGGGGTGGTTGGGAACGGATATATGTGTCCCCCGCCTGGATGCGTAGAGGAACATACGGGAGGAGGAAGGAGCGAGGTAGAAAACTGCCTCTTCTATTCAGTCCATCACACCGGTCGATCGATTTTTGGGTTTCCAATTCAAATATCAAATTTTGAATTCATTCACGTGACTTATTCTTCTTTATTTGCGCTGCTCGGTTTCCCTGACGTTGACAATCAATCTGGATAACTTTGCTCGATCCTGCGCAAGTTTAAATAATTGGTTTTTATAATTTTCAGTCATGATGCTTGTTTCCTACCAACTATCTCCTCTTTTTCCTTCTATATTTCCTTTTATTATTAGTTGCAAGATACGATCCTGGTTATCTCCAAGTATTTGACTTCGATAGGTAAGTTTTTGCATTTTATGGTCGTTAAGAGTTCTGGAATAGTGTTAGCCCTTCGTAGAACTTCATTCAATCGATTTGCAGCCCATGGTATCCGTCTTTCAGCCGATTTAAAGTTGCTGTTACTATAAACCAAAATTTGGTTGTGCAGTAAGTTTTATTGTAATATTAGACACGATAACAAGAAAACACAAACAACACGCCCTGAAAAATCAATGATCTAAAATAATTTATGACCTGAATTCAGATTCCGGTGCATGGGTTCAAGAATTTTTGATTTTTAAATATTCCAAATGCCAAAACATGACCACTTTTTAAGTTTGAATACGTAACTGGTAGACAGTGTGTATAACTGTCCAGTCGCGAATTTGTTTCAGCCCTCATGCTTGTATTCTACCAACTCCTCTTCGTCCTTCTGGTCTTTCTATCTGGCAGATTCAAGATGCTTTTATTTGTTGAAGTTTTTTCATCATGCAGATAATAATATTGTGTACTTAACACAGAGTTTCACAGATGAAACTTTTTTCCTTCAGTAACGTGTTTCGATTCACATTTGAATCATCGTCGGATAGTCAATTTGCCTGTTAACGAAGACTTCACAGATTACTTGCCAACTAGCTGACTAGATCCTATCATGGATACAAAACTAGAGCTCAAAATTCTACCATACTATTCATCCAGTCTATATATTTTTCTAATAAAAGAAAGAAAAATAATTCAGTAGAAAATTAGCTATCTGGCCTTCTATTATTGTCGAGAAGTTTCAACTGATTTGCAAATGATACAATTTTTCTTGAAAATATTTTAAGACACATAACTATCGACTTTCAATGAATTTTGTCTTTGGATCCCCATTGCACGCCAAAAAACTTCTTAGCCCTTTATTATCTATTCTGTCTAATGGAACATTTTCCGCTGAACCCAACAGCTGTTTTTAATTTGTTTTACTGTGAGAGATTGATGAACATTTTCAATTGTTGAGAACGAATAGCAGTAACCATTCAAATCCTTTGCTCTTGTTACCAAAATGTTATTTGAAGTAAATTTAATATCATGTACGGTGAAAATGGACTCTTTAACTCAGATACATAATCATTGAGTCTAAAGAAAAAACTGTATTTTTGCGTATCGAAGCTAATTTTGTCACAAATTGCTTTAATAGAAGATCTATTGATTCTGTGACGCAGAAGCCCAAACTATCCATTCACGAAACGCTAGAGTTCTAGGCAACCCAGGCCCAGAATCACTGGGTTATTATACCCAACCTTAATATGACATATAATTGATGTATGTACAGCAACTTCGTAAAGTTATGGAATGGTGTCATTAGCATACAACTATAGAGCGTTAGACGATATTGACATCTCAAATATGAAGTTCAATGGATTAATGTTTGAATGTAAAAAAGGGCAATTGTCTGAAAACAATCAGCTTGTCAGCAAGCATTATCGCCATGCGGAATTTTTTACATGTGTAAATGTGAAAAATGGCCACAGGCGACCAGTAGCTTTTTCATGTCGGCATTGTTCCCGAGCGGCAAAAAGATTTCCACGGGAGTTTTATCCCGACTGTTACCAATATACATATAATACTGCCATTCACTTACCACTTATCGAAATGCAAAATTTCCCTTTGGGGGGCTTTTATGGTTTATGGTGGAATTTTGGAAAAATACCTGGAAATATGAGTAAATGGAAAAGTGTTCAGTGAATTCCAATTATTTTATAGGAGTAAGTATTAGAATGGCGGAAAATTATGATATCGAAATATTGTGTTTTTTAATGTTTCATAACATGTACATCACGAAAAACTCAATTCCGTTGGTCTGTCTGTCTGTACTACGTTCGGTAATTTTTGGCCCCTCTATAATTCGGTAAGTACTTTTTGAATTTGGTGAAACTTTGGAAATAGGCTACTACTGTGGGAAGGACGAAATAGGTTTAAGGTTTTTGAAATTTGGTTCAGTGGCGGCCGAGTGATCCTTAAAAAATATAAAGCGTTTGGGAGGCTCTTAATATTTTTAATAAAAAAAATTGGTGAGACAAAAATTAGGGTTGAGGGTGGTGGGTGTTGAGGGGGAAATTTCAGACCGAAAATTTTTGAGGTTTTAGAGTATTTAGTTTTTCTATGACTTTGGAATAGAGTTATATCATATAAAATATCCTCATCTCTAAACTGATATCATTGCGTACTAAGTATAGCGCCTACCTATTTGATGCAATCTTCATAAAAAACTTAACGTGCTCCTGAAGCGCTGCGAGAGGATGAATCTTTGCTCACAGTGAACTCAAAGTGCTGTAAATTTTATCCATCTGGGGACAAACTTCTCGGCAGCCTATTCCAAAACGCTGAGAATATTGGAAGTGTTTGCAGTTACCTTAAATGGAAGAGGACCTCAATTACTGGAACATCAACCTAGCAAGGCCGGGAACATGATCGTACTAGGACGTGTTCTTAATGATTTTTAAAGGTGCCCAATACTTAGTAACAGTAGTTTTGTTGAAAGAAGATTTTAGTATTGTTGTGCAATCTTTGTGGTTTAGGTTTATATGTTCTGTCTATGTGGTGGAAACATATTAGTTGAGAAATGCGCAGTCCCCCCCTTTAGATAAGAAAAATGATATTGGGGGGAGGCATACATTCTTGCCTCCTTTGAATTGCTATGAATATATTTTTTTATTCTAACAGCTTGTGTAGAACAAAATTTAATAGTGAAGAGCTTTCCGTTGTAACAGCAAAGTCATTTTGGAGTGGGAACCAGAGCGGTATGTAGTTTTTGGCAATGAAAAGGTGGAAGAGCTTCGTAGAAAGGGATAATTTTCCTTATTAATCGAACCAGAACTAGCCTTGGGAATTTCTAAAAACATAGTAAGGAACTTAGCTATGAAATGAGTGAGACTTCAGTACAAGGAATACTGGAGTTTGCAGACTGGATGTAGGCGTGGGAAACAATTTATTAAAGCACCATGCTGGAATTTATTTAATATATTATTTAAACAGAAATTAGCTCCATATAATTACGGAACTCCTCACAGGACACTGGGACCTGGAGGATCACCAGTACAAACGAGGGCTCTACAATGGAGACTTCAACTGCAGCAATGCGGGAGAGGTACAGAGTTTGCCTTTCACGTCCTCTATGAGTACCATGCACTAGATCACAACAGGAATCAGTGCTTTGAAAATCCTACGCTAGAGTTGAGTGCAGTATCAACAGGGAAACTGTACAAACTAGTACAATGTTCAAGACTACAAGAATTAGTTCTGTAATTAATAAGAGAGAAAACACAATAATCCTGAAGGCTGCAATGCTGACAGAGACGTTACGTGCGACGGCTCTAGGAAAGGAAACACAGAGCCTCCGTATGCTCTGAGAACCAGCAACATAACATTGTTTCTCTCAGATAAATACATTAATACATTAAACACTGCTACAAACTCTTGGCTTGATGAAAATGGTGCCTATCGAACACGCTGTATGTAACAAATGACGGAAGGAAGGCATTCAAAGGCAGGCCACATGGTCACTTTAATTGATTCTAATGGAGGCCAATCGGAAAAACGGCTAAAAGGACAGGGAAAGAGGACACACACACACGACATTCCCTTTATGTAGATCCTGCACATTTGTCCTTTCGTTTGCGTCGTTTGGTTGTTCTCGCTGACATTCAAGAGGTAGTTAAATCGGTCTTCCGAATTGGATAGGAAGCGGCGACTCGTAAAAGGTGGAATTGTCAGATGGTTAAGGGTGCATACAGATGGTGAAGGACTGAGCGGCAACTAGTGTGGTATCGATTCTAATGTAAATTGTGAACAGTGAGTTCTGTTCAAAATGTTTAATCTTGTAGGTGGATATTTATTTTTTATATGAGAACATGAAACTCAAGATGGACCATATATTTTACTCTAGGTTTCGTTATTGTTTGTTCTTGGAAATTAATATGGCAAATTGAAGAAAGTCTGAACTTATAATCCTAGACTATTGAAGATTTAATCACACATAAAAGAGGGCTCAAATTCTAAAACGTAATTTGACAAATTGAATCGGTTGGCTAGGTTGATGATTTTTAAACATTTTGTTTTATTTTAATTGACCTGTTTTGGGTGGAATGTTATCAATATGATCAAAAATGTTAGCTTCAATGACTCAAGAATATCACCAGAATTCATTTCACTACACGCAGTTCCTAAAAAGAGTGATCAGATCCTTATTAGGCAAATGATGTAAGAATAGATTAAATATTTGTATGATTTTCTTTATTTTTTAGCTGATATATCTTAAAATTATTCATTTTGAAGGATAATTGCACATGAAAAAGGTTTCGTAATTCAATTTTACACGAAATCCTTCTAGGTTTAAAATAGAAAAAGGCATTTTAGAAATTGTATAATACTAAAGAGTATTAAATAAACAAATCTTCAAAAAATTACCACCGCACTCCACATCGAGTGATTCCATACTTCTATTACTTTCTGATGTTTGAAAACCCTTCTTATGTGTGATTAAATTTCCAAGAGTCTATGAACTTCAGATTCAACTTTGTTTATTTTGTGATATCAAATTTATAGATACGGATAGCAAAATTATTGAGCAGACAGTATGCAACCGATTTTAATAAAATTTGGTGTGGTTATTTCTCATAACAAAAAATAATTTTTGGCGGAATGTAAAAGTAATACCTATTATCAGGGTACTCGAAAATTGTAAAGAAACTTGATTTTTTCATTCATAGTTTTTATACTGTCCACTGTTTAGGAACTATTAATAATATCTCCTCGATTTTAGGCTAGCTAGATCTTGTGTGAAATTGAATCGCGAAATATTTTAGTTCACCGGTTTGTCTTTAAAATGAACACTTGAAATTACGGTTTCCGGTAATATTTTGGACTCATTAAAGCAAAAATTCCGATCATATAGAAAACATACAACCCAAAACAGATACCGAATTGTTCATAGACCCTTGTTTGATATTAAAATGTGAAGCAGTCAGTAAAAAAGCTCTGAATCTAGTTTTTTTTATTTTGTACTTTGCAAAAAGTTGCCGAGGCAGCCGAAACCTTTTTAAATATATTTTGGTCAATTGTATGTTCTTTCAATTATTATCATCCAGTAGGGAATATGAGAAACCAACAAACTTCAACAAAATTGGTGTTTATTGGATAACCAGTAAACGACAATAATTATAACACCTAATTTAGTGATATTTCAATATGATGAGTGCCTAATTAGGACCGCATAGTAGGTTTGTGACAGCATAGCGTGTAGACTGTGGTAACACCTTTTCTTATAACTAGTTCAAGTTCAACATGAGCTTCGCACGACATGATTATTTTAAACTCGTTCACTCTATTGCGGGTATATAAAGGTTAGATGATGTCGATAATAATTATATTTTCCAACCTTAATATTCCAAGGACTGGCTTATTATTTTATGTATAGATTAGTACTATGGGTACTTGATGGAAATTATTCCGATAGCAAAATATGAAGCAGCCAGATGATTTTAAACTTGGCGTGAGATCATTAATGTTAGATGAGGCAACGTATATATTACATGAACAAATGACAAATTTATGATTTATGTGGCCAAGAGAAGATCCGGGAAATTATTTTGGAAGGAGTGCAGCTGGGGGCGTAATTCTAACCTAAACACTGCAAATGACAATTTTTTAGGAATATTGATTAATGTATATCTCCAACAGTTTCTCTGTGACATATTTTTTTTCTTAAACAACCAATAGTCAAACAGAAACGAAAAGAGGTATGTGGAATCTTCAACCAGCTGACCTCAAACTACGTACTATGATAACGCTTGCCACTACAGTTTTCATCGAAGTAGAGAAGCAGCAAATTACTGTTTCATAATGCATTATCCATACGAAATGAGTTTCCAATTCTCGAAGTCTTGGTAATCACGGAATCTGTCTACTTTGCGACTTAATTCATAAATAAACTACATCGATTCTATTCTATCTATAATCCAACTTTATCGTCAAGTGATCTCGGAATAGACGGCAGAGTCTGTAATTCTATAGATAGCTTGATAGAAGGCCGATCTGTATAACATTATATCTAAATTTGTTCCATTAAAGGTTCAGACGAACTCTCACAGGTACAAACATCAATTTAACGGTAGAATGCAGTACGATTTTAAGGCTGTGCGTGATTTTCTGGATTTTTTATTTATTTTTATTTATTTAACAAGCAAAAGAGCCGCATCAACAACACAGGGTTATTAGGTTATACAATGAGGTTATTTTGAAAAAACTATACGGTGAATTGTCAATGAATCAATAATGAATTGCGATTTCATTATTCGTTCATTTTCTTATTCAGACCCAGGAATGGTCTGGAAGAATTCATGGAAAAATGGCGTCAAGTAGCTTAACTATATACTTCCCACGTAATGGTATCAATTCAAGAATACTTTAATTGTACTTCGAGATACGATTCGGAGAAGAACGGATTTCATCATCAACACTCTAGACCGACTGAGCGAAATGCCTAATCAGCTCAGTTGAGAGAGTGTTAAACCGGTAATCAAAATCTGTGTGGTTTGAATCTCGCAGTAGGTCATTTTCATCGGAGTTTCTAAATGCGTAATTCTGCAGATGGACCAACGTTTCGTGAAATTTATATGATTATAAACATTATTGACAGTAATTCCTCACAAAAATACACCAGTGTTCAATTAAAAAGATATATTTATTTATTTATTTATTTATTCATACCAGTATATTTACAATGTTAGAGATTCAATGTAACCGCAGAGTGAAACAAATCTCTGTACGCAGACCGGTGTACATAGCTTAAAACTATTAAAAAGAAAACTAAAATAAAAATACATAAAATAGTTTTAATGTTAGACATAAAGAGTCAAACATTTACATTATCAGTTTTGTGTTGTATCCAGTATTTGAGTTTATTTTTAAGACTTTTTCTTTCCAATGTTAAAGTTTTTAACTCTGTTGGCAAAAGATTGAGAAGTTTAATCACTTTAATATAGCTGTCTTTATCTCTAACTCTTTTATTACTTCTCGGTAAAATTAAATTTGTCAGTATTTAAAGACAGCTTATTAAGCACTAGCCAATTTAGAACTTTATCTAGTAGTTCTTCCATTTTTTTAATAGTTTGATCCCAAGTATCCACAGTAGCAATAATTGCAGTATCATTTGCATACTATAGTATACTACCATCTTATATATCAAGTAATAAATCATTTATATATAATATAAACATCAACGGCCCAAGGATATAAAATAAAACTTTTATTTAAGCTATGTCTGTTGTTGGTAGGAACTAATTCCTTCAATATCAGTACCTTGATTACTAATGATCAAAGCCTCAGCTACAGTAATTGCTTCTCTATAATGAACGGCTCATAGTATCCGCATCTATTAAACTAGTGGGGATATACTCCTTTGAGGGAAGGGTTCCTGACTGTATAATTTCCTATTGTGAGAAGGCAATCTTATAAATATTATATGGATTGCATTTGGCCTAGCTGTGATGAACATATCGTCGATTAAACTCGAAGATTCATACACTTTTTATAGGGAAGGCTGGTGGAACGAGTGTACTGAGCTTTTTTGTTTAGTAAGGGTAATGTAAGCTTTTTATAGTTGTAAAAAGCTAGTACCTTTTTATAACTTGAATTCTTGCACAACCAAGATACTAACACCCATATACATGGTACTTAATTCGAACAGTAATTTGGTTTGATGTAGATAATTGGCAATCATCTCTATTATGCTAGCTATCAACGCTTCATACATCAACCATATCATAATAATGATATGATAACTCCCGCACAAAGTCAAATAAACAGAAATCGCTCTAATTCAAAGGAAAACGCTAATGCGGCCGCTTATATCAGCAACAATATTCGGTTAATTCCGATTCCATGCAGAGAGCATTTCGGCATTACGGTAATGAATACCGCACTGTGAAGTAACTAGAATGAACAAATTCATTACTCAAATACTGAAGAACAGGAATGCGGAGCATTATTATCCGCGATCCTGTTTAGCGCTGGAATTATGGGCGCAGTTTTTGCTCATTTTGGAGCCAAGTAGTAGGCTAGAGGACAAAAGAGGACATATGTAGGACTAGGCATACAAAAGCTTGCACAAACGATGCATTTGTTGTCGCTGAGTAGACCGCGCAAATGGTATAATAATTCTTCCAGTCAATTGAAGCATATTCGGTGGTTGTTTTTACACGTGGACTTATCAATCCCGTAGACGTTAGCCAGGCCAAAGAATTATATACGTTGGGCGTGAAGATATACTAGTGATTGACTGGCCAGCTGTTTTGGAGGATGTGCAAGCAGCATGTATATTATACCACCATTGTTCAGCGCAACACGTAGATAAATACTTCATTAGATTGCACTGCGAAAATCAATGTTTGCTCGAGTGCTCTTTGTAAATCATGGTAATTCGAGCTTTATCAATTGACGTTAGAACTTGTTATTTTTTATCATATTCCAACGAGATGAGCTGTAGCAGCTAAGAAAATATCTGCCTGTATGTAAGTCATCTAAAGCATGTAGCAATTGTCGGAAGACACGTCTTGAACATCGAGATCTTTCGAAATTGGCATGTTTTTGTACATGGAACATTCGATATGGACATTTCTATATATATTGAAACGTCGAGCTGTGGCAACAGCAGTCAACATTTTCAGACATCGAACAGTCATGAACCAGAAGAGAAGAATATAATTGACTGTGTAGTTAGTGGAAATCAATTAGTGTTTTAAGAACGATACAATATTCTTATGAAAAAATCCTGTCTAAGTAGTACATAACTGATCACTAAGTTGTCATTATAAATTAATCATTAACTGGTGAAAAACTTGAGTGAACCAGTAGCCTGTTGTGGTATAGAGCGACTATTTTACTAAGTCTATGTAAGAACTATAGCTTCATTCAAATTTGAAATTAAGCATAGTGTAGAAAAAGTCCCCACCCAGCGGACCGGATTTCTTATCAAAGTCAAATATGCCAACAATCATCCATGTCCGGCAAGTACAGCAGATAACTGCTGTTACGTCATTTGTAACTCCCAAAAAATATGGGCTTCTGTCTCCCCCCAATCCACCTTAACATACATATCTTTGAGCACCTCAAAGGAAATTGAAAGTGATTAGAATCCTGGTGAGCCTCCAAAAAAGAGGTTAGATCGTTTTTATATTTTTTGTTTTTGAAGTTAACTCTGCTGACACTGCAACGAGTCTGTAAAAATACAAAGCTTTTTCTTCATTGCAATAGTATTAACTAAAGTAATATCAAGATTTCCTTAAAATCCGTATGGATCTTTCCGAGTTATAGAGAGGCCTTGGACTATCGGATACGTAGACAGACACACACAGGCCGACGGAACAGAGTTATATGGTTTTGCGTGATGATACATCAATAAACCATAATATCTTGAATTCGAAGTTTCTCTCGCCTATTGACGGCAGAATCAAAACAGTACTTTTTGGGATTGTCATTGCCAAATAGATCGTAGAGTAGGTCAAAAACTCATTACTTAGCATTTGAAAACGCTTGATTAAACATTACTTACACATTGTTTTAAATTTATATACAGGGTAATTGTTTCAAAAGTTGTGTTTGAACCTCTATTGTCTACATAACTTTTGTGTATTAAGACGTTTCGATTGATTCACTATATTCAATCGTCTTCAGATGAACTGGTGAAGATGTCTCTTCGTAGCTATTTTATACTCTTGTTGCTGGCCTGTCCTTTGCTCGGTTAGTCCTGATTGGTTCAGGTGGCGTTGTTTCTGATGACGTGGCTGTTTGGCGGTCATTGCAAGTCAAGTTCGTATTCAAGTTTAAGCTGGCGACATGCCAGCCAGAGTAGTATAAATAGCTATGAACGGACATGTTCTCCAGCTCACCTAAAGACAGTTTTAGATAGTAAATAAATCGAAACGTCGTGCCAATGCAAAACACAACGTCCCGGTATGTGTGTAGGATATTAGTACTAACGCCAATATTTGACGACCTACCTTTCGTCAAATTCCGGATCATGTACAGTATTACCAATGTATGCGGAGACTCCCCACCCCGCCACAGAAAGCAAACAAGAATTTCCTACTCAGCCTCGGAGCGTTTGATCCCAGTGTTATATTAGCAGCCCTTATAGAAACTTTGCTCCCTAAAGATTCCCGGCGGAAGTTTTCTCACTCCAATAATGTCGGGAAATGACTAGCAATGAAGTTTTCGTTAATGAACATAAAATATATATGCCTGCTGTTTAGTGAAAAGACGGGAGGCTGTTTACGAGGTTTGAATATTAATGAGGGCATCTTGTAGCTTTTCGCACGATCCTAGTTGGATTAGACCGAAGGGTATGGAGGAAAAGAACGACTCAAAAAAATTCAAAAGTAAAGCTCGCAACGCATCACTGAAAGAAAAAGAGTTTTATTTGTGAAACTGTGTGTTAAGAACACAAATATTTTATCTGCATAATTATGAATAGTTTTAAGTATTTTCGAGATGTTATTGAAAATGCTTCCAAAATAGGCAATTTAAAAATAACCAGAGAGAATAAATTGAATGCTACATTTGAGAAGCAGTCAATTTTGACAGTCCGACAATGCCTCATATATCAAAGCGAAACGCGTTACTCAAAACGACATTAATTGTGAAACCTTGCGAATGGATCACACAACTCTATCTAAATACGAATATTTTGCAATGCTCATATCATATACAGGGTAGTAGAGCCTAATAGAGGATTTTGGGATTTATTCAAAGGCGGCTACAAGGGGGATACCCCGCACTTTGTTGAGTACCTCCACCACCTCCAAGTGTTAAGTTGTGAAAAGGTCACGAACTTGCAGAAACAAAACGTTACCTCGACATTATCGATCGTGGTCGATTTTATTTTTCTTTTGAAGAAAATAATTGAACGATAACTGGAAAAATATAATCCGCCGATTTCCACAAGCCGGAGTAACAAAAATCGCCTTTCTATCTCTTCACTCTTTCTGTATCTCTCGCTCTCCCGCACCGTCCCCGCAGTATACTCCAATTCTTGGTTCAAAATAATATACTTTCCGTCAGTCAATTAATTATTTGTCATTTTTCATTTTATTAGTGAGAGATTATAGAAGAATTTCTTACGAACTTCAGGATTTTTTTTAGTTTGCATGATATTGTCATTCAGTGATTCAAAATAAATCATGAAATGTTTTTTGAAACCGCCAGATCAAGAAAATCCCCCCAAATATTCGTCACAAGATGGAAAATATACGGCCAGCTATGTGTATGCAAATCTAAATGCTCAAGTATTTCCGATGAACATTTTTTTCTGATGAAATTTCTGAATGCTTGTAGCCGCCGCCCCCACTGGTGGAAAAGTACACATCATATAACCGTTTTTTTTCTACCCTCTAATCTTCAAAATCCAATAGACTCCCAGGACAATCTAGTAAATCTCCATTTAGCATCGCGGGCTCCCCTTCTAATAGATACGTATCGAATTTCTAACCTCCTTTATTCAAGTTGTTTGAAAATTTAAAGCATGAAGGACATTTCCGGTTCAAGACCTTTCAATTATTCACTTTGTATGCCTACATCCATTTTTTCACAATTGTCTACTTAAAAAGCAGAGGATATTTCGTGTTTCAAAGAGCGTAATGGCGGGTGTATACCTACACGCGTAATACCGCCATCATCAAAATAATATTTCCGTAGAAGAAGGCCATCTGAAAATTTCACAAAGTACCTCGTTTAAGGTATGCCACAAAGGAAATAATGAAGGTTTTATGGTTATTCCTTTGAAAATAAATTGTTTTAAAAGCCACTTTACCTTTTCTGGTTTACAGACAGCAGAAGATATCTTGGTAATGATAAGCTTTCAGCCAATGCTTCGGACTGTAGTAAAAGAGATGATATTGCACTGGATTACATATGTTAAGTGTATCTAGAGCTCTAATATCTGCCTGGAAATTTGTATTTCCTGATGACATGAAATATACAACCACTATGACGAATGTTCTCCTAGTATGCCGTCCATAAATAGAAATGCGAGAGGTATTTCAACACACTGTTATATTCATATGTCAATACGTTAGAGTTCTTGCACACCAATTTACATAATGCCTGCTTGGCTTCCCGCAATGGTTTCTACTAAAACAACGATTAGGACCAGCAGTGGAGCAATGAAACAATTTAGCTAGGAGTATATGCGTTCTCTCGTCTCTCGCCGAAAATCTGCACTACTACCTACAGTCTGACATCGACTGTTTGAGTGCTCTATTTGAGTTTACTGTTGAGTCAGTGAGGTGAAGGAAAATGGAAGGAATAACTCCATCAATGGCTTGAAAGTTACTTTGGAAGCTATCTACTTTTATATTGGAACGAGAACAATAATAATATGAACGACTCAGTAATACTCTAAAATGTAGATGCAGCTTAAGCTCAACTCAGTCATAGTAAGAAATAATCTAACACAACAATTATTTCATAACAGTATGTTGTCTTTCTCCATTTCCCATTTCACTTTCCTTATAATTTAAAACTTTTTTGAGTATATTTGTCGTTCTAGTGAGTTAAAAGTAATTTTATGAGTCCAAAGTTTGTAATAATTTTCGTTTTCATTTCCTGCTGTTGTTCACCCCAGGGCTCAAGAGAGAGAGAGAGAGAAAGAGCAAGAAAGAACATGCAGAAATATTTTGAATTATAGAATAATCCAGAAAATGGCTGAGGCTGAGAGATCTACGTATTTACTTTACAATTCAACAATGTGTAATATATCAGGAATATGGAAAATTATATTGAGAAGACACAGATACTCTAGACGAAGAAAGGCAGCTATCAAATAGTTGAGGATATCTATTAACCTCAAAGTGCTCAGATAAGGATCAATTTCATAATGCGCATTTTGTTATATATATTCTACATTCAACTAATCTATTTTGTAGAACCTTGTGATAGATAACTTTTCCCAACTCGCAAAGCATAAATGCCTATACATACGAGGATCATGCTGAAAGTTTTTAGATACAGAAAAACCACAAAGCTTTTTCAAAAAACTTTATTCTTCCTCAATACATTTACGCATTCGGTAAAACCACTTGTCAAATTCTTGTGACCAACGTTCTTTTGGAAGGTTGCTAATTTCCTCCTCAAATGAAGCGATTGCCTCTTCATGGGTTTGAAAAATGGCGACCTCGTAACTCTTATTTGATCTTAGGGAATAAGAAGAAGTCGCACGGAGCTAGGTCCGGAGAATAAGGTGGGCGAGGGAACAATTTGACACCCTGTTCAGCAAAAAATCTAGTGTTTCAGTGGCACTGTGGGCGAGTGCGTTGTCGTAGTGCCATCGAATACCCTGGAGACCAGTCTTTGGACGGCTCTTACATAGTTCTTGGGAGACTACAGGAATACATTCAGAAGTAACTGTTCTTTGATTTCCCAAGGCTACCGTTGTGATGTATCTGCTGCTTTTAAAAAAAAAATGCGACCACACTCTTGGAACGACGAACTTTGGATGGAACCTGCTCACTTTCAAAGCACCAAACTAATAACTGCTGTTAAGTTTCGGGATCATAATGACATAACCATGTTTCGTCTCCGGTTACGATATTGAAATTGTTTTTTCTATGCCCATTATGAAATTTTTCAAGCATAAACTTAGCCCAATCAAATCTTGTTGCTTTTTGCTCACTGGTCAGCAAATGTGGCACCCATCTAGAACAGCGCTTCTTTAGGCGAAGGTGATCAGGAGTGAATGTTCGGACTGCTGCCGATCCAATCCACACAGAAGCCTCAATCTCGGTGTAGGTTATATGACGTTTTTTTTAACCATATTTTGCACAGCTTCTACAGTTTCCGGAGTAACAGCAGTGGGCGGTCGACCTGTGAGAGGTTCATAATCGAGAGAGACCCGGCCGTATTTAAACCAAGCAATCCAATTAAAAGCTGTAGCCCTATAAGGGGCAGAGTCCCCAGAGCAACTCACTAAAGTTTCGTGATATTCCGCTTGTTTTATTCCTTTTTTTAGTCATAAAAAATTTGGCCAACACTTAAATGCATTCGAGACCGTGGCAAGGTAACCACTGAACGATTCAAACGCCGCCTTTACGTGTAAGCACTTACAACTTTGGACAAAATAGCTGCGTGCTCAAACTTGTTTGAATTTGTATAGGCTTGGAATGTCTAAAGACTTTCAGCGTGACCCTCGTATTTACCTTGAATTATAACAATCAAGGAATAAATTTCCCGCCAGCCCATTCCAAACGTCTCTAAAAGAAGAATAACTTTTGAAAGAGGCTCGTTTGAGGTGTTGGAGGTGGAAAGGATGCGCCCGTTGGGGATCTCTTTTGTTTGTTGCACTGATATATTTTGGTATTATTATGCAAGACAGCTAAGTCGAACAGTTATGGTTGAATCTATATGATAAAGGATATAAGGATATATAAGCCACTTCTACTCGATATTCCAAACTATGGAGCAACTTTATAAGGTTAGATCCATCTATCAGACATTCCCAAAAATGGAAGCAGTATTCCAGCCATGGCCTTATAAAGGAATTGTTCCCGAGATTACAATTTTTTGAACAGAATTGGAGCCTCCAGAACTGATGAAATATCAAACACAAAAGGTTGCATGTATAACTCATTAGCTAAATGGTGTTAGATGTCCAACAATATTTTTTATTTCGTTTTTAGGTTCATGGTAATAATTTCAAAATAAAATTGATACTTTGTGTTCCAAACGATTCCCATATTGCTCCATTATACCGAAAAAGATTAGTTGAGAATAAGACTTTATTTCAATTAGATACAATAGGCGGAGACTAGCTATGAAGTTACTCTACTCAACCTAATCTTAAAAACTAGCCTACCCTACCCTAACGTATATCCTGCCTTCTACAGAAGGACTGAAGCATAAAGAAATCAACATTGTTACTGCTTATGAAGAAGATGACACTCAAAAAATTTTTCAAATTGCAAGTACCTGACATCACAGTGTGAAATTCATTAGAAACGGGAATATGGTTGAGCGGTATCTGGGAAGAGTGGAAACGGCTTTATACCAAGCAGTCCCGCTATGTGTTTCAGCTCTGAAAATGAGTGTTTGTTTATTATTTTGACATATCTTTGCATGAAAGTGTAGATGTCAATTTTCTAACGCGGAATATACAGAAACCGTACATCACAAATATCTTACAATTCATCTAACGATCTGTGAGAGTTCACGTGTAAACTCCCAGCAACATCTTATTCTTGTTCTGTCCAGAGTTGCATGTCGGATGAAGTTTTATCCAACCGTCTGTCATACAAGGAACAAAACGTAATTTATAGCAGTAGTTCGCTAAGAAACAAGTGAACGCCGTTAGAGAGATATCTTTTATCCTGATTTATAAGCGTTGTAGCCAGAATGTTCCCGAAACTGGAGAAAAACTTCACCTTCCGTTTTTACCGGAGGAAGTAATGCAATATCTCCAGGGAACTAGACCAACTGGCGAGCTTTTTCTGGATGTAAGTGTAACATGAACTTCATACTTCGGAAAATAAATCAATAAATGCGAGGTCCATATATTGACGATGGCGGCGAGAAATTTGATAGATACTTGTTGAAGCTAGAAGCTGCTGGGGTGAACTTAAAAGGTTTCACTGACGGTGTCGGTTCCTATTACTGAGGGGGACGCCGAAGAGAAATCATATTTTGGATGCGATCTAGATTCACGTGTCTCAAATAATTGAAGGTATGTTCTCCACTATAGATAAGACCTGATATAGACATATGCGTGCTTCGACTTTGGCCTAGACTTGTAAGTATAGACAGGCGGTCTAACTAGAAGTGGTGTTGACTGTGTAAGCTGCAAATTGGCAGCTCCACCATGCGTAACGCTTGGATACTAGTGTCCAAAATAATATTTGTAGCTCATTTGATTATTATGTCAGACAAGTCAAATTAACGAATAGGAATGTAAGGCGATATGCATAAACAAAAGACACACTAAGACATTAGACTAAAATTGAGATCCTGAAAGATAGCCATTAACTAACTAGCGTCTGAGTAATAAGTACATTATCACCAACGATCGGCAATATATTCTCCAAGAAAGATCTTCCAGCTTGCGTCACATATATGTGGAGCAAAGCTGCTGACCTTCATGGAGAGTCCCCAATCCTTGTGCTCAATATATCGAAAGCTAGCAAAACTTTTGGTAAAGCTTGGTTCTTGTGGGCTGCCACCGGATATGTGCCAACATGTGGATAGTCTTCTCAGGGATTACTCCTTATTTGTGTTGGTGAATGGATATGCCTTCAACGTGTTTACCACCAATAGCAGGTGTTGCTCAGGGATCTGTTCTTACTGCAAATCGCTTCTTACTGTACATGAACGAACGGTTGGAGATAACATCCAATCGAATTTACAGCACTTTTACTATCATCTTGAGAGGATTTATTTCGGCTAGGGCAGCATGTTATTCAAATTGATAAGAACATTGTGAGAATTGTGCGATGGGGATCTACAAATCGAGTACAGTGCAACGCACAAAATATTAAAACAGCAACCCTGATAAGGAAGTCGCATGCTGTTCTGTCAGCCGTGGAGATCCAGGAACATCCAATATTTGAATAATCTCCCATCAAGCACGTTGCCGGATTCCTTAGGTCGATATCCCTGAAGCTGGAAATTCATACAATATGTTTATGTTTAGACTATGAGATGATAAAGTAAGACGTCAGGGATATCCGTTAACGTAGAGGTTAAGAACTTTTATGTCGAAACCGGTGAGAATGTCACAGACATTGATCCTGCAATTGATCTGAAATATAGGGATATAGACCAGTTACGGTTTAAAAGGAACACCTTAGCGTGGAACCAAAAGAAAATAAAAAATGTATACGAAGAATTAATGAAATACACAGAAAATAGGACAAAGGAGGAGGATACTACACGTTACATTCCAAAATATATAAGAAATTTTTAAAATAGGGGTACCAAAAAAAACAGAAACAAATATTCGCTTATCGATATCACTGCTTATAGAAAAAAAAAGTGCTATCAAGAGTAGAGCAACAGATTCCAAACAAAAAATCTATATCCTTTCCAAAAGACTACCGTTTATATTCATTACTTTTGATATGATCAAATAATGTAAATAAAAACAATATTTACCAAATACAATGGAAAGGAATTCTACTCGACTAAGAACTCGACAAAAACTGTAAAATTATAATCTTATAACACCGTAGAATGTTATATCCAAGCGAATTCAACGTAGAAAGCAAACCTGACTACATTATCATATTGAAAATTACATCCACAAATTGAAACGAGGCAGCTAGTTTCTGTCACATAAAATGAATATCTGGTAAATGGCCGGATTTCATATAAATAAAATAGACAAGAGTTATAGATTATCATCACTCATCTATACATTATTTAATTGTAATGGCATCAACATGCAGTGGTGGTATGAAATGTGCCTCGCATTGGGAACATTTGTCTCTTGTTCAACCTAACTGACCAAACTGGTGTGAAACTGGAGACATATGATGCCAAGTGTCCGCTGAATGGCTCCAAACCACACGGTAATGTTGGCAGCACGGCCATACCTCATCCTGTTATATTGATTCCATTGGCGTACTTTATAGTCGCCTTTTGGGTTTCACCGAGTTGTCAACAAATATAGAGCGCTGATCACTTGTATCGGTTTTGTCATCTGTTGAACCACGAGCAAGACGTTGTGATAGCCTAGGGTACTTGCGCATAGTGCAGTGCTTGATATCGCCAAATAACGTGGGGAAAAGTTCGCCTTTTAGGATTCCAATCGAAAATGGTTGTTTTATGTATTTCAGAGGAGGCGTCACTGAACTAGTTTTTGATAATTATAGTGCGGTAGCCACCATGCGCTTGAGTACTCTAAAGAAATCCGTTTCTAATTTTGAATATTGTAATTATTGTATTGTTTTTTCGTGGCGCGATGTGAAGAGTGTTTCTAAAGGTACAACCAACCATATTTTGGTAAAAATGTACATATCTACTGCTGCTTGTTTTAAATGTCAGGAAACGCGTTGTGAGATTTATCACATTCATATTAAAAAATTTGAGAATTGTGGTCAATCCTTCCAAATTAAATCATTAGGATCATTGTAAGGGCTGTAAAGCTTTGTATTCTACAAGAAAAAGTTCAGGCATCTTTCAGATTCATGCTACAAACCGTTTTTCTCTGTTGCAGTTCGCTGCTGAGCAGCCTCCTTCGACTCAATCTCGGTTCATTACACTCCATTTCAGTCCATCAGACCAATTTTACAAAAAAATGACATTTTACGCTCTTCTTTCTGAATTCCTTATTTTTAAGATAACTTTTTAAATCAGCGACCCCGAAAACCACCTTTCTGTTGATTTCAGTTAGTCAAACCAATTTTTTCAAAAAACATTCCGCCATTTTGAATGTCCATATTCTGATGTCGTTTCTGAAATCAGCGAACCCAAAAATCAGTAAATAAATATACTTTGCAAGAGAAACTGTATTAAGACTGTTTTGTTCCGCTCAAAAATGCAAGATTTTAGCCATAGTGATGCTTAGTGATTGAACAGCTCCATTTTTGAAAATACGATATCTTTAGGGTCACTTAGAAAAAAATCTGGATTTCGATGGTAGAGAGTCGCTCAGATACTTTTCTAACGATGTTTCGAACAATGCAGTTTCTTTGTATATTCAGGCGTATCTGTTCTTCGGAGTGCATCCCGACACATGCGAGCAGTATTTCAGACATGAACCTTGTGGAATGTGCAGCTGTTCTGATGAGTACAATTTTCATCACCATGGTTGGCAGACCAGTATGTGAATTTTTGTAGGGTACTTGTCTATGCCTTGAACTGATCTCCATTTATCGACCCTCGTGCGATAATAATTTATTCGATGTCTTCGTTGATCTGGATAACATAAGTTTTATGTCATGCGTATCGTTTCAATGTGACCTCCTGTAAAAGCGCCACTGTGCGATGCTCTGAATTCTGACAAAACAGATATTTATTTGGACTGTTCGCTAGTATATCACGTCCACCATACAACGTACATGTGTTTTTCTAGAAAAAAAATCGACGTGAATTATGAAATGGAGAGACCCGGATTGTAGCTTTCATTGCAAGGGAATACTGATGTTAGTTATGGAACCGAACGAAAATGATTTGTTTTTGTGTCTGACATACAGAATGATCCGCAGAGCACTCTTTTCTGACGTGAATACCTCTTGGTAGTGAGCTTCAACATTTGTTTTTCCAACCTTTAACGACTGATCATCGCGGAGGTGCCGAAGCTCCGAAGTGCGATCAATTTTTTTCAATGAAAAAGGAAAGGCAGAAAGCTAACCGAGCCTATTCAAACTTGACTTCAGAATACTGTGAATCGTAACCACAATCAACAACGAACTCTGCGCCAGTCAGTTCTATAACGCTTTTTACATCAGGCTGTATAACTCAAACCAATCATGCTTAGATACATTTAAATGTAAGAATGACGTAACTTTGATTGTTTATCAATTGTGTTAAAAAATCGTGAACTAAATATACTAGAAATATAATCATTAGATCACTCACTAAGACTATCAAGATGGCAATCACGACCCTGTATATGTCAGAACGCGAACTCGAACAGCTGCGAAGTTGTATATGTTATGTCAACAGTCCTTTGTTTACTTCCTCAAAATGCGATATTAAACTTGTTTTTTGCGTCTGTTTATACATTGTACTGTTTGCGTTTCCATTTATTTCGAAGGTCTCGTCGAAAGTCGCCCGACGCGTTACACGAAAAACAAAAAAAAAACAGTTGAAGTGGTGCGTGTTGTGCGTCATTAGCTAAAGAGGCGTGCACACTTCCCCATCCAATCCTACAGGGTTATTCACCATAAAGCTTATTCACGAGCACTTGAAAGCCGTTCGGGTTTCCTTGAGTATTCTTCTTCTTATTCTTCTTCCTTCGTCTTCATCTTGATCATCTTCTTCTTTTCCTATTCGTCCGAAATCTGTTCAGCTTACGTTGTTGCGGACTATAAGTTATTTTTCCAAAGTCTTGAATATTTTTGGTGGTCTTTTAATTGATCTTCTCATATAGGGTGTCTTGTTCTTACATTTCTTGGTTAGTGGCTCCGGCCTCATCCTGTATTGGTATTCATACCATTTTTTTTCTTGTCTTTATCCATTCGGTGACATTCTGAATGCCACATTGCTGTTATTCATCTGTCTATCACTTAATGATGCTTCCTTTATAGAACCTTCTCATGTCCACATTATTTTCTGTTCAGTTTTCTGTTTTGTTCTTATTGTATCTGCTCTTCTTTCTGCTGCCTCTGTTAGAATGAGTCTCGTGTTGTTTTGTATGTTCTGCTTTTACTGTCGGTTGCTATTAACACACTGGACCTATTTTGATATCCTAATATAGTGAGGATGGGACGAAATATCTAAAGTTCACCTGGTGAATAAGAAAGTGATACAATGCCAGCGTTACTCAGAAATCTATTCTTTATTAGACGTTCCTTATGCTGTACATCAACGAACTGCTTAAAATAACATGTAATCTATTCTGCAGCTTCGTAGATTTTTTTACATGGGATCAGGCAAACGACTATCATCCTTAGAGACCTTATATCGGAAGCAACATATCATCCAAACCAACAAAGATATCGAAATAAATTATACAATCACTGTCAGCAAATGGAGTTCAATTCAGTGCACAGAATATTCAGAACACCACCCTGACAAAAAAAACATATACTGGTCTACCAGCTATAGAAATTGAGGGACTCCAATTGATCACGAATCCGGCAATGCTAGGTCGGCATCCCAAGTCATCACTGGAATCCTGCTCGTATACGTGGAGCACTTCCTGCAGTTTCCGGACCGAATCTTGAAAGGAACAGTAAGTCTGGTAAAGACGCCTGTCCTAACAAAGGACACAGTTTGGAACAGCAGATATCCCTTCATATTATACCATGGTAGATTTTCGACCAAGCTGTATCGCATAATATCAGCACGAGTACAACAAACACTGGGGGAATCCAACGAGTGCATCCACTCCAGGTAGAGCTTGCAACACTTCAAACAAGCCTCCAATAAATTTGTTTCTCGAAGGTTACAAATTAGCAGCGTTTTAAGCTCAATATGAATAGAGATTGATCTTCTTGTAGTGCTTCTGGAGTGCAACAGGCTTTCTGCCTTTCCTTAAAAAATGATTTGTAATTTTACTAGACGATACAGTTCACAACAAGATTATTATTTAATATGAAATTATAATCATAAATTTTGCACTGTATTGCTTGTCTTCGGCCCATTTTAATTGGATTCTAACGCTCTCAAAGTGTAGTATATAGCTCTGATTGATTATTTAGTCTTGGTGATAATTCTTGGGATCGGAAAAAAGGTCCAAAGGAAGACTACTTCCCAGCCTTTGCCTCCCCACTACTACTTCTACTGGTTCTGGTAATAACACTGCTCACAGTAAAATCATGATGAGGCCTTATGTTGGTTTCCATTTAAATTCAACTACGCCCTCAGCCCTATATAATCCCATCCAGTGTTAGCTTACAAAGCATGCACCACCGTCTCGTGTCGGCCTTTTTTTATGTAAACCAGATATCATGTTTAATCTAGCCGCCATACCGGAGGCATATCTACACTTGGATAATAGGCACGCGTACGCTAGGTAATGACGATTATAATTATAATTGTTACGGTTACGTTACACGTAATTAATTACGGTTGTACTTTGTGTACCGTAACTGCTGACATTAAGTTCTAGTATGTATGAATGGGATAGCATCGGCAATATTGGATGCGCTATGACAAGTGGAACTTGTGATAACGATAATAACACTAATGCAGTCTTTATCGGCATAGCGATACAAGATGAGTAGTGGAGTTTATAATTATATGAATGGAATAATATTGTAGATTATAGATGCTCTTAGATGTTGGAAATCTTCCATCATTAAGAGAAAATTGTGCAATTTATATGAAGCACTTGGACAAAAACAGCATCATCAATAATTGCCAGTACTCTGCAAGCATAGATTCATGGAAAATTAGCCTTTGTCACTCACATGTGGAGTAAAGCAGTTCAAGTTCATGATGGGCCAACAAATCTTTCTGCTCGATGTATCGAAACCTTCCGATTTTGTGTGACTTGTGGGACTCCTAATCAAGTTTGCTGCTTATGGGCTGCTACTAGGTCTATGGAGACCGATCTTCATTCGTGGTCAACGCCGGTAAACCACTGCCATCCAGAGATACTATACATTGGTATCGGCAACATGCTATCCAAAGCAAATAAAATGTAGTTCAGTTCAATGCACAGAAGACTGATACAACTACCCTGACCTCTGAATCACATACTGGTCACCACCCGTGGAAATGAAGGAATCTCTAACACGCTCCGGATTAACATCAACAAGAGACATGTTATGGAGATATCATGTTGCCTGCTTTGCTAGGTCAGCGTACCAATACCTGGACGTTCTCTTGTGCTTCAGAAAATTGTATTATTCGGAACAAGTACTGCCGCTCTGCAAAGAGTCGGGATCACTGGGAGGTGATTGCATATTTCGTCCGTTCTGTGCTGAAGACAAAGTGTCTGGAGCAATCATGAGAGGCGGACTAGAGGAAAATCTAGAGCGCAAGGGGAGCTCTGGCGCTTGACCACGACGAATATGGGACAGGGGAAGTCATCTCCCTCGCCGTCGTGTGATGCTGGCCAATAGATGCAAGTTCGGGCTCGCTCTAGGCGTAGGTAACCGGGGTGCGGTACCTAAAACTAGGGTTCATCCTGGAGTATTGCCAACGCAGTTCCAGGATGGATTATATAAACCAGGAGCCACGAGGAGCAGGTATTGCAGCCTTCTGCTGCGAGTCCTTGCACTGTTGGTGTCCCGCCTTCGTGCGTAAAAGCATTTCTCTTCTCAACAAAAAAAAACTCTACAAAGCTCAGATCAGACTATCTTTGGAGTACTATCCACAATTCTTGTTCGTAAGTATATGTAACCCCCTTTGAGATGTCGGCATACAGGAGACTTTCGGAAGCTGGAGAGAATTGAAAAAAGAAGTTCAACACTATAATCATACGAAAGATGCAATATATGGGCTACGTTATGAGAGCAGATAAATACACTCCATTGCAGATAATTATCCAAAGCAAGATACAGGAGAGAAAAAGCAGATGAAGGCTGCGCATTGTCTGGTTGAAAAATTTAAGACAGTAGTACAGACGCAAGTCACAGTATCGAAAATAAAATTAGCTGTGATGATAGCCAACATTCTGAAAGGAGATGGCACTTAAAGAATTGTGGAAGGATAGTAACGTAATTAACCATAAGAACTCGAAAAACAAAAAGCCGACAGTGTAGCGCATAAAGTGATAAAGAAGTATAATATTTAGTGATAAACGACATTTAAAAATATATAGAATTGATGAGTATTCTATCGAATGTGGTGTTTGTGATACACTCGAACTTGCTTAAAAGTTGCTATCAGTATTTAATGCAACATTTTAAACAAGAGGATGAAAGGGTGAGAGAATGAAAATTCTCTCTCAAAGACTTCTTCAAAGAACGAGCATGCTCTAGCCGCTTCCTAATTCCTACTTTGTATTTGGGCAGAGGCGAAATTAGGTATTCATTTTGAGAGAGGGCTAAAAAGGAGTCTATTAATTTTAAAGCACGCTATCTGATGCACTAACGACTTGATGCCGAGGATGGCCAGTTTTGAATAGTCGACTTTTGGTTATGTTTGTCCAGCTGGATTCGGCTTTTCATGACGGGAACTTTTCTTGTAAGACAACAAAGTGTTGCTGAGAGATTTACATATAAGCACAAAAACTTTGCGCAATATTTTTCCGCTGAGGAAAGGCAGTGATTGGTTTCGAAACTAACATTAACAATAAGAAATGTAGTATAGCATCGTTTATAGTTATTATATGTGACTTCGTACTTTCAGTTCGTCAATAAAGTTTCTGTTTAAACAAAAAGTGAAAAAAAGGTGGTACCTTGTTATTAACCTGGAAAATATTGTTAAACAGCTTGAAATGGTATATGCACTATAAAACAGAGATGCATCTGGAATAACTAAACCATCAAACATGGGTGAGTAGAATTAGCTGCTGGTTATTACCTACCGAGTAAGAGGTTTTAAGTTTAAAAGGGAATATTTTCTACAAATACGTTTAAACATTAAGTTTAACGCCAGATTCATTGCAGTTCCCTGAAATAGTAGTACGAGGGTCACGCTGAAAGTCTTTAGATATTTCTAATCCATACAAGTTTAAGCACGCAGCTATTTGGTCTAAAGTTGTAGATGCTTACACGCAAAGGCAGCGTTTGAATTGTTCTGTAGTTGCCTTGCCACGGTCTCGAATGCATGTAAGTGTTGGCCGAACTTTAACTTCAAAATGAAACCGGGTAGTCGCGATTTTCGAGCCATGATCTTGTGTGAGTATAAAAAGGGACTCAAACAAGCGGAATGTCATGAAAGTTCAGTGAGTTGCTCTGGCGACTCTGCCTCTTCTAGGGCTACAGTTTTTAATTGGTTTGCTGAGTTTAAAAGGGGCCGGGTCTCACTCGATGATGAACCTCGCACAGGTCGACCGCTCACTGCTGTTACTCCGGAAACTGTAGAAGCTGTGCAAAATATGGTAAAAAATGATCTACATATAACCTACACAGAGATTGAGGATTGGATTGGCAGCGGTCCGAACAGTCATTCATGATCATCATCGCCTAAGGAAGTGGTGTTCCAGATGGGTGCCCCATTTCTTGACCAGTAATCAACAAGAGTTGATTGGGCTAAGTTTATGCTTGAAAAATTTGATAATGGGCACAGTAAAAACACTTTTAGTATTATAATCGGAGACGAAACATGGATATATCTTCATGATCCCGAAACTAAACAGCAGTCACTAATTTGGTGCTTTGAAAGTGAGCAGCCTTTCCTAATTGTGAATACATCACAAAGGTAGCCTTGGAAAATCAAAGGACAGTTACTTCTAAATGGTATATAACCAAATGTGTTCTTGTCGTCTTCCAAGAACTATGCAAGAGCCGTCCAAGGACTGGTCTGCAGGGTATTCAATGGCACCATGACAACGCACCCGCCCACAGCGCCGCTAGAACACTCGATTTTTCTGCTGAACAGGTGTCAAACTGTTGCCCATCCACCTTATTCTCCGGACTGTGCGACTTCTTCTTATTTCCTAATATCAAAGAAAAGTTACGAGGTCACCATTTTTCTACCGATGAAGAGGCAATCGCTGTATTTGAGGAGGAAATTAGCAAACTTTCAAAAAAACGTTGGTCACAGCAATTTGACAAGTGGTTTTACCGAATGCGTAAATGTAGTGAGGTAGGGGGAGAATATGTTGAAAAAACAGAATAAAGTTTTTTGAAAAAACCTTCTGGTTTTTTTGTATTTAAAGACTTTCAGCGTGACCCTCGTTCAGCCTTCTACTACTAGAAACGTAATTCTGATATTTTCATCAACCCTGTGCCAAGAAAAGAAGCTGAAAAATCTAAGATATAAACTTAGGTATCAGATCCCATATTGTAGCAAGGGAGATAGCATACTGTGTAAAAACTATAATCACTCTCATTATTATGATTATTACTATTATTTACCTGCCAGTGGTAGCTGTAGTCCAACCAAATGTCCAATGAGTGTAGTACAAAGTCTGAAACAAAAAGTATCACTGTGAAGTTGTATAACCTTGAAGTTCGTTATTCTCCTTAATAGTGCCCGTCACAACTACATAACACATCCATAATATTAAATGTTCCGGAAATTCTATCGTCTAAGCGTATCTGAAAGATAATCTCTTCATTAGAGACACTTGTTGAAATGACTCAATATGACAAAATGACTGCCAGTCGTCGCACGAAAATGTATCGAAGAAATCAGTAGTAGAATTATGAATAAATACACAAGTACACAAGTAGGTTGACTTACTTCCCACGCAATGGAATCAGTTTATCAGTAAGAATTGGTTTAAGATTTTGTAACTGTTGAAAGCTGAAATTGAAAGTATTTTAATTGAAAAACCTAAGATTTTTAGGTTTTAGAAAATTAAAAAAAAATTATTACCAAAACTCGATCAGTAGCTCTAAACATCGATCAAAATCTTCGATAAACTGATACATTTGCATGAAAAATACAGTCAAACTACTTGATGCCATTTTTCAAGAGGATAAATTAAACTTGGGTCCTTGTACAGTAATCTTTGATAAAGTAGTGAAGGTCACCAAAAGAGAAACAGAAGAAAAACAAATTAGTCGCTGTCATTAAAAAAATCTGTCTACTCCCTGAAATACCAAAAACTCGAATGGCTTGATTTTGTTTCAAACAGTTGAGTTGTCTTGAAAATCTGCCAGTTCAATAAGTCAGACGTACTGTAAAATTTTAATAAAAAAACATAGACATCTGTTTTGATAATTCACGGAATATATAGGTAACTTTGTTGACCAATGTAAAAAATCTATGATATTCTCGTACACAACCAATATCAGATTCCTCCAAAACAAGAGCTGAATAATGATCAGGGGCCCCAGAAATGTCCAAAAACGAAATATGAGCGTTTTCAATTTTTTCTTTTATCTATTGCCAAAGCTTCATCCAAATTAAGAGCGCTAACGACTAGATTGCTTGAACGATACAGTGCAGATACGTATGTCCTTATTGACATACATAAAATTAATCTGTAATACTGTAATCTTTAATTACCTTTTTGAATTGTACTGTTTAGTTCTGTTACAAGAAATGACAGTGCGACTCGTGGCGTTACAATCAATACGAAACCTATTAATAACTGACAATTAGGTCAGGATGAAATCCGGAAAAATCTGTACGTGCCCCTTATATTGCCAGAAATGTAAACAACTCCGTTTAATAATCGCTGCCGTTGCCGTCTTACGCCTGAATAAAATGATATTTGAGAAAACAGAGCCGTATTTAGTTGTAACAGGGAGGTTGTCGACCTCCCCTGTATAATACACTGTATATATTACATTCTATAGCTGAACGACGGTATTAAAAAAATACAAGAATACCTGATTAAAGCAATATTATTCCATTTTTTTTCAAATTCCCATGGCTGCTTAATAGGTGTGCAAATTTTCGAATTGGTCAGAGTTGCTGAGAATTACCTGGAATGCATGCATACCTAATGAACAGCTATAACCATGGCTTGCCTTTCTCTGTCGAATATCAGGCCTATACTTCTCTTTGAAATCTCGATCTCTATCTTCCATTCCAAAAATGACCGCCCTATTTGTGGAAGACAGAAAAGCGTTAGATCTCAACACATCTTTTTCCACAATATATAATGCCGACACAACCAATAAGCCTGAATTCCAGAACATAAATTTGAAACAGCAATAAATCATCCCGAGCTTTTGAGAAAGCTATTTTCGCGAATATATGAGTTCTGTTACTCCCGAAAGTTTTCGCGTCGACTTATTGGCACTTTGATATTTGTGAGGGCGTTTGCTCTCGTTCGCATGCAATATATGTAACCATCAAATGGAGTTACTATGCAAGGCACATACCGCTTAGAAGTTTAACACAGCCCACTTTCTTCGCAGAGAAACTATGACTAACTAACTAAACATTATGGAAGATTAGTGTGATGAATTAGCTCTCGTAACTGTGAAAATATAGTAAAGGAGAGGAATATTAGAGAACGATTTTGAAGTGAGGAAAATCCTATATTTTTTTGATGTGGACAGGACTGGAACATGAGTCTCCAGTATCCCGTGGTAACGTTGTAGCCGCTGGTTCACGGTATCCCGGTGAGCAGACGATCTAATGCATTTAGTAAGTAATGTTAACTATAATGTAACTATATATGATAAGTGTTGTATCTTAGTTGTCTAGTGAGGTACATTCTCGTGTGCCCCATTATCTCTCTGCGTTTCTTGTTGGTATAGAAGACGCGACCGCCATTTTACCAACATCTAGTGTTGCCAACCTGAACGACAGAATTACTTGTTTATTCTAAAAGAAAATCGACGTCTTCAAGATATAATAACTGCTCTGATTTTGATTCTATTCGAGAATGTAATATTTAATTTTAGAACAGTTTTCTTCTCGTATCTAGACCAAACAAATAAATGTTTATTTCTAAAGCCTAACCACAAAATATTTATTCGTCATTATAAGAGATTCTCTCAATCTCAGCCACATACACAGTCTCACTGCAAGAAACGGAAACTCGTATAACTTCTGAACCATGTGTCCGAAATATATTGAGGTTGGATTGGCTTCTCCGTTGACCTATTCCGAGAAATCGTAGAACGCCATTTCCACGAAACAAAAAAAAGGGGGGAGGAAAAGAGGCCAGATGCTCTATTGCGCTTGAGACGAGTTTCTATCTCAACATGACTTGTTTTTCTGGAGGAACCAATATCGTACTACAAATCTGACGACACCATTGGATTCAGCAGATAGTTTTCCATTGGATAGCATCCAGAAATAATGAATTTCCTTTTCACCTCGAGACATGTCGTGGGGTGCAGGCGGGACAAACAGTAAGATAATATCCTGGTTCCCCCGGTAGTTTCTGGAGCCCCCTGACTTCTGGTTCGAAAAAGGAGGTCAGCTTCGTGATTATGGCCCCAGAATTACCTTTGAAACAAGTTTTTGTCTTATTTGAAAAAAATATATATTTGACTAAATTTTTGGCTCCCTTCATGATTTTTTTCAGTTAATATTATTTTCTCAGACATCGGAGCGTCGTAGCGCGTAACTGAAAATTCCGTTGGATTAAACGGAACATTTGACATCGGATAGATTCAAAAAAGAAGAACCGTTTGCCGACTAGACATAGCTATCAAATGCGGATGGTCAAAAATCGCATAAAATCTGAGGGGGTCATGCGGAATTTTTATATCGAAAAATCGATTTCTATCAAACAAGACGATAAATCGTCGCCCGGCTAATTCAGGCTAATTCAGAGGCGCTAATGACAAATCTGGCCTGAATTTTGAGCTCCTGGCGAACCTTTGTGCGCTTACCTAACGACTTACGCTTTTGTAATGTTCATATTTTCGTTCCGCACCTCCGAATATTAAGGTTTTCCACGATTAGTTCGCTCGCCACCAGCTGTTTTGCACATCATTAAAGGAAACTAAAAAAATAAAGTTACATAATGTAACTTGGATTCTTTTCTTTCAAGAAATTCGAATGTTGATCCGGAGAAGGCCCGATTGTCCTTACTGGTTGCTTTTAAGTATGCAACCTCATGCTTTCTTCTCCGTTTCTAGATATTGAATTGTTGTCAGATCAATCACACCGCAGATGTAGTATAAGATATTTAGGACAATTTTTTCTGTTTGGAGCGTTTTATTATTTTCTTAAATATTTTCTGGTTGTCCCTGACACAAACATCTACTGAAAAAAACATATAAAAAAAAATGTTTTTAACTCTGAGATATTATTCTCCGGAAATAGTATTTTTTGATAATCAATCTAACCCCCCATGACGGTAGATAATATAACGTGTTGGATTACATATTCTCTGAAAAAAATGTTCAAATACAAATGTTTTACCCTTGGAGTCGAATATAGTGAACTGACAAAGCCTACCTAACGGGTGTAGGATGAAAGTAAATATATTTTTACGTCTGAAAAAAGGGTTTTATTAAAGAAGTGGGTTACAGAAGCACCAAGAAAATCATTCCCATTTCTTTGTCGTTTCAGAAGTTTATTTACATCTTGCGAATAACAGCGTCAGAAAGGTTGACGCTGTACTTCCCACGCAAAGGACCCAGTTGAGAAACGCCAATTTGCTGGGGAAATAAAAGGAGAATAAAACAACTCCATGCCCGAAAGCACTGATTCCACAATGCTCATTACACAATAAATTCCTTAACTCTACCTACACAAGTTTATGCATGATGTAACCATTCGAACAAATGATCCACCTCCTACAAACTTTTCTTTGCGTGTGGAACAGTCAACATTTCTAGACTGTTTCAGGAATTATTTTGTCTGGTACGTAAAACTTTCAGGTATGTGTAGGAGAGTTTCTTGAAACAATTCACGAAATGTAACTTGCTTTTCATTGAGGTTCACATATCTTTATTTTGTTGAGTTGAAAGTTGGCAGCAAAGTGTGCATCGATTAAATGAACATGTTGAGTTTATCTAAGTAGTTATGTTGTCGTTGTGGTATCACGAAGTTGGAGCACACAAATTGTGAAATCGGAAATGAGCTTTTGACGAGGGGACACCCATTTTGCAAACAAGGAGTGACATAATTAAACCCAAGTACCTTTTTGATTGCAAATTCATGGTGGAGTATCCAACAAGAGAGGAATGGGTCACAGGAGGCCGAAAGCTCTTCGAGGGAGGTGGGTAATTCTGGTACACGGATGGCTCACTGACCGAGGAGGGCTCTGGCTCTGGGGTCTTCGGACCCAATACAAGACTCTCATTCCCCCTTGGGGGATACACCACTGTCTTCCAGCCTGAGATCTTTGTAATTTTAGTGTGTGCAATTTGCATTCAGGAAAAGCAGGAGCCTAGGAGACGAATCACTATGTGCTCCGATAGTCAGGCAGCAATCAAAGCAAATCAAGGAAATCTTATGAGTCCGGAACCGGCTATAGGGTTGGCCGCAGGTAGAATTAGAAAAGCTACGGACGAGTGTATTCAAATTCAACACTCTTTGAGGTGGAATAGCATCTCAGGACATCTTTGTCAGGTACGGGAATTCATAACAGGTCCTGTCCAACTGGGTGAAGAGTGCCAACTAGCAACCGGTAGCCCAGAGAGACATGAGACTGATCAGGGAGTGAGTCGCTAGGCATGAGATGCGAAGAATGGAAAAAAGGAACACATAAAAAGTTTTAATGTGAACAATTTATTAAAAAAAACAAAATGTCTCTGTACCAGCCTTACATGGACATTACAAAGGATCTTATCTTGGGCTGGGGATATTCTGGCATCCCCATGTCCCCATGGCGAAGACGGTTAGCCTCAGTAACCGGAGGGCAGCATTGTTGTGTTTGCACCCGCGAAGAAGGGTTGCTAAGCAGGGCTGCAGGGAATATGCTGCGCCGAAGGAAAGCTCCGTAAAAAAACTCTGGTGAGGAAAAAAGGGGTGTTCCTCTAGCTATCAAGCATCTTCCAAACACTAGAAATGCCTTACTTGTGCATTTTTATTCAACCAAACTAGTTTAATTTTTCGATGAAACCAGACGCCATTGCGTCAAGCATTATTTGACAGTAGTGGTCGTGTGGTGGGTCAGAATTGAAATTGGAAAAGTACGACGTTCTACGCATCCAGATCACATGGTGCACTAGATAAGAGCGCGAGTGCGAAACCAGAGATGGGAGTAATCGAGATGGGATATTGAATTTCGCGATAATTGAACTAGGTGAGGATCGGAGAAATATGAATGAGCAGAGGATTGTTACTAAAAATGGAATATTATACAGGACGATTACATATACTTGCAGCATACCATATAAAATAAAATTTGTAAACGATTGAACCGTTGCACAGTAAGACCAGCTATTAATTTTAAAAGCATATTTTACTCAAAACAACGTATCACCGTGACAGCAGGTACAGGTTCTATTCGGCCATCTTTTCACTACATACACCTGTTGGCAGCATACTTTCGTAATTTGAACTTAGACCTAGGTTATCAATCTCACCCCACTGACTATATAAAGAATCTCCATACTCTGGAACATCGAAGGAGAATGGTTGACCTGTACTTATTCTGTAAATAAGATCATGGCAAAGGTCAACATGTCCCCAGGTCGAGCTTAGAAGGCTTCAAATTCCAAAAGCCGTTCTTTTGAAGACCCTCGGCAATGTGAATAGTCTTTTTCCACTCGCAGCGCTTCTGGAGTGCGATGGCTTTCTGCATTTGCGAGTATGAATGCACAAGCTGTCCATATAAACATGTAATATGACAATGAGTTGAGATATAATGTTGGAACGCAATACTGATGTTCTTCCATGTTTAGTTAGTTGTACCTTTTCGGCAAATCTATGATCGTACGTCTATGGCTCATATGTGCTTTGTACGTAGCCGACTCGCGTCGGTCGCCGGCATTCTTCCCATATTGGTTTTTGTTGGTAAATCCAATACGGTTCAGTATACGTTTATCCCTTGCAAATCTGGAAGACTTCCGCCGCCATTACTATTTGCGCTGAACGTGAACAGACTCGCCAAACAATTCGCCGTCGTATTTTTATCTGCGGATGCTCGTATATGTCGCCTTCCTCTAACTCACTTCGACCACATAAATTACGACAAACAAAATGGCAGGCACAAAAATGCCGTTGGATAGTACAGAGGAGTGCGGATTGGGATTGCGAACAGAAATCCAAGTAACGAGCATAATACGTTGTTTTATCGACATTTACCAGAGTTTATGAACTGTTTTGTCTTCATATCGATTTTTGAATGGATGTGAGATAATACAAATTTCCTGGGATTGATCATACAATGATAGAATGCGAGGCAAAACAATACGGACAAAAAACTGCGACGTTGTTAGACGTTCTACGCGTTATATTACAACAAATTAATTAAAAGAACACTGATAACGATATCTTTTGGAAAGAGTAGATCCACCATGAAAACGCTAAACGTATTTGAAATCAAATAATTCTGCATCCATGGGCAACACTGTCAGACATCTTCGAAGCTCCTGCCTTGACTCGTTTAAACCGTTCCTTTGAATGGCTATTTTCAATCGTGAGGTCGTCGTGGGCGGTACTTAACTGCTCACATGTGTAACTAGTGGGACATTGAGTTGTTAGACGTGTAGATGAGAAGTGGTGCAATGTAGTCCACACAATGAGAAGTTATTAACTGCCAGGCAAAGGAAAGTATGGTAGATCCTATAAAAGGCTGTGATATATAGGCTTGTAACAATGATAAAGGATGTTCGGCAGAATGTTGTGAAAAAATTATACAAAATATTCGAGGCAAATTTCATTTTTGAGATGGAAGACAAGTCGAACGAGTCTGCATTTATAACAGATTAAATATTCAATTTTGGATTCAGAACAATCAAGAAATGTGTTTTTGCTTTAGAAGTACCCATCTACAATGTTTCGCGGTATATGACAAAAGGGAACGATTACACTGACTGTATAATTTTATCGATTTATATCGATTTCTAACATATATACTCTACACAACTACAGTTTTCTATGATACAGCTATACGGGGTGGCCATCCATATTCTGACACATCTCAGCAACATAAACGTAAAATGCTGATTTATTACTAATTGGACATATCAGGTTTTAAAATTACTGAACTGGAGCCTCTGGTTTTCATTTCCCTCATGAAAAAAAATAGGAAACGGCAATGTACGATACCGGTTAGAGCTTCGAACAGTTCGGGGAATGATGGCCTGCAGAAAAACGGAACTCATTTTTCGAAAGTCAACAAGAAACACGGAGGGGAAACATTGCCTTTTCAAGTCACATGATTTCGCTTCGTCAGAGGAGAAGAATGTGAAGCCCCCTAAAGATCAATAGAAACACCATCAATAACTGGCTCGTTGGGAATATTTATTTTCTTTTAACACCTACAGAGAATAGTATGTTTATATTCAATTTGTTATGAATATGCGCAAACTGAAACAGTCGTTCGAAAAGTGGAGTTAGTTCGGAACCGCATGCGAAAAGATGCAATGGGATATTAAATTAAAGTTATTTAAACACTCAGTTTCAGGCGTGGCGCACGGTGGCGCTGCCCATTGGCAACTTACGACGCTTGGAGATTAATGTTGATGTTGCTATCACACCCTTGGGTTACGTATATGCCACCCAATTGTTCTCTACAGTTAGACCGCCAGGCTATACTGACGAGTCTAGGCTAAAGACGAAACATGCATGTCTATAGCAGGTACGATGCATAGTGGAGAGCATACAATTAATTAAAGTTATTCCAGTGGTGTATATATGGTGCGATTCTTTTCCAGTCAAACTACTTCTACCAAAAAATTTTAATTGCAGTATTTCGTGTGGGGTTCTGTGGAGTTGAAGTAGTGATTTTGCGTTGTTGCGTTGGAGGATTACGATGATTATTTAGCATCGGATTCTAGTGATGAGAATATAGAACTTTTTGGCAGACCAATAATGAAATCATTTAGGTGGGTATTATTAGTTTGTACTTAAAAGATATTGATTGATTGTAATTGATTGGGCTATACTTGATCTTTGATTTTAGTTTAATCATCCATATTCAATGCTACATGCGAACGGTTTACGGCGTATGTTATTCATTATGCTTTTCTATAGACATATATTTAACATAAATGCACATAAGGTTTTGCAATTCTTATTGGAAGAGTTGTTATAGCATAGAACATACAATCAGCAAATAATTCATAACTGGTTCGATGAAAGTAGCTGGTAATTATTTTCCTAAAAGAGGTGTAAAATTAATTATTATGAAAATTTGATTAGGCTGCCAAATCTCTAGTTCTGGACCAGACTTTCCGAATTTAATGGCAAATTCTACGTTTTCCGGGTAACATGTACATTCCTTGCAGGGGAAGATGTTGAAACACAGCATGTCAATCTGCATTCTAACTGATTTACGCACATTTGCTATTTATAATATTCTTTCTCTCCTCAATGTCGAATATTTGGATCGATGAAACGATCGACAAGCTTGAGCTCAATTAAGCTACAAATACATGTATGTCAAGCTAAATTTCAACATGTGCTAACAATTTGCACAATACTTACAAAATACTGAAGGTTAAAAAAACAGCGATATATAATTTCATGGTGAAAAAGAATAAATTTGTCTTTTGAAGTTCTCACTAAAATCAGGTTCATTTTCAATTTTGTATATAGATTTTTCCATTTTAATAAACATAAAACTTATTCCGTGGTTAATCTCTCCAATCCATTATACATTCCGTTAGCTGCTAATTGAAACCACATGTATACGTCTGAATAAATATCATTAGTAACGTTGTAGCTGTCTCCGTTTTGATCCTTAATAACGGCAGCTAAGGCAGCCAAAATATTATTAAACATATTCATGGGTACGTGGTTTCAATCAGCAGCCAGCTCGCATATGTGAGGATGCGCCCCAAAGCACTGGCTGAAGCTTCTGGGCACAATCCAGAACCGAACAATATTCTTGTGATGCTCCTGACCTCACAAACGACCTACACAGTCTGGAACATCGAAGAAGGGTGGCTGATCTATAGATATTATCATGGCAGATGTTTGACCGAGATGTCTCGCACAATAGCTCCAAAAGTTGCGACTACAGAAAATATTGGACGACCTCATCGGTCTCATCCTCACCAAGTTGAGCTTACAACGCCTCGAAGAAGCCTGTTCCAAATGTTGTTCTTTTGGAGAACTATGGCATTGTGGAATGAGCTACCGGGGACTTTGTTCCCTGAAAGTTTCAATCCACAGCATTTTAAAGTCAACATGAACAGGCAGTTGTCTTTCCGCAGTGCTTATGAAGCGCAATAGGCGTGAGGGGATCTATAAAAAAAATAATGAATACTAACAGTGATATCCTGATTAGGTGCTAACACAGAGCTGTTGGTTAACGTCTGTTACGGAAAAAATGCGAAAAATATATCCGCTTTTGTGCATGTTCTTTGTAATGAAAACAAACCAGAGGTGAATATGTTTGAATCCAGATTATAAGCATTTTTACTGTTAATTCCTTTGTAGACTTAACATATATATACACATGTGCATGTTAAATGCAGCAATCGCAAATACATAAATAAATGTATATGTATAATGGAAACAACAGTGACACGAGTTCATATTTGTTTGATGTATTATTTACAACTGCTAACACCACAAAGCTTTATATGAAAAGGTCCTTTATACACAGCGAAAATGCTTTATTTATTATTTGTTTTGAATATGAATACGAGAATTTTTGTTTGTGGTGTGATTTGCCATCTGCTATTAAAAAATAAAATTTTCTTATTTGCTCGACAACTGAACAAAGTTTTGAGAAACGTGAATGATGTAATGCAGGTGTAACGATCAAAGAGTAGGACTAAAAAGTCAATCGAAAAAGTCTTTTTGTAGCAAGCTCAGATTTATACAAGGGCTATTCCATTCCTCGCGAGCTTAGTGAAGTGAAGCAAATTTTTCAGTGCTTTCCTACAGAGTCAATGCAATTTTGCACCAGCGAAAACCATTCCTGAAAGCATTTTTCAAATCTTTTAGCCACATTTCATTTTTAAATGTATCAATCGCTCCTTATGTCCATGTAAAACATTAGATGCGCGGTTTGGATTGAAAAATTACTCATTATTTCTATGTATGGGTATTCAAATACTCATTTGTTAGAGCAGCAGTATGAACACGAGCGTTATCTGGATACAAGGACATCCATCATCATTCGCGAATGCTCAAAAACTGTGAAATGTGAAGAATTCAGGTCCATGAATATGGTTCCCCTTTGTGAAAAATTATTAGAAATGTGTGTTAATTATCAAATGATGAATTATGTGGAAGTCAATAGATTCCCCAGTAAATACCAGGCTGGCTTCAGAAGAAGATAACTCTTGAAAGTCCCTTGCAGACGGTCCTATTTGATTGGAAATCTGCATTGGAAGATGGAAAAATCATAGGTTTTAGACTTTAAATATACTTTTGAGACTTCAAATAGAATGTTACTTCTACTAAAGATAGAAAAGTATGGGTTTGGTCAAGTAATTTTGAAATGGTTTGAGGATTACTTGTGTGGGCGCATGCAAGTCACCAAATCCATTGAAACTTCAACTGAGAGGTACTCGATTCATGGTGTACCCCAAGGGACGGTGCTAGGTCTTTCACTTTTTATTTTGTATACAAATGATATCGTGAAAAATGTTCACAATTATAAGGTACAACTTTTTGCAGATGGTTCCACAATGCTAATGAAATGTCAGACATGATAAATGTCGAACCTAATCATCTATTTCAGAGGTTGAACAACAATCCATATTAGCTAAAATGTGAACAAAACTAAAGTAATGTTTATTAGAAGTAAGAATTATGGGTTTGTTACTAATATAAATATGAGTATAAATAATGGAAAGCTAGAGCTAGTTAACTGTTTTGGATATATTTGTTGGATGATAGATGAACAATTAAATTTTTCTGAACATTTTAAATATATTACAAACAAAATGGCAAAAGAATTAACCTTTTAGGATGTCTGTCAAAAGAACTCAGTTCTTTGCGCAAACTAACTATTTATGAAACAATCGTCGCGCCGCATCTCTACTTTTCTTGTACTTTATTATTCTTAATGATTAACGATGAAGTTGAAACTCTATTGGGTTGTAAGAGATACACTAGAAAAACTGAAATGCTGGAACTCAGAAATCTGTTAAGTGTAAAGAAAATAGTGGCCTTGAACACCATCTTATTTATATAAAAAATGAATAACTAGTTACTCCACACCTTATAAATAATGGCTGGTTTCTTAAGGACTTACACGAATACTGCACAAGATATTGAAAGAACATTTATTTAGCTAGACTAAGTACTAGTTATAGTCGGAACAACCTTTTTTACAAGGAATAGAAGCAATACCATGAACTGCCTGATTCCATTAAAAACTGCTATTATCTTTTGAGGTTTATATAAGCTTGTACTCACTATATTAAGCAGACTGTTACATTAAAACTATAAAAATATAATCAAGTATCATTTATTATAAAATGCTGTCACACGTCTTTTTCATTAATCTAATATCATCACAACTACAACATGCATCCTGTGATCGGTTTCGGAGTGGGAAAATTGGCAACAGCGTTACACCTCCATTTTCACGTGTTTACCTTTCTTGGACGCCCTATCTGTTTCTTCCTTACACTTTAGATGTAAATATTTGAGTTGGCTCTGAATAACCTTTCCCTCACTGGCCGCACGCGCTCTATGTGAAAAATAGAGAGGTTATTTTTTTTCAATTAAAATTCACTGTTGACGTAGATAAGATCTCAAAAAACACTAATTAAAACCGGATATAGAGATAGCTTTCAGAAAAGGGAAAGAAAATGAGAGCTCTAGTACTAAGTAATGAAGGGTTAGTTGCATCCGCCCTGTCCCATTCACTGCCGAATTTTTTTACCGCCTCTACTCTGAAGATGCTTTAGGATGAATGCTTCTTTTATATGCAACGGGATTATGAGTTTTATGTTTTTCTGTTTGACAAACGCCGAATACATGGAAGTTTATGTAGGAAAAATGTACTTTATTTAGTAACCCAACAATATTGCATAAATTTGAATAAATGATCAAAAAATGCAATGAAACCTGCTCATTCTGTCATACATTCACGCTCAATATGAATCTACTCCACACGATTTTACTTATCTCGCCAATAGGCGGAGAAGTTGTTGTTATCGCAAAAAATTCTGAATACGAAATAACGTTTTCTTGGCGTTTCATGATATATAGATTACGAAAAACTGAACCAATTTTCGTCGATCTGGATTATATCTAAATAACAATTTGATAAGAGCTATTGAAACCATTTTCAACACGCTTACATTACCTTGACCTATTTATATTTATCACGGTAATGAAATCTTTCAATCCAACTTTCTTCGATTCCGATATTAATTAGATAAATTTTGGGAATAAAATATAATATAACAAAAAATATAAAAATTTTGATTTCAAAATTTTATTCAAAGAAATTTGTAGAGAATTTTGGCTATCACATTTTGAGTAAAAAACTTTGGAATTAATTTAATATGGAAAATAGAATGTGTTCGCTACTGCTCGCTGACTAAAATATTGAGTCTTGTATTTAATATTACATTTAAGTTCGACTTTAAAAGACAATAATGAAAAGTAAATTATGAATTAGAAAAATAATAAAATAAGTTTTGAAATCAAACCGGTTTTAAAAGTCAACAATTGTGTTGCAAAAAAACATCGGTCTCTTGGTATCATTTTTTGAAAAAGTGCAGATACTATAAAAATATACTCAGAAACAACCCAGTTTTTTCACGGGGAAATAAATTTATTTGTTAACTAATTTTTATCTTACTATTACTAAAATCATTCAATTATATGGTGTTAGTGCAATTTCTATCCCTGTTGAAATTTTTGTAATTAAGAGTCATTTTGCATTTTTCACAGCGATTTGCTTTTAAATCGTACATTCTCAGTTCTTTGAACGATATTGAATCAAGATGATGAACTAGTTATATTTCAAAACCAATGACTATATTTATTTTTTGTTCAAAAAGCATACCTGTGATTTGAGATTGATTCTTGTAGTGTCCACATAAAAATTAATTATCCAAATTAAGTGGAAATAGTTATTTACTGCAAACTTCTGCAAAACAAACAGTTGGAAATGTACACAATTTATATTAATGGTGTTTGTGCATGTGATGTAAAATATTGATTTAATTAGATATTTTGCATCAGGAAACAGTCATGTCTGTTTCGATAAACAAATGGCTGAATGTTATACAAACTTAACTTTTGAAAAACACAATGATGCTCATCCAATGGCAAATCTTTTCTAATCAACTTGTTACTTAGTCGCCTGGATATGTAGCTGTTCAAAAATAACTAAATAAATAAAGCGGAAATTATTCAGATAGTGTTCCTGAACAAGTTCAAATAAAAATAAACGAGAAATATATAGAACGAGCTGATTACTGTAGATATCTCGGCATTTTTTTGATACTAATGTAAAATGGGATAAACACATTGAATATTTGATTAATAAGACTAAATATCTAGTTTTTATCTTCCATAAACTCAGAAAATGTATGGACATTGATATGCTTACAAAGCATTGTAAATTATGGAATAATAGCATGGGGTGGAGCGTACAAGAATCATTTCTCATTATTAGCAACCTTATAAAGGAGAATATTGACAATAATACATAGAAATACTTCCATGATTGACAAAAATCCACTAAATATTGAGCAATTGTACAACCTGGAATCATTAATATATAATTACAAAAACTTAAAACCAAATACATAAATTATTCAAACAGTATTACCAGAAATAGAAATTTAATAATACCGAGAAGTAATAAAATGGTTAGTGATGAAGACAGCTATATTAAAGCGATTAATCTTTTCAATCTTTTGCCAACAGAGTTAAAAACTCTAACATTGGAAAGAAAAAGTCTTAAAAATAAACTTAAATACTGGATACAACACAAAACTGATAATGTAAATGTTTGACTCTTTATGTCTAGCATTACAACTATTTTATGTATTTTTCTTTTAGTTTTTTTTATTAGTTTTAAGTTATGTACACCGATCAGCGTACAGAGATTTGTTTCTCTGTGCGGTTACATTGTATCACTAACATTGTAAACATACTGGTATGAACAAATAAATAAATAAATAAATAAATAAATAAATAAATAAATAAATAAATAAATAAATAAATAAATAAATAAATAAATAAATAAATAAATAAATAAATAAATAAATAAATAAATAAATAAATAAATAAATAAATAAATAAATAAATAAATAAATAAATAAATAAATAAATAAATAAATAAATAAATAAATAAATAAATGAATAAATAAATAAATAAATAAATAAATAAATAAATAAATAAATAAATAAATAAATAAATAAATAAATAAATAAATAAATATTATGTATAAAAAAATTATACTAACACATTAGCATAGCATACAGAGATTATTTAGGAAATTTAGAATATTTTTTTACAAATAGCCTCACGCAAAGGCAGAAAGCCTTTCACATTGTCCTTAAAAGGCTGTATATTGTAGCAAACTCCAACGATCGGTGAAGTACAGTAAGAAGCAGGTTGGAGGAAGGACATATCCATGGAGAACATCTGCATTGATGGTAAACACACCAGAAGCATATTGATCCACTACCGCAAATAGGGATCAATTCCTGAGAAAACTATCCAACCAGTGGCACAGACCCGGTGGCAGCCCATAGCAACAAGCTTGATCAGCCATATTCTACTAAGAGCTTTCGATAGATCGAGCGCGATAACTCGAGACTTTCCATGAAAGCCAATTGCTTTGCTCCACAGAAAATCTACCCTGGCTCTATGCTTGCTCAAACCATATTGGCGATCGTTGATGATATTTTGTCCAGATAGCTTCAAAAGCTGTACGTTAATGGCAGTCTCTATGACCTTACACATAATGCAGAGCAGAGTCAAAGGTCTATGATTGCTGCGTATTTTTTTCCTGCCCTTCTTAGATATACGTTGCACTCGACCATGCCTCCATCTAGTAGGGAGCACTCCTTGCTAGAAGGAGAATTTGAACTGTTTGGGTGTACGCTTTGCAGCGCAACGTTTTATCAAAAGATGCAGACCAATTTCCGCAACTGAATCTTGATTTTTCGTATGTCATGAAACTACTAAGAGAACTCAATATCTCGCACTTGAAACTTTTGATTACAATACTTCCCCCAAGCAAGCAGAGCAGTTTTGGCGTTTGAAGCATTACATATATTGACAATTAATTACTTGATAAACCGCATGCTAGAAATATGCAAATTCGCATTGAGAAACCTGTACAGTAAGATTCGACCCACACCTCTTCTATTTGCCGCGCAGACGCTCTAACAGCTAAGCTGCGGAAACATTCCGATTTACATACAGACCTATAATACTCGACAGAACTCTTTGTATCCCTCACGTCCTCCACAAAATTGTATTTTGGATTGAAAATAGGGCTGCCGGATGAAACGGCCAAGTGTAAATGGTTTGCATTGTAGTGGGTGCAGTTCGATCGTTGAAGTATTGTTTCTCATATCAATACACACGTTTCGATTGCGCGATAGAGCATTACGCATTCCCCGTCGCGAGCTACAATTTAAGCCGTTTAGAGCGCTATGGAAACACTGCATGCAGTTTACATAACAATCGCCCATTAATTGAATATGAACTATACTTTGCCGGTTAATTTGATATGCGGGAGTTTATAATTGGTAGTCAGCGGAATGGTTTGTTCTCCGCGATACTGTCAATTACGAGTATATTGGAATTTTATATTGAAAATGTGAGTTCCTATCTGGTAGGCATTATATTGTTTAATGGTATTTTGGTCGGTTGATAAAGCACAGAATGATTAAGCACGACGTTTCGCTTCCTTACATTCAAATCGTCTTCTGGTTATTTTGTAATCAGCATAATACCAGATCACTCAAACCTGAAACTGCTTTCACGGCAACTGCAGCAGAGTCTTTTATTCAATTTATTTCAACACAACGTTTCGGATTATCACTTATTATTATTTCGGATAACTATTTTCAGGTTATACTGTGATCCTAGATTGCCACAGTAATTGAAATCAACAAGAACAAAATAATGTATACAGTAGGTGCTTTTACTTGGTTGACTTTTCCACCGTTCAGATAAAAAATTGTGTAATACAACACAAAGATTCACATACAAAACTCCTTCTTTCAGCGACGCGTTTCGATTTATATTTAAATCATCAGCACTGAAAGAAAGAGTTTTTTTATCAAAAAACAAAGTAAAATTCAAAACAATCTGCAGAAAACAGCGCTCAAAATTTGAGTTACAGCAGTTTCAAATTTGTGTGATCCGCTTTTTGCAAATAAAATGAAGATGGTTCGAATTTATTAAACCGTAACATTTTTAGATATTTCATTCCTTAACTATTTCATTCGTCTCAATACATTTTATGACTTAAGATATTCAATAGTAAGTCAGTTAGTTAGAGGTTTACTTCACCACAAGTGCAAATGTAGTCGCCAAATAACATTTCACCTGAGACAGACAAAATAAATAAATAAATAAATAATTTAATAGAAGAAGCAAGACAGGATAGTATACTAGATTTGAGAGCTCTAACTTTGTATCGATCTTGTTAGCTGGTTGTCAGTAATCTCGGTAGCCTTTGTTAAATGTCAAATCTGACAGTCCGACGATGATTTAAATAGGAACCGAAACGCGCCACTGAAAGATCAAGAGTTTTGTTTGTGAAACTGTGGGTTAAGTACAAAATCCTTTTATCTACATGATGGAAGAGTTTGACCGAGTAAGAGCATCTACAATCTACATGATCTATAAAATTATAATTTTTCCTATCAAGAACGTGATATTTATTATCCTCAACGATATTCCAAGAGAAGACGAGCTTCTGTCAGTGATGAATTGTTGTATTAAACAAAACGAAACAATGTAATTTAAATTGGATGAAACGCGCCTTTAGTTAAAGTTTCTTGGGCTGAAGGGTAATTAAAGCCAATATTCATGGTTGTCGCTTGCTCAATTTCAAAAAGCCTAAATTGGCCCTTGATGTTTTCTAACTAATCCTTTCGCCTGATGAACAGCGCTGATAGAAAAAGCGAAAAAAGCGTGAGAGGTGGCGAAAGGAAGTTTGAATATAAAAGTTTTTAACACCGAGATAACACAATCGTTTTGCTCTCGCTTATCTAAATGGATTATGTTTAGAAGCTTAATGGTCTCCGATGGGAGTTGTCTGTGTCACTGCTTATATTTTGTTAAAAACGACGACAGTATTTCATAACAAATTGTAGCTTATTTCAACCAGAATGTAAAAAAATGAATTTCGAAAAATATATTAATATCATGGGAACATTGAGAAACCTATACTAATAATATGTATCAATAGTGAAGACTAAATTCCACTACAGTTACCTCATACTGGTTAAATTTTATATGACACACATTTACATGTAATGATTTTTTAAATGGTTTAATCCTACTGTAGCTTGAAAGTCCATTAAAAGCTGAATTTATCTCTCACACATAAATAACCCCAGTCCGGAACTAAGATCGAGCTGCATTATTCCAGGAAATGAGATTGGCTTGATAGATAAACTAAGAAAATTAACTATTAAAAAGATGAAGCTTGGAATCCAAAACAGAAACTCTTTGGAAACGTTTACTGTTGCTGCTGTTGGGTTCTATTTTTGACAACTACGCAAACCTCTCCTTATACCGGGTTATTCACGTTATTAGACACGAAGCATTATGGCTAAAGTATTTGATTAAAAAAAATTAAAATGTTGGATGGAGAGGGACCCATTGAGGCTACATTTTAAAAATATTTTCGTTATACAGGATGTGCCCAATCACGAAACGTATCAGAATTGTACTTTTCTAAATAGAACACCCTGTATATTATATCATTTTTGGTTTGTACGATCAAAATTTAGGTAAGTTTAATTATGGTTTAATGCACCTAAGCCTTATGGTTTTTGAAATATCATTAATTTTGCGAAAATGTAGTATCTATTTCAATGCTTAATTTCTTAGCTGTCGATTCCTTTTTTTAACAAATTGATGCTCAATTCCGCCAATTGATTAAGTTTTATTTCGCACTTGTGACATTTTTACTAACTTATACAGAGTTGTATAAAATTATGTTTAAATAATCACTATCTTTAAACGGTATTAACTTATTTAATTTAAATCGAATTCCCTGTATTTTATGTATCGTATCGTATAACAGTTGATTGTTTATTGAATATTATCATACCTTCCTATAGCTAACTCTTCACGTTTTCAAGTTATGATATTACAAAAGTTATTATTTACCAAGTCATCTATGGTGTTTTGACAACTCCGATGATTATTTACTCAAGGTTGTCAGTAATTTATTGATGTTTTCAATTACTAGCCGTTGTATTAGTGCTAGCAGTAGTCTTTTTCATAAAAATGCTAATTCATCCAAAAGAACAACGTATCGATATGATTTTTATACTGGGAGAATGCCTTCAAAACTGCCTCTTGGCATCACGAGATAACGCTGAACGATTTTCCACCACAGGTGACTTGAAAAATAATAACTTTTGTAAAATCCGTTTACATAATTAAGACCTCGCATTACTTGAAAACCTGAAGAGTTAGCTATAGGAACGTATAATAATATTCGATAGACAATTAAATTTTAAATCTGTTGTTGATATAAAATACAGGGCATTCTATCTAAATTAAACAAGTTATTACCGTTTAAGGATAGTGATTATTTAACCATAATTTTTAGATAATCTGTATCAGTTAGTGAAAATTACACAGGTGCGAATTAAAACTTAATCAATTGGTAAAGTTGAGCATCAATTTGTTGAAACAAAAGATAATACCAGCTGAGAAATTAAGCATTCAAATTGATACTACATTTTCGCAAAATTAAGTAACGATATTTCAAAAACCATAAGGTTTGGGTGCATTAAACCATAATTAAACTTACCTTAATTTTGATCGTACAAACAAAAAATGAAATAATATACAGTGTGTTCTAAGAAAATACAACTTTGATACGTTTCGTGTTTTGGGGACACCATGTATAATATGAAAATATTTTTTAAATGTAGCCTTAATGGGTCCCTATCCATTTGATTTTTTTATTTTTTTTTAATCAAATACTTAGCCATAATGCTTCGTGTCGAATAAAGTGAATAACCCGGTGTATCGGTTGAGATTAAGATTAAGATTTTACCCAAGCGTGACAGGGACAAATTAGAGGAGTAACTCAAAATTCAAATTCCGATATACTCTACCACTTTGATAAAAGTTGCAGGGAGCAAAGTTGGTCATGAATCGCGTGCAAATTGAATATAAATATCTTATAACAAATTACTCATGAAAGCAATATTTGTCAATAAAGTTTTTCACGAGTTTATGTGGTTGTATGAAACCTAACCTAATAGAAGCACAGCACCAAAAACCTATCCACAACCGTTCACTATTTCATCAAGATGAAAATAAATGTATATCAATTTATAATTAGATTCAACTGAAACTAGTTCTGTTGTCAGGCCGCGCCGTTCTTATCAAATTTCTTTGATGTTTCATGCACAAGGAAATATAACCTCACAGTATGAATCTCCCTGTATTCTCGGCTAGCGAAAGCGATAATTATGCTGTGCAACAAAGTGTCTCTATCTCACGTCACCCCTCTAATTATGACGTAAAGGGATCCAAGTCTTCTCCCAGCACCTTCGAAATATGTACCCGAAACAGCAGCCGACGACTTTAGTTAAGATTATTAGATTGGGCTAGGGTAATAGCGCGGTTTCTTTGAGAAACGCCATACTCCCAAATTAGATAATGAAACTTCCGACCGTCAGAAAAATCTTTGCGCGTCTCTCATAACTCTGTTACTCTCCGTAATTCTGTTGGTCTTATCAAGATGTGCAATGAAAAGACAGCGGTGTATCCAGGCGGGAGTGAGAGGGAGCAGTGGCATTTAATGTAACTGAAACTGGTGGTTGTGTCTCCATCGATGCAGCTAAGCAAATGTATTCAGTCAATCGTAAGTATTGGTTCAGTTGAAATCAATATCACAGCATGCTTAAACCCTTATTGTATTTACCCGGTAGAAGAATATCGCTATGCCGTATTTAATGAAAATCAGAATATTCTCACTGTGCGATATCGATGTGATATTCAATCCATTTATACTTGTTATATATTTTAATGATATGTGGGTTTTATTTATATATCTACCACGTGGTGGCCTCATGCGTTAAGCATCTGATATGGTATTTATTTAAATAAATATATCAATATGAAAATGAAAAATATATAATAAATATCTCTAGCTATCGATTGAAACCTAAAAAACTGCTCTAAATGCTGTTGAAGTAATTAACAAAAACCATGTATATACCGTAATTTTTTGTGAAATGATATTATTAAGGAAAATAAATTAGAATAAATACTCTGATTATTATTTTGACAATTGTAACTGTCACTTTCATACCAGGATATAGCGATCTTGTTGGTGAACACAGGCCAACATGTCCATAAGAGTAATCATTGGTTCAGAAAAAATAAAGAAGTGCGTGACTATTCTCACCCTCTCCCTGTATAAACGCCAACATTTTAATGGGGCATAGAACAATACTAATAGGAAACTCTTAGCTGAGACTTGATTAAAATGCGAGTGATTAATATCAACAGGAACTGAGCTGTCAGCGCATACAACGAGAAACCCGAAATATCATATCTGAGGGCGAATGCATTCTAATTACTATTTCAGTGGGATGAAAGAATAGGCGGCGCATGGGAATATTAGACGATGCTGCTAGAACATGGTCACACAACCACCCACCCATTATTTTTCATACATAACCTCCCGCAATAGCTGCGCTGCAAGAGAATAAATGTCTATTCACATTGGCCTCAAAACGCTGTAGATTGTAACTAGATCACCTACCCTTATTCGATGACTGTAGAATTTTTTGTAAGGTCATGAACATCCACCAGACGCACTGTTCCTGGATCGTATGTTGAAGCTTTAAGGCGGCTCCACACGCAACGGTAAAACCGAAGGCCAACCTTGAGGCGCCAGACCCCGAGGAAAATCCCAACGTGTGTATTGAGATTTCCGTCAAGGTATGCCTGTCGTGCCGAGGTCTGGCGGCCGCCGATCCGAATAGCAAATTTCGTTCGATTTGCCCCTGCTTCTCCTCGTCTGGCAGGCCGACCGCAATGTGTGGGGAGGCCTTGAGGTGACTCAGTGCAGTTGTGTTTCCATCCAATCTGGTTATTGTCATACCACGTGTTTGATTAAATCTAGTTTTAATCTGGCCGTTGATAGTTTTATTTTGACAGTTGTTTATGTTAAAGTGTATATGGTCATGGCCCGTGCAAAACAAAATCAAGAGGAATTTATAGCTCTGTTCTGAGATTTGCCGTGCTTGTGGCAAACTACATCAAAAGATTATCATGACCGGGTTAAAAGGGAAACTTTTCTTTTCTGGAGCCACTCTTTAGTCCAAAACTTTCGCTTTACTCTTCTTTTTGGACTTTCCACAGCTAATGATAAACCAACAACTGCAAGAGCATCATCTGTCGACGCCATCACGCCTGAAAACATGGACAAACTGAAGCGCCTTAAGGCTGCCTCTCACAATTTCCGCAGTGTGTGGGGACCCCTTCTTTTTAGGTTCGCCTCGAGGTCTGGTGCCTCAAGGTTGGCCTTCGGTTTTACCGTTGCGTGTGGAGCCGCCTTTAGGCATCCCCACACATACTAACAGTACTCCAGCTATGGTCTGATCGCGGAATTAAGTAGGCGTTTCCGAGAATATAGTTCTGTTCTACTAATCTTATGATCGATGGATACAGGATTCAAGTTCTAATATTGGTCAAATATAATTTTATGATATTTTATTTATAATATCTGCTACACACCATATATGCAACCAAACCGTATATAAATAATAGCGTATTTTATATATGGAGCAGACCATTACCATCTGGACTATTGCCACTCAGACTGTATACCAATAAGTAATCACTGTCATATCCAACTATATATGCACTATTTACGGGATTCCCATAAATTGTGATGCTTCAAATGTATCTCTGCAAAATATGTGCATTTTTTTCCGTATAAAGGAAAACATTTTCAGTGCTAGGAAAGCTGAAGAGAAATGCAAACGTCGCACGCGAGATATATTGATTGATCGATCAACATCAGCTGGCCGACGCTGACTGTCAAGCCAGAACCCTTTTGGCGCAAGGCTGATGTTATAACGCCGCCTGCTCCGTCTCACTCTTTCATATACGCCAAGCCGGGCTGATAACGACACATAACGCATCATTTTTTATTGCACCAGGCGATTTTTTTATTTTTCAGGTGGCGCTGTATCTCCTTATAACCAGCCGAACAGAAATGCAAGCGTCGCACGCTAGAAACACCGATCTATCGACACCAAGTGACCGACGTCGCCTGCCTAGCCAGAACTGTTTGGGCAAAAGGCCCATATTATATATCGCCATCAATCTTTTCTCGTTCTTGCTTTAACCCAAATACGCGGAGCCGAGCTAATATTGCCTCCATCGCTCCATATAACATACTATTTGAAGTCATTGAACCAGGTGATTTTTTTATTTTTCAGACAGAGCTCCTCTCTCCTTATAACCAGCCGAACAGAAATGTAAGCGTCACACGCTAGAAACACCGATCGATCTACAACAGGTGGCCGACGCCGACTGCCTAGCCAGAACCGCTTTGGCTGAAGGCCTATATTATAGTCTTATCCCATTTTCTGTCACCCACATAGACGGAGTCGAGCTTATATTGGCTTCAGCGCTCCACATGACATATTATTTGATATCATTCGGTTTTTGATTTTTTAGGGCCCTTATAAAAGCCGCCTCTGGGGTATAGTGAATCGAATGTCTGAATGTTGGGTTCACGGTATCTGAGGAATTCCAATAAACTGCTCTGTATCACTCTTTAACCCTAAAATAGAAGTAAAGGTGGAGGGTAAAATCGAATTAAATCCTCGCTTAATACACATTCGAAGGTACTTATAAATTTCAACTCGAAGTATCTCCACTTTATTTCTCGCCCCTCGGCGACGTCTCTATTCATCGCCCAGCCACCTTTTGTAATGAAATTACGGTAGCAAAACGTGACCCATTGTTGGAAATCTTTATTTAAAATTTACGTCTGCAGAATGCGATAATGATAATACCCCGACTTATCACAAATCAAGTTTCTTTATGTCTCTTTGCCTACTTCATCGTTTTTCCTTGCTATCTACCCCAGCACAAGCGCTGGGCAAGATTGGATGGCTGCTTCATGGAGTTGCTGATGTTTTTGATTTATTAATTCAAAAAAAGACATAGGAATCAATCGGACTCCTAAACTACAAAAAATGGTTGGGACCACAAACCACATAAGCACTAGTGTAGTATAAGAAAAACTCGTATGTCCCCCGCAGGCAGACAGGAGAGCGACAAACGGATGCCGGATTCGTCGTTGATGCCCCCGACCCGAAGAAACGGGTTTCCATTAGTTTGGATGGATACAGATTTTGTCACCCTCCAGATTTGAATCTTTCCTTGAAAATTATTTTTTCCCGAGAAACAGGCGTCATAACGCAAATTTGAGTACGCCGTTGGATTCAGCGGGCACTTCCATACCGTATAGAGTAGAGCATAAAGGCCAAAAGGCTTCCGCGTTTGAATCTGAAACTCGGTATGCCGAAACCGAATGCGTCGATTAAGAAGCCCAACGAGTCATGGGGTGCCCATTTGAAGGGGGTATCATCAAAATTATTCTCCTGAACTCTCCTCTTTTTCAGGTCTGCTGAAAACAAGTTTCCGAATGTCGAGATTCGATCGCTGTATATATATATATACAGAAAGGGAGAGAGACATCTTCAGATGTCGAACAGTCAGGAACCAGAAGACGTGGATATAAATTGCTGTGTTATTAATAGAAATAAATTAATGTATTTTTCTATAGTAAAAAAATGTATTTTCCAAACGAAACAAAACTTCATTTTATGGGTCCTGAATGAGCCCCAAAGGGCTTACTTTACTGGAAAATGCACCTCCCTTGACGCGCTACGCTTTCCCAGTGATCAAATTCTGATTCAGTACCCCCAAATGTTCAAGTATATTTCATATGCATCATCAAGTAGCTTTGCGTTTGCACACCACGTATCCCTATTTTTTCAATATCAATTAAGGTCACGGTCTCAGCATCTCGAAGCCTCTTAAGTAATCTCTCCCTTCCAACACCGCTTTCGCTTGGCACCCCTTATAAGGGAATTGCTTTGACGAGACGTGACCTATTGTGTTGAGGCCTTTATTCAGAAGTGGAGGAGTCGGAAGCTCCATCTCCTCATAACAATAATATCGTGTTATTATGATAAGTCGAGCATCTTTATACTCGTTTTATCTGTGTTCTTTGAAGTGTCTTTAACCTTTACCGGATATAAGAACACTATAGCTATCAAAACTCCAGAGAAAGTTACAAGAACTCTTCTTGTAATACCGCCAGCGATATAAGTTAAGCTACCTTGATATGATCTCATCTCTTGTTTATTGGAGTACAGGCACGTTTACTGGATACGCTGGACTTTGACTGAAAATAACTATTATGATTTAGACTGAGTTTCGCGTTCATTCCAAATCGATTTGCGTCTTATTGAATGTCAATTCTACAGATACAGCTTGAAAATATGACTCTACAAAACACCTCCACAGTCTGGAACATCGAAGAAAAGTGGTTAATGTCTACCGAGTCGCCTCGCATAATAAAACGGAGAATCATCAGAACAACGATCACTAGAGGAGCCCAATAATTACTTTTCTTGATCACCAATGGATGACATATTCTACGACTAGTGATCTTTAGCCTTCTTGATATATAATCTTCTCATTCATAGATTGTCGAAGTTTCCCTAAACGATTTGAAAAAAGCTATTCGTGCCCTCACTTCAAGCCACATCAGCATAATTAGAGGTTACAACTTCCTGCTTTGAGCTCACCTACAGTGTTGGCACTTTTCAAGTCTACCGTTTTACCGTAACCGTACAGTCCAAATTGGACCAATCTGCACCCTCATATTGCGAGGTCTAGACAAAATGGGCAGGGTGATTGTAATTTGCGGTGAGCTCTCACTCCACTCAACACAAATTTAGTTCAGTCATTTTGGAACTAATAACAACCTGTAGTGTAAGCAGCTAGATTAGCTGCACTATATACATGCCAAACCAGATAAAATCCGGTCACGTAGGGAATCTGGAATCCGACCCCCTCGAGGACCTGAAGAGCAAAATGAGTTATAGATTGAAAAACAAAAAATCAAACTTTAATAGCAAAGCAAACCAGAAATTAAAAAATAAATTTTAATTCAGCAGATTTCTTTCAATCGCTATAGAAAGTCCGCTGAATTGAACGATTTTTAATAATTTATAAATAAGAATAAAGTAATTAATAAAATAATTTTTTCATTGTAAAGAAACGTAGGGTATTCTTTACTCCATTTTTGAATTAATTCTTTTTCAACAAATAACTACCAATGGAAGACAAATAGCAGCTGATATCCAGCACGCTTTATTTACAATAAAAGAATTTTTTTTGTTAGTGGATTTATACTTATTTGCAATTCATTCAAGGTATCGCTTTTTTTATATTGAGTTACTGGATGTTATAGCGTTGCTGAACTAATCTTAATCGTTCAAATAGAAAAGTGTGTAACAAATGAAATTATTTTTGTTTCAGTGACGGATTGCGATTTATATTTGAATAATCATCGTTAGACTGTCTGTTTTGACTATTTTGACGACTGGATTTGCATTATTGTTAAGGAACCCTTAGCAATCCTCAACATTAGTGCAAATACAGTCGTCAAAAAATAGGTAGACAGAATAAATAGAATGCAACATTAAAAACTATAGTTTTCTATTCATATACATACATACATGCAAGTCAAGCGTGTCAAAGAGGCCTGAACAAAAAACTAAAATAGCTCATGAAAGTGTGAAAAGTTGACCATTTTTATGAAGCTTCCCAATGCCGGGCTCCTGTCTAAAGCTCGGGTCCGGAGCAAATCTTCCCCACCCCAAATCTCGTCGGGGATAGTATTATGTATACTAAGTGTATGCTCTCCACAATGCATAAGACCTGCTATAGACATGCATGTTTCGTCTTTAGTCTAGACTCGTCAGTATAGCCTGGCGGTCTCAGTGTAAAGAGCAATCGGGTGTTATATACGTAACCCAGTAAAGGGTATGATAGCAACATGAACTCACCTAAGTGTCGCCCCCTATGGGGACGCCCATTGACATCTTACGAAACCAACGGTCATTGTGGAGAGCATACACTTAATATCAGTTGTCAGCTTCTGATATGAATGAGTCGAGATAACGGTACATCGTAAAAGTACTTACGAAGAACAAGAGATGTTGCTGTAAATCAGTTCACTCTTCTTGACAGATGTCTTAATGGACACCTGATGCCGCTTCAAGGCAGTCCAGGTGTTAGGACCGTTGGTTTCGTAAGATGTCAATGGGCGTCCCCATAGAGGGCGACACTTAGGTGAGTTCATTATATATACTGTTATTTGATAATGCTCAGGGCACATATTATATCTGGATGATAACATATATTTATTTATTTGTATGGCATACATGCAATAATATATCTAGACAAAAATTATCTAAATATCAATATCTAGGTTATCGATCCTATCAAACGAAACTTCATCGGCTGCCCTTAAAGGGAGGCAAAAGGCAGGCCTCTCTAATATGTTTAATGGATTGGTGGGGAGCTCCGCAGTCACAGAAAGAATCAGCCATCTCTCTCTCTCTCTCTCTCTCAAGATAACTAAGAAACAACGAATGAATCCTATAAACGTTACTTAAAGTCACAAAAATTAGAATGTAGCAAATAAATGGCTGATTTTATTTATATTCCATTCCAGCTTATATCCTAAAGTGATTGCACCAATAATTCTTAACTGTGAGTATGCAATTAAAGTGCGCCTGCAGCCTTCACCAAGTATCGAAGTGTCAAGGCGGACTAGTGATTTATCGTCTGCGTTGCTGCCTTGCCAGCCAGGGCAGGATTGAGTTTGAGCAATTAAACCATGCCTCCAACAAGGGTTTATTGATCGATCGACACTGAATCGCAAAATGGCCACTTGCAGTTTTCAGTTGCTTAACCATCAACCACTAATCAAACCTGCCGCCTGTGGGCTGCCATCTGGTCTATGCCAATGGTTATGTTTTATTGGTGGTGGTAGATGGATAAGCTTGTATTTTCCACCAACAACAACAAACCACTACCATCCCAAGATATCTTAGATTGGCGGGTGCGACATCCAGATAATCGAAGACATCGAAAGAACTGTCGAATGGAGTTCAGTTCAACCTACATAACCACCTTGTGGAGAAAATCACTTGCTGGTTTGACAGCTGTGGGGATGGAGATACGCCTAGTAGTCTTAACCGATATTCCATAAAACTTTCCAGAAAATTCCAGAAACTAGGGACCCTTTTGGGCTACAGAATATTGTATCGATCGGAACAGCTGATAATTCTCTACAAGGTTTAGATCACCGCACATGGATGTAGGAATTAACTGGAAAACGTATATAATCGTGTCGCTGTAAAAATATATTTTATCAATAACAAATTCTAGAATAAAAAAATGAATCGTGCTGAACGAGGATGCGTAGTCTCAGCTCGTTGAACAATATTGATTAACTAATGGCGTCAAGCAAGTTGACTCAGTATTTCACGTGCAGTTGTATCATAGAATACTTTGATCCGATCTTGGAGTTGCCTTATTCTTACTATATCTCGCAACAAGGGTGAACTGATTTACTCAAGAACAAGGGATGAAGCGCCAAATCAGTTCACCCTTGTTGGCAATATCGTAAGGGATACCTTTCACCGGTTCAATGCTGTCCAAGTGTTAAGACTTCGCGAGATGCCAACGGACAACGCCACCGTGCGCGACGCTCGAATATGAGTGTTGATATTTTGATGTTTTATATTATATTGTCCGAAATTGAAAACGTTTTTGATATAAAACTATTTTTGTTGATCCCTTGGGAATGCTCAATGCTCCACACCAATGCCTCCAACTTCGATAAAATACAACTTAAACTGTGCCAACGCTAAGGGCGCTTCGGCCTTTGAAGCACACTATTGCGATTTGAAAGTTGCCTTGTAAGGCCTCGGAAGCCCCTTCGATGTGTTTAGGATTTAGTTGGGACCGTTCGACTTTTATTTAAGGACAAACTTTTAATACTTTAAATTCGATACTATTGAAGAAGGATTTCTGCGGATCGAACTTGTTTAAAATGAGAGTCGTCTGGACGTTAGACAAGATACAAACGTTGCAGAGTTCTGAATTCACTGACGTTTCTCTTTTTGTCCAGTGCCGTGCCGAATGCTTGAGAATAAAAACCCAGGGTCGCTGATCAATTTCGACTTATTCATAGTGGCTTATGATCAATTTATTACACACATTAAGATGTATTACTAACATTTTATGATTGTGGTTAAATCAAATTGGCAGAGTATCTACTTAGCTACAAAACGTCTGACCGCGAATCAGAAGGAGTATCTAAATGTGCATTTTTGTTGTGTTGTTGTATCATATTTGATCAAAGTTTTGTATATTATATGGAACATTCAAGATATCATATAAACATAGAGGAATGAAATATTCCAGGTCTCCGCCACTGCCTGAGATACAGCCGCTACAGGAGTTCTAAATCCATTGATGTTGCCTCTTCAGCCCATTTAGGCGATGTGAAGTACGACAGCATGTGTGCTCCGTTCCTTCTGATGTGGCAATGCTTCACGACAGGTAAATCCATTAAACTCAAATTAGGAATAGTGCTGAATACCAGAGGAAGAAATACGATGACGTGCTGAGCTCACTGAGCTTGTTCAAGAGTTATATATGTTCCACTCGTCTTGCTTGGTGGAACTCTTTAATCATTCAGGTTGTGAAACCAAAACAGTGATCTTTACAAATGAAAAGCAGAACATGTGTGCTCAATTCGTTTGGTCTGAATATGCTAATTGATATGGGAAAACGCGTTACACATTTTCTACTGTTTATTCCATTAGTGAAAGTCTCCCATCCTTTAGATAAAATTGTGTAATTTATACACAAGGTTTCACAAATAATTGAATATAATAACCTTCTCAGACAAAAAAGTAACATGCCGTTCTGCCAGCCGAGGGGAGGTAGAGATGCCCAGAACTTGCACAGGCATGGAAAGTATCCTAGCAATACGATGACCGACCAGTGGGCAGAACAAGTGGTTCTTTCTCCATTGGTGGAAGGTTTTCAAGCTTATACGATAAAACTTCCCGACCAAAAAAAGCTTATTGGAGAACGTCACCATAATGGCAAATAGAATACCTATCTTAACCGCGTTAATAAAAACATAAAACCTTGGACTCCCCGTTATATTGAAACGAGCAGATAGAGTAAATTCTTGTGATAAACTACCTTATTTCTTAAGATATTTCATGTTTTCAAATATTCTATTAGTTATGCTATTTTGACGGTGATGGTTAAGGTTTTGTAGGGGTTTCCCTTGATACTGGTGTAAATGCAGTCGTCAGAATAATATTTCACCTAAGACGCAAGAAAGGAAAAAATAATTCAATGGAAAAATAGCTAGACAGGATAAATAGATTTGAGAGCTCAAGTTTTGTATCCATGATAGGATCTAGTTGGTTGGTTGGCGAGTAATCTGGGTAGTCTTGTTAGCAGTCGAATCTGACAGTCCGACGATGATTCAAATATAAATCGAAACAGGTCACTGAGAGAGAAGGACTTTTATTTGTGAAACTCTGTGTTAATCACACAATCTTTTTATCTGCATGATGGAACAGTTCCACCAAGTAAGAGCATCTTCAATCTACATTATTACCATCATGTTATACCTTAAAGGAACTAGACATTACTGGAAAATGTAAGTATCAGTAGTAGAGCGTGGCGAAATAGGAGACAGCTTATGACCATAGCAGTCGATGCTGCCTATAAATAAATATGCGGCTTGATCTCCAAAATAATAACTTTTGGAGCAGACTAGTTCAAAGAGTTGGATCACTCCTGGTGTTATTATGCCTTCTTATCTTAACTATTTGTCGGGACGTATCCAATAACCAAACCTAAATATCACTCACAGCTCCAATACGCGTGAATCCGTTCCGGACCCATGAATCTCGCGAATGTTGGCACGGCCCAAGGAATATTCCGCACCCGGGACCGCCTATCCCGTGTCTCAATTTCCTACAGGACATTACTGGGTATTTTCCCGGGGAACTTCGTCTTATTGCTGTGTTATTTATGCCAAAACGGCTATGCCACTGCTCGTTTTGTTTGTTTTCGCTTCGTTGCTTTCCGATGCACTCGCCAAGATTTTGCATCGCCATGGCACATCGGCACAGGCGCGCATGGAGAAGTTGAGAAGGGGCTACTGCCATTCTACAAGGCTTAGATCAGGTCTGGTTAATGCGGTTCACTTTACAAAGGACTTCCACAGTCTGGAATATCGATGGGGGTAGCTCAACTCTCTCTATTCTATAGATAATATTATATGAAATGATTGACTGATATCTCTTGTAAAAAACACCAAGAGTCGTCAAAATAGCAAACACAAAAGGTGCTAAATGAGCGCGTCCTCACCAGGTCGATCTTCCAGCCTTGAATCAGCCTCTTCCGAAAGTCGTTCTTTTGGAGAACCTCGGCATTGTGGAATGAGCTGCTGGGGTTACTTAAGGTTAATGTGAATGGAATTCCCTCTCGTAGTGCTTTTGAAGCACTATAGTCTTTCTGTCCTTGCGAGAGGCTATTTATAAAAAAGGCAACGATATGTGAGGATCTATCTTCATTTAACACAGTGGTCCGCTAAAGCTCAACGAATATCGACTGAGGTTCCAGAGCTGTAAGGCTGTTCCCTGTAACAGAAAAGCTCAATATTCAAGGAAGACCCAATTTCGCCAAATACTATATCATCATTTGTGTGCATCGTACGTTTTGATATCGTGACCTTGTTCCTCACCCCATGGGGAATACCTCATGTAGCCTTTGGTTGACGCGGAAAGATCCCCGACAATTTATGCCACCCTCTGTCATCCCTTTTCCGCTTTTCCAGACGAGCCGGAATGTCATCTTGATCACCCGCCCTACATCAAGGGAACAGGAAGCGATCTCGTGGAAATTTACGAGTTCGCATCAGTTTCGATACCCGTCAGTTTGATGTGTCTGGTTCTTAATTTTATATTACATCACACACCGTGAGCGGAGAAAGAAGTGTGAACGCGAACATTTTCGAATTCAATACAATATGTTTTTCTGGCGTTCCAACCACGAATATCTAATTTACCAATTTACATTGGTCGGTATCCTAGCTTTTTCTCGTCAGAATGACATTTTGAATGCGCACCTTGAAAAAAATCAGGAATAATATAATTTCATACCACCCTAAAAATAAGCATCAAGTACTACAAGTCACTATTACTCTGCCACCTCTGGATCGATATTTCAAAAAGTACAAAGTACTAACAAAAATTTATAGAGATAAGAAAGTTTTTAAAGGTATACCCTTCACCATCCTATAACCCAACCTCTATTAATGACCCCCCTAAACAATTGAAAATGTGTAGGGCTCTCGGAAACGTCCAAGAACAAATAATTTCCTTCCTCAATTTTAAACTTTTTCAAAAACTCAATAGCAACTTCACATCTTCTTTTTCAACTGCAAACTCCTTCAAAGTGGTGGAATAGACATCAGTGTGTAAACTTTTCGCTTAGAAAATCTGAAGTATTATCTACATTCGCAGATATCGTCGATTAAGCTATACTCCAGAGGGAAATCTGTTTAACATAAAATGACAGCATCTTTCTTGCCCTCATCCAAAGTTCCCAAACCCAGATACTCCAAATCCCTAGAATACCATTATTATTCCAGAGATCCGTTAAATCCCCAGAGGGTTGCTTTTCACGAGAAGTAGCTCTCTGTTCCAGTGAATGACAGCTGATATCTTTGTTTCGAAGTTGCGGAGGTACATTCTACTAATCCACCGTGACTTATGTTAGGATTTCTAGCCGCGTCTCTACCTTGATTTCCCGAACCTTCCAAAGATTAAATATCCGAAAGATATCACGTCATATAATATTAATCAACCTCATGATACAGTGAAAAGTACTCACTGTATACCGGATGGTCCATTTAACTTGAGAGAGAGAGAAAACGGTGACTTTTTTTATGAAAGCGTTCAGATGAAAGTTCTAGGGTGCAATAGGGTAGAACATCGACAGCGTTTTCAAGGTCAATGATGTTTTTTAATGGGAGCATATATTTTTATTGCCGAATCTGCCGACTGTAAAATGAGCGATCGTGAAATGAGAAAAATATTGAAAACTTGTTTCCTTTCCAATTTTGTATTTTGTATTTTTTTTGCTACATTTAGATAACTCTAGGATAAAGTTAGGCTAAGGGGGTTAAATGTAAAGGTAGCTGTTAAGCAAAATTTCGCCCCAATAAAGACATTATTATTATTATTAATAAATAGATTTTTTATCTTTTCTTTGTTGTTCTCAGATGAATCTGATTTTACAAACCATGGTAAAATGAATCGACATAATATGCACTGCTGGAGTGTGGAGAATCTGTGATGGTTGAGAGAAATTGAACATAAACGCCATTCGTTGGTGAATGTATGGTGCGAAATTATTGATGACAGGTTCATCAGTCCATATTTTATTGAAGAAGCATTGGATGGGCAAAAATATCGAGACTCTCTTCAATACCATTCACCAGAGCTAATAGACGATATACCACTTCAATAAAGGGCAAGTATGTGGTTTCAACATGATGGCTGCCTTGCTCATTATGCCAGAATTTTCCGGAAAGTGCTAGATCTGGAATACCCTAATCGATGGAGCGAACCAGGTGGTCCCGTTATGTGGCCTGCTAGGTCACCAGATTTAACTCACTCTCGATTTTCTTTAATTGGGCCATTTATAAGAAGTTGTTTTTTCGAGAAGCTATTTCTGTTTTCGTGAGTAGAAAAGCATTTCTGAAAAACCATGTAATCATTTGAAATTTTATAAAAAGAATCAATATAGTATTTTTTATCTACTTGCGATCCGATTTCAAAATTTTGTGAACAAAAGATATTTGTTTTTTCTCGTAGAGTAAAATTCTGCAGTAAAGCATATGTTACCATTAAAAAAAGATGGTTAACCTTGGGAATGCTATCATTATCGAAAATTAAAGTCACCATTAACTCTCCCCCATTCTCAACAACTTTTATCTGTAGGTTTTCACCTAAAAACTCACCGTTTTCACGCTGTACGGCTGTCTCAAGTTAAATGGACCACCCGGAATAAGAGAATCATATCTGAATGAGAATATTTTGAAATAGTTAGTCTTACAAAGAATTTCAATCACGCGATGATGTGAAAGAGCTGGAGTATAATAAATGGAGTGTAATTTCGTTGATCACACTCATATTCAGTCGTATTACAAACACCATTATCCCTGAAATATGTAATACCACTTTCCTCGCGAATCGTCGAAGCTAGAAGCTTATCTGAGCTGGAAGGTGAACGGCACTGAACTTGTTATCTGAAAATAGAATCTTTCGATCCCCTTCAGACTAATCAATGGATAATTTTATATCCTCATGTTGAATTTCATATTCCGGAGAATTCCGGCAGCCAAGCTTCGTCATTAGAAGAATGGAATGTTGACGCGTTGTGTAATCGATAAATATGAGTATAGCAGCCTGAATGAGGGAAAATATTTGAAAAATACAAGTAATTTGTTCTGTTTCTGGTTTAGTGGTTTTTACTGCTGATGAATACATGCAATGAATCAAGGAGAGAAAAGTGAGTAAACATGATTAGATGACTTATTCATTAGAAGAGCTTCAAAACACGTACCTCTGAGTGTCAATAAAACAAAAACAAAAATTTCTCATAGTAATTGTCTTCTTATCGATCAAATTGATTCTAAATTTGACAGTTTGAAAGTCCGAAAAAGCTTGAACGTTAGCAGGAGTCGAACCAGCATCTCCATGATTCCGTCACAGCGCATTTATTTATATTATAATTTCATTTAATTAATCTATGGCACAGTGTCATACTTTTTACATTCGTAGCCTTGATATCGATTATTATATCTGACTACGCATCACTATTGAATGCATAAGTACGAACAGAAATCAGTTCCCTCTCTAACAGAAACCGTCCAAGAATTATTTCGCAAGAGGACCACGCCCCTATCATGTCACAATCTTCTGCAGGACGTTTGCGAAGATTCTCTGCAGGATGCTGCCTTATTTACGTTCACCGGTTTTTAGTTGGAGATTTTTTAATTCAATTTTAAAGCTCTTAATTGATTTACAAATTATGTATAAGCTTGGCATGGCTCAATAATGAAATTAAAAATAAAAATCTTGTTATCCTCCATATTTAGGATGAGAAATGGGCATACACTGAACTAAACATTTTGTAAGATTAGCCACCTTCAATGAAAAGTCCGTGAAAGCTGCTGTAGCTCGAACAATTCATATATACTGTTCGCGATAGCTTCTTGAAGATCACTTCTTTACCCGACGTGTCCGTTTAACACGTGAAAAAAGTTGATGAAGACAATAAATAGGCAATAATCTTATGGTTTTAATTTTTTCCTTAAAATGCATACAATAACATACTTCACCGAACAATATCACCTACTTGCCATTTTTTGTAGATGAATAGATTGGGCTTTTAACACACAGTTTAACAAATAAAACTCTTTTTCTATCAGTGACGCGTTCGATTTATATTTTAATATCGTCGGACTGTCTGATTTGACTTTTAATAAAAGCTACCGAGAGAACTTGCCAACTAGCTAACTAGATCCTATCAAGGTTACAAAACTAGAGCTCTCAAATCTATCATACTATTTATCCTGTCTAACTAAAATAGTTTATCACATGAAATATCTTAAGGACATTTTGACGGCGATGGTCAAGGTTTCATTAGGCGTTTTCCTTAACACTAGTGCATATGCAGTCGTCAAAAAGGTTTCTCCTAAGACATACGAAAGAAATAATAACTAATTTAATAATAGAATAGCTAGACATGATAAATAGTATGCTAGATTTGAGAGCTCTAGTTTCGTAACCATGACAGGATCTAGTTAGCTGGTTGGCAACTAACCTGGGTAGCCTTTGTTAAGAGTCAAATCTGACAGTCCGACGATGATTTGAAAGAAAAAATCGAAGCGCGTCACTGAAAGAGTTTTATTTGTGAAACTGTGTGTTAAATACACAACGCTTTTATCAGCAGGTGGAAGAGTTTCACCAAGTAAGAGCATCACCAATCTACATTTTTCTTTTTGATTATGCAATGACTTACAAAGACCCTCGTAGTATATTTTTTATTTGATACCTGTCATTAAATTCAACCTCTTTCAAACACGTTGCACGTGGTTGTTTTTAAATTCAAATGACTGTTTCTAAACTTCAAGGGGCTTGACCCAAAAAGCTGATTGAACCAAGTAGCAATATCCGCTAAAAGTAAAAGCGAGGTGTCAAATCGATTATACGTCTCAGTGACACTCGATCACAGATTGCTGTGCTGCCCAGGCTTTATGAATTTATTTGAATCCCCCGAACTCCAATAAGTTTATAAATTACCAGATTATCCGTAGATCTCTTTTTCCGTTTTTCGTTGGATATTGGCCTTTCTGTTGCGAATAGTTTCCCGAATTTTCGTGACAAAGGATAAACATTTCTAGGGTACAACCTACATATACAAGGAGAGGGCATTTGTTGTTGCTGTATAATATTTCCAACTAACTCTCATTTTTATTGCAGAGTCTTCGTTATTGATTTATCAGCTTGATTACAAATAACTTATCACACTGTGAAATGCTGTGTATGATTTGAGCAATTTTTCCACCGAACCGTGTCTTCACATCAGGGAACAGAAAAAAGTCTCATGGAGCCAGATCGGGCGAGTACAGTGGGTGGGGCAAACCACACACACACATACTCCACACAATTTCAGCATAATCATTTGGGATCGTGATAAGATAGCAGCTTTTCCTAAATCAAATGAAGCCTTCTCTCATTTAATTTCTTATCAAATCGGTCGAGTAATTCTCGTGATTGTTTTTGTTTTCGTCCAAAGGTTTTATATTTTATTATGAAACAGGAAACAGGTGTGATGAAAATGGATGCCAAACAATAACAAACCTATTTGTCAGTCAGAAATTTAGTGTTGTGTCTTTTGATACATGAAAATACATATAAATAAGACTAACTTCGTTCAGCTCTTCCACCTGTCGGCAGATACGGGAACTTATTGATCACCCCTCCCACGTATAATAATGCCTCTGTAATGTTTGAAATTGTAACTTATTCGATTCGGCATAATTCAATCTAATTTATCTGGTATGTCTAGATAAATACCAGATGTAAGACGGTCTCCATAATATGCTTCAAACTTCCCACTCACCATCAAGCGCATCCTAATGATCCTGCAACACAATAAAAAGCCATCTCTTTCTCATTTTTTGTCCATACATTGTGCTCTAAACGTTTAAAATTTAGTTCTCGCGTTCCATTAAACAAAAATCGTGAGAAATCCATCCTTTGATAGGGCTTCGTCACCAGCAGCGCCGTCCTGGCATGAATTATCAATGAATGCCAAAGCTCCTGCCAGCTTTACTGCGCGCCATTGAAAAGCTCTTATCCCGTTTTTATGGCACAGAAGGCAATTTGTCAAAAGAAGGATAGCGGCTGCGTCACCCCCTGTTTAGACGAGCTGTATACTCGCCTTCTTTACGCTCTTAAGTATAAAATGTTGGATGAAATTTACAGTGCTTGGCATGCTCAAACAGCCTCAGCTTAATGCCCGTCAATTACAACAAATGGATGTTATTTGCTGGTCCTATAAATCAAGAGACAGATTTGTCTCAATAACAGAGGCATACGGGTCTGCTGTGCATCTCGTCCGAAGGTATAAGGACAGCCATTAATGAAGTACTTGGAGAGAAACGTCACCACATGTGGAGCAGAGCGATTGAACCTCATGCAGTTTCGAATTGCAGCGCTCGATATATCTAAAGAGACATATTCAAGCTTTCACTGGGTATATACCATTGTTGAATCAGATTTTTCAAGGACCGAAAACTGAAAGACACTCTAATCGCAATGCTTTCAGTAGATATTTGACTTTAAAAATATCCTAGACAAACTAAAAGCACTTTGTCCGATGCCAGGAGACAATCAAATAGCAATATAACGGACAAAGTGCGACATGTTTGTCTTTCTTTGATTTTTTTCCATTTGTACAAATTAGTTATCAAGTTAGCATGCTATTGAGTAGTGATAGTGCAAAGGGCATTATCATTCTTTGAATAAGTTACAACAACATGAGTGATGGAGAGCATGTGGTTGGCGATGTTGATCGAGGTACCAGGAAGAGGAAAATAAATGTTACGTCAAAGGAAAGGAAAAGAGAGATAAGGTAGGCATTTTTGTATAGGTTATGTTGTTTTCTTAGCAACTTTTTTGCTTGTTGTTGTTTCAGATATGCAGATTTAGGCCCAGATTTGTCAAATTTTGAGTTAAACTGCATTCATAAGTTAAAAAAATTTCAGTGCAGGGAGCTTTCGTTGTCTGATATAAAATTAATTAAACAAAATTCCTACAATAGCGGAAAGAAAGACAAAAATTCACAGGACAACAAATTATCGCAAATGTTGGATATAAAGAAAATAAAAAGGCAAAGAAAAAGGGCTAATGGAAAGGAACACGACTTTCACACAGATTTTAATGTAAATATTATAATTTTTACTACAGTTTTACTTTAAAACTGAGATAAATAATAGCAACGATCAAGAACAAAAATCGAAACTGTTCATTATTCATAAAACACGTGCAAAGCAGTTTTTGAAATTAATGAAGGAGGTATCTACAGATAGCGTGGCTCATTGTTTCGATCTGCAACAAGTGCAGATTTCACCCACTACAGAGGCCTCCTATGCTCAACAACTATCTTTTTATGTCTTTTGCCTGACTCATATGTTAACGAAGGCTCCAATGTTTTATACTTGGCTTGAGCATGAAGCAGGAAGAGGTGTTGTAGAAATAACCTCCGCTGAAAAATACTGATTTTGATCCAAATGTTAGACATCTGAGATTATTTTCAGATGGATGTGGGGATCAAAATAAAAATTCACATATGGTGCACGCACTGATGTTGTGGCTATTTAATGATGCTCCAACATCTTTTGAAACATATACAATGACCTTTCCCGTTTGAGACCACTCATTTATGCCTGCTGATCGAGGATTTGAACAAGTTGAACTGGAATTACGGTCTCATGCGTTTATAAAGGCACCAGCAAAATATTATGAAATTTACTCGAAAAGGGGACATGTCCGAAAACTTGGCACTGATTGGACCCTTCACAATATTAAAAATGCGACTGTTTCACTTAAAAAAATTGCAGGAATTTCCGAGGTCGAAAGAATAATCATAAAAAGACAAAAATTTAATAGTGGTGAAGATAAAATCTTTTATAAGACCGAACTTTTATACAGAAATGATGATCCCTCAAAGAAATTTGCGAGTTTACTTAAACCGAAGAAAAAACTAAGTGTTATAGTATTGTCGGAATTACCACTCAAGCATGCTCTTAAGAAGAAAAAACTGGATAGTTTATCAGCATTTCTAGTGAGTTTATCAGGCAAAGATTGGGCAAAAGATCCAGAGCTAACCTGGCTTGACCCAATTTTAAAATATCAGTGTAGAGAACATAGTGACAACGAAAGAAAGGAACTGAACTGTGCTCACGGTGAAGATGATTAAGAATGTTGTTGCCTGGACGAAGACGACATCCATATAATATAATTTGAAGAAAACTGTTCGCTTTAAAATTTTTAATTTGAAATCATTTTGATTTCATTTATGGACAAACAGACGGACTCTTGTCCATTGTGAACATCCAAAGAGCTCTTTCTCCATTAGAATTTTTCATTTTTCTAGTATGCTATTAATATTTGTTGAGCCTTATTACTATAGCAAACTGTTGATAATAAAATACGTTTTTTCATGTGTTACTCGTTTTTCAAATGTTAGCAATAAGCTTACAGCAGTTTTTCTCCTTTCCTGTAAAGTCCAAAATGGACAATGTGCGATTAGAAAGTCTGCTCCTCGATCTTATCTGTGATAGTGTTTGGATGTGCTTCCGATGTATTCAGCATCTACGACAAGATTCCGAAGAGCTCTGTCTATTTACAATACTCTTTACATCAACAAACTATTGAAAATAACATCTAATCCAGTCTACAGCTTTGCAAAAATAGAGTAATTTATCATTAAGCTTCTGGGATCTAACATCAACTATAATGTGTCATGGTATGATCATGTGGCCGACCTTGCTAGTAGCAGAAGCTGTTCTCCGAAACAGCTACTACACTCTACCAGACCCGGATCAGACAATCGTTGGAGTACAGCTCGCATGTGTGGGGGGAATAGGTTACCGAATGCAGTGACATCAGCATTTCAAGAGGACACAAGTATTGAAGTTTGAATGCAAATTGAAGCAACTAAAATGTAAACGATGCAACAGGATCGTTAAAAAATTCATCAATTTAGCTTTTCTAATGCGTGGGCAGCAAAAGTGGTCAAGCCGTTAGAACTCAAAACGTTCATTTGATTTTAAAATCTCTGACCACTACCGTACAGTACATCTACTCCGCTTCAGAACATCAGGTACAGTCGCAAAATCTTACAAAGAAAAATCGTTTCTAGATTCGGGCCTTCCAATTGTTTAATTCTCCGTAATTGGATATAAAAAATAAACAAGACCGTATCCCAGCCCCATTTCGTTCTCCCGTTTTATTCCTTTTTATGGAAAAGGGCAGTGTCCTGTGTTCGGGAGCGATTTTCGGGAGCGAGGCACCATTTTTAGGTCATTTATTGATTGATTTGGCAAACAGTCGATAAAGCACTTGCCTGATCATTCTATCGAACGAAATAAACTTTTCAGATAAATTGAATTTCAAGTCGGATGCTGTACAAATATAACGTTTTCTTTATATTATGTGCATGTACTGTTTTCAATATAAGGTTGTTACAGAGTCTAACTTTTGAAAGTGTGGCAATGTTTTAACTGTCAAAGCAGAAGGCGTCAGAAAAAATGAACTTTTATTTGTGAAAACGTGTACACATTGAAAAATTCTAACTCAAAGATAAAAGAGTTTCACCAAGTAAGAGGATTTACAGTCTACATGACAGAAAAAATATGCGATATAATATGACACTACCCACCATGATGAAATGCAGCAAGCACTCCCATTGGCGTAGGAAGTAAAAAACATATCATTGAGCATTCAATTTATAAGATATACAAAATGATTTGAGCAGGGCGAGGTTCTATTAAATAAGGCAACTTTATAGCGCAATCCAATTCTCCTCCAGCAGGATAGATATATATATATATCGTGAAGCTAGCTGATTATGTGGATTGATTTTTAATATAATGGCGCAATTCTGCATCGGAAAGCAGAAAAGTAAACTGCCAATAATCCGGTAATTTATAAACTTTGAGCCGTTTCCGACGCCATCGCATCGGCTCGGCTCGGCTGGGGTTCCAAATAAATTCATAAGGCAAGCGTATCCGGCATCCAGGGATGGTTACGCGCAGTGTTGACAAATCTCATGGTTTTTCTCTAGGTCTGCTAATCCAACTATAGTCCTAGTCATGAAGAAATATATTGTAATATGGCAATTTGAACATAATGGGCTTTGATGTGGCGAATCTTGATTTGTATTCATAGTTCTGAAAAGTTTTCTACACACATATAAATTGATTTTCAATTCAAGAATTGCAATATTCTTCTAAAGATATGCTCAAGACAAAAACATCTATTCACACTTTAAGACAATTTACTTGATGAGAAAATTATGGTTTATTCGACCCAGGAAAAATATATTTCCGATTCTACTAATCATACTAGAGAATTGGACCAGGGAAAAACATAACTTTCTTCACAACTAATAAGATTTTAGTGCTTTTAAAACAAGTATTCCATATTTTTTTAGTAAGGTTACAATGTTTTCCAGCGGAACACCGTTTGCTTCGATCAAGAATATAAGCAATGGAAATTTCAAAACCTCCATTTATTAATGGATGATGTCTTGGTTCGAAAATAGACACAGCTTTCCAAGTCTTGGTCCAAGTAATTCCTTCATTTCGCATCGCCATTTTCGTCAACCGCATTTTAGCGGTACGCGTCTCCTATTACATGTCTGTTTCCGCGCCTATTATTTTCTATTGCTCTATATTCTCATCACCCCCCTCTCTCTCTCTCCAGGATGAATGAGATGTTAAAAAGTTAGGGTTGTGACATTTTTGAGGATCTCATTTAAAGGTGTTGATATGGTATGTAAGTTGTGAATAAGCTCCATTACCAATGGTAGAGGTATATCTTCTGGCTTAAGTACAGGTATCTACATATTTTTTATTTTATATTATATGTTCATCTGTACAATACTTTTCTAATTTGAATTACGAGAAATAGTATATGACGCAGAGAAAGTTAAGGAAAAGGCACGAACCTACAACAAGGGTTCCGTTTATTCTGATCTCACTTTATTAAATTTTTAAAAGTTTGCTATTCTATTGCTAATCAGGATCCGATGTGCCCTAAAAGCTACAATTAAGTTATATCTTCGTTGTATGACTGTGTTATGGCGAAAGCTGATAGTTTGGAAATTTTCATATTGAAATTCGAATAGTTTTACACATATTTTGATCTGGCAACATCGTTTAGGCACCTCGTGATGGAAATTCCGCCTCCACCAAGCCAGGGATAATCAATCTGACACTTTGAGCCGGATTTACTGGATAGATCCGCACTACTGGAAAGTAGTCCGATAGATTGTAAATACCGTTCAAGTCTAAGTTACTTTTATTATATCTGGTGGAAAATATGACAGGGTAGATATACCATACATAAAACTCATGTTAGTGAAACTTCCAAGAAAAAACGCAAAGCTTTTACTTCCCAGAATACAATTTTGGGGCGATACCATCTTCGTCACAAAACATTTAGGAAAAAAAAGCAGCAAATACATGATTGTTTGAATGCTTTGTTCATCGGTTAAATAAGTATATTAATAAGTAGATCTGAATTCAATGGATATTTCAAATAAGTTGCGACCGTGGACTCGAAGGAGAGAAACGCCTACAGGAGGGAGTTTGTTTTTCGTTTTAGGTGTTTGGGGGTGGGAGTGAATGTCGAAAGTGACGCAAATTACGGAGTGTGCTCTGGACGCCATAGTTTCTAGCTACGACACTGCATAAAATGAGAAAGGGGCTTTTTCGTCCGCTAATTGGGGTCGAAAAACGTAGTCCACATATGCACTGATATTTTGCGGGGCTATGCGGACTCCTGAGGGGTCCTTGGCTTTTCTTGTTCCACTTAAAATTGACTGACGCGTCACGCCTTTCTGATTACCATTTGTGTATTCTAGTTGGCTAGTTGCCAGTAGGGGACATTCGACGAATTTATATTTCGAAACGGTATGTTTATATATTTGTGATTATTGAATCTGAATATCTCCCTTAAGAAAGTCAAAGGTGCTGCTTGTAAGCGGGAAAGCCTCAAAACGGGCCCCCAGATTTTTTGATACTTACCATAAATATGTGCATTTCCTAGACTATTAAGAGTAATACGCAAAAACGTTTGGAAAAGCGATGCCATTAAGTCATCCACCCTCACATCACTTATGATTCACCTCCCTCATCGCAGCAGTGTGTGCCAAGTTATACTAAATGTTAATTTCCTCCTCCTCCTCAAAGTTCGGATATTTGAATATTAAATCTTCCCATAATTAGGAGTACACCAATGTTTGCCTTTGTCTTACTTACCAACATTAGGCTAATGTATCACGAAAGATATATGGAATGTATCCCACTTTCAGTTATTCCGAAAATAAGACGTAGTATTATTGCACACGTGTATACATCCTCAATACATTTAATTTAGAGGATCGAGGGTAATTGTTGGGTGAAATATACGTAACATAACCCATATATTATCTCTCTAGAGAGCCATACAGCTAATTACAGCTCGCAATATCGTTATTACGTCTAAATATAAATAGCATTAAGTATTCCTGAGCAATGTACACAATCGAAACAGCTGTGTTGCTTTTCTTGGGCGTACCTCAAGCAACCTGGGGCACTACGGCGGGTAGGGTGATTAAATAATGGTGCCACAACCCACATCCTGATTTCTTACCTCTCACCGAATTCAAGCGATTTTTTTAAACATGTACGCTATGTTTTATCCACCATTTTGTTATTCACGAAATTATTTTGAAATTCGAAATCAGCAACCCCCAAAGCCCTAGTATACCGATTTTATAAAATCAAATTACTTTTTGTAAGACACATCCTCCATTTAGAATCAGTCATTTTATTTTTCATCAAATTAATAATCAGAAAACTCCAAAACTGTGAGATACTATTTGTTAAAAATAGCAATTGATTTTCAGATTTTCAACCAACGTGTGATGCGAACTGCGAAGCCAAAACGGCTTTGGCTCAACATCCATGTTATGACACCGCACTAGTCTCTATTCCTCCTTACCTCTAATTTTTTCTCTCTCCAAGCGGAGCCAAGCTGATATTGACTCCACCTCAGCACCGTTCCGCCCAGACAGTGTTGCCAAACATTTTTAAATATACCCAATTTGGCTACTTGAATGAAGCTATTCGTTACTGAATAAATAATTTGGTATTTGGTAAACATACATGAAAATATATTACTTGAAATGTTTGAATTAGGTATTTAGTTCATTGTTGCTTGGATTCTTATAATAAGCTGTCGCGGACATGAGGTCTATTAACAATGATACCTTCAGAATACTGGACTGTATGTAACATACACTGTGTAATTCAAATAAACCCTTGACATTAACGTTTGTTAGGAACATTATTCAAGAGTGAATACGTATACTTTCAAGCGTTTAATTATTAGACAGGCTGATTCTTTAATTCATCGTGAAGTTCTTCCTTGTTGTATATTTCGCTATTCTATAACAGGGCGTGTTTTGTGTTGGTTGTCAGCTCAAAGTCGTGTTCCCTGCAGCGGAATGAGAGCGCGTTGTCCCAGTGACTTTTATAATAACAGCAAAGCCGTTTAACACACTCAGACCGGAGAGATTACGACCACCGTGGCGTCTTGATGAACCATAGTCGTGAACATTTTTTCCTTCCCAAGGAGGTATCAGATGATACGGGATAACGACTTAGTTTTGCTCGAATAATAGTGAGAATATATATTGTCGCTCACAGCTTATTCAAACATAATTTCTGGCAAAGGCGTATTCCGTCCTATCACGTTCTAGGAGTGCTGCGAGAGGATACAATTCCTGTTGCACTTGAAATATAAAGGATAATAATCGAAGTACAGACTCCCTGGAAGCTCACTCTACAATGGTGACGTTCTTCAGGAAGAAAGGTTTCTGGAAGTCTCGTTCAAGGTCTTAAAATGTAGACCTGGTGTGGAGATGCATGCCGGAGTGCTCCAGTGCTAGGTATAGTGCTGCTGTTATGCAAGACAGCTCGGTTGAATATTCACCATAGTAAAATCTATAGAATAAAGACATATTATCCGCTTTTCTTCGATGTCACAGACTGTGGAGGTACTTAATGGCATCCATCTCATCTTTTTGGCTGCAGATCAATATGTGTCTTTTTTGTAAGGGTATTCTGTGGATGTAACTGAGATCCATTAATAGGTCCTCATTTAACCAATTTTTGGTGCTTTGTTACCCTCAAGAATACTTATAAGTAATATGAAATGGCAAACTACAGGACTATCATAAGTGTAGGCATTCAGTGAGTGCAGTGATATATATATATATATATATAGCATATAGAGTCCGCTATCATGATACTACCCTCTCCTACGTCTATGCAACCCCAGAGGCTAAAAAATATGTTTTCTTCCTCGTTGTACCCGCTTTGGATGACAGCGGTCGCTGTTGGGTTGTAATTGTCGTGTAGCGGGTTGCTTAAGGACGTTCCGGGAAGTGATAAGCGTAAAAAAATATATGTCAAGGTTACCTCCATTGTATGCAGTACATGCTTGGGACCGGATTTTCTGTCATTTTCTATCTCTAAGGGAACGGCGGTCATGGTTAGAATGTTTCGTAATTAACAGGAACTGGACTCTTGACTTCATTCTTGCAGAATGTATATACATTCACATAGCTACTGAATAAAGCTCAGATATCATTAGAGCTGCCTTACAAATTCTCGATACAAAGTCTTACAATTTATTGATTTCTCGCCTTCGTTTTAAAGATAACCTCTTGCAAAGGCATTAAGTCTATCACACTCCAGAGGTGCTGGAACAGGATGATTGTCTACTCACATTGACAGTAAAACGTTAAATTGTAACCATCGGGTAAAGAACTCTCCGGCAACCCATTCCACAATGATGAGCTTCTTCTGAAGTGATAAAGATGCGACCCTCTTGATGTGAGACAGCTCGGTTGAACGTTCATCATGAAAGAATCTAGAATTGGGACAGATAAGTCGCCCTTCTTGAAACTGTTGGGACTTCGTGTAAGGTCAGGTGCGTCCACAGATGTACTGCTGTGGTTGTGCTAGAACATGTTCTTGTTCACGTTAATCCCCAGCAATTTGATGGAAGATGGCTGGCAGGTCAACATGTGATTATTTGGCATGTAATCAAATCCAGATTCGTTTAAAGGTAAAAAACTACTGAAGCCTTCTTTCTACTTGCAAGTGAACTTGGAAAATTACTCTCGGAAGACGCACCTGCTGACATATATCAATTATGTAGTTACAAATCTTTGATTCCCTGGATAATCGTAAAGAAGATTTCTTCAATAAATTCAATGTCCCTTTTTTTAATGTGTCAATGTCGGAACTTCATAGAACAATAACCCATACAACGAAGCAAAAAGGAAGGCTACTATTTTTATTAAATTAATCACTAAACTACTTGCAGCATGACATCAAGGGTAGCTGATAGATGAGCAAAACCCAAAATATAACCACAATTAATCTATCGCACCTGTATAAACAATCAATATAGTATGAACGACTTTGTTTTTATTTGCTGGAATTATTGAATAGTTTACAGCAAATCGCTATACTTCAAGTAGAACGATTATAGAAAATATAGAAACCCACATAACGGTTGTTCGATCACGATCTGATGTTTTTATCGAGAAAAGTTAGGAAATAGCAATGAGTGGCATGGCGAGAATAGCTATATTGTCAAGCTTGATGTGGATCCTAGTTCAACTGGACTAAGTGTACTGTTGTCCAATTAAAACAAATCGAGTGTAATATAAACATAATATACAACACTTGTCCAAAATCCCTGTCGCTGCTGCGTAAGCCGACAAAATAGCAGGAACAGTGATAATATTTACTATTCTGGAAAATCATAATCAAAATAACAAATCGAAACATATAATTATTAATTTATACCCGCCAAACTAGAATTAATTGTCCGTGTCAAGTAAGCTGTTAAAACAGAACCAAATGCGATAAATTGAAGTCCCTATATGCAGCAAGTAGAACAACTGATAATTTAAATCTGTGAAATAACTAGATCAATATCATATTAGCCGTCTGTATCAATTATGCTTCACATTTTAGTTCAGTGGGAGAAGTTCATACAGTAGATCAGTTGGAATTAGCGGAATCCTTCAATAGAATGGTTAAAAATGTATAATGAAATATTGGCAGTTTATTAGAGCCTATGAAATTGTTTACTACATTTCGTTCTTCCTGTTTTTCGCGTCAAATTAAATTACGCTTTTAGGCACATTACGCACAATAATAAAAATTGTGTTTGGCAAGTGCGGAGATCAATCAATGATGTCATAAGTTATTTCCATTATTCCACAAAAATTATTGGGAAAATAGTTGCAGACCTGCTTAAACCGATTTCTCCAAAAACAATATACATATATATGTATATATAATATCAAAATTGGCTGGTTGACTGTATCTAGCGAAATTTATATTTTTGGCATACTGGGAAACTGTCAACTGAGAGAGCAAAAAGATAATTGAATTCAGGTGATCTGTTTGTAAGATATCAATGGCTGGAAGGGTCTCGAAAAGTTATTTGTAATCTTTCCACTGGATGGTCTGTAAATGCAAATCAATTTGAGGAAATCTCCTGCATGGAACCGGTAAAACCACTACAATACCGGTCATCTCGCTAAGTCGGCATCCCTGAAGCTGGGGGTTCTCTTCCGCTCCAGGAAATTGTATTCTTCGAAACAGCTACCGCTACACTCCACAAGGTCCAGTTCAGACCATCACCAGAGTACTGGTGGGATCTATGAGGATGCACTCCAAAGTACTTCCTGAATCTTCTGAACACAATCCAGAAATACGTATAGTGGATGCGACTCACCTTACAAAGGACCTCCACAGCCTAGAATATCAGAGGAGGGTGGATGGTTCCTGTTCTAATAATATTAACACCAAACACTAGAGGAGCCCAGCGAGTGCATCCTCACCAAGTGTGAGCATACAACGCTTCTTTTAAATGTCGTTCTTTTTGGGGAACCTAAAAGCTACGGCTACCTCTAATCAGTTGTTCTCAGTAGTGTACCCTCGAGCACTTGATGGCTGTGTACCATTACAATGAGAAGTACTGAGTTAGTCTTCTTACCTACATTGTATGGTGTTTTTCTCCATGTTTCATGTAACGTTCCTCACACACTAACCTTATCCTTTGTTGTCCGCAAGCGGCACAATCGCCGTCTTAAACAATGAGACAATCAAAACCACACACAATGCAAGCAAGCGATGTCTGCCGGTCGTATTCCTGCCCTTAAAGCGCCCTTGCGACCACGTCGTTTGTCTTTTTACAAGCGACAGCACAGACGTTATTTCTGGTCGAGCACACTGACGTACATAAAAAGGACATGCTAGGGTTTTATTCTTTACTCTCAACTCTGCTACATGGCACATTTTAATGGTTTTACCTCCCGTGCTTATAACCGGAGGAAGAATTGTAATCGAAGAACATTTAGAACACAGGATTTTTGTTACTGTATGTAGCCTCACGCAAATGCGGAAAGCCTATCGCGCTTCAAAAGCGCTGCGAGAGGAAAATGTTTATTTACCTTATAACGCTGTAGATTCTAAGCTTCTGGGTAGCCCATTCCACAACGTTGGGGTACTCCTAAAGCATGACTTCTCCTCTTCCAACTCCTTCGAGGCATTGTGAGTTTGATCTAGTGAGGAGTAGCGACTCTTGATGTTATTATGCGAGACAGCTCGATACAACAACTGCCATGACAATATCTATGGAATGGAGAGACCTCAGCCAGCCTCATGATAATCATTCAAAGGATATCTCACCTACAAGAATACTATAATGTTAACTGAAGTATTTTATAATCTTATCTTCTTTGAGAAAGAATCTAATATAAAGTATTGGTACAAGCGTTTGATCATTTTGACGATTTGATGATTCCTCAACCTCAAAAAGACGAACCAAAGAACAGATACATAAAATATAAAAATTATGTATCGGTACATATGTTGGTGAAGATATACGACCACTATTGGTGATGAGGCCTAGTCACACCTCTACATGTCAACACATCAACACCTGTATGAGATCCTCACATTCCCTCACAGAATTTTCAACAGCTCATTTATCCTTAGGGGAGGCGTGATAAAAATGAAAATCAATGATAAAAATAAGCGCGGAAACTGAGCGGGAGACGCCTACCGCTGGAAAAAATCCGTTGACGACGATCTGATGTGAGGTGATTGGATTACAATACTTGGAGCTAAAACTATCATAGTGTAAACGAAGGTTCTGTAATCTCCAAGATGTTTGTATTTTTTTTATGTTTGTACCTTCAAAATAATGCGAAGTTTGAACTTCAGAACTGCCACATACCTATCCAACATTGATACCAAGGGGTCGTATTTATAGCCTCACCTTAAGTTAACGATAAAGATACCGTATTCAAGGAGACCTTACAAGTCCTGATTTATAGTCCAAGATTGAGACTTCCTTGTATAAAGAAACAAAGAGATCCGATAACATAGGATAGAAAGCCTACAGTTGCCAAATTTGCTACCCCTAGTTAACAGTTTATTTCTTACTTTACGGGTTGATTTCATATTTATGCCTTTCCACTAGAGTTGTTTGGTCTCTGCAAAATGCTACTGGCTGACAGTGACTGTTCAGAGGATACATATTGATACAGAAATTATTTGTCCCTAAAGTAAATTCTCGAAAAAAAATTTTGGTATGTGATACTACTACCACGATATATAAAATCCTTATATTTTACATATTAGTCGAGATCTACTCAGCGGAATAGTTTGACGTCATGACCTTTCTAGAAAGGTTTAATATTTTCGAGATTAAGGAATTACCATATTAGCTTTAGTTTTAGCGATGGCTCTTGGGATCGGCAAAAAGGGCCAAAGGTGGCTTACTTTTCAGGCTTTGCCTCTCCACTTATACTAAAAAGACATTCATACGGCACATCTGTGCTCAAAACAAATGATTCTTAAATAAATAAATGCGAGAGTTGAAACATTATTGAGATTATCCATAACAGTGCTAAAATTAGTATGAAATACTATTATAATAGCATAATAATGTAAGACAATGTCCAAATGAACTACTTTAGGCAGTTAACAACTGTCAATTTACAAACGAAATAACGTTGAAGCTGCCTTAAATTAGCGAACGAGCTCGTTGAAGACCCTGTAAGGAACCCTTGGCTTACTGCATATTGCATTTTATCAATAAGCCTCCCTAACGTTAAAAGAAGCCCTATGGCATGGTTATAAATATAACCCAAAGCCCTGCATGGGTCGTTTAGACCACCTCCAAAACTTGACTTAAAAAGCGGCACTTCTTCCGGAAAGTAATGTCAAAACAGTGCCGCTGCTAGAGACATTGCCCTTAAGGGGGGAGACGAAGAGGAAGACGGCACAAAATGGAAAAATTCTCCAGGCACTTGTCGATGTTTTAGTGGTGCTTTATCACGTGTTGTCAGGTGCATCGCGTCTCGAGGACAATACAATGGCGGCCAGAGACGTCGGCAAGTTATCGTAAAATCAAGTCAAGTGGCGTTGCGGCGAGTAGATATATTTTATGGATACGCGGGGCGATACGACGTAAAGGAAGACGAGAAATACGTTTGTAGTGATTCGAGGGGAAACTATCAAGCATCAAGAACTAGTCACTGATTCCTCACGGAGCACCGCAATGCAGAACACAAAACATACAGTACTGGCATGTTGAATAAATGAGTAAGAAAAAGACAAGAAGATGGATCTCCAATGTTATAATTAGTGCGGGAATATATCAACGCTTGGCAACGCTGTCCTTGTGCAAGCTCGCGTTATAGTCTAGTGAAATTAGCATTTGATATCTCAACATCCGTCTTCTTTTCAGACCTCACCTAACTTCATTATCTACACATCGTTGTTCAAAGTATTCAGTTACTCGTCGAAGAAACTTTTGATATTCGTCAGGAGTTTCGTCATCTAAATTAGCATAGGTTACTTTGTTAATGGAAGCGCTCTTAATTTGTATTCATCAAAATGAAACGAATCCTCGTCTCTAAATTGATACCATTGCATGAGAAATATAGTGTCAATCAACTTGACACCATTTTCTGGGGTACTAAACACAGCCTAATGAAGGAACAAACAATAAGAACCTGAAGTCAAACTTAAAATCTACACTTATTAGCAGCGGGCACGACTTCAAAAGAAATTATTAAAGTATTTACTAAGATTATTATGTATCTAATTCTGCTTCAAAATGGACTTGACACTTCAACAGAATTGAGCAATGACAGTCAAAGCTAAAAAAGCATAACCCACAAAAACTATACGTATAACTTCTTTCTTTAGCATCTCTAAGTGATTTCATAAAGCCTCTGTTCTAAAACGGTATTTATAGAGCTTTTCTGGAACGACTTTTCCTTGGTAAATTTTAAATAAGGCACATATATTGGAATCAGTTTTATGAAAGGGTCGTATTTATATTCCCACCTTAAGATAACGATAAGGACACCTTACCCATGGAGATTTTAAGTTCTGATTTATAGTCAAAGTCTTAAGCTATCATTATTGAGGGAGCGAAAAAGTCTGGCAACATAGGAGTGACGGGTAGCAATCGAGTTACCTTATCCTTGAAAAAGCTTCAAGAAAGCCTTAAATGACTATAAATTGCGTTTCATCAATAGCGTTTCTTTTAGGTTCAAGTAGGTCTTAAGGAGCGTCTTAAGTTCAACCCTAAGAGTGCAATTTGACTTCGTCAGTAGTCAAAACCATTTTAGGGGAGTATCTTGAGCCTACCCCTTCAAAACAATCTAATGAAAAACTTGATTCAATGCAGGATCGTCTATAAATCCTCTACAATGGAGTACATCCTATGTATAAGAAAGGAACAGCACAGAAACGAAAGCAATTTTATTAGTGGGCTTAAAGAATCGTTACATCAAAATTATACGGCCCTTAAGTTTGACAGTGTCTGTGGGTAAATCCCCCTCTATATCCGGCGAAACTCATTTAGACAGTATTAAAATATCGTTTGGTTGAGGCTTTAGCAAATTTGCATTCAGTTTTTTCACTAACGAAAATTTCCTTCGACGCTATGAAGCGCAGGGACATCTCATTTAAATTTTCAAGCTGGCAGCCTAATTTGCTTCCCTTCTTAATGGTAGGGTTGACTTTCGACGCGAGAAGAGGATATGCACGATATTGTTTTAGCTAAAAGCCTCATTATGCATGGTGGTATGGTAAGAAAAATATACGCTATAGATAAACAGCAAATTGCTGAAAGTTTCACAGTATTGAAAACAAACAGACACATAATCAACATAAGATCCTAATGAAATGGTTGTTAGATTTGAGGGTGCAAGTTCCTAAGCTATATAACTCCCGCCCCTCTCAAGTTTTGTTCTAAAAGTGTCAATGGGCTCAAAATCGTTCAACAAGGACGTTTGATTGTCTTTTTTTTCGTTGTTGAGAAAAGCAGAAATTATCGACCTGGACTGCCTGAAAGCTCCAAGGTAGTCCAAGTGTTAGTACCTTTGACTTCGTAAGTTGCCAATGGGCATTCCCATAGAGGGCGACACTTGAAGATGAGTTAATGTTGCTATCACACCCTTGATTTGGTTACGGATAGCCCATCGGATTGCTCTCGACAGCCAGACCGCCAGGCTATACTGACGCGTCTAGGCTAAAAAATTATATCGATTTCGGAATTAGTAACTTTTTTTAAATCTTTAAAATATAATATTCCATAGAGTGTTTTATCCAAAAATTAAGCTCCTGTTAAGATACTTTGTAGTTACTGCTAAATGTATTGTAAAATGTTGTTAATTCGTGGTTGGACTTGAAGATGTCGAAATTATAGTATCCACCATTTTTCTATAATGAGCTTTGAAACTAGCTATCAATCTTTAAAATGCTCTCCTTACAAACTTGAAAAAAATAGCTACAACCCTTCGTGTTTTTGATAATAAGTTTTAAACCCCTTTACTTGTTCAATTACTTCCTACAATAGTGATTATAGATCAGTTTTGCAGATGACTAGAAAGAAAATAAGAAATATGTATGAAATTTGGACTCATCTATCACCGATCTACTGTTTTTTGGTTGTTAATACATTATACAGTTTATGACAAGATGAAAAAATGCATAAACTCCTTTTAAGATAAAATTCTGGAATTTACACACGACCCGATAAATATAATACGTTGTTGGAACATTTTATTTTTCAAGTAGATTGTAGATGATCTTAGTTGGTGAAACTCTTCCATCATGCATATAAAAAGATTGTGTAATCAACACACAGTTCCACAAATAAAACTCTTTTTCTTTCAGTGCGGGTTTCGATTTATATTTGAATCATCGTTGGACTGTCAGATTTTGTCAATTTTTGAAACATTTTGTATGTATATTCCTGAAACATCTATGTAACATAATAACGTTTCTAATGCGCATTTTCAAAGTGCTTTATATCCTATAGCGGCAAAAGATCTTACGTTATAAGATAAGGAATGGATTATTCAGCTATCAGTAATATATAAATATTGTTTGTATATTTTTAATAATAATAGATAATAAATATACTATTGAAAAAACACTCTGAAAGACAGTTCCTTTTAGGTTTGTAGAAAGCAAATCTAATCAAGTATTTTAGAATGAAATAGTGCTAAATATAGGAAGAAGAAACATAGTACCTAACTCAAAAATCTTTATTTCAGAGTCTTTTTCATTATACAAAATTTTGATATCAAACTGATTTGGTTGATCAGTAGTTGAGTTTACATTACAACCGAAACATTCCGATATCAAACTTCGTATAGTAAAAAAAAGTATGAGTGTAAGATGCCGATTCCTTTGAACATATCCTTCTTCAGACAGCTAACTTCATCTCCTCCACCCCAAAATCAAATCAATCCGTTCATTTATCTCATTTGGTGTAGTTCAATTCGATTTAACGGTTGGATACATTGAGCCGATCCCTCTACCGAATCGAATATGGAAACTTCTCTGGATTTCTCTTATTAAGTCTGCGTCTGATATGAATACTAATTCCGGAAAAGAAGCGGAATTACCGTCTTGGCGATACGCGAGATGTTCAAAATTGTCTCGTATCTCAAATATATGGAGGAAGCTGGAGTCCGCTCAAATTAGGGATCTACTTTGCGATCTAGCCTTCACGGATATTGAGGACTGGATTTAAAAATGCGTATAGAAATGAATTATATTCTAGAACATAAATAACATGTGACTTCACAGTTGAAAACACTCTATTGGATCTAGGAATATTTTTTTATTAAATGTTACTTAATTAATGTGTTACCAAAGGATGGCATATTCAGGGTTTAGATGCCAATTTGAGGGTTTGAGGATAGTTCGTTTGGGGTAAAATAAACATGTTACTACTGGTAGATATTGGAAAAATAATTAACTAAAACAAAAATATAAACAATCTGACAAGATACTGAACAAAGTCATCAAACAAGCTAAATATAATTATGAGCAAAACCTATTTAATAAATGTGGACATGATAGAAAAGTATTTGGAAATAAATTAATAAAAAATTGAACAAAGTGTTTAGCTGTTGATGAAAAAAGTATTGATAATCCACAAAATATAGCTAACGAATTTAATAGTTTCTTCGGTAGCATTGGTGCGAAAATATCGAATTCCATCAATAAACCTCAAAATGGTGAATTACATGTTAATCATCATAATAAAGCTCTTTTTTAAATCCTACTGATAACATTGAAATTTTAAGAACAATATAAAACTTGAAAGATAAAACGGGAGGTATTGTTGGAATACATTCCATAGTTATTAAAAGAATTGCACAGTACATTGTGGATCCATTAGTACATATTTTTAATCTAAGCATAAGGCTCTCAAAATGGCCCATAGCCCTTAAAATAGCTGGAATAGTGCCAATATTTAAATCTGGAAAGAGAACACTTACAACTAACTACAGACCTATTTCCTTAATCTCTAATCTTGCAAAAATTCTTAAAAAAATTATTCATACTAGATTGTACAATTTTTTAGAAAAAACAATTTAATTTCTAAGTATCAATTTGGGTTTCGTAAAAATATTGGAACTAAAGATGCTGTATCTTATGTAACTAATAAAATTATTACAGATATTGACACAGTTAATCATGAGATATTACTTAAAAAAACTTGATAGATATGGTATTAGAGGTCCAGTTGATGAACTAATGAAAAGTTATTTGGATGATAGATATCAAAAAGTCAAAGTTGATGATTATTATTCTTATACTATAAAAATTACAACTGGTGTTCCGCAAGGTACGATACTTGAACCATTACTATTCATTATTTATATAAATGATTTACTTAGCCTTTTACCTAAGCATAATACCATCGTATGCTAATGATACTGTAATTCTTAGCTTTGCATAAAATTGGATTATGGCAGAAAAATTAATGAATACATATTTGAGACTAGTAACTAAATGGTTCAAAGTTCAAATCATCTATCATTGAATATTCTAAACACAATTTATTTTACTTTTGGATCATACAACGACAGTGTACCCCGCAATGTAAAAATATCTATGAACAATGAACCATTAACTAGAGTTGAATTATGTAAATACTTAGGAGTAATATTAGATAATAGACAAAAATGGTATCATCATATTGAATATGCAGTAAACAAAACCAAATATTCAATTTATGTACTTGCTAAATTGTCTAGATTTATGAACCACCAATCTGTAATGACAATATATTATGCTCTATTCCATAGCATAGGCACATATGGTATTGTAGCAAGGGGCAGTGCTTACAATAATGCTATATCACATGTGCAAAATATACAAAATCAATAACTAAAAATAATGAATAAGAAAAAGGATATTAAAAAACCATTATGCATCAAAGAAACTTACTTGAATCTATATTAGATAAATATCAGTTCTTGCATCGAATTATATAAACTCTAAATCAAATACCTACTATTAATTATTATCCTACCAGTTTTTAACAAAACGCTCAAGCTTAAAAGTAGTCATATGGTTGCAATGAGAATCTTTAACAAACTAGACGCACATATGAAATCTCTAAATATGAAAAAGTGTAATTGAAAAATAAAATGAAAAAATGGATACAACGCAATACCAACTTAATTTTTGAAGTTAGTCTTCTCATTCTCAATGAGTTAATTCTAATTTAATCCAAATAATAAATAAGGGAGTAAAAAAACTATATATATATATATATGTACATAAATAGGTACATGGATGTTAAATAAAAAGTTAACTTTATATGTACATGATTATCTATCAGTTTGAGTCTTTATACTAAAATATATATATTTTTTTGTTTTGAATTATTTTTAAATGTATGCCAGTCTCGTGTACAGGTAACTACGTTCACTTCTTCGAGATATACAACGGTATATATTATTTTTGTATATATTTCCTAGTCAATAAATTATTATTATTATTATTATTATTATTATTATTATTATTATTATTATTATTATTATTATTATTATTATTATTATTATTATTATTATTATTATTATTATTATTATTATTATTATTATTATTATTATTATTATTATTATTATTATTATTATTATCATTATTATTATCATTATTATTATTATTATTATTATTATTATTACTATTACTATTATTATTAATATTATTATTATTATTTACCAAAAAATATTACCCTTTGAGCGTTCAATGAGTGAATCCGCCACTGGGTGTACTCTCTCAGACGAATGGATCATTTTGAATATTTACTCGGCATAGAGATGCTTTTTATAATACATCCTATCTATTTTATATAAAAGGAAACGAATCCAACGCTTGTTAATATTCAAGTATTAAGTCCTACTCCAAATAGAAGCGTGCCAAATCTCTGTACTGCATTTCCTATTAATTTAAATGAGGACAGCTGTACAAATAAACATATCGATCAAAAACCCATTCCACATAGAAGTCTCGCGTGCGAATTCGAAACGCCTTCCACCATCAATTTTAAAGTATGCTCGCTCATTCGAAAATTACAGAGCCGTTATCTCTTTTCCACGGCAAGAACCTGATATATTTTAATTAAGCCGTTCGGTGGATCAGGGACGAGAAGGAAACGGAGGGTATGCGATGAGTCAGTGTCGGACTGAATGTCTCAGGGCACTCCACATCCAAAACACGCTTTGAATTGCTAACATTCCAAAAGAAACGCTCACGCGTTATGGAATTCGGTGAAGTTTTCTAAATATTCTATATTTTACATAATTCCGCAGGGGTTGCTGAAGGAGAGATGCAAATATTCCAAGAGTAATAAATATTTTCGGATATGTTATTTCCATTTTCAATACGCATTCAGTAGCATCACCTGCATGTATGTAAATGTATCTACGCATTGAGAATTAACAAATTTCGCTTACAGAATGCCTACAGTGTGCAGCATGTCAACGTCGCACTGCCAGTAAGGTACATAAATGGTTAGTATTGTCCCACGATGACGGGATGAGAACCATTCATTTGCCTTGACGCCATTGCGACATTGTTTTACAAACTTCAGGAATTCTGTAGGCGAAATTTATGTCTTTTTATGAGGTAATTTTCACCGACTGCAGGGTCTCTGATCAATTTTAACAATTGAACATTTTAAGGGCGGTATTTGTATAATAGTTGATAGAAATTATTTTTTTAATTGAACTTAATATTCTGGAAACAATGTAACTCTCAAATGGAATGAGTTATTAGCTGTTTTCTGACCACAAATTAGATTCTTATATTTACTGTTACATTAAGTTGTTTTAAATTTAAGAATTATAGTTTACACAAACCCTTATGAACCAATTGAAAAGACTATTCTGATGGTTTTAGTGAAAGAAGCGTTTTGATAAGGTATTGCACCAAAATTTTAACTCAATCGCTTCACTTCTTTGGTTAATTTTTTTTAGAATCACAGTATTGCGGGAAATATGTTTTACAACCATGGGATAACAAACTCCGCGGCAGCCCATTCCACAAGGCTGTGGTTCTCCATAGAATGACTTTTGGAAAAGACACGTTCGAGGTGTCGGAAGGTCGACCTGGTGAGCATGCACCTCAAGTGTTTGTTGTACTAATGACTCTTGATTTGTACTTGTAATGTTGACTAGTGGTCAAACGTTTACAATGTCAGAATCCATAGAATCTGTATAGCTCAGCCGCTCTCTTTAGATGTTTCACTCTGAAGGTCCTTTGTAAGATCCATAAGGCTTAAAAAACATAACAGATAAGCTAAAAGTGAGGGATAATGTCGGCTGGTAGGTAACTGTTTTATAATATTCTATCTTATCTGCAATGTGAATTTTGTTGGAAAAATAATAATAACAATAAGTCATGTTTAAATTGTAGTAGTACTATTAGTCCGAACTTTTGATGTGGTTGCTTAGTAGTTACTATGACACTATCCCATATGTTACTGAAGCTATTATTTTTTATTACACCTCAGGAGACAGAAATTCCAAATTTGATAGATTTCACAAAAGAAGAGAATGTGTTCAAGTAGATCGATTCTGTACTTAGATAATTATAAACAATGGTAACATGCGAAAACGAGGTTCTGGACAGCTCTAATGGTGCTGTCGACGCATTTACTCGATATCATCAACCATAATTGCACCACGTCATATCGCTTCAAATCAGTGCGCCGGTTACTGAGATTATCTAGTGACAAAACGCCAACTGACGGATGTATTCCAGGGATGTGTGCACAATGCAACGTCAGTAAAAGGATTATCTAGAATTCTTAAATATTTGCCATCACAATATTTATCTGGCCTACTTCGTGGGTAATTCGTGAATCGTTAAAGTGTATGCATTAGTTCACCGATCCACACAAAAACAAAACACTAAACAACCTTACGCCTTACAAGTCTAGCTCACGAAGAACACAAATAACGAAAAAACGTCATGCCGCCAAAGATATTTGTAGGACGTGCTTATATTCTAAAAATAAGTTAAGTATCCATAGGCAACAATGAATTCAAGGATCCCGAATCTCGGTTCTTTGCTCCGTATTTTGGATCTTTGATCCGTATCTCAGCTACGAACATTATATCCGGATCGATCCGGATCGGGAATATTGGATCGAATACGGATCTGATCCAGATTGAAAAAGGATATGGATCTGAGGTGTATTACAAATTTTTATATAGTGCGGCTTGAAAACCTGTTAGGTCATTTGTAAAAACTTAAATTTCCAGGGCGTCGTAACCATTAGTTACAATGTTGACGTGAAACCGTTGTCAAAGATATAAGGCAATTTAATTGATGGCTCTCCATGTAACGACCTGTTGAACAAATCACTTTTAGTTGTTGAGTCAATACATTTCTCCCCCCTCCTTGTTCGGCTTGTATTGTTTTGTTTTGCGCTCTCCCCCTGATAATTTGACGTTGAATACTTGTTCACCTTCACACAATTCGCCCTTTGAACAAATATGATACAGGTATATTTGTGGAAAGCGCCACTATGTTTACACCTACTATTTGTTCATTCCCCTTAATGAGGCTGCCTTCTAAGGACAGATACAAGGGAAGAGGTAATGGGGTCGTGCTCCTCCCAGACAAAAAGTTTCTCTGATAGATCGTGATAAAACGGCAGATTCAGGCAAGTCTCTAGTGTTGACCTCCATTTCATAACCTCCCCTCCCCTGTTCCTGTACAAACGTTGTATTAGTTATAATGTGTACTAGGAACCCTTTGCTCTCACGTTTCTCTCTAGGTGCTGATTTTTCGATTGTGCGCTTGTTTGCTCTCCAAAATGCTTGAAGAGCGAAAGAGAGATATTTCATCAAGTTCAAATTTTCTTTCCCCTTCCCCCTTCCCCTCAAAAGGTTTGAAATTTACGCTCCCAATTTCCAAGTTACGGTAAAATTTGAATCGCTTTCTTGTATTTTTAAATTGTTTCTTTAAATTAAAAACGAAGAGCGAAAAATATGCAATTTTTACTACACACTACAGCATTGCAGAATCAACAAGCAATTTTTTTTTATAATATAGAGCACAATTAGAAATATTATAATTTTAGAAGACCGATACTAATGTATCAGCGGTTCTGTTGCAGCTATTGGGTTTGGTGCAACAGAGTTTTCCTCAGAATTTAAAACTTAATTCCGAGATCAGAGAATTCAGCTCAGAGGTAGGCAACGTTATAAGGGAGTTTGATAATGTTTATTGTGATTATCATGTACTTTTCTCTAAAGTGAACGTTATAGTCGCATCTTACAGTCAAATGCCTAGCTATAATCTGAAACTATATTTATCCATACATAATAGCACAGATGTGAGGAACAGCACCTTAATTTTCACTGAAGCCTCAAAATCAAACTTGGGCGTAGGCTGTGCCTTTCACGTTCCTATAACGAATACATCTTACTCGCACTGTCTACCTTCTCACATGTCCATACATGCTGCGAAAGCATTTGCCATCACCAAAGCCCTTGAATATGCACAAAGGGAGTGCATAGCCAGCATAACAATATTGTCAGACTCTCAATCCGTCTTGAAAGCTCTTAGTGATTACAACAGCAAGTCTAGATTGAACAGTCATATAATCGCTATTTTTGAACTAATCTTCAATCTAAAGCGACAGGGATATAAGGTGTCCTTTTTTTGGGCTAAAGGGTACTGTGCAAAACCAGGCAACGAAATAGCCGACAAATTAGCAAAATCAAGTATCCTAAACGGTGTTGTTACAGAGATTGGACTTGATATCCAAGACTATTACTCAAAAGCTAAACAAAAAGTGTTCTGTAAATGGAGAGAATATTGTTTCACAATTCCAACAAGACATACTCTTATACATCATTCAATATATTATATCTACTATGCCTCAATAGGAAAGATGGTATCTACAAACTGATTGAGTTCATCAAAAGATCAGGATTAACAATTTGATGTTGGTTTATTTTGGGGATTCCTGTGTAATTACACTCTGTATCTATTTTTTCCTTCTATCCGTGGCCTGATTCTTGTGATTTGTGTATCAAAATGCCTTGTCGGGCCCCTAGGCGAGAAGCATGTGACCTTTGTCTATCCCAAGTATTTCTTATGTTAGATTGTTCTTTGTGAATACCAGTGTTGGCTATTCATTTTTGGTTTGGATAATTGATATGAATTGAATCAGGTCTCATAACGCATAATTATTGACTTCATCTTAGTTGTAACTTCCAATGTCATAAAGTGTGTCTGGCTGACGGAAGTAACTCCTAGTGTCATTGGAAAAAACTCAATTCCGGGGTATCGGGCGTCCAGCATGCAACTTCTTAGTCGTGGTTGTTGTCTGCGTCTTTTGCGCGTTAAACTCAACTCCATTTTGTACCGGTTCAACCGTTTACAAATTTTATTTTATATGGCATGCTGCATTTGTATGTAATCGTTCCCTCATTCATATTTCGCCGATCTTCACCTAGTTTTTATTATCGCGAAATTCAATATCCCATCTCTATTCTTCTTATTAGCAGGAAATCAGTTTGATATTTGTCGTCTTACCCTAACTTGTTTTGTAATTACTGTTTTCAATCCCATCTATGGTTTCGCACTTGCGCTCTTATCTCGTGCATGTGATCTGGACACGTAGAACGTGGTACTCATCCCACTTTGATCCTGGCCATCGACACGAGAACTGCCTTCAACCAATGCGTGACGCAATGGCGTCCGGTTTCATCATAAAATTAAACATAAATTTGGTTGAATAAAAAAGCACATGTAAGGCATTTCTAGTGTTTGGAAGATTCTTGATGCCTAGTAAGTATTAGATTGTTAATTTGGTTTATTAGACATTTAATTTTGCTATTAATTTGCATTTTACGCTGAATCACGGTGTTAAACAAAAAAACTCTTGCAGATATTCATTCTTGAGATCACCTTATATCTCGATGATCCTCATGTTCTATGTTCATCTTGTGTAATAAAAATCATAGAAATGTTTTCATGTTGTATATATTTTCACCAATGGCGTACGAAATCATTATTTTTTTTGAGTTAGTACCATGTGCCCTGAGTGCACGAATTACGTTGTAACATGATGCAATATTGCATAAGAGAGGTGTACCCCATCCACAATCCTTATGTTATCATCTGTTTGTCAGTAATATACATTGGATAATTTGTTAGTCACACGTATTCCGAAATTAAATTCAATCCCAACATGTAAGGCCTTTCTTGTTTGAAAAAATATTTGAAAATTAATGCTTCACAGGGATGTTGTGATTGAGGGATTACATTACCGTTTTAAACATGTGCACCCACATATTATCTTTCTGTATTTATAGCTTTGTAAGATCTTAACTTTATTATTTTTTTACGTTTGAAATCATTGCATTTTTGGCTATATACATATATTTTATTTTCTCATAATTATTGTATACACAAAATGTTTCTGATTTTGCTGCCATATATGTGCAAATAACTGTTCTTTGTAATCGCCACAAGACATCAGAAGCATTTTGGAAATTACCACACCTAATAACGATGGCCTTTCTTTCCACGAAGAACACCCTTTTTCCTCTTCTGCGGCGCATTTTTGTCCATAAGGATTTACGGAGCTTCTCTTCGACGCAGCCGTTTCCCTGCAGATGCACACACAACAATACTGCCCTCCAGTTACTGAGGCTAACCATCTCAACCATGGGGACATGACGAAGCCAGAATATCCCCAGCCCAAGATAAGTTCCTTTGCAATGTCCATCTATGGTTGGTACAAAGACATTTTGTTGTTTTCATACATTTTTTTAAATAAATTGTTCACATTTAAACTTTGTGTTTCTCTTTTCCATTCTTCCCTTCTCATGCGAGTCACTGCATGATCAGTCTCATCTCTCTCTGAGTTACCGGTTGCTAGTCAGCACTCTTCACCCAGTTTTCTTAGCAAAATTGGGGAAGTTGTGTTATAGAATTGTAGATAGCCATTCCACAATGATGAATGAGATTGCCAGAATTGTGCGATAACTTATGATAGCATACTTCGGAAAGGTTTCTATTGCGTTAATGAAGTAGTGCTACAACATACCAAGCATCGAAAACCTACTGATATGGCTAGAATAATTAATTCAGCATCTAAATTAATTAATGATCTGAAAGAAGCTGAATTATCATCACGTATGATTACTCATTATACTCCAATTCAAATGTGTACTCCACAAGACAGTGACTACTTCGAACGCACCTAAATAGTTGTGTTCTATACTATACATGAAGTACTCCACTCGCTGTAGTAACATACATATGAGGGTACAAATCATTCTTCATATTTAATATAATATCAGTGTGTTCCTGAATATGTGAGACTTTTCCTTAAAAGTCACTGTAACCGCCTTAACGTACCCACCACTGGTCTGGAGGAAGGGAATTGTGGGAGTGAGGTAGCACGAAGTGACGATCTTTACGGCTCATTAGTCGATTTATAGGAGAGCACAATCGACATCCGGGTCTACAGGTGCGACTGCTGCTGATTGTGAGGTTAAACGCGAAGACGACGCCGACGGCAAGCAAGCTGAGTTCAGTTCGGAAGAAACCAGATGCTGATTAAAGGCAGTTCTAATGCACTTAGATTGCAAGTTTTTAATGTGAGTTTCTCATGTCTTCAACAGATCATTACTGCTGTGTTCTGTATGATCAGCCAATCAATTGAAATACATACCTTGTAACACATATGTGTTATTCATTTAATGTTAAGTTAACGTTAATTCAATCATGAAATATTATCCTGTCATATATTTATATATATATAGTAAGAGGACAGAGAGCCAATCTCGTAAATTCCGAAATTCGCGCGTCTCAACAAAGTTGTAATCAATCCACGCCATCTATTGATTATTTACGAAGTTACAAGAGTCATACTTGTATGTCAGTTGTCATCTGTTGGTCAGTGAATGTTGACAAATATGTCCGCGACAATCGTTGATTCCGCCATGCAATTCATTTTTTTGTACGTAAAAGGATCTTCAGCAGTACAAATGTTATCGAACGACTGTAGTGAGTGACGGAAAGGTTGGACAATGATGTCGTGAATTCTGGAAAAGCTAAACTCTAGGGAAGCTCGTCTTCATACCAGGACTACCAAGTTCAGCTTACAAGCCTGCTTCAAACGTGGTTCTTTTGGCGTTGTGGAATGAGCTACCGATGCTTACAATCTACAGTTATTTAAGGCCAATATGAATAGACATTCATCCTCTCGTAGCGCTTATGGAGTGCGATAGGCTTTCTTTTTTTGCGTGAGGCTGCCTATAAGAAACTTTAGCGTTTTAATAGAACTAAGATTGTTTCTTATTACAAAAAGACGTTGTTTTGGTATTTTTTTCGAGTGACGCTGCTTTTCTTGCTGCCATGGACAGTGCACTCCGAAACATAGAAAGCTTAAAATGATTTGAGAGAAAAACAGCTTAATAGTATAAATAGGATGCTAGATCTGAGAACTTTTGTCTTTATATTCATAATAAGAATGCAAAACCTATCACAATCTGGATAGACAAACCGAGAACAAATTAAATGACATAAATGCGACATACCAAACTCTGAATTGATCGAATTCTAAATCAGAGGTCACCAAATGGTGGATCGCTGTCCGGACGCGAACCGGCGACCTGGTTTGTGCGTTTGTGTTTCTTCGTTTTCGCTGCAGTAAGGAATCTTTTTGCTTTCCAGGTGTTTGGTACGATGAAGTCTCAGGGAATATGTTTTTTCTCCACTTCCACTTTGTTGGACGATAGGATAAATGTCAGATAAGGTGAGAGACAGTTACTGGGTTATTGTAAAGGTTTCTAATGCGCGCCGTGACAGTAAAGTGAAGACTGCAAAACAGATTCCAAACGAAAATAATTGGTGATTTCTGTTCGGAATTATGGGTAACAACAGTTACTCATTCGCTTATGCATAGAAATCATAATTTTCCAAAGGAAATATTTAAGTATAATGAATTCTTAGCAAGAGAGTGTGCAAATCGCAGCTCCATGCCGTGAAATCTGTATATTTCATCCATACCTTTCTGCTCTCGAGAGTAATCGCGCCCCCTAAAGGTTACAATAAAACCGTCCGTCGTTTGCGTTTGGCAGCTTTCTCGCCGTCTTTATTTGTTGGTGGGGCTGCCTTCAACACCTGCCGTATAATTCGGTCTTGCCGTTTGTCTCCTACCACAATGCCATCCCTTGGAGGATCAATCCCTTTTTATTCCAGACGTGACTCTCTTATAATTCTCGGCATTCCTGCTAAGGGGTTGCAAATTATCCGCACGTGTGTCGCTATCCATAGGAATCCGATTTGCTTTGTTTACTCGATCGAAAAGCTTCAATCGCCAATGAAGAGGCAATTTATAAGTAGAAATTGTTCTCTTAAGGAAAACGATTTAATTTTATTTTTAATGACAATTGAATATGGTTATCGCGAAGCATTCTGGAACAGAGATATTTTATGTTTTGTTGTTGTTGAAATATACACGAAAGAACATATATGTTGTTTTCGTCAGTCTGTCGGTCTGTACTCTGTCCCATAGTCCTTTGCCCCTCTAAGACTCGGAAAGTATTTTTTGGATTTTGATGAATCATTAGGTTCCTAGTATGACAGGAACTGAGGTTCTGATAATTTTGGTGGTGAGGGTGGTAGATTTATCGTCTACAAATTAAAAAACAAAAAACTTTCAAATTTTCGAGGTTCCCGAGGCCCCTGATAATTTATAACCCAACTTCCCCCAATTTTTCTAAGAAAACTGGGTGAAGAGTGCTAACTAGCAACCGGTAGCTCAGAGAGTGATGAGACTGATCAGAGAGTGAGTCGCTAGGCATGAGGTGGAAAGAATGGAAAACAGAAAGATATACAAAATTTAAAATGTGAACAATTTATTGAAAAAAATTATGAACTTAACTAAATGTCTCTTTGCCAGCCATATATGAACATTACAAAGGAACTTATAATGGGCTGGGGATATTCTGACTTCCCCATAGTCTGAGATTCGTGTATCGGTCGACCTTCATCCATCTGATAACCACATGAGTATGCTTTTTTATCAATTATTATTTGTATCAAAAGGTATTGCAAGTAGGTTGCCTAAAAAAATTCAGCCAAGGATATTTTTAATTAAAAATTTAGTTATTAACTATTTTTTAAAATTTACACTTACTTGTTAACTCATAAAATACGATGCCAATGGAAAGTACACAGATTGAAGAACATGCAAACGTAAGGTTGCTTACTACTACCATATGGTTAGAAATGTTAGGTTGCCAGGTATGAACAGGTAACTCAACTTAGTAGTTTACTACCATCTGATAACTAATTAAATATATATATATATATATATATATATATATATATATATATATATATATATATATATATAATAAAGATAATTTCATTGTGACCACAATGGTATAGGGTTGCCTACAAAAAACTAGTCACAAAACACGGTTGCCGGGCTTTAGTTACGTAAAATCGTAAGTACCGAGGCGTGCGACAAAGACGCGTGGGACTCTGGTACAGAAATGCCGACAAATGAGGAGTTTGGGTTCAAAACTGGCCAAATCTATGTTTCCTCTAGTTTATTTATATATATATATATATATATAAATATAATAAAGATAATTTCATTGTGACCACAATGGTATAGGGTTGCCTACAAAAAACTAGTCACAAAACACGGTTGCCGGGCTTTAGTTACGTAAAATCGTGAGTACCGAGGCGTGCGACAAAGACGCGTGTGACTCTGGTACAGAAATGCCGACAAATGAGGAGTTTGGGTTCAAAACTGGCCAAATCTATGTTTCCTCTAGTTTATTTTTTTTCGTTTTCTATATGAATGGAACAATAATGCACAGCATCGAGATTTGCTTTATGGCTTTATGCCTTATATTTGTGTTTGAAAATGCTTTTAAATGTAGGGTTTTGCATCAAAACCGGCTGTACCCATACCTACTGTTTCATGAGCAAAACTGACGGTGTTCAATAAAAGTAATCATGTGAGTTCGCCCTACTCTGAGGGCGAGAACACGTGACTGCTTCGGCCTAAACCGAATGATCTGGAAGTTACAAGTTGTTTGTTTGTCAGTTTATGTAATACAATCTATATGGTCTGCCTTGTTTTATTTTGGATGTTATTTATTTGCTAATTCACAATGACAGAGCCTAACAAATTATAGCAGATTGCCTGGAATGAAATTTGCAGATCGCAATTTCTCACTTCTTTTGAAGGAAGACTAAATATGTTCTAATTCTTTATCTTTTGCATAATAGCACCAAGAATCGCCAGTAAAGAAAACAGCTAACGCCAATCCAAAGCGCCCAATGGCCGCATCCTCGAGCATTGAACACCCCGAACGAACCTCTTCCAAAAGTCGTTATTTTGGAGAACCTCAGCAGTGTATCATGTGCTATCGGGGATTTCTTTTAAGGTCAATGTGAATAGACCACTTATACTTTCGCACAGCTTATGAAGCATATTAGGCTTTCTGCATTTGCGTGAGGCTATCTATAAAACAATAGATGTATGATGCGAGAAATCACTTCAGTCAAATCAAATTTTTATATTAACAAAAACCCAATTAAATGTTCTCGCCAAAATTAAATGCAAAATTCAATCGATCAAACGTTCTTTATATCTGCTGAATATTTTGGTTGGTTTTACACAGAAGCTCCTGAAACAATGGTTCAGGATCACAGCAACATATACGTAGAATGTAATTATTTATCAATACAATGTCTCATTACTCAGTGAGAAATCAATCTTCAAGAGCGATTTCTTTTGTCACTCGCTTCACTGCTTATATAACCCAGACATCGTTCCAATCTAGTGGAGATACAATAAATTTCTTCAGCGCGAATAGCTAAGAACGAGTGTGTACGACATTTCGGTGGAATTTGACTCTATTTGAAACCGCTTCCATGAATAAACGCTGCCTGATGTTTCTCGGAATGTGTTAATAACATGAAAATCTGAAAAGATTTACTTAGAACTTCCACTGTCTGCGTAATCTCCACATCAATTGAAATCATTTGAAACGGAAATTTGTACGGAAAGTGGAAGTTCCACGTAAAACTTTTCTCATTTTGTATGTTATCAAAATTTGTGATTTGGAAAGCATTTCACTTCCAGAGTGTTTCAACGAAATCCTACGGAGATGGCAATAGCCGTTTTAAACTAGTAGCAGTTGCAAATACATAGAAAAAGAAATAATCTTGGGGCTGTACATGGAATAAAGACAATGAATCGAAACGCATGCAATAAAGGCAATAGAAGGACATAATGAAGAAGCGGCATTCATCTGAATTAATTTTCGAATAATGTACACACAAAAACAACAATCTCTGTAAATATATTATATATTTAACTACGCCAAAAAATCACTGCAGTTTCAAAAAACAGTGATCTTCAAGAAATGCTCAAGGACAATATAAGAACCTTGAAATAGCTCAAAAATTAAGTGTGAATGGTTGAATAAATACTTGTTGACAGAGTAAGTAAAAATAGTCGAAAACTCATGCCAGAACCAAAAATCTAGATTCAGGAATATCTATGGAAAAATATATATGTGAAGGATGCTGAGGAAACAAGTTTTAATATTTTTATATCATTACAACTGTAATATGGCGATTAGTTGGACAGAACTTGGATGGCATATTAACAATAGCGCAGGTATATAGATTGTCAGGCAATCAATGTTGTCCGAAAATGAATAAGTGCCTGGTTGGTTGACTGTGAAGGATCACTGGATGTAAGTGGGTCGGGAATAACCTCGAAAAGAAATCTAAAATGGACCCAATAAATCTAGTGTACTTACTGGTATTTTTCTTTTTGCAAAAGTCATAAACAAAAAGGGGCTACGAGATGGCATTGGAGTGGGGGACTGCTTATATACAGGTCACTTGATTAATGATGAAAATAAATCACGTTTTCAAGCTCTATTACTAGATATATAGAGCGCAGATATTTGGATGTCTTTGTGATGATGCATCATTTCGCGCAGCGACTGCAAACACTACATGCTCTAAACCAATTTTTTTGAACCCGTAATTGTCTCGTTATGTGGGTTGGAGAAAGATGACTGCAGCCAATCCAAGAGGTTCATAGCAGGCCCCAACAAACATAGGGAGCTATGGCTATTGAACCGGAGGACGGATTCACTCCACTTGTCAGTAGGGTACAGGTCACTGCAGATTGAACAGGCACCTGACACTCATAGGAGTGGTCAAAGACCTAATCTGTCAGAAGTGCTAGGAGAAAGACGAGACTCAGCGGAATGGTCTGACATCATGAAGCTCTGGAAGTCTCGACACTAAGAAACTACCATGTCTGCCACAGTGATGGTACTCGAGGTCGGCAAAAAGGGCCAAAGGTGGCCTACTTGCCAGGCTTTGCCTCCCCATTACTACTACTACTACTGTTTCATTATCTTAGCATCTTCAAACAAAAATATTGCGGATATTTGTCTTATATACCTGTCATGTGTTGTTAACCGTAACAGTTCAACATTTGTTACTTGTCAGAAAGACACGTCAAACAGACACGCCATCTCTAAGACGCTAACCCAAACAGCAGAATATCAAGGCGGCATCAATTTTCTTTTCTCTTGGCTTTCGTAAGCATTTAGCTTCTTAAAGCTTACAACACTACGAACTAACTTTGAATTGTCTAAGTCTATGTCAAACTAAGTCATTTCTTGCACTACTGTATAAACATTATTACTTCGACCTAGTTATAAACATTACCCAGAAATATCCTTTATAGTTTAATGGAAGCCCCAAAAACATTTAAGTCAAGAATGAATATCGAGTTAAATTGGAATGTCATCAAGTGTGATCGAAACTCATACCTTCCCAGTACAGTCATTATAACAAATCATAATTCACGATTCTCCGCAGGGCAAGTTCACCCGCTATACATTTTTTTCTTATATTCTCCCCCCTGAACTGCGAGCTTAAATCTCTTATCACCTTCTCTCTTTTGTTTATTTGTTCATCGGCTCCGCTCCATTCACATTTTCCTGTTTATTGAATATATCCTCAGGCTGTTAGTGCGGTCAAGTTAGTAAAATCACTCACTTTTTAACACGCTTTCATTAGCTTTACCTATATCTATGCCCTATAACCGATTAGTTAAACGTAGTTTGAATGGGTTCTTTGCTGGACAAAAATCGAGTCCTCTGCTTACTATTTCATACATTTATTCAAAATGAATCATTCCAGAACGCAGACAATCTGTTGTACGAGAAATCGTACCAATGTCCCTTCCGAGGTTTCAGTGAGCTCGTGCACCATGTGAAAATTCCCCCACGTATCTCGTTCTCATTTTCGACAGAAGGACGACCTGGCAGAATCACATGGAAGCTACGAGAACCAAAATTTCCAAGTTACGTTTTGGCAACTACACACACACAAATGGTATCTGTCTTCTTTTTTCTTCTTTTTCTTATGGCTTTTTTCATCGAAGATTGGCGATAGCTGAAGCAAGAGTTTCCTTATCCTCAACCGTTCTTATTAGGGCTTAGATATTCCTGTTTGTTCCATTTCCAATATCCATCCAGGATAGTTGTCTTCTACCTAGACCCCGTTTTCCCTCCACTTGCACTTTAATGAAAAGTCGTAATATTTTATATTTCTGGGTATAAATTTAACGCTTTCTATTGGATCGGTTTAAAGTAGATGCATTGGGGATACCTTCAGTCTAGGAAGTTATCAACATTCAGCGAAACACCCACATATCAAAGGCTCAATTTCTCTCATGGTAGTCAGTTTCAAGTGCTAGAACTCCATACGATATAATAGAATGGAATAAATGGAATTAACTATACGGTAACGTGTGTTCAATGTCAGTTCTCTATTACAGAGCAATCATTTCATTCTAGAGAAGACGCTTCGATCATTTATCCTTGCATCGACCCTTGGATCTAAATTTCCGGTAAGACGGCATGCTAGATATCTATTGTTCAAACTCGTTTCCTGTTTGAGAGATCTAATCTTATAAATGCTGCAGATTCTTGGGCCTCAGTAAGTATAATAGTATCGTCAGGAGATCTAATATTGCTTACCTTCAAGTATTATACCTTCTTAACTGACATTTACATAGTTTTCGTATCTGTATCAATATTATTTTAATACCATTTCTATTCCATGACTTATTTGCCTTCTTTTTCGTGTCGAACCAATATAACTGATATCTCTATAACGTGTTTAGAAAAACATTCGAACAATAAGCGATCAGATATGGATATAAATAGATCTCATATGCAAAAACTCACGCTGACCATTACGTTTCGTGATTGACTAACTAAATTTACACGAAAAGGCTATCAACGCGAATATTTATAGTACTGTAGCTGAGCTAATGCCGTTAGCAATGTTACGATCTATATTCAGAGGGTAATGCTTTGGAAGATGAAAAATAACAGGAGCAAATTCAGGTTAGGGATATTTAGCCTCTTCACAAATTTCATCAAGGAGCTTCACTCGCATGCAGTTGTTATAGTTTATTGATAATTTTGATGAAAATTATTTACGTTCACACTATCAAAAGTCCAAAATTTGATCCAAATCCTATATGTATAAGCTGACACTATTGCGTGGAAGGTTCGCTATTAACCGATGTGCACTGTTAACCTACTTGACGACATATTACCATACAATTTTTAAGTTCACAGCGCCCTAAGGTGAATGTAAACAGACATTTATCCTTTCGCGGCGCTTCTGGAACGCGATGGCCTTTTTGTCCATCATGTAACTTTAGCTCCCTTTCCGCTTTTACTTTTGCCTTAGAATTCGTTCTCCTTACAGGAATATACAATATCAAACCAGCATCACAAGAATATCTCCCTAGAAAGACGACCGAATTCACTGTTCTATTATACCCTGGAGAGGCTGCAACTTCAGCTATTACCTATGATTCCAGAAAAGCTTATTATACTCGTCGTTAGGGTCGTAAGGAACAAACATTACTTATATTTTCGCTTTTCTTTTTCGACCTTTGTACTTTATATATCACGATATATGCTGTGTTCTATATGAAAAATGTAACCGTAGCAGGTACTTTTGTTTCTTCGGCTTTCATCTCTTCCACACGTCAGGAGTATGTTAGAGTTGAGTGGTGGCTAAGATAGATGAATACAATTACTCTTCAGAATTGTCTTTTTGTTATTATCCAACGGTCATGAGGTCTGTACTCCTTTGATTGATTATTTTAATATAGGTATCACTGATAGAGGCAGCAGTTGAAGACGAATGAATATATTAAATGGATCGAAACGTCATGAACTCATAATTATATAAATAAATTTCGAAACGCCACTTTCGAAAAATCGAATTCATATTTCCCAAGGTAATTGAAACCATAAAAATAGCCTCAAACTTTCGAAACGTTATCAATATAACATTTTGAACTTGGAAACTGTAGTTTTCTCCATACTTTACTGGTATACAACAGATAAGTATTAACACCACTTCTTTTTCAACCACATGTTTCGTTTTGATAACGTATTTTAGATTGCTACATTTCATGTTTGTGTCTAATAAGTACATAGAATAACTAGAGATTCACGCTTCAAATACGATGGAACATCTTTCACCAATGATAATAAAATAATCTTTAGGTCTTCCTCCCACAATACAGTCCATTCAAATTTGAGCATTTATCATCTTTTTCGTTTTTGACAAAAACTCCGCCGCCACCGAACCAATTTGCGAAAACTGCAAAGCTCCTTCGGCCTTGTCAAAGCTAAAAAGAACTCACTGATTCATAGAAGGCCCAATAATTACCGGATAGACAGACAGACAGATAAAGTTGCGTGACATGGTAAAGGATATTCGTGATCTATATGTCATAAAACATCAAGAAACACAATATCTCCGATTCAAAATTTTACGCGATTACAATACTTCCTTCCTCGACAATTGGTTAAGTATCATGAGTTTTACTTGTGAAACCTTGTGTGTAAACTACACATTTCTTTCTACCCGTATAAAGCCAATCAGCGCAACCGAAAAGTTAATTAGTTCACCCTAAAAAAGAAGTTCTCCTTGAACAACTGTGATCACATGTTTGCATTTTTCGGTGCGTCCAGTTTCTTGTGCGTTCGATTCGATCACTAGAGGATTCCCCCTACCTCTTTTCCTCCAGACAGACAGACAGACAGATGAAATTGCATGACATGGTCATGGACATTCGTCATCTATATGTCATGAAACATCAAGAAATACAATATCTCGGATTCAAAATTTCACGCGATTACAATACTTCCTCCCTCGAAAATTGAAACATGAGTTTTACTTGAGAAACCTTGTGGTTAAATTACACATTTTTTTCTACTCGTATAAAGCCAATCAACGCAACCGAAAAGTTAATTAGTTCACCCTGAAAAAAAAAGTTCTCCTTGAACAACTGATCGCATGTTTGCGTTTTTCGGTGCGTCCAGTTTCTCGTGCGTTTCATCACGAGAGGCGTCCCCCCCCCCTTCACTCCTGTCCGTCACCATGCCGGCGCCGCCCCACTTGGACTGCCGTTGCCCCACACGGCACGGTATCCACGGCAGGATGGCGTGACCTCCCCAACTCAGCAACCTGGGCTCCACGGCTAGGAAATAATACATTTACGGATGTGTTTACGGTATTTGCACGAACACTCAGCCGCTACTCACGAGCTGGTATTCGGCCCCGCAGCCAACAGAAAAAACAAAACAATATAACAACACATTATCCCGCTGCCAAGTTTCCCGGCACAGCTATTCGTCAGTTAAGATCTCTCAGTGGAAATGTATCCAGCATACTAAAAGGAAAAACCAGAATAAAGCGGCTTATATTGTTACAGTAGCAAGCAAAAACTTGACCTGTATGGAATCTTTGAGCTTTTAGGCTTTTTGTACTTTACTCTTCTGTTGCTTATAGCACCCATTCTAGCAGCCTTGAACCCCGTACTAGTTCGTACAGTTTGCCTGCTGGTACTGTACTGAACTCCATTGGTTCTAGCCCAGTATTCCTAATGTGCTGATCCCTGTTGTGATCTAGTGCATGGTACTCACAGAGGACGCGAAAGGCTGACCCTGTTCCTTCCCCGTATTGGCTGTCGTTGAAATATCAGCTATAAAGCCCTAGCTTGTTAAGGTGTTCCTTCAAGCCACAGTGTCCTGTGATTCCTGTTTAAAGAAACTAGTCCTCTAGCCGTTGTTGAGCATGGTACTTCCATTAATTGTTTCCTATGTTTGCATGCAGTCATCAAGTTCCTGTCTTCGTTATGATAAAGGGCCACCCTTTCCTTGAGATTATTTCTTACTGTGTTTTTAGGAAACCCCAAGGCTGGTTATGGGCAAATGAATGAAGAAGATGAAGATTCCTCAATGAGATGATGTATATTCTCCAAACGGTACGCTAGGGTTGCGGCCATAGATTTCCGCTCGTGTTCGCTGTTCAGACTTTGCCCTGTCTGTATACCAGGTGATATCCTCTTATAAGTTTTGTTCCTTACGTCCCCCTCCAACTCTAGTTATAGTCTCGAAGAACTGTTTGAATACAAATATCGGAATTATGTGGTCCTTTTTTGCATCCAGTACGGTGCTGTTCACATATATATTGTAGATTCCTCTTGGTACCGTTTGCAGCCTGTAGTGACCGATTCTCGCCTTTCTCACTATTACAAATCGAATTGGAAATAGGTCCATAATGGTTTCCAGTACTGCGATTGGAGCTCTCTTCTTTGCTCCCAATATGGCTAAACAGTCTCGGCACCTTGCTCAGTTCCACAATGGCAGAACCTTGTTTCATCTTTGGCCACCATATCAAAGACGCATATGTGATCATGGGTCTTACTTATCGCAATTCATGTCCAGTGCACCATATATGGACTTACACCCCGTGTTTTCCATGTCTGAGCATCTGGATAACGCCAGGGTAATCTCCGCTCTTCTATTCACTCTTTTGAACCGAAGGTATTAGGTCAACTATGATTCGCTGGAAGTTGTAGTAACTCTAGCTTCCTACTTTTGGTGAATTCAAATATGGACGTCTTGTACGTACTGATATTTAGACCTTTCTTAATGTTCATTTTGTAACTACGTCAATATTCCTTCGCATTTTGTCAAACCTTAACTGATGACGTGCATGTAGATTGTAGAGGCACTTACTTGGTTAAACTCCTCCATCATGTACATAAAAAGTTGTGTAATCTACACACAGTTTCACAAATAAAACTCTAGTTTTGTATCCATTACAGGACTAGTTAGTTAGTTGGCAAGTAATCTGGGTAGCCTTGTTATCAGTCAAATCTGACAGTCCGACGATGTTTTGAATGTAAATCGAAACGCGTCTCTGGGAAAAAACAGTTTTATTTGCGAAACTGTGTGTAAATTACACAAAATATCAAATTACCGATAATTGTGTGATAGATGCGGTACCAATAAGGGAAGGATTAGATTAGATCATTCTATTAAAATGTTCTATTGAAGTCTTGAAATAAAAACTGCTTGCAGTCTCACAGACGGCACGTTACCAGTTAAGGGTTAATCTCCCTTTCTTATAGTTGGAGGTATATATGTATATGCTGTAAAGCAAGAGTATATGCACAATAAGCTTATTAGCGGCAATGCAGTCCTGAAGCATGCAACCGGGACCCGTTGAAACAGATAAGATAGAAATATGTGTATACCAGTAATATTAAGACTCTCTCTAGTTATATAAATTTCATCCACTGGAAGCTTGCGTTGTCTCTAGATAGTAACAAGGAAGGGGTATTATTGGAGATTATATTTTCAATGGATATGATTCGAGCTTGCATCGCCTAAGGGAAAGACAGGGAGGGTTCTCAAAGCTACAATCAAGCAAAATTGAGAGGCTTCGGAGATAGAGGAAATGACAATTGCATCATTATGGGTTCAGTCACCGGATGAAAAAAAGTTGGTCAAACCTATGCACTTGTGAATATTGCTCATTGATATTATTATATACAGGTTTTTCTTAAACATATTTTTAGGCAGATACTTTTATACCCAAAACTGTTCACCCTCAAAGGCATTGTCATTGAAATTAAAACGTATTGGAGGAAGGATTACTTTTACTAACGCCTAACAATAGTTCACTTAAACTGAATAAAAGAATGTTTAATGGAGACTTATAATATCAATATTCAGTTTGCCGTTGAAGCGAAATTAAATGGTTTCGTCAAAAGTAACAGTGATTTCACCTGCCGCGACGGAATTACAGTACAGTGTTGCCGAAAGTGTGTTATAACTTTCATAAATTGACATAATTCTTTTAGTACAACAAAATTATAATTTCCAACAATTCACTATAATGAGCTTTTAAGTTGTTCATAGGATGTCTTTACAATGCTTCCTAAAAAATTAAAAAAATGAGTTACGTGCTACATATTAATCAATCTATTACAGTCCACGTTCCCTGATTTGCCTTCTACACGTTTTTGGTGACTGCAGAATAAAGTGTGCTGCAGATGGGGTCGTTGCCGATAAATTCAGTGTATTTGCCAGACAGGCAGCTAGAAGCGCTTGGATTACTCCTTTTTTGAAAGTCATAAATTAGCAGAGGAGAAAATGGTGAGCACACGGCCGCCATGAGAATTTTAATGTCCATTTCCTGGATCTCGACCCGGCACGGCGGACGCAAATACAGTAAATGTATGATTTCCTAGTACGAGGAGGCTAACGACGTTGAATACTGCTCGAGCAGCGGAAAAGAGTTTCCAGGTGGCACAGTGGGGAAAATAGCGAATTTTTTGAGCAAGCAACTATCCACATACATTGCGATAAATAGAATGAAAAATCCTTTACCTAATTATCGTTCATTTTATTCGGAATTTCGAATCGTCAAATTCCCACAATCAAATCTGTTGAACGCAAATACCATTCATATGTTATATGTTTACAAAAAAGGTGGATGTCCTTGTATAGAGGATGCAACATACGTAATGCACATTCAACTTTATTATAAAAATACATGGATGCGTGAAATAACACTAATAGCTTTGTTTCAACAGATTATAGCATAACCGTTTTCGAATCAGTTATGAATTATTTTGAACTCAAGGATTATGTAAGCATAGGTTCAAGATTAATTTTGAGTTTTCTGATGGAACAACGGGTCCTTTAGATTGTAGACGCTCTTACTTGGTGAAACTCTTCCATCATGTAGATAAAAAATTGTGTAGTTTTCACAGAGTTTCACAAATAATACTCTTTCTTCTAGTGACGCGTTTTGATCTTTATTAAAGTCCGACGATGATTTTAATAAAAATCGAAACGCGTCACTAGAAGAAAGATCGTTATTTGTGAAACTATGTGAAAACTACACAACTTTTTATCTACATAACGGGTCCTTCCCCTACGTGACGAATTTTAAACAACTTTGTTGGAACAAACTAAATATGTATCATATACCATGCACATTCACCTTTATTGTAAAAGTCTAAGAACCGCGTGTGTACATAGGTGATACTTAGGGCCGCCGCTAGAGGGATTGCCTGACTGTGGCCGCAGAGAGAGGGCCTAAAATAGGTGGGGCTACCCAAAAAAGGTAGTAAGCAAACATTGGAAAAAAGGAGAGCCAAAATAACGCTACTGAGTATATTATCATCCCTTCGATTACAGTGGCAAGGCACCGAACAATAATTTTCAAAATAAAAAATAAAATGTCACGGTTGGCCATGACACAAAATGGACTGTCAAACTTGACAATGATTTCCGAGAGTGATATTATTGATAAGAGCTAAGAGCTTAGTTAGAACAAATGTTTTCGGAATTTGCGGAGACTAAGGCCAGTTAAGCCTCATTCGAATAAGCGCAATGCAATACCAAGCTTTTTTAACTATTCAGGCCAAAGGTGGCCTACTTGCCATGGTTGGCCTCCCCATTATTATCATTCAGGCGAAACTTCACAGGATTGATTTTGAATGCGATTTCGGGATCACACTCATTTAAAGTTTTTGACTGCACATTGAAAAGTTCAAAGTATTTGAACCCTTTTGTAACTACTGTAGCTAGTAGCATAAAGATGGTATAGTGGGGAAAATCGTTCAATTTTTGGGCAAACAACAATCCACAGAGCCTGGATTGAATGAAACAAAAAAAGTCTTTTGTTCTCTCATGATTGAATTCCGAATTTCTCACAATCAAATCTTCATATTTCTTAAAGTGATGGTGAATGTGCGTATTTAAAACACATTTACGAGTATCCTATAGATCGCACATTCAACTTTATTTTAAATTATATGCATCGTGCATATAAAATCTCTGAAAAAGAGCACATGAGGTAATAATGTAGCGAATTACTGTACTATAATATTCGCTATTACACAGCTGGAAACAGAAAATGGAACTCTATTTATAAGCAAACGTAAGAGAAAATGAAATAAGCAGACCAATGATATTTATTTTGAACGTCGATTTGCTCTCGGTAAATCGTAGCAATTCGAGGTTCTTCAATGTCTTTGGAGATAATACTTATACTACAAAGCAGTGACACCTTAAGTGTTCGAATAAAAAGCGCAGCTGAAACGCCATGCAGATTTGTGTCCTAATAGGAAAAGTCTGCACTATCCTTGCTGGCGAACGTGAAACAATGTGAAAGCTTTATGTGAACAAAGACCTTAGAGACGCGCGTTGCACGCGTGGCATTTACGAGGAGAATTTATCGCGCTTCACTGGACAGTCTTTTTCTATCCGGTTAGTACGTTTCTGTTAAGTGACGCGCTTAAAAAAGACAACCAAGTTGGAAGGAGCCTTTTTACATGCAGCATCAACATTGAGGATATTGGCGTTTGGGTAACCATTGAATGGTCCAATTTTGTGGAAATAAAGTTTGGAAGATGTCCAATAAAAACTTAGACAGGCGGACAAGGCGACATGCTCGTTTTTTTCCGTACTAACCTATATTTTTTGTTGCAACACATGGTAGAAAGTATGTAATGCTTTATACTCGTATATGTAATAATAATTAGAAATAAAAGTACTTATGAATAACATGACAAAATCAATCGCCAAATAACATGTTGCTTTTTTGAGATACATTTTAGACTGGTAACATCAGCAACGTTTCAGATATGACATTGAAACAATTTTTCAGTCACGAACCCCTATTTTTTGTTACATTACAAAAAATCATATTTTACAATTGCAGACGTTAGGTAAAAAATCAAAAAGTCTGTAGATACCCCTGCCATTTCTTTTGCCTGGCGGGATTATTTTCTGAATTAATGAATATTACTAACGTTTCGAATATATTTTTTTGCAGTCTGCCGTTTCAAAATGAAAAAACTTTAACGTACCCCTCGTGGATCCTATCATTGATTTGCATTAGCAAATGAAAAAAATCACTACTTAAGGACATTATTTGATCTATGCAGATATAAAGCCTCTTTTAATACCATATCTATAATGGTCCTCGAAGTGCAAGAAATATATATTTTTCTCCCGATCATGTTTCTCAATTAAAATTGGAATTCAGAGTTGCAGGTGAGTAACCAAACATATCACATTGCACTACCATGTTTCCAAAGGATTATTGTCATATGATGTGGTTTCATTGGTTTGACAAGAGCCTACATCGTACTAAAGAGTCCCTAGAATACAAAACCTAGCCATTTACATTACGTCAATACTTTACTATAACCACTTATGGTAAAAAGCCTCTCGAAAAGAAGAAAACTTGTATTCAAACATGATGCAGGCACTTTGGAATACTTGTTCATAATATACGTTGCGCATCTAACTAAGAGTTTGTCGTTCGAAATTTCTAGACATTGTAAATGCTTCAATAGCACCTACTGCTGCGAACTTTCATTGCCTTGATAATTTTGCGTTTCACAACGTTTCGATTATTGTTCCTTCCGATACTGACCTCTGAGTGGTACCGACACTGCGGTCGATTGCGATGACCCATACTACCCGCCGGATGTGTAAGCGCCGCTGAATCATCTTGGTTTGAATTGATCTACCGATTTTTTTCATTATTAGCCAACATATTCGTTTAATTTCCACGTTGCGCTGATTCTGCTGTACACATTGTCGTTGCTGGCAACAAAAGCAGCTTCCTTGATACCGACGTTTCACTCTGTCGATGCCCTTCCATCCCAAGCAGCACTTGCAGGGGTTTGTTGTCTGCCCGACGTATATGTTGTTACCACACTCAAAATGCATCTGCTATAAGCAGAGCTTGCTGTTCTGGTCTTAGCTTTTCGGTACTGGGTTTCCGTAAGAATACCGCGAAGCGTGTCTTTTTGCCTGAAAATCTATGTTGCCATATCCTTCTGATCACATCGGAGAATCCCTTAACGTATAGAAAAGTTAGCAAATGTTGGAACACCTCCTGATCGGTTTTTCTACTGGTGATGGTCAAGATAAACCTGTCAAAAATGGGTATCCGAGAAGGCTGGTGGAGGATGCACTCAAAAACTTTTTGTTTGATAGGTGGGGTGATGGTTTGGAGGCGAATTTGTGAATCATGTTCCTCTACCCTGGCAAGCATGTCGTATGTGTATGTTTTCGGAAAATTATATCTGCAAACATTAGTGACCGCTACTATACAACCAAATCAGGGTGCTAGAATTGTATCTGATTCCAATACAATAATCTGCATGGTGAATACACATATCATACGTCAACTGCAGCGATTTCTGGTTATGCTTGTCTCGTTTTTAATTTAGTGCATTCCAAATTGATTTATACAATCATCTGATATGACAGTTACGGGAATAATTTATTCATAAATAACAATTCCGCACGATTTCGCTGTTTAAATATAATTATAATTTTATTTTAACGTTTAGAATTTAATGCCATCACTCAAATCTTTGATTGCTGCACATGTTATTTTACCATTCGTATGTAAACCGAAGCTTGTATTTGGAAATACCGGTAGTATATGAATGTGAAACCCATATAATGCATATAATGCCCGGGTCAGAGATTTGTTATTATGCAGCAAAATGTTTGTTCATAAAGGCGTAGTTATTTATTTTTATGTTTTAACCCAGTGGTGGATGGCAGCTGGTGTAAATTTCATCAGCAATGCAATTTGCGAAATCAGCCTAGCAGAAAACTTACTACTGATCCGGTTAGTGATCGGGATATAGCATGGCATAAAACGAATTATTTCCAATACAGCAATGATTATATCCTTCGCTTAATGTAATAGAATACACCCACATAACATAAGCAAATTGGTCATAAAAATTAAAGAAACAATTTTGAAGTGATAGTAATCGAGATCTTTTTGATCCCATCGGCACTGGAACCCATGCCACCAGCATCGTGTTCTGATGCCGTAGGAGGTTGTCGTTCAAACTTTAGAACATATCGCAAGAAACTAGTGGAAACACCAATACAGAAAATTACCGCCTATAAAAAGATAAGTCAAGCAGCACCCAGGTACTTGGGTATACCATACATTCAAGGAATATCCGATGCAATTCGGAGATTGGGACAGCAATGCAATACTCAATTAAGAAATAGAACCAATGTGGCAGCCACTCATAAGAAAAATGAAAAAACTACAGCTGGACCAAACGAACTTGATCACGAACGTTGTAGTAAACCATACTACATCCAAGTCAGCAGAAAACTACATCACTGCACGTGAACGCCGTCTACACCAATCAGGACTAATCACAGAAGACGACTGAATATAGTAAGCAATCGAAACGTCGTGACACTCAAAATTATATAAAATTCCGAAGAACATTTGATATATAAGATTGCTTGGTGAATAATAGCTGATTTCTCAACCAAGGTATAAAATATACTATTTCTTTAGTGGCCGAATTTATTTCTGATTTCTAATACAATTTAGTTGCTGGTTGAGAATCCGATTTCGAAATACCGACCTATATAAATTCATTCCGTCCTTGCTCAGAAAAAATCTAATTACATTCCAAATATTTTGTTGGGACAAGCGTTCTGTGAAAATAAACAGCAAAGTAAATCTCGACACTGAAACAGTTATTCGAACAGAAGGGACGTTAAAAATAATGATTTTTTACATCCTCGCAAACAACTTTATATATAAAAATTGTGGGCTGCTTTGAAAGTTACACTAAGCCATAACTAGCCACATCTGAGTCGAAAAATTCACAGATTTTGAAAAAGTGGTTTGGCGAGTGGTAGAACTGTTTAGTGGTTATATGATCATTTAAAGTAAACTTATTTGATATTTTGGGTTTTTAAAACCATACAGACTTTGCTAGCACGTCGATATCGAGCACCAACGGATGCTTATGGATTTTCAATATAAAAGTTCTTGTCCTTTCTCGCAAGCGCCGTCTTCGATTTATATATAGCAATGGCTTTTACACCAATAAAGCATGTAAGTGTCGCCAAGAAATTTCGATTCCGGTAGAACAATGCCGGGTATTGGTCATATATTTTCCGAATCGGCGTTGAGCCCGGTTAGTAGTCGGACCGAACGACGATAGTTTGACATATTTATAGCAATTTGCAAACATTACGGAGATCTCCAGCGCTGCATTTGGATGAATTTTTGTTTTTATTCTTGTACACAAACCCCATATGTCCTCATATAATCCCACAACGTTAGCACAGTATTATTCCGACAGAATCCAAGTTGAATGTTTAATAAAATTGAAGTAAAAAATGTTTGTCGATAACTGAGTTAGGGAAGTGCATGGTTGGAAAAAGTTCTGCAGCTTGATCAAAATGAATGAGATTTTTGTCTATCAATAGATATCGAATGTTGCTATTCCAAGGTTTGTATCTATATTCTGTGCTGCTAGATTTTTTCCTTATATAGGGTCAGGTTTGTCCATTTTAAGGCATGCACAAGAACTGGGCTTATAATAATCACGTTTACATTGTATGTTACAAGTTCTTGGCTTGAAGGCTTACAGTTAACACAAGAATTGGATCCTTAGGTGGGATGAGAAATACGCTCCTTTCTGCGTTAAAATCTAATCTAAATCTTAATTTAGTGAGGGGGGAGCAGTTGCTGGAAAAAGGCACAGCGGCCCGGTATATCGGAACCCGGGTTGTACATCTTTTGCTCTTTTTTTAATAATAACAATGATAATAATAATACTGCCTAACACAACACCTTCCGTTTACAGGACAATTTATAAGTAACATGAAAGAAAAAAGTGAATGGAAAAACTATAGCACATGAATGATGCCTATAACTCAGCATCATTAATCTGAGCATATCATGGAACTGATTTACTTAATATCAACGACAAGCTATCAGTATTCATCTCACACAAGTCAGATTTCCATATATGAAATTGGTAAGTTCAAACCTAAGTTGCTGTTTAATGCTCTGATTTGAAACATGAATATGATCCAAATCAGTCAGGTGCAGTACGAAAGATCAGTAGGATAACGAATACATACTATCAATCATGTTGTGCAATAATTTGTATAAAAAAGTTGAAGAAGATCTAACATGCCTCAAATCAAGATGAGTTACGCCAAATCTGAAACAAAGAGATAATTCACAAATGGCCCTGGCAGGATACACACCATCAAGTGTAACATATAGATATTTCAAGAAAGGTGTGCTCTAATATTTTTTTATAATAAGCATAAAATGATTTCTAATCTAGAGATACATATTCTAATCTGGAACGTACACATGCAAAATATAGTTTCTTTAATGCATCTATACGACTGAACGTTATACAGTTTCTCACTATGAACCCATAAAACTTATACGTCTCAGCTATTTTAAGATTGACATGTATATCAAATTTTGCATCAAACCATCACCTAGATACTCAATTTGCTCATCTTTGAAGAGACTGCTTCTGCCGACCTTATATTGGTACGCAGTTATTTTTGTTCTTGATTAGTTAACGTATTTGCATTTGAACACGTATTATTGACGGTATCAAGATTCTGCTGTAGAATATTACAGTATTATGTTTCCACAAGAATAAGTTTTAATGTTTGCTACCATTATTACAATTTTTGACCAATTTTCTGGGCATCGCGTCATCCTTTCCGCAACAAATTTGCCATTGCCACACAGCCAAGGCAGATGTACTGCGGCGGCCGTAACTAATTCATGGCATTTTGAATCTTTTCACGTGGGACTATATTAAATTTTTGTGCATTTGAATTAAGGACCGCATTTTAATGAAATTTCTTCTATGTTCGGACAGGAGGGATACATTGTAGGTTGTACAACAAAGCAGAGCCTCAGGGATACAGCGTAATTGGTAAGCTAAATTAAACAGTTTTTGTTGTAGGAAGAATTAGACATATTCATACTTTACGCACAAACAGATACCGGAAAGGTATATAGGAGAATTCACGCCCATTCATTATATTGTAGAAAATATAATTTACATAATATGTAGGATTGAAAAAAACGGTGTATCTGATTCCTTAATTATCCCACTTCACGCATTGAAAATATCATAATGGATAATAAAAATCAATGTAGGACTTACCCTATATTTTCTACATATCAATGATTTATTACCTGAAAAAATATAAAAATTAGTATCGTTCCAATAACACGGACATAAAATATAAATTACCATTGTATAATATACGACTCATAAATTATCACCTTTTCACCAACACAATTTTTTATATGGGGACTTTATTGCTGAACCTTTATGCCGAATGGAAATCCATGAATTATTTATGTCATTATAGGTCCCATTAGCTGGAAGCTCTACTGAAAAATATTAAGCTGTTATTCAAAAAGTTTCTGATTTTTCACCTCGCACGCCTGAAGGCGAGGAAGGGATATTAACCAGAAGGATTTTGAATCAAGATATTATTTTAGCCTGACGTTTTATGACAGGCATGACTAAAAACGATGTGGCTCCATACTGTCGTCTTGCTAACATATCTGACATCTAACTGGTAATTATTTTAAAGCTAGAAGTCGGGAATGTACCGTTCACATTATAAATGGTTTCCGCCGCAGGGCTGGAGGTCCCACGGACCGCCCTGAAGAGACATGACAAACAGTAGGACTGTGATGGAATTTTGACATTAGGTTATTACGATGTCAAACATTTTTTGTGGAGAGGGTGTTATCGTAAAAAACGCCTATGTTTCGTTTTTTGATGCGTTCATCATTTTTCCAAGACGTGATTTGAGGGTGGGTATGTGAAGCGATGGGGAGGCTTTACGGATTTTGCGTTGTTTGAAGACGTTATATCATCTATGAACTTTAGATTCCCGTAATCCTCCGCACTTCTTAGACTTTGATGATTGTTTATATGTTTGACTGAAATGATAGGTATATGTTCAATAGATGTAGACTTTTATTAACATTGATGTTATATTTTAAATTTCAAAATACATCCACCTCATGGAAACGGTGGGTATTCGATGAATTTCGAATGAATCATTCGAATTTTCTAACAAGTTGTACAGTATATTAAGGCTTAGTTTTATTTCTAAAATGGGCTGATTTGGTTCGCATCTGTGTTAGAAAGTTTTAAACAATTGAAGTAATTTTTTAACGCATTGTAAATCAAGATAGCGTATTGTAAATTGAAAATAATTTAAAAAAATGGAAATTTTGAATACTTTTGAGTTAAAAATGATACAAAGTTCATCACTTTTTCTAGTATTCTTCAAATTTAATTAGAAAAATATCAAAAGTTCAAAGTTCGTGATAACGTGAACCCACTTGGCACTATTATTCAAAAATTTTCTTTATACACAGGCTTCCACCTTTGAATGCAGCATGTCCGCATATATTTTTACGCGGTCTATTCTAGTTTTGCTTCACAGCATATAAATTATATCAAATTTTAATATAATCAAAGCCCTTGTTACTGGGGCTACTAAAGGTAACTGAAAAAATAGCAGTTCGAAGAAGAAGCAGAACAATGGACATTCGAAACGAATCATCCATAAACTTGACGATTTACTATTGAACATTATCTATGTCTCATTCGAAGAATGTCGTGTTGCCATGAATAATTCACATGTCGCCGTCCATAAAAAACTGCAGTTCATCAGTCGAACATGTTTGCGCCCAGCGTATATTAATATTCGGCCTGGCTCTGAACCACTGAAATAATGTTTGTACGATGTTTAGTTGACTTTGGAACAACTATAACATCAAGATTGATTGATTGAATAAGAGCATGGTCTCCATCCAAAGAGAGTTTTAAAGAACCTTAACTTTTCTACGCGTCTTCGGCATCCACCCAACAAACGTTCGATATCTATTTTTAGTTTCCAAGCAATCTACCCGTGTCCAACATTATTTACACCAAGTAAGGAATGAAACAAAGGTAATTTATAAGTAAATATAGGTAAGAGAATGTCGTTCCTAATTGTAATAGGATTTCTATAAGCAAGTATTTTTATAGGCGGAAAAGCAGTAATTTATTATCACATTAAGTAATTTTCTACAAAGAATTGGAAACAGCGACTTGATTTGTTTGTTGGAAATGCACCAAAAACTCGCAATGTACTTTTGGTAATGCTCGAGCGAATCGGAGAGGTTGTTGGATTTTTAATCACCCTGTGTGTGTCCGCCTAAGTAATTTGTTAATCCCTAAAGCAGAAATTTCCAATTTCTGCGGAGCATTTTCACGAGTACTAGGTAATCCTAAATTATATTCAAACTTAGAGCAAGTAAGCGAACACAAACTATTAAAGTCTAATGTTTATGAAACTTGGACAGAATATAGAGGGCGTTAAACTGAGACTCAAGCAGCGAGTGCCTGTTATCTTTCGGTTTTAGCTGACGAGAAATATTTAGCTTCGCAGCCTTTTCTGCCTTTTAGAAGCTTCCAGTAAGTAAAACATTCAAAGCGCCAGACAAACGCATTGCTGGAATGGCTTAGGAGTGTTTCAAGTCAAACCTTCAGATGCACAGAAACATCCAATTTGTCTCACACATCCTTATTTGCTCAGATTATTTGCATATTACTGAACTCTGTTATTCACTATTTTCGATTTTATTCCTTGCCGCGCCAATTAATCGAGAAGTGTAGATAATAGCGAAAAACTTCGAATTTGATATTTTCATGTCTCATAGCATTTACATCACGAAAATTACGTCATTCAATTCCGCCTGTCTGCTTTTCTGTCCACCTTTCTGTTTGCCTGTATGTTTGTCTGTTTGGCTCTCTGTCTGACTGTCTGTCAGTTTGTCAGTCTGTCAGTCTGTCGTTCTATCGTTCTATCGTTCTATCGTTCTGTCGTTCTGTCGTTTTGTCGTTATGGCGTTCTGTCGTTCTGTTGTTCTTTCGTCTGTCTTCCTGTCGGTCTGTCGTTTTGTCGTTCTGTCGTTCTGTCGTTCTGTCGTTCTGTCGTTCTGTCGTGCTGTTGTTCTGTCGTTTTGTCGTTCTGTCGTTCTATCGTTCTGCCTTTTTGTCGTTCTGCCGTTCTGTCCTTCTGACGTTCTGTCGTTATGCCTGTCTGTCTGTTTGCGTGTCTGCCTGTCTGTCTGCCTGCCTCCCAGCCTGCCTGCCTGCCTGTCTGTCGGTATATCTGTCTGTCTGTCTGTCTGCCTATCTATCTTTATAGCTGTCGGTCTGTCTCAAACTTTATCTAGAATTTTTCCAAAGTCTATATTTTTGGTGGAATCAAAAATAGGGGTGTGGGTTGAATGGAGCGGAAGAACTCAAAAAGCTTTGGCGGTTGTGGAAGATGTGCTATCCTCTGTAAAAATTTGAACCTAGTAATCTTCGGTACCTAAACATAAATGAATATCGCCCATTAGCCTCCAAAACATAAACAAATTTAAAACATTGAACTTTTTCATGGTCTACGCAAATTTCAGGGCGTATCTTGCATTTTTTTATATGTGGCTAATTTATTCCTTTTCAGCTTTAGTGACTTGTTGTACTGACGATTACTGCATTACTGAATATTTCACGTGCAGTTGCACCAGTTTCTTGAAGATTATGATCAGAATTTAGAGCTACTGATCAACTTGAACATTTTTTTTGATATTTATTGCACGATAATTTTAGTTACACTCAAGGAATAAAATATCGCAACACTAGATACCAAATAACAGTGGAAACGGTGCCTCAGTCAAATTTAAGAAGTTTCACAACGAGATGCTTCGGAATTTTGTAATCGGACTAATTGACGCCGTCCCTTCTGTGTCCGTCTCTTCATCTCTGCCAGGTAGGCTTATGAATGTTATTGTGCCCTGAAGAAATTCTCAAGTTTCTCTTCTTGTTTGTCATATAAATTTCCCGTCCATACAAAATGCCATCTTCTAACTTTAAAGGGGCTGCGAGTACTGAAAGATAATTTCCCTTCCTTTAATATTTGGCAGCAAAAGGTATTTTGATGTACTTTGGAAGTTTCGCTCTCTCTCCAAGTCAAGAGTCAGGTAATTAGAGAAGGGAGGAATATACATACAAGGTCGAGTTTAATCTCGATGAAATTAATATTTTTAATGTTGACGAAATATGTTTTTTATTACTTTCAGAAGGTTCGAGACTTGACACTCATTGAAACTTTGTGAAAAGTTCGGGAAATTTAATCTTATTGATATTTATTTGCTGTACTTTATTCTTTACGACTTGTGAGACATTGACGATTATTCGCGCATTTGCCTTATGCTGATTAACAGTTTCATTTTTAAACACTGTTTTCAGAACGTAGTTACTTTTTTTATGAAAGGGGTCTAATTCGTTCCATTCCTGATTTAGTGACTTGACTCAAAAATGAAGCATTTAACTTAACAGGAACCTTTATGAATGAGTAAAGTGTTACTTTTTACTCATGATGACAAATGACATCAAGTAGGTGGACTCGGATTTTAAAGCAGCTGAGTCACTTGGAAATTGTTTTGGAAATATTGTAAATTATATAAACTTTGGAATCCCACGAATTTTGGAGATTGAGAATAATTTAATGCATTCATCTGAATTTTAACTAACAAAAGTTCGAAAATTCGATTAAAATCCTCATATCCTAAACGTGATTGACACCAGTAGAACCTACTTGAACGCATTTTTTTTTTAAATGACATGTGATGTCCCGTAGTGGAAGGGTACCACTCCAACATCTGTGAGCTCTCAACTGAAATTGGAAATTAGACGGCCAGTTCCAGCACAAGCTAGCCAACAGAGTTTATTCCACCATCTGTCGCCAAAAAACAAGAAACTCAAATGTCGGTATTCGGAAAAACCGCAGCGACGCTCAATGAACGCAGTAGAATAATTTAATTCGCGAGCGGAGAGAGGCGGTTGTATTAAAACTTGCTACTTGACAATAAAACCAGAATTACTTTACACTACATTACGTCCAAACCGTAATTAGTTCAGGCATTTAATGCCATGATATTTTCATTTAGAGCTCGAATGGCGCAGGCTGTAACGCCACAGTGGCGGTTGCTAGACATTCGCATGTCGGCTGTCGTTTGTATAATGCTGTTGTATTTTTGGGAAACAAACAGCACCGCTTCCAATGTTTATCCAAAGAGCAGACAACTAAAAAGAGGAGACAGTCAGACAGAGAGGGCTATACAAACATTTAAAGGTCCCGGAACGCACCAGATCCAAATCTTAAGGTCAACAGGACATTTCGCTATAGACGATAAGCGAATTTGACATATTTATACAGTTATTTACATTTCAAGTCAACTGGTTGCAATATTAGGAAACAAATTACATCCCCAATGTGAATAAAAATTATATAAAAAAAATTAGCATGTTGAATCCATCAGTAATAAAAAGACAGAAGACGAAATAAAAATTTCAGAATGAGTGCGCAAATGTCGGAACGCGTGGCAACGCAATGTTTTTCCTAGCATTATAGTCTAGTAAAATTAGCAATTAAAATTGTCAATATTTGTATGCAAGATGTCGCAACGGATTCTGGTGAGGGCAAACGAAGAGCTGTGTTAAAATAATACAGTCATTATGTAGATAAAAAGTTATGTAGTTTTAACACAGTTTCACAAATAAAACTCTTTGTTTTAGTTGTGAAACTGTGTGAAAACTATAAAACTTCTTATCTACATGATGGAAGAGTTTCACCAAGTAAGAGCGTCTACAATATTTATGAATACAGTCATTACCACGCGTTGAGGTATTCGCGCCATCATCCTTTGATTTCTGATTCTTCATCTGTATAGTCAGGTAGCAAAAGAATAACTGTGAATAAACCCTTGTAACTTTATTCCAAGCCTTCGCTGTAACTGCGGAAAGCATATGTCGGCTTATTGTCTTCTATTCTGTAGCATAACGATTCATCTGAAGGTAATTATTGTCCTACAACAACTGGGAAATCGGTACACTTGTAAGTTTATTCTAAGCCTTCGGAAAATTTTCTATCCATCATATGAATAATTCACGCTCTTCAAATCAAATTCTGGAACCCACGCTTTCCAATTTGAATAATAATATTCAAGGTCATTACATTATGATATTTTTTTCTGGTTTAGCTGATTAATAATCACTCCAACTTTTCGGAAAACGCTTATTTTTCTTAGTGTTGGGTGTAATATTTTCACCATAAAATTAGCTGAGCAACCAAACTTTAGTTTATAGGAAGAGGAATGGTATAATCATTTAAAATCCGCTTCTGTTGTTTATAAGTTTTTCAGCCACCGTATCACTTATGGTGGAATATGAACAGTGTTCGAGTATGCATTTCATGTTTATCAATAAGTATAACAGCTGAAAGAATAAGTGAATGAAAGGCGTATGTAACAATTAGTTCGGCTTGAGTTTTCTAGTGCCAAAGTATGTTTGTTGATACTTTTATAAACAATATATTATGTATACTAAGCTGATATTGAGACAATAATTCTTTTATATAGTAAAACAATAGCCACTTCATCCATTGAAATAACTGTTTCCTCAAGAACGTTACACACTTCCTTCATCCACTCACTAATGACTATGAGTTACATTTTGTTACCTAATGTTAACCAAATTCTACTTCGGCATTAACAACCAACTTATTCCTAATTTGTTATCAACATGGATATTGTCTGTATAGTCATAGAAATTCATATGTATTTTTCTTTCTTACCAATTATCTTGGTTTCATTTCCCATCTGGATGGAAATAACGTCGAAAACACTTAGTAAATAATAGGTAATTTCAACTTCTAATGTTTGTTGAGAAAACTTAATGGTTTCAACATATCTCCTTCTTCTTGCCTCCACATCTCTACCTTGTACTATACATGCGACATCGTTGTATGTTGTATGAATATATATGTAAAGTCGCCCTTTACAACAGCAATTACTTTCTCGTTACTGCGGATCGTTTTCGAATTATTTCCACACTCTGCTACGCAATAGGGTGGCTTACGCATTATAATTCATATCCCGAGGGGGGAAACAGATGCAAAATATTTCGGCACAAAAGCAATAATAAAGGTGGAGCTGTTTCACTGCAACAACATCATTAGGTAAACTTTCGAACCGCAATTCCGATTTAATGACGAGTTCGCAATTTATTAAAAATCTGACTGTTAAACTTCATCATTCATTTTTAGGTGATGAATAATTTGATGTAATTCAAGGTTTTACAGCTGTTTCCTAATTACTTCCAACGCCAATTGATGAAGAAGTACAGTACTGTTTGTTGTGTGCGCAGCATTTCAGTGCCCTCCAATCTGTCGATAAACGTTTGTACTGATAACACTCCTCAATAAGTTGTTTGGTGAAAGATTGATAAGCAAATTACCAACCCTGCTGCATTTGCCGCAAATTCTTGTAAAGTCTCGCCAGCTTTTTGCCGCCGATTCGTCAGCTATGATTGATACAGCTGTTCCAAATATGTCTGGTCGTACCTCATATCTAATCGCCTCACCAGCTGCACGGAGAGCAACTGAAACTGCTACAGCTTTCTCTTTTGAAGACAGTCGTTTACTTTAGAAGCCACTTTAAACTGCTTCAGATAATTCAGCTACAATTCTTTTGTCAAATGTTGACGGTTTGATTTTGAGTTGGATATTTAATAAAAATCTGGCAGTTACATTTCGCGATATCCAGATAACATATTTTTTGGAGATGGATGATTTGATGAATTTCAACTAGAGAAGGGTCTCGAATAATGAGAATAGTACTATCAATCTGATCAGTTGACCGTCTCTTATGTTGCCATTAAGCAATATTGTGATCGGATTTCTGAGCTGCTGATCCACCACAAATAAACATTTCTGACGACCTGATAAATTGGGAAGTATTAGATTTTTTTAACTCAATTCCAACTACCAAATCCTAGTTTCTAGACTCATTCTATTACGTGGGGAGTAGAGCGTCAATATTGACATCATTCTTTTGTAGGTGGCAGTCAACGTTTTGGAATTACCTTTATGAATTTAGCAAAAGAAGGCATTTCATTTTGGATGGATTTCATCTGAACACACAAGTAAACTGTAACTTTTAAATTTCATGAAGTCCCATCCATGCTTTTACTTTCAAATATAGTCAGTTCTCAATGCTAAAACTCTTACATAACATCACCCCTCATCTCCAAGCGTTCGCGAACTATGAGACTGCCCATCGGCAACTTACGAAGTCAAACGTCCCGTCTTGAAGCGACGACAGATGTCCCTTCCGACATCTGTCAACAAGAGTGAAATGATTTACAGCGATATCCCTTGTTTTTCGTAAGCACTATTTACAATGTACCATTTACGTCAGAAGCTGACAACTGATATTAAGCGTATGCTCTCTACTATGCATCAGCCCTGCTAAAGACATGCATGTTTCGTCCTTAGCCTTGACTCGTCAGTATAGCCGTGCGGTCAAACTGTAGAGAGCAATTGGGTTATATATACGTAACCCAGTCAAGGGTGTGATAGCAACATCAACACTCATCTCCAAGCGTTGCGCTGCCCATATCGTAAGGGACATATGTCGTCACTTAAAGACAGGACTATTGACTTGGTAAGTTGCTAATGGGCAGCGCCATAGTGCGCGATGCTTTGGAGACTAGTGTTGATTTTGCTATCACGCTCTTGAATGGGTTACGTATATACCACATGCATGCATGTATGTCTATAGCAGGTCTGATGTATAATACAGAGCGTACACTTTCACATAACCTCGCATAGACAGACCGATACAGAGACCGACTGAAATAAGGGTCTTGGTTCTACGTGATTACATGTCATGACAATACTTTCGTGCCCATTCGCAAAGGAATGACAATGAGACAATCATCATTGTCTACCAATTTCAATCCCAATAGGATAACTTTTTTTCTTCTTCCACACTATTTCACAAAAGCACATGAGAACAATAGCAGCTACAGTGCCAACGTATGCCGCTGTCATTGACTCACAGTTTATTCTGTGAGAACAAATGCTGCTGGTGTTCTTGTGTTAGATGGCTGCCCGACGCCACTGAAAAGTATATATATTTGATCAAGTCCGTAATCGATTTCGGCGCTGGACCGTAACTGAAAGGGCAAAAAGTCTCTCATCGTATGAAATACAGCTTTGCTGTACCTACTGGAAACAACGCCTTGATGGTCGCTGTAGAAATATCTCTTTAAAACTCTTTGAGACATCGATGTGATTAGAATATAGTTTTTAATGAAAACTGAATTCACTGGAATCGGAACAATCGTAGTGATGTCAGAAATAAAATATCTAGGTAGCAATAAATGTAATAAATTAGTATCGAAATTACCATGCCTCTATGATTATGTTGCTAGTCCTAGAACTTCCACAGCCAAGTTTCTAGCTCTCCGATATTTCGGAAATATTGTTATTCAATATGACTTCTTAATGATTCACTTTTCATTACTTTATGATACTTATGTCTTGTTTGTTTTTGGAGAGATTTTTCGCTTCACATATGATTTTTTTCAGAAAATATTATTTTCCTGGAGAACGAATCGTTGTAGCACAGATCCGATAACACCATTGGATTAAGCAGAAAATTTCACATCGGCTATAGTCCAAAAATAGGAATGAAAATCGTTTTCCGACTCAACATAGGAATCAAAAGCGAACGTTCGAAAATCGTAAAAAATACTTGCGAGAATTTTGGGTTCAAAAAGTTGATTTTTTCAAGCAAGACGAAAAATCGTTTCTTGAGAAATTTAGAAGCACTGATCATGAATCCGATCTCAATTTTGGACCCGAAAACCCGAAAAAAGAGCCCCTGCATGTCAACCTCACGACTTACGCTTTTCTAATGGTCATTATGGCGTTCAGCACCACCAATTACCAACAGTTTTTGGATACTAGTTCGCTTTTCGCCATAGCGGAAGGATTATTGCTTCAGAAAATCGAGGCGAAAATCGGCATAAAATAGCTTTCTTTCGAAAACCAAACAATGGCGCGAGATACAACCACAGAACTTTAATAACTAGCCCATTGACATATTGCGACGATGAGAAATCATAAAATGACATTTTATTAGTACGATTCCACCCGTAGTTTTGCACGTCCATGACGGAATTGAAAAAAAGTGGCATAAAGTTTAAGTGGAAGAATAGCCCCGGCTAAACTTTGCCCTTTATTAAAGACCTTTATTATTATTATTATTATTATTATTATTATTATTATTATTATTATTATTATTATTATTAAAGTAACTTGGATTCTTTATTAAACTTGCTTTTCAGTATGTGATCTTATGCTTTCCCCTCGATCCCTTTAATATAAGTTTTTGTATTTTTTTGTTGACTGGATCATTTTCGGTAAAGCTGTGTTAGAAATTCGAAATAAAAGTTGGCTGTGGTCCACTGACAGAAAAATAAATTATATAATACCGTGCTAATGGACATTCACGAAATAAAACATTTACTTCTCTGACTGAAATTAACTTTGACTGCCACATTGGGCAAAACGAATAAAATGTAACGTTCGTTATACGTATCTAACCCCACACTGCTGATTATATAGAATAATTTTATTTTTTCAGAATAATTGTATGGATATTTTTGTTGCACCGGCAGCGGAGTCATATACATAATAATATATACAGGAAATGTTTCAAAAAACTATATTTTACAGTCATCACTCCTTTGCTGATCATTGACTTATGGCTCTTTAGGCTATCTCGGCTGCCCTTTTCAAGAAGTTGGCGTCAAGAAGGTCAACTTCACACGCAATGCTTGAAATAATAATTTGGATAATATTTCGTAACTGGCCTTTATATTAATTAACATAGATTTGAAAAATAATGAGTAGGTACTAAATTATTTAACATTTATAAAATTTTTCATGTATTCAACGCTTCTCCAAATAAATAAGTAGAACAAACAGACAAAAGGACATATAAACTAAAAAAATCTCTGAAGGTACTCTAAGAACAATGAGAATATGGAATACATTCAGGTTGCAGAACATTCCATAAGAAAAGCATTAAAATTATAGTATTTCCGTAAATGAAATATCAATAAAGATGGCTTAGAATTACATATACAACTGCAATTACTGATTGATTTTAACAATATACTTCGGGATATCTGCGTTTCATTTTTTTGGTTCAAACGCATTAAACGATAAACCTTTATCACTATTAGTTCTTTCATAATTGAGCTACTGAGTAAAATAATTGTTAAAAATTGCTACATCAAAGAGGCTTCAATAGAGCATTGCTGGACGAATCCCATCTATATAAAAATTATCTGCATTTTTCACCCTCCAAAATTTTATAATCGTTGTGTAATGTCCTATGACTATCAGTAAATCCTGATCCCCCTTCTAGGCGGTGGGCTGCGCCAATGGCTGTGAAAGAGTTACTTTACGGAACTGGAAATAAACTGCCGCGAGGCATTGACTTTTAATAAAGCCATTCCTCCAAATAAAACGAAGTATTGGAAATATCCCAATGGGCAATAAATACTGTGACATTTTAAAAATGTATAAACTTTGAAAGGAATTGCTAGCGCTTATAACTTCGGCACTATTTCACTATGGTGAACTTTATGATATATTTTAATCTTACCTATCAAAAGGTCAGTAAAATAATTTGAACTGGAGGTAATAACTCCAAAATGTTATACAAGTTTATACGTTTTCCTAGTAGTATTTTTAATGGCTTCTGAAGTACTTCGCTGCTATTTAAGCTGCTATTACAAAAAATATTGCAAATGGAAATGCTAGTGAAGTATTCGAAATTCTTGATCTAATTGAGAGTATATTAATGCAACTTCAGAAACTTACTGTAACCAAAGTAGCCTTCCCAAATGACAACATTTCTTATCTATGTTCACTGAAATGTTGGTAGTCCCATACTACCTCTCAACTAACTGATTCCACTGAGAAGTCAGTAGCTAGTAACGATGATATATTTCTCTCCACGTGTCTGCCAATATACACAGCACATCTGGATAAAGTCCCCAAAAACGATCTCGAAAAAACGGCAAAATAATTATAGCGGTAAAACCTTTAAAATGAGCCACGACCAATAACATTAATTCCCGCTAATGCTGCATGAGGAACGTAAAAATAAATTGGGTAATTCCGTAGCGAGTCCGCAAATTTTTCCTCTGACTCCCCTCTAGCTGTGGAGCTGAAGTACCAATGTCTGCTATGGCTGTGAGTCGAGGCACACTAAACTGATACTTCCAAATGAAATTCAGAACCGCTAGATGAGTTTTAGCGAAACTTCATAACAGAAATCTTCTATTAACATAACGGAATCTATAGTTTATCATCATTTTTGGTCTATAATATGGCTTCACTTATGGTCTGTCTGTCTATTTTTCGGTCATATGTTCCTTAGCACTGCGTAATCTCCCAACTACTGCTTCGATTTTAATCATTTACGAGGGTCACGTTGGAAGTCTTTAGATATTCCTAATCTACTCAAGTTTAAACAAGTTTGAGCACGCAGCTATTTTGTTGCCTTGCCACGGTTTCGAATGCATCTAAATGTTGGCCGAATTTTAACGTGAAAATGGAACCGGGTAGTCGCGATTTTCGAGCCACTACTTTGTATGACTATAAAAAGGGGTTAAAACAAGCGGAATGTTACGAAAGTTTAGTGAGTTGCTTTTAGAGACTCTGCCCCTTCTAGGGCTACAGTTTTCAATTGGTTTGCTAAGTTTAAAAGGGGCCGAGGTTCACTCGATGATGAACCCCGCAGAGGTGGACCGCCCACTGCTGTTACTTCGGAAACTGTAGAAGCTGTGCAAAATATGATAAAAAAAGATCGACATATACACCGAGATTGAGGCTTATCGGGGGATTGGATCGGCAACGGTCCGAACAATCATTCATGATCACCTTCGCCTAAGGAGGCGGTGTTCCAGATGTGTGCCACATTTGTTGACCAGCGAGCAAAAAGCAACAAGAGCTGATTGGGCTAAGTTCATGCTAGAAAAATTTTATAACGAGCGCAGTAAAAACACTTTTAATATCTTAACCGAAGACAAAACATGGTTATATCATTATGATCCCGAAACTAAACAGCAGTCATTAGTTTGGTGCTTTGAAAGTGAGCAGCCTCCAACGAAAATTCGTCATTCCAAGAGTGTTGGAAAGAAAATGGTCGCATCTTTTTTGTCTAAAAGTGGATACATCACAACAGTAGCCTTGGAAAATCAAATGACAGTTGAGGAGGAAATTAGCAACCTTTCAAACGAACGTTGGTCACAAGAATTTGACAAGTGGTTTTACCAAATGCGTAAATGTATTGAGGTAGGGGGACAATGTGTTAAAAAACAGAATAATTTTTTTTAAATGCATTGTAGTTTTTCTGTATCTAAAAACTTTCAGCGTGACCCTCGTAATTTAAGGATAAGTGTGACGTGAGTCTGTTCGCGCCTGCATGAAAAAGGACCGCCACGTTCTGGAGCATCAAGGAAATGCACCTACAATCTACATCATCATGAAGGAAATATTCATGTAAGATTTCATGTATAATAACACCAAGAGTTCGCAGTGAAACAAATACTAGAAGGTTCCCAACGAACGCATCGTCACCAGGTCGAGTTTTCAACACCTCGAACGAACCTTTTTCAAAAGTGAAGGGTTTGCCAGAGACCTGTCGGAACTTTAACAGCACTATGATAGGTTTCACGTACCGTAGCCCGTTCAACAACTTTTCAGAGAACAGTCGAAGGGAATTTCTGTATTTTTACAGAGAATTGCGCATTAATTCAGTTTTACGCCCTGGCAGTGCACAGTTGCACACCACACGACTGTGTACGAATGTCGTTATCGGAATAGAATTGTTCGGGAATTCAACTATGGATGTTTTATGTATCTAAAGCCGGTTAGCAGTGGACAAAGCTATTTTTGTGAGTTTTATGGATATTTAGGCACTGAAATGTGGTAGCTTTGTGAACTGTTTCGAACACAGATTTTGTTGGAACCTGAACATTGCTTTCTGGCTGCAATAAAGCGAAATACGACGATCAATGGTAAAATGAGTGCACACATGCGAATGTTCATATGTCACTGTGAAAGTTACATGCCTAGAGTTTATAGGCACGCTTTGACATTTACTAGCTGATTTTATGTCAGAAACTTTTTCGTTTTATCCATGTTCATGTTGAAAGTGTTGAAGTAGCGGCGACAATAAGGATGTCACGTATTCTAAATTCAGCTGGTGGAGTGTCCACTTAGCTCAGAGACAGATCATTAGTACCACTTTCTTAAATTGCTCAACCACCAAATGCATCTTATTTCTCTGCTTCTTCTTCTAATTTCTCTTTTCTCATCAAATGGCCCAGAGATTGCAACTTTCGTATCTTTATGGTGTTTACATTTGTTTTCTTTTTTTCAATTCCCTCAACATTCGATATTCTAGATAAAAAGTTGTGTGATTAACACACAGTTTCACAAATAAAACTTTCTTTCAATGACGCGTTTCGATTCATATTTAAATCATCCTCGGACTGTAAGATTTAAATATAAATCGAAACGCGTTACTGAAAGAAAGAGTTTTATCTGTGATATTCTATATGCCCGCATTTCAAATGCATCCATGCTGTCACTGATCGCCATCCAAGCTTTCATTCCATGAAGCAACACCGGGAATACATAGCATTTCAGGATCCTGCCCTTGGGGTTGCAAACTAAGATCTTCACCATAACATACCCTCATCAATTTATTGACTATATTTCTAGCTTGGCCAATTCCTAAACAATTTTCTCCTTGATACTCATTCTTTCATCAGTAATTGTTCCTAAATATTTATATTTTTTAAGTTTTTCTGTTGTCTTCAATCCATAATATCTCTTCTAGTTTGTGTGATATCATTATATTCATAAGTTCAGTATTTTTGCTCTTCAATATGGGGCCACTTTTTGCACTGCTATCTACCACTTGAACCAGTATTCTCTGCAGGTCTCCTAATGATCCTGCGATGAGAATGGTGTCATCATAATTACTTGACTGATCGCTTGTTAGCCTGATACATACATACAGAGTATCTAAGCGCTATCATCCAAGAGCAATCCATTCAATCCACGTCACTGTTATATATAGAAGCACTTGCAGTCATGTCGGGAATAATCATAAAGCAATTAGCTTTGTGTCTCTACACGCGCATGCAAATTTAAACTTCCAATTAGTTGCAGCTGTAATTTACAATTTATTATAAATTACGCCGTCCTATCTGTATCTATGTCAAAGTTCCTTTGGTGTATCCCAATCTAATCTCTTTGACGGTCAATTTTCTGTTGGTAATTGAATGTTGATGATTTTAATAATCGCTCAATGAGTGTGGCAAGTAAGTTTAATTGCAAAAAAAACAAATTCCAGTTGAATCTCTAAAATGCTGCTCAAATGTGTCGAGATGCACTCCGAAGGACTGGCTAGAGCTTTTGAACACAATCCAGAACATACAAAGTTCTCCCACAGCTTGGAACATCAGAAAAAATGTGGCTGATCTGTTTGAACTAAATGTCTCCCACAATAACACCAAGATTATGGCAGTGCTTCTGGATTGCGATATGCTTACTGTTTTTGCGAGAAGTTATCAATGAATGAACTCAATTAAACTTCAAAGGCATATCAAGTTGAAGCCACATTTCGTTGATACGTCTCACAAGTCATTAGACCAATGTTCATAATGTAACGTTCTTAAAACACTAATTTATTTCAAATAATAACACAACTTCTACGCTTTTTCATATCCACGTCTTCGGGTTTTTAACTGTTGACGTCTGAAGCCAGAGTGACTGCTGTCACAGTTTTTCAGTATATACGTGGGTAACGGTGAAAGTTTTTAGATACAGAAAAAATACAAGGTTTCTTAAAAAACTTTATTCTGTTTTTAAAACATATTCTCCCCCTACCTCAATACATTCACGCATCCGGTAAAACCACTTGTCAAATTCTTGTGATCAACGTTCACTTGAAAGCTTGTTAATTTCCTCCTCAAATGCAGCGAATGTCTCTTCATCGGTAGAAAAATGGCGACCTCGTAACTTTTCCTTGATCTTAGGGAAAAGAGGAAGTCGCACGGAGCTAGGTCCGGAGAATAAGGTGGTTGAGGCAACAGTTTGAAAAACTGTTCAGCAAACAGATCGAGTGTTCCAGCGGCGCTGTGGGCGGGTGCTTTTACCCCAAAGACCAGTCCTGGGAAGGCTCTTGCATAGTTCTTGGAACACTATAGGAACACTTTTGGTAATATACACATTCAGAAGTAACTGTCATTTGATTTTCCAAGGCTACCGTTTTGATATATCCACTTTTAGATAAAGAAATGCGACTATTTTCTTTCCAACACTCTTAGAACGACGAATTTTCGTTGGAGCCTGCTCACTTTCAAAGCAACAAACTAATGATTGCTGTTTAGTTTCGGGATCATAATGATTTTGTGAAGTGTAAGAATAGCTTTATGCTAAACTTCGCCCAAATAAAGACGTTTTATTATTATTATTATTATTATTTAACCATGTTTCGTCTCCAGTTAAGATATTAAAAGTGTTTTTACTGTGCCCATCATCAAATTTTTCAAGCATAAACTTAACCCAATCAGCTCTTGTTGCTTTTTGCTCACTGGTCAACAAATGTGGCACCCATCTGGAACTCCGCCTCCTTAGGCGAAGGTGATCAAGACTGATTGTTCGGACCACTGCCGATGCAATCCCCAGAGAAGCTTCAATCTCGGTGTAGGTTATATGTCAATCTTTTTTCACAATATTTTGCACAGCTTCTACAGATTCCGGAGTAACAGCAGTGGGCGGTCGACCTGCCTCTTTTAAACTCAGCAAACCAAATTAAAAACTGTAGCCCATGAAGGGGCAGAGTCCTCAAAGCAACTCACTAAACTTTCGTAAAATTCCGCTTGTTCTAGTCCCTTTTTATGGTCATTCAAAATCATGGCTCAAAAATCGCGACAACCCATTTTCATGTTAAAATTCGGCCAAAACTTAGATGCATTCGAGACCGTGGCAAGGCAACTATTGAACGATTCAAACGCTGCCTTTGCGTGTAAGCACTTACAACTACTAACAAAATAGCTAAGTGCTGAAACTTGTTTAAACTTGTATAGATTAGGAATAAATAAAGACTTTCAGCATGACCCTCAAAATCGACCATCTCAAGAATTTCATAACGAAAGACGTGCCAATATGGAAAAATCTGGACTCTTTGGATAACTGTGCAGTACATACAGGACGAGCTTTTCCTAGCTGCCACCTCTAATCTCGTTGCAATTCGAACAAATCTGATAACAAACAAATTCAGAACTCATACAATTCACTGCCATTATTCTCTTTTAACAGACATTATTAAAAATGGAACAAAGGGCTTTCCCAGAAAGAAGAATAGAACAGAAAGCTAATATGTCAATGGTGACACGCGACGTTTAATTTCCCGCTTGTATGTATGCCGTACAAAGCACCAACCTACTAATTTATAGACAATTAGGTCAGTGTGTAAGCCAAAAGTATCGAAATCTGTCCATTATTCAGTTGATCCTCGGACGCAATTAATTGATAACGCTTTATGGCGACGAATCATTAGTCAAGCAATCAAGTCCCAGCTGAACTTCCATGATAATGAATTACTTTATGATTAGTTCCGCTCTTGAAATATTACACGATACGGTCAGTGGCGTGCTGCTCTTCAGATTTGCATGATGTCAATTAAAAAAATGGCGTCAACTAGGTTGACATTGTACTCTTCACGCAACGGTTTCAGTCTAGAAATAAGGTTTTGGATCGGATTTTCGAAATATCGATAGTTGGAACTGAACTAAAAAAAATAATTAAAAACGTATTGTCTGAAGAATTGAGAATTTCTCAAAAATGTCTATAATTTCTTATATTTTCAAAAGAGGCGTATCTCAGCAGCTCTAAAGCTGCTGCTGTTACAACTTTACATAAAATACATATAGTGATTCATTCAAAAAAGCAGTAATCTATAGCAAAAGACTTAGATAAGAGGCGTTTTGCATAGGCCTTGGAATATTTTGTTTCCAGCACTCATATTTCAAGATAATGGACCAATTTTTTTCAAATGATAGAGAAAGATTGTTTCTATACTGGTACGAAGCCCTTTTTCCAGATTTTGATACACATTTTTTTCGTATTGTCACAAAGGAGCTCGTATTGGCGGTAAAAATATTTTCAGGTATGCCCGTATGAAGCCCTTTTCTTGACATTTTGGTTACCAAGAGGTAAAATGACATCCGAAATGAGTTCAAAAATGTCAATATTTAGGGAACAATATGTAAAATTTTGTATACAAGAAATGCATTGCAATTGATTTCGCACGAACATAGAATCAGCCTTTCTATCTCACTTGCCAGAAAAAATCGTTAAATTATCTTGAAAAATGAGCGATGAATACTGAAATATTGGAAAACCACGCGAAACACCTTTTATTGTACGTAGATTTCTCTTTTAAAACATAAACTGATGAATTTAGCGCTCCAAAAACTATTGCAATATAATTAGCAGCACTGGAAACGTCGCAGATCGAGTGACGTGTCTTCAATTCATTCGCTTTCTAACGATAAGTCATAACTGGACAGATTTTCGAAAAGTGCAAATCTTTTCCGACCCCCACTCAATGGTAGCCTACTGTAAAAATTTCATCAAAATCCCAAAAGTACTTCACAAGCTATAGATGGACCAAAAATTACCGGACAGAACACAGACAGACAGACAGACAGAAGCACGGTGGTACAAAACACCAAAAAAGCTGGTTAAAACTCGAAAGAAACATGTTTTTCGTGTCAGTTTATATGCAGTTTTCGGTCAAAAACCTCGACGAACGTCACAGCTGCTGCGTACAGTGTCGAAACCGAACGTTAAAAGTGGACAACGAAAAATGTGTGGTACACATTTCTTCAACTGGAATATAGAGGAACCTCAAGGTTTGTATGATAGTGATTAACTGCTATTGAGTTTGAAATCACGACTGTAATGTTTTGGTTGTTATTAAATATCAATTGCAACAACAACTTCCCGAAAATCATCTCGAAGGTAACGTTTCCCCTAGACTCCGCATTGTTCAATGATTCACTGCGAGAATAAAGCCCTAATAATAATAAGAAAAATAGAAAAAATAAGTACTACTTCCTGCCATTCACATAGTGATTCATTTATTTATGTATCTGAGCTACTAACACTCCACTTGTGTGCTATAATGAATGATGACAGAGCTTTGCAATAGGATTAATCGACCATGGATTCTCCGACAACGCAAACAGCTGAAAACTCATCGCATGAGAATAAAAATTATTTTTTATAAACACTAATCTGATAGCGTAATGAATAAGTTATTCTATAATTATGCAGTTAGAATTATATATTGTATATTTTCCACGACATTTGAATAGATTGTTTCACGCCTCACAGTTCTCATCAACTGCGAAACCTCAACTCTTATATGCAACTTGACTATGTTATAAGATATGTGGGGGTGAAGAGGAGGCAGTAGAGGTGTAGGGGTGTATTATAGTAGTTTGTCAATAAGGGTTGAATGGGAAGATTATCGTGAAATTGATTTGAACTTCGTAATCAGTGATCCCGACAATCTTGACACTTATATGCAACTTGATTATGATCTAAAATATGCTTTATTTTATTCGAAGGGCTGTTCGATAGGTGTTGAAATTGGTGAGTTTTTGTTATTTTGACATGTAATTTGTAATCAACGAGCCCAAATATCTCGAATCTTATATGCAGCTTAATGATGACATAAAATGTGCACTATCTTATGCGTGTGTAGGATGTGAGATTTGACATGAAGTTCATAAACAGCGACCCCAAAAGCCCGGAGTGAGCAATCAACGTGATTTTTGGACTTTTTATACGTTTTCGGCCACTTTGCGATGGAAAGAAGTGACAAGGTGATGTATATGTCCTGAATAATAAGGAAGACAATATCTTAGGCCCATTTTAAAAATACATTCATATTGATGTCTGGAAATCACATAGTCAATCATATACCTAAGTTTCCTCTTGCTAGTTGCGGCTTCCTCAATTGTTCGCAGGCTAATGCAAGCACAAGCTGTATACATTTCGGAGTACAAACCTAATCCTATTATCGTTAATCCTTCCATGCATGTACATACATGTACACATACACACCTACACTCCTTTAAGTTGATCAATTTTCTCGGTTTTCCCAGAGTTGAAAATCGTTTGAATTGAATAAGGTGGTCGATTACATCACTGCTATTGATATTTCTTTCTTATAAAGCACACAGTCGCGGTTACTGATAATGATATTTTCTCTCTGTATGTTTTATGTGTTATTGATTTCAGTTTATTGGATTCAGAGGAAAATGTAATCGAATCTGAACAACGTTTTTCCTTTGTATGCGGTCACTGCGATACCAGATTCCACTAGCTATACAATCATATCCGAGACAATGAAATTAATTTTACTGGTTCTCCTAAAATATCAACTCCTTTCCGTACGGAAAAGAGTTAGTCAGAAAACAATAGCAAAAACAACCTATTACAAAAATGCACTGAAAATTAAAAATAGTTGTATGATACGATAGACCGACAGATCGACAGGCCGATACACCGACAAATCGACAGATCGACACATTGAGAGACCGACAGAGCAACTGAAATGAATAACACAGCATTCCGTGATTTAAATAAATAAACATCTAAAAACATGTCGTGTACTGCTCTCACTGATGCTTAGGATGTAAAATGTACTATTCCTATTCTATTGATTTGTCATTGTATCTGGTATTTCTGGTCAGTTATCAAACATTTTCAAGTTTTTTTCGAAAGCTCACTAGAGAAACCTTCTCAATATTCTATATACCTTTTAAGCTATATTTTTTTATTGTAATAAGGAAGATCTCATAAACGGGAGATTTACGTTTTTTATAGAACTCGAGCGGAATGCAATCACTACCCCGAACTATCGGTTTGGACATTTTGAGTTGGAGCACGTGCGAGATTCAATTTGAGGGAATGCAGTGGTGAGAGACGCCGAAAGATCCCCCGCGGGTGTAGCAAAGTGGTACAATTATATTGGTTATTTCCACCACATAGTAAAACCATATCGCTCACCGGTTGCACCAGAGCACAGGGGTCGATTTTCCGGAAAAGCTCGCCAAAATATTAAACAAACAGATTCGAAATTTCAATAATGATATTTTCCAATGAAAGAAATATCTACCGTTAATATTTTTTTTAAACATTCGAGATAGATCGAAATTATAAGATAATGTTCATATGTCGAATGTATATTCGCGAAATTCCACAGCTTCCACAGAGTATGGCCGGGGTCAAAATTTTATTGATAATATAACGTATTTTAGCAAACCTAATTTTTTTAGCTTCCCTCCCAACTTCGGAGCGCATCCCCACACATACGAGCAGTACCCCATCGATAGCCTGATGTGGACCGTGTAGAGTAACAGTAGCTGTTCTAGTTTCTGATGCAGAAGAGGATCCCTAGCTTCAGGGACGGCAACCTTGAACGATCGGCAACATCGTTTTTATTATTAATTAAAGCAATAAGGGCGCTTCCATTTTCTATTTTATATTTATATCTGAATGTAATAGTTCAATCATTTTACTTTACATTTTATCCAACTAATTTGTGGAGTACATGATTTATTCCCACTAAACCTTCCAGAAATCACATTCAATCAACATTTGTTCTTCATAAATCTCTTAAATCAGGAGTTTGCGGTAGAGTCTTGTGCACAAGTTGTATCACGAGTGCACGCAAAGTATTTGCGTGTGGTCGGGGTTGAAGCGATCTCGTGACGTCTCACGAGATAGTATTATTAGAGCGAAACCCTACATGCCAGAGGTATGCTTAGTCGTCTAGACAATTATAGATGTAGAAGCGATTGATGGAAACCGGATACCTTCAAGCCTTTTAATATAAAGGTCTTTTGGAGTGTATTCATTTTGCTTGTCGAAACAGTATTATTTATTGGCCTTGGATAATAATTATAGGGGTAGTTGACTCTATGGAAAGACATCCGTCGCGAACTATTTACAAATACAAATAAGAATTGTGTATATTTTCAAAAAGCTTCACAAATAACACTTTCTTTTTGTGTGATTCATATTTAAATCATCTTCGGATCGTCAAATTTCTGCTTACATAGTCTAGGTTTATGTATTCGATGGTCCTGAATGCAGATATGATGATTAAAAAAGCGTAAGTAGTCAGATAAGCGCTCAGAGGCTCGCCATGGGCTCTCCCTTCAGTCCAGTCCTCAAATTGAGTCCAAATTTGTGATAAGCGCACCTCAGTCATATTATTATTATTATTAATAATAATAATACAATGTCTTTCGGCAGAGCGAGAAATAAACCCAAAAGTGGATACCAAAAACCCAGCAAGTTATCGCCCAATGACCTGCCTCCCTAGTTTGTACAAGATAATAGCCGCAACAATATCCAACCGAACAGGGTAACACCTTACACAGAATAACATACGAAAAGAACAAAGAGGATGGAGAAAACAAAGCCAAGGTTGTAGGAAACAACTTTAAATTATAGCGTGATCATGGTGTTGACCAGAAAGGAACACATAAATCTTCACACCTATTACATAGATTATAAAAAATTGACTCTGTACCCCATAGCTGGTTAAGCATAGCTCTAGAAATCTATAAAATCAACCCATCCATCTAAAAACTGAAACTGAGCACATCCAAACAGAACATTTCTACCTACAACGCGGGATCTTCCAGGGAGACTCTCTTTGCTCCCATTGGTTTTGCATTTGTCTGAACCCACTCTCGATCGCACTTAACAACACAAGCTATGGTTCAACATCAAGTATCGGGAGAAGAACAGCACAAATGACTCATCTCCTCTACATGGATGATACAAAACTATACGCAGCAACCGGGATGGCCACTGAAAGGACTACTCAAAGTAACAGAGGCTTGCATGTGGGACATCAAAGTGGGGTACATGACGAGCAAATGCAAAGTGCTCCACATTAATGAAGATCATTGGAAGAACCATCCTGAAGAGGAAACTGTAAAAGGTGAAACGTATCTGGGCCATTATCAAAACACCATAAACCATATCTAAGAATAACTGAAAGAACGAATTCGACAACTGTCTTATATTGCTTCTGAAAACTAAACTAAACTCTAGAAATCTTACCAAAGCTATCAACACATTTGCAATAGCAGTCCTCACGTGATCCTTTGCCATTATCAATTGGTCACACACGGAGATATTCAATATCCAGACCCTCATGATATAGTAGTAGTTTCGACGATGATGACAGCGGTCTCTCGTCTCTTCGACAAGACGAATCCCCAAGCTAAGGGCTGAAAATCCCGGATCCCTCTGATGGCCATGGATCTCAACGGCAAAACGAGGGCTACTGTGACAGTCGTACCGAACTACGACCCCCCAGTAAAGACACATTATTTTGAAGAGCCTTTCCACTCCCAGAACTCCCAGACATATCGTTGCCACCTTTAACTAGAAAAATAGGGACTTGGAGGCGTTCCGGCATAATCCCTAGGATGGCAGCTTCACACAACTCGAGTGAGTACGTGAACCAAATCTCTGAACCCTTGATTCATCTCGTACTGAATAGGATTACTATCGAAATGACGAGTCATCAGTGGGCTAGACGATCTTAACGATAGATTAATAATAGATGCACCCAGACAAAGAGCACAGATCGTCCTGTATTGTTTCGGGAACACAAGTTCAACGCCTGGTACTGGTAGGAAAATGAAGCAGTCAAGTGGAAATCTGATTATTTCGATAGTTGGAGTGTGTAACGGCGCAACATTAAACCGAACGGGAGTTTTCGCTGACGACAAACTTCTAACTCGTAAAGTTCACAGCTTTAGACGTTCTTGACAGTCATGTGCGGGGTGAAGATATGGTAGCTCTACGTAGATCATATAAGGGTTATTATGTTTCTGCTGAACCGGATGAAGTAAAACACATTTTATTTAAATAAAGTACTTATAAGTTTTTTAAGTTTTATCCTCTACAGTAAATGCATTCATGCATCCGCGACAACCGTTTTTGAAAAAACTTCCTCCAATATTCTGGCCGCAGTTTGTTTATTTTTATTTTTAAAGGCTCCGTAATTAATAATTTAAGCATTCGGTGCTAGGTCCAGTTTTTTTGGTACCGACAGATTCTCAAAGACTCTTATGAACTGACGATTTCTGTCATGATGTAAAACACCAAATTACACCATTCAATGTTAAAGCGGTCCAGTGTAGATCTGTATCATCTCAAACGTTCTTCTTTTTGAGGTTAAGTCGTAGGTTAACCAGAGAGGCCAAAGCTTACGGGGTTCCATATGTTTATGTACAATAGTGTTAATTGCTTTCACAACAATCCTTAAAGTTGCTTGAATGTTTCTGACAGCAATGTACTGGTCCTCTAATCATGATCCCAATAAGATCAATATCTTTTTCTGTAACTGTCGTTATAGGTTGAGGGTTTCGAAAAACTGTCGTTCAAGAAAGTTCATCCAAGTTGATACTCGTTATACCATTGCTTTACAGTAGCAAAGGATCACCAAGGAGTCGATTAATTTTCTTCAAACAAGTTCGCAATTGCTCCTTGCTCACTTCCATCACTTATTAGCGAAATTCAGTCATGGTATGAACAATCAGGTATATTTAGCAATTGTCACTAACTGAAGTTGTAAACTACTGGACTGAAATGTCAGACAAAAATTGTTGTGAATATATCATTGCCTACTATATCGTTTCTGAGCAGCATGCTTTTATAGAACCCACAAATTTCTGTTGGGCTGGACTGATCATCTGAGGGGTATATTCAAACACCAGTTTCAATCCGCGATAACTGAAATAGCCTATATTTTTCCTTTATTTGATTATCTACTACATTACGGGATTCCATTCTGTGATGTCAGCTACCAGACAAATCTTTAATAAATCCAAGTCGAATGGTGATCAATTAATGGAAATCAGTTTAACGCACCATATACTCAGACATCTACCCTGACAAAAATCACATAATGGTCTGCCAGTAAAGATAGAAGAACGCCTAATACTCAAATCATTTTCCATGAAGAAAATTATATCCTCCGGAACAGCAACTGCAACTATACAAGGCTAAGATGAAGTCATCGCTGGAGTACTTCTCGCATGTTGAGAATACGCCCCAAAGCACTCCCTTGAGCTTCTGGACACAATCCAGGAAAGACCAGTGCGTCTGATGGGTGTGTTACAGAGGACCTTCACAATCCAGAACAAGCAAGAAATATGGCTGCTCTGCCCATATTCTATAGCTTCAGCCATGGTAAATAGTCGAAATGTCTCACATAGCATCTAGAGTCATTAGTACAATGAGCGTTAGAGGTCCTAGCGGGCGCATCCTCACCACCTCGAATGACCTTCTCCCATGAGTTATTCTTTTGCATTTTTGAGGTCAGTGTGAATGTACACTTATTCTCTCGCAGGGCTGCTGAAGCGCGATAAGCCTTTTACCTTTGTCTAATGCAAGATGTTATCTATATATAATAAACTACGGATAAAGTAAAGGACTGTTGCCTAATACAGACAGTCACCATGTATGTAAATGTAAAGCAACTGAATAATAACTGGTTTTCTCTCATAAGCATCCATTACGTAGTTTGGATTATAGCTGCATACATCCTTCCAGTCTAGTGCACACTTGTTCGACATGCTCCTAGTTCGCGCTGCAAGTATGTGTCTTAAGCTAGCGGGACACAAACTCCCCCAGGATAGCATAGGAGCATTATAAGTAGAATGATAGTCCGGTCGACAGTTTCCTTGGAAGACAAGTCTGTAAAATCGGCATCCGTAACTGTGTGAACATAGAATAAAGACATAACTTTTGGTGTGGACGGTACTCGAACCCGTGACTCCAGCATTCCGTGACGAGTAGTGGATGGAGACCACCGACGGTCAACTATTAGACTACTACTGCTACTACTAATAGGGATACATGACATGGTTGAAATATTAGTAGTAACTTTACTATGTCCAACAATATATTGAATAAACCATACTGCTATTTCCAAAAATAAATGAGAATACAAGAGGAATGTATCAAACAGTAATCCAAAATGGGTCTTTTTCGCGAAGCTTGATGTAAATAAAACCTGTAGCATTTACATTCATATAAGAGCTTCGCAAAAGAGGGTCACGCTGAAAGTTTTTAGATACAGAAAGCTACAAGGTTTTTTAAAAAACTGTATTCTGTTTTTTCAACATATTCTCCTCCTACCTCAATACATTTACGCATTCGGTAAAAACCACTTGTCAAATTCTTGTAACCAACGTTCTTTTGAAAGGTTGCTAATTTCCTCCTCATATGCAGCGATTGCCTCTTCATCGGTGGAAAAATGGCAACCTTGTAACTTTTCTTTGATCTTAGGAAATAAGAAGAAGTCGCACGGAGCTAGGTCCAGAGAATAAGGTGGGTGAGGCAACAGTTTGACACGCTGTTCAGCAAAAAAGTCGAATGTTATGATTCCATTGAATCCTCCACAGACCAGTCGTTGGACGGCTCTTGCATAGTTCTTGGAAGACTACAGGAAGACATTTGGTTATATACCTTTCAGAAGTAACCAGCCTTTGATTTTCCAAGGCTACCGTTGTGATTTATCTACTTTTAGAAAAAAGATGCGACTATTTTCCAGCCACGAATTTTCGTTGGAGGCTGCTCACTTTCAAAGTACCAAGCTAATGACTGCTGTTTAGTTTCAGGATTGTCAAGATATAACCATGTTTCGTCTCCGGTTACGATATTAAAAGTGTTTTTACCGTGCCCATTATCGAATTTTTCAAGCATAAACTTAGCCCAATCTACTCTTGTTGCTTTTTGCTCAATGGTCAACAAATGTGACACCCATCTGGAACACCGCTTCCTTAGGCGAAGGTGATCATGAATGATTGTTCGGATCTCTGCCGATCCAATCCTCAGAGAAGTCTCAATGTCGGTGTAGGTTATATGTCGATCTTTTTTCATCATATTTTGCACAGCTTCTACAGTTTCCGGAGTAACAGCAGTGGCCGGTCGACCTGTCCGAGGTTCATCATCGAGTGAGACCCGGCCCCTTTTAAACTCAGCAAACCAATTAAAACCTGTAGTCCTAGAAAGGGCAGAGTCCCCAAAGCAACCCACTAAACTTTCGTGATATTCCACTTGTTTTAGTCGCTTTTTATAGTCATACAAAATCATGGCTCGAAAATCGCAACACAATTAGTTACATTCGAGACCGTGGCAAGGCAACAACTGAACGATTCAAATGCAGGATCAGGAATATCTAAAGACCTTCAACGTGACCCTCGTATTGGAAAAAACTATAATATATGTAAATGAATCCGTACTTTCGTCTTAGACCGTTGAAAGCTTACACTTTACGGCTTTATGTTTTTTTTTGAACAGACTGCATTTGTTCTCTCCTAGGTACACGCCAACGTTAATTCCGTATTGATTTTAGTGTATTAATTAGATAACTGGGAGCATGGAATAATGGCGGACCATCGCTATTAGCTTTTAGTTATTAGTAGTTATTACTATGTATGAGTGAACATATAGGCATGATAAAAGGGCTTGCGTGGATTTCGATGCAGAAATGGAGGTTAATACAGGTACTTCGGATATTCTGCTTAGTTTGCATGAACGAGAGAGACTGCTGAGGTATCGATTTGGTAGATGCACTACTTCGCAGATATATCAGCTAGTTTCATCCACGAAATATCTTTTTGTCATTTTTCAAACGCCTCTATTAACTTCAGCTGTACGTATGTAATGGAATCTTTCAATTTAATGTCTGATTAATTCGAAAATTAGTACACGTATTCAGGACCGACGCCAATATAATGTTATGAGTTGGCATCTTACGAAGTCAAAGGTCCTTACACCTGGATTGCAGTGAAGCATCAACAGATGTCCCTTATGACATCTGTCAATAAGGGTGAACTGATTTACAGCGAAAGCCCTTGTTCTTCGTAGACACTTTCACGATGTACCGTTATCTCAGCTCATTTACATCATAAGCTGACATTTGATATTAAATGTCTGCTCTCCATTATGCATCAGACCTGCTAGAGACATGTGAATGTTTAGTCTTTAGCATAGACTCGTCAGTATAGCCTGGCGGTACAACTGTAGAGAGCAATCTGGTGGTATATGAAGACTGAAGACGGGTGGTATATGTCTATAGCAGGTCTGATGCATAGTGGAGAGCAGACACTTAATTTTTTTATCTCATTCCTTATTGAATGTTAGATATTATGTATGAAAAATAATATCAGACTTTGGAAGGCACACAAACATAAAATTTTGCATCATATCACTGTAGGCCTAGCCAGTAACAGTAAGAGAATCATCTGCAGCGTCTTCAAAGCACTGAGATCCAATGACAACTTGATATCAAACACCCCACCATACTATCACTCGACGCCAATAAAGTTATTACAGAATTTTATCGGATGACAGTGCAATCAGTAAGAGGACAAATAATAACAGAAATATTAGAAACTTAAATTTTGTCGCCGAAGTGGGGATCGAACCCACAACCTGCTGCATTCTTAGCAGGGGCTTACCGTGCGGCCATAGAGAACTGGTCAGATCCCCACTGGTGACAAATTTTTCTTTCTAATTTTTCTAAATATTATTAGCGAATTAAGCTGTTGTTGGTGGATAATACGATGGTTCTCTTATATCCAGGTACAACAATTCTGCTTATTATTCAAAGTGGGCTTCATCAGTCATCATTTCCCAGCAAAAATCATTATTTTGAGTATCACGACGATCTTCAATCGAAACGTCGTGATACTAAAAATTTTATAGACAATGGAAGTCCGAAATCAAACTTTTGAGTAAGCTTTAATATTACATGATTCTATTGTCGGCAACTCTCATGATCTCTAGGCTGTAGTTCTTTAGTCAACTGAATTTTATATGGCCGCAAATGTAAGCCTACACTTTCACGATCTCTCATCATTTTGCGGAGTACCAACAGTTCTTCGAACATGGCCCGACCTTGGCAAATCTTTAACTTCATCTATTCATTCAAACTTCCGCACGATCTTCCACATTCAAAGCATGAACTCAAACTCATCTAGTGTGTCTTCAACCAATTTCACTCACATCATTTTTTACCTAAGGTGCTAGGAAAGGTTTGTATACATGAATCTTCTAGATAAAATTAACATTTTGGAAATCAGTAGAGTGTCAACTCTTCATCGACGAGGCTACTCCGAGCCTATGATTTCTGAGTGCCCCAATTTCGTCTTCTGTGTTGCTTGGTAGTTAGCTTGAGCAATTCACATACAGTATATCGCTGCAAGTGAGGCAGCGTTTTACAGCCAGTACGTTAGAGTTGGTGTTATTAGTGCGAAACACGTGTGCAGAATTGGGCGTCCTGTTACGAATTAAAGCAGCGAAATATTAGAGGAATATGCACGAACGCGAAAAATCCGGGACAACATGCCGGAAAGGCGCTTCGTGAAATATGCAAGAGCAGCTTATGATGAGCGAGTTGGTCTATTGTCGCTAGTAAATTTGCTGGTAAAAAGCTCTGAAAATGCTACACACGGGGGGTTAAAACAGTATTTTTTAGTGATATTTTGCTATTATTGTATAATTGTCTTAAAATCCAAATCCCTTTGGATACCCGTACAGGGTGTTTCTTAAGCTGCTGGTCAAGCTTTAGCATACAGTCCCTTGAGTAATTCTGAGTCAAAAAGTTTATATATACATAGATCCAGGAATAATTCGTTTTCTATACAGAGTGGCGTATTTTTTTACGCTTAATAATTCTTTTCGCTTGCTTCCGGTAATATCATCATCTGATGATGAGGTCAGATGGTAGGCAGTTTGTTGTTGTTTCTGATCGAGATAGATTATCGCCATTTATCAACAGTTCCGCTTCACCAAATGAAAAAATGCACTGAAAAGTAAATTATATAAAATTTAATATAGAAAAACAACTACATTAAAACTACTAAAATGAATCATTGAAAAAATCATTACTTTGTACAATTATATCTATTTTTATAGTTGACGCGAGCCAAGCATCAAATTAAATCCAAATATTCATTCAAATTAATTGATCAGCTTAATACGAGAATGTAGCAATATCTAATTAAACCTGTTTACAAATGAACAGAACAACTGCCTAAAGCGAACCTTAATTAAAAATAAAACTATTTACAAATCAACAAAACAGGGACTTGAAGTGACACCTTTTATATCTGTTTAGGTACTAATGAACACAGATGTCGAATAAAATAATCTAAGTACATTAAAGCGACGAAAAATAATACAGTTGGTAATAAAAAAAATAGCTAAATAAAATCGACTCGATTAATATCCTTCCCGAAAAAATGCAATCCTTAAGAGGGGCTGAACTAGTAATTAGAAAAATGAGAAAAAAAATTGTGACCAGAGAGGGTTGAACCCACAACATTTAGCCAAAAATGCATGATAGTTCGCTATAATGGTTGAGATGGTGGGTTCGATCCCCACTGGCTACAAATTTTCCCTTCTAGCCTTTCTGATCATAAGTTAACTCAATTAAAAGAAGATGATCCTTTCGTGATGATTTCTAAACACTCCAGTCCTGCAACTGGAGGCATAAACTGAGCATTGCACTCTAGATTATTCCACTTTTAATAAACGTATCCTCCCTTTTGTGTGTGCGAGCATAGCGCGCTCTGCCGATCTAATTGTGCCATGCAGCAGGCGATCAGTTGCAGATTAGGGACATTTTAATGGTTGGTTCGCATACAGCCGGATTAATTTAAGCCTCTGCATGCCCGTCAAAGTGATCTTTGGTGTATAGCCTTTTGTTGCAGCGCTAATGGTAATTCCAAGTGATATATCGTCCTAACAAACCTACAGCTGATGACAGGTTTAAGTTGTTGTTGTGGTATCAACGCATGTCCTAGACGTTGTCGTATTGGAAATGAATATAATTACATTCTCAGCAAATGTTATATCATTGCCATGAGAAGAAATAATTAAGAGATAAGAAGAAGTTGTTAACCCTTAACGATGATATTGTAGGTCACACTGCTGTGGGTGCCTGGACATGCTGGGGATACGTGGCAATGAGATGGCGAATGTTTTCAACGTGGGCTATAATACCTTCTTGTGCGAATTTTATGGATATTGAGAACATTGGGTGGCTCTAGTAAAAAATAATCTACTCAACGTGCTCCTATGCTCTGACGAGTTGAAAGTTACATTCTTCTGCCCAAAACCAGCTTTAGAGGCATCTGCTTCTAGAATTAGAAACAAAACGGAATAAAAATAAATAATTAAGAGATAAGAAGAAGTTGTTAACCCTTAACGATGATATTGTAGGTCACACTGCTGTGGGTGCCTGGACATGCTGGGGATACGTGGCAATGAGATGGCGAATGTTTTCAACGTGGGCTATAATACCTTCTTGTGCGAATTTTATGGATATTGAGAACATTGGGTGGCTCTAGTAAAAAATAATCTACTCAACGTGCTCCTATGCTCTGACGAGTTGAAAGTTACATTCTTCTGCCCAAAACCAGCTTTAGAGGCATCTGCTTCTAGAATTAGAAACAAAACGGAGGAGTGGATTCATAAGCAGTTCTCTCTGATATAGAGAAACATCCTAAGAATATCTCCGTCAGGCACAGAAATTTCCTCTCCCTTAATAGGAGGAGTGTCGATGGGCCTCAAAACTAGTCACAACACTCTTGGACGCCTCCTGCATATAACTGGGGAGGTAAGAGACCCAACGTGACCCCATAGACAGAAAATACCAGAGACTAGCATTCTGGAATATGGAGATGTAAGATGGCTAGGATACAACATAATGTAAAAAAATGTTAAATAAGATTTAACCTAAACACAAATTGACTACGTAATTTGTAATGGAACAGTATAACAAAGCTAAACGTATTTTTATAATTATATATTCCACGATTAATAATAATAAAAAAATGCAACTGTGAAAAAATGTCATTCATGTATTAGACAAACAGGTTAGAGCTTTTGCTGACTCTTATCCACACAACTGCGACATTTGGAACACTGCGATGAGGCTACAACATCAGTCGGAACGTTGTCATGGGCAAAAACCCTAAAGACAATAGAACTCTGAAGCAAGTATCACTAGGATAAGAACAAACAGCAGCAAATGTCTTCTTAGATTATAAATGTCCAAGCCCCAGAATCTGCCCTCCGTTCAAAGAGGAAACGTAGTACAAGAAGCCCTCGTAGCCTCTTATGCCTACTTTTTGCCCTGTATCCCCATTAAACGCTATATTAGCAGTTTAATGGCACATCCGCCACAATATTTTTTTCTCTTAAACGTTAAAGGGTTTATTACCCCGTCGCCCTCAATCCTTCTCGACCGCAATGTATTATATGTAATGGGTGTTTAGCAGATTTTGGTCGTGAACGTGATTGATATTACGAGAATATGTATTTTATGATTCTGGATTTATTACGCCCTGAATTTCCTTGGAGAACCGCAATCTGTGCTTTGGTAGCAAATAATACCGGGATTTTAGAGCTGATTATTATAAGGTCTGATGACATCAACTATTCGGACTTTCCCAGTTTAACCTGGGAAATATCTTGATACTAAAACTTATTTGTTGACTCCATTTTTGTGCTCACATCATAAGTGGACTAATTTGTTCCATTTACGTTCTAGCAACTACTATAAAATATTACTGCATTTTAACTGAATAAGGATAATTATTAATTAAGAAAGTGCTATTTAGCCATCAAATAAATGATTCAAATAGGTTGACTATTAATTCCACGAACCGCGGTATCAGTTTATGGAACATTTTGATCGGAACTTAGAACTGAATCCACTTGAAGCAATTTTTTTAAATACTGGGAACTGAATTTCGTGATATTAAGCAATCAATATTTTTCCAATTTAATTATAAAATGTCAACAACCCCAAAAGTCGATTCAGATCTTTTTTTGTGTTCAACTTACTTGACTTTCTTGCGGCGTGTACATAATGAGCAATTTATGCATGACTGACTCCATGTATCGTTATTTTTATTTCTTTGATCTAATAATGCTCAAGGCAAGGAGGTAGGATATATGAGCATATTGGTTTATTTTGTGGAATTCATGTATTAAGTTTTCCCGTCTCTGTTAAGCTAATTAATTGACACCCCAACTCTAGCACAACAATCAAAAGAACGCGGATCATGCAATGGCTGCTCGCACAATGGCATACCGTACGTGTACCAACCACAATACCCTTTGAGCGGTCTGCCAATTTTCCAGTTGGCTGAATTTGTCCGATTGCCTAACACACCGGCCAGTCCTGTTACGAGCACATTAATTGCATTTCTTTCTTTTATCTGGGACGAGCAGCAATGAAAACGACTAGTATAGTATTTCTAAAGTCAATTGAAGAACCTCGAAATTCACGTTCAATTTCGATTTCGCAACTCTATCTGAAGAAATGTTTCGCTACGTGTTGTGTTGAACAATCCTGGTATAATATACAGACCGCTGATGAGCTGTCAACAACAAGCAACTATAGGTGCCCATTGAAAGACTGGAGTATTTTTACGCCCAACGTATAGCATTATTTGGCCTGAACAAGTTATTTTTTATAGATAACCTCACGCAAAGGCGGAAGGTCTGTCACAGTTCATACGCGCTGAGAGAGGATAAATTAATGTCCACTCACTTTGACCTTAAAACGCTGTAGAATCTAACCCCCGAGGAACAAACTCCCCGGTAGCTCATTCCACAACGTCGAGGTTCTTCAAAAAGAACGACTTTTGGAAGAGACTGGTTCGAAGCGCTGGAATCTCGACCTGGTGAGCATGCGCGCATTTGGCTTCTCTAGTGATTGCTTAGTTGATGTTATTGTGGAAGACAGGTCATGATAATATGTTTACAATAGAAACAGGTCAGCCACCCTCCTTCAATCTTCTAGATTGTGGAGGTTATTTGTAAGACTAGGCGCATCTGCTAGACGTATTGGTCGTTTCGAAGCGCATTCCCACACATGCGAGCAGCACTCCAGCGATGAACTTGTAGAGAAATAGCTGTTTGGAAAAATACAATTTCCTGATCGGAGGAGAACCCCCAACTTCCTAGCGAGTCGGGCAATATGATCATACCATGACATGTTATTGTTGAGGTTAACTCTAAGAAGTTGTATGTTGCTATGAAGTAAAATTTTAAAAGTGTTGTTCACCGAATATTCCTCTTCCCCAGTTTTTCACCACAAATTCAAAAGGATCATTTTTTACCACCTAAGATGTGTATCAATTGTCTTAAAGCTATAATCATCCTTATCTAGGCATAATCACTTATTTAACCTTAAAATAGTGGTGTACAAAGTTCTATTTAACTGTCTAAATATTTCCTTTAATTGATATTCATAAAATATGTTGTAAAATCATGCATTTTTTGGAGTTCACGATACCATACAACAAAAGTACATATAATTAGCTTTACTTTCCATTCATCTGATTGATGAAATAGTTCCATCAAGTAAATGTCTACAATCTCTATGATTGAAGTGAAAATACAAAGACTATTTATTCGTGTTCCACATTCGTCGTCCTAGATCATTTTACTTCCTACGCCTATACTACTGAGCAAAAATGAAAAACTCAAGAGTTTTTGAAAATGGAGTGATGGCAAAGTAATATTACTATCACAAGTACCGGTATAATACTTATATAATAATAATAATAACAATAATAATAAATCGTCTTTTTGCATTCAGTCTACAATAGGCGAAGTTTAGCTTATAGCTTTTCTGCCACTTAATCTAGAGTAAACTTTAAACAGAAAAAAATCTTGTATCAGGTAATGATACCTGCAAAGAAGGTGCATTTGTTTATAACTAATATAATATCTAAGCATATAATATACGTAAATTAAAAGTCAGGTGTCAATGCAAACATTACGTATAAATTTCCTTATAGAAGCTAGATAAAGACAAATATTTGTATTTATGGGGAAGAGAGTTATAAAGTAAAACCGAATTTTACGTAAAACATCGATTGAAGAAGGCAGTCGAATGCAGCGGCATGGTCAAAATCAGATTATGTCGAATGTTAACTTGATTAACCTTTTTCTCTAGAAATTATTTTTTCACGAAGATATGCCGGGGCTGACGTACACAAGATTTTATGGACAAATGTAAGTAAACTAAACTTGAATCTTTGATCCATTTTCAATCAATTTAATTCCCTAATTTTTGCAGAAATATGATCTTATTTTATAATACTGAAAATGTAACAGCAACAGTTATTTTCAATCTTCTGAGCAGTGAGCAGTAGCTTGATACAGACAAGGAAACAGTAAAACCGTACTGAAATATGGTAAGCACCAAACATTCGCAAAGCTGTTTCTTCAACGATATACTTAGAATATGTTTGCTGTTATATAATAGCCTAAGTCGAAAAAGCTCGTTGAACCAAAACGCTCACATTTTCTTAAAATCTCATCTTCTCATCAATCAGTAACCCTAAATTTCTGGACACAGTGATGTAGCTAAGTGAAATACCTTTAATTTCCAATTTCAAATCGCTGAGATGTTATCTTTAGCGAATAGGATAGCGGTACATTTGTCTGGATTGAACTTTAAGTGATGATATTAGTACATATCAAGTACATACTCGCTACTGACTAACTAGGCTAGGCTTATCCATATATCATAGCAGGATCTATTCCAGAAACTATTAACGGAGGCGGTATACCACAGAATCTTATCAAACATGAATACATCAATTCATAGTAGTACAACGCTTTACGATTTTTATTCCAAAATATAACTTCATATATTAAAGACAGCGCACATATTATAGCAAACAAAGGCTCCGTCTCTGAAAAGCTGATATGACGGCTAAAATAAATCGTACGTATTTAGTTGGACAAAAGACCAGCAAACGTAAACATTCAACTCATAATCTTCTAAAAGAACATAGAAATAATGCTACTTCAAATAAAATATAACATTTGTATTGTTTGATAATTCAAGCAATTATTTTTAAGAGCTCACTACAAACTGTTCAACCCAGAAAATAAACAGACCTAGTTGATTTCTGAACTGTTGAAATCTTACATGTACTGCAGTGTGAAGGCTTTAAAGGACATGTGTTAAGTTCTGATTTGTTAATAAATCGTGTTTATGTCAAAACAAATCTGAACCATTTAGTTTCTAAGCAACTTGAACAGCTTTTAAGGGCAGTGCTCTTTCTAAAGGAGTCAATTTGTCGCGCTTTAGTTTTAGCAACTACTACTACAAATAACCTTATTATAACCTTATAAGACAAGTAGACAAATAAAGCTCGTTTGTACAAGATAACTAATCAAGCAATTAAGGCTAATAAACTTCAAATATTTTTTAAGACTATCATGCTCCAAATTGAAATTGTGTTGAACAAGATAAATCCAGGCTTGACAAAAGTTAATCTGAGGGGACAGAAAGAAAATGCAGAGGTGCTAACAAACCCCTAATCGGCTTTGAGGCTGTAAATTTCAGAAAATCCGCTTCGTCCCATGAATCTTGGCCGACTGCAATCCGAAATATAAATATTGAGGATATTTTTAACTTGAAAGAATTACGGCGTGCTTTCTGTCACTTCTTCGGTTGGAGAAACTTGCTGAATACTCAAAAATGCCTTAAAGATGTGATAATCCATATACCACACATTGTTTTATATATGGCATTGTCCAAGATATATGTATATATGCACTCATAGATGCACAGATAATTACTTTGCAGAATTTCACATCTTCTCTACAGGGAGGCCGCGTAAAGACTGAACTATTTGAAACATTCAGAATTTTGGGTTACTGAGAACCCCAGGTAATCGCATCTCAAGAGACCTTACCACGGCGAAGGTAGAATGGTATTTAGATTAACAAGGACATTGGGAGAATTGTGGAATGGGGAGCTACATATGAGTTCAGTTTATTGCACAGAATGCTCAGACAGCAACCCTGATAAAGAAGTCACCTTTCATCAAGCTTCTGGGAAGTAAGGTCATGACCCTATCTCGTAGCCGGCCTCGCTATTCCAGCGTCCGAGTTCGCTTTCGCTTCAGGAATCTGTTTTCTCCAGAACAGCTACTGCTACTGAACAAGACCCAGACTGCACCATCGCTGGAATACTGCTTGCATGTGTGGGGATGCGCCCCGAAACCCTGCCTGAAGCTTTTGGACACAATGCAGCAACAAGCAATACAAGTGGATGCGCGTTACCTTACAAAGTACCGCCAAAGTCTAGAACATCGAAGAAAGGTGTCAGATCTACGTCGAATACTAATACCAAGTACAGCAAACACTAAAGTCTTTCTTTTTAAGAACCTTGGCATTGAGTAATGAGCTACTAAGGAGTTTGTTCGCCGATATTCATGTTCGAAACTCGAAACTCGAAACTCGAAACTCGAGACTCGAGACTCAAAACTCGAAGCTCGGAACTCAAAACCTGAAACTCGAACCTCGAAACTCGAACCTCGAAACTCGAAACTCGAAACTCGAAACTCGAAACTCGAAACTCCAGACTCGAAACTTGAAACTCCAAACTAGAAACTAGAAACTAGAAACTAGAAACTAGAAACTAGAAACTAGAAACTCGAAACTCGAAACTCGAAACTCGAAACTAGAAACTAGAAACTAGAAACTAGAAACTAGAAACTAGAAACTAGAAACTAGAAACTAGAAACTAGAAACTAGAAACTAGAAACTAGAAACTAGAAACTAGAAACTAGAAACTAGAAACTAGAAACTAGAAACTAGAAACTAGAAACTAGAAACTAGAAACTAGAAACTAGAAACTAGAAACTAGAAACTAGAAACTAGAAACTAGAAACTAGAAACTAGAAACTAGAAACTAGAAACTAGAAACTAGAAACTAGAAACTAGAAACTAGAAACTAGAAACTAGAAACTAGAAACTAGAAACTAGAAACTAGAAACTAGAAACTAGAAACTAGAAACTAGAAACTAGAAACTAGAAACTAGAAACTAGAAACTAGAAACTAGAAACTAGAAACTAGAAACTAGAAACTAGAAACTAGAAACTAGAAACTAGAAACTAGAAACTAGAAACTAGAAACTAGAAACTAGAAACTAGAAACTAGAAACTAGAAACTAGAAACTAGAAACTAGAAACTAGAAACTAGAAACTAGAAACTAGAAACTAGAAACTAGAAACTAGAAACTAGAAACTAGAAACTAGAAACTAGAAACTAGAAACTAGAAACTAGAAACTAGAAACTAGAAACTAGAAACTAGAAACTAGAAACTAGAAACTAGAAACTAGAAACTAGAAACTAGAAACTAGAAACTAGAAACTAGAAACTAGAAACTAGAAACTAGAAACTAGAAACTAGAAACTAGAAACTAGAAACTAGAAACTAGAAACTAGAAACTAGAAACTAGAAACTAGAAACTAGAAACTAGAAACTAGAAACTAGAAACTAGAAACTAGAAACTAGAAACTAGAAACTAGAAACTAGAAACTAGAAACTAGAAACTAGAAACTAGAAACTAGAAACTAGAAACTAGAAACTAGAAACTAGAAACTAGAAACTAGAAACTAGAAACTAGAAACTAGAAACTAGAAACTAGAAACTAGAAACTAGAAACTAGAAACTAGAAACTAGAAACTAGAAACTAGAAACTAGAAACTAGAAACTAGAAACTAGAAACTAGAAACTAGAAACTAGAAACTAGAAACTAGAAACTAGAAACTAGAAACTAGAAACTAGAAACTAGAAACTAGAAACTAGAAACTAGAAACTAGAAACTAGAAACTAGAAACTAGAAACTAGAAACTAGAAACTAGAAACTAGAAACTAGAAACTAGAAACTAGAAACTAGAAACTAGAAACTAGAAACTAGAAACTAGAAACTAGAAACTAGAAACTAGAAACTAGAAACTAGAAACTAGAAACTAGAAACTAGAAACTAGAAACTAGAAACTAGAAACTAGAAACTAGAAACTAGAAACTAGAAACTAGAAACTAGAAACTAGAAACTAGAAACTAGAAACTAGAAACTAGAAACTAGAAACTAGAAACTAGAAACTAGAAACTAGAAACTAGAAACTAGAAACTAGAAACTAGAAACTAGAAACTAGAAACTAGAAACTAGAAACTAGAAACTAGAAACTAGAAACTAGAAACTAGAAACTAGAAACTAGAAACTAGAAACTAGAAACTAGAAACTAGAAACTAGAAACTAGAAACTAGAAACTAGAAACTAGAAACTAGAAACTAGAAACTGGAAACTAGAGACTAGAAACTAGAAACTAGAAACTAGAGACTAGAGACTAGAGACTAGAGACTAGAGACTAGAAACTAGAAACTAGAAACTAGAAACTAGAAACTAGAAACTAGAAACTAGAAACTAGAAACTAGAAACTAGAAACTAGAAACTAGAAACTAGAAACTAGAAACTAGAAACTAGAAACTAGAAACTAGAAACTAGAAACTAGAAACTAGAAACTAGAAACTAGAAACTAGAAACTAGAAACTAGAAACTAGAAACTAGAAACTAGAAACTAGAAACTAGAAACTAGAAACTAGAAACTAGAAACTAGAAACTAGAAACTAGAAACTAGAAACTAGAAACTAGAAACTAGAAACTAGAAACTAGAAACTAGAAACTAGAAACTAGAAACTAGAAACTAGAAACTAGAAACTAGAAACTAGAAACTAGAAACTAGAAACTAGAAACTAGAAACTAGAAACTAGAAACTAGAAACTAGAAACTAGAAACTAGAAACTAGAAACTAGAAACTAGAAACTAGAAACTAGAAACTAGAAACTAGAAACTAGAAACTAGAAACTAGAAACTAGAAACTAGAAACTAGAAACTAGAAACTAGAAACTAGAAACTAGAAACTAGAAACTAGAAACTAGAAACTAGAAACTAGAAACTAGAAACTAGAAACTAGAAACTAGAAACTAGAAACTAGAAACTAGAAACTAGAAACTAGAAACTAGAAACTAGAAACTAGAAACTAGAAACTAGAAACTAGAAACTAGAAACTAGAAACTAGAAACTAGAAACTAGAAACTAGAAACTAGAAACTAGAAACTAGAAACTAGAAACTAGAAACTAGAAACTGGAAACTAGAGACTAGAAACTAGAAACTAGAAACTGGAAACTAGAAACTAGAAACTAGAAACTAGAAACTAGAAACTAGAGACTAGAAACTAGAAACTAGAAACTAGAAACTAGAAACTAGAAACTAGAAACTAGAAACTAGAAACTAGAAACTAGAAACTAGAAACTAGAAACTAGAAACTAGAAACTAGAAACTAGAAACTAGAAACTAGAAACTAGAAACTAGAAACTAGAAACTAGAAACTAGAAACTAGAAACTAGAAACTAGAAACTAGAAACTAGAAACTAGAAACTAGAAACTAGAAACTAGAAACTAGAAACTAGAAACTAGAAACTAGAAACTAGAAACTAGAAACTAGAAACTAGAAACTAGAAACTAGAAACTAGAAACTAGAAACTAGAAACTAGAAACTAGAAACTAGAAACTAGAAACTAGAAACTAGAAACTAGAAACTAGAAACTAGAAACTAGAAACTAGAAACTAGAAACTAGAAACTAGAAACTAGAAACTAGAAACTAGAAACTAGAAACTAGAAACTAGAAACTAGAAACTAGAAACTAGAAACTAGAAACTAGAAACTAGAAACTAGAAACTAGAAACTAGAAACTAGAAACTAGAAACTAGAAACTAGAAACTAGAAACTAGAAACTAGAAACTAGAAACTAGAAACTAGAAACTAGAAACTAGAAACTAGAAACTAGAAACTAGAAACTAGAAACTAGAAACTAGAAACTAGAAACTAGAAACTAGAAACTAGAAACTAGAAACTAGAAACTAGAAACTAGAAACTAGAAACTAGAAACTAGAAACTAGAAACTAGAAACTAGAAACTAGAAACTAGAAACTAGAAACTAGAAACTAGAAACTAGAAACTAGAAACTAGAAACTAGAAACTAGAAACTAGAAACTAGAAACTAGAAACTAGAAACTAGAAACTAGAAACTAGAAACTAGAAACTAGAAACTAGAAACTAGAAACTAGAAACTAGAAACTAGAAACTAGAAACTAGAAACTAGAAACTAGAAACTAGAAACTAGAAACTAGAAACTAGAAACTAGAAACTAGAAACTAGAAACTAGAAACTAGAAACTAGAAACTAGAAACTAGAAACTAGAAACTAGAAACTAGAAACTAGAAACTAGAAACTAGAAACTAGAAACTAGAAACTAGAAACTAGAAACTAGAAACTAGAAACTAGAAACTAGAAACTAGAAACTAGAAACTAGAAACTAGAAACTAGAAACTAGAAACTAGAAACTAGAAACTAGAAACTAGAAACTAGAAACTAGAAACTAGAAACTAGAAACTAGAAACTAGAAACTAGAAACTAGAAACTAGAAACTAGAAACTAGAAACTAGAAACTAGAAACTAGAAACTAGAAACTAGAAACTAGAAACTAGAAACTAGAAACTAGAAACTAGAAACTAGAAACTAGAAACTAGAAACTAGAAACTAGAAACTAGAAACTAGAAACTAGAAACTAGAAACTAGAAACTAGAAACTAGAAACTAGAAACTAGAAACTAGAAACTAGAAACTAGAAACTAGAAACTAGAAACTAGAAACTAGAAACTAGAAACTAGAAACTAGAAACTAGAAACTAGAAACTAGAAACTAGAAACTAGAAACTAGAAACTAGAAACTAGAAACTAGAAACTAGAAACTAGAAACTAGAAACTAGAAACTAGAAACTAGAAACTAGAAACTAGAAACTAGAAACTAGAAACTAGAAACTAGAAACTAGAAACTAGAAACTAGAAACTAGAAACTAGAAACTAGAAACTAGAAACTAGAAACTAGAAACTAGAAACTAGAAACTAGAAACTAGAAACTAGAAACTAGAAACTAGAAACTAGAAACTAGAAACTAGAAACTAGAAACTAGAAACTAGAAACTAGAAACTAGAAACTAGAAACTAGAAACTAGAAACTAGAAACTAGAAACTAGAAACTAGAAACTAGAAACTAGAAACTAGAAACTAGAAACTAGAAACTAGAAACTAGAAACTAGAAACTAGAAACTAGAAACTAGAAACTAGAAACTAGAAACTAGAAACTAGAAACTAGAAACTAGAAACTAGGAACTAGGAACTAGAAACTAGAAACTAGAAACTAGAAACTAGAAACTAGAAACTAGAAACTAGAAACTAGAAACTAGAAACTAGAAACTAGAAACTAGAAACTAGAAACTAGAAACTAGAAACTAGAAACTAGAAACTAGAAACTAGAAACTAGAAACTAGAAACTAGAAACTAGAAACTAGAAACTAGAAACTAGAAACTAGAAACTAGAAACTAGAAACTAGAAACTAGAAACTAGAAACTAGAAACTAGAAACTAGAAACTAGAAACTAGAAACTAGAAACTAGAAACTAGAAACTAGAAACTAGAAACTAGAAACTAGAAACTAGAAACTAGAAACTAGAAACTAGAAACTAGAAACTAGAAACTAGAAACTAGAAACTAGAAACTAGAAACTAGAAACTAGAAACTAGAAACTAGAAACTAGAAACTAGAAACTAGAAACTAGAAACTAGAAACTAGAAACTAGAAACTAGAAACTAGAAACTAGAAACTAGAAACTAGAAACTAGAAACTAGAAACTAGAAACTAGAAACTAGAAACTAGAAACTAGAAACTAGAAACTAGAAACTAGAAACTAGAAACTAGAAACTAGAAACTAGAAACTAGAAACTAGAAACTAGAAACTAGAAACTAGAAACTAGAAACTAGAAACTAGAAACTAGAAACTAGAAACTAGAAACTAGAAACTAGAAACTAGAAACTAGAAACTAGAAACTAGAAACTAGAAACTAGAAACTAGAAACTAGAAACTAGAAACTAGAAACTAGAAACTAGAAACTAGAAACTAGAAACTAGAAACTAGAAACTAGAAACTAGAAACTAGAAACTAGAAACTCGGAACTCAAAAAACGAAACTCGAAACTTGATACTCCAAAGTCGAATCTCGGAACTCGAGGTCAATGTGAATAGATAGTTATCCTCTCACAGCGCTTATGGAGTGTGATAAGCTTACTGCCTTTGCTAGAAGTTATGCATAAAGGAAGTAACAGCGTCTTTCCCACCTAATAAGTAATTGTGCCATGCTACCCCAATATTATCTTAGCTTCACTATATTGTGTCCTATACCCTAATGGGCCCCGTGGGGCACTACTTCTTTTCCGGAGGAACGATCTGGGTGAATATCAAAAGAGTAATGTGTTTTTAACGCCGGCAACGCTTCAAGCACGTAAGTAAAACTTTATTCTCCACCACGTCCCTGATGTTTATGTAATCTAGCGAACTATAAGGCGGATGTGTCTTCAACCTACCTGAATAACAATATCACTTCGCATCACCTTTTCTGCTTTTTACGAGGACGAGAAATCGATATTCTAATATGTGGAAAGTAATCTCGGTAACGACATTTTTCATGCTGTGCAGGTGTAGAAGAAAAGGAAAAACACCAGTTCATTTTGCGAGATAACTAGAATGCTTGTGCGGGCTGAATGCGCGAGAAGTGTGAAATTGTTGAGGTTCCGAAAACGAATTTTGCTCGTTTCTCAGTCAAGAATGTTGAAATTTCAAGATAAGTAATTTGAAGGATGCATTTTTTGGATTAAGATGTTCTGGGAATTTGGTAAAACCATGCATTGTCAAACTCTTAAAAATGTCACATATTTTAAATAATCTTAATGATGATGGAGAATACAGGATATACAAGAAATTATGATTTCAAAAAACACTGAAAAATACTCTAATAGTGAAAAGCACTGAAATTCCGATGCGTTGTAGTTTTTTTTTAATGGAACGCTCTACATTTTATTGCATATTTTGATTAACCCTTCAAAAGAAGATTAAAGATCTAGAGGCCTTAGTTTCATCTCAGTTTAGTTAGTTTTAAAATTATTGCAGGGTGTTCAGAAACCAAAAAGTAACTTTTTTAAAGCGACACCATTTATAAATTTCCGTTCAAGTAGTCTTTTATATATAGAAATTATATACTAGTTTTAAATTATTTTCCTCAATTCTCAATAATGTAATGAAAACAAAAGTATACCGTATATTATTTATATTATAGCTGTCAATAGGATTAGATTTCTCAGTGTGATTACAAAATAAATTTCTCTGAAAAACGAGCTAACTTGCTTAAATTCTATGTATTTAGTATATTTTTAGGCTAGTATACATACTTTTCCAGAAGAAATCCATATTGAAGAGCAAACATTCACAGTTACTAAAAGCATTTATCCCAGGACCGCAACAAAGAATGATCCTCTGGTAAAACAAATAAGTATAGGTTTTTCAAGCTTTGACGCTGCAAATTACAGATATACGAGTATATCACAGAAACGAACTCTTTGACTGCCTGCTGCGCTCGGGGCTTTTTATTTTTTTAGAAGTTTCATTAAATCCAGCACACCTTTGGTTATATGAAGCGAAACATAATTACCGTTTCAGTGAAATGCTGAGTATTTGATGATATCTGGCAGGAACAACTGACTCAAGGGATTGTTACCGTCAGGCTCAGTACATGAACGGATATTTTAGCATCAACGTTCACCTCCAAGCGTCGTGCACCATGGTGCTGTCCAGTGGCACCTTACAAAGTCAAAGGTCTGCCAACGGGCAGCGCCGTAGTGCGCGACGCTTGGAGATGAGTGTTGATGTTGCTACCACACCCTTGACTGGGTTACGTATATACCACCCAATTGCTCTCTACAGTTAGACCGCCAGACTGTACTGACGAGTCTAGGCTAACGACGAAAAATGCATGTCTATAGCAGGTCTTATGCATAGTGGAAAGTACTTGATAGCGTAAATATCCGAGAAATGAAAATATAGCTACATTTACACACTAAGCAAAAAGTATTGCAGTAAAGAAATTCTAGAAAGTTGACTCAGCTAAAAGATCACCGTCTTGTCTAAAATCGTTAAAACGGTCAAGGTTCTTATAATTTTAAAATTTAATTTTGCCTACTTTGTATTGCGAGAGAAACTGCCCAGGAGCCGACACGTCAATAAAGATATTGAGTCAATTAGGCCGTTTTAAATAGCGTTTGAAAGCAAATGTGGGATAAACTTGGTATGAATATTTATATATCTCTATATATGCTTACATTCAGTTGACCTATTTGATTCCATTATTGTCAAATACATAATTATGTGCTTTTAGCGAGTCTGAGGATCGAAATGAACATTCCATTATACTCGTTAATACTTATTTTTTTAACCTTTCTGATCAGGAATTTTGATTCTAAACGCGGAATGAGTTTCAGCAAAACCAAAGCTTGGCGCAGCACATTATGGAAATAAACCGTAAAATATTCAGTCTCTTATGTGGCATGTGAAATAAAGGAGTTTTTTTCGGCATTTTCCACAAAGGAGTTCCCTTTTAAATTATCTGATTGCTTTTTGGAACGTGTCTCACGCATATACACGTGTGATCCGAAGCTCGTTTCTTTTTATGTTAAAATCAATTCAACAGACAGTTTATGTTTACGCTTAAATGAACAATGTTCAGTTGTACGTGGAAACAGAACCCGACTGCCTTGCGTCTTACAAAGTCCGCTTCACCTGACTGAATAATGAAGCCTGGAAGATGTATTGAGAGTATCAATTTTTGATTAATACTTGATAACAAATGATGCATATATAATTGCAGTTACAGGAAAAGAAGGTATTGCTCATAGATATATTGTCAAGAATTAGTTTAGTTTCTTGATGGATATTCTACAAACATCAATCGTCGTATGTTTAAATCTGGAGAATGCATATTCAACCATCAGATTTCATCTAGGCAAGAATAACATTCAGTGCAATCGTTGGGGTGCTGTAGAACTACCAAATGCTTTACAACGGTGTCAAAATGCAAACATTGTTTTTTCGTTGATTTATGCTATGCCTAAACCTATTTTAGGATAATTCAGCAATATTTCCCTCACACACTAAAAAAGCTACGTGAACTGAACACGAATGCATACGTGGCAGGCTCAAAACACCAATTAGCTGCCCGACTACAGCGCCAGAATCTCACTGACTCAAAGCCCATGTTATAACACCATAAAGCACACTACTCTCTCCCTCCCTTGTCGCCTCACATTTGCGCGCATATTTACTCCACGCCTCACACCGACCCAAACAGAATTGCAACATTATATTGATATATTCTTGGGGTATTGGTTTGTTCAATTGTTATAAGTAGAAGTGCAGACAGCAGGTATAAGAAACTGGCTGAAGCGAGGCTGACACTGGGAAATCTGGAGTACAGAGCATTCTGACTTCTTGCGCGGCATTGGGTCGTTTTTAAATGAACAAAACAACCGTTTCTTTGTATTGTATTTTTTAAGATATGATAAAAACAAATTAATATTGATCACGATTTAAAAAAATGAGCCCCGTTTGTATCATGTTTTAAACAGATCTCGTTGGTAGTAATACTCCTGTGACATTGATTGAGCGTTCAGTCTCAGCGGTTCACGCTAGTTCGTACTCACCTGCTCCCTAGGAAAATGCCAGACAGAGCAGCTATACTATTTTTGCGTATTATACTTCTCCATTTTTGACAGCAACAGCTGTTGCGCCAGTATATTTTGAAATCACATTCTACCAAAAATACTAATAACAATAACAACGAATCCAAATGAAAGGTTTCTTGAAACTTTGTGGATAATTACTCCCATTGTCTTGAAAATGTCCGCGTTTTACAAAACTTCAATTGATGTAGTGTACTCAATCGTTTCACCTGAAGACGATTTAGGATACATCAATCGGAATGTAAAATTAAAAAAAAAACTCAAGACAATGGAAGTCTGAAACAATGTTTCTGAGATATGAAAACATGTACGTATTTTGAAATATGTAAGATTAGGTGTCTTTCTATAACAGGCCCCCCACATGGCCGTCACTGTTGAAGTACTCCGCCACCGTCTGTGCTTAATGAGAAACGCGGCGCGTTCGGCATCGACGGCGACGTCGACGTCGTCGTTGACGGCGTCGGCGTCGAGACGAATGCATGCATACGAAAACACTAGTGTGTGTGTGTGTCTCAAGTGCAAGGTTAGTCCCGGAGCTGGTTATCATTCCATTACAAATCGAAGTCTCCCTCAAAGAAACAGTCGAATTCTACAGACTCCCATGTGCTGATTCAGAAACGAACGTAAAATAGTTGAATTTCATGTTTTTTTTTAAATAAATAATTGCTTTCAAGAACAAAACAATACATTCTCTCAAACTTATCCTGTAGTCATCTCTTCGATTCATCTCACTGTTTTTTGCTGCTAATTAATAACGAAATATCTCTACTAACGTTGCTGCCTGAGCAACATTCCTTGAAGTACTATTATTTTTTCCCTAAAGGTATTAAACATCTATCTTCAAGTGTCGCGCAGGGTGGCGTTGCCCATTGGCATCTTTAAGAAGTCAAATGGGACTAACAACTTGTTGACCGATGTCTTAGAGGGTATTTATCACAGACCAACGCAGCCCAAGTTGTTAGTACTTTGACTTCGTAAAGATGCCAATGGAGAGAGCCACACTGCGCGACACTTACAGATAAATGTTGCAATCATGAATGAGGCTATGCAGGAAAGCGGCATATTTTGGACGTATCAGGCGCAACACGTAGTACCGATTGCTGCAATTGATTTTACAAGGCAAATCTCAGAAAATTGACAGGCCTAACATCAACAGAACTGTTCAGAACGGCAGTAGAGAAAATACGAAGACTAATATGATCAACACCAATAGACGATAGGCACTAAAATTCGATTACATTCTTGACTAGGTTGGGTACATACCACCCAATTGCTGCCTACAGACAGACGGCGAGGCTATACTGACGAGTCTAGGCTAAAGATGAAACATGCATGTTTATACCAGATTTTATGTACAATGGAGGACGCCACAGTTAAATTTAAAACTATTCAGTCGATCATACTTAATACATTTCCGAAACTCTTGCTTTAGGAGGACCTTCCATTCCAAATGGAAGCTAACCAGCCCCTGGACTAAATTATGCGATTCGTCTGCCGGTAGATGCTTGACGCTGCATGCCCGACGCGATGCTAGCGTCGCGTGAAGTACCATCATCATACATTTCAGGAAATTATTAAATCTGGCTAAAGGGGGTATCATGAACTCCAACGATCAATAACAACGTATTTTCTGGATCATAGGATCACCTAATAATATTCCTTCCCCAATGTAACTCCTGTAACTAATCCGGTGGTTGCCTCTCTGGTACATCATATTTTCTACTGAACGCTAATTGAAACTACATGCCTTGGCACCCTTTTTCTAGTCCGAGATAAAATTATATTTTGAAATAATTATGACATTGATTTAATTGCCTTCGAAAGGTTCATAAACCAGGAAAGACAATGATACTGATGAGAATCTCCGAGATATACCATTTTCAATTTCTTGGAAAATTAAGATGCCTTTCCAAAGCCACTTAGTCACTAATTCCTATGAATTAATAGATGAAATCAAGGTTAATTTTGAAGAAAGACAATGCTGCTTGTCATATATGACACAACATCCCTTAGGGATCTATGAACAACCCATAAGGAAACCTGGAGAACTCAATGGTCCATCCCAAGGTTTGGAGCACATTGATTAGATGTTTCCCAAAATCATACTTAATCAAACAGCAGAACGGGGCATTGAGTAAAATGTGCAAGTTTCTACACACCCTTGGTTTGAGCGGCTAATTTAGTCGCCAAGTGGCGCCAAAAGCGAATATTTTCATTTTTTATACCGTTATGCACCATTTCTTCTGAGTCCTGTAGTAAAGCAATTTTTTATTCAGCTCTTTTCGTGGGCCGACCCCTCCTCAAATCATAAATAGGCACGTTACGAGAACGTTTTTATTGTTTTTTAAATACGTTTGAGATTTGATTCGAGTAAGGTCATACAAATATAAGAAAGTAACAATTATTTTCAATTTTGAATGTATTTTTCATTTGCATGTTTAGATTATTATCAATAATATATTTTTTTAAAAGTTACATATATATAGCAAACATTTACTTAATAGAAATTGGCAATCAAAAAAAACACCACTCAAATTTAAAAAATCTATTTTGCCCTTCATTAGTTACGTGAAATAAAACAGTATTTTATATTTGAAACCAAAACCCAAAAATTGTGTCAACCGTTGTAGTAGAGATCATGTCACGTCACTGCCTAGCAATGCCAGAATGCAACGTTGCCTTCCGCGTTTAATGACTGAAAGCAAGTTATTCAAAGTGCGCCGTAAAAGGGGCCTCGAAATGCATGCAAACTAACCTAAAATCGCGAATATAGCCGTTTTAAACTGTGTGAATTACAATCGAGAATGTGAATTGGTTCACGGGCGTAGTGGAATTGAGTTCTATGCGAAACTTCCACTGAAGATGTAGATAGTTGGATTTATGTTCGTACCACGTTCTCTCGTAAACCAACTCCATACTTTCAGGAATTAAAGTTTCTTACTTCCTCATAAAAAGGTTTTCTATACGATGTTCTCTTTGCAGATTACACCGTTATCTTTCGGATACTTACTTATGTATATAATATTTAATTAACTACATATTGTGGATGGATGTATGAATAATATTTAAATTCAGTTCCCATTAAATAAATTAAGTCGCAAGAAGTATGGTGGTGATGGTAAGTAAAGGCCAAACAAAAAGTGAAACGTATATTTCACGTAGCTGTCTTGCTTTTGGACCCAGAAGTTTCACATTGTTCCAATAACACCTCGCTACTTGATAAAATCATAACTTGTATTGTAAGCTAACAAATCTTCATATTTACTGAACTTCCTATACTTTACGATATTTTAGTTAATTCGAACACAGAAAAGTAAGTAGTAGCGAAAAGCAATGATATTATTTTTACTGTGTAATCGAACTTTTACAGACTGTGAATTTTCTATAGCATGACGTTTCGACTGATACGATGTTTTACAATTCATTGTTTCAGATGTTTCAATGAAAACCATATAAGCAAACAGAGAATGAAGTTTCCAAGCAGAGTTTTTCAAGAAATTACTTAGTGTACAAATTTCAAACAATGAGAAATAACAAGATCCGATATACTATAATGTTACACAATGACGAAATACTGCAATCACTATTGTGGAGCCTCGAGCTCAGAGAGGACAAATAACTATCCACATTGACCTCAAACCGCTGTAAGTTGTAACTATCGAAGAAACGACGTCCTGACAGCTCATTCAACAACGTCGAGGTTCTCCAAAAGAAGTACTTTTGGAAGAGGCTGGCTTGAAGTGTTGGAAGTTTGACCTGGAGATCCTAGTTTTTGTATTGTGTTTAGAAGCCTCAGAGAGTACTTCTAAGGTGATCGCCTCCACATGCGACTATTACTCCAGTGAAGGTGTGACTTCAGCCAAGTTAGTCAAAAAGAACCTTGTGGAGAGGAAGTGAATCCCCAGTTTCTGGGACACCAATCTGGCAAGGCTCAAGTACCTATTGAGCATCCCTCCATCTCCACGGCTGACAGACCAACATGTAATTCTTTTGCCATGGCTGTGCTGAACTCCGTTTGTAGATCCCCATTCGACATTTCTTTCAATGTGCTCATTGATCTGGACAACAAGTAAGTTATCTTGGCATAGCAGTGGTTTGCCTGCTTCCATGCAGGAAATAAGGGAGGCTATAGATGTAGGACGCGTTGATGGTAAATAAATCGGAGGCATATCTATACAGAATCAGAAATAATGAGTTTTTCCTGAGAAAACCATCAAACCATTAGCACGAACCTGGTGGGAGCCCAATGTGCATATTAAATTCAGAGAGATTTGCGAAAGGCTGTCAATGAAATAAGTATATTAATCCAATTAGTGCTAGAGCCTGTTCATGCCCATATCTAATGAATATACTGCTTTTCCTCCTTGACTTCAACCGTCTGATATCGGCAACCCTGGGCACCTCTAAGCACGTCGGTTTGGTAATACGAATGTTCCTCTTGTGGTGTGGAGCACTCAGTGCATCTGAGCGTGTCCATTGGCTGGCTCAAATTTCCCTCTCGCGTCGCGTAGTGCAAATTGCTGCCTGGCAGCAGAGCGTCAGCGCAGGTTCTGATATGAATATGTTGCAATTAGTCTTCGTTCCACATTTGGCGCAAATGAAAGGACGACCAGAGGCAGGTCCGCAGCGGAGTGCGGCTTAATTAGATTTGATGTGTTGATGCATTATTTTATTAGAACAAAAGCGACGGCCAGATAGTATGTTCATGTCCATCATTTGTCATCTGGGGACGTTTGGAATTAAATTGGAGGGGATTCGGCATGGATAGGGAACGTTTTATGTTCCTTGAAGTTCCTGTCATACATATGAGTAACCAGTTTGTTTGTGAGGACGTTTTTATATAATTTTTTTAGTATGTTACTGCAGGGAAAGAATAACATTTTTACTTCTCAAGCCACTTGGCGAAGAAATATTGTAATTGCCAAAAATTGCGAATTACATCTTTATGTTTCATGACACATACGTCACGAAAAACCATGTCTGTCTGTCTGTCCTTGGCCTCTCTATAACTCGGAAAGAACTTTTCGAATTTTCATGAAACTTTGACACTTGCTTTCTATTGTGGCAAGGACGTAAAAGCTTGGTAGTTTTTGGAAACCAGTCGATTAAGTGGAGGCTCGTCGACAAATAGCGACTTTTCGACGATCTTTAAACTGGACGATTGCGCCACAAAGCAAGCGACGAATCCCAAGGTTAGACCCATCCATATTAATCAATGACTATAGAGGCAAAGGTGACGAAGGGTTCTCGACAGGGCAAACAAGATTCCAAACAAATCAATGTTTGATGGGGAAACACAATTCATAGAAAAAGTTGTTTGCAGTACGAAGACCTGGCTCTCCACCTATGACTCAAACCAAACTACCAAAACCTGTCTCTGCATACCATATATGAGAGGAGAAATGTTTGCTAAAAATTTAATATCAGAACAGTTTTAAGGTACAAAAATTTTATACAACAAATTTTAAACAAGAAACGTCCTAAGCAGTGAGTAAACACGTGGTATTTAGTACACAAAGAGAATAATAGTTTCAAAAGAAACTTCTATGCTGATATAATTAAACTCATTACTGCAAATTACTAGTAATGACTTACTGTTTATACCTGCCAATCCGATAGCCACTTCAGAACAAAATAGACACCCTAACGTATTTATATTGTACAATATCTAATTTTTGAATATGTAATTAATAAATTTTCTAGCCAACCCACTGGCGAAACATTTTCCAAAATATTAAATTTGATACAAAAATACTTTTCATCCAATACACATTTGGATGAACTTCGTTAGCTATTCGTATCTTAGACGTTTGAGCTCTCCTTTACGTGTCCCTAGGAGTTGAAAATCGATGCTATGAAGAGTATAAATCAAATAACTGCACTAATAGCCGACATCCTGACACTTGAGTCTGCACCAGCATATCACATAGTTGGCTGGTCGATGCAATAGCTGGTGCGCAGTGCTGGTCGGAAACCGAATTTTCGTGCATCGAAAACAAACTTCTAAACTAACTTCGAGGTGACTCGACAGAGAGGCGGCTCTCGGCTTGGCGCTGCTGATGGCGTTTCCCTTTTCTATTTTAATGAACAAAGCCGGCTACGCGAATCACGCTGACGCCAGGCGTCGAGCGTTGGATGGAATCTGCATAATAAACATTTGAAAAAGTCGGACTGCCAGAATTTGTGGTTTGGAAGTGGTGAAAAAATGATTGAAGGGCGTTGCAGAAAGAAAGATGAAATTATATAATAGTATTGGTAGTTTCTTTCCAGGTATACCTCTATTCACTCCAAGTAATTCATTTATTTCATATCGTCATCCTCTTAAATGGCAATACAGAGGTACGCGCCTCCTATTTCATGTCTGTCTCCGCGCCTAATATTTTCCATTGGATTTTATTTGCATCAACCCCCGCCCAGGAATAATTATTTGTTGAATAGTGGGGGTTGTGCCTGTTGTGAGGATTCCGTACAGCTACAGGTTTTGATGTAATACCTAGGTTGTGACTAGGCTCCGCTACCAATGGTGGACGCATATCTTCTAGCTTAAGTACATATTGTATGTTTATCTCTACAATACCTTTTAAACTTAAAATTAGGAAAAAAGCTATATGACGCAGAGAAAGGTAGGAAAGGTAAGACATTCCCAAGTATCTCAATGATCCCTAGGACCTTGGGATGAGACTCTGTTCACCCTTGTTGACAGATGTCGTGAGGGACATCTGTTGCCACTTCATGGCAGTCCAGGTGTTAAGACCTTTGACTTCGGAAGTTGCCAATGGGCATCCCCATAGAGAGCGACACTTGGAGATGAGTTGATGATGGAACTGAGTTATACAAATGTATCTGCCTCAGATGTAAATACGCATCACTTGTCTAATGCGAGTTTTAGATATGACTAATATTCTCATTCGCTGTACAAAGTATGTCCGGAAATAACTGGATAAAGCGAGGGGTCGCAACCCTCCAAGCTCAGGAAATAGGTCTTCATCACCGTGGATCTGCAAATGATGTCTAACGGACTTCACTCCCCTCAAATGCGGGTCTTAAAACAACATTTAATTTTATTCAAGCGGGAAGCAATGCCGTTACGTCCTATTTTTTCAAGGATTGTAATTTGATGTGAACTCTAATGAACACGACACAGAAACAGAGGGGAAGAAAGAACGTCGCACAGTGACATCGGAATTGGATTTTTGGAGGGTTTATCTATTTTGTGACCACGTGAATATTTATGGTAGCATAAAAGAAAAAACAGAGGTAATGGATTGCTGAATGTAAATCCGTTCACGAAGATAGAGATGATCAAATTTCTATGATGAAGCATATGACTGTGTATTATAAAAGCTTTGATATATTTTCTGACCGAGAGAACCTATGATCATAGTTTTAAATAAAGATGGCGAGCCTCTACATCGGTAACCGCAATCAAGACTTCAATTCAGCAATAATTGTAGAATGAGTACATAAAAGCATCCGACTACTGTACTGTAAACTACAACAGCAACAACTTGTTATAAATGAATTGTGTTTGGAGAATAATACATCAAACGTTTATGGTAAATGATAACTATACTCATAACGATGATCAAATGTATTATAGTGTAATAGGATGAAAAAATGTTCTCGAATCATATGCTTTGGCCATAGATATATGATCATAGATCTATGACAGTATCATTGTGTAATATTGGCCTTAGGATGAGAGTCAAGAATATGTTGATGCTTCTCACAACAATAGGCGAGAAAGTATTAAATTTCCTCGAATTCGCGACAATGTGTTTTCTTGATTCTTAATGACATATAAATGATGAAAAACCATGTCAGTCGTTTCCTTCAATCTGTCTGTCAGTCTTCACTCTGTCCGGTATTCCTTGTCTCCTTCTATAAGCCGGGAAGTAGCATTCTGATTTTGATCATATTTCCACATTAGACTACAGTGGCGGCAGAATAATCGTCAAACAACTGAAACTAAAGAAAATAAAATAAAAAGTTAAAAGTTTCAAAAGCTGTGAGAATTTTTATTATATTTTTATTATAAACTAACTTTATTTGAAATTGATAAAAGTAAACCTATATTAAACTTCTATCTATCTTTTCAGCAAATTTTCATTTGTTGCACTACTATGTCGGTTTTTCTGAATTTATTAAAAAGATATACACCTTGAAATATATATTTTGTTAAGCTATAGAGTCGTAAATTATTTTTCCTAAAAATAAATATTGCGCGGATTTGTATGAAAAGTTAGAGATATGCTTGTTTTTTATTGGTACTTGTTGATCATTTTCAGGTGCGCTTTAAAACTATGACTCTTCGCGTTCGTTCAAAACAACGCCGAGGCTCACCAAAATATTAATTTTATAGGCTCGTTCAAAATGTTGAAAGTTTGAACCAAGTAAAGAAAAACCGATTTTTCTCACTCCAATCTATGTTTGTACAGTTACAGATGCTACTTGCATACCATATTTTTTCTCACGTGGTGAAACCACGCGACACAGCACAACGGAGATAAGTATGCTCGCAAGACGAATTCTAGTCCCGTCACAACAAAATTTTATTCTAGACTTTTCTAACTCCAGAGTTATGTCTTTAGTCTGTTTCCATAGTTTCGGATGCTGACGATCTAGAATATTTCCTTCTGAATTGTACCTTTGATGAAATTGTCTGCTATATTCCAACTCTTCATCACTCGCTCACCTAAACAAATTCACCGCCAACGTTGACATTAATGCTATTTTCGGAATGTGTACAATCTGCGTCCTGGGTACACATTTCCCAATATCCTCAACTGACGACCAAGTGATGCATATCGAGAATAATGATAGCCTGTTTATCTCTCAAGCTATTTAAACAGCGATGTTGATCTCTATCAGTTTCTACAGTTTTACTAGACGCAGTGGAGGAGAAATAATGTTAAGCTGAGCTGTGATTGAGATGGGGTCCATTAGTCTTTAGGGATATCAGGCACTGAACATGAAAATATAGTGATGTTATGTAAGCATTTCAATTGGAAATTCGGTGAGTGACATTGATGTAGCTATCCTCAGTTTTAAGAGGGATCCCAAGTGTACATTGGTTAAAAGAATGTTATTTAATTGCGGTGCACCAAATGTTTTTTTAAACGCAGTTTCTTATGAAAACCTTTCAAGGGAAGGCAGAGGTACATCAGGGGGCGACAGGTCACCCTGATTCCCTAGGTATGCTAATGAAATCTATTTATCATGAAGTCTCAACATAATCAATATAATTTACACAATGTTGAACCTCTATATATTAAGTCGTAAATAACATTTAAATACCGACGCAGGCCATTACACAATTTTAATTGAATAAAAATCATAAATTATTATGGAATTCCATCTTAGCCTATTGAAAAATGGAGTCAAGTCAGTTATCTCAGTTTATTTAACATATCATTCGGACTATAGAGCTGTTGATATTTATAAAAATATGGCGCTTCTCGCAAACGCGAAATATTTCTGAATTTTCAAAATTCAAAAGTTTAAATGTTTTCTAATATGTGTAATATTCAAAAAATCTGTTTCCAGAACATCAAAAATTTTAAAATTTTATTGAAATCTACTGGACTCGATTTTTTGTCTTTATGAACCAGACTGGTTCATTTTCAGGTACTTAAAACCCTCTTACATGGAATACTCAACAGCATTTATCTTCCTTTTCCAACAAATTAGCACATATATCTCTGGCGACTTGAAGTTTCTATGGGTAATGCCGGCCGGTCTGTGCGCAACGTTATTATTTGCTCTTATCTTTCACAAACAAGAAATATGTGCTTATTTCCTCCAGGTCGTACACTATGTATTAAGCTCCTAGTAAAATCAATTTATTCTTGTCAGTATATAACTGAGGAAAGAAATATCGCGCTCGGCAGCAACGTTCCTGATTCGTATATCCACAGCGAACGCGCCAGAGTTTAAAGAAGTTTTTCTGATTGAAGTAGAAACTCATTCTTTTAAAGTTGGACGCACAGCACTACAAGGGCTTTTCTCTTTCTATTGCAGCTAGTAAAATAAAACCCTCTGTATTTAAGTGTGAGCTCTCCACGATGCATCAGTCCTGCTATAGACATGCATGTTTCGTCTTTAGCCTAGACTTGTGAGTATAGCCTGGCGGTCTAACTGTAGAGAGCAATCGGGTGGTATATACGTAACCCATTCAAAGGTGTGATAGCAACATCAACTCATCTCCAAGTGTCGCCCTCTAAGGGGACGCTCATTGACAACTTACGAAGAACAAGGGATGTCGCTGTGAATCAGTTCACCCTTGTTGATGTTGCTATCACACCCTGGGCTGGGTCGCTCAATAGCGTTCCCGTTTCCGTTCTCGATCCCCGACAATTGTGTAGCCGCCTATACGAGTACATCTTCATGTTATTGGTCAAACTGTAACATGAATTTTGATTTAAATTTGTAAAATTAAATCCAAAACAAAATACTGTCTAGAAGGTGCATAGATGCAACGATTTTTTCTGGTTTACAATACAAGATGCTGCAGGTACACTGGTCGTAACCGACAAGGGAGGAAAATTGAGGAAATCGAGGGTAATAGCGAGCATACAACGGTATAAAAGTATATAGGGAGATCAGAGAAAAGTAAAGATAATGCATACGAAACGTTGTTGTCTTCACGAACCGGAATTGTTTTGTTGCTGCTCTCGCTGCATCTGGTTATCTATATCATTAACATGAAAATGCTGGCATTTTCTTAGCGCGTTGCCCTGAATGCCGTCCATGCGAAAACGCTACCTGACTGTACAGATCTAATTTACAATAACAAGAAACAGCAGCAGTAATTTCGAAAGAGGTTAAGTATACAGGGTGTCCAGGTTTTTAATCTCAAATATTCAATAGGTGACAGCTAGATTGAAAAAACGCCATCAAGTAAATTGACTTTGAACTTTCCAAGCAACGGAATAGGAATCAAGATTCAGATGGCATTTGAGAACTGTTGATTTTTGTTACTAAACTACTTAATGTGTTTAGGAATGTATTTGAAATCAAAATATATAATTCAGACAACTCTAAAAATACCATGAATTTTCAGAAGTGTCATAATTTCCAAAGCTCAAATAAAGGGGAACAATAGCAGTTCTTAAACACAATCAAACACTTCTCCAGGTCAACCTATTTGCGTCAATTTTCAAGTTGCTGGATATCGCTTTTGTAATCATTTATGATCCTCATTTATTTAAAATGCCGTTACTTTTTGGATCAACTGGGAAACAACGAGAAATCCTTCTGAAATGCTGTTCATATAAGTGAAGCACATACAGTATTTACAACAAGATACAGAGAACATACAAGTGCGTTCAAAAGCAAACGTCTAGAATGATCAAATTTGGCCAAACACTTGCTAGAAACCAATCAGATGGGTGGCTACGGCAATAGACTAATTGTACTTCATGATTGTCATGAAATACATGATTCTTGAAAACATTAAAGATCCAGAAAAATCTGCGGAATCCAATCCGCAATGATAAGACTGATATTTTGATCTTAATTTTTATCAATTCTCTGTTATAAGTTATTATATATATTCATACTCCCGTATGTTAACTCACTATCATAGAATATGTTAAAATTTTGAAATGGCGTAAGGAATCGAACATCTCATAACATGAAATCTCTTAAGGCACTTTTGACAGCGTTGGTTAAAGTTATCCAGGGAATTCTCCTAACCCTTGTGCAAATGGAGTCATTAAATTAGACGCACAAAGGAAAACAAACAATACAACAGTTGTTAGATGGATAAATAGACTGCTAGTTTTGAGGACTCTAGTTTTGTATTAATTGTAGGATTTAGTTACCTAATCGACAAGTCACCTTTGTACAGAGTCAATTCCGACAGTCCAACTATAAAATGCTACATCAAAATTCACAATTAATTTAATTTGTGAAACCTTGAGTTTGAATTACACAACTTCATCCGTATGCTAGATGTAGAAGAACATCTACTATCAACAATCATTTCTAAGCTATGTCGCAATCGAATATCGCTAGATTGAGTGTGCTTCTTCATCTGTATAATTATGGCGACAGGCCACAGGGTTAAAAGAATCAGTATTGCTGTGATCTTCCACAAAACACAATTGCATGTGAGTAATGCTTAAAGCCATAAACATATCCATAAACATGTGATAACGTAATTTGCCGCATTTACTTTAAATCTCATCTACACATTTTCGAAAGCGACTTGGTACCGAATCGCATGCTTGATAGCTCAGAAGATCATCAATCTTGCTCTTTTCCAGGAAAAATCTGTGTCAAATATTTCCCGGAAATCAATGAGGCCGTATTTTAATCACCGCAATGGACGCGTTTTTTAAGATCCCGGATTTAAAATTCTATTAATAAAGGGTGGGGAAGCTATTCATTTAACCTTAATTGATGGAAAGGGGAGATTTTCCAATACAATATTAATTTTTTAATGCAATTTTTATCGAAGCGAATTATTCTCATGAATATTCATGGGAGGTATCGAGAAGTATTCGTTCCTTCGATGCTCCTTTGTGGTTTCCTTCTGATAAGAAATCCCAGGACGGAGCGAGCGATTTTTTCAGTAAGTTGTGATGCATGTTTTAAAGTAGAAAGACTTACGCATCTAAGAACTGTTTTTAAAACTAAACTGACATTTCAGACGACATTGAAAGAAGGTTGATGGTAGCTGATCAGTGCGTGTATCGTCCATTTAAGAGTAAAGAAGTATCTAAGGAAGAGCCAAGATTTGAAATACGTTTATAGGTCCTATAGTGACCCATGGTAGTGAAGTATGGACATGGCATGAAAGACTTTTGATCAAGATTTCTGCCTATGGACTGCCACAGGGTGTGCGCCAATGGTTGGCATTGCTGCTTATTTGTGGTGGTGAATGGATATGTTTCCGATGTGTTTATCAACAATGAGCATATTCCTCAGAGATCTGTCCTTTCTCCAGCGCTTTTCTTGCTGTATATCAACGAACTGTTGTAAATAACACCTAGTCCTATCTACTCTTTCGCAAATGACAGCACTCTTATTGACTGACCATTCCCAGTTGCCTTATTTTGGCGAGAGCAGCATCTTGTTCGCATTAATGAGGACATTGGGAGAATTGCAGAGTCGGGATCTACAAATGAAGTTCAGTTTGACACGCAGAGGACTCAGACAACAATCCTGACAAACAAATCGCTAGCCGATATGCCAGCCGTGGAGATGGACGGAAGCTCATTACTTGAATTATCATCCATTAAGCTTTTGTTAATTAACATCAAGAATAACATCCCATGGCAGGATATACTATCAGACTCGCTAGGTCGGCATCCCAAAAGCTGGGGTTTCTCATCCGCTCCAGGAAATTCTATTCTCCGGAACAGCTGCTGCTGCTCTACAAGACTCACATCAGACCATCGCTGTAGTACTAGTCGCATTTGTGGAGATGTGCTTTGAAGCACTTGCTAAAGCTTCTGGACACAATACGGAAACAAACATTACATCTAGTTACAAAACACCTCCATAGCCTAGAACATCGAAACATCGAAGAAGAGTGACTGGTCTATCTCTATTTTACAAACACCATCATGGCGAGTCCTAGAGTCGCCAGTACAGCAAATACTATAGGAGCTCATCGGACACATCCTCACCAGGTCTAATTTCCAAAGACTTGAACGAGCCTTTCCCAAAGGTCGATCTTTTGGAGAACCTCGGCATTGTGGAGTGAGCTACCGGGTACTTTGTTCCACGATGGTTTCAATCTAAAACGTTTTAAGGTAATGTAAATAGACATTTATTCTCTAGCAACGCTCATGAAGCGCGATTAATAGAATAGACTAAAATAAAATCACTATCTCGAGAAAAATACAGCACAAAATCTTTGGCGTAAAGAAGAAGTGTGAAGAACAAACAAATAATTATAATATCTACAAGGAGAGCATGATGAACTTTGAATGATCAAATGAAATGATCATGGGCATGTGTCTCTAAGATGAATACCAAAATTAATATTTAGAACCCCAATCGTTGACAAGAGAAGGCGAGGAGGCAAGGAGATCACCAATCTATGGAAATAGTCTTCGATGACATAGTAATCACAAATAGAGACAGTATATAAAAAATAAGGAGTAGTGGAGACAAACAGCAAGAGCAAAACATTCGTTTTATCGAGAACAAATCGGAAGTCTTGCTCCCTTCTTCCGAATCCCAGACCCTAAAAGACTCTTTCAAGACCTTTAGTATATTTGAGATCAAACTGTATTGATGTATTCTTTGATCCTGCTCTTTCAACTTGCAAACTAGTTGTGTTACGGAGTGTTTCTTGAAGGCTATGTTTCAAATTAGGCTGTCTACAATGTTCGTATCATACCTACCAAACCTAGTCACTTGTTTCATGGTTCCCTTCTCTTTTTTTAAACCTTTCTTGATGTAGAGGAAAATTGAATTTTGTCCGTAGCAAGAAATTGAAACTAGCAATTTTGTGTTTGTCAATGGTTAACGCCTCCGTTGATACACGCTTCATATTAGTGTCTTTCCTGTATACTTCAGATTCCAAAATGATTCGATTGTTTGTCATGACTAAAACCTCAAAGACGTCAACCGTCCAATGTTTCAAATTTAATTGATAAATAGACGAATTGAAAATAGTGCGGTTGGCTATTAAACAGTGTTTTTTCAGTTTATTATTTTTGATGTATTTTAATCAATGTCAACACCAAGCTAACATTGCACATGCGCTGTACAAGACTAGCTGAAGGAGATGATAACATCAAGTTAGCCATTTCATTTTCTTGAGATTTAAAGACACTGCTTTGTATGCATTCCTTGGCTCATTCTACTGTTTTGAAACGACCTCATTCCTCACGCCGCCTACGCTCAAGTAATCTGGATGCGCTTAAATACGGGTATACATTTCACCACAGTCTCGTCGTAGCCAGACTCTAATACATATCATCCCTTTACTAATAGATTCAATTTAAAGTTGGTAAACTTTTGATGAATTAAATAAGTTTGTAGCCACGAGCGTCGATCGCTTTGTAAATAAATCAGCATCGCGGCAAATTTGCGTAATGGATCTATGATACAAATTAGCCAAGTAAGAGGAGAGGCACCGCCAAAGCGCCTCGCCAATTTGGTTTACACTACTATTGGATAGATAAATGGTGTGTGGTTTATTTTGTCTTTGCGTGCACGTCGTTTACTATCCTCATAAATGAAGAACAGTATTTTAATATAAGCCTTGCCACTCGTACACTATATAAGCCATTTGCTATCGGTTAAAAGCAGTTGGTCAATTTGTTCTTCGATGTTCTAGACTATGGAGGTTCTTTGTAACTAGATGTCTTGTTCGTTTTTGTATTGTATCCGATAGAACCTTTAACTTCTGGGATGCCGACCCGAAACGAGACAGGTAACATAATCGTGGCAGGACAAGTTATTGTTAAAGCCAATCCCCAGGACCTTGATGGAAGATGATTGTAGTATTAGTCATACCTATATTTCTACAGCTGGCACACCAACATACGAGTCCAATTTTGAGATATAGTAATTTGTTGTTGATCTTGGTCAGAAATTGAGGGTGATAATAGCAAAACTATCATTCAGTACTATGGAACGAGTCCAACGATGGTTTTTTGAGGAAAAATATTTTTCAGGAATTTATTTGAGAGGATATGGTAAGGATGCTCCCAATAAACTATTAGAATATGAAGAATCTGTAACATTACAGGAATCTATATATTTGTTCAATTATTGTTCTCAGATAAACCCATAAGTGCCATTTTCATTAAAACTCCCTCGAATCGTTCCACTTCAAGTCCAAGATGAGTTTTCCCGATCTTACAAGTATACATATTGACCTATAAATGTAACTGGTAGAACTCATTTCAACCCATGCAATTCTGAGATCAAGGCCGTATTCCGTTTATCATGAAAGCTAACGGCTTCCATTTGTCTTCCTGAGCTTATACTCCCTAAATTACCAGAAACCGTCAATTTCGTACGTGCCGATGCTGCCCCGGTTCTCTTTTTAATTTTTCTTCGTGGCAAATGAGGTGAGCTGGCCATAACTCTTGCCTCGAGCATTCCAGCTGATACAGCTACTCGATTGTCGATTTGTCTTGCGGTTAAAGAACAATTTGAGTGGGTGTATCCTATCGGTTTTGCTCATCATGAGAGGATTCAGTCTAGGAATTTGAGGAAATAAATGCTGTCGTTTCAATAAATTGTCACTTAGGTTAATAGTCAGTGAGTAATTAGTTAATTGGTTACAACGAGGAGGTTGTGCGAGCTATACTAGTAGTAGTAGTAGTAGTAGTAGTAGTAAGTAATGGAGAGGCAAAGCCTGACAAGTAGGCTACTGTTGACCCTTTTGCTGACCCCGAGGACTATCACTGAAACTAGGGCAGAGATGGTAGTTCCTTAGTGTCGAACCTTCCAGATCTGTTAATAAAGGTCATGATTTCCGCCCATTCCGCTGAGTCGCTCTATTCCCTGTCAAACCCCGCTGCTCCGAACACCTCAACCCTAAGGCCGCTATATACGGCACAATCCCCCAGAAAGTGGAACGAGGTCTCGTCCTCTCCCCAGCACTTCTGTCTTCTTCTTTCTTTGACCACTCCTATGAGTGACAGGTGCCTGTTCAATCTGCAGTGACCTGTGAGGATCCCCACCAACAAATGGAGTGAATCCCTCCTCCTGTTAAACATCCATAGCTCCCTACGTTTGTTGAGGCCTGCTATGAACCTCTTGGACTATCTGCAGTCATTTTTCTCCAGTCATGCTTTCGCCAGTTCGTTATATGCCCAATCTAGAACATTACTAGGTATCCTGATCAAGGTTTTGTTGGTCATGTCAAAAGTGGTATAATGCATTGTGAAAAGTTGCAATGACATCCCATCGATTAAAGTGGCACGATTTAGTTTTTACTTCCCACTCCAATAGGCAGGGAAGTATTATAATCACGAAAAACTTTGGGTTCGAGATATTTTTTTTTCTTGATGTCTCATACCATATACATAACGAAAAACCATATCACTCATTTCCATCTGTCTATCTATCTATTCGATAATCCTTGTTCCCTCATAACTCGGACGGTACCATCGATATTTTGACATTCAATTTCTACTGTGACAAAAAACTTTAGCTGTTTTTGAAAATCGATCTAATAGCAGCGAAGTTTTCATGGAATAAAAAAATTAAAAATCTCAAACTATGTGCTTAGTCTGGAGACCCTGTTCATTTTCATACGTCCTTATTAAACATATAGAACACATTGCTTTCTGAAATGAGGTATAATTAATAAGCTGTATGATGTAAATTTAATTTTTACAATGCAGAACGACTATATTTTGAGTCATAAATAAAATATAAATAATGACGCACCACATCCGTTGTCTAGGCTGAACTGCAGCAGTGGCGGTAAGATAGTGGTGAACTGCTGCTGGATTTACTACTGCAGATGACTGCACCTCAGCTGGATGAAAATCATCATCGAAGTCACATTTTAGCCCCTATGAAGATCGGTTCACATGGATTTTGAACATTCTGGCCGGATACTAGGATATTTTCTACTGGCTACTAATCAAAATCACAAACTGATTAGCTGAATGTTTTTACTCAAGTTTCAGCAGCTCTTCACCATGAGTATAAACTAGCTTCTATCGTGACATGTATAATTTAAAAAAAATAGGATATTTATTATTCATTGTTATAGGGTAGCTAATGCTTTACGTCACTTGAAGTCGATAAAAAAAACGTTCCCCGACTCCAAAAGCCTGGCAGAGTTACCCCTGGGTTGTCGCCCTTTCAGCCAACCCTTCCCAATCTAACCGTAATTCCCCCTGCAGGTAATTATTAATTATACGGAAGCTGTTGCTTAAACGTAAAACAATTTGTCGGCTAAATTGTCCTCCATGTTTTACCATATTAATTTGAGGTAGACCTTTGGACAACTTCCTTCTTATCAACCAATTCATTATGTCTGTCTTCTAATTAGAAACCAGTAATATACAGTTTGAAAGTTTGAATTTTATCGAAAAAAAAATTAAGCAAATGTTTCTGAGTGTTTACTACTACACAGTATTTTTTTTTCATTTCACAGGTTTGTTCATGAAATCGTAGCGCGCTATTATTTTATATTTCAATTTTGAGAAAAACAATGCACCTGAATTGAGAGGTTACCTAGCTATCTAGTTTCGAAAATAATGAGCCCATTACAAAATGAGTTTTAACGTAAATCACAAAACGATACACCTAAACAAATAATCTGTATATCTAAGGATCTTTGTACACTGAAAGTTCTAGCTGTCGCTGGCCCTCTCAGCGGGCCTTACTGGTGACATTTATGTCTGTGCAACAGGCCTTTCATTCCTCGGCGAGGCAGGCTGAGTTGACGTACAAGAATCTGCAGGTTACATAAAATTCTGATTGGTAAGTGTGCTATGCTTTTGATGTATTTCATACCACCTTTAGTCCTCTAAAGAGGTATCGCAACAGCATAGCAAATAGCGCCCCTGAAATGGCTCCTCATTGTTGTGAGGCTCGTCATTTGCTCTGGTATTCCCACCACCTCGCTCTGAATCCCTTCCGAGCTGCATCAGGTGTAGGGGCGTATTCTCATGGTGTCTACTGTAACCCGGAGTTCCAAGCATATCTGGAGATAACTTGAGGTAGCACATGAAATATCTCATTATACATTTAGTAGTGTTTTTATAACCTCTCGCAGAGGAAGAATGACTCTCGGGTTCCAAAAGCTCTACGAGATTTCTGTTTACATCAAACATCTAATTGACTTGAAATTATGACAGCATGTTTCAACTGCATTTAGTTATACGATGAACTACGGGTTTTTGGATTGTGTGCTAAATGCCAACTCGAAAGTTCAGAAACCAAGCTTTTTTATAGAAAATATTAAGCCTTTTATGCGTCATTTTGACAGTTTTCAATATTGTTCAAAAATTCTAGTTGATCGTATAGAAAATGACTTATGTTTGAAACTTGTAGACAAGGTGGATTTATCAAAAGTTTGATTTCGGACTTCCATTGTCCATAAAATTTTGAGTATCACAACGTTTCGATTGATGTGCTATCTTCAATCGTCTTCAGGTGAACTGGCGAACACGTTCCTTCCATGCCTATTTATACCCCGTCCGGTGACGCGTCGTTGTGCGCGGACTGTTCTGATTGGTTCCCGATGCGCGGTATTCCGGTCTGCTGACGTGGCTGTTTGTCGGTCATTGTTTGTTGTCTGGTCCAGTCGTAGTCTATGCATCTTCTTTATGAGTGGCTGCCAGATTGATTTAATGTCTACGCTGGGTTTGCTGTACACTTTGCTGTTGTTGGTGATGAATGCCGCCTCCTTGAATTTCCTTCGATACCAATGCGGCTCCTTGGCAATAACCTTAGCGTCGTCCCAAGCTATTTCATGGTGCTCCGTCCATGCGTGGTCAGCTATTCCAGATTTTCCTGTCTCTGCTCGCTGGGTGTTGAGACGATGTTCTTTGATTCTTACTTCCAGTGGCCTTTTTGTTTCTCCAACATAGATTTTACCACATTGACATGGTATCTGGTAGATGCAGTCCTTTGTCTCTTGAGATTCATTCCTGGGCTTAGTTTTTGTTAGGATACTTCTGAGGGTGGCAGTCCTAGAGAATCTCGTTTGGATCTTGTATCGCTGACCTATTCTTTTGATTCCATCTGATATTCCTTTAACGTAAGGCAGAATGAGTAAGTGCTGAGATTCTTCGTGTTTAATTCTTCTACTGTTGGTATTTTCCTGTGTTGTTACTTCCACTAGCTTCTTTGGGTATCCGTTGTTTAATAGGTCTTGTTTAATGATATTGAGCTCTCTTTGTAGTCCCTCTTGTGTGTTACAAATATTCCTAGCTCGGTCGACTAAAGTCCGGATGACGCCTTTCTTCGTGGCTGTTGGGTGGTTTAAGGTGTAATGTAAGTATTGACCTGTGTGAGTTGGTTTTCTGTGTACTATTGTTTCTATTTTGGTGTTTCTTCTCGTTACTAAGACATCTAAAAATGGAAGGCAGTTGTTGCTCTCTTCTTCTTTCGTGAATTTTATCGAAGGTCGCATGTTGTTCAGATGACTGAAGAATGTTTCTAGTTGGCTCTCTCCATGGTTCCAGATGATGAATGTGTCATCTACATAGCGAAGCCATAACTTCGGTTTAATACTTGAACTTTCGATGGCAGTTGACTCAAACCATTCCATGTACAAGTCGGCTACAACCGGCGACAACGGTGATCCCAGGAAGAACACCATCATATGTGAAGGACTCCCAACACTTTGTAGAAATACTCCAAAAAACACAACTAAACGCTGAAGATCGTCTGCTAAGTTTCGACATCGAGAGTCTGTATACTAACGTTCCAGTTGAAGAAGCATTGCAGGCAATTCAGAAGAAGTTACAGAAAGACGAACAACTGAAGAAAAGGACAGATCTTCCACTGGATAGAATAATGGAGTTGCTCACATTCTGTCTGAGGAACAACTATTTCCAAGAGAAGGAAGACTTCTACGAACAAGAAGAAGGCCTGCCTATGGGATCACCGTTGTCGCCGGTTGTAGCCAACTTGTACATGGAATGGTTTGAGTCAACTGCCATCGAAAGTTCAAGTATTAAACCGAAGTTATGGCTTCGCTATGTAGATGACACATTCATCATCTGGAACCATGGAGAGAGCCAACTAGAAACATTCTTCAGTCATCTGAACAACATGCGACCTTCGATAAAATTCACGAAAGAAGAAGAGAGCAACAACTGCCTTCCATTTTTAGATGTCTTAGTAACGAGAAGAAACACCATAATAGAAACAATAGTACACAGAAAACCATCTCACACAGGTCAATACTTACATTACACCTCAAACCACCCAACAGCCACGAAGAAAGGCGTCATCCGGACTTTAGTCGACTGAGCTAGGAATATTTGTAACACACAAGAGGGACTACAAAGAGAGCTCAATATCATTAAACAAGACCTATTAAACAACGGATACCCAAAGAAGCTAGTGGAAGTAACAACACAGGAAAATACCAACAGTAGAAGAATTAAACACGAAGAATCTCAGCACTTACTCATTCTGCCTTACGTTAAAGGAATATCAGATGGAATCAAAAGAATAGGTCAGCGATACAAGATCCAAACGAGATTCTCTAGGACTGCCACCCTCAGAAGTATCCTAACAAAAACTAAGCCCAGGAATGAATCTCAAGAGACAAAGGACTGCATCTACCAGATACCATGTCAATGTAGTAAAATCTATGTTGGAGAAACAAAAAGGCCACTGGAAGTAAGAATCAAAGAACATCGTCTCAACACCCAGCGAGCAGAGACAGGAAAATCTGGAATAGCTGACCACGCATGGACGGAGCACCATGAAATAGCTTGGGACGACGCTAAGGTTATTGCCAAGGAGCCGCATTGGTATCGAAGGAAATTCAAGGAGGCGGCATTCATCACCAAAAACAGCAAAGTGTACAGCAAACCCAGCGTAGACATTAAACCAATCTGGCAGCCACTCATAAAGAAGATGAATAGACTACGACTGGACCAGACAACAAACAATGACCGACAAACAGCCACGTCAGCAGACCGGAATACCGCGCATCGGGAACCAATCAGAACAGTCCGCGCACAACGACGCGTCACCGGACGGGGTATAAATAGGCATGGAAGGAACGTGTTCGCCAGTTCACCTGAAGACGATTGAAGATAGCACATCAATCGAAACGTCGTGATACTCAAAATTTTATAGACAATGGAAGTCCGAAATCAAACTTTTGATAAAATGACTTATGTTTCAATACTCATTCCAAAGTTCCATGTTTCAAACACCATTCTATTAGTCACAATAACTGCAACAGTGGAGATATATTTTTTTTCTCACGGTCTACCAGATGGCGCTCAAATCGTTTAATTTTGAATATATTTTAGTGTATTTTTTGAAAATATGTCTATTTTTATAATAAATGCTTCTGCACATTGTGAAAATAATTGGTCGAGTACCTTTTATCTAAAACATTCCTGAGAAAGTACCTAAATTTTGAAATTTTACACTAGGATAGCCCCTTGAAGGGCTGTAACTTGTAATCATCGGAGAAGAAACCCCCCGGCAGCCGAGGTTTTTCAAAAGAACGATTTTTGGAAGAATCTTTTGCGAGGCGTTGGTAGCTCTACCTAGTGATCCACTGAGCTCCTCTAATATTTGCTATACTGCCAACACTTGGTGTTATTATGCAAGACAGCTCAGCTGAATGTCTGAACATTCTCCATGATAGTAACTATAGAATATGGACACATCAGCCACCCCCTTCTTCCATATTCCAGACCGTGGAGGTCCTTTGTAAGGTCAGGCAGATCCACCAGATGTATTATTCGTTTCTGGATTGTATCTAGAAATTTGAGGATATGATTTTACACATTTCGTAACTCCGTGATCTAACATTACATAAAGCTTCCAACCTTCAACATCACCTTCTATAAGTGAACAACCCTGTATACTGCCACCACGAGGTAAGAACGTAAGGCCCACTCACCCCTGGACCGATTTAATTACGTTAAAAGGTGCCCTGGAGGTTAGAGGCTTAGAGTGTAATTAAAGTTCGGTATAAAACTGTTTAAATTTGGAATAGTTAACGGCCACTCAAGCAAAAACGTCAAATTTTAAATAATGACTACTCGAATTGTTTTGGATTTTGCAATTATTGAAGTACATTTGCTTTAAATGCAATGTAACAGCCTACATCAATAAATATTCATTTTATGTGCCTTTTTGTAGCTGCAGGTGGTTTATATCTGTATATTCTGATTGGCAATTCATGTTAGAAAGCCTTTTTTGAACCAGTTAAGCCCTGCTAGCGCCCCAAAATAGTGAAATTACCGTCATTTTACGTTTCCTAGAAAACAAATAGGATAGATTTCTCTTTGTTTGAAAATAAGGACGTTATCTAAATCTAATAAGCAACGGTAAAAGACTTTATTAAAGTATTATTGATTTCAATTTCACTGGATTCGAACAATAAAGCGCATAAGACATCAAATTTTCATTCAAATTATGTACATATTTTTTTGACGACAAGTTTTGCCTTAATTCAACATGGCGAAGAAGCAGCTATTTCTTTGATAGCTGTTCTTAATCAATTCTCTCGCATATTCAAGCAAAATGAGAAATGAAAGTCAAATTAATTGGGCACGATAAATTGACAGTACTGCATATTCGTGATAAATGTAAAATTAGTCTAGTCTAATATGAATGATGCCGTGATTATACATATTATATATGTTTGTTCGAATATTATATGATACTCTAATTGAAAAGCGCTAACCAAAACAAGTACAACGGATAGCAAAATCATGCTTTGGTTTGCTCAATTAACCCTTGAATAGACATGCAATTGCAATTAAACATGCATATATAGACCTAGATAATGAACAGATATTTCATTGTTCATTAATTTCATAGAAAAAGTTTAATTAATTCGCAATGTGAGATGAATACACCTGTTTGACCCCCTTGTGCTTGCTGTACTGGCGATTCCTGGTGTTACTGTGCGAGACAATTCAGACAAAAATTTGCGACAACTGTATCTATAGGATAAGTACAGATCAACCACCCTCGTTCGATGTTCCAGACTGTGAAGGTCATTTATAAGATGGGACGCATCCACAAGATGTATTGCTGGTTGCTGGGCTGTGTCCTGAAACCTCAAGCAGGGCTACGGAGAGCACATATGCGAGCAGTACTCCAGTCTGATCTGATGAGATTAGCAATCACTGTCCCGGTGAATATAACTTTCTAGAGCGGAAGAGAAACTCTAGCTTTTGGGACTCCGACTTGCAGCATCATGCTCGTATCATGACATGTCATTGATAATATTAATTGTATCTACTACTAACGTTTCGACTATGAATGATTTTTTTATTATATTGACATTGAAATCGATTGACTTCCATTTTCTTTTGTAAAAATTTCACTTTTTTACTTGATATAGGCTGCAGAAGCATCCAAAACGTTAGTAGATTTTCATCAGTCATATGTGGGTCCAATTCATTCAAGTAAAATTAGGATGAACCAGAGGGACTATCTCAGGACAGATTTTAGGAGTAACAATTGTGACTTTAATGTGAATTAATCTACTTACTCATGAGCAGATATCAGTTGTTTTATCAGACACGTACCTGGAAAAAAAGAAAATAATTTATTATAGTATTTTTGATACTACGACTATGTAACCAATATAATACAACAACAATAAGCTCTTATCGATTTTGTATATTAAAATAATTAATCATTAAGTAGTTGGGTTGTAGCAATCCCTATTTTATATCACTAGATTATATGTAACGTTCATGATAGTTCAATTTCCTTATGTATCCACGAATTTTTTAAACATGCCCGAAATGGATTAGAAACTTGAGAAACATAAAAACGAGGTATGGCGAGGCTTTGATGATTATCGATTTTTTCTTACTACTCCGCTGCCAAATCATCGACTTTAAAAGTGAGAGCAGGCTTACCCAGAACTTTGTCCAAATTTCATCAAAAGCGATGCAACAGTTACTGAGATTACGCTGCTCAAGGTTGTTGAATAGGGTGACAGTCAGACCGGACTAAATGTAGAAACATATTTTAATTATTGTACAAAAATAATGAAAAAATATTTTGGCTGTAATAGCAATGACATTTCTGATTGCTTTCAGGGTTTGCTGCCACACCAGAATCAAGAATGATAATCGTTTTCATAATTCATCAGAAGACTGTAACCCAGTTTGGTTAAGTATGCTCTATGGAAATATCTAACCAATCTTTTTAAACCTATTGTTTCCTTATAGTTTATTTATTGCTGAGGTATGTGGCCCGAACGCTAACAGTATAAGAGCGAGCGAGATAGCAAGCCAGATAGAAAGAGAAAGGGAACGCGATGTTTCCACTCGGTGAAGCGCTGTCCTAGCATAAAAAGGACGGTCTACGAATGTGGTCAATCAATGAATCTATACTAGGCTCTCAAATGAGATAAAGGGAACCACCTCACCCACCTGGGACAACCCCCTACCCTTCGCGTAATGCCACACCCTCCAATATGATAGTCTATTCAGGTGTATCCTAGTGCAAAATTCTATTTGTGGCATGTAATTTGCAATTTACCGGATTGGGCGATCGCGCGATATTGTTTGTCTATCGAGGCACGCTCGAACGCCACTGTATCTCGCAGAACACTAGATGAACATCGACAGTTCCAGCTTAACTTTTCCGGTAAACAGAAGCGCATCCAAATATTGGAGATGATGCGATGTAATTTGCACGCTAAAAGGGACCGAAATCTGCGCATCCAACTTGCAAATTGGGTTTAGGAATTGCAAAATTTGAGTCCTTGTCAAAACAGTTTTCAATGTGGAATGTACATTCTATATGGATTTATTTCTTGTTTTGTATATTGACTCATCACTGAACATACAAGTTATTTAATGATTCTTTTAATGAATCATTGGCGTTGGTTGATCTATAGGTAAGCTTCTTGCTGTCGATTCTCGAAGACCCCTCTGAAAGTGTTAAACTGTATGTTTAGAGCATAGGTTCTCAACGTGGGCGGTAATGCTCCCATGTGGGTGTTTGAGACGTTCAGAGGGGCGGTAGAAGACTCCAAGAAAATTGGGAGGCACTGATATCCTATTAGGGAGACTAGGAAGCTAGAGCATCGGGTCTTAGGAGCGCAACATTTCAAAGAACTTAATGGCAAGTTAAAACATTGGGGGACTAAAAAAGTATTCTCAAAATGGGCGGTGCGCAAAATTCTCTGATTTCTACATATTCATTGAGCTCATTTGTACCCATGAGAAATTGTTGTGGAATAAATAAATGAAAAAGTCGAAAAATTATTAAGAAGACCCATAATATTAAAATTACAATGGAATACTATTATAAAAACAAAAGTTGTAACAATTTTTGACTGACAAAAACTAACAGCGGATCAATCAAGCTATATTATCTTTAAGGACGCTTCAGGGAAGCCTCAACTGACTATAATTGCGTTTCATCAAGAATGATCCCTTAAGGTTGAGAAAAGTGTTGAGGAACGACTAGAAGTTGACCTTTAGTGTAAATAGTGTAACGTTCCTTGGTAATTAGAAGTGTCTGTCGTGCTGTTAATGTGGCACTGTGCACCCTCCCTGTAGCCGAGACTGGCATTTCAGTGGAAGGGAAAGTGAAGCAATTATTCAGAGGCCGAGCCCGTCCCAAATCAGGTGTTTTAACGGCTGTTGGACGTCTACCAAGCCAATAATCCACCTCCCGTCTTGATGCTTGTTGATGCTGCGGTGTTGCCGGATCGCCTTTGTTACATACTGCTTCCACGAGCTAGGCAAGAATTGGTGACCTCACAGTCATCCGAAAACTGATGCAGCCTTTGATGGCAACTCTGAGCTCCCGGTTCTGCTACAGTATGCGCGCCACATTGGAGCACCCAGGAATGGTCTACTGCCATATAGGAACATATACCAGCAATCAATACTCTTGATGTCGAATGTTTATTGTTCGACACAAAGTCATAAAAAATGAACACATTGTTTGCTTCGGTCGGGACTCGAACCCGCGTTTCTGGCATTCCGTACTGACGCCGCGGCGTAGCCGCTAGGACACCTAACCGCGATGTCTAGACGACCTAAATCTCCTAGTAAAGACCTTAAACCATTGCTTCAGAAGTACAGCGTCAATCGAAATGGCTACATATATTATTGACACTTAATGCCTTCGTGAAAGCAGCCTGTCTATTCGGGATGAATTTTCTGAAGTAGCCCCAGCATGGCACCCATATCGATCCTGTTTTAAACATGCTGTATACCGCGCGCGGCTGCGGTGGCGCTAACCGCACGTCCTGGGCTGAATTCCTCCCTCGATTCCCCCGACTCCAACGCGTCGCTCCTAGCTGCGGTCAGGCCTTATAATTAAACTACCAGTACTTGATTGTCCTTGTTTTAATGTCTGACGTTTGCCGTTCAAGCTGATGTTTTATTCCGTTTTGGCAGTTGGGCCGACAGTTCAGGAGGAGAAGCTCTTCATGTGGCATATCGATTTTAGCTCACAGCAGAAAAGTATTCTTAGTCAAATGGACCTTTCAAAAAGTTTTTATTTCGATAAACTCCTTCGAGGAGTTGGCAAGCTCGCGCTGGTGAGGATGCGTCCGTTGACTCTTGGCGTTATTATGCGATACAGCTGGTATTCATGGAATAGGGACAAATCAGCCACCCTCTTTCGATGTTCCAAACTGTTGTGGATGTCTTTTGTAAGGTCAGACGCATCTACACGACTCACCGCTCGTTTCTGGATTGGACTGTGTACAGAAGCTTCAGGGGGTGCTTGGGAGCGTATCCACATGCATGCTAGCAGTACTCAAGCGAAGTTCTGTAGAGTAGCAGTAGCTGCACCACTGAATGACATTTGCTGGACAGAATAGAGCTTGGCAGGGCAGAAGCCTGTTGGAAGATGATTTTTAAGTATTGGGCAACCTCCTATCTCCACAGCTTTCAGACAATCGTGCGACTTCGTTGACAAGGTTGTTCTTTGAATCTTCTCTGCATTAAACTGGTTGAATGGTTAAGGTTGAATGAGTCAGATCAATTCTATGTGTGATTTCTTTGTCAGGAACCTTTTGCTCCATGACATAAATTCCCAGATATTCAAAAAATTGCCATATTAACATATAAATCCGCGTATGTAGGTTATGTACTCTCTGTATCACATACAAACTACAAAATTTATGAAAACTGTAGGTTTTACGTATCATTTGGAACACGAGCTTTGTCGTAACTTCACGCAGATTCGAGTAGAATAGGAGTGATGACAGACACCAAATGAGATTTCGGTATACATATATACAGCATGCCGGTTGGTTATGAGCGACCTACATAAAAGAAAAGCCGCTGTATACGTGACTAGAATCAGTGGCGTGCCCGAAACACACTGGTAAGGAGCTACTTGAGGTACTTATTCCCTTTCTCTTTCTCACTGCGTCACTCACTCCTATACTTTCAGCGTTCAGACCAGCAGAGTCTCAGTCTCTGTTTGACAATTTATGTTGTTTTTCGTAAAGAATATTACAAAATGACGAAGAATGAGGAGTGCCCCGATGATATTCCATTGGCCCATGGGAATCCCTAAAAATTCTAACTTTCCGTAAACAAAACTTTGAGAGCAAGTAAAAAAGAAAAAAGAATCCTCTTCTGAAACCCTGGAACCGACTGTTTAAATTGCTCACTAAAACACGCAGGGCCAAGAGAAACCCTAAACATTTCTACTTCCCCGTAAACAAAACCTGAAAATCAAAAAGAAGAAACAAAGCCTCTTCTGAAACCGATCACCCGCTTGAACAGTTCACACTGTATAGCACATACTTAAATTCATAAAATGCCTACTTTTGTATTATTTTCATATTACAAAATTACACACAAAATACTCGCTATTTCTGAATGATCAAAAATTACTAACAAGGCGCTCCAATTACACACGAATTAGCAATACTGGAATTCGATATTTCCGCTTGCAGCCAGACCATCCAAACATATAGAAGGGGGGATATTTCGTAGTGTCACCTAGAAAAAAACGTGGCCTAAAAACCCACCGTATAACACGAAAAGTTTACTCACATGTTCTTCTATATAAAATTCGTTTTTAGTTTATGGTACACTAGTTCACAAAAAAAAATACACCACTGATATCGCTTCATGGTCTGCAGCTCAGCTTGGACTTTTCCAATAAACTGTGCTTTTGATATGTTTCAAATTGTTTAGACTTTGTCTACTATCAATGTATTGTCATAATAAAAAAATTGATTCAGATCTACCAAAAATGAGTGATGAAATATAGTCTTCTCATTACACAGATGAACATTCTCATACGTCGTTTTCAGTTTTTGGACGGTTTCTAATGAACGCGTTCGCTGCAACCGCAAGGTGGTTTTTCCATTGAAATACAAGCATGTCGACCGCCAAACAACCACGTCAGCAAAAACCAGCTGGAACTCCACCTGAACCAATCAGGACTATCCGCGCCAATGGTACCACAGCTACAGAAGTATAATAGCTACAGAAAGGGCACGTTCGTCAGTGATTGAGGACGATATATTGTGATACTCCGAAAACACTTTCTAGGTGTTCCGGATATTGAACTCATTACCAGTACGCCACTGGTTGGTGAATATTTTCGACGTCAACGTGATGTGTGTTGCTGAAACGTGTTACTGATAAGAGAGTAAGTGAGCTATCAATTTTGTCGTATAACGGGAACGTCAAACAGAGCGACGATGCGACGGCGAGGTTCGGGTGTGTACGAATTTTAGTGTATCGCGAAACAAACAGGCAGCTACATCCTAAAATATTTCTATTGGTATCAATTTCAAGCATCAATATTCATCCCAGTTAACTGTAGAACAGTTGAGAGCTGTGAGTGTATCATTATCTGAATGAAAGAGAAGTAGTTTACTTTTGGACAGTCACCCCCTGAAATGCACATTCATCATAATTACATATCCTCATTTTGTTTGTAATTGAACTACTAGAATAAGGTTTGAATATGAGCAACCAGGTCCACAAAAAAAACTCTTATCTTATCTTATCTCGTTTACATCACAATTGGAGCTAAATCTTAGGAAGACTATGGTTGAAACCTCCATAGGGATCTTGAATAATGGCGAAAGTATAAAAAATTACTTTTATACTGTATATTCCAATTTTGTGATTCTTCGGCCAGTTCAACTAAACCAGATGGAATTCACGCTGTAATCACGTGTCAGGATTGATTTATACACGGACGAACGAACAGAGCTACGGCGTAATTTTTGAAAAATTGCAGCTTAAAGCATTTAGTGGTCTGATTCAATTAAACCAGATTGAATTTAAATTTGGTATTGTCTGTCTGGCGCTGATGTTAAACTACACTTTTATAAATTGCTCGCCAAACTGTTATTTACTAACCTAAACCAAAACAGTTACTCAACAGAGACGTACGTATAGAAAGGCTTCGTATCCGGTATAGCTTTAATGGGGAGAAGTATTTTTTTACTTCATACGCCAATCATGGAGGGGAAGTATTGTAACCGTGAAAAGTTCGAATTCTCAATAAAAAATAGGTATTGGTAGAAGTCTTACTATCGTCTATAAAATGTTAAATTCCGGAAACGCTCCCTTGAGATATCGATTCAAGGTCAGCAGAATAATTTTTATTTCCAAACTAAAGCAGCGTCAACCTGCTTTTTTTGAACTACGTTGAATGAAAGGAGTCACAGGAATTTCATTGGACCAAGAAAGTACTACGATAAGAGTTGTACATGAATATATATGAGATTATGTCAGATAAATTTGTTTAACTATTATACCAGGTTTCACGAATGAAAATCACAGATTTGTGAGGCGTTTCAATTTTGACAGTTCCGTCAGTCTGGCAAATTGAATGCTTACAATAGATATCTGGGTTACTTGTTAACCCACTAGTTTACACTTTATTTTACTTTATTTGTTGTGTGTATTAGGGAGTATAGGAATTTCGCCATTGCTTTTGTACTAGGTTCCAGGAAGACTCCTTAAGATATTTTGATAGTCAGTTATCATATCTAGTTAAATAAATATAGTGTCTCTAGTAGAAGGAATAGAATACCTCAAGACCTGGCATTTTAACATCAATAGTTATTGGTTTCTAGGGGCCTCGAAGCTATATTATCCTCATACAAAAATAGAATAAAACAAAATGATGCAATAGACCAATAGCCAGCATTTATGATATTTTTTTCAATTTGAGTTTTTCTCAGGATTTCATCCCTCCATCAAAAATGTGTATCTACTTCTATGCTGTGCTTTCCCATTCCACGAGAGGCATTTAATTCTATTATTAGTATGAACCGTAGCCAGTATTCGATATGCACAATTATTATAAATGGTTGCCCAGGTATTAATATTGAACTCGTATTATGGTGAACGTATACGTGTAGTTATAAATCCGAATGCAAATTTTTCAATTTCAATATGATTACTTAGTTGGACGGAAAATTGATAGCTGATTGGATTATCTGCAATAGGATGATAGACTATCTCATTCCAAGTAAAACTATTGTCAGGACTGAGATGTAAATTGCTATTTATCTATGATTCCGATTATTCCTTACAGAATCAATGGACGGCATGCGAACTTATTATACTTCAATACAACATCTAAGGAAATATCAACTCAATATAAAACTCGTGATGGATGAGTATTTTTTGAGTTTTTGTATGTTGCCTTGCCATCGAACAATTATGTAATTTTGCTGTGACTGTGGCATTATATTCTTTGTTTTTCATTTATCAACAATTTAAATGCTCCATAATAGTTCATAATAATTTCGATTGAAAATAATACGGTTGCCCTGAAAGCAGATCAGAATGACGATTATAATTTGAGCATTTTATTATCATATTTTGTTCTTTGCCAAAGACTGCCTATTTTTGCTGATGTTGTGTAAAATTGCATTACATATGTTTTTCATCAGCTATAGCTAAATAATATTTTGACTTTGAATTATTTATTGAATAAAAATCTTAGCACACATTTTCCATTATATATAAAACATCCAACCCAAAACAAATACTACTTTTTAGTACCATTTCGTGATGCGGTTTGAAAATACTATATAGTGAACTTTCCACAATAGAACAAACACTCTGTTTATGTCAATTCACAACTAAGGTTTGAAGTACTTGATATTTGTTACCATTTTCCTCAGCTATCGCAAAGTGAAAACATTCCCTTTTCTGGAATCTCAAATTTAATCAAGGGATGTTGCTAAGGATTCTTTTAATTTCGGGGTGAAATAAAGATACATTTAACTTTTTTAATCAAATGTTGGCTTTAATCAAGAAATTTCATATCGCCCTTGTTTGCCAGTACTTCGCAAAATGATGAAATTATACTCATTCTTTGATTTATTTATGCAGGATACACTGTACAAAATACATTTATCGAATATATAGTTATTTTTCATGTTCGGTGAATTTTTGGATAATGTATTTACTTTATTTTCTGTTGGTCCCTGCAAGCAGTGGAGTACCAATAAAGTCAGTAGAAATTGCGACAACTCTTTAGTCTTGAAGTAGAAAATTTTAACTAACGGTTAATTAAAAATCAAGCCTATCATCATTACAAGGTCAACTAACCATCATGTAGATTGTAGATGCTCTTACTTGGTAAAACTCTTCCATCATGTAGATAAGAATTTGTGTAATTATCACACAGTTTCACAAATAAAACTATTTCTTTTAGTGACGCGTTTCGATTTTTTTTAATAATAAAAATTGAAACATACCTTTTTGCCCAATAATTAGAAAACATGTTTGATAAAGCTACACCACTAACTTTTTTGGATATTGCTTTTGCTTTTTTCAGATAACAAAATATTTTAAAATAAATGTTCAAGTTAGATTAGCTAGAGGGATATTAAAGTTAACCATGTTTTAGTTTGAGAATATTTCTCCTAGATTTATGAACTGAATAGAGGCTTCGGAAACAGATGAAACGTTACTAAACTATGTTTTTCAAACGTCATATTGTTTCAATTATCGACTATTTAAAGTGCAATGAATCGGAAATGGAGACACCCTTCATAAGCATTCGTATCACTATCAGAGAACTCCTCCAGAAATTGGTAATGCCATAAATAACACACTAGCTACGTGCTTAGTGAACAAATTAACTTTCGAGTAGAGGTCAACGACAATGTACCACGGCTGAGACGAAACAAACTTCCTCCAATTTTTTTCCATCCTAACAACTTCCCAAAACCCTTAGACGTAAATTTGGTATCTTTAAACTTTAGGGTTTCGTAATGTTCTTGCCCTAATTGTCTGTTCCCGGATGTCCCTTGACGGCGTAGCATCAGCAGTATCCTGCAGTGGCGACTCGTAGCGCTGGGGTTTCAGTTTAAAATCACTTGTTAGGTGGAACGCTAAATTACTTCGAAACGATGTCTGGTCTGTATAGTCACTTTTCTCAAACCTGACACATGTTTCGTTAATTATGCATGTTAAAACAAAAATATTACAGCCAGTTGTTGTTATGTACCTGCCAACCATAATATTCGAACGTTTGTTACCTGGCAAAATGGCACGTCAGTTAGACATGTCTTCAAGAAGCTATCGCAAACAATAGACAATTAGGGGTAGGAGCCTTGTACTTATGCATTATATTGCTATCTCTAGGCTTTCGCTAGCGTCCAGATTCTTAAAGTTTACAACACTTCGAACTAACTTTAAATCGCTTGAATCGATCTTGTGTTTACTGTGGATCTTGTGTTATGTCTTCTAGGGCTACAGTTTTCAATTGGTTTGCTTAGAAAAAGGGCACAGTAAGAACACTTTTAATATCGTAAACGGAGACGAAACATGATATCATTATAATCCTCAAACTAAACTGCTGTCATTAGTTTGGTGCTTTGAAAGTGAGCAGCCTCCAACGAAAATTCGTCGTTCCAAGAGTGCTGGAAAGAAAATGGTCGCATCTCTTTTCTCTAAAAGTAAATACATCACGACGGTAGCCTTGGAAAATCAAAGGACAGCTACTTCTGAATGGTAAGTATATAACCAAATGTGTTCCTGTAGTCTTCCAAGAACTGTGCAAGAACCGTCCAAAGACTGGTCTGCGGGGTATTCAATGGCACCATGACAACGCACCCACCCACAACGCCGCTAGAACACTCAATTTTTTTGCTGAACAAGGTGTCACTGTTGCCTCACCCACCTTAGTCTCCGGACATAGCTCCGTGCAACTTCTTCTTATTCCCTAAGATCGAAGAAAAGTTACAAGGTCGATATTTTTTCACCGATGAAGAGGCAATCGCTGCATTTGAGGAGGGAATTAGCAACCTTTCAAAAGAACGTTGGTCACATTGTTTTAAAAAAACCTTGTAGTTTTTCTGTATCTAACACGTGACCCTCGTATGTTTATAAAAATTCGTTTTTCAACAAAGTTCATATCACACCCATTAAACCTAGTCACTTGTTTATGGTTTCCTTTTCTGCTTGAAACCTTCATTGATTTGAACAAAAATTGACTGGTAGGTGTACCAAAAAATGAAAACTTGCCATTATGTCAACTCATTTCCAAGTATCGCCCTCTATGGGGACGCCCTTTGGCAAACTATGAAGTCAAAGTCCTAACAGCTGGACTGCTTCGCAGAGGCAACAGATATTCCTTACGAAACCTGTCAAACTGCTTTCAATGTTTCCTATGAGTAAAATAGCTGTAAACGACAACTGTCCATAATTTTTAATTTCGATATAATCAACTTTGTTGGAAAAGGGGTTGTGTTCCGGTTTTGCTTCACAAACTTTTAGTCAACTACTACAAAATTGCGTCTGTTAAGTTGACTCTATATTTCATCTGCATCTACATCAGCTCATTGTACACATTGTAGGGGTTTAAGAGGTGCTGATAGATTTTGAGAAGTGTTAATATTTCTGAAAACTTTCCAATTTATTTGAGATTCCAAGTTATCCTACATTTTTTTGATTCAATTTTTACATTTGAAGACCGAACCAAATCCTTATGTCTAAACTACTTGATGCCGTTATTTTTCTGAAAGTCTACCAGCCTTCTAGCTGACGACTACCTATAAGATCTTAACCACACATTGAACTATTTGTAGTAAAAATATTAGCTTCGTTAAAATAACGTAGGTCTTGCAACTCTAGGATCTTACCCCAATTATGTGACTCTCAGATTATATTTCAGATGAAATCCAACCAGGAAAAGCTCAGAGCACGCCAGTGAGTGTCGCCATCTGCAGAATCTCTCTGAATTCGGGGCAAGCAGAGCCATTAGCCAACCTGTCTAGAATCAGGTGTGTCTCGACTGTATACAGATATACCTACTTTAGGACACCTAAATCTTACTTATGTTACGCTGAGGGTTGTGCTCACTTAAAGTTGTTTCATTATTATGAAACATGCACCATGGTGGATACTACTGCAGGTGTTTTGTTTAACTTCTGTTTCACGAAATCTAGGATGACCCTACCCAGTAATAACTTGGTTAGACATTTTCAGATAATATTGGGTAACTTAAACACAAGGTTTTTTTGTGACGCCTTCCGATTAAATCTTCAAAAATCATCGTCAGACTTGAAAAACTCACTGTAGCCCCAGGTTATCTATGTAGATCATACATGCTCCTACTTGGTGAGATCCTTCCATCATGCAGATAATAGGATTGTGTGATAAGCACAGAGTTTCATAAATAAAACTCTTTTTCTTTCAGTGACGCGTTTCGATTTATATTTAAATCATCGTCGGACTGTCAGACTTGACTGCTAACAAAGGCTACTCAACTTGCCAACTAGCTAACTAGACCCTATCATGGACACAAAACTAGAGCTCTCGAATCTACCATAATATTTATCCTGCCTAGCCATTAAATTATTTATTTTTTCTTTCTTCCGTTTGTCTTAGGGGATTTTTTTTTTGGCGACTGCATTTACACGTGTTAAGGGAAACTCCTACAGAACCTTAACCATCGCCGTCAAAATGTCATTAAGGTATTCCATGTGATGGACTATTTCATTTCTTAAGATATTTAGCGTTTTTAGATATTTTATTCGTTAAGCTATTTTATTTTTATTAACACAATCGCCCAAAAAGATTTAAATATAAATCGAAACGCATCACTGGAAAGAAAAGAGTTTAATTTGTAAAACTGTGTGTTAAATACAAAATTCTTTATCACTCAGGTTATTCGTTAATATAACGTTTTTTTGTGTAACACCAGTAGAGAAATCCTTTTTTCTAAACCCTCTCAATGGATTCACAGAAGACTAAAACGCAAACCCGATTTGTTTCTGTAGCGTTGTTTTTATGTAAAGCTATTTGCACATTTAAAATTCTCTTTGTTGTGTACGGTTACATTGTTCCCCAAATTGGAATATGTTTATAAACTCTGATACTCCATTTGCACCAAAAATTATATTTGAAGCTGGATTCATTCAGCGCGTGTGTAAAATAAATAGAGAACAGTGGCCAAAATTGAAGCTGACCTAAATGGATATTTTTTTATAAAAGTAATTATTATAAACACCAAATGACCAACAAATATTTGTGGGAAACAGCTTACTGTTTTCCTGTAAACATTGCATAAAATCGGTATTATTAAATTTTCCTAGTTTTTACGCGCCTTTAGAGGAAATTAAATTTTGTTTCCCACTATTGAGTGTGTATGTATGAATGTATAACTGAGAGTAACTCAAGCACTTCTTAAAATAATATAGCAATGATTTTTTACAACAGTTAATCGTATTCTGAAAATAAAGTCTTTTTTAGATTTAGTTAATAACATTCAGATAGTCTGAACTACTTCGCTTTGCGTATAACCTTCATAGTTCATAGTATATGCATTCACCATTTTTTTTAAATGGTGAGGCGTCTTATACTTTAAAGAATAAATGACTTTATTCATTTTTTATTTGACAGAGCACAGCTGGCTTCAGTGGTGGTGAAGTTATCCAAATATTGGAGGTTCCCTTCTACTCTAAATGTACTGCTCGCATGTGTGAAGATGCGCTCCAAAGCCTCAAGCTTCAAGAACGAGCAGTGGATACTATCATAGCAGATATTACACCGAACTCTCAGGCATAATAAGACCAAAGTCTTCAATAAAACAAACACAAGAGGATCTCAACCAGTGCGTTCCTACCAGGTCGATGACCCAACGCCTTGAAAGAACATCTTCCAAAAGATCCTCTCGGCGTTGCAGAATGAGCTGCCGAGGAATCTGTTCGCTGATGGGTACAATTTACAGCGGTTTAAGGTCAATGTATGAATATAAATGTATGGTCTCTCAGCGTTAATGAAACAAAATAGGCTTTCTGTGAGGATAATCAGAATAGTCTTTATTCAAGGCAAAATACTAACTCTAGGTAAAACGCTAGTCTTCGTATCACAGCAAGTGCGGCAGATGATCGCAGGTCCCACGAATACTGTTACATCGGCACAACCCAATGCTCATATATCATTCGCCGCAAATTTCGCTGCCGGATGGAAACGGAGAAAAATGACAGACAGAAAACAACTGATGGATTATCTCGTGAAATGCAACGGAAAACGTAAAGGCTAACGTTGCTGCCTATACGTGTATTGTATGATTGTAGTTTTGAAAATGTATCGAACGTGAGCTACAGCTCGTTTTGTATTGCCAGATAATTTTATTTTATAGATGACCTCTCGCGGAGGCAGAAAGCCCATAGCACCCCAGACGCGCTGCGATAGAAAACGTGATAACATAAATCAGTAGACACGTAAGCCGAAATAACATATGACAACATAGATTAAAGGCACAATCATAGACTGAGAAAAGTGTGGTGGTGCAAACAGAACTCGAACCCGTGTCTCTAGCATTCCATATTGACGCCGTAGGCGCTCAGCCACCGCACTGAGGTGACCAGCCACTCTACGACCTCTTGTAAGTAAACTGTACATTTCTGTTTCACTGCAAAATTTTGTCTGCAATCTGTGAAATGCTCAAGTGCTTTCATCATCATAATCGAATAATGATCTTTTGTTCCCTCCATAATGCAAAAGAGCTCACATCCGTTGTTCGCTGTAATCAACGTAATTTCATTCAAAACTCAGTTACGTATCTCAATTTTATTTGTAAATTTTTGTATAGAATCCAAATATTTCTGAGGGGGGTGATGTATCACTTATATCCCCCATGGGTTCGCCCCTGGTGGGGTCAGGGTTAACAGACAGCTCCAATTGGCTGGCCAACTCCATATAATTTGGATCTAATGTAATTAGAAGATAAAGTTGAGAAAGGTTTCTGAGCAAGTCTGTCCCTCTCCACTTCCATTCTCTAAATCCGCCTCTGGATACCAGGAACAATCAATCTATGGTAGCATAGTACGTCCGCTTCACTCTCTCACCAATTTTTGAAATAATCAATAATCAATCTCACAAAAAAGGTTGAGGTGCTGCATATAGATAATTGACATTCCTCCAGGTTAGGCTGATCTATCCTTTTGAAAGTCAACTTCGAATTCCAATGTTCTGCCACCAAGATCCCATTGATCCAAGTACGGAGCACCAGGCATGGCCAAAAAACCTTGGTAGCCTTAAAACGCCTCAAAGTAGGTTTCTGAATTTTGGAAGTCTACTACAACCGACAAACAGACAGACAAATGACAGGTTAAGTACTCCCAGAAAAGTGGAAGAGCTCAGATGCCTATGACTGGCTAGCTAGTTTGGGGAGTTCAATCCTTTAGACCATAAGTGCATGCGTGGACCTCCCAGGTAGCTTGATTAACAGGATCCTGTTTAGTACAATAGTAATATTGTTGATAACAATGTCAATATCAATAATCATAATAATTTCAATAATTGGCTAAATATTACCGAAAATCAAATAATTATCAGTAATGAAAAAAATGATACTCTTAATCTTTGTACAATACGAAGTACATGGCTTCGATTTGATTGTTCAGGTTCAGATGAACTGTAGAACTGCATGCAGATCAGTTCTCAAAGTTAAAAATCTTAACCAGTCAAGGGTGTGACAACAACATCAACTCATCCCCAAGTGTCGCCATCTATCCGGCAGTCCAGGTTTTAGGACCTTTGACTTCGTAAGTTACCAATGCGCAGCGCCATAGAGCGCGATACCTGGAGATGAGATGAACTTAGTATAATTTATTCCTATCTACTCAATTGCGAAAAAAATGATCAATAACATTAATAATCGTATCCAATTCTAACTTATAGTTGTTCTCAGCACTTTGAATTCTTAATGGATATTCCCCACTTTACTAGCTTTTTTAGTCTCTCCTCCTCTCCATTCCTAAAATGATCATATTATACTTTCCACCCAATTATAGCCATTGAAACCCCTTATTTCCAGGAAAATAAGTTTCCTGAAATTCTTACATAGGCATTAAGCCAATCATAGAAATAGAAATAACTTACTCATTTTCCCCTCTTCATAAAAATTGGAAAATGGTAATATTTCCATCATTTACTACATAATTGCGGTTCCGCGGGTAATGTCCTTGAATTAATCAAACTGAGCACCAAATGCACGTTGAGAAATCTAGTTATTACACACAGAAAAATAAATTCTCAGACGAAGAATATGTAGGTATTCAAACGCTGGCCTTACATATGCTGAATGAAACCTTACACACAAATCTATAATGATCTTGAAATAAGAATACTGTCTTTGTGATATAGGATCACAAGATCACAAAGTAGTAGTAAATTTAAGTAAATATATTCAATTCAAAGTTGGGAAAGTCTTGGAAGTGAGAATACCATAATGTCAAATTGAACATATCATAATCTTGGCACAGAGAAAATCTAACATAGAGGAATACTATACTGTTGACTGAAGCATTTTGTGATCTTGGCTTAAATAGTTCAACTTCATAATATAATTAATCATTGGTATAAACATTCTGTAATTTTGGTTCCTTAACCTGAAAATAGGAAAACCAAAAATGTATCAAAACTGTACCAATCTGACTTCTTAGTTACATTCATCTACGTCATATAGTATTTTCCAAATTCAAGTTTGAAAGGTGCTGTATAGATAAACAAAATTTTAAAAAAATGTAATTGTAATTAAGCCAAAAAATATACGTCCACCATTTATAACAGAACTTATTCACACCAACACCTTTACACTTGTGTGTGAACCTCAACTACATAACAGCACATGAAACCTGAGCGGTGGTTGTTCAAAATTAAATCCAATAGTAACTAACAGGCGCGGAAACAGACACACGCGTATCGCTGAATTGCCGTTGACGAACATGGCGATGCCAAACAAATAAATGAATTACTTGGAGGAAATCGCAAGATGTTCGTATTCTTGGTTGGAAAATATGACTTCACACAAAAATTATGGAGTACTTGTTAGAAAAGCATTGAAATCTTAGTTGTGAAGAAAATCATATTTTTCTTCACAGTTTATTTCTTTAGAATGAGTATTGAATTCGAAAATACACTTTTCTTGGTTCAAACAAATAATAATTTTCTTATCAAGTGAATTTTCTTAGAGTAAGTCAAATCGTGAGTGTATCGTAATTTTTGTATTGAGAATTATCGTTTTATTGGTAAATGATTAACAATTCCTGGATAAAAATACGTATGCCTATGTAACGTCATTTATCTTTTGCCTGGGATGATAAGCACATGTATCTTTTCAGTCAAAAAAAAGCCTAAATCCTTCAGAAATTCAGAACAGGAAATGAGGTTATGAATATTAAAGTATATATGTATACATTCTGGGAAAATGGTTATTCACATATATCATTGTTCATCATTGTTCATGTGACTATGGAATCCACGTATATGGTTTTTGCGTGTACAAGGCCATAATTACATATTCTAAAGTCAAATTATGAAGTTCTGTTGTTGAACAATACCCGTGGCTGTACAACCATATTTGTATTAAAGTTTGCCACAATCGCATGTTTAAACTGATTACTTCACTTTAATGGAAACGAATTCAACACAGTTTCTGAGGTAATTTAATAAACAAACTTCGATAATAACATTTCAGCCACAATGCGTCTGGATTATAAATTACACTGTACAGCCCGTACAATCACGTAAAACATTCAGTGACAGCTCCAAAATACGAAATGATGCGAAATTTCCAAATAAACCGGCGAATCGCTACAACCCTTTACTGAAGTTTTGAGTAGCTGATAAGAACATTGTTTTATGATTAATCGTAGGTATTGAAGAATTGGAAATACTTTCAGTCCGGATGACGTTTTAAATAATACTTCATCTTCTTTACGTGCCTCTTGCGATGTCCTCAGCATTACCAATCATTCTGGCCAGTCTTTCTCGACCCAACGCAAATTCAAATAATTGGTCGACAGCGCGTATACTTGTTCAGTCCCGAGTTTTTCATGGTTTATTTGAACCAAAGAAAGTATATTTTCGGCTCCAATAAATAAATATATATACTCTAAAGAAAAAGGCTTTGTAAGATCACGATATCCAACTCCAAGGATAAAACATGGATCTGAACATTTTTTTCACAAAGTATGTAATCCAACACCTTTCATACCTGCACTCGAGCTAGCGTTGGTTTATGTACGGTCATTTGGGGTGAGATTGATCATCAAAAAAAACTATTCCTAGAAAATTATATCTCAGAGTAAAAAACAATTTTTGTATATAAGTGGTAGATGTTTGTGTCAGGAACAACCAGAAAATATTGAAGAAATTAATAAAACGGGCCAGAGAGAACAAATATCCTGAATCGTCTCATACTACATGTGGGGTGTGATTGATTACAAAAAAATGTAATACATAAAAACGGATAAGAAAGCATATTTAAAATCAACCAGTAAGGACAATCGGCCCTTCCCCGGGTCAACATTCGTATTTCTTGAAAAAAAATAATCCAGATTGCATCAAGTAAATTCACTTTTGTTTCCGTTAATGACGAGCAGTGGATGAAATCGTACTAATGAAATGGCATCTTATGATTTCTCAACGGGCTAGTTATTCAAGCCCTGTCGCTGTCTTTGTCGTCATTGTTTGGTTTTCGAAAAAAAGCCATTTTTGCCGATTTTCACATCGATCCTTCCCACTGGCGACGAGCGACGGAAGACGATTTATCATCTTGTTTTAAAAAAACGATTTTTCGTTTTGAAGTATCCTCTTAAGATTTTAGCGATTTTCGAACCTCCGCTTTTAATATCTATGTCGAGTCGGAAAACAGTATTCCCTCTTACTTTTGGACTCTACCCGATGTGAAATATTCCGCTTGATCCAATGGTGTTACAAGATTGAGGCTAAGACGCTCCGTCCTCCAGAAAATAATATTTTCATAAAAAAATATTTGCATAGGTATGCGAATCCAAAAATCCAGCCAAAAATCTTTTTTTTTCAAACAGAACAAAAAACTCGTTTTCTGAGTAATTTTGGGGTGGTCATCACGGATCTCAACTCCCTTTCCATGCCGGATGTCAAGAGGATCGAGGAACTACCGGGGTTAGAAAGAGATTGTTTCGCCTGCAAATGGGCACGCTACGACATGTCTCGAGGCGAAAGGGAGATTTCAAACATATTGCTGGACTCTCTCCGATGGAAAAATATCCACTGAATTCAATGGTGTCGTCAGATTTTCAGTACGCTTTCTCCAGAAAAACCAGTCATGTTAAGATAGAAACTTGTCTGAAGCGCAGCCGAGGATCTGGCATCCGTTTCCCCCACCCTTTTTCTTGTTTTGAAGTGCCAAACCGCCGATAAATCGTACAAAATGACATTTTACGATTTCTCTGAATATGTCAACGGAGAAATATATAGAATGAGCACGGAACGCTATTCAAATTGATCAACGCAACCTCAGGTTATTTCGGACCTATCGTTTAAGTTATAAGAGTTTCCATTGCTTGGGGTGAAGTTGATTATGAGGCTGAGATTGAATAAATAAATAAATATTCTAAACCTTTTTGTATGTTTATCATATCTTTCAACTGAGCGCCGTATGCTTCTATCAAAAATACAAACATCTTATAAATTGCAGAACCTCCATTAGCAATATAATGATGTCTTTCCAAGTACATCTATATTCACTCCAAGTGTTTCAATTATTTCACATCGCCATCTTCATCACGGCATTTCAGCGGTACGCGTCTCCTATATCATTTTCATTCATTATTTTTATCAACTGTCCCTTCTGAATGAGCTATTGAAATTGAAATTTGGGGCTCCGTATCTTGTGAGCAGCTCAGAAATAGATTTCCCTAAGATAATTCTCCTAAAGACCAGACCAGACTCTGGAATATAGACTATTTAACGACATCTTGTACAGCCTCATGCGGCATTTATTCAACAATCACATATTGACAAACCTTTGATAGTTTTACCATTCGCCAAAGCACTTTTTCAGTAACGGAAACATATATAACTACGTTAGCATCTTCAGTGGAGTGTCATAATATCAAGTATCACATACTTATATTTTTACGGAATACAACTAGAATACTTTTTGATATCACGATTTCCAAATGAAATAAACGTAATACCCATTGAAAGTTTAACGAGTTTGAACATTTATTTTTTGGAATGTATAAGATATTATATGTATGTTACAAGACCATGTTCATGAAGAGTCACGTCTATAGTAGTTAATGTGCTTTCAAAATGAAAAACGTCCAGTTACACCATCCACAGTATTATTCATGAACTGTGAAACCTCGCCTTGATACGCTTCAGTAACGAATAAACCTCGGAAATACTACGACCTCTTGCAAATAGTCCAGTATAATTGAGTGCAAGCCAGTTATCTTTGTTATTTAATTTTTATGTGTCATTCATTCATAACAAGGAAGATTTTAAAGACAAAATTGTCAACTGAGAAAAATCCAGAAATATGTAAGTTACGTTGTCAATGGGCGACACACATAGAGGGCGACACACGGTGCTTAAGATATTTTAGTTTATAAAGAAATTGTTTCCAAAGATTTGGCAGAGCCTACTACTGGCATACAACAAATCATGGTTTCAACAAGTCCGACACATGTCAGTCTAATGGCTTAAGTTCCTCACATGTGGTATGTACTGACAACTATAAATATGTCAGATTGCTGGAAATAATAATAATAACGTCTTTATTTTCTACTAGATTTATCCCTTCTTAGTAAAAAACGAACAACTGAAAATATTTTGTAGTATTGGCGTAGAAAACAAAATAAAATATATCAGCAGATTAGAACGTACGGACGCGAACAGTTTGACAACTACCACATTTTTTCGTACTCATATACAGCTTACCATAGAAAACACTAAACTGCTTATGCTTGAGAAATAACGTTACCAAATATCGTTACCGGAGAATATTTGACAGTTCAGATGCGTCTTAAAGAGCATCTAGAGGTTTTATCAAACGGCGTATCTTACAATTTAGCCCCAACATACAAGTTACGTTTTAGTCAACATCGCCCTGAGTTTCCCAGCTCTTTGTTCAAAGTTTAATACAGGCTGCATCCAAGTCGGCTAAATTGGCTGGCGTTTTTGATAAAAACACGATAAAAAGTTGAAATCTGTCCGTAGCGTACAGTTCTAAATGTTGGCTGTGTTAGTACAGTCACAGTAGAATTTCACCTTGTTAAGCGACTTAAAAAAACAGCGTCTGTTTTCTATTATTAGATGTTGCAACCTTACCTTCATGGACAGTCAATTGAAAGAGTGCAATTTCTTGAATATTCGGAAAGTTATCTCATGGAGCAGATGGACCCTAATGAAGAAATCAGGCAGAATTGAAAACTACTACAGAGGATGTTAGAATGCTACATATGGTCAACGCTCTTGTATGTCAATGAAATCTGGACACTGGCCACTATAAATCAGTTACAAAACGATCAAATGAAACAGTTCTACCATTCAAGAAATCTTAACGACCAAAAAATGCCAAAAATTCTCCTTTCTAGGTCATATGCTTCGAGGTAACCAATATCTTATCTTGCAACTGATAATAAAAGACAAGATAGGACGAAAAGGAGTTGGTAGAAAACAAGCATCGTGGCTGAATTATATAAAATTGCACATGATGGAGATAAATTCACCAGAGATTACCAACGTCAAGGAGAAACAGTCCCTTAGATTATCGTACGATAGTCTTATGATAATTTTTTCATTTCAAATACGAAAAAGATGGTTTCTATCAAGTCACCTCCAAGTGTCGCCCTCTATGGGGATGCCAATTTAGAAGAAGCAAGTTCGAGTCTCGTCCACAACTAACATATTTCTTATTTTTTCTTACTTGAGAATTTTGTCTTTAAACTCGTTCGTGTTATGATTGAATGAAACATAAAAATTAAATAATAAGAATATCTGACTGCACTCAGTCATACTGGGCTATTTGCTCAGACACCGAGGTCGTAGTATCTTCGAGGTTTATTCGTTACTGAAGCGTATCAAGACGAGGCTTCATAATTAATTCATAAGCTCCATGAATAATTCTGTGGATGGTGTAACTGGATGTTTTTCTTTTTGAAAGCGCATAAACTACTATAGACGCGATTCTTGATGAATATGGTCTTGTACCCCATAATATTCCTTACATTTCAAAAAATAAATGTTTAAACTCGTTAGGCATGCAATGGGTATCATGTTTTTGCCATTTGGAAATGGTGGCGTCAAAAAGTATTATGATTGTATTCCGTAAAAGTATGATTATGTGATCTTTGGACACTCGACTGAAGATGCTAACTTAGTCAGCGAAATATGTTTCAATTACTAAAGATGTGATTAGGTGAATGGTTAAACTTAGTAGGGGTTGCGAAAATGTGATTGTTAAATAAATGCCACATGAGGCTGTTTATCAAAGATGTTGTTAAGTAGTCTATATTCCAGTTTCTGAATTTTAGGAGTTATCATTGGGTAAAATATTTTTCAGATGCTCACAACAATCAGAACCCCAACTTTTCAATTGCTCATTCATCCTGAGGGGGAGTAGATAAAAATAATGAATGAAAATTAAATAGGAGACGCGTACCGCTGAAAAGCCGTTTACGAAGATGGCGATGTGAATTAATTGAAATACTTGGAGGGAATATAGGTGTTCCTGAAAAGCAGCATATATTTTCAAACCAAGACTATCATATTGCTAATGGAGGTTCTGTAATTTATGAGATATTTTTATTTTAGATCGAAGTAAACAGTAAAGAAAATTATATTTTTCTTCATAGTATATTTCTTTAGAAAAGTATTGAAACCGAAAATATGCGTTCCATGATTCAAATAAACCATAATTTTCTCATCGAGAACAGATGCTACTGTCGTTAGTATATCTTCATAAGAATATCACAGTTCTTAAACTGAGAGTTTCTTTTCATGTGTGTATGTACATCTTTTGTGACTACTCCTATACCACTTGGTATATTAGATAATGAAGATCTATCTATATATCCATGTATTCAAGTAGTGCTTTTTGCATATATTGATCAGCCTACGATTAACTTGTTAAGCAACAGGGGATCAAAACAAGTTTCTGCAAGCCGCATGTTTCCGCTTAATCCTCCGTTTCCGCAACAGAGGACAGAGAGATTTAAAATACTCATTCAGTGATACCTCAATTAGCTGATCGATACAATTGGAGGAGAATTAGGCGATTAAAGGATTACGAGAGCAATGCAAAGGAGGATAGCGTTGCTGGGAACAGAAGGACCGCAGCTGACTAATTACAAGGGAAATGGAAACATTAGCCGAAATCAAACGCTCACCTCTGCGGGGATCAACATATAGCCGGAGACTTTCTAACGAGCGCGTCGGGGTTTTCTGGAGCCTGGTCCTGGCTGGATTATGTGTAATTTTACTGTTCAAGTTTAACTGGATAAGGACACGGCGGTGCTTTGTCGTTAGGTAATATGAATTTGTGACGTATGCGTTGAACACAACCAGAGCATGTAAGGAGAAATCGAAACGAAAAAAACACGTTGAGTGGGTTGACGCTGGACTTACCACGCAATAGGATCACTTTGGACATGAAATTTTGAATTTGAGTTAGTTATTGATGGCCTTAAATGTGTGATGATTTAAAAATCCCAAAACATCTGAATATTTCAAAGTCCAAGATTTCTATAACCTGTTTTTTCTGAATTTAGTAAAATGATACTAACAATGCACGTGGAATAGGGAGTCACCTTACCTGACGCTAAATAACACTCTTGTAATTATTAATTTATAAACCTTATTCAGGTAGAACACAGGAGGTCTTTCCAACTCAAAGTTGTACTCACATTAAGTACTAAACAATACCAAACAAAACCGGTTTTCAGTTAAGTTATATACGCAGTAATGCTTCATCTCCATATTAAAAAATACCTGTAAGCCCTCCTCCAAACAATATTATGGCTCCGTGCTTGTCAGTTGGTATAGGGAGTAACAGGCTGAATGATAATTATGAGGTTTTTCCGTCTGGATAACTGACCGCATCTTTTAGCCCTTTCTCAGCAATATTCCAATTCAAAAACTGCCCTTTAGACTCGAAAAAAAATCCGAAAGGTCGTGTGCCCCAACTTCCTTCATCCACACCGGCTACCCGGTACGTGTGTGACAACTTCCGCTGCACGAGTTCAAAACAAATTTCGGATATTGCACGTCAACTTTCGTCCCTAATAAATTGTCTAAGCCATGCTGTACCATTTTAGGACGTCGTTGCCGCGTTGCAGTGTCGTATCCGTTTTAAATTAAGAATAGGAAACTAGTCGGATGAACCAGCATTCGTAACCGGAATGCTGGAGACACGGGTTCGAGTCCCGTCCGCAAAAAAACTTGACTTTTCTCATTCCAACATTGTGTTATTAATCTGCCATGAAAGAAGAACTGGAGAACTTGCTGCAGATGTATATAAGTAGTAATTAGCGGTGAAAAATATAATAGTTCAAAAATTATTGTCACTTATCTGGTGACTTTCTTTTCCATCTTTCTTTTGTCATGAATGGAAATTTCCTACTACTCAGGCGCGTACCTGAAGGGGGTTAGAAGACTTGAGAGTTATTTGCTGAATTCTATCTCAGAAGATGACTAGTTTAGCATTTAGATTGTAGACGCTCTTACTTGGTGAAACTTCGATTTTTATTAAAATCATCGTCACTAAAAAAAAGAGTATCATTTGTGAAACTGTGTGAAAACTACACAACTTTTTATCTACATAGTTTAGCATTGACAAACATACACCGATCAATTGAAATCGAATTCGACCGCTCACCTCATTCAACTAGATGTCTTAACTTCATCATTTAGATTGAGTCTTTATTGAATATGTTTATTTTTCAATTATAACAAAATCTCAATTTTTCCAGACAGTGGTCAAGTTTAAAGTGGTAACGAGCCGCCACTGAGTTTCCCTCTGGGAGCGCGCATTCCGAAATTTTCTGACCAGCTGTTTCATGACTTGTTTCCAGTCCCCTGGCACGTTCATTTTTCATGTCGTCCGGTCGGCACTCGCACATCACACACACAATGTGATTAGTCAGTGGAAAAAATGTGTCGCAAATCAGTAATTCTGATGTTTTCGACGCAGCTTCGCGTGAATTCTCCTGTTACGTGATTCCCGGCCGAATAGGGAATGTTTGTGCCGAAGAAAAAATTATTGTTCATGCGAGTGTAAGTCCATGTCATAGCGACCAGGACGTTTTACATGGCCGTCATTGAGGTTTATGATAATTGGTATATTCCTAATGTTCATAAAAAAGTGAAAAATGCAAGTTATCAGTTGCTGTGGTAGCTTTGTTGTTAAACAATTTTAACGAAAATTGTAACGATGCTAACTGAGGAGGAATATTTTATAGTATACATGATATGGCGAAAAGAATAATAGATTGCTTATTCGTAAGTCTGGTCGAAGTTAATGTTTCATGTTTCCTCCAAAAGATTCCTCGCTCAGTAACTTATTTAAATCTGTCACAAGGTTGCTTTTACTATCCATCCTGGAGTTACTAATTAGTTTTTCAAAAAGAAAATGTTGTTAAATATGTTGAAAACTAAAGACACTTCAATCAAAACAGAACAGAAATTCAATTCAAAGATTATATTCTCTTTGTGAAGGAGAACTGCATTGCGAAAGTCCGTATCAAAGCCACCAAGACGTTTCGCATGAACATGACCAAAATTTGAGGTTTCCGTCACGAGTAGTTTTTATTCCAAAATGTTTCCCATAGGTAAATATTAAGAATCAATCATATTTTCATAAGTTACTAGGTTACGAAAAAAAACAATGTTAAGGTCTTAAAGGTCTTACATTCGAGGGGTTGTTTCCTTTTTGATCGGAAAATGTGTCAGCCATCCCCATGTAAGCGCTATAGCTACGTCAGTAGCTTCGATTGTTTACCACCTGTTTCGAAAAAAAGTAGAGATGAAATAGAATAATTTGTTTATTTTGGCCGATTTGTAGAGTTAGCAATTACACAAATAGTACACAGTCCAGGCGCACGGCGTACAGGTAGACTGATTTTATATGCATTGTCTTTTATGCTTACGGCATTTTCACGCATAATATATTAACGCCCCGGTATTCTGCATATCCTCATTAATACATAGAAATATTTGTTGTTATTGCCTGTCGAAAAGTCCATAAAACAACGTATTTGTATGAATTAACTAATATTTATTAACATTTTCATGTATTGCCCATATAATTCTCAATACAATATCTGTTTCTGCTGAATTTGTGAGTTCTGTTTACATGTGTATGCAGAATCAACTGATATATACGTCTGCTTATGTGCAAACATGGAAAGCAGATACAAAATCGATAGATATGGTGATGAGATTACAATATCAGAGTATAAAACCGAGCTGATGCTAACCATTCAATTACAAATGGAGAAAATAACAGAAACATAATTACATTATCTCTATACATGTATATAGACGTGGCCTACTACAGATAGGTAGGGTCTAAAGTTGTAAACATTTGTAGCAAAAAAACAATTGACTTTGTTTCCTGTTTCAGCGAGAGTGACCTCGACTTTCTTCTTTTAAATGGGACATATATTTTGATTTTTGGACTCTCTAAGCAATTATAAACGACTTTTGTAAAATTTTGTCTGAAATCAAGATTTTTGAGAAAACGTCAATCATAGTTGTGCCATGATACTCATTTATTTGTAGTTACAATATCATATTTAAAACCAAATAAAGCCATTTAATAAAGTGCGTTTCTGATCAACTTCAACAGTTCCGAGTAAATCTACTTCATTCTAACGTTTACTCACCCTGTACATAACCAAAGTAAATCATTCCTAAGACGCCAACGCTACCCTGATCTCTGGTGCTGCATATCAAGTAACAATCTAAATTCATTTTAGATATTATAATATTGTTGTTATATCTTCAATCCATTTCAATTGATAATCTATTTCGAGGCTCAAAACCCAGGATCTTTTTGTATACTCCCCTCTCAAGCTCTTAATGGCTCCAAAATATCTCGTACTGTACAGAAGTTGTTCAAGGTTCTGCAGATTAAAAATTGCAAACGCAAATCGAACAGCTCTCGCTTGGCCAATTTATTCCCTAAATTTCCGTGAATCTCCGTCGCCACGCCGCGTTACTCCCAGACTTGAATAATAAATATTGGAAACGTTGCAAATTGCTGAAGAGGCCATAGCGGCATATATCAGGGAATTTGACAACCTCTAAGTCCTCGAAAAATGGAAAATTCAACGTCGCCATTCAAATAATGGTGTTTATCCATCGACAAACTCCTGCTGAATATTAAAAGAAGCTTCCTCGGCAGCGAGAAAACATTGAAAGGTGTCGCCAGCAATGGCCAGTGTCGTGCTGGAATTTTTCTAATCCAGCGTCCTAATGCTTATCTGTGTAGATTAAAAGTGATTAATGTGTCTCCAAATATGCATTTTGGTGTATTTCCCATGAAGCCCATTTGCATAAAATTTGTTATTATCATAATACACTCACAGCACAGCTTTTTAGAAAACTAAAGTCCAAGTTGAGACGCTGACTTCTATAAAACAATTTCAGCGGTGCATCTTTCTGTTTTTTTGCCATGACAGCTATTGCAATGAACCATAGAAAAGCAATAAAAACAAATTCCATAAAAAAAACTGTAAACGTTTAGCGTTGATGTGAAGTTGGCTTACAGCACCGATTTTTTATATCCAAAGAGAAAGTAGACCACTTTCGTGAGTCTCCCCGGTGTAACTTCGGCTGCGAGCGGTTTAACGATATTCTGACATCAGTTGATAATAAAAAAGCAATTGGATCACTTTCTCTCCTCAATCTTCCTTACCCGGAACCTACCTTTGAACGGCAAAGTCTCCGGAATTGTATCACATTCAACAACTGTCAAAGCGAGATTGAGGCGAGAAGTTTGTCTGAACGCTGAAAGTATAGGAGAGAGTGAGTATGTTTGCAGGAGAGAGGAATCGCTGTGTGACTACTTCAATCGGCGTTCTGCTAGTATACTAATAAGGACAACCTACTATCAATGGTGCTGACGTCATCATTGCAAAATTTATGTCAAAATGGCGTAAATAAAAATTTTATTCTATTTGTACAAGCATGTTTCTCTTGTTTACCGATCATGTTGCTGGCCTTACCAGGTCGCCGGCCCAGAAACTGGGGGTTCTCTTCCGTTCCAGGAAATTGTATTTCCCAGATCAGTCCAGATCTGACCATTACTGGAGTACTGCTCGTATATGCCGGGATGAGCTTCTGAACACTCCCTTAAAGCCTCTAGACACAATCCAGAAACGAGCAATACGTCTAGTCGATGTGTCTAACCTCACAAAGGACCTCCACAGACTAGAACACCGCAGAAGGGTGGTTCTATTGATATTATCATGAAGGATATTTGACCGAGATGTCTCGAATAATAACACCTAGAGTCAATAATACGGCAAATACTCAAAGAGCCTAACGGGCGCATCTGCACAAGGTGGAGCTGACAACGCCTCGAACGAGCCTCAAGTCAACAATCCACAGCGTTTTGAGTTCAATGTGAACAGACTTTATCCCCTCAATAGCTATGGCTATTGAACCGGAGGAGGGATTCACTCCACTTGTTGGTAGGGATCCTCAAAGGTCACTGCAGATTGAACAGGCACCTGACACTCATAGGAGTGGTCAAAGACCCAATCTGTCAGAAGTCCTGGGAGGAGGACGAGACCTCGTTCCACTTTCTGGGTGAGTGTGCCGTATACATCGGCCTCAGGACTAAGGTGTTCGGTATAGCAGAGTTTGACAGGGAAGAGGGCTACTCAACGGAATGGTCGGACATCATGACCTTCATTAAAAGATCTGGAAGGTTCGACACTTAGAAACCCCATGTCTGCCCTAGTTTTAGTGATGGTGCCTGGGGCAGGCAAAAAGAGCCAAAGGAGGCCTACTTGCCAGGCTTTTCCTCCCCATTGCTACTACTACTACATCCCCACGCAACGCAAAAGATCTAGATTTTTTAACATATACTTCAGGCAAATCAAATCAGTAGGTATTTCTATTGATCAATCACATCTATCATCAATTTATCAGTGCGCATTGTAAGTCAGCATATCACAGTAAGGTTTAGTAAGTTAGAAATTAAACTGGTCTTAGGGACTCCGAATTAGATTGGTCCGAAGCGAGCTCCAAGGGATATTTCGAAACATACACGGAATAGATTAATGGCAGTGACGACCGTTATTAACTGACGAAATCCCCCAGCGCTCCGCTGTGCAGGTAAGCTCTTCCGTGGACGACTAGATTCGACCACAAAGGGATCGATTGTTCAAAGTTTAAAATTGCGCTGTCCTCCCTGAGGTGGATCAGCGATGGTCGGGTACGGTTATGTCTTGAGGGATTAAGGGTGTAAGGAAGTTATGCCTCCACTCTCCGAAGGTGGGAGTGAATAATAGGTGTTGGAATCTCGGTAACCAGAACAATGGTGGAGTAGTGGACATCCTACGTCAATTGCGATAAATTTCGAATTCAAGATGATATGTTTCGTCTGTATGTCTGTCTGTTTGTACTCTGTCCGGTAATCCGTAGTCTCTCTGTAACTCGAGAACCCTTTTTCGCTTACTAGTTTGATAAAGAAGAAGAACTGTTGGTTGAAATTTCTAGACAATATGGGTGTCAAATATATATTAATGTATATAATCAATATTATATATATTAATATATAAAATAATTGTTATTTCTTTCCAAGAGGATTGAGGATAGCAGGTCAATTGAAACGTTGTGAAACTCAAAAGCATGTCCTGTTTCTATTTCAAAAACTACTAATACTGCATTCTACCTGAATAAATATAATAAATCATTAAAAAATATATTTAGGCATGAAAATTCCGTTGAGTAGGTTAACTCTGTATATCACGGGTGATATCAGCTTACTAAAAATTTTTATCGGACTTCAGATGCTGTTAGTCCACCAGTAGTTCCAAAAGTTTTAGAAATTTTGAAAATCTATCAAATTATAAAAATGTAAGTTCTTTCGGTAGCGCCAAGAAAATTCAAAAGGTCAACAGTTCTAAAATGTGATTTAAATCTTTATTTCTAAAGTGAAACCATTGCGCGAGAGGCACAGAAACAGTCTATTTGACATAATTTTTGGCGTTATAAACCAGATAAGCCAAGTTACTACGAAATTCAAAATTTGAGGCTGACTTGATGATCAGTGGTGTTACTTTTGAAATAATTGACAATAACTTTTCTTTAACAATACAAACCACAGGCAGACCCAGAGTGCCCACTTCACACAAGAGAGTTCATCAATTTTGTCGACGTTGATGAAATACATTCAATTGTCTGTAAACATTAAACCTCGATAATTGGCATTGCCTTTCAAACATAGATGATGGTTCACACTTTAGACTTCTACACAGATGAACATGTATGCGGAATGCCAATCGATTTCCTACGCAACAAAATTGCCGTGAACGCATCAAGATGCGAGAGTAACTGTTTTTTTCCTGGCAGCGCAACTTTCCTGAGTAGCGTCAGGAACGCATATACCAAACACCATCAACCACACTAAGTCCAGTTTAATATCCAACTCATTAAAACTTGCTGCCAACGTACACACGTATCAGTGGGTCCTCTGTACGCTACGTATACGTACGTGTAACATAGTAATCTGAAACTAATTTGCACTCGAGTCGCATCTTGGCAGATGTTAGGCGCTACTCGAATTTGCATTTACTACCCCCTCGTTCGATAGCGCGAAATATTTTGGCGCGCATATCCTCATCCCCTGAAGTTATGTCTTAATAATCTTTCTATAATGCAGATAAAAACTGAACACAAAGACTTACCCTGTGGATTTCTCTCTGTTGAAGTTACAGTGACATTGATTTTTTTGACTGTCTGCAGAATTAGTTTTTTTTGAAATTTGGATTAAGTATGGGCTATTAAGGATTGCTCGACGGAAAGTGATGCATTTGCACTGTAGATAAGTTTATTATGGTACAGTTCATCTATATTTGTCATCTTGTACTTCAAATAGCCTGCCAAAATACCAAAAAAGTCAGTAAATTTCATTTAGTCAAAATATATGTAAATAATAGGAGTCATATCAACATGTCAATGTAATAAAATAATTTTTTTCAATTCTTTTGTACTTTAAAAATGACTGCCGAGGCATCAAAAATATTAAAGATATTCCAGTGAATCGTATATGGTTTCAATTAGCAGCCAGTAGAGAACATTATCAACCATCGAGTGTCTGTAATTAACTGTTGAACCAAAAATGTGATGAAGTGGATGACGTCAACATTTCCGAACCACCGCGATGCTACAATACATCCAAATAATGAAACACGGTGCTATATGAGTTTTCCCCAAATATCTCTCATTAATGAAACCTCCCATTCATGAGTAGGTACTCCTAAGTTTCAATTAAAACGGAATATTGTAAGCGAAACAGCGAACAATATTTGCTCATTCAGATCGGTACACAATGCTGATATATGAATAGGAATGCTAAATCTACTGCAGCTAGGATAAGGATTCATTTTACAATTGTACTTCCGCTAATTAGAACCACAGATGATCGACGGAATATCTATTGCTTTAGGAACCTCAGCCTGTATCTATTAAAGAATAGGTTTCTTGTCGGTACGGGTCTGCCACCTTTCTCCTATGTTCTAGACTATGGAGGTCCTTAGTGAGGTCTGGCGCATTCACTAGACGTACTGCTATCATGTTCAGAAGCTGCAGGGAGGTTCTATAAAGACGGTCTGGTCTGAATCCCGTAAAATAGCAATAGCTCTTCCAGTAAATTGCAACATAATCGTGCCAGGACATGTTTTGTTCCTTTCCTAATATCCATCGGATGTAATGCATTCGTTAGTTCTACAGCCTTTTGTCTTATTGTACTTATACTCCTCTTGCTTACAGCACCCATTCTGGCAATCTTTAATCCTATACTATTTTGTACAGTGTGCCTGCTGGTACTGAACTCTATTGATTCATCTTGCCACTCAGAGGGCACGTCAAAGGCTGACTCTGTTCCTTTCCCGCATTGTCTGCAGTTATGGTCCCCGCTCAATCTATGTTATGGTGCTCCTTCAGGCCATAGTGTCCTGTGAAGAGTCCAGCAGTTTACGGAGGTATTTCCTGTTTAAATAAAATTAGTCCTCTAGCCATTTTTGAGCATAGTACTTTAATGAATTGTTTCCCATGCCTGCATACAGTCATCAAGTTTGTATTAAGGCCTCACCCATTCATTTACTTGGTTCCTGAATGTGTTTTTAGGAACTCTCAAAGATGGTTCTTGGCCACTGAATGAGAAAGGTAATCCTTTTTGTAAGCTTGTCTGCCTTTTCATTGCCGATAATTCTTGAGTGTCCTGATTAAACAATAAGATCCCACATGTGACAGCATACACTCTGGCAGACTTAAATCCTATACTATTTTATACAGTGTATTGGAATGTACTGTATTGATCTCTGGCCACTCAAGTTGACGTTAAAGGCTGGGCTGACACTCCTTCCCCGCATTGTCTGCAGTTAAGGTCTCCACCCAGGCTATGTTCAGGTGCTCCTTCAGACCATAGTGTCCGGTGAGAAGTCCAGCAACCTACAGAACTAATTCCTGTTTAAAAAAATTAGTCCTCTAGCAATTTTCGAGCATAGTACTTCAACGAATTGTTTCCCATGCCTGCATTCAGTCATGATGTTTATATTAAGGCCTCACCCATTCCTTGACTAGGTTCCTTAATGTGATTTGAGGAACTTTCAAGGCTGGTTCTGGGCCAATGAATGAGGAAGCTGATCCCTTTTTTGCAAGCTCATCTGCCTTTTCATTGCCGATAATTCCCGAGTGTCCTGATCGCACAACAATATCCCACCTGTGACGATTTATCAATTATTCAAAATGCTAATGCGTCACAACACGACACTAATGAATGTTCACGGTAGGAACTTATCCAACAACCACTTCCTCCACACTCAACTCTCGACACGTAGTGGCGTTTGTGTCGTGCGTATTAAATTTTCGTAAATAGAACAATGGGATCGATTCAATTCCCAGGCGCCATTACAGAATCAGTTCGCTCTGTATACAAGCAATCCAAAGCTGCGAATCCAATTTGAAACAGTTCCTGATGACGTTCGTCCATTGATGAGAGCATCCTCACACATAACGGTATCTGTGATGTCACTGATATTTCCAATCAACCGGAGATCCGCTGGCCTACGTCCTCCACATTAGACTGAATCAATTCAACTTCATGCAGAATATCGTTTTGTCGCAATCTATACTCTCTCAAGGTTCAGCATCATTTTGGTGTAATACTCCCATCAAGGAACAATTTTTTTAAATCCTTATTATAATATATCTCAGAACAAAAAAGCATTGATCACTTGCAGCCGTGAGAACGGAATGCTAGAGACACAGGTTCGAGTCACATTCGCAAAAAATGATTTTTGTCACCCCAGAATGTTCATATTAATCTTCCTTTTCAGGATGGAGTAAGTATGACTCCATCGTTGAAGCTCAACATTTAGGAAACCCTCACTGATTCCATCAATAGTGTTTCAATCATGAATAGACATTTTCAGACCTTCTTTGTCCGATTTTCTTTATCAAAAGGATGCTTTAACTTTTTCGCATTTGGTGAACTGGCGTCTATCACGCTATAACTTCTGAACGGTTAATTTTTTGGGTTTTACGTCCTCGGCAAAGACTAATAAGCTATTACCGCAGTAACCCTCCAATATACCACCGTTCTTATACGGGCTATTGATTGAAAATCTGGAGATACTTTTTCTGTAGCAGTAGCGCTGCTTTAACGTGAAATACATCCAGTGTTTATTTTTTAATTTAAGCACAAGGCTTCGTTATTTGTGACGCGTTCTAACCTTAATCTTTGAATCGTCGCCAGATTGCCGGAATTTGACTCTATACAAAGGCTTCTTGAGTTACATACCAACTAGTCAATCAAGTCGTGTCATGAATATAAAACTAGAGTTGCCAAACCTTGTATTCCATTTATTCTGTTTAGTTATTGTTCTTTTAAATTTTTTGATTTTCACTGCGTCTTTCGGGATTTTTTTTTGAAGAATGCCTGCAGGGTAACCCCTATAAAAACTCAACCATCGCCATCAAAATCAGCTTAAAGTAGTTTATATCATGAAATATTCTATTACTTAAGATGTCTAATGCCTTAAGATTCTTTGGATGTAATTCAACATATAGAAATGGACTCAGAAATATATGGAAACCTGTAACCTATAAGTTTTATCGATACATTATTGTTAGAATACTTGAATATTAGAAGTACTGCGAGTTGATAAATGTCTATTCACATTGAATTTTAGAATTCTGTATAAACTATACTTGATCTCGGATCTAATTTCACCCGTATATAATACCATATCCAAACGAATTATGACAATGTATGGTATTCATCATGATTTTTTGCAGACAATTATTTAATTACAGGGTTTTATTTTAGTACACTGCAATCCATAGGTGGGTAACTAATAATGATCAGAAAAATTAGAAAGAATCAAACCCACAACCTCCTGCATTCTAGTATCTGCCGTTCTGTTTGACCAGTTCGTCATGGCCCCACGGTAAGGCGTCTGCCTAGAATGCAGGAGGTTGTGGGTTCAAGCCCACCTGGCGACAATTTTTTCTAATTATTATTAAATACTTGAGATCGTGCACATGAGGTTCCACAATACTTATCAATAGAGTTCTTAGGGCAAAACACATGCAAAAACCTCCTAAATCTTCTAAGTTATATCTACATATATTAATCGTGATATAGGAAAATTCCACTGTGCCCTCAGAGTGAATCCTGAACTGAGGGTTTCGTGAAGCATGCGTATGGAATAATTTATTACTGGTTTGAGAACCGTTGGAACCATTGACCTCTGACTGAGGATAGACTGATTAAGTTATTCATAATATCTTGACATGCAACTAATCATAAGCTCTTAGGAAAAATGATTTGATTCCATCCGGCAACACCGCACAAAGGTTCTCTGTATAGAAATGTCTGAATGCCAGAAGCGAGATCCATCAAGCTGGCAACTAGGCGAGAGTTTGTGACTGACAAATTTGAAAGATTGATTTAATTATGGTAAATTACCGTAGAATCTGGAACTACCTAAGCAAGTTTTACAAAACTTTCAGAGCTTTTTGGAAAAAAAATCAGGTACAGCAAAATAACCAAACATTTTAACTTTGGATAAAGGCAAAGAGATTTGAATGTTATGTAACTTTTTATATATAAAGCGAGTGGGAGGGTATCAAAATCTTATCTAAACTGTGTTAAATTGCATATTTTACCAACTATAACCTCAGACAACTGACATCCAGCCAATGTTGGTTATCGATGCCTGTTCAAGTGGAAACAGTGCGGAATTGTTTACGTTTTTCTACCAAGTCTGTGCCTTGGTTAGAGGTTAATGGTTGAAACAAAGCTATGTACTGATAATATTTGCAGTCACACCACTGTTCATTTGGAAGGAAAAAATCGCTGGAAAGCATATCGGTGAGAGAGAGAGAGGAAAGGGGGCAAAGGGTGTGACATAAGCCCCATAACGAGCCGTGAAAATGAACGCGACGTGACTGAGCCTAGAGACTGGCTTTTTAGATTGGATGGAGCAGGAAGCTGAACGCGAGGCTATTTTTTAGCCGACAAGAAGCAGCCGTTTTGGCAAGCAATTTACCTTGAAATATTATTCTCGTATATGCAATCGCGGTAGTAAATTCAGCCGCAAATATGCTCGTGCTCTCAGGTGCAGAGGTTGCTTCCACATACATCAGTTTCTTATTATTCGCGGAGTGGCATTGCAGGGCTTGTAGCTTTTCATCTGGATGCAGTTGCTTGTTGCAGAGCATCGGTACATATTGACTATATAATAACAATCATAATAATACTACTAATGATGATCATACGTCTTTATTTTCCCATTTCCATTATTTGAATAGGGATACATGTATATTTTCGTATTATTAGTGAAATCGAAAGGGAGAGTCCACACAGGGTGCTCTGCCATCCAACTGTTGTCAATATTAACATTATGGTAGAATATAAGCTACTTTTCAATAGGGAAGCTGCATATTACAAAACGGATATCTTCTAAACGTATCACATTTTAGCTAATGTTAAAGTGGCGTTTCACGTGACACTCTATGCCATTCACAGTACACAAAATATAAGCTTCAGCAAGGTTTTTAAATAATCCAAACATATTATCAAAGTTCGACTTCGCTTACGGCTTGTTCACGTACGCTCCAATTTTTGATCTCCATTGTCGTCTAATTAGTCGCACCATAGGACGTTTGGAGAATAAATTTAAGTCTCTGTATTCGCTTCATATCACCGTGCCAGTGAGAAAGGCAAATGCGCGGTATAAAGAAAACATTGCAGCTGTACAGCGTTCAGTTGACCAAAGCCCAAAACAACCGATTCTACGGTGTTCTCAAGAATTGGGCATCTCACAAAGGTCACAAAGCCATATTTTCCGAATGACCATTTCATATGTCTATGCTTCTCAAATTGTTCGCCAGATCAACTTGAAAATGCCAGTTTTCATCGCAAGATCATCCTGAGTGATGCAGCTCATTTTTTGGTTAAACGGCTTCGTAAACAAGCAATTCAACTTTCAGCGATTCATTGCTAGCAACAATGTTTACCCCAGACCCATTGTGAAAATAAATCAAACCAATATGGCGGCTGATAAAGATCGCATATAAACAAGGATGATCTAGCGGCGCTTACTCATCATCCGCCGGGTAGCGGACGGGGTTGCTAAAATATTGTTTCTGTCGACGACAATGCTTCAACTTTACTGCTACACATAAATTATTATGTATATATAGGGCAGTGATACTAAAACATTTTCTACAAACACAATGCAGTATTTTATAAGCAACAGAATATATTCCACCAACATCAATTTTTTTTCGACAACTTCCCTCCAGGAACTCTTCGAACCCTCATACATTTATCGATTACGATGCAGATAAGCTGGAAGTTTCACCATTTATCCACTCAATTTTAATCGCATTACGATGATGAGGGTTTGTCGGCGTCCCATTCCGCATAATTTGTTTCAGAAACAAATAGCTAGTGTCGTTATCCTGGAGCATTATCTACCTTTTGTTTGTTTCCGCTTCTTTCAAGCGGCGCGGTGGCGCTGTCGACGAGCAACAGCGACCTCGCGCTTAAATCACCGGTCTAAATCCCCCGGGTGACGATTCCCAACCATTAGTAGCCGCATTTATCTTGATTTGCTTACATTTATACAGACGCACATATCATACATTTCATTTTTCACGTTCTCACTGACGGTGAACTATTATTTAATCGTACCGAGTGGGTTGCACTAATGCGAAAAATAGCTTCGTATATTTCAGTTACATATATCCAGTTTCGAACTTTTTTTTAATTTTTGTAACATAGTGGTTTCGGTATCATAGCGCTAGTACGAACTCAGTTTAGATAATCTACGTTATTGAAGGACGGTTTGTCACTTGCTATCCACAAGCATACAGAACAGGTGAACAACCTAGGCTGACACTAGACCTCAAGAAGGAGAATCAGCAGACCATCACTGAGCTGGCTAGCACCCAACTTAAAACCCACATCGAACCTGCTAAAGCCGATTTCCTTCTAAGGTTTCACAAAGACAAGCTCATGCATGAAATCTGCTACATAAATCTAAAAGAGCATGGCTTCCTCAGGTCTAGTGGGTTGAAGTCCGAGACTGGGGCCTCCATAATGGATTGCCGAGAGAGCATGCCGACAGGTTTAGGTCGTACTCCGGCACCGCTTACGTATATCGAATGCTATATTATCATTTGAGGCTCTCTCCGACGGTACACATGGAAGGTCTTTGTCCTAGGGGGTATTCCGTCTTGAAGAACTGAAGATCCCGAATTTACTGTACTATTCGTTACCCGCACAGAAGTTGGTGGAAGCCCGACATGGTCCTTCTTAACCACCAATGAAAGATGTTTGTTATTGAGAGATGAACATCGTCTTGAAGTTGATGGAGAAACGGACTAAATACCAGGAGCTCCTCAGCCCACTTAGCAGATTTTGGCCAAACATGTTAATTGTCGTAACTGAATCCTTAGGTGTGATGAGAAATACTCTGCTCTCTGCTCTTAAATCTACACCTCATGGAATAGCAGACACAATTAAACACACCTACAATTGGAAATGTCCAGGCTAGGACAACATACAAAATTTCTGGTACAAACAATTCACCTCAATCTGAATCACTCGCAAAACAAATCAACCGAGCTACACTCCAACCTAATAGACTTCCAAAATTCCTCACACAAGGTTTAACGTACATAAAATACAAAAACGCAGATACCAAAAATCCGGAAAATTATCTCCCAATCACCTGCATTCCAACGTTGTACAAGGTTATATCCGCAACAATATGCAAAAGAATAGAACATCTAATGCAGAACAACGTACTTACGGAAGAAAAAAAAGGATGTAGAAAACAAAGCCATGGCTGTAAAGAACAACATAATTGATAACGTGACCATGGAACAAACCAGAAAAGAACACAGAGATCTTGACACCTGTTACATAGAAAATAAAAAAGCATTTAATTCTATACCCCTTAGCTGGCTGATAGAAGTTATAGAAATCTATATGATCAACCCATGCAAACATGGCGAGCCAATATTCATCTTAAAACAGAAACTGAGCACATCCAAATAGAACAGCTCCACATACAGAGCGGTATCTCCCAAGAAGATTTTTTTGGTTTTCCCATTGTCTGAACCCACTCTCTAACGCACTCACCAAGAGAAGTTATGGTTTCAAGATCAAGTATCAAAATACGATCCAACACAAAATCAATCATCTCTCTACATGGATCGAAAACTATACGCAGCCACTGAGATGCAACTAAAAGGACTACTCAGAGTAACAGAGGCTTGTACGTCGGACATCAAAATGGAGTTCGGGATGAGCAAATGTAGAGTACTTCACATCAATAAAGGTCAATGGAAGAACCATCCCGAAGAGGAAACTGTTAATGGAGCAACGTTTGCCAACATGGACCAGGATGAAACGTCCAAATATCGGGGCTTTTATCAAAACACAAATATCAACCATACTCAAAACAACAACTGAAAAACGAATTCAACAACCGTCTTATAAAAATTCTGAAAACAAAACTTAACTCTAGAAATCTTACCAAAGCTATCAACACATTTGCAATACCGATCCTCACGTACTCCTTTGGCATCACCAGGTGGTCCCACAGTCCCACAGTGACATAGACAGCATCCAAACCCTAATCCAAACAGAACTCACAAAACATAGAATGTTACACCAATACTCATGCAACGAAAGAATTGTCGTAGACAGAAATCAAGGAATCAGGGGAATTACAGACATACAAATACTTCACGCAACACAAATACAAACATTCGACATTTCTTTCAAAGCAAGCAAATCAACTTGCATAGAGCGATAGTGAAAGCAGACAAGAACTACACACCTCTTACCCACTCACATCCAAACCACTCATCAGACACACAGAATCATGCACAATCACACCAAGAAAAGTTGGACACCTGGTCACAGAAAACACTCTATGGAAAACATCGATATCAAGTGACCCAAGACTACATTAATAGAAAACACTTATACACTTGGCTGCAAGATGGCCAACTTTTCCCAGACACAGAAACAGAGGACTTCATGCTTGCTATCTAAGATCAAGTAATTGCGTCCCGAAACTACAAGAAGTATAGAATAAAAGACCCCTCCATAACAGATGAAAACTGCAGAACATGCCACCAAACAAAGGAAACGGTAGAACATATTACCAGCGCATGCAAAACTCTAGTTGGAACTGAATACACCACGAGGCACAACTCTGCAGCAAAGTCCTTCACCAAGCACTAGCCACAACATACAGACTAATACAAAACACAGATCCATATTACAGATATACACCAACATCAGTACTCGGAAACAATCAATACAAACCACACACATTCAAATACATACCGACAAGACAATCCCAGCCAATAGGCCTGACATCGTTTTTCAATCGAAGACAGTAAAAGTTACCTATTTAATTGATGTTGCTATACCCAATGATACCAACATTCGAAGCACCTATTCTGGAAAAATATCTAAATACACAGTTCTCGCAATAGAAATTAAATGACTCTGGAAATAAGAAAGAGTCATTTTCATTCCCCCCATTATGTCAGTCTCGGGCCTCACACCAACCACATTCACACCAGACATACAGTGACTTATCAAAAGTTTGATTTCGGACTTCCATTGTCTATAAAATTTTGAGTATCACGACGTTTCGATTTATGTGCTATCTTTAATCGTCTTCAGGTGAACCGACGATGATTTTATAGACAATGGAAGTCCGAAATCAAACTTTTGATAAATCCACCTTGTCTACAAGTTTCAAACAGCATACAGTGACTTGGGCTAGACGAAATGTTACCCAAATCTTTCCAAAAGTCTGTGATCCTCAAGACCTGTAGTATTGTACGAAACTTCCTCAACGCAGAGCAATAGCGCGGGTACTGATTTGATATAGCCCGTCTGTACCTAATTACACCGCAATCTCGCCAGAAGACTACAGACTATAGTAATAATAATGATAATATAGATATAATATAGCATCTGAATTTCAAATGAACAAGAACACAACAATATACGCCGATTGAATCCCACAGTGATTATTTTCACAAAATACTGCAAAAAGATAAATCCGTTCCCAGTAAAATGAAATGAACGGCACATCCAATACGCAAAACCAAGAGTATTCTAATTCCACCAGAGCAGCAAACACTGCTGAGGCGTACACAAAGCATTGACGTTTGTTTTTGCTACTTGATAATCCATTTCGGCTAGTGGCAGGGTCCTAGAGGACAAACGTATGCAAATTGGAAAAAGGAAAGCAACCAGTGCCGATGCGGTCTGGACATCCAAAGGATATCCATTACGGCTGGAAAAGGTCTTTGTGGAGAGGTTGGGAGATCACTTGAATGCAGTGTTGCCACAGCTACCCTGTTAGAGGTAGATCTACCACTTTTGAGTGCCATTCCATTCTCTCGCTCCTCTCATCTAAATCTACATAGAATGAGTTCGAAAATTCATCAAAGTAATGTAATTAATAAAAAGCAAACCTTTTTTCATATAAATTTCAAAATTATTGGAAATTTTGTTACTGTAAAGCCTTCAAATGACGCAATTTTTATCTGAATATTGCGCTAGCCTTACCGGACTATTCCAGTACTCATTGCAACATGCGATAGAGATATCCAGACAGTCAGATACGGCGTAAAGTTAATTAGATCGTCACAGCTTGAACAGAACTTCCGACATTTTTACACCCGTATACAAAACAGATACGCTTTAAATACGGAAGGATTAATCTTTGCACCAGACGTGGGGATTGCATACAGCGAACTACCTTCACTTTGATGCCTAACTTGATTCACAATAGCTGTTGCAGATTTGTCGATTTTATAGAAAAGTTGTCCTGAAATATCTGTAGTTTTACTTCTTATGCCAATGGGCGGAAAGGTATTGTTATCGCGGAAAATTTCTGATTAGAGATATTTGATTTCCTCCATATATGCTGTTCGCTGTTGTTCTGATTTTGATGTTTTTGAAAAACAATTCTGTGGGGTGGCTTTATAATTTTCATATTTTCCCCGTCGTCGCGCTTCAGCGCACCCAGTGCGATCCTCGACTAGTCATTGACAATTGCTGCGGATCGCGGTGACTCACGCTCCCCGGCGGATGATGAGTAAGCGCCGCTGAATCATCATTTCAACGTGGTGGAATGTGAATTTCTCAAGACCATGAAAGTCTGAGTCAGTGTTGCTGATACATATATTGTTACTAACTTCTCAATGTCCGTGGGCTTAGAACAAGAATAAACCTTCGATAAATTAAGTCTTTCAAAAAAATGTATACCATATATATGTATATGGTCATTAGAAAAGCGTAGGGCCTGGAAATTTAAACCAGATTCGTGGTCGGTGCCCTAGGAACTGAGGCTTCGTCTGGTTTGGAAACAATAAATTTCATTCGTGAGAATATTTTAAAGCAAAAATTGTCAAGAGACTGTACAATTTCGCAAAGTGGATGTGACGTACTGGAAAACAAATAAAATGATGATAGCATCGAACTGTCACTCTAGTCCATAGTTGCTTATTCGTCCACTAACGAAGGAGGAAATTACAGCAACACAAAACAAAATATATGGAACGAAATTTTAACAATGGAAACACTTAACGAACACGAACAAAGCCTTGTTTCTCTATGTTGCTGTAGACTGCCGCCCAGCTCGCTGGTATTATTTTACACATTTACCCGGTTGATGTTTGCTTCTCGCAACTTTGATGAACAGCCGGATGCAAGTCTGGAAAAGATGTGCTGTTTGCAGTGTTTGTACAACGATGGTGTCACGAGTAAGTTTATTCACCGACTAACAGACCTTTTACTTGTATATTTATACACAGGTGCTTACTTTCGTTGTGTTTGGATAGAAAACAGAGGACGCGACAGAAATCGGTTCGACCAATATTCGTAAAAGTCTTTCGGATTTGTGGGTGTGGACGGGACTCGAACCTATGTTTGCAGCATTCCGTTCTGATGCCTTCATATCTCATTTGAATGGAGCACATTCTTAGGAACTTCTTTAACTCCCCACGGTGTCTGCTTGTTTTTTGTTGCGGTTAAACCAACTTTTGCTTTTGGAGGGGTACTTGTGTAAGGCTTCCACACCTGGTACCAACAAATTTGTTATTTTTCGAAGGAAAAGTGCGCCTCCTCGTAGAACGATGCTTACTTGAAAGAGTGATCATCTGAATATCCTGCACTGGAGCTGGTATATTGGGGTACTTTAGATAAGACCAATTCAAAAGAATCAGCAGAATACAACAATGGGGATCTCCAGGCTACGATTTTCATCAGTTACCGAAACTCGATTCAGCAAGATGAGATGTTTGTGTTGCGCTTTCCTCAGTTTTTGTTCCGGTTTTTCCCGCGTTATATAACATCGTGAAACAAAAGGAACTTTAGCCCTAGGCGTGCATCAACGCCACCACGCGTGTTAAAGACAATCGTTGGATACGAATCCGGCAGCCACGATGCTTCCTAATTTTGTTAAAGATCCGACAGGTGTAGTTAGAAGAAAGGGAAAAAACTAAAAAATAGCTCTGATAACAAAGCAACTGAACAAAAATTGTAGTTATTGAGACCCTGTTTAATAGCGAAGAAAAGTCCGAAGAAAATCAAATATCATCGTCATGGTCAAGGGTATGTATATTCTTGAGGTGGATTAGGTACAGGCAATTCGTCACTGTAAGGCACTTAGGCGCATGGTGGATTGTAACTTTGGATACTGTATTGCGAGCTCTTTTTTTCTCCGAAAATCCTTTTTTATAGATAACCTTATGCAACGGCAGAAAGCCTATAACAATTCATAGGCGTTGCTTGAAACTTCTAGACAAGGTGGATTTTTCAAAAGTTTGATTTCGGACTTCCATTGCCCATAAAATTTGTTGAGTATCACGACGTTTCGATTGATATGCTATCTTCAATCGTCTTCAGGTGAAATGACGAACACGTTCCTTTCATGCCTATTCATACCCCGTCTGGTGACGTGTCGTTGTGTGTGGTCTGTTCTGATTGGTTCAAGATGAGTGGTGTTCCGGTCTGCTGACGTGGCTATTCGTCTGTCACTGTTTGTTGTCTGATCCAGTCGTAGTCAATTGATCTTCTTTATGAGTGGCTGCCATATTGGTTTAATGTCTACGTGTCATCCCAAGCTATTTTATGGTACTCCGTCCATGCATGGTCAGCTATTCCAGATTTTCCTGTCTCTGCTCGCTGGGTGTTGAGACGATGTTCTTTGATTCTTACTTCCAGTGGCCTTTTTGTTTCTCCAACATAGATTTTACCACATTCACATGGTATCTGGTAGATGCTGTCCTTTGTTTCTTGACATTCATTCCTGGGCTTAGTTTTTGTTAGGATACTTTTGAGGGTGGCATTCCTAGAGAATCTTGTTTGAACCTTATATCGCTGACCTATTCTTCTGATTCCATCTGATATTCCTTTGACGTAAGGCAGAATGAGTAAGTGCTGAGATTCTTCGTGTTTAATTCTTCTATATTGTTACTTCCACTAGCTTCTTTGGGTATCCGTTTTTTAATAGATCTTATTTAATCATATTGAGCTCTCTTTTTAGTCCCTATTGTGTATTACAAATACTCCTATCTCGGTCGACTACAGTCCGGATGTCAACCAAGCCACCCAACAGCCACGAAGAAGGGAGCTTCAAAAGGATGAGTGTTTATTCATATAGACCTTTAAACGCTGCAGATTGTAACCAACGGGGAATACAATCCCAGGTAGCTCATTCCACAACGCCCAGGTTCTCAAAAGTAATGACTTTTGGAAAAGGCTCGTTCCAGCCGTTTGAAGCTTGACCTGGTGGAGGTGCGCCCGTTGGGCTCTTCTAGTGTTTCCTGTCTTGACGACTCTAATTATTATGCAAGACAGCTCGGTCAAACATCTGCCATGATAATATCTATAAAATAGGTGCAGATCAGCCACCCTCCTTTGACGTTCTAGGCTATTGAAATCCTTTGTAAGGTCAGGCGCATCCACTAGATATATTGCTCGGTCTTGGATTATCTCAAGAAGCTCTAAGCCGGTCTTGTCGATGTTAATTCCCATGAGCTTGCTAGTAGATGACTTAGAAAAGCTGCAAACAAAGTCAGGATTGCCATGATAATATCCAACCTCCGCTAGGAGATGGAACTTGAAGAAGAAGAAGAAGATCATTCAATTATTGGGCATTCCTCCATTTCTACAGATGGCAAACCAGCATGCGACTTCTTTATCAGGTTTGTTGTCTGAGTCTTTTGCACATTACACATATTTAGTCAAAAAAATTAACGGAACACTTTTAAAAATTTCTGTAAAATATTAACTTGGTGTTTTATGGAGGTGAAAATGATATTTTCATAATAGTTACACATTTTATTCTACTAGCTTCACAGAAATAATCCATATATGTGCCCGCTATTTGAGATACGTTTATGATTTCAAACACAGTACAAGAAATACAGTGATCAAGATAATATCCACATTCAGATTTTATATTGAAGTAGGCTCTGACAGCTCCACTAGGCAACGTCATGACAGTTTTATATTGTTGAATCCATTGTGTGTCTAAATGAGAGATCTTAGTGAGATAGAAGTAGCTCGTAGTGTAGCTTTATTTGAGAATGGCGTAAAAATCCGACAAGTCGTAAGAAGTTTCAATCGCAGCCCTTCAGTAATTAAGCGTGTGTTTGATCGCTATAGTAAACGAACATCTACAGCCAAAGACTTCCAAAATGCTCTTAGGGCGGCTCATCAAGTAATGATTTCTGACCAGACAGTTAGAAACAGATTACGTTAGGCTGATTTAAAACCAAGACGACCAGCACGAAAGCCTGTTCTTATATCTTATACATTGGAAACCTATACTCTTCACAGACGAATCAAGATTCCGTAGTGACGGTCGGGTACGTGTGTACAGACGTCCTAATGAACGTTACTCTGCTACCACTGTACAAGAAGTATCCAGATTTGGAGATGGTTCGGTAGGCCTGGGGTGGAATTAGATTGGAAGAAAAAACGGACCTTGTAGTGATAGCGGAAACCCTCACAGCTGCAAGATATGGTGATATGATTCTTTCAGATCATGTTATTCCTGCACCATATGGTATTGGTCTTGGATTTCTTTTCATGCAAGATAATGCTAGGCCGCATACTGCTGCCATAACCATGGATTTTCTTCGTGAGCATGAAATTCGTACAATGAATTTGCCAGCGTTGAGCCCCGACCTCAATCCGATTGAACATCTATGGGATATATTGGACAGGCGTATTCGTCGCCGCCTAAATCCACCTCAAACTCTAACAGAAGCACTTATCGAAGAATGGGACATTATACCACAGGAAGACATTCGACGACTTGTACGAAGTATGCCAAGGATATGCCAAGAAGTAATTCGAGCTGCAGAAGGACACATGTGATACTAGACCCCATAACGGTCAAATAACTAGACACTAACTATAGAAAACTATCCGATTTTCACTTTGTCTTTTGTAATTGTTCCAATTTGTAAGTTTTTTCTTAGAAACAAATGAATAATTAGATGTTATATTCTTCAATTTATTTTGAGAAAATGTGTTTCTTTTCGAATATGTATGCTCCATCTGAATGTAACTAACATTTTGAAAGTTACAAGTGCACAAAGAGGTGTTCTGTTAATTTTTTTGAGCACTGTATATGGTCTTGATTAGCGGCAGAGTTTCAGAAGTTACGTTAACCTATCATTATTTCTATCTAACATATATCCAAATAGGTGGTATTGGAGAAGGATTCCTAAGGATAGGGTTACCAGACCTGCTTTTTCAAGCGGTCAAATCCGCTTTTCTAATCGGTTACTTATCCGCGTTTTTCCATCTGATTGAGAAATCTGTGAAATGAGAAGTATTGTTAAAATCTCCAATTCAACAAGTTTGGTAACCTTACGTAAAAAAGGAGGATTTGTGAAGTTGATCCATACCCAAGTATCGGAACCTGATCCACATCCTTAGGAATGACGTCAGGAAGAGAAAGCGTTCCAACGATACCCAATATCATTTTATTGAAACTTGAAACAAGATAAAAGGGGGATAGCGATGCAAAACAAGCATGGTGTTAGAGCGTCTCGACTATTTATCCACTTTCTGCACGGTCGCTTGTTAGCGATTGAAAATTTACATGCGCCTTCGAACAATGGAGAATAGCGAGGGTCCATATATACTGCTCGACAAAGTTGACGCTTACTGTTCGTTCATCGACAACTCCTCAACTGAAATGGTGTTCATGTTGGAATATCTATATTGAAGTCTTACCAGCGAGAGAATGCGAGGCAAAAGAATATGCATAAAGTTTATCTCGTTCTGTTGTTTTAATAATATTTATGCAATTTTACTAAATGTACAGAAAAAGTACTCAATCAGCACCACCTCTACAAGTATTTTGTTGAATATTTTATTACAAATTAGAACAACACTGACAACAATATCCCTGGAAAGCAGTAGACGACAACGAACAGGCAACACTGTCAGACATATCCGAAGCTCCTACCTTAAATCATCTAAACTGGTCCATTGAATGGCTATTTTCAGTCACATGGCCGTGGTGGGTAAAGGCAGACTAAGTTAAAAAAGGCTCGATACCGTTTTTACTGTTAGAAATTTGACAACACTGGATCATTCATATGACAAATTGTAGTAACTAGACGTAAAAACTCAGAGAAATCAATTTTGTTGGCACCGCTGAAGTTTTATGCTTGATAACGAGTATTTATTCTATTATTTGATACGTCCTTCTTGTATTTTCAGTTGTGGAAATAGCAGTAGTACGTATATGTTCAATTTTTACTTAAAATGATGCGATGGTAAAATTACCAAATATTTTTACGTTTTCATGTTTCTAGCCCTGCTGTCACCATTTTCGGCAACGTCAGCGATGTTGGCTTTCCTGCCGTTCCCTTTTCCAACCTTGGCAATGTTGTCACTCAGGCCACAAATAATTCATGAATGAGCTGACTAGTCTATATTTAAGTGTATGCTCTCCACTATGCATCAGACCTGCTATAGCCATTCATGTTTTATCTTTAGCCTAGACCCGTCAGCGGTCTAGCTGTAGATATCCATCGATGGTATTTACGTAACCCAGTCAGGGTCTGATAGCAACATCAACTCATCTCCAAGTGTCGCCGTCTGTAAGGACGCACTTTGACATCTTACGAAGCCGAAGGTCCTAATACCTGGATTGCCTTGAAGGGTGAACTACTTTACAGCGACATCCCTGTAAGATATCGATGGGAGTCCCCATATAGGGCGACACTTAGATGATGTTGCTATCATACCCTTGACTGGGTTACGTAAATACTACCCGATTGCTCTCTTCAGTTAGACCGCCAGGCTATACGGACGCGTCTAGGCTAAAGACGAAACATGCATGTCTATAGCTGGTCTAATGCATGGTGGAGAGCATACACTCAATATCAGTTCTCAGCTTCTGATGAAAGTGAGCCGAGATAACGGTACATCATAAAAGTGTTTACAAAGAACAAGGGATGTCTAAATCAGTTCACCCCTGTTGACAGATGTCGTAATGGACGTCTGTTGCCGCTTCAAGGTAGTGCAGGTGTTAGGACCTTTGTCTTCGTAAGATGGCAATGAAAGTCTCCATAGAGGGCTACACTTAGATGAGTTGATAGTCTATATTTTTTCATCCTAACCGGTATAACCGGTACATACTACGATCTTATTACAGTTACTTAATAAATAATTAATATCCCACATTTCATACACCAATATATCCAAACAAACTTCATACGCGCCTTTAAGTTGGAAACTAGTCAACCAACCCCGGTTTTCTCTACTACTTCCAAGTCATATAACTCCGATTATCTCTTTCTCAGTAGATATCCTAGTTTCTCCCATAGATGCATATATATGCTAATGTGATCTGTGAATGGCACTGTTCAGAAACAAACGATATCTTAGGTTAGTACCAACTACCAAACTAAGTGTAAACAATATAGTTGCAGTGATGCAATTTCTGCCGTTATTGTAAAGAGCCATTTCTGTGGAGTGAACAAACTTTATCTCATATGGCCGCAATTTCCCAATATAACGACAACCCTAGCCACCAGTAAACTTCTGGAAGTGGTCGATACATGTCGTTCCTATATACCAGATTACCGATAAGAGAAAATAAGGTTGCGCTTCAGCACACCTGAGACCTGCTTATGTAATAAAGAGTACATTGCTTGTTGTATCTTAAGATTTTATTTAATGGTATCTGTATTCTAGGTTTGGTAATAATTATTATATTGTTCCATGCCTTCCATTTGACATACCATGCGTAAACAAGGGATGGATCCGGTCTTTTACCATAGATGAGTGTATGGATGGAAGTTCACAGTATTAAGATTATTTTATTTTTAAAAGCATCTACCGCTTCTTTGGCCGATTTAAAACGCATACCCCGTAATTTTTCTCACACACGAAAAAATAAAAAGTCACTAGATATCAGTTCTGGACTATAAGGCGAATGACTCATTATTTCTATGCTTTGGGCATTCAAATCCTCATTTAACGCAAGATGATCCTTGCATGAAGTTTTTCGCAAGCTTTTTAGAGAGCCTAAGGCAAACGAACTGTAATTTTCTAGCCTAAATTAACAGTACATCTATCCTCTAGTGCTACAACATAAATATGTCCAGAAGTTCAAAAAAATGGCCACCTCTATTTTATTTCGGCTTTTATACCGAACAACTTTTATGAAGTCGACTCATTTTTAAAGTCCAAACTAATTATTGTTGCTTCATTCGGTATCAGTATATTCATATTTCATTAATTATGATGATGCTCTACACCAAATCAGACGATCTAGTCAAAGCGATCCAGTGTAGATCTGGACCCTTCTTCGCGGGTGCGAACACTTGACATTGACTCTTGATGACAACTGCTTTTCCTAGATGTCTACATTGCCATGGAGTGGCTTTCTTCATGCTGCACTCCAGTTGCTGAGGCTAAACATCTTCACCATGGGGACATTCGGAAGCTAGAATATCCCCAGCAAAAGATAAATTCATTTGTAATGTCCACCATGGCTAAGACAGAGACATTTTTTTGTTTTCTTAATTTCTTCTAAATAAATTTTTCACACTTAAACTTGTTTGTGTTTCTCTTCTCCATTCTTCCCACCTCATGCCTGTCGACTCACTCCCTTATTAGAATCTCATCTCTATGAGCTACCGGTTGCTAGTTTGCACTCTTTGCCCAGTTTTCTTAGGAGAATTGAGGGAAGTAGGGTAATAATGTGTTTCAAAAAACTTTATTTCGCACAACTAGGCCTCACGAAAATTCGGTTCCCTGTTTCTAAAATTTAATTTAATTCTATAGTAGTATTGTTCACATATAATTTGTTACGAAATGTCTGAACTGGGGTCAAAAGGATACACTTATTTTTCCTTCTCATTTCGCAGCCACCATCACAAAAAAACTGCATCGCATTGAAATTCATCAGGAAACTGGTGAAACGCCTTTCTACAGTGTGCATCTAGCATAAGCTGGTTATAATGTATCTTTTATAAGCATTGATTTACGCAGTTTCAAAGTGACAGTTAGTCTGACGAGCCAGAACTTACTACATATGAGATGAAGCAAACATCGATGATACAGAAGCTCTATCCACATCGAGAACTTTACCTATAACTTGGTCATTGTGATTCTCTTCCGCATCTCTGTTGGACAATAATTGGATTTGGACAGTAACTTGATTGGCTTGGATTTGCGGATGGGAAACGGTCTCAGGTGTGTTGAAACATTATTTCCTCTAATCGTTTATAGCCAGTTTCTGGTAAATTGGGAAATATACCCCTGTCGACAACTCGATCTTGGTATACTAAACCTCTCAGAATGTATCAGACAAAATCATATAATAATCTTCGAAAATACTTCTTCATGATTCATGCGATGAAATGGAAAATATACAAACTAACAAAAATTGATGAAATTGATCTTATTTAACATATAGAATGTAGATGCTCTCACTTGGTGAAACTCTTCCATCATGTAGATAAAAGGTTGTGTAGTTATCACACAGTTTCACAAATAAAACCCTTTCTTTTAGTGACGCATTTCGATTTTTGTTAAAATCATCATCGGACTGTCAAATTTCTAACAAGGCTACCCAGATTACTTGCGAAATAACTAACTAGACCTATCATGGATATAAAACTAGAACTCTCAAAACTAGTATACTATCCATCCTGTCTAGTTATTTTTCTATTAAATTATGTTTTCATTTGTTGTGTCTTTCTTAGGGGGCATATTTTTTGGCGACTGCATTCACAGTGGTGTTAAGGGAAACCCCTACAAAACCTTTACCATCGGCGTCAAAATGTCCCTAAGATATTACATGTGACAATTTTATTTCTTAAGCTATTTCAGTCTTTCTAGTACATTCCATAACTTAATATATTTCAGTAGTAAGTTGACCTAGAATACAAATAGATGGAAACTTATATATATCTATAAAAATTGAGTTTAAGAAATCAGTCTGTACATTTACTACAATGAAGTCAGGGTTTCGCAGATATTTCTGAATCTCTAATGTTTACATGAAGTTTAAATCATGTATTTTATTACAAGTATGACGTACACTCATTCTGTTGTCGTCGCCAACTTTATGATTAGTATCTAGTAAGTGTTTGGCGAAATTTGACTTTCTGGATGGTTGTTTTTAAAGGCACTTATATGTTCCCTGTACGTTGTTGTAAATTCTCCAGCTGTTTGACCTATATTAACAGCATTACAGAAGGCACATGAAATCCTGTAAACACCTGACTTGTGACTAGTGACTGACACATATTGGGTTCTTTCTCCTTTCAATTAGTTGATTCAATCTAGGATAACTAATTTTCTAAGTTCTATTTCATCTAATCCAAGTGTAGCTATTTGTAGTTTTTCTAAGAACAAAAAGTGAGCAAGCTACATTACATTATCCTTCTTCATGGAAACATTAAAGATTAAAAAATATCAGCGAAAGCCTAATTCCAACGTTGTAAATGAACAGACTGATGTTTCAAACTCAATTTTCATCGATACTCTACTGTAAGTTTCCATCTGGTTATATTCTAGGTTAACTTAATCCTGAAACTGTGTGATAACTACACAACTTTTTATATACATGATATTATTTAGTTCATTATATTTGAAAACGACTGAATATCTTCATCATTCATATGAGGTTTTTTCCGTCAGTTACACACATCTTTTTATCCAAGTGCCATTTCTATTTAGCAGTGAGCATTACGCTCGACATCACGTCCCATTGAAAGTAATACTTTTTTGCTTAGTTTTGCAAGCTGTGATGTATTCGAACACCAGAAAACCTGAAAGAGTAATAATAATTTATATTGCTTTTGGATCCGGGTAGATATGGGAGGCACGATTGTGCGGGAGATTAAATTGAACTGAAAATTGGATTGATCCGGAAGCGCAGACATGATGATATTCTGCTTATTGTTTCTGGCCAATTTAGGCGTTACGCTTGATTTATTTTACGGTGAATCCTGACTGATGACGTTAAGGGAGAACTGAGAAAGGAAATCAAAAAGACATGCTCGAAAATAGGGCCAGGTTGATTCAATTTATTGGTAGACCTGGCGAGAAATAAAATCAAGGTTGAAGCACCGTCTGCGAGCAATATTACGGAAGTTTAGTTTTAGGTACTATCCATCATCAACATTTATGTTTTACATTACTATTATGATATCAGCTTCTTGGTTTATTGTTTGTTTTTCATTGGATTATCGTACACAAATCAAACCAGAATCAGTTCTGCATTTGACTGTTCTGACTCCGCATCTGGTCACTAGAAACCCTGGAAACGTGGTAGCGTATTGTTTTGGAATTTCTACTTCGAAAATATATTTTATGCCGTTTCCTTCTTCAACGATTTACTAATGTCACCTTATGATCCCCTTTACGCAGCAAAAAATTCCTCTGATCCACTCTATCCGATGTGACCTCCTGCTCTTCTCATTTTTGAAGGAAATTTGGGAGGTGCCAAGAAGCTTTCTTCCTTCATACTGTACAAAGATTGTTTTCATTGGTAATTTGAGAGCACTGATAATAAAACTGGCTTCCGTTTCCGAGACGAACCTGAGAGAAGGTCCCGGAAACACATTTTGATACTTTGTCCCCTCCAAATGGGCACCACAAGATGCGTTAAGCTGTTTTATTGGACGTATTTGGATTCAGGGCCCCCCAAAACATACCCAGTTTCGTTCGTTTATCGTTGAAATATCTTAAGTTATATAGAATCTATTGAGAAGAATCAAATATCTTAAGGAATAAAATATCTTAAAACGTGAAATATCTTAAGGACATTTTAGCGGCGATGTATAAGGTTTTGTAAGGGTTTTCCTTCTAGGTAGCCTTGTTAGAAGTCAAATCTGACAATCCGACGATGATTTAATTATAAATCGAAACGCGTCACTGAAAAATAGAGTTTTATTTGTGAAACTGTGTGTTATTACTCAATCTTTTTATCTACTCGACGCCTGAGTGTCTATATGAGTATGGCTATCCTTCCATTAGGAGTTAAGAAAGACAATGTGCAATAGTGCACCGCCAACTGAGAACCACTACCCCTTATTATTGGTTCTGATATGGTAATAATTCTGCGAAAAAGCTGCGAAATTATATCCACAAAAGCATGACGTTCATAATCGAAAGTTAAAAATTCCAGAGGTGTCCCGAGTGCAAATGTTACTGCAATGCGGGGAAAATATTACACATATTTGACAAAGCAATAATCTGGAGCAGTAAACCATAAAGCGAACGATAAAAATGGTGCGTGGGAGAATTCAGGAAGCGATAAATTAACTGGCGGGCAATTTTCCGTTTTATAATTCACTTTTATCGACAGATAGGGGAATTCTTATTCTAGTTTACACCTGCATTTATGGTAATTGGGACTAGTTAATTCACGTTTTTCTTAAAATTACTTCAGATATACAGGAAAGGGAGTTTAGAGACACGATTTTGGAGTGAGAAATATCTAGACAAATATTTAAGTACGAACGAAACTCGAACTCGTGTCTCCAGCATTCCGTGATAACGATATGACCTAAGGCGCCTTATAGGGTACGTTCTTGTGTACGCCATTATCTTTCTGTGTTTCTATCACTCCAAATCACGCCCGATCTGAAGAACAGTTGGAGTGGGAGAAACACAGAAAGATAACGACATATACAAGAACGCAACTTACTGAATGCCTTAAATCGGCTCGAAGCAGCAGTGCGGTAGCCGAGCGGCTATAACGTCACCACGGAATGCTTCAGGCAGGGGTTCGAGTCCCGTCAAAATACAATGTTTTTCTCAGTCAAAAACTGTGTCTTTATTATCCCGTTCCTGGATAGAATCTGTGTTTCACAACGTTACAATTCATATGTTCCCTTCAACTTACAGAGATAGATTATAAAGTTTCTTGAAAAAAGTTGGAGTAATCGTTTTTTTTTGGAATACCTATGATCCCATGATCGTGTATTAAGGCCACGATTCCAAAAGAATATTGCTTTTTATTTGAAATCATATTAAGGTATTGAGTTAAGCATTGATTAAAAAGCAATTATAGCTTCAAGTCGTTTCATGCCCGCCTTGTACGATACCGCAACGGCGATGCATTTTTTGACAAGGTTGCCGCATATGAAGAGTTTCCTTAAACATACAGACACACGAATAAGCTTCGTTTCAAATAATACGTCTACATGCAGTTTTCGTACTTAGAGACTCACATCATTAACTTGATAATAGATAATCACTTGGTCGAAATTATACGATCAATTTCTTTATTTACTAACATTGTTTTTTGTAACCCTCACAAACTTGGACTTGGATACTCAAATTACATTTATCGTTCATACCCCAGAGTTGCCCGCAAAGTCCACTGAAAACCACGTCCCAAGACGAAAGTGACGCGACTGTACGCCGATAAAAGGATTATGTATTTAACACACAGTTGCACAAATAACACTTTTTTCTATCATTGACGCCTTAGATTTATATTTATATAATCGTCGGACAGTCAGATTTGACTTTTAGCAAAGGCTACTCAGTTCACTCTACCTAACTAACTAACTAAATCCTATCATGGATACAAAACTAGAGCTCTCAAATCTAGCATACCATTTATCCTGTCTAGCTATTCTTCTATCAAATTATTTATTTTTTCTTTCTTTCGTCTGTCTTAGGGGAAATCTTTTTTGGCGACTGCATTTGCAGGGGTTTCCCTCAGAGTTAGTGCAAATGCAGTCGCGTAAAAATATTTCCCCTTATACAAACTAAAGAAAGAAAAAATGATTATATAGTAGAAGGATAGCTAGACAGGATAAATAGTATGTAGATTGTAGATGCTCTACTCAGTGAAACTCTTCCATCATTCAGATAAAAAGGTGTGTATTTAACACACAGTTCCACAAATAAGACTTTTTTCTATCATTGACGCGTTATATTTATATTTATATAATCGTCGGATAGTCAGATTTGACTTTTAGCAAAGGCTACTCAGTTCACTCGTCAACTAGCTAACTAAATCCTATCATGGATACAAAACTAGAGCTCACAAATCTAGCATACCATTTAACCTGTCTAGCAATTCTTCTATTAAATTATTTATTTTTTCTTTCGTTCGTCTGTTTTAGTGGAAATCTGTCTTGGCGACTGCATTTGCAGGGGTTTCCCTTAGAGTTAGTGCAAATGCAGTCGCCATGATTTCCCCTAATACAGACTAAAGAAAGAAAAACTGATTATATAGTAGAAGGATAGCTAGACGGAATAAATAGTATGTAGATTGTAGATGCTCTACTCAGTGAAACTCTCCCATCATTCAGATAAAAAGGTGTGTAATTAACACACAGTTTCACAAATAAGACTCTTTTTCTTTCAGTGACGCGTCCGACGATGATTTAAATATAAATCGAAACGCGTCGCGTCACTGAAAGAAAAAGAGTTTTATTTGTGAAACTTTTCATCTGCACGATAAATAGTATGCTAGATTTGAGAGCTCTAGTGTTATAGCCATGATAGGATTTAGTTAGCTAGTTGGCAAGTAATCTTCTGGGTAGCATTTGTTAAAAATTAAAATCTGACAGTTTCCATAAATCGAAACATGCCGCTGAAAGAAAAATAGTTTTATTTGTGAAACTGTCTGTTAAATACACTATCCTTGTATCTGCATGATGGAAGAATTTCACCAAGAGCATGTACAATCTACATGAGACTGTACACTTTAAATTATGTATTTTCTTCATTCAATTTGCAAGGCGTGTTTTTCATTATTTTCGTACTTGACTTAATTTTCTGAAAGATAATAATAACATCGCATATATTGTACAGACACATTCTAATACAATAATATTAGAAATTGCAGAAAATCTAAAACTGTATTTTCTGCTTGCCTAGAGCTCAATCCTAGTTCGATGTATGATAATATTTTTATTCCTGAATACAAAACGATACTGTTGCATTCGCGCTGGCATGTTTAGATGAAATTTCAGTGCAAAATAGGCTCACAAATTCCATAACTGTAAATTATTCATGAATAAAATTTCACTTTTTTAATCAGTCGGCTTTCATTAAATAAACGAGTAAAAACTAGCATGGCCTATCAAGGACGTTGACCTATTACTGCAATGGTAGTCAATTAGTAGACTTTTCGTTTCGCCATAATTTTGGACAATGCTGAAAATGGATATTGTCATTGAAAACGAAATAAATGTGAAAATAAAATTAGTAGCAATTATTAATTATGTTATGGCAATGTTTGAAAAAACAACTCGTAAATGTATATCACTTGGCTCCAATTTATTCAAAGTCTTACTAATTTCAGTAAATTTAATAATTATTTACACATTTAATACAATAAATATACTTACTTTACAGAAAAAGTTCCATTTGGGAGTACAGAAATTCATTTATCGGTTCAGAAGTGTCTTAGTATAGCCGTTTCTCACATAATGGTGGTCAACTATGCATCAGACCTGCTACAGACTCTAAATCAAACCATATGATCAGCGATTTTTTAATTTTTTTCAACCTAGAACATATTGAACAAAATGGATTTGGCTTGAATGTTTACAAACTATTAGCAGGTTCTATTGCCAACAGCAGATCAACCTATAAAAGTTTTTATTACTTAACTTTTAGTCCCAGTTTGAATATAAGTTATTTCTTTTATCACGGTGCAAAGAAGGGAACTTTGCCCTTTTCCTACTTTCAGCTGAAGGAAAATCAATAGAAAAACAGCAAATCATCCAGCTATAGGTCACAAAAGGTGTGTTAAATCAGATTGCTAAGCCCATCCAATATTTCTTTTTGAAAATCGTCGCAGCGAAATTATGTCTATATTTATCGTTTAGAATAACAAGGGGTTAACAAATCAAATGCATATTTTTCCAAAGCGTAAGGAAAGGAGGTCACTCAGTTTAGTTTTATCAAATTGCTCAAACTTTCACGCCTTGAGTTCAAGTATGAAATATTTGATTGTTAGTTGCAAACTCTGATCATCTAACTGAAGATCTGGAGTGTTTTTTTTGCGGTTAGTACGGCAGTATTTAGACACATATCTTGTCAAATATATCACGTTTCAACACCTGTTCCAATTGTCTTGATTCGTATATGAGTAGCCTGTACACTTTAAGTGCTTTTATAAGAATGAAATGTGTGCTTTCCAGGTATTATCATGTAGATTAGAGATGCTCTTATTTGGTGAAATTTTTCCATTATGCAGATAAGAAGATTGTGTCACATTGCAAGAATAAGAGTTTTATTTGTGAAACTGTGTGTTAATTACGCAATCTTTTTATTTGCTTTCTAGACTTACCTTTGTATAGAACTATTGTTTCTGAGATCAATGTCCACTGCTAATAACAAAATATCTTTACAATGCTGATCCTTGTTTGAAGGAATCTTTAACACATTGACTGACACATATTTGTTGAGGAATATGGTGACCAATTTGTTTTTACTCATTCTCTTGTTGTTGGCATATGCTTCTAACTGAAATATGTTTTTAAACTGGGACATTACGTCTGGAATCAAACACTCCATTTATACCATAAGTACACAGCATCACACTTCATCTCCTTATTCTTCTGTATGCCAGGCAATGTCGCTTCAAGAGTTTTTGCTCTTTCCATTACCTTCGATCTATCATAACAGTCCCGATATTATTTTTTAAAGTAAATATTTCACGTATTTGACTACGACCAAGCTCCTTACGCATGCGACATCAGTTGAGACTCGATTTAACAACATCAACCAAGGAAGCATTCAGAAAATGATGCCATCAATGGTGTTTTTCCCTTTTGACATGTTGGAGGCTGTCATTTCTCGGTGGAAATATAACGGGAGAATCAGCTTTTACCCCGAGTTGAGTTTTTTATAGATAGATTCTCGCAAAAACAAGAAAGGACGAGAGGATAAATGTCTATTCACATCGTTCTCATTTGAATAAATGGTACACGAAATAAGCATATGCGTAGAGGCATGTAGCAGTGCCCAATGTCAATCACTGTGCGTTAACACCTTTAGCGTTATTTCACAAACACGAGTTTTTCTTACCGAAGCCGCAAAACATCTTTTGGTTGATACTTGTTGGTGGCCTCTGTATTACCTTTTCCCTTACACTCTTAATCTGCCCAGCTTATACCTGTATCCATGTGTGTAGGTGTGCTCAATCAGGTAGATGCGTAGGCGCATTCGTTTGGGCCTGATGAGGTTAATTAGCAGAAACGGTGTATCGTTCGACCTTCGTATTGTTTTTTGTCTGTTTTTCTACCATTTCCTTCATTACAGATATGCCCAAGAATTATTATGACAGAGTTAGCTGAAATCTGTAAGCTAGGCTTATAATTAGAAAAATTTGAAATAAAATTTGTCGTCAGTATGATTGAGGTAGCGTGATGTGTATCTCGCTCTCGGAATGAAATGATAGAGTGTGTGTTAAAAGTGATAAAATATTATAAAAATACAGTGAGCAGTTTATTTGCATTCGTGAAATAATCGATAGGTGCATATTATAACGAACTAACAACAAAAAAGGAATACCAAAGTAAAATCACGGGTAGTTCTTTATATTGCTCGAGATTTCTTTACGTTTGGAAGAAATAAAACTCAGATACAGGGTTGGTCAAGAAGCTAGATAAAATATTATGAAAAATCAAGTGACTACCGATGTGGTATGCGTTGTTTGTTTTTCCATTCATCACCAAAGTTGTTGTGAAAGAAGAAAAAACATTAGGGAGCAAATCTCGAATTTAACTTTGGTTACTGCAAAAACCTCAGTAAAATCAGTGTGTACTGACTATTCAATTACCATGCATAAGACAAGACAGTCTGTCGGTCTCTCTGTGGATCGATCTGTCGGTTTGTCTGTCGGTCTTGGTGAAATGCAAAAGGCAGTGTGTTTACATTCCGAAGCAGCGATATTTAAACTTCTACATTGTCTACAAATTTCAAACAAACATCTGCACGTTTCTGCATTTAAACAGCACTAAAAATATGATTTGTGTACTCTGCAGCATTTAAATGCATTTCCTTTTCCATTAAACGTGCACGAAAATTTATGATCACTGCAAGTACCTTATTGAGAAAATATGCTTGAGCACCTTAAACTGGGCATAGCTTTGTAAGTTTTATACTGATTGAATGTCTCTGTACCATAAAACAAAAATGAAAAATTTCACAAAAGCTGTTGGGGATCCTCAATGGCTAATGTTTTTTATAATGTTAAGTATAAAGTTGTTTAACGGTTAACCCGCGTAAAACCTCGAGAAAAAAATTAAATTGATTCGAGTGCACACTCGAAAACATGTTAATCTGCTTACGGCTGTCTCCCTGCCGCTGGTTCCTAACGGATTTACCTTATCTCTCCATGATACAATTAACGGCTGAAAGCGAATTTATCTCGACGAAGATTAGAAATGGGGGAGTAGTGCATTATCCTTTGCCCAGAGGGATTTCTCGTGCTGTGGTGTTTTTATGTTCGCCTACGTATTTCTGTTGATTGTTATTGTTACATTGTAAAAGATGCCATCCTGATCTTTACTGGATTGTTCTCTGATTCATAATATCCATAAATGTTCCGATTTGCCGTGGATGTATTTGCATAGCTAGTATATCAAAATAGTTACACTACTGTAGATAACATACATAAAAATAAATACTCAATTTAAAAATTGTGATACTCTTGTACAGATATATTTAAAACAAGAACATTTCATCTCACTTTGAAATTATGGTTTATTTGAATGAAGAAAACTATATTTTTGATTTCACTACTCATTCTAAAGAAATATGCTCTGAAGAAAAATATAATTTTCTTCACAACTAAGATTTCAATACTTTTCTAACAACTATTCCATATTTTCAGTAAGGTTATCATACCGAGCCCGGTTTACTACGGATCAAGAATACAAAAATCTTGGAATTCGCTCCATATGATCATTCATTTCTCATCGCCATCTTCGTCAACGGCAGTTCAGCGGTTCGCGTCTGTCTGTCCCCGCGCTTCTTATTTTCCCTTGGTTCTTATTTTTTTCACTCTCTGTCTCGAGATGAATAAGCTGTTAATAAGTGGGGTTGTAACTGTTCATCTCATGTGCCGGCTTAACTATAGGTCAATTTTTTTATATCAAACTTGAAGTAGGTAAAATACTACATGACACAGAGAAAGGTAAGGAAAAGGTCACATTGGTACGATTTCGACAATATTTTGGTTCTTATTTTTAAGCTTGATGAACCAATAGTGGCTTTGGTAACAACTTATAAAAATTACCCATTATTTATATACTAATACTTAAAAATTATTTCTCCAAGAAGAAAAAAAAGTTTAATGAAGTTAAACTACTTGCGCCAATATTAGAAAATAATTCAGTCAACATTATAATTTTCTTATAGGTTTGATATTCTCTGTTTGTGCCAACATTATCAAATGCTCAGTTTAAGATTTTGGTATTCTTACTTCCAAAACTTCCCCAGCTTTGAATTAAAAATGTTTCCTTAGATTAACTCTGTATGATCACAAATACAGTATTCTTATATTTGTTAAGGTCTTATGCATATGGTATACTTGAATGAAAGCACATATTCTCCGTCTGAGAATTTATTTTTATGTGTAGTAGCATTATGAAATGCTTTAGTCAACATTATTGTATTTTTGTGATATATTCTTTGTTTTGTGCCAAGATTATTATATGCTCAATTCAAGATTTTTATATTCTTACGCTAAAGTGTTTTCTTAGTTTCGCATTGCTAATATTTACTTAAGTTAACCCAATATAAGCAACAATATAGTAGTTGTTTGAAACTTGTAGACAAGGAGGATTTTTTTAAAGATTGATTTCATTGTCTATGAAATTTTTGAGTATCACAACGTTTCGATTGATATACTATCTTCAATCGTCTTCAGGTGAACTGGCGAGCATGTTCCTTTACCTTGTGTGTCGTTGTGTGTGGTCGGTTCTGGTTGGTTCCGGTCTGCTGATCTTCTTTATGAGTGGCTGCCATATTGGTTTAATGTCTACGCTGGGGTTGCTGTTGTTGGTGATGAATGCCGCCTCCTTGAATTTCTTCTATACCAGTGCGGTTCTTTGGCAATAACCTTAGCGTCGTCCCAAGCTATTTTATGGTGCTCCGTCCATGCGTGGTCAGCTATTTCAGATTTTTCTGTCTCTGCTCGCAGGGCGTTGAGACGATGTTCTTTGATCCTTACTTCTAGTGGCCTTTTTGTTTCTCCAACATAGATTTTACCGCATTGCCATGGTATCTGGTAGATGCAGTCCTTTGTCTCTTGACATTCATTCCTGGGCTTAATTTTTGTTAGGATACTGAGTGTGGTATTCCTAGAGAATCTTGTTTGAACCTTATATCGCTGACTTATTCTTCTGATTCCATCTGATATTCCTTTGACGTAAGGCAGAATGACTAAGTGCTGAGATTCTTCGTGGTTAATTCTTCTACTGATGGTATTCTCCTGTATCGTTACTTCCACTAGCTTCTTTGGGTATCCGTTTTTTAATAGATCTTCTCTAATGGCATTGAGCTCTCTTTTTAGTCCCTCTTGTGTATTACAAATACCTCTAGCTCGGTCGAGTAAAGTTCGGACGACTCCCTTCTTCGTGACTATTGGGTGGCTTGAAGTGTAGTGTAAGTATTGACCTGTGTGAGTTGCTTTCCTGTGTACCGTTGTTTCTATTTTGGTGTTTCTTCTCGTTACTAAAACATCTTAAAATGGAAGGATGTTGTTGCTCTCTTGTTCTTTCGTAAATTTTATCGAAGGTCTCATGCTGTTCAGATGACTGAAGAACGTTTTCAGTTGGCTCTGTCCATGGTTCCAGATTATGAATGTGTCATCTACATAGCGAAGCCATAATTTCGGTTTAATATTTAAACTTTCGATGGCAGTTGACTCAAACCTTTCCATGTACAAGTTGGCTACAACCGGAAACAACAATATATTATTCTTAATTTAAGATTATTATAACTTTGGGCATATAAGAAGATATGATATTTATATATTTGACTGAAAGCACATATTTTCCGTCTGAGAGTTTATTTTTATTTATAGAGTGATAAGCCGCCTGTTTATAGCACTCAGTTATTTCGAGTAGAAATATACAATAACTGGTTCCAAGAAATAACAGAGAAACATTTACACGGTTTCCCTCGCAACACTACGTAAACAGTAACGACTGCCTTTTATACATCGGAACGACGGTGAGTGTACATTTATTTGCGCGCAGACCTACCCCCGTTTGTGATTTGTTATAGTCAAAGTTAAATAGAACGTTTCGTTCCGTAATATCCCGAATAAAATGAAAACTCGTTCCCTTTTATTGTGGCTGAGGGAAAATAGAAAAACCTAGTAAATTACCCCGTGTCTTGTTAGGGCGATTTTTCCAAATAAAAAATTGGAGTTTCATCGGCGTGGATTCTCAGCGCTCGCTACCCCAGATTGTTTTTAAGGGATAGATCTTTCCTGCTAAACAGACAATAATAAATCGCTGTTTCCCGGATTATATATGGAGCTGTATGTGAGAAAAAGATTTACTTGAATGGATTTCCTTTGCCATTTGTCTTTGAAAGCTCTGGATTGAATCACCGATTTCATCTGTTCATTGCTGCCACTGAATCACTATAGAGATTTTACTGACCATGTCAGTTGACTGGAGGGGGATTAAACACTTCTTACTAGCTGTTGAGTTGCACCAAATGCTAGTTAACTCAGATTTTGTTGACTTGGTTAACCGTGCCTAAAAGCTGGTAGCGTTTTTATATTTATATCCTTTTTTGTTTGGTGTCTACAGTGTTTTTATTTTTTGTTATCTCAAATCCATTTACGCCCCTGTCCTTTGATCCTTTGATGTGTTATATATCTCAATTTGAACATACTGTTTCTGCTTTGGGTGAATAAAAATAACCCTCAAACAACAAAAAATAATTTTGGTAACATTATGGTAATGGTAGGCACAGCGCTGTAACCCTTTATCACTTCGTTTGTACATTTTCACATCCGTTCCTTTTATGGTACTGGTATGTATCTCTTTCGCCAAATAAAAAGGATATATCTGGAAAGAAAAGGGGAAGAATTTCATTCGAAATACTGTTTCCCCTCATATATAATCCAAGAACAGAGATTTATTGTCTGTTTAGCTGAAAGGATGTACACCGAGGGAACACTTGCAGGGTAAAGCTGCAAAGGCGAGTGTATGGATAAGAAAAAATGGCACCGAGTAGGCTCATGCTACACTTCCAACACAATGATATCAATTAATAAATACCTTAAGTAATCTGTTTTTCCAAAGCAGGACGAAACCTTGTTTGCTTTATAATTCGGTGAAACTGGTCACGTATCTGGACTCTATTTTCAGCCCAAGGGGACTCCTTTGGAAGGGGTAAATCACCAAAATGACCAGCCCATGAAACTCGATTGCTTAACATATATTCGGTAATGTAGGCTAGAAGATATTCCGTTTATCTATTCTTCCAGGAGCCAAATTGGCGATGTTGTTTCTGTCCAGGGACTTCAGAAGGTGCACGTTAATGACATTGCTGCATTCAATGACATGTTTACAATGGCTTCTGGCGGTGATTTTCCCTTTTTGGATTTGTCCTTCATCCCTGTACCATTGGTTTTTCGATGTAACTATATTATTTTGATCTTTATTGTCATTTTATCAACATACCCTACATACATAAATAGAAATCATCAATTCAAGAATTTCGATATTCTTGTAAAGATATACTCATGACAAGAATATCTGATTTTAAGACAATTTACTTGATAATATTTGATTTGAACCAAGTATATTTTTGAACTAAATACTCATTCTAAATGAATACGAGTATACTGTGAAGAAAAATATAATTTCCAGCACAATTAAGATTTTAATGCTAGTATTCCATATTTTTTTGTAAGGTTGTCATATTTTCCAACGGAGCTCCGTTCACTTCAATCAAGAATACGAATATCTTACGATTCCCTTCAAGTAATTAATTTACTTGTTTGGCATCGCCATATTCGTCAACGGCAATTCAGCGTGTGTCAGTTTCCGCGCCCTTTAGTTTCTTTTGACTTTAATTTTTGCCAACCACCTCTCAGGGTGAAAGTGCTGTCAACACTTGGGGTTGTGTCTGTTGTAAGGATCTCATACAAGTGTACAGGTGTTGATGTGATATGAATGATATGTGAGTTGTTAATAAGTTCTATTATAGATGTTGGACGTATATCTTTTGGCTTAATTACCGGTACATTTTTTTTTTATGTCGCAGATAAATGTAAGAAAGAAGTCACATTGTTGCAGTTTTGATACTTATTTTGGTTCTTCTTGTTAAGGTTAGGGAACCAACAGTAGCTTGATAACAGCTCATCAAAATTACAGAATGCTTATACCAATAATAGATTATATAATGAAGTTGAACTATTTGCACCAAAATCATGAAATACTTCAGTCAACACTATAGTATTCTTCTAGGTTAGATTTTCTGTTTTGTGCCAAGATTATGGTATGCTCAATTTGAGATTCTGGTATTCTCACTTACAAGATTTTCCCAGGTTTGAATTGAATATATTTACTTAAATTTACTTTGAGATTATTATAACTTCACACATATAGGAAGTTATGGTATACTTGAATGAATGCACATACGAAGGTCACGCTGAAAGTTTTCAAATCAACTACAAGGTTTTCTCAAAAAACTTTATTCTGTTGTTTCAACATATTCTTCCCTACGTCGGTACATTGACGCAATCGGTGAAACCACTTGTCAAATTTTTGTGACCAAAGTTCTTTTGGAAGGCTGCTAATAATAAAGAAGTTGCACGGAGCTAGGTCCGGAGAATAAGGTGAGTGAGGCAACCGTTTAACACCCTGTTCAGCACAAAAATCGAGTGGGTGAGTGCGTTGTCATGGTGCCATTGAATACCCCGCAGACCAGTCTTTGGATGGCTGTTGCATGGTTCTTGGAAGACTACAGGAACACATTTAGTTATATACCATTCAGAAGTAACTGTCCTTTGGTTTTCCAAGGCTACCGTTGTAATGTCTCCACTTTTAGAAAAAAAAGAAGCAACCATGTTCTTTCCAACAGTCTTGGAACGTTGAATTTTCGTAGGAGGCTGCTCACTTTCAAAGCACCAAATTAATGACTGCTGTTTAGTTTCGAGATCATAATGATATAACCATGTTTTGTCTCCGGTTACGATATTAAAAGTGTTTCTACTGTGCCCATTATCAAATTTTCCCGGCATAAACTTAGCCCAATCAACTCTTGTTGCTCTTTGCTCACTGGTCTACAAATGTGGTACCCATCTGCAACACCGCTTCCTTAGGCGAAGGTGATCATGAATGATTGTTCGGACCGCTGCCGATCCAATCTCCAGAGAAGCCTCAATCTCGGTGTAGATTATATGTCCATCTTTTTTTACCATATTTTGCACAGCTTCTACAGTTTTCGGAGTAACAGCAGTGGGCGGTCGACCTGTGCTAGGTTCCTCATCGAATAAGACCCGGCCCCTTGTCAACTCAGCAAACCAATTAAAAACTGTAGCCCTAGAAGGGGCCGCATCCCCAAAGCGACTCACTAAACTTTCGTGACATTTCGCTTGTTTTATTCCCTTTTTATAGTCATACAAAATCATGGCTCGAAAATCGCGACTACTCGGTTCCATTTTTACGTTAAAATTCGGCCAACACATAGATGCTTTCCGTGGCAAGGCAACTACTGCACGAGTCAAACGCTGCCTTTGCGTGTAAGCACTTACATCTTCAGGCAAAATAGCTGCGTGCTCAAACTTGTTTAAACTTGTATAGATTAAGTATATCTAAAGACTTTCAGCGTGATCCTCGTATTCTTGTTCTGAGAATTTATTTTTATGCATGTAAGACAATCGATACTTTGATTTAATTAAATATTGTCACAATATTATTGTTGTATATTGATGAATCGAACCTATGCTGTACTCACTTGCATTTCCGAGAACAGTTTTCCACGGCTCTCCGCGTTTTTTATTACAACCGGACTGACGCAACGCGACGAAGTGCTGTCGATCCGGCAATTGTTTTTCACGATAATCTGTCATGTATCCAGCTTAAACAACACTATAAAATACTATCCGACATGTGGGCACGAACATTGGTTTCCCATTTGCGGGTCAGTTTCAAAGCAAACACTGTGTAACGCTCAATATTTTAACGATTTCAAACGGAAAAACAAAGGGTGCGTGTTCCGTCCTCACATGGTAATTTTCCATAAACGTTGTATTGTTCCGATTTCAAAAAGATGTAGCTTGGATTGAATTGAGCGTATAACAGGAACACATTTTTTCAATTAGTTAGCTGATTAGGTAATTAATAGATGAGCGATTTTCGTTAATTGTTGAGTATCATCCTGATATGAATACAGAGTAGGATGTGAAAATTATAGGAGAACATGCTCCTTTCATACATACCGATAGATCGACAGAAATATCACTGAGCTTAGTAATTCTAACAAACCTATATCAGGAAACAATTAGAAACTTCGGTTCAATGCATCATAATATATGAAGCCAAACACCATCACTCAGTTAGCTCGTATAGTTTCAGTGCCAACAGTTATTCTCTTAAGGACATTAAAAATGTCTTTATTCAAAATAAATTCCTGTTAAATTAAGTAAATACGGAGGAATCTAAGCCCATCTCAAAAATATGTTTCCATTTGTAGGTAACATCATTCAAAAACAATCATTTTAATATCAGTCGTGCTGGTTTATTCTCCATGGTTATTCTCCCTTTTACATTATTTTGTTTGAATATTAAGGCGACCTGATGTTAATTAAAAAAATGTTTGCGCTAGAAAGAGACAATGGTACGTTTCAGCTTTTGACCGAATACTGCTATTGGGCCAAGGGACGCTAAATGGAATTTAATTCAGCCACCATAAGGTACAAAAATAGAAATAGATAATCCTGGTACCATGACAGCACAGATCCCAATTCATCTTGATAGCACTTTGATGCAATATCAAGCTTTTTAAGAAATAAATATAAGAATTTACACAGACGGTATTACCTTTCCATTCGATCAAGCTTTATGTGTAAGAACAGATCTACAATTTAGCACTACTTTTAAAAGTTCAATATATAATGATGAAATGGTTCCCACAATTACACATATCTAGAACAGTATTGGATTACCTCAATGTTCATCCATCCTTATATATTCATAACCAACGTTCTTTTTATCGCGAAATCTCAGTAACCGCTGCATCGACTTCGAAAAATATTCAGAGCACGGTATGATAGAACACAATAGGTTCTGCTGATTTCATTTTTGAAATATAATTGCATTGGCGTCGAAGTAATAAGCAAAAAACAAAAATATATCAGAACTTCTCCAAACCTTGTTTTAAATATATTTTCGGTATTTATAAAGAAAGTAAAAATGACTAAACCTCATTCTTGTTCTTTTCATGTTTCACAGGTTTCTTATTATTTCGATAATTATCATCCGCCATTTAGAGTGCAAACAGAAAATGCTGAAATAGAAAACGCATGCGACTTCTCGACTGAGCCAACTCATGGTCGCCTCTTGTATCAACTTTGCAACAGATACAACGGGTGGTTTTTTGCGAGAACCGGCCATGTGTTTTCTTTTTCTGTTTGATATACGTAACGATGTTACAGGACCCGCGTCCTTTTTAACTTTCAAATGAAGGCCTCGGTAGTACAGCGGCAGAAACTGGGATTTAGTTTAAATGTGAATCAAAGCCGCTTTAGAGAGTTGTTATCGTGATGGAAGAGGCGTCTGTGCAAAAACCTACCAGTAGCTTATGTAGTTATGCATTTCGCTTGCACTGAAGAACGTTTATGAAAAGTGAGCCCCTTCCTAACAATTTGGAGACTATATGCTAGTGCTTTTGAAGTTCCTATAATCGTGTAAATAATAGCGCAATTCGACTTCTGTCGGACTTCCATTGTCTTGGGATTTTTTTGTTTCGCAACGCTTCGATTGATGTGATATCCTCAACCGTCTTTAGGTTAAAGTATCGAACGATTGGTTTGATTTCCACGCTGGTTCTGCTCTAAACGTTGTTGTTGGTTGCAACGAACAGTGCCTCCTTGAACTTTCGGTGACACCAATGTACGGCTGTGGTGTTGTTCCAAGCAATTGTTTGGTGCTTCCAGATTTATTAGTTCCAGTCCGATGTGTTTTAATTCCATCTTCTTTAGTTCTCACTTGCAGAATTATTGTTGTATCTCCGACGTCTATGCTACCACACTCACTAGGCACCTGATGGATGCAGTCTTTGTTCTTCCAAACTTGGTTCTTGGGCTTGGATTTTTAAGGGTACAGCATAGGGTGGTCTTCCTTGAGCATCTTATTCAAATAAAAAGTATAAACATCCACATTGGCTGCAAATTTCAAACATCGACGTAGCATTGTTTTATTCCTCCAAAAACACGTCCATTTCATTTATAGAAATTGATTCAGGCTACTAAAATAATATGCATAGATACCTGAAAAGACTAAAAAAAAGCGAAAAAAATATCAACCAGAATCTATATGATCATAAAGAAGTGAAGAAAGCTCATGTACTCCTTTTGGACTAGCATCAGTTCCCCATTGAGTATCGATAATATAAATGTTTGAGACACCCGTCGGGGTTTATGCCGTTTTTCGGGTTTTGGGAAGGAGTTTTTTCAGGAAAAAAGAGCATTTTCGGCAAGGGGAAAGTCGGCCGTTTTTCGTGGTGTACGGCACGTCGTGTTTTTTTTTGGCGCAAGTTGTCGAAAATGGGTGGAGACGGCGAAAACGGGGTGAAAACCATGTAACAGTTTGCGGTAAACGTTCGATCTGACCTTCTGGTAGAAATATCCCCGCGAAAATAGCGCCGTTCGATAAGTAAATAACGTGCGGGTAAATATCGGTTTTTCCGTAAAAATTTGAAAACCGCAAAAATAACCTATTTACGATTATTGACTTTATTTCGAAACTATCGCAGAATATACATCTAGACGAGTGCTACGAATCGTAAAGAGAGACTTTTTTGTGAAAATCCATCCGTTTTGCCGGAAATAATTTTTAAGTTTCGAAATGATGGCGATTTATACAGTTCAAAACGCGCTTTTCCAGTTGGTTTCGAGTAGCCCGGCTGAATTATCGTGTTTAAAAAATTTTCAGCTCTCCTCCGTTATTTCTAATGAATAATACTACGAGGTGAATATAAATCCAAGTCAGGGCAGTGCACCGTTTTCGATTTATGACCGTTTAAAATGAAAATTTCAAGACAATAAACCCGTACAGGGGGACTCAAAATATAACAAATACAGATGAAATAGATTGATATATTTTTTCAAATATTGATTTTAAAATTCCATAGGGCTCATCGTACGCGTCTGGCACTGCACAAAATACAGCCTTCACTATACCGAATTCGTTGCAAAATACAAATTAACATGTAATGTAGTGAACTTACATAATTAATGCTGCAATTTCAGTAATGCATAGATCAGACAGGTAGACTAGATAGAGACAGACAGACCAGACAGAAACAGAGCAGACAAGGACAGATCAGATAAAGACATATCGGACAGAGAAAGACCAGATGATAGACAGACCAGAGAGAAACAGACCAGACTGAGATAGACCATACAGAGACAGACCAGACCAGACAGAGACAGACAGCCCAGACAGGGACAAATAGACCAAGCAGAGACAGACAGACCAGACAGAGACAGACAGACCAGATAGAGACACTTACAGACCAGAAAGAGAGTAACAGACCAGACAGAGACCGACAGACAGACCAAATTCACATTTAAACGTTTTAATACATATGTGCAAAACAATATGTCATACTAAAGCAGCAATGCAAAAGCAAAAGCAGTTCGAAAGCTGAATTTAAGTAGTACTAAGCCAAATCAAATCCTTGAAATGGCAATGAGGATTGAATTGTATATTTTCAGCAGATACAGTCGGACTCAATTTCGTCTTCGCTGTAGTATTCAGTTGATATTCGACAAATTTTATGAAATATACAGTGCGCATCGGAAATTCCTACTCATTTGTTCTACAACAGTTCTGTGATTGTACATGTTTATGAAAAAACGTGTTAGTGAGAAGCATATACAGGGTGTGTCTAAAATTAAAATTCACAAAAAAATCACATTTAAACGTTTAAATGGATATTTAACTACATGACATACAGAAACGCTAAATCTATCATTCGACAGCTTATTTTATGTGGTACGCAACTACTCTAAACAGCATAGCGTTACGCGATGCTCAGACTGCGCTAGTCTACATCTATTAAATATCTAGCTGTATCCACAACCATACAAAGAATTAATCGATGACCTTAAAACTGATTCAGGCAACTGATGCGATCTACTCAGTGCCAGCTTCAACGAAAAAAGCAAGCAGATAATGAAGTTTATATTTGCTTAGGCCGTATGGAGAAGATTATTTATCATCACTGTTTATCACCTCTAGCTAGATAAGATGCACTTTCAGTGTAATTTACTCTACAAGCGCTGTCCAGACAAACCGGTCAATCCCATCTGTACCTCTAAAAAAAAGGCTAATATCCCGTTGTGTCTGAGAATTTCTAGCCCTTCTTCTCATCCTTCCTACCAGGAATTCCCAAAGGACGCTAATGAATCGACAACTCAAGGCCATTAGGAGTAACGGCTGATGAGCATAAATCAAATGCAGAGTATGATTAATTGAAGCGCTGTGCCACCATGCTATATATACATATATAGCCCACATATATACGTGTAGGTATATAGGATTTATTGAACAGGAAATCATTGAATTGGTGTCTGTATAGCTTACATGTCATAGAGGTTGTTGAGTAACGAACATCAACATTCCCTGATCTGTTGCCCATTGTCAAACCTCAGCTTCGTTCCGAAAGTGAAACTTAGAGTGATCGAGTAGACATAACACCAGGGACAATTCCAAGAACATAAACGTACTTCTGGTAATTATGTTCACTCTAGACTTGCCACCTCGAAACAAGGGAAGGTAAGGTAAACACTCAATCGTGTCCTATCGTCAACGTATCATAGCAGCTCTCAATCGGCGGCTATTTAAAGAACGCAGATACGTGGAAGCAGTACTCATAAAAATGCATTTCTTTCACGTTGGAAGTTCAGCGATGACATTAGTAATTACCAGTCATTCTGTATTTTTCATTTTCATAATGTTCGCTGCTGCGAATCCGATCTATAATGTGTTCTTTATTTCTTAATTTTCATCAATCTGTCTGTCTGCAGTCTGATCAGTAATCCTTAACTCGCAGAATACTTTTCAGATTTTGATGAAACTTTAACACAAGATTATTACTGTGGCAAGTAGGGAAAAGTTTTTGAAATTTGGGCCAGTGGGGTGGAATTCATCGTCAAAAAACAAGTAAAACTGAAATACGCTCAACATTTTTCGGTACGATTTATGATTCTACAATGTCGACCACTGGATTCAGCGGCAAATTTTTCATCGGATAGAGTCGACCTTCGGAAAACGTAAAATTTTCAAAGGCTTTGAAAACTTTTTCGAAAAGGGAGGTGGATAAAACCATCGACCTGAAAGATCCTCGACACACCCATGTATTTGAAGGCACTGAATCCAAATCGGATCATTTATAAAGGCTGACATGTCGTAGGGTGCCCATTTGCACACGGGGCAAGCTCTAAAATGGTCTCCCTGGCTCCCCCAGTAGTTTCTCGAACCCCTCACTTTCTGCGCGAAAACGGAGGCCAGATTCGTGACTGGCACCTCAAAATTACTCAGAAAACAAGTTTTTTCCTGTTCGAAAAAATCCATTTAGGCCGCCTTCGCATATGCATTTTATAATAAAATACTTTTTTCCTGGAGAGAGGAAAATCGTAGCGTGAATCTGATAACACTGTTGGATTCAGCAGAAAATACTGAATCAGAGAGAGTCCAAAAAATGAGAGGTGAAACCGTTTTCCGATTCGACATAAGTATCAAAAGTGGACGTTCGAAAATCGTAAAAGAAACGGAAGAGAATCGCATTTTTTCAAACAAGATCAAAAAAAGTTTCCTGGCTTCGTTGCAGCCTCCTTCAAAAGAGCTGCCCAAGGAGTTTTAATGACCCGTAAATTTAGCTGTAAGATATTTTTACGCAAACCCAATGGAAATCTGATGAAAATTATAAGCATACAGTAAAGTAAATACCCGAGAACCCGGAGCTACTGAGCACGGAGTGCATCAAAGTTTCATGTCCCAGTTATAATGCTACAAAACTGGTTTCGTACTTCTATGTCGTGTTTGACTTGTAAATAAAGCCTCGGTCGTTCCATGCAACTGAATTCAAGGAAATAACTATATAAAGCCCTCATATTTGGAAAACATAACTAGTTCATAGCGCTCAACAAGCTCTCAATCACAGTTCACAGTTGAAAATAAACAGCAATATTGTTGTTATCATGTAAATTATAGATGCTCTTACTCTTACTTAGTGTAACTCTTTCATCATGTAAATAAAAAGTTGTATAATCAACACACGGTTTCACCAATAAAACTCTTCCTTTCAGAGACGCGTTCCGATTCATATTTAAAGAGTTGTATTTGTAAAACTGTGTGTTAATTACACATCTTTTTATCTATATTGTTGTATTGTTTACATTCTGGCGTGATGATTTTGCTTGATAATAAAATTATTAAAACTGGTTACATATCATGTATTTATCTCATTGATTGATCTTCACTCCTCGACAGCCTTTATCATAGTAATCCCGTATATCAATTTTGAAACACCTGATCATTATTTAAATTCGTTTCCGGTTATACAGGGAAATAGAATTTGGAAGGAATCCCGTAATATTATTCACTTTGAAGATATGATTTGGCTGAAGCAGACTGCCCGCCAAACTGAATTGCATAAGCATCAAAAGCTGCATGTTACACACAGTGACACAATATGCAGAGTTTTAGGCGATTTTAAATCTAAAACCGTGTTCACTTACCTTTGCTGGGATGGGGTGTTGTTATGAGGGTCTGCCACACAGTTTACCTGTGAAAAAGTAATTATAATGCATTATTAAGTTTTCGGAATGTGTACCTTGGTGGTACATTATTAGAGACACTTAATTTGGGAATTAAAATCTTAAGACAAAAAGACTCATTCAGCATAATGTCCAGTATTCCCAAACTTTTGGCAGTGGCTGTTTTAGGGTAGCTAATACGATAAAACTATGTTAATATTGAAAAAATGATATCAGCCTTGAGATTAATATTTGAATCGAATTTTGAGCATTTTTATCGTTTGGAATCAAATTTGGAAAATATGACAAAGATTGGAAACATTAATCTTTCTTCAATCTTGAAATTTCAGATGACCATAATCCTGTATCCTGTATCTTGTATTCTGCATTCTGTATCCTGTATCCTGTATCCTGTATCCTGTATCCTGTATCCTGTATCCTGTATCCTGTATCCTGTATCCTGTATCCTGTATTCTGTATTCTGCATTCGATAGTAGGTATTCAGTATTCAGTATCGAGTAAAATCACTATTCGTGTCATCTCTAAATAAAACAGAATATCTCGCATTAGACATTTTTTTCGGAAATGAAATATTTCCTGCCAGCTGACGTGAGATGTAACACGAAGTAAAGTAGACTGACTCAGTATTTCTCACGCTGTAACTCGGTTAGAAGGAGCAGTTCTCGATGTAATACATTTAACGAGAAAAACGTGTAATTTGTTGATGGAGCGTTGTTGATGTAACAAAGCCCGAAGGACAGAGGTGGAATGCAGCGCATCGGATCGTTTAGCGATTCCCAATCGGGCACTGCCAACTGCTTTGAGGGAAAGCGAACAGGATTCCCGGGAGCCGTATTGCTCCATTCGTGAGCGAATCAAATGTTTCGTCCGCCATTGTTGGTTCAAAGACAAACGGTATTAATCGCCGCAACAGGATGCTGTACACTGGAAAAAAAATAGTACACTGGCACAAGGCCGAAAGAGGCGAATCGGGAATAATTAAAACAAAGCTAATTTATGGGTATTAGTTGCTACTAACTGCCTTTGCTGTACCTGAATAACTGAAAGAGGTAACTATCCCCTTTTAAGGGGTGATTCATTGTAAGATTCGTTTTTAAACATGGCTGTTTCGACAGATCAGGCTTGAGTAGTGTCAAGATGTCATACAGTTCAACTAAGTATTGTAAACCGTTTAATTATGGGAACATAATCTCAAATATTTTAAATTTTCACTATTACAATAGGTCCTCGTCAATTGACGTCGGACTTGAAAATATACTGCTGAATTCAGTTATATCTTAGATTCGGCGCCCCCAAAGGTGTATCGAGTTTGATTCGTCTGTCGCCTAAGGCAAATTCTGCAGTACCCGATTAGATGTATGTATGTATGTATGTACATATATGTTTGTATTGGAATCTTCGAACTCTATTGTCACTCACTTCTAAACATAAGTTTAATTTTAAATTTTGCACAGCTATCAAGAACCGAAGACAGTGCAACAACTGTATGAGTTTGTCCTATTATTTATTTTTATGAAGCATACAATGAACAGGAAATCTAATTCTAGCAGCCACGTATTTGCGACTCAAAATATTAATGTACAAGGCTAAATTCATCAATAAACACATGATAGCTTAAAAAACTAAAACAACACGTTCTTATAGTTAATGGAACCAAAAACAAAAAATAATTCTTAATATATGAATAGAATCATTATCTAACAAGAAAATGAATGTCATTGTGATAAAAGCGTGAGGTGCTCGATATCGATTGTTTTGATTTTTTACCAGCTCTATTACAAAATGCAGAGTTACTGTAAAAATGTAGTAAAAAGCACCCCACACTTTATCACAAAGCACAAAGACATTAGCTATAATTTATTCCTATCCTGTACTATCGGTTCTTATCGATCTTGGAACTTCGTCTCTCTCTCACATTACGTCGCCAAAAAGACATTCTCCGTTTAAGTTTCAACCATAGCAGAATAGCTTCAGAAGTCAAAATTTGCAATGATTTTGCATTTTGCTGATCCATTCTCCCAATTATATTTCACCGATGTGATGATAAATAAATGGTAGATATACTATAAAGTAGTCTGAAAGTCGGTCATATTTCTATGCCCAGCTAATCTGCTCTCCGGATGGCGGGAAGTAATTTATTCAAAAGTTCCGGTCTCGTGTGTCCTATTCCGGCAATAAACTTAAAGCACAATCAGCCGTCATTTGTTTCTGGTACTTAAATTTCGGATGGTTGCTTAAGCAGGCCCTTGATTTAGAGCATAATAAGTTAGAAATGGAGATTTCGCCTCCAACTTCTAGGCGCGACCCGAGCTGAACCTATTATTTTCGAGACAAAGCGACTGTATAAGGAACTTGAGGACATATTACCACAAATTTCAACTCTCGGTTTTCCTCATTTGGATGTGATTTTGACCTCCCAATCCGCAAACAAACAATTCTGCACTCACCGGGAGCGGTTCTACGAATGAGTTATATCCAGGATATTTCGAATGGCAGCTGAGTGAAAAATCTTACAGAACTAATGCGTGGAAAAATTAGAAGAAAAAAATCACCACTGGGTATTGAACCCACAACCTCCTGCATTCTAGGCAGACGCTTTACCGTTCAGCTATGGCGAGAACATTTATCCTCTCACAGCGTTTATGAAGCGAGAGGCTACCTATAAAAATAAATGTGATGATTACTAAAATGAGGACGGTTTTATTTGATTTGGCTTGAAGGTGGAAAGAAAAATATACTGAATTGAAGTAGCACCATGAGAATCAATTGAGTTATATCTAACACAGGATCTAGTTTTCCATCGACTGAAAATTTCCAAATCCGGCTCCATATGGCGGTGTTCAAGCAACGAGCTACCATAAAATGCTCCGTTTTGAATATTGAACATTAAGACTGATGTAAGCACTCTGTGCCAGTAACGGTACGCCTGCGACTATCCTATTTTCCGACCAATTTCACGTACCATGCGAGCGCTCTCAGTCGGGATATGTGGGGATTTTCCCTTCGCCTTTTTTTAATTTTCGAAATTAAATGAATCGATTCAGAGAATCGCATCTGATTCTGTGTACAGCGGGGGTACATCCACAATAATAACGGTTGGAATGATCGGATTACTGATCCAATACCGCATTGGCGTGCTATTCGGGATGGTCAAGGTAACCCAACGATCGAACTAAGTCGTGATTCCCAGTTATTTGTAGCAAGCCACATAATGAAATAATTGGACAATGAAAATGTCCGCAAAGGTTTTTCATTGTTCCAAAACCAGGAATTTTTAATCGATATATTGCCTTCGAGGACAATGACCCTCAAATTAATGATGTTTAGTTATAAATTACTCATATTCTCTCTAATTTACGCTAGAATGCTACAAAAATATATTTTGGTGCCCTGTCGAGGAAAATTTTATTTTCTGGTAACATCAAAAAAACCTACAAATTCCAAAGGTATTTTGAGGAATCATTCAGATAGATGAATGGTAATATGACACCTAAAATTTTGAAACTATGTGATAATTACACAACTTTTTATCTACATGAAGGAAAAGTTTCACCTAGTACGAGCATCTACAATCTACATGACCTAAGATTTCATTTAATAGTTAAAGCATTGAGGAGATATAAAATAGTATAGTTATTACTTCTCTGCGCCTTATAATCAACGCTGGAAGTATATGGTTGATTCAACCACCTTTAGGCGAAGAGTAAATTCCAACTTAAATTTAAAATTTAACTAACATTTAATAATAAGGAAGAGCGTACTTTGGGGGTTAAACATATTTGGTATTTTATGAAAAGTTGGCACGAAAATAAATAAATAGGTGAATTTACACTTTAGAATCGAGGACTCTTCTACTGTTTATTTTTTTATGGTCAGCCATATTGAAAATAACATATTCATGCACAATTCACATTTACCCTGAGAAAATTCAGTAGTAAAAAATTGAATATGATACACGTCAACCAAAAAAGGGGACTAGTTTTATTTACTTCGACGAAGACTATATATGATTAAGATTGAAGTTTATTACCAGGTAAGTTCGTTTGATCTAGTAATTATGTTTCGTCCTCGTCTCGTAAAGAAGAAATTTAGATGTTTAGGGGCGAAACATTTGGTTTGCGTAACCAAGAGAAACAACTTCATTCGTAACCTTATCTATAAAAATATATAACGGAAATAAATATATATTAAATACATATATACACATATACATACAGAGACATATATACATGCATACACATAGTCGTACACATATACCCTCATATATATATATATATATATATATATATATATATATATGTATACAAGGTATACAAGAAACAGAGTAACAAATTAACAAACAATAAAGATAGAACTAAGAACTCCCACTATAACATAATTGAGAAGTAAGAATATATTTGAAAACAAATCAACCATGCTTACATGCGCTTATTACATGCCAAACGTAATTAACCTATGACTGCTTTGGCAAAACTATATGGATCCTTAATACGTCTTGTTAAAGACGCAGATGTTCTGCAATTTTCTGACCATCCAGCTGCAGTTCTAATAACATCAAACGAAAGGCCTTCATTGTGGGCCAAAGAATTGAAAGCATATCTGATAGAATAAGATGTGAACATTGAGGTGTCAATTCCAGAATTGCATTAGTCATTTTTATCCATCGAGATATAGATTGCGAAGACGCATTGCCAAAGGGCTTTTTAAAAGTTATAGGCAAATTATTGCATGGCGCTGCTGTTAGGTTGGATCGCGTCTCTTCAATGTAGGCTAAGATTGTGGATGCCACACAAATATCTGGATCCTGACTGTACAAAGGGAAAGATAATACAGGTTATAATTTATTTGATCCTCTAAAACCTCTCTATACAAATCTGGTGATCTTTGATCATCGCTAAACTCCACGGCCTCCAAGTGATGTTTGCCTGTAAAGGAAAAAACACAATCCTGATGGTAACCGAGGCTCGACAAAAAACAACCATAAATATAAGATTAATCATAAACTCTTATACCTCCAAGAAAGACGAAGTATAGATAAACTATAGTAGATATAATATCACTTATTTCCGTAAATAAGTTCAAATATTATTCAGTGTCTGCTCCTGATGAAAACATTTACAATACCTATGTCTCTGGATACCTATTACGGCTAATGAAACTCGCTGCATTATTATGACTTGTTTTCAAGCACCTATCACCATAAATTAATAAGCAGTAGATTAATCTCATTCCCATAAATGAGGTTAAGTATATCAGAAAGAGAAAAAAAATATATATATCAAATAACGTTTGTATCCTTCCTATTACCATAAACAAGCGATAACCAGGAACATTTGTCCAGGACCCTATGAGAACCTACTTCCATAAATAGGTTAACAGACAAGTTCGTATTGTTTACAAAATAACATAGTGCCTACCTGTAAAATCGTCTCAAAATCGCCTGCTTTATTGTTAATCGACTGGCTGAAGAAACCCTGTCGACACTAGAACTGCGACGCCTTTCACGATGTTTAGACATTATTTAAGCAGAATGGCATAGAAAAAAAACCCAAAAAAATGCATCTACTAACGACAAACACTGTCGTACATTCGGCAGGAAAACGAAGAATAAGAGATGAGCCCACTGTCGGCGGTGAGCAGAGAGTGGGGTCTTCTGCTTATCTTTTTTCAAAATTCCATGGTATCAGGCGCGGAGTGAGGAGACTACATGACATTTCTTCTTATTCACGAGACGAAGACTACATATGATTAAGATCGAACTTAACATTGACAGGCAAGTCGAATTATATACGTCTGTATCTCTGGGCGCTCTGGATGTTTTTTCTTAGTATAGTGTCTAATATTCCTATTATGTACAATAAAATTTACTGTGCAACCAAATTTGGGAATCTAGGAACAGTAATGGTATATCAGTAAAAGACCTATTGCGCTGTTTATTCATTCATCAGGCGCTTTATGGTCCATATTGGAATATTATGAATATTTCAATATTCATTGTCTGCTTCATTAATATCATAACTATGAACGACATTGTGTCCTAATATTAACCACATTCTACTTCTTGTTTTATTACAGGGTTTGATTAAAGCAATTTTTCGGAATTCACAACCACATACATGCCACTTTTTTTACTCTTGTAAGACAATTAGCACCACAATTGATCTTGTCTTTTGAATTACTTTCGTTTTATTTGCCACCTTGGTGGGCATTGTGTTGAAAAGAGAAAACTTTGCTTGGCCGTAAAAAGATCTTTTTCAGCTGAGAAGTAAAAAATAATTAATTCTAACTTTTAATGTTGTTGGGTGTACTATTCGAAATAGTGTCAACCATTTAAAGACAATATAAGGTAGTGCATTTATTTTATCTTAACGCAGCATACGAAGTCTATATTCAGATCACCTGAGTGTTATAAAAATTCGTAGCGCGTTTCTCAATATGAAATACTTTAATTGAATAATTTTAAACAAAATTTGAATATAGTTAAAAAATCTGAACTGTGAATTTTGAAAAATATTGTTTTCCAAAGATCAAAAGAATTTTCGGCTATTTACTGACTAAAAATCGAGTCTTCTAGTTACTATTAAAAAACTACACAAAGATAACATCACGCCGTGAAAGCACACCACATTGAAACACCATTGTTCAATCAATCTTGATTTTCCAATTCACCTGACATAGCATCAACTTTTATTGTACATTATCCACGTAGTACCAATATAAACATTACAATATTTTATCACAAAAGACACAGAAAGGACGTCAAACATGAAAAAAACCTCTCAAGAAAAGTCACACGCAAAAGCTGAGAAACAATAGATGACATATCAACTGATAATGTTATTTGACGTATGTCATTCAAGACCAACACCGTATAACACGAACAGCGCTAAATGTTCGCTAGACACAAGCATTAACTGTACGCCAGCGAGTATTCCATTTTCCAACCAATTTCACATACGATTCAAGCGCTTTCTGTCCGGATATGGAGGGGATTTTCCTTTCACACATTCTACATTACTGTATTACGCAGCTAAATACCAATCAACGGTATTCATAAGTCAGCACACGTCCATAAATCGTGACATTTGCTATAGACTATAACTAAGTGTGATTTCCATTATACATATGACCCGCTATAATCCAACCTGTTAGGACCTTGGATGCCAATTGACAGCGTGACATTCTGAGACAAATGTTAATATGGAGCCTCACTGTCTGACTATATGCCTAGTGTTACTTTTTGTCAGCATCTAGATCTTTCACCAATAGGCAGTTATTTAACGGGTGTCCATGACGCTTTGGAGTTTTATGCATTATCAAATATTGATGGTAATTTACTTACTAAGTAGTTTAAACGGCAAGCATGCCATCCACATGAGATAAGCTTCTAATAGTAGTAGTAGTAGTAGTACTAATGGGGAGGCAAAACCTGGCAAGTAGGCCACAGTAGGCCCTTTTTGGCAACCCCGAAGACCATCAGTGAAACTATGGAGACCTGGTAACTTCCTAGTGTCGAACCTTTCAGATCTTTTAATAACCATGTCCGACCTTTCCGCTAAGTAGCACTCTTCCCTGTCAAACTCTACTGTACCAAACACCTCCCAGCCCTGAGGCCGCCGTATATGGCACACTCGCCCAGGAAGTGGAACGAGGTTCCTCCTTCTCCCAGCACTTCTGACAGATTGGGTCTTTGACCACTCCTATGAGTGTCATGTGCCTGTTCAATCTGCAGTGACCTATGAGGATCCCCACTAACAAGTGGAGTGAATCCCTCTTCCGGTTCAGTAGCCATAGCTGCCTACGTTTGTTGGGGCCTGCTATGAACCTCTTGGACTGCCTGCAGTCGTCTCTCTCCAACCATGCTTTCGCAAGTTTGTTATATGCCTAGGCATCTAGGGCATTACTAGCCTAGCCTCTGCTTATGCCCAGCAAGGGTTCGGGACCAATGCATGCGCCCCTTTCTCATATCCTTGCCAGGCAGTCTGCTTTCTCGTTACCTGGCACCCCGCTGTGACCAGGGACCCACATGAGGGTCACGTTCTTGGATTGGGCTAAGCATTGGAAGGCGGCACTGCATTCCTGGATCAGTGGTGATCTGATCCTAGGAGATGCTACCGCTCTTAAAGCTGCCTGACTATCGGAGTATATATAGATGTGATGCTCCGTGCACTGTTGTACTTCTGCTGAATATGCCACCATTAGAATGGCAAGTATCTCCGCCTGAAAAACTGACATGTGGGTTCCTAGCGCTACGCTTTCCTCCACGCGTTTGCCTTCGAGGCACATTCCCGCGCCACTGGATCCCATATCTTGCGAACGAGACCCGTCGGTGTTTTTACCCCAACATTTTATCCTCGGAAACAAAATTTTAGTTTTCTTAGTTTGTCCTGAAACATCAAGAAATACACTATCTCCTATTTGAAACATTTCGCGACTACGCTTCTTCCCCGCCAATTGACGTGGGTAGCAAAAGGGTCTAATGTTTGCTGTGCATTATTGTAGTTGTAGCTAATTAAGGATCATAAGGTAGAATCAACGCCGAATGTACAGTGAGCGATTAAATTCCCGGTAGAGCATTAATCTTTTCGACACAAGCCGAGTTGAACCTTCAACTGGCGTATCGTCTACATGCGCATACAATAAAATCTCCCAACACTAATTGCCCCAGATGAGCGGTAATTATTTATTGGCTTGGTCCACGAACGGCCACAGAAGGGAAACCGTGATGTATTCGCCTAGGAAACTAGGGCTGCGGTTATCTGGCATTTCATCCTATTGAGAATTCCACATAAGCCTATACGAGGGTCATGCTGGAAGTTTTAAGATACAGAAAAACTACAAGGTTTTTTAAAAAACTTTATTCTGGTTTTGCAACATATTCTCCCCCTACCTCAATACATTTACGCATTCGGTAAAACCACTTGTCAAATTCTTTTGACCAACGTTCTTTTAAAAGATTGCTAATTTCCTCCTCAAATGCAGCTATTGCCTCTTCATCGGTGGAAAATGGTAACCTCGTAACTTTTTTTCTTATCTTAGGGAATAAGAAGAAGTCGCACGGAGCCAGGTCCGGAGCCTAAGGTGGGTGGGTGTTCTAGCGACGCTGTGGGCTGGTGCGTTGTCATGGTGCCATTAAACACCATTCACACCTGTCCTTGGATGGCTCTTCCATAGTTCTTGGAAGACTACAAGAACAAATGTGATTATATACCATTCAGAAGTAACTGTCCTTTGATTTTCCAAGGCTACCGTTGTGATGTATCCACTTTTAGAAAGAAAGATGCAACCATTTTCTTTCCAACACTCTTGGAACAGCAAATGTTCATTGGATGCTGCCCACTTTCAAAGCACCAAACTAATGACTGCTGTTTAGTTTCGGGATCATAATGATATAACCATGTTTCGTGTCCGGTTAGGATAATAAAAGTGTTTCTACTCTGCCCATTATCAAATTTTTCAAGCATAAACTCAACCCAATCAACCCTTGTTGCTTTTTGCTCACTGGTCAACAAATGTGGCACCCATCTGGAACACCGCTGATTATTCGCAGCCGATATAATCCCCAGAGAAGCCTCGATCTCGGTATAGGTTATATGTCGATCTTTCCTTACCATATTTTGCACAGCTCCCACAGTTTCTGGAGTAACATCAGTGAGCGGTCGACCTGTGCGAGGTTCATCATCGATTGAGACCCGGTCTCTTTTAAACTCAGCAAACCAATTAAAAACTGTAGACCTAGAAGGGGCAGAGTCCCCAAAGCAACTCACTAAACTTTCGTGACATTCCGCTTGTGTTAGTCCCTTACTTCTGAACGATTCAAACGTTGCCTTTGCGTGTAAGCACTTACAACTTTAGACAAAATAGCTGCGTGCTCAAACTTGATTAAACTCATATAGATTCGGAATATCTAAAGACTTTCAGCGTGACCCTCGTATACATGGTGTCAATTTGAAAACCTTCCGCCCTCGATATTTCATTGTCCGAAAATAATAATGACTAATACTCAGAGATTTAATTATTTATTTATATAGCTTTTTCAAATAATACTTAGGTCAATTTCAATTTTCGTAGATACACTAAGGCATGTTTAGACCACTTTAGTTCCAGCGCTTGTATAGGAGCAGTCATGTAGACGTTCCATTTTTATTTGGTGATTATTTCACTTTCACCATAATTTGTACTTACAAACTAAGATTTTGCAAACATTCTCATGTAAGCTTTGAGGACGTTACTTTGCCCCTAACAGAGGTTTTGATTTGAAATTGTATGGGTTTTTTTCATGGGTTAAAACCACGAAGGCTACTTAGGAACATCACCTGAATCAGTTAGCGGACACTTTTTCAGTTTCATAGATGGAAAAAAATGAGCTTTCTGTTTTGCTACGTCTTCTATATTTATTTTTGCAAAACAATAAAAATGAATAAGAATATCGTGAAATTCTTTTCAAAATACAAGCGCCCAGTGTTTCTGTTTTTCAAGAGTCCGTCAGGAACAAGCCAATTTTCAACATAGGTTTCTGCACTCACATTTTATGTAACGAACACTCTTGATGTCTGTTCTCCACTTCAGATTCAGTTTGAGTCTCAGAATCAAGTAGCTTAGACCCTAGACAATTGAAGTGCATAATTTTTTCTCAAATCTTTGAGTGATTTGAGATCATAATCGGGCTTTGAATATATCTCAAACAACCTAACCGAAAGAAACGAACTACAATATTGTTTGTCGTTATATACATTTTATCAATCTGGCATAGTTTAATTATAAAATATGTTTGGTCTCGAATCCATCTCAGTGTCACCTATGACTGCAACATTTAAATTTATAACCCTACTTCCCCCAATTTTCCTAAGAAAACTGGGTAAAGAGTGCTAACTAGCTACCAGTAGCTCAGAGAGAGAGACGAGTCTTGTCAGGGTGTGAGTCACTAGGCATGAGGTGAAATGAATGGAAAAGAAAACATACAATATTTATATGCAAAGAGTTTATTTAAAAAAAGAACCGTTTTTGCCATATATTGACATTACAAAAAAAAATTATCTTGGGCTGGGGACGTTCTGAGTTCCCCAGGTTCCCATAGCGTTGACGGTCACCCGCTACAGAGCAGCATTGCTCACTCCCATGAAGGAGGGCTGCAAAGCAGGTTAGCGCCGTTAGAAAAGTTCCATTGAAAACTTCGGAGGCTGGAGAACAAGAAGAAGAACGTTGCAGAAGATAAAATAAGATAAAATAAATAAAATTCCTCTAGAAGGAAAAAGAGTGTTCTTCTAAGGAATCAACATGTTCCGAACACTAGAAATGCTTTATATATGCAGTTTGTACACACAAGTTATTTCAATTAAGAAAACAGACGGTGGTCAAAGTTCGAGTGGGATGAGTGCCAGGTGCTACGTGTCCAGATCACACGATGCACACAAAATAAGAGCGCAAGTGCGAAACCACACATGGGATTTAAAATCGGAATCACAAAACAAATTATGAAAAGACGGCAAAATAACAGATTGATTGATTTCCTGCTAATAGGAATGATAAATATGGGATATTGAATTTCGCAATGATTGAACCAGATTAAAATCGGAGAAATATGAATGAGTAGAGGATTATTACTAAGAATAGAAGATTATAGGGGACGTTTACATATAAATGCAGCAACGTTTGTAAACGGTTGAACCGTTACAAATTTTTAAAAAAACATTAGTCAGGTCCATCTATTCTGTATAAGGGCGAAAGGCATCGATATCAGACGAGCAATTGCACACGATGCGATTCAAATATAAATATTTTATTTACAGTGGAATAAAAATAGCAGCAGATATTTTTCTCTCCGAACATGTACGTAATGTACATCAACAAAGACATGAACCCCAAGCCAGCTGCCACAGCTGGGTTTCATTAGAGTTAATGTTTTCAAGTCCTGCTTTTTCACGGGAACGTGATAAGCATGGCCACACGCCCACGGTACATTAGCTCTGAATAAAGTATCAACATCACTCCCTCTATTCCGTATACATATAACCCCAAATTCATGGGCGCCACATAACATTGATGCACTGAAAGCATTTTTTCGGCGCTAAAAGCAGCTACATCCGAAATTTTCATGCCCCCAATTTAAAATAAACACTACATACATAACTACGATATTCCTAAAAAAAGTTTAGTGTCTCTAGAATATGTTCTGATGTTTATAAAATTTTGGCACCCGACCAAGTAGGTTGACTCTGTATTTGAAAATTGTGATATGAGTTTAGAGATGCTGATCCAGATGTAGTAGGTTTTTTAAACTTTTATAAACCTTTTTAACTTCAAAATTTTGAGCCCCATTGAATTTATATAAAATTTAATGCATTCAATACTCTTCAAACGAAAATACTACGCACCCCTTGGGAATGGTGGGGGAGGAGATATAAAAAAATGGTATTTGTAGGAGACGCTCCATTATCTATGAAAGTTTAACCCCTGTATAGATTTTTTACATTTTGAGATATCGATCCTGTGACAGCAGAGTAATACTGATGCTGCGAGTCCATATAACAACGCGCGCTGTATTGTTTAACATGCCCACTCCACCGTTTAAGGAAAACTAACTAATCTCTAACAATCGCATAAGCATTAGAAGTATATAAATATAATATAGATGGATAAAGATGCTCCCTGAGATTTTCAGGCGCCATTTTCCTTTTATTCGCATTAACCGAATCCCCTGTTCAAGGTTATGCTTTTTTAACGAAAGTTGGAATTCACTTCTTTAAATGCTTCCCTATCTTTTACAATATGAAATATTTGTTGTACACTGAGAAAGGTCCTATCGCTACCTCAAGCATGATTTATGTTTTCTTCTCATACCCTTATTCTTCCTTGCATTATTACATCTAAGAGAAATTGTTTTTATTAGGAATTATGTGGTCTAGGAGCTGTTTTCTCACTTCAGTAATCGCAGCTATTTTGTCTAAAGTTGTAAGTGCTTACACGCAAAAACAGCGTTTGAACCATTCAGTAGTTGCCTTGCCACGGTCTCGAATGCATCTAATAGTTTTCGCCGAATTTTAACGTGGAAATGGAACCGGGTAGTCGCGATTTTCTAGCCACATTTTGTATGACTATAAAAAGGAACTAAAACAAGCAGAATGTCACAAAAGTTTAGTGAGTTGCTCTGCCCTTTCTAGGGCTACAGTTTTTAATTGGTTTGCTGAGTTTAAAATGGGCTGGGTCTCACTCGATGATGAACCTCGCACAGGTCGACCGCCCACTGCTGTTACCCCCGAAACTGTAGAAGCTATTTAAAATACGATAAAAAAAAGATCGACATATAACCTACACCGAGATTGAGCTCTGGGGATTGGATCGGCAGCGGTCCGAACAATCATTCTTGATCACCTTTGCCTGAGGAAGCGGTGTTCCAGATGGGTGTCACATTTGTTGACCAGTAAGCAAAAAGCAGCAAGAGCTGATTGGGTTAAATTTATGCTTGATACCTTATTCTCCGGACCCAGCTCCGTGTGACTTCTTCTTATTCCCTAAGATCAAAGAAAAGATATGAGGTCGTCATTTTTCCACCGATGAAGAGACAATCGCTTTATTTGAGGAGGAAATTAGCAACCTTTCAAAAGCACGTTGGTCACAAGAATTTGGCAAGTGGTTTTACCGAATGCGTAAATGTATTGAGGTAGGGGGAGAATATGTTGAAAAAATAGAATAAAGTTTTTTCAAAAACCTTGTAGTTTTTCTGTATCTAAAAACATTCAGCGTGACTCTAGTGGAGATAGCTTACTGCTAAAAACCGTACGGCATTATAACACCTCTCTGTGACGCTAGTTTGACGTCAGATTTGCCGCATCAGGTTGAGTTACCGCAGCAGGCGGTGCTCATTTGCAGCAATTACGGTTGCGAAAATTTCATTGTGCTTGGAGCATGCAGATGTTATCCCATGGATAACCAGCCACGCCGCTCCAGTTCGCGGGGAAGCGCCGAGCATACAGAAAAATTACGCGCTGGATCTGCCGCGTCTTGAATGCTTAATTAAAAAATATTGCTGCTAAAGTCTTTGTAGTTAAACGAAATTCGAAAACTTTCCTCTCCTACTTCCGTAGAGCAAGTAACGAGTAACTGCATGCGGATGGACGACATGGAAGGCGCACAAAGATATAAACGAGATTCTTCGACTAGCCCAGCCAATAGAACAATAAATAATAGTTTGAAAATTGAAGAAATATGCTTTGATAGCAAATCGCACAGACGTTGAAGAATAATTATTAAAATATTGGGGGGAGGGTCTCACGATTACTATTGACAAAATGTAGGTCACAGACTTGAAGTGGTTTTTATTGTTTCCTCGAAAAATAAATGTGTTACGAAGATATATGAAGAGACAAAATGCTTGATCCAAAAGAATATTAAATTTTTGAATTGTGGGAGGCGTATACTTTTTTTCAATATTATTTGTGAAACTTTCACCTGAAACTCCACTGATGTTCATAATTATCTTCTAGTAAATGCTAACTTAACTTAACAACACTCCTAAATGTCAACAAAGTCTTCGCAAGTATCTCTCAGATATTAACCAAAACAATTTGTCAAACTATTACACAATGTGTCTTCAAAATCGTACTTTTTGGGACATGTTTATACAAACTTTTATACTTTAATTTCATTCAGGAATGTTTCTTTGTAATTACGCCTTTCATTTAGTTATACTGTAATTATACATAACTTGAAAAAATCCCATCTAAAATGTTCACAAGTTCTCAAAGAATCCCACTTGAAACATCCACGCATTTATCACAATTCCTTCCAGAACTTAGGTACATACGTTGGGCATCTTTGTCTGCTTTTGAATGGAATAAATACCTCATCAATATCAAAAGATTTTACTCGAGAATTCACATCGCTGACTCACCATCCTCTAAAGTGCGTTTGTGCATAGCAGAATCCAACTTGTGATGATGAGCTACTACTGAATTTATTCCTCTTTGAAGTGAACGAATTATATTTGTGCTACCATTGAATCTCTGCCATATAACTAGCAACGGTTTTACGGCTTCAAGAAGCGTAGAGACTTTCGTGAACTTTTATAGCCGTCATTCCCGATGGATCGCTTTTTGATGGTTTTTCCCAACGTCAGATCTCTCACCTAAGAGCGTTCGCTTTTGTAGTGATTCGGTAACGAAACAATGAATTTCACCGATGTTATTTATTCCTGTGGTGCTTTTGATGAACCCGTTGGGCATTGAATTTCTCTTTTATGTGGTTTGAAACATATAGCTTTCCTTTAATTGTGGAGGAATACCAAAGTGAGTTGTGTGTGGTCTGTTCTGATTGGTTCCTGATGAGTGGTGTTCCGGTCTGCTGACATGGCTGTTCGTCGATCATTGTTTGTTGTCTGGTCCCGTCGTAGTCTATTGACCTCCTTTATGAGTGGCTGCCATATTGGTTTAACGTCTACGCTGGGTTTGCTGTACACGTTGCTCAAGCTTTTGAAAAATCCACCTTGCTTACAAGTTTCAAACAACAGGTGAAAAATTTGTTCTGGTGAATGTTTTGAACAGAAAAAATCTACAAACGTTAACAGGTTACTAGTCCAGAGGTATAATGATGACATTTGCCTGTGGGAGGATGAGGATTGGAAGGAGAGGGAAGAAGGGGGTGGGTAATTGAAGAGGAAAAAATCTAGATACTTTGGCAGTCTGTCTACTTTATTACTGATTCTGCGGATGTTTTTTAAATTATCTATCAATGTTTCTCAATTATGAAAAAGGGCAGCGCTCATGCATTAAAATCAGAATGGGGCAAATAAAGTTCTCAATATAGTATTGACAACTTAGTGTTATGGCTACTATGACTACTATGTCTGTTTTCCACCAAATACCATCAAAATGCTATTCTTCCATCAATGTATCTATTTCATATACTGTTTAATTTATATAATTAAGATTGATAGGTTTTTTGCCTTTGTGAAGGTGTATCTAAAAAATCCATTTTTGGAGCTCAAACGAAAGATGTTTGCTGGAAGCACCAAGAATGTGTAATAACCACCCTTTATCCTTAGCCTAATGGTATTTTTGAAATATGTTATGATAAGTTATCAATTTTATTATAAAGCAGGAGTTCTACCATTAACTTCTTATACAAAATACAGATTTTATACCTAGAATCAGTACTCAGAGTCACCCGGAAGGTTTGAACTAGTTACGCAGTACCAAAAGGCCTATCTTGCCCTCCACATTGCACTCTAACACTACCCTCAATTAATGTGCCCATTGAACTGGAATTGACCCAATTTGGATTGGGAATCATCAGCATACAGGTTCATTTTCCCATCGTGTTAAAATTAATTTTCCACAATATTCCAACGCTATAAACATCTTTTTTAATTCCGGCCTCTTATAAAGTTCTCCGTAAACATGTTCCTAATTTTCCGTTACCGCAAATTGAAAATTAAAAAAACTTTGCTTGTTCATCCTCAGAGGGCCTTTAGGTGGATTGTTTATCTTGCTGAAACATAACATTTCCTTAACATTGGAGACTAGTCAGATGAATGAGCCCCATAAAACTGTGTGAGTACAGAGAGGGAGATTAAATATACAATTTTACAGTGAGAGACAGTGCAAAAACTTTTTTTGTTTTAGCAGTCTTTGGTGGAATCATGGAGACACGGGTTCGAGTCTCGTCAGCTCTGGCATTTTCTTATTTCAAAGTTGTGTCTTTAACCCCCATTTCATGTATTCCTGACATCTCACAGGACATGACATCAAATTGCCTGATAAGGCTCTATCCAGATGATCGATGATGTATTGAAGAAATCCATTAACATAACTACTTTATCTCATAGAACTACGCTAAACTTTCAAGGCACTGAATTATTTTGCAAGGACGCTGATAACGAAGGTATTTTGAACATACGCTTCAGTGTTACCGACACAGTTGAGATCGTTATGTCACTGTACGAGCCTTTTCGCGAGTCCACCTCTGGCGTGATATGAGTCGATTTCATTCCAGCGGTGAATCTTTTAAATGCCGCAGCAAAGCTGAGCTTCTCGAGTTGTCGCAAGATATTTATCTAAAAACTTAAAAGCAAACTGCAGAAGACGTCCGAAGCTGCGGTCTTTGCTGATGCCACTGCAGTGATATTCACGGTGGACTTGTAGTTGCGATCCACTGGTGTGATAAAGCATATTTGCTGATTGGCGAAACTCCCGCTGAGATGGAGTTGAGGACTGAGAAACTGGACCGTATTTCGCAACAAAAATTTCATATATTATCCTTTTAGATTAAATCTATTGGCAAAAAAGCTCATATCATCGAACATATTAGATATGGAATTATATGATATGCTTTCGATGTAGGTATTCAATATCAACGCCAACACTCCAGAGGATCTATTATTTTTGCAACACTCTTCTTGCTCTGAAATACATATCAACTAGTAGTAGTAGTACCTTTGGCCCTTTTTGCCGACCCCAAACCCCAAAGACCATCACACACACAACACTATGGCAGACCTGGTGTCGAACCTTTCAGACCTTTTAATAAAGGTTATGATGTCCGACCATTCCGCTAAGTAGCACTCTTCCCTATTAAACTCTGCTGTGCTGAACACCTCAGTCCTAAGGCTGCTGTATACGGCACATTCGCCCAGGAAGTGGAACGAGGTCTCGTCCTCCTCCCAGCACTTCTGACAGATTGGGTCTTTGACCACTCCGATGAGTGTCATATGCCTGTTCAGTCTACACTGGCCTATGAGGATCCCCACTAACAAGTGGAGTGCATCCCTCTTCCAGTTTAGTAGCCATAGTTCCCTACGTTTGTTGGGGCCTGCTATGAACCTCTTTAACTGCCTGCAGTCGTCTCTCTGCAGCCATGCTTTCGCAAGTTTGTTGTATGCCCAGGCATCTAGGGCATTACTGACCTGGCCTCTGCTAATGCCCAGAGAACTAATTTATCCTTGTTTAGTACCTATTTTATGAAAACCTCACTGGCATCTAAACTCCAAACTGGCACTGTGACTGACCCCTACCTGAATTTTTGAAAAAAATTTTTGTGACAGCTGCCCCATCATTGCCTGAAGCCTTCCGGCAATATCCGCTTTGGCTAGGCAATCCTAGATATAACTGCACAAAACATACAGTGCCGGTAACATATACATATGTTTATTCCATGTTGATACGCACAGCTATGCAGAGTGCATTTTGGCCTTTATTTCCATTACAACTGAACGAATATTTCATTTGATCACATTTGGGTATCTATTGTCCAGCAGCCGTTCATCGCAATAACAGTTCTGTTAATGCTTCCAATTATCGGAGGATTATAAATATGTAATAACAGATAGCGTCAGAAATTAATTTGAAAAGTACGGCTGGCATATACAATTATTACAATAGTATTGCAGCGCAGCTATAATCATCCAGAAGCATCACACAGAGTTTGTAGGTAACCTTAACTCTCAGTGGGAAATATCTGTAACACGGCAACGGTTTAGTGTGACATATTTTATCAAAAATCATGTGACTGGGAATCCAGACCATGCACAGTTTCTATTTTGAGTATTGTCTTTTTGAGTCGCCAATTGTTCCTACGACGGTCACGCTGAAAGCTTTTAGATACAGAAAAACTATAAGGTTTTTTTTAAAACTTTATTCTGTTTTTCCACATATTCTCCCTCTACCTAAATACATTTCCGAATTCGGTAAAACCACTTGTCAAATTCTTGTGACCAGCGTTCTTTTGAAAGGTTGCTAATTTCCTCCTCAAATGCAGCGAATGCCTCTTCATCGGTGAAAAAATGGCGACCTCGTAACTCTTCCTTGATCTTATGGAATAAGAAGTCGCCGGCGAATATGGTGGGTGAGACATACTGTTCAGCAAAAAACCGAGTGTTCTAGCGGTGCTGTGGGGGGGGAAGGTACGTTGTCATGGTTATATACCATTCAGAAGTAACCGTCCTTCAATTTTCCAAGGCTACCGTTGTGATGCATCCACTTTTAGAAAAAAAATATCTGACCATTTTCTTTCCAACACTCTTGGAACGACGAATTTCCATTGAAGGCTGCTCACCTTCAAAGCACCAAATAATGACTGCAGTTTAGTTTTGGGATCATAATGATATAACCATGTTTCGTCTTCGGTTAAGATATTAAAAGTGTTTTTACTGTGCCCATTATGAAATTTCAAACATATCAACCCTTGTTGCTTTTTGCTCACTGATCAACAAATATGGCACCCATCTGGAACACCGCTTTCTAAGGCGAAGGTGATCATGAATGATTGTTCGGACCGCTGCCGATTCAGTCCCCAGAGAAGCCTCAATCTCTGTGTAGGTTATATGTCGATCTTTTTTTACCATAGTCTGCACAGCGCAAACTCAGCAAACCAATTAAAAGCTGTAGCCCTAGAAGGGGCAGAGTCCCCAAAGCAACTCACTAAGCTTTCGTGACATTCCGCTTGTTTTAGTCCCTTTTTATAGTCATACAAAATCATGGCTCGAAAATCGCAACTACCCGGTTCGATTTTCACGTTAAAATTCGGCCAACACTTAGATGCATTCGAGACCGTGGCAAGGCAACTACTGAACGATTCAAGCGCTGCCTTTTCGTGTAAGCACTTACAACTTTAGAAGAAATAGCTGCGTGCTCAAACCTGTTTCAACTAGTATAGATTAGGAATATCTAAAGACTTTCAGCGTGACCCTCATATTAAGTTATATTATACTGAACTTTGATGTCTCAACTATTAAAAAATGACTATACCTTGATGATATTGTTGTTTGTCACTGCTATTATCACGCTTATTTAATGAAAGGCTAGTTCCGAATACAATCAAAATATGAGAAACATGAACCTAGTACTATGAGTATAGAACAACTTGCTAATTGAGTATACATTTGGTTCCATACTATTACTGCTTTCAGGAATGTCAATTCATCTATGTGCTTACAGAGGAAGAAAAATGTTAATGGGATATGCTACCCTTTCAATCGCAGAACCTTCCTGACAACTTTAAATTCAAACCTAATTTGTTGATCCCCATTCAACAATTTTTCTGATTTCTTCGTAAATTTGCAAACATGTGGATCTCTTGAGATGGTATTTGTTTATTTGACCACCGGAAAGCAACTGCGTTTCATCCAATTGGTTCATATGCAAAAGGCATCACAAGCATTTATTTCAGACAAAAATTCAACGCGTGTCTTGAATGCTCAAGAAGTGCCGATTCAAACCTTTTAATTCATTATATTACGAATTGTCTTTCTTAACGTTTGAACTGCCTTGAAAGCCTTTGTTACGGTACAAAGTGAAAAATTAATTTTGAAATTATAATGACGATGAAACTGCTGACTGCCTAGAGGATATTAATCTCCAGAGGTCTCAAGGTCAAACTATCTGCCTATGATGAAGTTGAATGATTATTATGTTTCTAGATTCTCAGTAGATTGTGAGCCAGTTTGATTAAATATACTTCAAGAAAGATCTAATCAATATTTTCCGAGCCTACAGATGCACCATATATTTTTCTCCAGTTAACTCATGGTTTCTTCTTCGATGCCAGATGAGGAGTGTATGTTTCCTTTTAACTCACAAGACAGGAAACGTTATGTTTCTGGTATGACAGTGCATTATTTCTTGTGCTTCTGTATCTGTCAATGATGCAAATGCATCATCGGTATTCTAACCTTTAACCAGACTCTGAAGGCAAACCAAAATGTTAGTAAATATCTTTCAATGGTATGTGGAATCCAATTAACATCCAAATTAAACATAACGTGCCAGAGATACAATCACAGGAGCTTAATAAATTAAATAAATTAATCTTATTGAAACACTCCACAGTTTTACCACTCGCAGAAACACCCGATTAGCGTTTTGCTAACCACGTTAGCATCTTCAGGGCAGATAAAAACTGATTTTGCTACCGAAGCGACCCAGTAACCAGTATCACATGTCAATCTTCTTGATTTAATTTTTTCAGTGTAATCGATTGAAGTGAATATATCATTCGATTGACGCATCCTTGTCCCTTTGATGGCAAAAACGAGCAGTAATCAGCGGAGCGCAAGAGTTAACGAACGTATCCGAACCCGACGCTTACGATGCCACGATATTCCGATTTTGCACCGACCTTATTTCCCTCATTTCCCGGATAAGGACCTTCTCTTGCTCTCCGCATAATGACATCTGAATTTTAAACGAAATTCTCTTATATTATTCATACGGCGTAATTGTGAGGAGCTGGAATCAAATTTTAAGGGAGACTGACGAGTTACTTTTATTATAGTATACCAAATATGATTGCATTACGTCGAGGAAAGTCACTGGAACTGAATTTTACAAACAAACAAATTGAACGGTGACCTATTCCTAGGATAAAATTTTCTAAATCAAACGCAACGTTCACAAATAAAACTTTTTTTTATCAGACTGGAACGACAATTTAAATATTATATCGTGACGTCTTCCGTCAGTCTGTCTGTCGTACCACTTCCGTAAGACCTTGGCTCCTCGTACGTTTTGGATTTTGATGAAGTTCTGACATCACGTTACTAGTATAAGGTGTTTAAATAAGCGTTATAGGTTTTGAAAAATTTGCTGTCAGTGGGGGTCGAACCTACAACCTCCTGCATTCTAGGCAGGCGCCTTACCGTAACTGGTCAGACAGAACGGCAAATACGAGGGTCACGGTGAAGTCTTTAGATATTCCTAATTTATACAAGTTTAAACAATTTTGAGCACGCAGCTATTTTGTCTAAACTTGTAAGTGTTTACACGCAAAGGCAGGACTTGAATCGTTCAGTAGTTGCCTTGCCACGGTCTCGAATGCATCTAAGTGTTGGCCGAATTTTAACGTGAAAATGGAACCGAGTAGTTTTGTATGACTATAAAAAGGGACTAAAACAAGCGGTATGTCATGAATGTTAGTGAGTTGCTTTGGGGACTCTGCCCCTTCTAGGGCTACAGTTTATAATTTGTTTGCTGTGTTTGAAAGGCGCCGGGACACACTCGATGATGAACCTCGCACAGGTCGACCACCCACTGCTGTTACTCTGGAAACTGTAGAAGCTGTGCAAAATATGGTAAATAATATCGACTTATAACCTACACCGAAGTTGATGCTTCTCTGGCGATTGGATCGGCAATGGTCCGACCAATGATTCATGATCACCTTCGCCTAAGGAAGCGGTGTTCCAGATGGGTGTCACATTTGTTAACCAGTGAGCAAAAAGCAACAAGAGTTGATTGGGCTAAGTTAATGCTTGAAAAATTTAATAATGGGCATAGTAATATCGTAACTGGAGACGAAACAAGGTTATATCATTATGATTCCGAAACTAAGCAGCAGTCATTAATTTGGTGCTTTGAAAGTGAGCAGCCTCCAACGGAAATTCGTCGTTCCAAGAGTGTTGGAAAACAATAGTTAGAATTTTTTTTCTAAAAGTGGATACACAACGGTAGCCTTAGAAAATCAAAAGACAGTTACTTCTGAATGCTATATGACCAAATATTAATGTAATCTTCCAAGAACTATGTAAGAGCCGTCCAAAGGCTGGTCTGCGGGGTATTCAATGGCACCATGACAACGCACCCCCCACAGCGCCGCTAGAACACTCGAGTTTTTTGCTAAATAGGGTATCTCACCCACCTTATTCTCCGAACCTAGGCTCCGTGCGACTTCTTCTTATTCCCTAAGATCAAAGAAAAGTTACGAGGTCGCCATTTTTCCCCCTATGAACGGGCAATCGCTGCATTTGAGGAGGAAATCAGCCACCTTTCAAAAAAATGTTGGTCACAAAAAGTGGTTTTACCGAATGCGTGAATGTATAAGGTAGAGGGAGAATATGTGGCAAAAACAGAATAAAGTTTTTCAAGAAAACCTTCTAGTCCTTCTGTATCTAAAAACTTTCAGCGTGACCCTCGTACACTATGGTAGGTACATCTCCCCGTGCAATTCTTCTTCCTAATTGTAACCTGTACAGCTCGATCTTTGCTTAGACATCTAGTGCCAGAGGCCGATACTATCTTCGGCGGTAACTAGCATGATTCCATCAAGTCTAGTCGATTGCAGAACTCTACCGCCATCAGAATATACTATTACAGAGTTTAAACTGCAATCCGTAAGTGGACAAGTAAGAATAATTAGAGAAAATAGGAAGAAATTTGTCGTCAGTGGGGATCGAACCCAGCGTTCTAGGTATCCTTTTTCGAATAATTACTACTTTTTTGTCTTAAATTAACCAAAGCGATGAAACAATACAAGCTTGGAAAGACACATTGTATTTATTCCTTTCGTTTGATTGGCAGAAACTGCAATTCATTATTGAGATATAAATTCTGGGGATGAGCACGTGCACCACAGAATATTTCGCGCTATCGAACGAGAGGGTAGTAAATGCAAATTCAAGTGACGCTTAACATCAGCCAAGATGCTATGACTCGAGTGCAAATTAGTTCCAAATTACTATGTTACACGTAGGTGTACGTAGCGTATAGAGAACCTACTGATACGTGTGGACGTTGACAGCAAGTTTTAATGAGTTGGATATTAAACTGGACTTAGTGCAGTGGATAGTGTTCGGTATATGCGTCCGTGACGCTCCTTAGCTTGGTCAGGGAGAAAGAAGATTACGCTACAGATAAAGACAGTTGCTCTCGCATCTCGATGCATCCACGGCAAACTGTGCGTTCAAGAATTTTTTTTCATAAATCATAAAGATTAGCAATATTTTTTCCAATAGGAATCTACTCTCTGGTTACTACTGTCCTATGAATATCTTTCAATACTGTCAAATTTAAAATCCAAACAATTCCCGATTCAAATTCAAACATAAAAAAAAATCCCGATTGATCCAAATTTCGTGAAGACATATACAAATACTTTGATAAAATGAAATTCGACTAACCCAAAATTGTATCAGAAAATAATCATCATCAAGAACAATCATTTGCAGCATATGCTAGCATGGCATATTTGTTAGGTTGTTAGATACACTCAAACTACTGAAATATGAATAGGAATATTTGAACAATTTCAAGGTCAAATCAATACATATGGATGAGACTGTACGGCTTGAACATTTATTATTTCATGTAGATAAAAAGTTGTGAAAAAAATCCTTGAGAACAATACTACTTATTTTTCATTTTGGCGGCATGGTTAATAAGAAAATGTGGAAAAATCCTTGAAAACCCTCAAGAATTTGACGATCCAAATGAAACAATATCCAAAATAATAAATGAAGCAAAGGGAATGGTATGTATTGCTATTATTATTTGTAATATGTCTATTAAAACTTTTTAATGCCAACATTATAGATTTTCCTGCTAGCTAGTTGCAGCTAAGAGTTAGCGAACAAGTTGTATACATTCTTGACTAACTAGCTACTCATGCTGTTAAGAAGAACAGCGTTATATTGAGCAGGTAATAAGTCACCTTCCAATATGATCTATAATCATTAAATATAAGTATATATATATTTAGCATGATTAAACATGTTTTGTTGTTAGGCCCAAGCCACCTGAAGAAAGAGAAGAAGAAACTTAGAAACATACTCCTAAGTTTGCTAAAGGAAAAAACCCTGCATCAGCTGTTGAAGATATTGGAAGTGCCTATTACACTTACTTTGTTTTTCGCGCAGTACCTAGGGTGTGTGCCGTGTGGTTCTTATTTCTTTGGCATTCGATGTTTCTGGTTATCCATGTCATTCCATCTAGAACTGCTGATTACGTCCCTGAAGTCAACTACACCAAAGTGCTATTCAAATCTTTATTTCCAAAGTGATACCACAATATAGTAAGAACAGAGTCAACCTACTTGACGCGATTTTTTTTGTTCAGAAACAAGCGTAAAGGTGTGAGACCACATTAATAATGACACACCTGCTAAATGTAGCATTAAGGTCTCATTAAGTTCCATCCCTCGCTTGTCAACAATGATCAAAGCCGAAATCGCGACCCGCAAAGAATAAAACAAGGACTGAACTTTTATAGGCCACAGAATCCGCTCCGGCAAGGCTCTCCCCACGTCTTCCCCGTTTTTCCTCGGATATTAAGATGACGTAATTGTTTCTGGCTGTATTTCGGCAGCAGATGAATTATGTCAGAGTGGCTTAAAATTACTTTGCCATGCTAACGATCTTGTCATCAGAGAGTGACGATCAGCTAAACGTTGTGTATTCGAAATACAATGGTGTAGCTGAGGGGGGACAGGAGAGGGCTGCAACCCATGATGTCCCCTCTGAAAAAATCTAATAAAACAATGAGTATTTTGACAAGCGTATAGCTTATTTTTTACCATCCACTGCATCGCAATTAAATAATATATGTTTCAATGCAAGAAAAAAGTGTTATGAAAGAATAGGATACAGTTGATGAATTTCTATTGTCACTAAATCGGAAAAAAATCCCTAGAATGTGAAAAAATATTGTTATACAATTATTATGATTTTTGGAGTCAGTGCCAGCCAAGACTAACAGAGGCAATTACTTATTTTTTAGTGCGGATCATTATGGAGCTGGTTTTGGATCTCTAATTATTTTCTTTAATTATATTTTGTCAATTTTACGAAATTTCCTATTTCTTAATCCTTGGATGGCATCGATTACAAAAAAATAATATTTATATAACATTATTATTATTTTACCTTTTAGTGCATTTTTTCAGTTGCTTTTCGATTCAGTTCTGTTTTTGTTATTCTGTTTTATTTTTACTTTTCATTGCATCTTTCAGAGCAGATTTATTACATTCGCTTTTTATTGTAAAAATGTTCGTATTACGGAGTTCCGGTGTCATTATCATCTGATGATGAATTAGAAGGTAGGCAGTTGAAGTACGATTCTCATCAGAAGCATTTATTTGAATTTGTTTCATCATAGTCGCTTCACTTTCTCAATCTAGATAGCTTGTCACCATCCTTGAAATACTGCTCATCATAAAAAATTCAAAACACAAACATGATATGATATGATATAACTAAACAGGAAACATTAAAATCGCACTTCTTCTCGCTATAACTGCAAATTCAAAACTATTCATATTTTAAAAATAGTCGTGCTCGTCAATGGTGCATTAGTATGTTTATTATCACAATCTCTGCAATATAAACTAGAATGTGCGTGCTTTCGACGCTAAAAGTTGGAAAGCGGTTATCGTGAATAAAACAGCTAGTTCTAGGTAATATTTATCCTAAACTGGGTCATAAAGCTATTTACGACTTGGCTTACTTCGCCGTTTCAATATTGTCTGTTATTCAACCTTATCTACAGTCAAAACTCACTGGAACATGAAGTAGGACTGGACTGGGACAACAGAGACTATGTGAAGCGCCGTTTGAGATAATATGCGATGACGTTTTTTGATATATTTTCAAGGATTATAATCGCAAAAAACTCCAAAGTCAAGTACTAATAATAAGCTTTTTGACATCGAATCAAGCTTACATCGTTAAAATCTGTCTAAGTAGTTTGTGCCTGTGTTCTTGACCTTTTGTGTATTGTCGTTCTTTCACTGTACCGTGTCAATAACCATGCATCGCTTAGGACATAGCTTTGATATATGATGTTGAACAATACTAGGCAATACCCTCAATTTTGAAAATTTACAATTTTTTTTCTGAACCAAGTCCAAATAATGACTCATTGTTGTCTCATCTTTTAATTCTTGACCCTGTCGATCCTCCGTATTTGTTAGGCATAGATGATTATTCACACATTTGCCTTCAGAACATATGAACAGAATTTTGTCAATAGCTGTGACTTGGAATTTTATAATACCTCCGACTTATGAACATGAATCTGAGTTTTAATGCATTTCGGATGTTTCGAACAAATTTGTAAGGTATCTTCAGGACGAAGATCTTTTTCCAAATGTTTGTTCTGTGTCTGTCTTACCGGCTTTTACTACAGCTTACTGCATTCTAGTGTAATATTTCGCATGCAGTTGTAACAGTTTATTGTGATTCTATGGATTTTAGAACTGCTGATCCAGTTGAACTAAATTCTGGAAATTATAGAGATTTTCAAAAAGCTGAGAAATTTGGACACATTTTAAATTATATAAGATATAGATATTACTTAAATATTTTTTTTAATTTATATTCAACTATCAAAAGTACTAAAATCCTAACCAAATATGTATTTCTAAGCACATACCATCATGTGGGAAGTACAGCGTCAAATAAACCTAGTGTGAATTTTGAAATTAAGTTAAATAATAAGTAATTAAATAACGCCCTCATTAATGAACTAATTCATAAGACATTCATTCAGTATTTGGTGCAGTCGATGTCAAATACGACTTGGTATGAAGTTTCCCAGTACACCGAGTATAGAACAAGTGTGAAGTAATAACGCTGATATCTGGGATATATCAAAAATTCCAGGCAAGCGTCAGCATACAAAAACCACAATAACTCCCCGAGCACCAACCGCTTAAACTTTATATTGAAATATGTCATCTCACTGTGCGCTATATAGTACGGTAAAACTGGAGTTCAAAATTACATGATTAATTCGATAGTCATGACTGACACAACCCAGTATCTAAAAAAGATTACGCACAATGGGTGAGCTGTAGTAGAGCTAGTAGCTTGGAGAATAGGAGCCATTGTCATGGAGTCTCAAATCGGCGCGCTCGATATATCAAAATATCGACTGGGTATGGCATGTAAGACTTCTGGTCAAGCTTACTGCCTATGAACTGCCGCCGGGTTTGCACCAATTGTAGGATAGTCTTCTCAGGAATCTTTCCTTATTTTACCATAAATGCGGGGAACTGTCGGAAATAATATCTAATCCTTTTAAAAGTTTTAAGTATCACACCGTTTTGATTGATATACTATCTTCAATCTTCTTCAGGCAAACTGGCGAACATGTTCCTTTCATGGCTCCTTATACTCCGTCCGGTGACGTGTCATTGTGTGTGGACTGTCCTGATTGGTTCCGGATGAGTGCTGTTCCGGTCTGCTGACATGGCTGTTCGTCAGTCATTGTTTGTTGTCTGGTCCAGTGGTAGTCTCTTGATCTTCTTTATGAGTGGCTGCCATATTGGTTTAATGTCTTCGCTGGGCTTGTTGTCCACGTTGCTGTTGTTGGTGATGAATGCCGCCTCCTCGAATTTTCTTCGATACCAGTGCGGTTCTTTTTCCTGTCTGTTCGCTGGGTGTTGAGACGATGTTCTTTGATTCTAACTTCCAGTGGCCCATTCGTTTGTCCAACATAGATTTTACCACATTAACATGGTATCTAGTAGATGCAATACTTTGTCTCTTGACATTCATTCCTGGGCATGGTTTTTGTTAGGATACTTCTGAGGGTCCTAGAGAATCTTGTTTGAAGCTTGTATTGCTGACCTATTCTTCTGAACACATCTCATATTCCTTTGACGTAAGGCAGAAAGAGCAAGTACTGAGATTCTTCGTGGTTAATACTTCTACTGATGGTATTCTCCTGTATCGTTACTTCCACTAGCTTCTTTGGGTATCTGTTTTTAATAGATCATGTTTAATGACATTGAGCTCCCTTTTTAGTCCCTCTTGTGTATTACAAATACCCCTAGCTCGGTCGACTTAAGTCCGGATGACTCCCTTCTTCGTGGCTGTTGGGTGGCTTGAAGTGTAGTGTAAGTATTGACCTGTGTGAGTTGGTTTCCGGTGTACTGTCGTTTCTATTTCGTTGTTTCTGCTCGTTACTAAAACGTCTGAAAATGGAAAGTTGTTGTTACTCTCTTCTTCTTTTTAAGATCGATTGTTACTCTTCAAAACTCAGATCACACCATCGCTGGAGTGCTATTCGCATATGTGGAAATGTGCTCCGAAGCACTCCCTGAAACTTCTGGACACAATCTAGAATCGAACATTACGTCTATTAGATGCGCCCGACCTTACAAAGGACCTCCACAGTTCAAAATATCGGAAAAGGGTGACTGATGAGTCTATTTGATAGATATTATCATGGCAGGTATTTGAATGATCCAATAGGCGCATCCTCACCAGCTTAAGCTCACAACGCCTCGAAAGCCCCTCTTCCAAAAGTCGTTCTTTTCCAAAACCTCGGCGTGGTGAAATGAGCTATCAGAAAGTTTGTTCACCGATGGTTACAAGCTACAGCGTTTCAAGGTCAATGTGAATCGTCATCTATCTCCTCGCAGCGCTTATGAAGCGTCATAGGCTTTCTCCATGCGTACGTCATAACTAAGAGTAAATAAACAATAAACAACTCTGACTAGCAGATAGTTGAACGTGTATCTACCCATGATGTCCGGACTGAAGCGTAGCGGAAACGAGCTTTCTACTATCGCTGTGTTGTATGGGACCAGCTCAATTCTCTCCCTACAAATTAATCGAGCAACGTATGAGCACCTGCGGTTATTCCTTTATGGCACCCTTGGTAATTTCGACTTCTAGTGCGACGTACGTGATAAACGAAATCGTGAATTACAGCGTGCTGGATGGGTCGTTAGGAGAATGTCCTGAATAGGGTATTTCAGTAAGTTATTAGTAACTGGTCATTCACGCAAAAGGTTCGCGTCTCACCTCGATGGATTCGTTTTTTTTTTATTTCACTTCCAACGCATAGTTAAGGGAGGTACTCTTGTCGTATTAAGTTTCAAATTTGGAATTTGTAATTTTTTTACCCTCTACTCAAAGTATTGTAATCGCCAAACACTCCGAATTCGTGGTATTGTATATTGTCTCATAGCATATACATCTCGAAAAACCATATCACCCATTTATGTCGGTCTGTCTTTCTGTCTGGCTGTCTGCCAAGTAAGTTGACTATATGTTTGACGTGCACTTGTATCACCTTATCCGATCAGAATCTTTAGATTTCAGAGCTGCGGATCCACTTTTACTAAATTTAAGAAATATAGGAACATGTGAATTTCCAATAATTTGTCAATTTTCAGAATGTTGAATTTATAAAAGGATTGTTATTTTTTTAAAGTCAAACAAACAATAGTTAGTTCCGAAATCCGATACAAAATTGTATTTCTAAGCGAACACTATTGCGTGGGGAGTAAAGCGTAACCCTTCTTGACCCCAATTGATGTCATCAGGCCCGTAGAGAGAAACTGAGGGCCTGGACGCAATTTTGAAATTTGTGCCCCTGGAAACGCGTGCCATGTGTTCGGTTTTTCAAGGAAAAGAAAGCTTTGTTCTTGATCCCTTCTTCTAAGCGACTTCAGCCAAAAATAAGACCGTGTGAAAGGGTATGGATCTACACTAGGTCGTGGTGACCATGGATCATCTAACGAGGTGTGGATCATCACGAGAGATGCGAATTCCAACGAAAATTGGCCATAAAAAGGGCTTTAACAAAATAATGATTCTCAGCACTGATGTCTCTGATGTTTTTTTTTAATTTTCATCATCGCTTAGAAATATATACATATAGATAAAGATGGTACTGTTTTGTATAATAATTCAAACTTATATATTTATAATATTTACTAAATCATTTAAATTAATCATTTTAAAAATGTTTAAATAAGAGATAGTATATGCTGAACTCATTATCAGAATAATAATTTTGTTACGGTGGTTTGCTTGTAAGTTAATATGTATTCGGTGGGGCTGATTACAAATATGATCATCAATCTAGGGGTCCCTTAATTCCGGGCCGCTCAATGAGGTCGAATTCATAATCAGCGCCCCTAAATTATCCAAGAAACGTTTTTCGTCTGATAGATAGGTGTTTCGAGATTCTTTGAAATCGGTGGCTTTATTGTAACGGAAAAGTGAAAGATTAAGAATATATTTAGAACTACAAATACGATTTTTCCAAATTGTTGATCCTTACCCCTATCCTTAATGTTGAAAATATAACATTATATTTCCAAAATAGTTGTTTTCATTGATTTGTACTTTGGTAAAACCTGCCGAGGCAGCCAAAACGTGAGTATTGATTCATTCGTATGTTGTTCCAATTAGCGGCCAACGAAAAATATAATTAATAACAGCAGATGCTAACACTAATGAAATTTCACATACATACATACATACATACATACATACATACATACATACATACGTACATACGTACATACGTACATACGTACATACGTACATACATTCATACATTCATACATACATGCATGCATACATACATGCATGCATACAAACATACATACAGGTCGAGCTAATAAAAGCGTGTTATATCAGAACAGAGGCGCATCGCTGTCGTGACACCTGCACTGGCGTCGACGTCGAAATCTTTAATAACAAATCGTTCAATTTGCGAGCAGTGTTCCCTGGCGGCATTCTGGTGCAAATCCATCCATCTATCTATCAACTGTCGAGGAGATTTTACTGGCTCGGCAAACGACTACTTATTTACTGCCAATCCAACTTGCTGGAGACATTATTCCTGCGTCGGATCACTTAATATTAACTGGCTCCTGTCTCCAGGCTCTCGTCAAAAAAGAATCAACTAGAAGCAGGCTAAAGGTATCACTAGGCACTATCCTGTAAAACGTCAGCGAAATTGAAATAAGTCATTAAAACGTTAACAATCGCTGTTCTTACCCACAGTTAACAGTTACGAGGTTTTGGACATATGTTAATATAAACTTTTTTACTTAAAGTCACCCAAGACTTCACATCTTTAAAGATAAACATCCAAATATGAAATGCTCCAAGAGAAATGGCATTGAAAATGAATAACATGTGTTTCTCTATTTGTACTTAGGCTACAAAAGCATTTGGCAAGTTTAGTTAGTGAGTGATGAAGTTATTGAAGAGCAAAACACAAAGTGTCGCAAATAAAACTCTCTTTCTTTCAGTGTCGTGTTTCGATTTATATTTAAATCATCGTCGGATTGTCAGAGTTGACTGTTTACAAAAGGTTACCCAGGTTACTTGTCAATTTGTTAATTTACTCTTATCATGAATATAAAACTATAAATCAGATCTGGTGTTCTATTTCATTTTTCTTGTTTTAGAGGAAATATTTTTTGGCGACCCGAATTGGCACTTATGTTAAGAGAATGCTCATAGAAAATCTTAACCATCGCCGTCAAAATATTCTTTTCCTTGCTTTAAGCTATTCTATTCCTTCAGCTATTTCATTATTCCAATATATTCCATATTCCAATCTACATGATTACAATGATGAATCATTCAAACTGACACCAAATAAAGAAGTGTATCTGTTTCTAATACAATCAAACTTACCTTTCTTTATCATATTGTTAGGGAAATTGCTATTAAACGCTAACTATAAACAGTTTCTGCTAATAACATGGTAGACATGGTAAAGCAGTCAACCACTACAGCTATTTATAAACTCATGCAAAACGTCAATGTAATAAATAATTGAAAGTAACAATGATGTAGCAGTTATAGAATGAAGGTAAGTGACCTAAAATCGACCCAACCTCGTTACTCCTCAGTCGGCTGCGACTTGGTATTAGAAGGATTTTCCCACTAGAAGCTATTCCAGCTTAGTTCAAATTGATCCTCTGTCTAAAAATTAATTTGAATTATTTGAAGTGAATTAATAATATGACACCCTTTGGCAGGACAGATGTTCAATACATTCTTCACTAAAATTTTATCATGAATGCTTAAAAGTATAAATATGCATTCTTGCAACAAAAATGTAATAATATGTTATTTTATACACCGGTCTACTGTAGATTCTCTCAAAACATAATGTCATAGAACTAGAAATTGTGTCATCTTTTGTAGTTCGTATGTACATGTTCTGAATCTTGCAGCTTCATGCTTTCAATTGTATCAAAAATAATCAATCAACAATCAGAAGTACCAGTTACCTAAAGCATAACATTTTGTCTCCGCATGTCCAATCATAATTAAAATAAAATGCTTTGATTAGAGGTACCTTCTATAGCGTATTTCACGTTTGGCTAGTGATTTCCTCATAGCCTAATAGTAAATCATCTGCCATAGAGATGAGATGAGTTGATGTTGCACCCTTGATTGGGTTACGTATATACCACCGGATTGCTCTCTACAGTTAGACCACCAGGCTATACTGACGAGTCTAGGCTAATGACGGAATATGTACATATATCTATAGCAGGTGTGATGCATAGGGAAAAGCATACACTTAATTATTACTGGTTGAGCCTCGCTTGGGGGTGGTATTGGAATCCGATAAAGATCTGTCAGGAAAATATGTAATAGGGAATGAATACCTTCAGAACTGAGTTTGTAAGTATATTTCTCGAATCTCCCTTATTATCCTGCGAAACGGCAAAGGTGTGCAAACATTTATTTTTAATATTTGCATTTCTCCGGGCTACAGCTTTAGGAAATGACCCCGTCTCGCAGAGCGACGCTTGACAACGTAAACTTCGAGGAAGGAAAGACATTCCCCAGACATACGAGTTACCGTAGCGGCGTCCTAGGAGTGCCTGGACAATTTACTGTTTTCGCTAGATTGTGCACTTCTTGTTATTTCAAAACCGGCACCTACAATGGGTACTTGTGGACTTCATTTTTAAATAAAACAAGCAATCTTATAAAAATGAGATAATTGTTTATTTCATCCTAATGTAAAGGTATGGCAGTTATATTATTATAATATTCTCAAATGGTTCAAAATCACAAATAACTTGAAAAATGTTCCGCTCCAGGTCGTTAATCGTACGCTACTTGTTACAATAGACTTTGCCTTGAGGAAGCCCCACAATAAAAAATTCAGTAGGGGTAGATTGCACCATATGCAATAAATGACGCGACCAGGAAAACGTGTCGGTAACAATTCCAAACTATCCTAGCTGTAAGACACGTGGCTCCATCTTGTTGGAGGAACATATTCGTCAGGCGTAGATTATCCCGTTGGGACCATAAAGCCCCCAGAGTTCGAGGTGATGTCTCGTACAACGTGGAGTTTAAATAGTTCCACTAGAAAAAGTCTAGAGGAGTCAGGTCAGGACTTGTTGTTGGTTAACGTCTTCTAGTGCTGCTCAACATTTGTCGGCGTGGCCCTACCTGGATAAAACCAAGAATTGGCATCAAAACCCAAACATTCTAGTATAACAACAGTTTGGCCCCGGTCGTTCTCGAAAATGAATGGAATAATATTTCCGCGTGCAGATATTGCCCACCACTCGTAAGTTTGGCACTGTACAATGGGTTCTCGTGCTTTATTTTAGGATTCTAATCATCCCAATATCGGCAGTTCTGCTTGCTTACTGTCCCATTCAATTGAAAATTACGATTCTTGTTTTTTCTGATAAAGATCTATGAAGAGCGACAGTGTTGCTAATTTTTTGAAAGATTATGTATCAAAAAAATGTATTTGCCTTGCCTAACCTCTAAGAATAATTAGATTAATGAGTCACTGCTACTAGGACTGCATGGTATCAGTGAGGTTTTTTTAAACATATAAATTATTTTTTTGTATTTTGTATCCCCGATATTGTTACTTCTTTATTTCTTAAAATGATGATAAACCTAAGAAATATTTGTAAGTGAAATTCAGCGAATAAAAGGATACTCAAAATATGCTGCTTTTGTCCTAAAAATATCTGCAAGCTTCATAACTAACAAACTAGATTCAAGGTTGTTCAGTTTTTCACTTTCGGGCCTTCCTTAAAAAATTGCTAAGCTATAAACTTGATCAGGAAGTTGAAAAGGTCGCTCTGAAAATCGTAAATTGCTACAATACTTCCCCCCTTCCCTGTTATATGTGAATAGTATATGATACCAAAATTATTTTCCATGAATAAAATTTATTGAATGGTTAATGAATTTCAACATTCTTCTCATCACCTATTTTGATAATTTGATTTATTCCCAGATTTCCATAATACTTTCTATAGAATCCGGTTCATATTTTGAAATAGGAATCAAAGTTATGAAATGACTGTACAGCTTCCATCTGTTATCCGCATAAAAGGCAGTTTGCAGTTCAATATTTGCTCGCGGCGAATAGTGTTCAATTGAAAACAAAATCCCCAATCAATCCCTTTTTCACTGACCAATTATCGAAACAATATATATACTGCAAATATCACTGACTTTTTCAGTACCAGTATAATGTTCGCGAAAGCTGCATGAACAAACAATAATGATTTTCATTCACTATATTCTGCTGGAATAACTGTCTAGTGTTCCTTCTGTTCTGTTCTGTTTTTTCTGTACTTGTCATCCTGTCTACTCTACTTGCTCCTCATACGCAGATGATATCAAACTATACACCTGTATCAATGCACAAGTTCTTTAAAATGGCATCAATTCCTACCATTGCCACACAATTAGATACTCCCATTCAATCTCTTAAGATAACACGTTCTGCATTTGAGAGAACGTAACCCCCAAATTACTTATGCAGCAGTTCCACAATCTCTCTCTTCTATATTTGGTCATATCGCTATCTGAGTCACTGTAAATTCTCTTCTATTGTGGTCAGATTGTCAGATCACATTCATATATTACCGCCACAAAAACAAAACGACCACTACAATACCTAATTGAAAAGTCGTTTAGTGGCTGTGACATTTCCACCTCCATCACTTTCTGGACATATCTGATAACATGAACCAGTTCGTGACCGTTAGCTTCTGGATAACGTTCAACGACGAGCAACTTGTTCGTTCGTCTTCGGCATCACCACTAAAATGCAAGACTTACTTCTTTTACCGACAGACTGCTCAAAGGAAATCTGGTTAATACTTTGAGAATTTTAAATATTCTTTTTAATACGGACATTTAAGATACTTTCCAGTTCAAGAGCTACAATCTACTTACAGTTACAGTTCAGTAGAAACACTTTATTTGAAACCGTGTTTTAGACTCGCGGATTCGGCTACCATTCTCAGTGCAATATCACTTCATCAATTAATAGTTTGAAAATTGGATTAGACAGTTTGACAGTTTGACTACTACTAACAGTTTAACAGGAGTTTAGTAACCGCCTGGAGGCATTTGAAATGTGGGCATATAGTATACCACCAGAAGAGCTGCGAGAAGATACATGTCTATTCTCATTGACCTTGAGACACTGCAGACTGTAACCATTGAGGAAAAAACTCCACCGGCAGCTCTTTCCACAACGCCGAGGCTCTCCAAAAGAACAACTTTTGGAAGAGGCACATTCGAGTCGCTGGAAGTTCGACCTGGTAAGGATGCACCCATCATGCTCCTCTAATATCTGCTGTACTGGCAACTCTTGGTATTATTATGCACCACTGCTCAGTCAAACCTTTGCCGTGATAGTATCTGTAGAATAAATACAGATCTGCCACCCTTCCTCACAATAAGAAAGAACAAATAAATGTTAAGCACAATAAATATGAGAAAGTTACAACATCTGGGCCATACCATGTCTGTTGCAGATAATTATTCATGGCAAAGTACAGGGAAGAAGAAGAAGCAGGGGAAGAATACGTATTTTCTATTTGAGCAATTATTTATCTATCTATCTAGCTATGATGATAGCCAACACTCTGAAACAAGATGGTACTTAAAGTATAAGCAAAGTTTCCAGTTTCGGCGACCTCATGGTGTATTTAGATAATATAAATAATATTTCCACAAAATATAAGTACGAAAACTCCATTGCAAGCTCAGCCACTTATCTCCACTCTTCTCCACATTCCACCATATGAAGCACCGCAAGATTCCTACTCACCACATGATCAGCCTGTTGAAAGCAAATCCGCCAAACTCACATCCTAATGTCGCGTGTAAGTCGCGTTGAAGTCGCGTACCACGGCGCGCGTGTCCGGGCGTCGTCCGTCGTCGTCGTCGTATCCGGCAGCGGTCGGTTCGTTCCGGGCTCGACGTGGCCGTCGCGACGCTCGCTCCGTGACTGGCCGCAGGGGCGGTTTGCCGCCCCGACGCGTTGCGCCGAAGACGCCCGAGATCGCGCGAGGATACGTCGCCGTCGTGACGCGTCACGTTGAGGGCCTGTGGTTGAGAAAATAATGCTAATGGTTACTTATTGACTGTTATGAACCAAGTACATAATATCCGATATATTATATATTTAAACTCTCCTACCAGCGAGGAGTGTTCCCTACTGGATGGAAGATCTTTTGAGTGCAGAAGGGCAAAAATATTCCTGTCAATATAGACCAGTGACTCTGCTTTGCATACTGTTCAAGTTTATGGAGACCATCATCAACATGCAGATTCCAAAGTACCATCTCCCATCAACCTTCTGGGTATTAACATCTACAATGATATAACGTGGCACGATCATGTTGTAGGCGTTCCAGAAGCGGGGAGTTCTCTTCTACTCCAGGAAATTGTATTTTCTGGAACAGCTACTGCTGCTCTACAAGGCTCAGATCAGACCATAGCGCTGGAGTACTGCTCGCATGTGTGGGAATGTGCTTCAAAACACAACACAACAAAGACAACCTTTGGAGACATTTCAGAATCGAACAATACGTCTTTTGGTTGGTTACAATCTACAGCATTTTATTTTGTTTTTATTTTTAATGCGGTGGCCCTGAACAACTCAAGAGAATTGCATTTGTACCACTCTCCTAAATTGCTCAACCAGGAAACGGATGTTCTTCCTCTGCTTCTTCTTCTATGTATCTTACCTTTAATAATTATCTGCATTTACCCCCTATCATCACATAGCCCAGATATTTTTTATATCTTTATGGTGTTATTTCTTTCTTCTTTCCAATTTGCTTCATCATTCTATCCGTCCACTTCATTCACCTTTAACCTAGTGAGGTCCAAATTTTATTAAACCGTTACAGCAGTCAATGAGGTAACGCGATAGAAAAAACAGACATGCAGAATACAGAGGAAGTAGGAGGGAATTATGATGCACGCGACTCAAACTAAGATTCTACGCAAATAACTATCAGAAAATAAAGTTCCTTATCTTTTACCGCAGACGGAATCTTTCCTGTAAAACTCCCAAGAATTCGGCAATCTAATGGTTATCATGTGGGTGTAGGCCATCAGATTGATTGCCCGCATCCGTCCCAATATTTTTCACACGCAAAAAATGTCTGCTCTTGATCGAACTACTAATAGCGTCATTCGAATGAAATGCATATTCCAGATGAAAAATTTCGGGTAAGCACTTCTCATTCGTAATGCTTTACAAATGAAGTAAAATACAGCCTGACATATTTCTCTCGAGTCTATCCCAGTGGTTGATAGTTTCCTCAGCAATGTTTCCTGCCTTTGCGAGAGGTCATCTATAAAAAAATTATTAATATCTATGATCTATGACTAGTCTTACATCATTTGTATATGATCAGAATGCAATAAATAAAATGATAGTGATACTGATTACTCAGTGTTAGGTATTGACAATTTTGTACCATAGATCTCTCTTTATAATGAATCTACTCCTATCTGCTATTTCTGCAACTGCTATTGAGGCATTTCCGACATATTGTGTCTTCAGCGTGAACGGCGCCTTTCACAAACACACGTAAAACCCCTTCACAGACGTGTGCTTTTTGTCTTGCCACTCGACCCATATATACTTTACACTTACTGGTGTATACAGTCTAATGTTGCGCTGCACTCAACGTGTCAGGGAAAAAGTTTAGAGTGTATGGCAGCATTTGTATGCGATTTAGTACATAAGAGAGAACAGCTAATGCATAATTAAAATTATGAAACGCTTTTAGCCTCTAATCTAGCCAAATGAGGGAGTTTAATGATATTGTGGTTTGATGCTCAACGTTTGTGCGATTTCACGTCCTAGGAATAAGATGTATAAATGCAATACGGATGGTCATATTAAAACCATATATCATTAACTGAGTAGCTTTACTAACGTTTCAGCTGATTCGGTGCCCTTTATTAAAGTACACAATGTGCAGTAATGAATTTCAAAATTTTGAGCTTTGATTAAGGCTGCCAAACAAGCCGAAACGTTACGGTTACGAAAATTCTGTAGCGTTTCTGTTGAATAAAAATGTTTATAGATCGATAAACTACTGGGAAATCAGTGTATCACAGTCTTACAGCGTAATAGATGGAAGATTGTGGGAGTGAAACTCCGACAGGCATGGCGTCGGGAACACTTTGAAATTCAAACCGTTTTGGGGATATTGGAATAGTTTTTAGCGGCAATTCGACTAATTACGCGCGATGGCGACGTGAATATCGCGTTGGCGTTGGCGTGAGTCGCGACGGTGCCGGTGCAGGGAACGAATTTCATATTAGTCTCCGAAATCCTGATATGGTCCAGTCATACTTGGTCGAGACCTGGTCAAACCGATAAATCCGTCATCACAAAGGACGATGAAAAAATATAGACTACTCAACTCGTATATATTTGGTGAATTTAACAACTCATCATTTCAAATAAAGTGTTGAATAAACACTACGTTTAAATTCACAAATAAATGATTACTCAATAGAGAAATTAATCAAAATGGGTACTTCAGCTCTGTCTTGCTTCAGCGTTGCCAAGACATGGAATCAACATTTCTTAATTTTTACTGCAACTTATTACACTTTGTGAAAGGAATGAAAAATGCCGCGCTATCGTCAAATTGTCAACAGTAAAAGGTGTATCGAGCCCTTGTTAAGCATAGTCTGTCTCATCGTCATCATTATGCTTCTTCGTTCACCTGAAGACGATTGAAGATAGCATATCAATCGAAACGTCGTGATACTCAAAAAATTTTATAGGCAATGGAAGTCCGAAATCAAACTTTTGATTATGCTTCTTGTTTTATATAGTGTTGAACTGATAACCGGTATTGTTATTCAACTCATCTCCAAGTGTCGCTCTCTATGAAGACGCCCATTGGCAACTCACTAAGTCAAAAACCTGGACTGCTTTGAAGCGGCAACAGATGTCACTTACGACATCTAGCAACTAGAGTGAACTGAGTTACAGTGACATCTCTTGTTCTTCGTAAACACTTTTACGATGTACTTATCATTATCTCGTATCACTCACATCAGAAACTGCTATTAAGTGAATGCATATAAAAAGCCTGATACGACTTGACATATTAAGTCTATGCTCTCTACCATGCATCAGACCTGCTATAGACATGCATGTCTCGTCTTTAGCCTAGACTCGTCAGTATAGCCTGGCTATACTAAAATGTTGAATAGATATGTTATTATACCGATTTGAGTGCAGTGAATAGAAATGTACATATATTAGCCATGCTCTTATCATATATATTTTGCTTAAACGGTAAACATGTAATCGTTCTATATATGTAGTCCTTATATGCCCAGTAAACTACAACAGATATTCAGCATTGGGTATGGTTCACATAGTCATACATATTTTATACTCGTTAAAAAGTTGTGATCATCGTAAATTGATTACTCTGTACAAATTTGTTTGCATCCACGCCCCCAAAAAATAATTTCAGACGACATTGCTTGTGTTATATGAAACTCAACATTTTGAGTAACTATCCTAACTGTACTATAATTCTGTCGTAGACGAGGAGTTTCGGTATTCAAATCTCGATCTGGTCCTGAACTATTAATGCCGTTGAGGTCCAACGCATCAGATGGATGCAACCTTCAGTGGCGGATTGTCGGATTTTGATGAATATCTCTTATTAGATCTACAAAGAGCTTCAAAGTGACTACAGTAATATAGAAACATCTCAAAACCTTTACTGCGGACTTTCTTTGTCTATAAAGTTATAGTAATACGACGTTTCGATCAATGCGCAATCTCCCATCAGTGTGTTTCGAGTCACCTACTAGATCATGAAGTGTTGACGTAAAATTTGTCAAGTATTATCCATAAAAAAGTTAAGGCAGTCCCTCCACTGGAAATGTTATGTCTTCCTCATTACTGTACTAACAGAACGTCCCACAAAACGGCAACACTGGGTCCCCTTCCACTTTCTGTATTTCTTACTGTCTCACTCTCTCCTATACGCTTAGTTTTCAGTGCAACATAGCCTCAATCTCGCTCTGAAAATGTCTGAGATTATGTGCTTCAAAGGTTGCTCCGGAAAATAAAATGCTCTAGATGTTATTAAATGTTATTCCATCATCAACTGTCAGAATTTCGTGTCGCCACATGCCTCCAGACCTCCAGAAGGGCCCAACGTTGCCACAGTGTCATAGTGCTTCTCAAAAGTGGTCTACTTTACTCTTCGGAACGGTGTTGTAAATTGACTTCACAATACTTGCGTGAATAAGCAAACAATAATTAACGAATAACTATCACCTGGATAAAAGAAAATCAAAGTAACCCGACACCACAGTGCGGGATGGGTTCGAGTCTAGACTGTCCAGTTTTGGATACGCTACTGCTAAACTTATTCCGGGCCGATTTGCATTATCAGGACTGGATCCGGGTCCGGGTAAAGTCCGTCGGTTCCGGAAACACCTTTTTCTCATTTTTCCGCGCGTTGAAACCGGTTAGCCGCTGCATATTCATGTAACGGCGGAGTTGCTACGATGGACGAGCACAAAACGCGGACTGGCCTTTATCTCTGTTAACATATTATACAATCAGGCTTATTTCACGTTGCTTTGGGGCACTTACCTATTAGTTACGTTACAAAATTTGCGATCAATTATGATCGTTAGGCTCTTTCTTCGCAAGCCTCTTTGAACCTCGATGGAATAAGTACCAGAATATAGGTGCCCTAGCTTTATCCCTTTTATTATTGCTATGACTTTGGAGATACACATGCAATTTCATTCGTCAATCCAGGGCGGCCCTACATAAAAAAAACACGACCATCCCAAAAAACCTATTCCGGCGAGGACAACATGTCGTTCAGACTAATTGGGGACATTAATTCCAAATCAATTTTAAGACCTCTCGCAGCGCTTCTGGGGTGCGTCTTTGTAAAGCATTATAATATCTAAAAAACATAGGGTTGTGCCATGCTTATTGGGGTAAAACTTCCGTAGTGCGCCTCCAACGAAAACATAGTCATATTGATGTTTTTTTTCCGTCAAAATGGTCCAGAGAAAAAATCAACATATACGAAAGAGTTCGCGCCTCTTGACGCGTGCGCACAAAATAATTCATAACTGGTTTGAGAACGTTGATAGCATCATCTGTTGGAACAAAGCTATGAGATGCACCACAATCTCATTAGATTATTTAACACAATCACGAGGAAAGTTTCCTGCAAAAACATGATAGATAACCTCGAAGCGTGTGGAGGCATAATTCAGCGCATGGATGTACGACAAAAAAGATTCCCCCTCAGACAAATTCATATTATTCCTGAGACCGGGGAAAGTTTAAATTTGTCGCATGTGACGCTCCGCAGAAGTTAGATTGGCTTTTTATGTGCGACCTTGTTATTTCAATATCACATTTCGCAGATCCTTGCAGTTGATAGGAAAATGGTTGAGGCGTGTGCATATATGAGGGAAGATATTTGTTTGCTGCGTGTTGGGATCAGTTTGAGTAGGTTCCTGAGATGTTATCATAGGAATTTGGGTTAATTTTAGTGCCCCATCGTATAATCAATGTAATTAGAGAATGAAAAAAGGCGTAACTCGGTACAGAGATATATTTGGGGGTGCTGAATACGAATACGAGAAAAATATCCAAAAAGAAGCTTGGGCGTATTTTTATTGACAATTCTTCAACCACTGTTTTTCAAAATCTACAAATAAGAATATCTTCCTGTAAAAATACCAAACTGTTGTCCGAAGTATATCATAGTCTTGGGGCAAATCCTCCATTATGAAATTTTGTTCTTCTTGGAGAAACAATCTGAGAATATTAGTTTAAGGATTCGGTAAATTTGATGAGCTGTTACTAAAGCCACTGTTAGTTCCTTAACTTTAAAACACAAGATGGTGGTTTTTGAAGGCACTTATATCTTATTTGTGAAACTGTTTGTTAATTACACAACGTTTTATCTGCATGATGTAAGAGTTTCACCAAGTATGAGCATATACAGTCTACATGAACAAAAAAAGTGTCCAAAATGTGAGGATGTAACTTCCTCCTCACCCTTCTCTGCGTCATATAGTATTTTTCTTAATTTAAGTTTGAAAGGTATGCATGATATCCTCACAACAGTCACAATACCTACCTTTACTAGCACATTCATCTTGGTGGTGGTTGATAAAAATAAAAACCAATGGAAAACAATGGGTGCGGAAACAGACATGTAATAAGAGGCTCGTACCGCTGAAATGCTGTTGACGAAGATGGCTATGTGGAACGAATGAATCACTTCGAGCGAATAGAGGTTCATTTGGAAAGCGTATATTTTTTAACCAAGGCTATCATGGTGTTAATGGAAGTTCTGCAGTTTCCAAGATGTTTTTATAATTGATCATAGTAAACGGGGCTCGGCTGAAAAATATGATAACCTTACCTATTGGAAAAGTATGAAATACTAGTAAGTAAAACATCGGAATCTTAGTTGTAAAGAAAATTATATATCATTCTTTGGAATGTATTTCTTTAGAATGGGTACTGAAATCGAAAATATACTTTTTTGATTCTAATAAACCATAATTTACTCATCAAGAAAATTGTCTTTACAAGAATATCGCAACGCTTGAATTAAAAGTTTCATTTTTGTATACTTTTATTCCATTATTTTTAGTAGTCGGTCTAGTTAGCTATTTCGATTTATATTCAAATCTGGTTGGACTGTCAGATTTGACTTTTAACAAAGCCTACCCAAATTACTTGTCAACTAGCTAACTAGATCCTATCATGGATACAAAACTAGAGCGCTCAAATCTAGCATACTATTTATCCTGTCTAGCTATTCTTCTATTAAATTATTTATTTTTTCTTTCTTTTGTCTGTCTTAGTTTTTTGGCTAGTGTTCAAGGTAACCCCTACAAAAAATTTTTCAAGAGTAAGTTAACATAGAATAAAAATAGATGGATACTTATGAGAGCATATCGATAAAAATTGAGTTTAACAGACCAGTTCGCGAATATTTTTGAATCTCTAATGTTGCCATGAAGTTTAAATCATGTATTTTATTACAGGTATGAACTACACTCATTCTATTTTCGTTGTCATTTTTATGATTACTATCTAGTAAGTGTTTGGGAAAATTTGATCTTTCTGAATGTTGATTTTTGAAAGCACTACTATGTTCTCTGTACCTTGTTGTAAATGCCCTATCTGTTTGACCTAAGTAAACAGCATTACAGAAAGAACGTGAAATCAAATAAATACTTTTATTTCATTATTTTTAGTAGTCAGTCTAGTTAGCTATTTATTATACGTTCATGTTTGAGCCGGTTAATTTTTTTATCTTTATGAAGCTTTCATTGATATGAATTTTCTGCCGAAAACCTCTTTCAATATACCACACCTATCAGCACCCTCCATCATTGCAAACGTGGTAATGTGAGAAAGCCATATATTCGGTTTTTATAGCGGTGACAGTGGAGCTTGTCATTTCAATATCAAATCTCGCAGATCCCTACATATTGATAGAAATTGCAATCGGCAAATCCGGAGAAGACGATTGTGATATGTCCTTTTCCACATCCTTTCTGATCGAAATGTCAGCCATAAATTTTGTCTTCCGACTTAATATTCTCGACACTTGCCTTTCAGCAGCTCCATGTGTACACATTTCCAGTCCAGAACATATTAAATTCTTGACTTTTTCCCTACTTTTTGGAGCGTGAAAAGGCATCTAAGATACGGCTTATTTAGGTATGATATATAGAAAGACTTTATTTGTCGATGTACAGGAAGATGCGGGCTGGAACATTATTAAGCCTGCATCGTAAAATGAATCTAACAGACTAGTAATGTCAGCTTTTTACCTCCCACGCCAATAGGCGGGAAAGTAATTTCTTGGAAATTTTTTCGAATTCAAGATATTGTGCTTTCTTGACGTTTCATGACATAGTTAGTTAACAACAACAAAAGATCCGTCAATTTGTCAGGCTGTGGAGCGTCAGTGATGCAGAAAGATACGAACGACGCACCCGGTTAGAAATTCTAGACTCATTGAGCGAAGAGCCTGCTTAGCTCAGATAGCAAGAGCATCTGACCGGCAATGAGAAGGTATGTGGTTCGAATCTAGTGGTAGGCCAAGTTTTATTGGAGTTTTAAATGCGTATTTGTAAATTGAAACCTGTTCGACTTTCATACTGCAAACACACTTATGAGGGAAAGTAAAACATCATCTCTGACATGAAGCATTTTAATCACTACACAGGGTAGAAAAATATCCTCAATTTGTACAAACAAGACGTCCAAGCTTATAAACAACACATCCTTTTCAACTGCCACACCATTCAGTAGAACATCGAAAACTCTCGAGCAGATGCAGACGGTGGCGAGGGAAAATAATGTCATTATGGTAACGTCTCGAACGGTGGGCTGGATTGGCCGAATTTTAATCGAGTGTGCTCGAAAAATGCTTCGTTGCTGTAAACAGCCGCCGGCAAAGCGCATCGCACGTTCGTGCTGAAATAGGATGCTTTTATCTAGACCAAGAATAATAAGCAGGAGGTTTATTTGTGATCTGGTCACAGTACTATTCGTCACTCTTTATTTTATCTATTATTGAATAAGGATCTACAAATGGAGCTCAGCTCAATGAAGATAAAACTTAGACAGGTACGCCGCTAAGAAAATAACATTTCGGTTTGCCAGCCGTAGAGGGACATCATGGAGATTAATCATCAACATTAACATGCCCTAGCACGTTCGAAATGCCCGCCTTATAGGTCGACGTTCCAAAAGTTGAAGGTTCTCTTCTGCTCCAGAACATGTATTCATCTTAACAGCTACTACTACTACTACTACTGCTCGCATGTGTGGGGGTGCGCTCTAAAACACTGGCTAGAGCTTCTGAACAGAACCCAGAAAGGAGCGATACTTCAACTGGATATACCTGACCTTACAAAAGACATCCACAGCCTAGGACATCGGAGAAAAGTTGCTGATCCATCTTTATTTTATGGATTCTTCTCTCACCAGGTCAAACTTACTCAAACGAACCTCTTCCAAAAGTCATTCAGTTGGTTAACCTCATCGTAATGGAATGGAACCAATGAGTTTGTTGTTGATGGTGACCATTTACAGCGTTTGAAGGTCTATATGAATAGACATATATCATCTAACGCTTTTAGAACGTGATAACTTACTTCCTTTGCGAGAGGTTATCCATACGTGGGACCTTTGCTGGTATGGCAGAGTCACTCAGTCGGTTTGTCATTCTCAGTCTGATCGCCCAGAAAACAGACATGGTCGGAGGAAAGTAAGAGAGAAACACGTAGTGTTTGGTGCAATCATGCATTAACTTAGACTTTTCCTGTAGATATGATTCAAATTTTAATAACATATTTCGTTTACGGGACATCATGAGATTGAACTAATCCAATATACAGAATCGCTTTTATAAACTATGGAAAATAATTACGCTACTGCGAAATTCGATTCCACACAAATCAAGGGGTGTCCACTTAGCTTAAATGAAGAGCGGCTCACCGCCAATCAGAAGGAGTGGGTTCAAATCCTGCAGTTCTCGCAGATTATAAATGCGAATTTGTATTGCAACTTTCTTGCAGATTAGCAAGTAAATTTTTTTCATAAACAAATCCAAATCAGAAAAAAGGTTAACCTGATTTTTGAGTGTACCAGTTCTTTGGTCTCCAGTAGGGTTCCTCACCCCATAAACTCAGTTCTACCCTGATATGTGGCATTAATATATCGCAATAAAAAAGAGTAAGTGGCGACCCTGCTAGGAATACTTCCAAAAGTTTCCTTCGTTAATACATTTCCATCAGAATTTGCTGTGGTTGCTTTTTTGCGACTTTTGAACGATATGGTGAAAGTATGTCTCTTTCCAGGTAAGCCTTTATTCTAATCTAACAATATAAGCCTCATGCACATGCTTATCAAAATCACTTCTTGTATTTATTTTGGTTCTAATTAAGATATACAAAAAAAATAATGTTTCCAGCCACACCTGCGGATCGCGTTTCGCCTGTCAGGGGTAGTAAAAAATGGCCGCTAGTTATCGGGTGGCGCATATATTTTCATCTAGAAAATAAATACTAGATAACTTGCAGTATTGTAGTTTCGTGACTTATGTTGGTGTGTATTTGAGTTTGCCTGCAGAAGGAAGAGATATTGCCCACTGATATACGGTTTCATGTCGGAACTAACGCAGGCAGTCTAAACAAACTTTATTAATGTTTAACTAAAGCGACATAGTGAGTGAAATTAGCTCCGTTGTAAATAAATGTAATTTATTATAAGAATTGAAATAAGTATATTATTACTCCCCATGCCAATTGGCATACATTAGATACCCAAGAATACTCATGATATCACTAAAAAATACTATGGAATACTATTATAAAAACACAAAACTATGTAAAATAATTTCCGATTAAACCACATGAAACATGTAGATTGTAGATGCTCTCACTTGGTGAAACTCTTCGATCATGTAGATAAAAAGTTGTGTAATTATCACACAGGTTCACAAATAAAACTCTCTCTTGACGCGTTTCGATTTTTATTAAAATCATCGTCGATACCTTAAGAAATAAAATTGTTTATCACATGAAATATCTTAAGGACATTTTGACGGTGATGGTTAAGATTTTGTAGGGGTTTCTCTTAAACTAGCGTAAATGCAGTCGCCAAAAAAATATGTCCCCTAAGACAGACAGAACAAATGAAAACATAATTCAATAGAAAAATAACTAGACAGGATAGATAGTATGCTAGTTTTGAGAGCTCTAGTTTTCTATCAATGATAGGACTAGTTAGTTATTTGGCAAGTAATCTGGGTAGCCTTGTTAGCAGTCAAATCTGACAGTCCGACGACGATTTTAATACAAATCGAAACGCGTCACTAAAAGAGAGCGTTTTATTTGTGAAACTGTGTGATAATTACACAACTTTTTATGCACATGAAACAGTTATCAGCTAATCAAGTATCATTGTCCTTAAGGACTCTTTAAAGAATTCTTGGTTGACTTATTATAAATTACGTTTCATCAATGCGGCTTCCTTGTAGTTCAAGACTCTTCAAAGACGACTTTGGATATAACCTCAAATTACAATTTTATCATCTCTTACCTGCTCAAGAATCGTATTTTCGCAAGATGTATCATTCGCAGCCCTCCGATGTATTGCACTCTGGCTTCCCCCGCTGGTTGGTCTGTTTATGGAAATAATGGAATAAAATACAGCGCAAGGAGCAAATATCATCTGCAGGGGTCTGTTTGTGACAGTTCCCTTTCTTACACTTTAAATATAATTTCACTTGAAAATAACTGAAGCAAAGCACCAATTTTGCTTCATAACCAATTTAATTAATTTCCATTATGTGTGTTGGATGTTTTACAATATTTTGATGTTCTACTTATTCCGATAATATTTTGGACTGAAAAGTTGACTCCAAATAACAGTTTGGGAAGAAATGCCGTCAGATAGATCGCTGTGGTAGTTTAACAAAGAAATTAATTAAAATTTAAAATTTAATTTTTTCAAAATCAACAGCAAAATCTGAATAATTATTATTACTTTTATTGCGGTTTGCTCTTAAAGCGTTCTTTCATTTTTTCTTTGCTACAGTTTATTATAATACAATAGGCACTTTCAATATTTCAAGAATGCTGAACTCTTCAAATGCATTGTTTTAAGACTTCATAGTGATAATCTGAACGTAGCAATGTAATTAACAATACTTTTAACTTGTGTAGTTGAAGTGGATATAGAAAAATAAACTCCCTAATATCTGGTCCGAGGTTTTTGGAAATTAGGGTGAAAGATTTTGTTGCATAGATAGATACATACATACATCCAGGTGAAACTAACAGCATGTTACTTTCAGACGGACCATACATCGGTTGCCATTTTAGTCATTATCTCAGTAACGATTGTGAATCTATTTTGCAATTGTGGGTGAGACCTATCATCACATCAGGGGTCACATCGTTATTGAATTGAATTTTTTTCTCATGATTATCTCCGTTCCACCACAGAAAACTCATCGGTCTGCCTCAGTACGCTGAAATACCTAACAATTATCCCAGTTCCAAAGAATTTGCATCTACAAGAAACTTTGAATCAAACGAAGTTTTGAAGAGAATGAGTGCTGGATTCATTTAAATAATTGATTACCTCGCCAACACTGTTTTTCTGAAAACCTCCAAGTTTTGCAGTAGAGATTTTTTTCAACTTATTATTTCTACGGCGTCGCATTTGCAGTTCCAAGTTATTGCAATTCTATATCCTCTAAAACAGGGTGTCCCAGTGAATTTTATGATGAATCATATCATTTTTGTGTCATTCCAAAGAGATTAGATATTTTCCAGTACAACAGTTTATCCTGATATCTACAACTTTTCTTTGATCTTAGGGAATAAGAAGAAGTCGCACGGAGCTAGGTCTGGAGAATAAGGTGGTTGAGGCAACAGTGTGGACGGATGCGTTGTCATGGTGCCATTGAATTCCTCGCAGACCAGTCTTTGGAGGGCTCTTGCATAGTTCTTGGAAGACTACATGAACACATTTGGTTATATACCATTCAGAAGAAACTGTCCTTTGGTTTTCCAAGGCTAACGTTGTAATGTATCCACTTTTAGTAAAAAAAATATGCGACCATTTTCTTTCCAACACTCTCAGAACGATGAACTTCCATTGGAGGCTGCTCACTTTCAAAGCACCAAACTAATGACTGCTGGTTAGTTTCGGAATCATGATGATATAACCATGTTTCGTCTCCGGTTACGATATTAAAAGTGTTTTACTGTGCACATTATCAAATTTTTCAAACATACACTCAGCCCAATCAACTCTTGTTGCTTTTTGCTTACTGGTCAACAAATGTGGCACCCATCTGGAACACCGCTTCCTTAGGCGTTGGTGATCACGAATGATCGTTCGGACCGCTACCAATCCAATCCCCTGAGAAGCCTCAATCTCGGTGTAGGTTATATGTCGATCTATTTTTACCATATTTTGCACAGCTTCTACAGTTTGCGGAAAGCGCGGTCGACTTGTGCGAGGTTCATCCTCGAGTGAGACCCGGCCACTTTCAAAAAAACTCGGCAAACCAATTAAAAAGTGTAGCCCTAGAAGAAGCAGAGTCCTCAAAGCATCTCACTAAACCTTCATGACATTCCGCTTGTTTTTGTCCCTTTTTATACTCATACAAAATCATGGCTCGAAAATCGCGACTACCCGGTCCAATTTTCACGTTAAAATTTGGCCAACACTCATTCGAGACCATGGCCAGGCAACTACTGAACAATTCAAACGATGCCTTTGCGTGTAAGCACTTACAACTTTAGACAAAAGAGCTGTGTGCTCAAACTTGTTTGAACTTGTATAGATTAGGAATATCTAAAGACTTTCAGCGTGAACCTCGTATCTATAGAATAGAGACATATCAGCCACATCCCTTCGATGTTTTTAGAGGTTCTTTTTTAGGTCAGGCACATTCACTAGACATATTATTTGTTTCTGGATCCAGAAGCTGTAGGAAGTGCATCGCCATATATGCGAGCAGTACTTCAGCGATATGGTCTGATTTGAACCTTGTAGAGTAACAGTAGCTGTTCGGAGAATGCAATTTCCTGGAGCAGAACAGAACCCCAAGCTTCTGGAACGACGACCTAGAGAGAACGGCAACATGACAGTATCAGGACATGTTATTGTTGATGTTAATTCCCAGAAGCTCATATAGCCCGATATTGACGTGTAATAACACTACGCTTTAGCAAGAAAAACGCCAACCGTCTGACAGTCCGACAGATACCGATTGACAGACACCAATCGACAGCAATCTGTAACATGGAGATAAATCATTAAAAAACCTATCACCTCGTGTTCCGAAATTTTCGCGATCACGATATGTCGATGGGATGCGGTGTCGATAAAAATAGAGAGACATGAAAAAATTATGCTTTTGGACGAGATCATTCATTGGTTAAAATCAATGAATTTATTACTGACCTTCCCTGTATCAGTGGCGTAGCTAGCCTTTTTCGATGGGGGGATATAAAGTAATCTAAGTAAATTGGTCATACTCGTAATATTTCTGTATAAAAAAAATAATTATATCAATTCTTCTGTTTTTTTATAAAAATACATTTCTGACTTGTTCCCCTTTCTCATAGGAAAGGAGATTGATCCACCGACCGCCCTCCAACCTATGCCACAGCACTGTATCCTTCGTGAAAAATACAATTTTTGTTGTTCCCAAACAACTGTTCACAGCCAATAATAGTCCTAACATCCGAGAAACTGCATTTGCAAAGAACGCAAGAACCAGATATGTTATTCGGTATCAACGGACAACCTCGGAAAACACAAAGCGGATCCGTGCCCCGGGGGAATTCACACGCGCCCCTTTTTTGCTGCCAACATTGCAAGCTGCGCGATACTTTTTTGCTTAATCCCCTTCGGGTTTTCTAGAACAACTTTATTAGTTGGCATCATGTCCATACATACGGCGTAGAAACAAATAGCACAACTAATTTGACTGATGGAACTTATCCTGTGTTGTCTCATTATAATCAAAACCATATAAGATTAAAATATGTTTACTAACGTTTCTGTTACCTCCGAGGTATTTTTTTATTGTCTGAAATGAAAACATTGGTAGTTGAAATTATGACATTGATACGTTTGACTGCTTCCAGGGGAACAGTTTTGTTTTCAAACAAGACCTTGGTATAAACTATTTTGAAAGGCTAGAATACAGATGATGAATTAGCATTGTCGAGAAATCCAAAACCTGGGACATAATGCATACACAATCACAACCCAACACAAAAATGTTTAATCGTAGGTTTCAACAAAACCGATTAATTAATTCTTAATCGCGATATTACAAGTAACAATTGATTAATTTTAACTGCGAACATCCGATGAAAATTAATCTTTTCACAGTGTTTGATCAACAAATAACCATTAAAACATATTAGTTTTAATTTTACTCAGTAGCAGCTTAGATTATAACTTTTGATTATGACAGTAATAACTTAACATTTATTTCTTTGGATAGTTCAGATTGCATTTTACTACCACACTGCTCTCAAACATTCTCTCTGATATCAGCTCAACATTCATCTACAAGCGTCACGCACAACTCCGCTACCCATTGGCGATTTACGGAGTCAAAGGTCCTAACACCTGAACTGCCTTGAAGCGGCAACAGATGCCCCTTACGTCATCTGCCAACAAGGTTGAACTGATCCACAGCGACATCCCTTGTTCTTGATATTTTGGCTCATTCACGTCAGAAGCTGACAACTGATATTAAGTGTATGCCTTCCACTATGCATCAGACCTGCTATAGTCATGCATGTTTCGTCTTCAGCCTAGACGTATATTCCACCAGATTACTCTCTACAGTAAGAGCGCCAGGCTAGGTAAACACTAAGCTGATAATCGCGATCGAGATAAAGAGTCACTGTTAGATAAATTGCATTTATTCTTTTAGTAGCAAGATACAATAATTAACAGTCCAATTCCAATAAATTTTTATTCCAATTGAATTAATTGCAATTACTTTTTTGATTCCAAAACACAATTAATACTTCAGTTGCAATTTATTTTAACTGTAATTAATTCAATCGCAATTAGTTTTTTAATCAGTTAAATAATTAATTGATTGAAAATTTCATTGATTAATACCCAATGATTTAGAGAATATTGATTCGATCTTTCCTTGAAGCATACTCATACAAACTGGGTCACAGTCTACTCAGAAATTAGAAATATGTATCACTTTTCAAATTAATAAAGGCAGACTGTTTGACAATCCTTTTGAAATGCTTATCCCCCTTGTGTACTATATAAAATTTTTTGTTTCTATTAGTGAATCAGAGAACACAAAAATTATATAATTAATTGCGATATATATTTTCTTACTTTATAATGTTATAGGCTAGAATGAAAAATCTGAATTCATATAATTGGTTCTGACTCGTTCCAACACTGTCTATGACAGAAGATTCTAGGATAATAAGTTCGCGAATGGCATCTAAACTCCTGAGAAATATTGGAACGAACGTAGTAATAGTGATAGTAATAGTCAGACATATACTAAATCAGTTTCTGAATAATATCATAACTGCTCTGCTGGAAGCCATCCTGAAGTAGGTGTCGACTATCAAGATCCAAAAATGAAATTTTTGGGGTCCGGCCCTGCCCCTGCTACTCACCGAGTTTCATATCGATCTTATCTGTCAAAGGTGCTTTATCGCTTTTTATTAATAGCGGATTTACGTGAAAAATGTCAAACCGTGTTACTTATTGTGGCCCCTACAAAGGCATCTCTTCTCGATGCTCGGCCCTGGGGATTATTTTAATTAAACTGCTTTGTAAATCCCCACATGGTCGTCCAACCAAAATTTCCTAGAGGATGAAGTGTCAAGTTAGGGTGTCATTCACACACAATATTTAACTCATATTTTCTACTGGCGTTTAACTAAAAGCACATGCGATTGTTGTTTACACAAACATTTATTTTAATATAAAAAATGAAAATTTGAACCATAATGCAGTGATAGTTTTATATAATATATATTTATAGTCTGAAGCGAAATAATTTCGAAACATCTCAAGGTTGCCGTGATTTTCACAAGTAGTCAGCTGTGCTGTCATTTTATTCGTAAGAATTCTTATAAAAGCAAATTGTCTGGTTATGCCACTTTCCATCAAATTATTCACAGGACGTCCACCACATTAAAATGTCCATCTGGGGGTTCAGATCAACAATTACATGTTGCCCGCCTAGTTAGGTCGTCATCCCAGAAGATGGGGATTTTCTTCCACTCAAGAAAGTTATATGCATCAGAATACTGCTGAAGCCTCAATCTAAAAAAGGCAGTACCTTCTGGTTGACGTTCGTGACCTCACAAAGTCTGGGATAGAAAACTGAATTTGTCTTTATTATATAGATTCTACCAAGGTAAATGTTTGATAGAACTGCCTCGCATAACAGCACCAAGAATCGCGAGTGCAACAGAGACTAGAAGGGTCCAACAGGCTCATCCTTAACAGGTTGAGCTTCCCATACCTCTAACCAGTCTCTTCTAAAACTCATTCTTTAACGTTTTCATAGGCTACTTGCGTTTGCGGGAAGTTATTTATTAATAAACGAATATTATTCATTTTTTAGATATATTCATTCTTCTAAGGGCAACCATAAGCTATTTTGCTTGCCAGAACCTATCCAGGCTAAGTAGGCTCGTAATCCTATATTCCAAATTTTTCACGCTCATCCGACCAAAACATCTGCAATAAACGCTCATGGATATTCATTCACGTAACTTTTCATTATCGATCGACACGGAGGAGAATTTGAATCAAAGTCAAAGGATTTAATTACCATTGTTTGGCTAGGATTGTTTGTTTCCTTCTTCTTCGTCGCCAAGGCGAGTTGCGCCTCGTTGATTGGTCAGAATTCGACGATTTATTAATGCAGTGTTGCCGGTATTATAGCTAATCTTTGATCAGAAAATAGTGCAGGGTGAAAAGGTCTTATAATTTATAAACTTATGATGTGGTTATCTCTCTGATTCATAAGAGTGACTGAATATCCTTATTAATATTTCGGGTACCTTTATCGAAAGACAAAATGTATTTTTTGATATTTTGTACTTTGATAAAGGCTGCCGGTACATTTTTACGTCGTTATAGTTTCAAATTTTAATTCTTCTATCTTTTAACTTAGAAAGGTATCTTAGCTACGAAGTGTTTACTTCTAGCTACGTTTACAGATTAGTTTTTCTGCAGTGTTCATGCCATACGCATTGACCCTAACCCGTGGTTTTATGGTTTTCTTCTCTTTTTGCAACCTTTTTTTACTACTTGACTAGGCGGTATTCCAAAAAAATTAAACTAGCCACTTTGTGTTTAGTGATAGTAGTTAAGAGTCTCTGATATGTAGCGCATTGTATTAGTGTCATTTTCTGTATACCTTGAATTTCCAAACTATTTTCACGCTTTCTCATAACCAAAATAAACTTAGTTTTGCATATTCTTTGACATGGTCCATAAGAAGTTCAGCTGAACAAAGATACAAGCATTTCTATTTTCTTCGTTTTTTTCAAAATATTTCCCTCAATACTAAAAGTTACTTTGGTTCATACAAATCTTTGTGAGAGTAGCTAATTCATTTATAATATCATGGTCGCACTTATTACAAATGAGTAATTCCCTCAAATATTCCCAAATATTTGGAAAGCTGTTTGCGTCAGCATATTGCGTAACTACGTCTGGCAGCACACGACAACAGCCAACTGTGATACTTTAGCTTGCTTTAATCTCCCTCTAAAGATGGTAAAGTAGGGAAACACGTGTCGGAATTAAACAAAGTGTTTTACCAAATCCAATTCCATTCCAAACATACCCTCCTCCTGAAACACACAGATTTGCGTTCCAGTCTAGTAAATCTACCGAACAAAAAGTGAATTTTCACTTGGCAATCGCGAACATTAATAAATCGAAGTTGACGCGAGGCCGTGATGTTGCCGACGGCTCCTGATGCCGCGTCGTCAATATTAAATTTTTGTACCGCAATCAATTTTCAAAGCCTCCATTTTGGTATATAGTGTTCTTTAAATGAAAATTGGCGCTCCCGAATGGCCAGTGTTTATATTCTCGTTTGGTTTCTGTGCACAGTCACACGTGCCTTTACTCTGGAGTTTAATTAAAGTATCAAATCGAAAAATATTCCCCAGTTAATCGCCAATGGAAAAGACTTTGCTGAATACCTTTTTTAATCGTTGAAATCCAAGCTGATCGAAATTGCTGTGTACGGAATTTATCTGGATCAATAGCATTCACGAAAACTGCTTTATGTTCCGTATAGTACGCAAGTTGGAGCACAACTGGTGTGTTTGAAGAGAAACGAAATTAAACTGTTATAATGATTTTTTAGAGAGCTGTTAAGTACATATTCGTTAGTATTAATATTATATAAGCCACATTAAAATTTGCAAATAAAAGATTGTGTATAGGTCAAACAGCTAGAGCATTTACAACAAGGCATGGAGAACATATGAGTGATTTCAAAGACCAACATCTAAAAAGATCAAATTTTGCCAAACACTCACTAGATACTAATCATAAAGTTGGCGACGAAAACAGAGTGAGTACTTGTCATAAAATACACGATCTTAACTTCATGGAAACATTATAGATTCAAAAATATCTGCGAAATCCTGATTTCATTGTAGTAAATGAATAGACTGATATTTTGAACTCAATTTTTAAGGATACACTATAAGTTTCCATCTATTATTCATACTCTATGTCAACTTACTCGTGAAATATCTTTAGTCATAAAATGTATTAAAAAGAATGAAATAGCTCAAGGAATAAAATAGTTTATCACATGAAATATGTTAAGGACATGTTGAAGGCAACAAATGAGGTTTTGTAGAGGTTTCCTCTAACACTAGTGCAAATGCAGTCGCCAAAAGGATTTCCCCTGAAGACAGACAAAAGAAAGAAAAATAAATAATTTAATTAGAAAATAGCTAGACAGGATAAATAGTATACAAGATTTGATAGCTCTAGTTTTGTATCCATGATAGGATCTAGTTAGCTACTTGGCAAGTCATCTGGGTAGCATTTGTTAAATCGGACAGTTCGGCAATGATTCAAATATAAATCGAAACGCGTCACGCCAAAAAAATTAAATGATGTAGATTGTAAATGCTCTTACTTGGTAAAACTCTTTCCTTATTCAGAGAGGCGGTCACTGTTTTTTTAAAGCCTTGAAATTAAAATTACTTTCAGTCTCACAGAGAGGCCAACATAAATAATATCACAGTAGGTATATATTTCACTCAAATACTTAATAAATATTGTTTAATGAGAATTTTCTAATTTATAATTTATCCCAAAAAACATTTCCATTTCAATTGCTTATAAAAAAATTATGCTATCAATGTAGAAAGGTCCGGGGTATTAGAGATGGGATAAATGAGTTATAAAGTGTGCTCTGATCAATTCATATTTTCCAAGCTTTGAAATGCTAATCATCCATCTTCAGAGCTGCAACATCAATTTCCAGTAACAACGGAGCAGGACTATGTAAAATATTCATACTCACAAACAGTGTTAGGCGTTATAACAAGTGTTGGTAATATAAACCAATAGTCAAAATCAAAACATTGGCCAAGAAAAAATTATAAAGTTACGTTGAAAGAAGCCCACAATACAGTTCAAAGTTGAAATGCAGTGTAAAAACGTATAATTTAAATTTACTGAATGGTATTTTCTCTATTCACCGTCATTTATTATGACAGAGATTGCAGAACAGGGAGTTAGGAGATGTCAAATTCCAAATGTCAATGTTATAGTTACGTTACTGTTTACTTCAAGGTATGATGGATTGCATGAAAGAGCTGGAACAGTGTTAATCTGTCATGCGCTGATTCCAAGTTACATCTTTTTCTTTCCATGGCCATAGTGATTATTCAGCTAATACGTTAACGTTTGATTTTTTTCACCTCCACGCGATCTGACTATTAATAAAAGGCAATAAAGAAGGTTTGACGTCCAAGATCGATACACATCCTAGTCATTCCGCTCGACAGGGTCGGCACAAAAGCCAGATTCATACACACTCATTGAAAATTTCACTACACTCCAGTATCCCCAATTTTTCACCTTAACGCGTAGGAAGGAGGGCTTTTAAGGTGTCCTGAATGCATAACTTGTTCTTGGAAAGTCGAATATCGTGTAGGGGAGCAATACATCAACTTCCTGTTTGGCAGTTGAGAAAAAGAGAGCCAAAATTGGGGAAGTGCGGTATTCATGTATTTTCCTACTAAAATGGATTTTTGACTACACGAGGCGTATATCACCAGCTTTGTAGCTATTCTGAATTGAAGGAAACATAATCTGCCAGTATCACATCACTTAGGCTCCATTGGGCCTATTGTACATCCCAAGAGTTGCTCAAAACTGGGCTGAACCGCGAATGAAGGTGGTGACACTACATGGCGAAACATCCCTCATACTAGCCATGGAATCGATTCGAGGGCTGATAGAATAGCAAGGTACTCATAAAACAGATGGTTAACCGTCTCATCTTCCTATTTACAACCACTCCACAGCAGGGTGTTTCACTCAACCTCGAGTTGGAGAGATGTTACCTCATTTGACTCTGTTTGGTTGCAATGTCCGTGACAAAGGAGAATTGTTGTCTTGTTACTTCTTCACTAAGATATCCGAGAAATAAGAAATAATAAATAAGAAAACAGCGAAACAGTGGACTAAATAGTTTTTACGATTTGGTGCGCCTATAAATGCCACTTACGGAAACCAAAAGCAACCATACCAAGCGATGTCCACCATCGAACATACAATCTGACCACAATAAATCAATAGCGGCCGTTTTCCCAGCATCTGCGCTAAAATAAAAGATCGAAGATCCTGAAAGCGCCATCAATTAATCATATATGACATTGTGTCAGATCCTATATATTATTATTTTCAGGTCTCTCGTTTTTCCTCCGCTCACTTCCTTTCTTTCCGGGCATGATACATTACTGATTCATGTCAAAAGCATTTGCCGAAAGACAAACTGAGTACAAATATTTATGGATCAAATAAAACTTAGAAGGTTTACTGCGCTTTAAGCGTCGGGTTTCACACAGGATCCGATGGACTTGGGCAATTTATCACATTAGCTCTGAGCTACGGAAACGACATTTAATGTTTGAGAGCAGGCACGTATCCAGGTAATTTGAAAATAAGATTAATGATATCTGCTCACATCCAATAATATCAAAACTGAACCTTCAATTATCCTAAAGAACAACTTCAACTGCAATTCTTAATTTCTTGCAAAAAATTGCCTAATGTAAATTGTAAATTACTAATTTTACGCCTATACAAATCCCTTGATAGTGAGTATGTCAACAAAAGATTTTCTTTCTGAACATAAAGGTGTATAGTTATTACCTATATTTAGTGTAGAAGCTGTAGCGCCCAAGGCAAATTCTGTAATTTATACCCTTTTGGTAATTCAACCCCCGCAAAATCTGTAGAGCAAATAGAACCTCCGTAATAAAGACATTTCACACGCTTTCAGCCCACGATTTCGCGCCCCATGTGGGCTGCGCCTCTGATGTTTGCACTGCCCTAGCTACGATATTGCTCATATGCAACTTAATCTGCCTTTTATGGTTAATATTGGAATTTGCTAGATTTCCCCAGATATTTGTCTGAGAAGGCCATTATGTGAAGTAAAATATAGTATATGTACATATAACTAGGTTAATCTCACCACAAACGAGTCTTGCCACTGAATGAAAAGAATCGACGTCATAACTAGAAACACTAATTTTCACACAAGCCGACGAGAACGTAATGGAGGGTTATTATCCAAATTAAACATTTTTTATTAATTCAAATGGGTTGTCGGATAAGGACCCTTATAAAATGACCGTCATTTTTCATCGGCCAGTTGCATGTCTACGGAGGCTATTTGCATTCATTATAATACTACTACCGGCTGTGGTTTTGATACACAGTCGAGAACGTTTTGTCACTCCAAGATTGCTACACGTCATCTGGTATTAGTGACGTTTTAATACTGGAAAAATATTTGCTAGAATATGTACTTTTCAAAATTATATAAAAATAGTGTCTCAACAGATGTCCATGTTTATATTGCTCATTGCCTGCAAGCAGATCAAATTTTCTTGAACAGTTAAAAGTGCCGTAGTACAACAAAATATAACTATATAAATATGAAGATTTTGAGTTAACCAAAACTATGTCACTCTGGATTCTTTGGCGCAGCAACTACAAACACCACACAGTTTAACTACGCGCCAAACCACTTTTTCAATACCCGAAAACTGTATTGCTCACAACATTTACCCTGAAGATGCTAACGTAGTTAGCAAAACGCGTAAACCACACACTATGTTTATCTCGCTTCACGTAGACTATGTATGTTACGACTTAGTAAAACTTATCAATCATCAATATAGAATTACGTAAGCATTTCACTTTGCGCATGTTTCGTCTTTAGCCTAGACTAGTCAGTATAGCCTTGCAGTCTAACTGTAAAGAGCAATCTGGTAGTATATACATCTAGGCTGAAGACGAAACATATATGTCTATAGCAGGTCTGATGCATAGTTGAAAGCATTCACTTAATACCAGTTGTCTTCTGATGAGAATGAGCTGAGATAACGGTAAATCGTAAAAGTGTTCACGAAGAACAGAGGATGTCATTGTAAATCAGTTCACCCTTATTGACAGATTTCGTAAGGGACATCTGTTGCCACTTCAAGACAGTCCAGACCTCTGACTTCGTAAGCTGCCAATGGGCGTCTTCATAGAGGGCGACAGTTGGAGATGAGTTGATGTTGCTATCACACCCTTGACTGATTACGTATTATCCACGCGATTGCTCTATACAGTTAGACCGCCAGGCTATACTGAAAAGTCTAGGTTAAAGAGAAAACATGCATGTCTATAGCAGGTCAAAGCGTAGTGGAGAGCAGACATTTTTTGTTCTTCACAGGCACACGATATTTCTCAATATAGTTTTAATAAATTATAATTTAGATAAACTAAAAACACCACTCATAATAGCAAACCGTACTAGAAGGTGAAAAAAAATCATTTTATTCTTATTATAATCTCATTAAATTGAGATAGGGGACCGAAATCTCTCAATATTTGCAGCTTGTTATTATTTTTAGGTGAAACGAAGTAAGATATGATATTGACGAGAGCACTTGAAGGAACATTTTCAAGTTGATTTTATTTAAATGATTCAATTTAAAATATGCAAGATTCTATTCTAATTTCATTATTTAATATTTTGGATTCAATTTTTTTTCATTGAATTACTTCCAAATAATTGTATTGTAATCGGCCCTCATTACGTGTGCAAATTTTCCAATCAATCAAATGTCTTGAATTCGGTGACAACAACATTGAAAGTTTCCAACGCATAAATAAATACATACAGGTGTTCGGACAATTCTTCTTACTCAGAGACGCAAATTTAGAATAGAAGAATATGTCCACAGGTTTAGAAGTCGCGTTAAAGAGTGAGAGCACATCAGAATTCCAAAATATCCACGGCATGGCACCGGGAAATAGAAACGATCTATTTAATTAAACAGTCACACCCAAATTTCAGACCCCAAGACTCCTCATTCTTATATTATTTTATCACGCCCAGCAAGCCAGATATCGTGAACGGATCTACATACAAACCTTTGTTCACTTCAACTATTGTTCGCTACTTAATGGAGTTTTAATCTGATAGGCAAGAATTTATTTTGTCTGTTATGTAGAAGCGAACGGTTTTCTAATATAATGCTAATAGAGCCGTCCGTCTTAGAGTCTTCCTTTACAGTACAGTGAAATATGAAGTATCGTAGACTGAATTACGTTTTTTTTTTATGAATAACCTCTCACAAAAGTAGAAACCCTATCGTACTCCAAAAGCGCTGCGTGAGAATGCAGAGCTATTCCACCGAATATTCGCTGAAGTAGATCAATTTATTTACATCTTTACTTGTTCTGTTGTCTATATTTTTCATCATAGTTAGTGTATTGACATTGACCGCAACATTTTATAAACTATATATATTTTTTATTATATGTAGAAGTATCGAAAGAAGTGGGCGTGATTCTCCTTATTAGTGATGCTGCTGTATTCTTGGAAGGATTTTGTATCAAGAACGAGGGAAATAAATACTCTTCATGGGAATTATTAGTTCTCTCGATCTCGAGAAGGTGAAAATCAAATTGAGAGGGAAACTAACCTAAAAATTGCAAGTTTTCACTTACGTTTCAACATAAACAAGTATAAATTGGTATTTTATTGTATGTTTTTCCTTTTTGCCCTCTTAATCATTTTGGGCGGTGATTCTCACCTGTATCAGAGGTAATGGAAAATTTTGATAAATGGTAGTATCGCACAATATCATTAACAATGATGTAACACAAATAGAGAAAAGAGAAATATATGGCCATCGGGCAAAGTGGCCCTTTCCAGTTGTCGGATCGCCAGTATGTACAGCTTTGTTTATATAGTTAGCCCTTATATCGAAGAGCCACTTTCAATTCAAACAAATATCTTGGGAAAAAAATAGTCAATACTACGGCCAATTGGTTTCATAACACCTCAAAAGTCCACCAATTTGCCTTTGGCGTTTTTTTTCTTCCATTCAAGTATAAACTCCAACACAAAGGAAACTAACATACGAGTATAGTTCATCTAACCTATCAACAAAATAATAATTTCGGAGTAGACGCCATTTGCGCCAATCCTCAAAAATTCCAGATTGATTTTCAAACATACCTGTTTATACTACAGGTAGGAGATAGACGAGTTTAAATGTAGGAACAATCCCTGGACAACTGGTATCAATTTTATACCACTCATAATACAGCTTCTTGTAATTTAACGGCACCATGAAGAACATTTTTCTCTCGGTTAATAATCTAGGCGTATATCGACAAACAGTTTGCTACTGCGTAGTTTGCACAGCAGGCTTATGATAACTAATACGCGCACCGCTCCTGGGCAAGGAATGCGGGCAGCACAGGATAGGGAATAATCCCTTCTGACTGATGACCTGATTCAACTAACATATCGATATCAGTCGATCGTAATCCTTTATCTCTACTAATAAATCTGTTGCATTACGGCGATTGTATGTAGGTCGACGCTTACAATTATGAAGTGAGGCTATGTGGCCACGTGATAGGAAAGGTTGTTAGAGATTATAATTCATACATTTTATGTATCCGCCAGGGTCTCAAATGTTACTTATGAAAATTATACGCTTCGTTGCTATTTTCTATACCACTGTCTGATATTTGACAGCTGTCATTATTCATAGAACAATGAACATCAACCCTACGTCATTTTCTATGTCAATAGTTGACAATAATGACAATTCAATAATTAATCATCTGTTATGACAAATTGACTAATCCCCTGAAGATGGTTCAAGGAAAACGATAAACCAAAACATCGGTAATATTAAATTAAGAGCCTATAAATATATAGTATAAACAATAGATAATCCTCAAACTACAATCAAAGCAAGCAGTTAGATATAAATAGGTATAGGCTTACTTTGGTTTTGTGTATTGACCTGTAACTTATAAATGCCTTAGGCCGTGACTTAAAATATTTTCAATCAGTCAATTTCAATGATTTTAAACTTTTCGAATTAGATTGAATTATAATTTATCAAAAAATGGTGGATGCGTAGAGACGTATATTGGACCTACACCTTGCCACAAAAATCCCAGTCTTTAGATGATTAATTTTTTATCAGATTTGAGAAATGTTGATCTACTTGTAGTTAGTTTTGTATATATTAGACAGTATGGATGATTAATTTTTTATCAATAGATTCCAGAGGATAAAGAGTCCCAAAATCTGATCTAAATTTATATTTCTCAGCTGATACCATTGCGTGCTAAGCACATCGTCAACCTACTTAACAGTTTTTTTTGTTTACATTTTTTGATGAATGTATTGTTTACCTCTAAAACGATTTTACTCGAAAAATGGTATATTGGATATACTGTTGCACAGAAACAGATAAAATAAACAGTTATTTCGGTATGAACGTGTGCAGTGTACCCGGCAGATTTACAGTGGAATTGTATTTTGTTTTATAAATAACCCGGAAGGAAATAAAACAATTTTCGGTGGAATCATTATTTTAAATCATTTGATTGATGAATATGGGGTAGGGGTTAACGGCCCAAAGCATATAGCCCAGTCTCATTCCATTTAATAGCAGTCCTATCAATATATTCATATTATTCCTATGGCAGGATTAGAACCACTCATCTTCTGTTTTCCGGACAAACACTCTACCAATTGAGTCACGTATGCATATCTCTCGATCGGTCTGAGTGTATATCCAGGTAAATTGCCCCGTAGATCATATTTCCTCAGAGTTGCAATTTGTGGACGCTGCTCGCTCGGGAAACACAGAAGCAGTGTTTACAAAATAGTGAGAATTTTTGAACACGGTTTCACTGACAGGTTTCTGCAGCAGTTCCTATCAGTGTATTTGCGACGAAAGTACAGTGTCAACCTACTTGACGCCACCACTGTCAGGCTTTTGATGATTTCAATATATGTGCACTAAGCTAAAAAAGAATATATTAAAACTCGGATCAGTTGTGGCAAACCCATCGTCATAAGACAAAAAAACGGAGAACGCTTAAATTCCGAGGCCCTTGATCCTGTGATAAAAAAATTGGAGGCGTCAAAAATTGAGAATAAGGGTGGGGGATCGTGGGAAGGTCATAGAAAAAATATATTACTAGAAGACATTTTTTCATCTGTAACATTTTGGACCCGGTAATACTTCATACTAATACTTTGAAATGTCGATCCAGTGGGAGCAGAGTAATACTAAAAATACTTATGCTTATAACAATGATCGATATTTCTGGTGAACGTTCCTACCATTCAAGCGATACTAACAAACGGTCTGGGTAGAAGTCTATAAATGTAATATAGATAGACGCTCCTGGCTTTTACACAATACTCTGACTTCCGGCTTTAGGCTTTACATAAATTGCGTCAAGTAGATTGACTATGTATTCCAGGTACAGTGATATCAGTTTACTATGTACTCTTATAGGATTTTACTAAGCTGTTAATCCAGTTGAAATTTGGAAATCTTAGGAATTGAATAATAGAATATTTTTGGAAATTGCTCACATTATAATATATTCAATGTTTTTCAATACCTCCAATATCTATTTTAGTGAAGTTAATAATATCAACGGCTGCAACCTCAGAATTAAATATATATTTCCCATATGATGCAATTGCGTGGAAAGTACATGGTCAACCTACTTGACAGCAGTTTTTCGAATGGTCTACCACACTATACAATCGATTCCTCTAAATCTTGTACTATACAGATCCAGCTGCAGGTTGTGGTCTGTTACAAAATGATAAAGGCTAATAGATCAAATGAAAATATATTGTTCAAAATAGCTTTTCATAAATAAGCAACATATTGCGGTTCCTCGAATTATTATTATGTATGAGCTATCGATCACATACAGGCTATGTGGATATCATATAGAATAGACGTTGGATACTCGAAAATGCATCAGTTATTCATGGAGATCTTGCAACTTTTATGTGACTTTTCCTCTGTGTTAGTTGATGGATCAGAGAAATATTTGTACAAAGCTGATACAATACAATGAAGAAATGTATTTACATACTTTAGATCCTTAGATATTCTTAGCGAAACCTTCGCTCAATCACCCATACGAAGCAAAAGCTAAACATTGTTAAATTGGTTGGAACTTCATGTAAAATAGTTTCAAACTTATTACGTAACTCCTTATAACTGCAGTGGAAGCGCCTCGTTTATTTGAAGAGCTTATGATACTCAAAAGTGTAGATCAGATATTGCCCAAGCAAGTTTATTATCTCACAACTATAACCTGACAGTACCCACTGAAATAGTCTTCATTTTTTATTCTTGATGTGCTCAAAAGCTCTAGATCCTCATCACTAGACTCCGATGCTAAATATTGATCATAATTCTCCACTATAGAATCCCTCATTATAACTCTAACCAAAACACTGCATTTAAAAATTTGTCGGAATTAATTTGACTGAAAAATAACCTAACCTGAAATAGACAACTGAAATACCTTTTTTTGTATCACGTTGCCTCTCTCGGGATGCGTGAACGATCGTCCCTTTTAGCTTTCACTGAGAGCGAAGAACTGACTAAACCGCACTAGAATTGGTTCCGAATTAATTCTGTTTCTGTTCGAACGTTCTTTTACTTGCTTTTTACGCAAGATTGAAATCCGGAAAAAGCTGGCCCAATAGTGTGGGATTCAAACTGCACAGCCTCCGATTGCCGATCGGACGATCTGGCCGACTGAGCTAAGTAGGCACCTGCCCACTCGTTGCAGAGCGCCCAAAAGCCATTCTTCCGAATTTCAAATTGTGCGCGCGATTCATATCTCGAGGAACAGCAATGTCAGTGTTTTGATTGGATCTCCAGACCTCTGCACCGACCTATCATAGTCGCACTATGTGGGCAACACACATGATAATTACTTTTTCCGCAAGATGAAAGCTGAAATTCGGAAGAATGGATTTAGAGGGATTCCGCTTAATATCATCCGCGCTCTGCAACGAGTGGAAAGTTGTCCAGTTGGCCAGAGCGTTCGATCGGTAATCGGAAGGTGGGCGGTTCGAATCCCACTGGGCCAGTTTTTCTAAATTTGCGCATACTCAGAATTGGTTCCAAACTGATTCCTACTCTGCTGGAACAAACTAAATGAGTATCGTACAAATGAAGGCAGCAGGAACATTTCGTTTTGTTGGTAGTAACTGGAAGCAAAGCAGCATTGTTGTCGAATCTCCAATGTTGTAGATCACGGCGCGGCGCGGCGCCTACCGTGCAATCTGACAGTCGAGTCGTCGATAAGATCAGGTGGGCGGCGAGAGGGGCGGCAGTAGGCTGACGGCGGACGGGAGCCGGGGGCACGTGAAATAGGGACGCATAAATACAAGACGGCCCGTTCTGTCAGGCCAACGGCATGCCACCAACGCGATAACGTGCGGTGCACTCGGTCTGCGGACTCGCCATGAATGTGGAAACAGATCAGATAGTCTAGGTCAGGGATCACCGATTAGTTTCATTTGGGTGTCGCTTATTAAAATAATACGACTATCGCCATCCGTATCTACTTTCTTTACACCAGATGAGGTTTTAAACTACCTCTTTCCCTCATCCCCCTTCCTATGAACCATAAATCCATCCCCTCCTCCCAACATTCTTCCTATATGTCTCCATCTCTCCGTTCATGCATCCCCACCCCCTCCTCCGTTCATCTCCTCTGCATATCTAATCCTTTCCTCACAACCCACTCCCCACCCCCTCACAATCAACGTCCACCCACCCCTACCTTCCCTCTAACCCTACAGCTACTTAATTTGATAAAATAGTAAATAAGATACTTTTCATTTCAGTATTAATCAATCGTTGCATCCTCTGACATTTGAAGAGATTATTTTATGCCTAAGGGTCATCATTAATAGAGAAAGGGGTGATTTTTTTTTACATGAAATTTGTAATTGGCGAACCCAAAAACCTCGGATCTGATATGCAATATGTATATGTTCTAAAATATGACTCCATTGTGTTCTATTTTGTGATAGTGGTAAATATTTGCGAACTTGACATGACATTTGTAACCAGCGAACCGAAAAACACCCCAATACGAAATTTCAAATCAATCAATGTGATTTTTCCAGTTTTGGTCAGCTTTTTGGGCATTTCAGACCACTGTGACGTATATAATAAAACTTATTATATCAATTTTAGGCTAGGTCGTGATTTCTGGCCCACCCTGTACCCTTAAAATGCCACCCAACATGTATTGTTGTTAAATGTCACTACGTCTGTTGTTTGAAACTTGTAGACAAGGTGGATTTATCAAAAGTTTGATTTCGGACTTCCATTGTCTATAAAGTGAACAGTTCACCTGAAGACGATTGAAGATAGCATATAAATCGAAACGTCGTGATACTCAAACATTTTATAGACAATAGAAGTCCGAAATCAAACTTTCACTACGTCTGCGTCTCTGCGATTTTGGTCTGACAAACTAGGCTATAAACGTAGTAGCTCTTAAGGAGAGAGATAGAAAGCAGCGCCAAAGGACTGAGACCGGATGCGGAAACTGTTCCGCACAACTCAACAGGCTAAAGACTCAACATACACACACATACACACAATGAGGGCGGGGGCGTGCTTCCGCTCCGTCTAACGTCATACTTGGAGGTTCTTTAAGATGCATAATATTTACTTTGTACTCTGTACGAACAAGTTTTCGCCTGACCGGGTCGAAATAGCCTCACAAGGCACAAACCTATGCGATAATGGCTCTTACTGGAGCTTGTGAAAGAGAAGGAAATTTCGATGGATAGGATTACGTATCAGAAGGAAAGTGCACTGTTCGAGAGAATAATGCAGCCTATTACTAAGCCTTTCTTGCTTTTTTTACTCGCTTTTAATAGCTTGACTTGGATGTATTAATGTATTTGAATCTTTCAACGTCATTCGGGATAAAAACGGCAACTAATATCATCGGCCTCCTAGATCGACTGAGCAGAGTGCCTGCTTAGCTAAATTGGCTAGAGGGTATGACCGGCAATCAGAAACTGCGTTGTTCGGATCACGCAGTAGCCCAAGTACTCGGCTAAATGCGTGTTTGTATATAAACATTCTAGAATGTCTTTCTTTATTCCGCCATATAATAAACATGAAGAGCGTATCTCTGTGGGCTTCATTACTCCCTGGGAAAAAAATACGATGAGAGATGCCGTTAAAGCGTATATATTCCGAGCACACAGGAAATATCAGCAATAGGCGTAAATCATGGAAGTGGCCCATTTGCCAGAGCATTAAAGGAATTTATGAAGAGAACGGGAAATTAATTTCCACCGCTGAAAAACAGTGCAAGAATATTAGCTATAAATTATTCTTGGGGCCAATTCAAGTCGCCTTCACTCCATTAATATTAATTAAAATGAAGTTGGGAGGATCGTAAAGTTGTCTTTGGGCCGGTACCTTATTCGGATCGATACTAAGTGTTGTTATAATCAAATAATCCAGTGGTTGGCCAATTATTTCGTACAGTCCGGACATGAAACTCTTTGATGGACGGTTTTACTGGAAACAAAGGGGAAGGGAGTCGTGGGGGTGGGGTCATTGGGTCAGGGTGGGGAGGGGTTTGTAATTTCTATCTGTCGATGTTTTGAGGAGGCAAAAGTTGCATTCCTCAGGGTACTTCTACGGGTGGAAGGAGTTCTGTTTCCAGAAGTATTCGGTTGATATGGCCGAACAAGGAACTTGTTTAGGAGGAGTGAGAGGATTTTTAATACCGCAATGATTTTTTATTGCTAAAATAGGCATTAAAATCAGAATGGTGTAAATAAGGTTATCACAATAAAATTTTAAAAATGATGGATTCTGGATACCATGAATACTATAAATCTAAATAGGAGGTCTGCTTTTAATAAATCTATTGCATATATAATTAGAATTAATCAATAACATAAAAAACACATGATAACCATCCTCATAGGTATGCAAATCCTGAAGAAATAATGATAATTTTAAACTAATAATTGAAAAAATCATGAAGAAAAATATGTCGCCAGTGTAGATCGAACCCAAAACCTTCTGAATTCTGGGCAGATGCTTTAAACCAAGGATGAGCAACACGCGGCCAGTCAAACATGTTTATTCGGCCTGCCAAGCGTTTCTAAAACTGATTTTATTCTATCGACTTTCTCCCATCAATATATTGTTATAAAATTAATTATAATAAAATGGTAGTTCATACTAAAACGAAACAATTTTTTATGACGAGTTACTCACTTGTCGGCGACTTCGTTATACAAGCAATAGGAACGCGCCGCGTCTGCACGATTTTTTGTGACAAGATATGATTTGGGTTTCTTATCGACATGACTCAGCATCTCAATGATCTTAATGTGGAACTTCAAGGCAAAGGACAGTTAATTCACAATTTGTATAATAAAATGCAGGGCTTTGAGGACAAATCAAAATTTTGTGGAAACAGCAACATTTTAATCAACGAATTTCAACTACGATTCCAAATGTTCAAAGCTAAGAAGACAGCGGTTTCCATGAACATATTTTCCTCGCCATTTAAAATTGATGTAGATACAGTTCCCGAGGACTTTCAAATGTAAGTGACTGACATGCAGAAACATACCGACTTGAAAAATGTATTTTCCTCAGTAAACCTTATGTAAACCCTGAAACATTTCCGCTTTTGTGAAAAATGCAAAGCAAATGATGTCCCTGTTCGGAAGAACGTATGTTTAGCGAACCATTATTTTCAACCATGAAATTAATCAAAAATGACCACCGATCAAGACTGAGTGATGCACGATTAGAAAGCTGCGTACGTGTAGCTACCTCATCAATACCAAACTTTTCATTGAAAATTTCAAGTAAATTCTTTTTTCTGTTCCTTTCTTATTTGTTTTAATTTTGTATTAAAATGTGTATATGAAATCTACACTTTTTTTAAACTTTATATTTTTTATTCTAATGTTTATTATAAATAAAGTTTTGTGAATTATTAATGTGTTACTTTATGAGCGGCTCGTCAAAAAATATTAAAATGTAAGTCGGCCCGTTGATTAAAAAGGTTGCTCACCCCTGCTTTAAACCATTCAGCTGAGGCAAAATCGCCAAGCCAAACGGCAAATACACTGTGGAAAGAACCTCTCCCCGAGCAATGGTTTTATTTCTGTGCTAGGTTTGCTATAAACGTGGTTGATATTGTCGATAAGGCTGCCTCCTTGAATTTTAATCAAAACCAATATGGCAGCCACTCATTAAAAAAATGAAAAAATTACAGGTAGACCAAATGAACTTAAACTTGAAATAACTACCGAACATCCACGTCCGCAGAAAACTACGCTACCCGTCCGAACCAATCAGAACCAGCCAAAGGGATATGAAAGGCATGTTTTCCAGTTCATCTGAAGATGATTGAACATAGTAAATCAATCGAAACGTCATGAAACTCAAAATTATATAGACAATGGAAGGTTTCTCAAGAAAATTACATCAGAAGCAGCAAGCCTTCATTCAGAAATGGAACACCAAAAGGAGGCATTTGGATGAGACTGGAGAGATAATGACAACAAAAACTAATAAAATTGAGAAATCTAAATCAAGAAGTGTCCAAGTTTCGCAGATAAAATCTGCCGGAACAAATAAAATTTAAAACAGAAAACAATTGCTGTCCGAATCACAGCATTGGAAACAGCACTCTTACTCCAATACTATAAATTCTCTCTACTCAAAGAACTCATCCAGTAACCTATAAGTGAGAGCAAGCGAAACGGAAAAATTTACGATCGCGCTCAACCGAAGAGAAGCAATAATTAAAATAAACTTTTCAATTAACAGCTTTTATCTTATTTGGGGAAACTTTTAAATTTCCCGGTCCCGCCCTAGCTGGAATCAATAGGCGAGTAACTTATGGAGGAAGTTGGTAGGGTCCAACGTACAGGGAACGGCGCTTTTGGCGCATTTTGACAAATTGCACTCGAGTTTGGAAAGGCGGGTAATATAGTGCTGGGTGCTGACTGTCCGACCTAGCGGAAACCTATTGGTGGGAATTTATATCAAAATCTAGACAACCGGAACACTCAGAATAACTACAGGAGCAACATAATATACTTAATAGAAATATGCATGAAAAGTGTCAAAATATGCAACATTAATAAGATATATGGCTATAATTTTTTTTAATAAATTACCTGGTAATATAGAAAATGTTCAGTCTATCAAACACTATAAAAAACAAATTAAATCGCTAATTATAACAAATCATGTAGATTGTAGATGCTCTTACTTGGTGAAACTCTTCCATCATGCAGATGAATAGTTGTGTAATTATTTGTGAAACTGTGTGATGATTCTTTCTTCTTTTTCTACATTAATAACAAAAGTCATTTTTAGTTGTTTCAAAATCATATTACAGTTAATAACTTATTATTATTTAACAACTTATCGACGACAATAAACAATTATTTAACATTCCGTCACTCTGAACAATCAAATATTGTTCCAAATTTTCGCTATTAGAATTGAGTTTTCAATCACTTAAAATGTTCTTATGAGTAGAAAAGGACTCCACATCTAACTGACATTTGAATTTGGGTGCTATGTAAGCACCTATAGTTTTAACAATGTGCTGACTATCACCGGTCTCCAAACTTAGAAACACATTCAAGCTCCTGTAGCACTTTGGACACTACACTAGATTCAACAGGTGATAACTTCCTAATGAAGCAACTTACGATCTTGTTGAAACCATGCGCTGATAGCTTGTACTTTATAGGATATTTCTGTTGGTACATAAATGCCTTGAAGGCGGCTTTCAAAATTACCTACTTAAAGTGTGTTGGTTTCGATCAGCCGGAAGGACGCTGTGATTAATTTCGAGTTTTAAGTATTACGTGTAATATCTATCAAGTATGTAAATTAATTTGTACTGATAATGTAAACAATTTATATGCTGCTATAGACATGCGTGTTCCGTCTTAATTCTAGTCTCGTCAGCAGGTCTGATGCATAGTGGACATTAATATCGGTTGTCAGCTTCTGATGTGAATGATCCAAGATAACGGTATATCGTAAAAGTGTTTACCAAGAACAAGGGATGTCGCTGTAAATCAGTTCACCCTTGTTGACAGATCTCGTAAGGGACATCTGTTGCCGCTTCAAGGCAGTCTAGGTTAAGGACCTTTGACTTCGTAAGTTGCCAATGGGCGTCCCCATAGAGGGCGACACTTGGAGATCGGTTGATGTTGCTATCACACCCTTGACTTGCTCTCTACAGTTAGACCGCCAGGCTAAACTGACGAGTCATGTCTAAAGACGAAACATGCATATCTATAGCAGGTCTGATGCATATTGGAGGGCATACACATTTAATTTTATACTAATATTATGATTATGGAGACTGTCATTAAGGTACAGCTTCGGAAAACCCTAAACAAAATCATCACCAAAAACCACCACTCATATGTGAAGCAGAGCAATTAAGCTAAATGGAGAGTCAATATTTGCTTGAAAGGTTTCTATATGGTCTGGCATGAGAGATTTCTGATACAGCTTACTGCCTATGGGCTGCCACCGGGTCTATACCAATGGTTTGGTAGTTTTATTTATTCTCACATACTAAACCTGACAAACCACTACCATCCCAAGAGACCTTGCTGCGGCGAGTGGAACATGTTGTCCAAATCAATGAGGACATCGAAAATATTATCAAATAGTGATCTATAGCCAGCTCAACCTTACTGACAAAAAAAATCACCCGTGGAATTAGATGGACGTCCAATATTTGAGTCATGTTCCATCACGCTTTTGAGAATTAACATCAGCAATAACATGTCATGACACGATCATTGTTGCCGGCTCGCCAGGTCAGCATCTCAGAAGCTGAGAGTTCTCTTCCGCTCCAGAAATTGTATTCACCGGAACAGCGACTGCTACTCTACAGGCTTAGATCAGACCATCGCTCGAATACTGTTCGTTTGTATAGAACTGCGCTCCCTAAAGCTTCAATACAAAATCCAGAAATGAGCCTGAGCCTCTACAGTCTGGAACAGCAAAGGAGGATGGCTGATTTGTCCCTATTTAATAGATACTATCTTAGCAAATGTTTGACCGAACAGCCTCGCATAATAAAACCAAAAGTCGGCAGTATAGTAAATACCAGAGAGCCCCAATGAAGCGCATCCTCGCTAGGTCGAGCTTCCAACCACTCTTTCGAAAGTCTTTTGGAGAATCTCGACATTGTGGAATGAGCTGATGGGGAGTTTACTCCCCGATGGTTGCGATTTGCACCGTTTTAAGCTCAATGTGAATAGACATTTAAAAGATAAGAAATCCAATGAATAACGATGATGATGATGATGATGACGACGATACGAGCCACTTGATGATGATTGGAAATCGGGACAAATGATTGCATGGTTAAGTGAATTTATATCTAAAATGAGAATGAGGTTATAATGCAAACAGACCTTATCTGAATGTTTCATTATTTGCTGCTTGTTTTTTCCTGTAGGGCTCGGTAACACAACTCTAGATCATCTAGCAAATAAGACAGGTTAATTTGCGTTGTTATAACAAGAATAATCTCTTATTACGTAGCATAACTCGATGGTCTTTTCGAAGCCTTTTATCTTAACGTTTCAATTACTCTCGGGCTAGATTTGCAATTAGAGCTTCTTGGAGTTCGTAGATTTTCCTCTAACAAAATAATTTTGCTCCGTCTTGCACAAATTATTCAGTTCTATCTGCCACGGGATTTCTGAGCTAGTTTATCTTTGTGAAATTCAAAGCTTTATTACGACAACCAACAGAGGAACAAAAAATGAGTGTAATAGCTATTTACATAATTACTCCCGGGGAAAAATAAATCAATGGATAGACAAGTTTCAGGCAGTACTCAATCTAAGTAGCATCAAGTAGGGTAACTCTGTACCTCCCGTGTCACCATGTTAATTCAAATGCAGCCACCACAAACATTACACAGTTTCAACACTCGCCAAACCATTTTTTCAACCCAACACGTGTTTCACCAGCTATGTTAGTATTTTCTGGGGATGATTCAAAGTAAAATTTTACAGCTAGCTGTTGTGTTATATACGTGTACTGTGCTGCCAACCATTTGTTACGTGTCACACAGACACGTCAGATACACACGTCATCCTTAAGGAGCTAATGCAAACAGCAGGCTGTCAGAAATATGACCTTTGTCCTTATTCCTTAAGCTCTTTACTTTCTTTGCTATTTCTAGGCTTTCGTAAGCGTCCAGTACAAGGTTCATAATACTACGGACTAACTTTAAATTTGTTTAAATCCATCTTACCTTGACTATTGGATGTATTCTGCCACACTAGACTTTTCTAGTCTCACGTATCTGAAATGCACTGAGTGCTCCATAACTCTAGTCCTAATATATCGCTTCGTTTCTCCTATTCATTACAATCACTACAATTAATTTCACACCACTGTACCTTTAGGGTTCCCAGTAAATCTTTAAGTTTTGGACCAGAGTAATACACAGTTCTGGATCCAAGACCTTTAAATACTCCATTGGAATCTCAAATATATAGTCAACCTACGCGACGCCATTTTGCTCGAATACAACTGCACCCTTTCAACGTAACAGATTAGCTTCTAGAGAAGTCCATAGCGATGACTCTGCACAAACCGATGCCAAGTGACACTTGGAAAGACGCAGACGCTCGCCTCCTCCCCTTCCGTTAACAAATGCGTAGCAGACAAAGCGGCCTAAGTTTTCCTGGGCCATTTAAGATTCCCCCGTGCGATAGCTCTCATTTGAAATTATTACAAGCCATTATGCGAAATACAGGTTCATGATAAGACAAGACAGCCGCTCAATAGACGGAGGGAAGACCACAGTCTCACCTTTTTTACTGTCATTCTTTTCTCTACTACTTCTACGTGTTGGATTCAGAGAGTGACGTTTCACAGACAAACAACAGGCACGTATTCCCATCACGGTTGTCGATATTTTAAACTTTTGAGGAAGGAGATGATACCAAAATATATATGACCATTATTATTAATGCAGATAAAATAGTTGTGTGCCTAATACACAGTTTCACAAATAAAACTGTTTTTCTTTCAGTGACGCGTTTCGATTTTTATTCAAATCATCGTCGGGCTGTCAGATTTTAATATAAATTAAAACGCATCACTGAAAGAAAAACAGTCTTATTTGTGAAATTTTGTGTTAATTACACAATTATTTTATCTGCATGATGGAATAGTTTAACCAAGTAAGAGCATCTAAAATCTATATGATTATTATTAATTTATTTTTTTTACAGATAATCTCTTGCAAAGGCTGAAAGCCTGTTGTTTGAAACTTTTAGACAAGGTGGATTTTTCAAAAGTTTGATTTCAGACTTCCACTGTCTATGAAATTTTGAGTATCACAACGTTTCGATTGATATACTATCTTCAATCGTCTTCAAGTGAACTAGCGAACACGTTCCGTTCATGCCAATTGATACCCCGTCCGGTGACGTGTCGTTGTATGTGGTAGTTCTGATTGGACCCCGATGAGTGGTGTTCGGGTCTGCTGACGTGGCTGTTCGTCGGTCATTGTTTGTTGCCTGGTCTAGTCGTAGTCTATTCATCTTCTTCATGAGTGGCTGCCATATTGGTTTAATGTCTACGCTGGGCCTGCTGTACACGTTGCTGTTGTTGGTGATGAATGCCGCCTCCTTGAATTTTTTTCGATACCAATGCGGTTCTTCGGCAATAACCTTAGCGTCGTCCCAGGCTATTTTATGGTGCTCCGTCCATGCGTGGTCAGCTATTCCAGATTTTCCTGTCGCTGCTCGCTGGGTGTTGAGACGATGTTCTTTGATTGTTACTTCCAGTGGCCTTTTTTTCTCCAACATAAATTTTACCACATTGACATGGTATCTGGTAGATGCAGTCCTTTGTGTCTTGACATTCATTCCTGGGCTTAGTTTTTGTTAGGATAATTGTAAGGGTGACATTCCTAGAGAATCTTGTTTGAACCTTGTATCGCTGACCTATTCTTCTGATTCGATCTGATATTCCTCTGGCGTAAGGCAGAATGAGTAAGTGCTGAGATTCTTTGTGTTTAATTCTTCTACTGATGATGGTATTCTCCTGTATTGTTACTTCCACTAGCTTCTTTTGGTATCCGTTTTTTAATAGCTCTTGTTTAATGATATTGAGCTCTCTTTTTAGTCCCTCTTGTGTATTACAACTACTCCTAGCTCGGTCGACTAAAGTCCGGATGACTTCCTTCTTCGTGGCTGTTGGGTGGCTTGGAGTGTAGCCTATCGTGCTGCGAGAGGCTAAATGTTCATTCATTTAACTTGAAACGCTGTAAGCAGTAAACAACTGGCAACAAGTTTTTCTTACAACGCTGAGGTTTTTCAAAAGAACGTTTGAGGCGTGAACTGGAATCATGACTTGTCGAAAAGTGAGTAACTGGGTAGTGAGTTAAAATCGTGAAAGTTTTATCGAGAGTCGCGCCAGAGCTCAGGAACTCCGGTACGGCGCAGGCAAAAAACGACCGGTAACCAGCTTTTATTAAATTCGTATAACGAACCTTCGTTACAGCGTCCAACGGTACGCAAATTGCGAAAAATAAGCAGCGACTTTTTCTAAGGGAAGAAATAAGAGAGAGAAATGCTACCGTCTAAATCCCAAGCTGGATCTTTAGAAATCCCGCAAATAAAATCCTGAAAGGTGCCTGAGCGTGCTCTCTTTACACCTCCGTTCCACTGGCATCAGAGGAATGAGGCGTTTGTTAAGACTAATCTTATTTCTCGAATCGGCGATATTTTACTTTTGCGGATTTTTCTGATAGAATCTAGCATCAGCAACTTTCTACTCGTGCGTCAGTTGGATATATTATTTTCCTGTAATAAAGTTTTCATTTGATGATATACAGTTTTTCATATACGAGTATGTCTGTGCGCATTTCTGTCACTATGGTGGTCTGTTCCTCGCTATCTCTGACCAATCCTTTACAATTTGGAGACAGAGTTTAAAGCATATGAATTTCCAGCTATATAATAAATGATGGTTTGATTGGTATTTACTTACCACGCCCATACACAAGGCATTATTTGAACGGGAAATTTTTTTTAATTCCAGATGTTGTTGAGAAAACACCATGTCGCTCATTTTCGTCTGTCTGTCTGTCTGTCTGTACACTGACCTGAAAGTACTTTTTGGATCTTGATGAAGTTATTAAAAATAGATTCAGTGCTGACCGACTCATTGTCAAAAAACTGAGAAATAAAACACTCCAACCACATTTTTCTAACTGTTGCTGAAACTTGTAGACAAGGTGGATTTTTCAAAAGTTTTATTTCGGACTTCCATTGTCTATAAAAAATTTTGAGTATCACAACGTTTCGATTTCACATTTTTCTAATTTTGTTTGAGAGGTGAAAAATTGGGTGTGGGCACTTTGGAGAAATGAGAGGAGGATACCTCAAAACGTTTTTGGAGTTTGTTAAAGCCCCCGAATTACCAAAAAAAATCCTGCAAGGCCAGAACTAGTTTCGTTATTAATTCAAGGGCGTTCATTACGATCCATTTCTGGCTCAGACCTAAGAGTAGCCCGAACAGCCCCAGAAAGCATTTCCAAAATATAATCCAAATCTGCCTTCCTCTACTTGGAAAGTACAGTGTCAACCTACTTGACACAATTTTTAAGTTCATCATATTTCAAGCCACCCAAGCTATCAGAGTCTAAATTCTACCTCAACAACCCACAACAAAAAATCTATTCTAAATGGAAGGAAATTTACATAAAGGTCGAGCAACTGTGGTGTGTTTGAAATGCTTTAATGGAGAATATATGTATTTTTAGAGGTTTTTTTAAGGTCCTTATTTAATATACCGCTTGTAAAAATGGAATCAGAGCAGTGATGTGGATTTTATGCCGAGCGGAGGAAAAAAAATTAATAATTTCATTGGTGATGGAATAGGTAGTCAGACATGACGATAGCGAGTTTGAGGAAGACATATTAGCAGTCTCTAAGTGGAGAGAGCAGGTGGATATTATAGAGCAGGATCAATTATCCTAGACAGCGGGAGAAAAAACGTTATAAATTAAATGTTTCGTCCATAAGAGAGATCACTACTGGAATCACTTCATTTTAGGATCTAGTTGAACCCCTCCAAAAATTAATGTTCCAATTGATGTAGTGATTAACAAATTTCACAAATAAAACTCTTTCATTTAGTGACTGGTTTCGATTTTCATTAAACTCATCGTCGGGCTATCACTAAAAGGAAGAGTTTTATTTGTGAAACTGTGTGATAATTACACAACTTTTTATCTATATGATGGAAGATTTTCACCAAGTAAGAGCATCTACCATCTACATGATAGTATTTTGGCTCTATTTTCTAACTCCTTTTGGTATTTTTTTTTGTGTTACTGAAAGCAGCATATTCTGAATTTAATGCATTTTGGATAGTTACTAGTAGTGCAGACCCGGGGTATATCCGTATCCGGATTTCCACACATACACCGGAGTCAGATCTGGTTCCTAGATTCGGATATGGAACTAGGATTTTTCAGGCAATATAAATCAAATACATTTTAAGTGGATGTAGAAACTTCATTCTAATTTATTTTAAATAAAAATAAAATAGTGTGTCTATCTTTTCGGAAGAAAGGCAATTTTTCTTTGTACGAGTAATATATAAACATATTGAGTACAACTTCACAATTACAGGTAAAAGCACAGGTACTGTGAGTAGTGCCCCGATCCGCACAAAAACAAAACACGAAACAACTTTCTGCCTTACAAGTCTAGCTCACGAAACACAAAAACTAGATTAACAGGAGGACAAATAACAAAAAACCATCCTACCGCCAAAGAACATTTGTATGGAGTGCTTAGGTTCTCAAAATAAGTCAAGTAGCCACAGGTAACAATGAATACAAGTATTTCGGATCCGGATCTCAGATACAAACATCATATCCAGATCGATCTGGATTTGAATCGCGCATGTTCAAAAAATCGGATCAAATCCAGATCTGATTCGGATAGAAAAAGAATCCGGATGTAATTTGCATCAGTAGTAGTTATCAAAAATGACAAATAAGTGCCTATGATGTGAGATAATTCAACATATTCAACAAAATAATAGAAATTGGTTTGTCTTATATTCTTTGATTCAGTGAATTCCTCGGCAGTAGCTAAAGTGCCTTGCTAAGTCCTCGACCACTTGGATGATGAATCAAACCGTAATAAAAGCCCGTCCTTAGTGTTGTTCGTACAAGGGTCTCCACGACTGGCAGTTCGAATTTTAAAAAAAGTACCAAGGGACCATCTCGTCCTTTCCAATTAATTGAACTCTCGGACCTTTATATCCCCAGTCGGAGGTACTTAAAGAAAATACATCTCTGCTGATTTTTATTAGTTATTGGATAACGATGTGAAGATGTGATAAAGATTTGTTTCGAGTGGAGTGTCAAGAGAGCGATAGGTACAAGCAGCGAATTTTATGGAATTCACGATAGATTGTTAATTTATAGAGTTGTTGATAAAATAATCAAACAGGTATCAGGTTACTTGTTCCGTGAGAAGTTTTTTTAAAAAAACGGAACCGGTTCTACCAAAAAGATGTCAATCAAATTAACATGAAACTGATCTTGGAATATCAAAAAATAGTTTATTGAGAATTTCGAAGAAAGGCTGCTATATTTTATAAATGCCATCACCTATCACCGTCATAGATATAATTCTTACTGTTGGCAGCGGCAGTGGTACAACGGCAGAAAGGATTGAACAGGTCATAGTGTCATCAATTCTGTTCAATACGTAAAAAAGATAGCTTTTACAGGTTGAGTGTGATACTGACTAATCATTTGCTGGCACTATATGATCTGTCAGATCAGACTGAAGTATTCTGAAAAAAAAGATTTCAGAAAAGAGAACATTGGTTTTGACTTGGGGATGGTTGCAGAAGTATAAATTAAACAGCTGATTCACGCAAGTGGTTAACATGAACTGGTTCAAATAACTTGATCTTTGATGAGAACCGAACCGTTGGAATCTCTTACGCTGTTCCTTAACAGCTTTAATAATTCACCAACAACATAGTTATGTTTTTCTGTCCTCCCATATTGATATTTACTGCTACTATTTTCTCATGAAACAAGGATATTGTTGAAATATAAAATAAGGTAAGGCAGTTCAAATATAATTTATTAAGAATAATTTAGAAAAATAAGAAAAATCGTCTAGCAGCTCATGTTCATGTATTCTCATCAATCCAACTTCTTAGTTCAGCAACATTTGTGTATACTCCGGGCATGTTCTTTATTCCGCATCCACGTCCCCACGAAATTATTCCTGCAAGAGTCCCATTCTGCTCCAGAGCACCTCCTGAATCAAGCTACAATATTCCAAAGTAAATATGATTATCGGCGTTCCGCAAGGGTCGGACCTTGGACCATCATTGTTCTTAACCGACCTTTCTGAAATCTCTGACGTTTAACAACAATCTATATGCTGACGATGACAAATTTATCTGTGGTGGTACCTGATTTGATCGTTGGATGCAGAAACTGCAAAATATATTCAACAGATTCGTTTGAACAAGGATAAAACTACCTTTATCAATTTTACACCATGAACGTTAATACTGAAGTAAAGTTCGTTAATAAAAATAAATGGTAAATGCATACAACAAACAAAATATACTAAATTTCTAGTCTTGCGTATAAATAATGTTTTATGTTGTTACAGCATATGGAAGATCTAGCTATGTATAAAATCGTCATAATTTTGTTTTTCTTGTTGTATCTGGCCTTCGTTTCTGCGCCGGATATCACGGGGCCCGTGGAGATACAGGGAGAGTCAGGGAGAACATTTCCGCCTACAAATGGACACTCCAAGAAATGTTAGGCTTTTTAAAGATCGAATTCTAATTCAGGGCCCTCATACAGTCGGCAGTTTTTAGGTGGTTTTGTTATAATGAGATACAAATTCTTCAAGCGCGGCCCCCGTCTAAGACCCAAGCTCGGGACGTTTATGTATTTAGTGCCGCTAAATGCAAATATGATCATTAGACAAGCTCATCAGGGAAGTTCCATTTTGAGGAAGGTAAGCGCCCAAAGGCCTGGAAGAAAGGCGCTTTAGGCCCGAACTGAAAATGGAGGCTCTTTTCGTGATCAGCGCCCTTCAATCATCCAGGAAATGATTCTTTGCCTTATTTAAAATAATTCGACTCTATTGTAGTAAAATTGTTCAAAGGTATCCGCCTTGTGTTTTTTTACGAATTACGAATTATTGATGCCTATCTCAAGGTGAGAAATAATTTTCCTCCCCATTGTTGGACTCTTTCTGCTAAATCCAACGCTGTGTTGATATTTGCGCTACGGAGCTCCGTTCTCCGGAAAAAATATATTTTCTGAAAACATAGACATGCTGAGAGGTACCAGAAATTTCTATTTTCGTTAAACAGGTCAAAAACTTGTTTCCTGAGTAATTCTGAGGTAATAATCACGAATCTGGCCTTCGTTGCTGCGCCAGGTGTGAGACGGCCTGAGGCCGTAAGGAGGAGCCAGGGAAAATATTTTAGCGCTTGACCCGCCTGCAAATGGGCAGCCCACGAAATCTTAGGCTTTTTTAAAGATCAAATTTGGATTCAGGGCCCTCGAATACATAGGTGTGACCCAGAAAACAGTTTTTTGCCTTATACAAATAAATTGTACAATTTTCGAAAGATGTTTAATTAATCAAATACATAAATGTATCGGGTAACTTTGAAGTTGACTGTTTAACTTTTTCAAATCTGAATATCTTCAGATTGTGGTTGAAATATTCAGTTTCTTTTCGCACAACCTCTTCAAGGTCGTCAGTAGTTTCGTCATCTGAATTATCATTGGTTCTTAATATTCACGGATATCTGAACTATTGTTTGCAACAAAGCTTAGAAAAAACACCAGAAAACGTTGAAATTTCATAATCAATCGCACTCCTTTGTGTGATCAATTTGACGCCACTAAATAAATTTAATCATAAACTCGTTATGTGTTAACGAAAATGACAAAATTTCAGAATATAGTTACAAAAGGCATCAAATTCTGCCATACCGACAAATCACTAAACATTAAACGATAATATGACTTACAAATCAAAGTTGTGTATTTTTTATCATGAATTAAGTATGGAATGATGATTCATATGTCTCAGAAAATCTCTTGCAGGTTTGTATTTAAACAATAGGCGGAAATTTACAACAGCCTGCACCTACATGACCATACTTTCATATGTCCGAGGTGACCTAGATAGATTTGATACCAAGGCAGATTTTCATGGTTACTACACTCGAAATCGGAATAAATTAGTGATACCGGACCATAACTTGGCACTACAAGTCCGGACAGCACTGCATTCCTCAACCAGGGGTGATTTTATCATCAGAGATGCTACCATTCTCAAAGCTGCCTGACTATCGGAGCTCCGATGTCTATCTATCTATCTATACTCTACGAGGGTCACGCTGAAAGTCTTTAGATATTCCTAATCTATAGAGTTTAAACAAGTTTGAGCACGCAGCTACTTTGTATAAAGTTGTAGGTGCTTACACGCAAAGGCAGCGTTTGAATCGTTCAGTATTTGCCTTGCCACGGTCTCGAATGCATCTAAGTGTAATTTTAACGTGAAAATTGAACCAGGTAATCACGATTTTCGAGCCATTATTTTCTATGGCTATAAAAAGGGACTAAAACAAGCGGAATTTCACGAAAGTTCAGTGAGTTGCTTTGGGGACTCTGTCCCTCTTAGGGCTACAGTTTTTAATTGGGTTGCTGAGTTTAAAGGGGCCGGGTCTCACTTGATGGTGAACCTTGCACAGGTTGACTGCCCACTGCTGTTACTCCGGAAACTGTAGAAGCTGTGCAAAATATGGTAGGAAAAGAACGATATATAACCTACACCGAGATTGAAGCTTCTCTGGGGATTGGATCGGCAGCGATCCGAACAATCATTCATGATCACCTTTGCCTAAGGAAGAGGTGTTCCAGATGGGTGCCACATTTGTTGAGCAGTGAGCAAAGCGCAACAACAGTTGATTGGGCTAAGATTTTGCTTGGAAAATTTGATGATGGGCACAGTAAAAATACTTTTCATATCGTAACCGGACACAAAACATGGTTATATCATTATGATCCCGAAGTAAACAGTAGCCATTAGTTTGGTGCTTTAAAAGTGAGCTGCCTCCAACGAAAATTCGTCGTTCCAAGAGTTTCGCATCCTTTTTTCCTAGAAGAACTATGCAAAAGCCATCCAAAGACTGGTCTGCAGGGTATTGAATGGCACCATGATAACGCACCCTCCCACAGCTCCACTAGAACACTCATTTTTTTGCTGGGTGTCAAACTGTTGCCTCACCCACCTTATTCTACGGACCTAGCTCCATGCGACTTTTTCTTATTCCCTAAGATCAAAGAAAAGTTACGAGTTCGCCATTTTTCCACCGGTGAAGAGGCAATCGCTGCATTTGAGGAGGAGATTAGCAACCTTTCAAAAAAACATTGGTCACAAGAATTTGACAAGTGGTTTTACCGAATGCGCGAATGTATTGAGGTAGGGAAAGAATATGTTGAAAAATAGAATAAAGTATTTTAAAAAACCTTGTAGTTTTTCTGTATCTGAAAAGTTGCAGCGTGACCTTCGTAAAGTCACATAATTTTGAGGAATTAAGGTACGTATATAAAATGAATATAATCTAGTTGCTTGAATAATTGATACAAATATCAATACCTGACAGGTATCCTTTCCTGCTTTACCTCCAGTGGCACATATCATTCTTTTCGTAACAGGCTTCTTCACTTTCTTCTGGCATATTTCGTTGTTGACGATGGTCAATTCAACTTCTCTAAGTACTTTTGATGGTATATCCTAAAAGGGTTCTCACCATAAAGTAAAACGCTATATATAATGTACAATACAAATTATTATGACTAAAAAGTTCATTGATAATTTGAGACGTGTCAAAAATTAAAAACAGGTCGATTACAAGCCGCGCAATCTTTTGAGCTGTATGATCCAGATATGGAAGCAATTTCTTCATTTGCTAACCTTATCTGAGTCTTATATGCTATGATTCTATATAGTTCTATTATAAGTGCATTGTAGTGTATAAGGGGTCAAACCAAATCAAATCAGACAAAAATGTTATATTGAATAGTGTTCGGGTAGTGCAAGATTTATAAGAATAAGTAAATAATAATAGTAATATAGAGAGATATTTATCTAGCATTTTGAAATGTATATGAAGAAATACTGTGATTTTTTCCATGTCTAATTCTGTTGCATATCAAATATCTTATATCTGGAAGATCTTTTCCTCTCCATAATATTGTATTCACCGAAACAGCTACTACTTAGATCAGGTCATCACTGGACATTACCACCGAAACACACAAGGCCAAACAACAGAACCACGAGTAGGCCGTGATGTCACTGTCAAAATTCACACTTACCGAATGCGTTTGTGTAACGCCCCATCCTGAGGCTTTGACAGGCGTTCCTTCCGGTATATTTTCCCCTTTTGGTGGCAGTGCAATAGGTTGCACTTTATCAGAGAACTCCAGTTGTGAGGACAGCTGTAAAAAAAATCTGTGATCGAAAACCGCAAACATGGATGTTTATCTTCAAAAAATACGAGAAATGACCCGCATTCTTATTTTTTTATTTACCCGATTTATACTCCGCTCATATGGACAGACTAAAATTGTAGGTCATGAAGTCTTATTTCACATATGATAGAAAGATCATTTTCAAAATTAAAAAAATAAATAAATTACTATTAAAAAGTTAACCTTTAATACTGCTATATCATAGTCCCTGCGTATTTCCACATCATATCGACTGTGAATCACAAAACTATCAATCCTGTGCTTGGTTGAAGACGACGAATCGTTGAGATTGGTGACTCCGGCAACCACTCGGTACGACTTAACCAGCAGCCTAAAAAATTTAATTTAAGGAATACCTAATTGCTCATAACAATTTTAGAGTGGGAAAAATCCAATGAGAAAATTGTGCAAACGGGATTCGAACTCGTGTCTCAAGCTTTCCGTGTTGACGCATTGGGCCGCGCGGTCGCTGAACTGAGCTGAATACCGATGATTTATACTGTTATCGGACGTACCATATTAACCATCATTTTCACCTTTGGATACTGGACGTCCGTTAGAATCGGATTATAGAACTTTTTATCTTATGAATTTCGAATAAAACAAGTAATAGGTTCGCTGAAAGATCTTAAATCTAAATCCCTCTAAATTTCAAATATTTTCATGATTTACAAAACTTACTTGACTTGGATTGGGAATTTGGATATACGATGAGAATATCATTCCGCTCGCTGTTATCACTGCACGTGAAATACGGAATACAAATTTTTGACACTAAAGGTATCACCTTATATTAGTAATTATTTGTTATTCATATTCAGGTTCAATATAGTAAGTAATATGTAGTATCAGCACTTGTTAAAACAGCAACACAAACTGAATTGTTAGAATAGGCATGGCAACCTAACAAGCCGGGAGCGTCTATCTGTATCAAATTTCAGTTCTAATTCGACAGCCAGCCAGTCAGTATCGCTTGAATGGCAGACTGATAATGTTCACCAAATATATCGAGCATCCATATATAAAAGTACAAAATGCGACCGACGTCAGAATCATATAGATGGTAGAACGTCTTTTAGCAACACCTACTTTTTGAGATCTACCGCCCCTAATGTATGTTTTTTTTAGTTATAAGAGGTCTTGGTACCGTGCAAAATCGATGTTGTTTATTTTTTACTTTCTTTGACGCTAATTCTGCCGCCACTGAACTAATTTCAAAGGTTTTCCATCCTTGTCACAGTAGTAACCTAGTGTCTACGTTTCTTCAAAATCTAAAAAGTAGTTTTTAGTTATAGATAGGCCAAAGTTTGTCGGATAGGGAGACAGCCAGACTGACAGACTAACCGAAATGAGTGACATGTTTTTCTCAAAGTGCATATCATGAAACATCAAGAAAGCGCAGTATCTCGAATCCGAAATTATTCGCGTTTACAATACATTTCCATAAATTGGAATCTTAATTTAAGGTTATACAGAAAGCAATATTTTGAAACGAAGTATTTTTTTGCAAATTTATAGCACATTCCGTTCCCCACTAAACCAAATCTCATCATTATACCTTAGAACACCCCCTATAACATTAGTTTTGAAATTGACAACTAACCGTTTCGAACACCTTACTAGACTTTTGTAGCTTTTATTCACATCCTTGCATGTTTTGCGGCGTAATCTCTAAAACAATATATTTAGAAGAGAGAAAAGAATCAACCTACACGAAAAAAAATCTCAGTCGCAATTAACGATTTCATTTAGGAATGAAGGTAAATTCTGACAGGTAATAAAAGTTGTGACAGTTTTGATCGATGTTCTCATTTCAGAGTAGACAAAAATTCACAGTGTCGGAGAAACACGTGCACGGACCAAAGACCAACGAATCGGATGAGTGCCATTTGGACCTACGCGTCAAGAAAAAAATCTCCAGTAATCCTTTGATACAGAAGAATATCAGCTTCCTCCAAACCTACAATAATCTGTTCAAAAAGCCATCCACTCAGCAAATTGGTGACGCTGATGCTTATTTTAGACAAACTTTGAGAAGTGAAACGTTTGACTTGATCAGGGATTTAAATTTGGAGGCTCATTTGGTTAAATCAGTCAAATCCTTCGAGAATATCAACAAGAGGAAAGTAAGATCCAGAAGGACAGTCCTAACACCTAGAAGACACTCGAGTAAACCATTCCAACCGCACGAAAGACCCGTAGAAGAAACTCAAGAGCCACTTCTTGAAGATAAAGACGAACGTTTCAAGCTCCCGCTAGAAACTAGGACAGACACTTCATCTGTATTAGAGGAAGATTTTTTCAAAGAATTATACTCTGTCAGGCAAGAGGAAGTAGATAGCAGCGATAGTGAGAGCGAGACTGAAACTGAAGAGAAAGATCAAGAAGGTGAACTTACACCGAAGGTCGAACAGGAACAAGAACAAGATCTTGAAGATAGGCTTGACGGTATCTTAAGCTCAGTACAGGGTGAGTAATCCAAATCCAATTAATTTCCTTCTGTTTGATGACTGTTGAAAATAAAACTGTGTATCATAAAAAAAATTGTTCCAAGTAATATAGCTGTAAAAATTAATACTCTATATTTACGACTATTGTAACAAATAAAAAAATATATTTTCTTCCCTAGTGTGGCTCTAACAGAAACTTAGTCGTAATGATGTTTTCTCATCTTTAACAATTTTCAATTCATTTTACCATTGAAATTGTGAAATCTCAATTAGCGTAATGAAGATATTTTTCTCTTTAAGGAGTGTTTGTATTATAAAATAACAAAAAAAGAATATTTTCAGCATTGCTGTCAAATACAAAAAGATCCTAAAAATGCCTTGCCTTAACAAATAAAATCAAAACCTTGATAAGTCCCTAAGCAAATATTTGAAAGTCACTAGTTTCCTACTCGGTGTCAGTTTTGATCCCATTAACGAGAATATGTAAAAAATTACTCGACCTTTACAATTGCCAATTTTTTTAAGGATTTATCTTACCTTATAATTAAATATTAAATTTGCAATTTGACTATACCATACTAATGATTTTTTTTTGGAAATACACCCTGCAGATTTAGACAACATCATGGAGGGAGAAGAAGGGGCAGCTGATGGAGAGAATTTCGAAACCGATTTGGACCTCCCTGTGGATGAAGGAGATGATGAAGAGATAAAGGAGGTTGAGCAGATGATAGAGCAGGCCGCTGAAGAGCTTCAACAGGTTGCCGAAGAGAACCAAAATCTTATGCAAGCCTTGGAAGGAGAAGAAGAAGGCGAAGGAGAGGAAAAGCCAAAGGGGGATTCGACGTTTAAGTTTGACCCAGCAATAGATTCCGCCATCTTGAAGGAACTTGACGATGCAGAACGTCAAGCCAAGGAAACAGCCAATGTGATCTTCCAACTCAAGACCAGAGTGGGGGAGTTGGCGCAAAAAGAAAAGATGACCGAGGAGGAGGCAAAAGAACTGGAAGCGAAGAATAAGGAACTGGAGCAGCTGATGATCCTTTTTGAAGAGAAAGTGAAGCGGATCCAGCAACTAATCATGCAGAGTAATTTGTTCGAAAGTATGACTCCTATACAACCTACATTACAGATGAGACATAAAGAGGACACGTTACCACAAGTGCTGGTATGCGGAATAACGGAAGAAAACATCCCAAAAATCATCGTTTGCGACAAAAAAGGTACTCCAAGCTGTAAGCCGAAAAAGGACAAAACCCCCAGGAGCCCCCAAACTACGGTCCAATGTACCCCAAGAAGGCCAAAGTCCCCGATGTCACCAATACCGCCAATGTCCACGATGATGCAAATGCCTCAACAACCACAAATGAGCATGTTTGCCCAAAAACTAAATGAGTGCATTTGTATGCAAGAGAAATTGGCCGCTGAAAACGCCAACCTGGAAGGCACAAGGTACGAGCTACAAGGCGAACTTATGAATAAAGACCAAACCGTTGAAAGTCTTCAAAGACAACTTTCCGGACTACAAGCTGAATTGAAAATGGTATGTCAAGAGAACTGTGCGTTGAACCAGAAGCTACAACAAGGCGGTAGCTCGCCATGTGGTCCTGGGCAAGGTGGGGGCCGTCCAACATCTCCCCAAAAGCAGCAACCTTGCGGAAAGGGACGAGCTGTATGTCCCGCTGATATTGAATCCAGATTACAGGAGTATTCTGAAAATACTCAAAACCTAGAACGCCAGTTATGTGATATGGAAAACGAGGTTCGGTCCATGCAAGAAGAACTGACGGCCGTTCAAAGAGAGAGAGCGCATCTGGAGCACCACAGGAAAATGATGTGCCCCCCTCCTCCATGTTTCCTTCCTCCTTGCATGCCAGGTCCTCCCTGCATGCCTGGTCCTCCATGCATGCCAGGTCCTCCCTGCCTCCCTGTGCCTTGCAGGCCTCCGCCATGCATGATGCCACCACCTTGCACTTGCGATGAAGATACGGGTTCCTCCGCAGACCAACAAGTGAAAGAGCTCAAGGAACAATATAATTTACTACAAGATGACTACAAGTCAAAGTTAAAGGAAGTGAGTACTCTAAGAGCGGAAAACCAAAATCTAAAAGAAGCATTAGAGGCAGAACGTGCCAACCTGAAGGTCTACCAGGATAAAATCAGGAAACTGGAGGACGAACTGAGAGCTTTACTTGGAGATAAAGGAAAAGGAGCTGGCCTGAAAGAGCAACTGATGGAGCTAGAACAGCAATTAGCTGTCTCTAAACAAAGATTCCGGGAGGCTCAAGACGAACTGGAAGAGCTGCGCCTATTGGTCCAGGATCAACAGCAACAGATGGATGACTACAGAAATAAGTACTTGGAAGCCCAGCAGCAAGTCGAAGAACAGCGCAGGCAAATCGACCTAATGGAAATGGAAAATCAGCGAGTAAGCGAACAGGTGAACTTGGAGATCCAGCGGGTGAAGAATCAGTTCCAGGAAAAAGTGCAGGAATTGATGCCATTGCCAGATATTCTAAAGAGTACCCAGATGAAGTTGCAAGAAGCACAGCAGATGCATCTGTTAGCCGAACGGAATAACGAATCTATTTCTAGAGAGCTAAGGATGTACAAAGACAAACTGGCAGCCTTAACCAATCAACTGGATATGGCGAAGAGCGATGAAGCCCTGGGTAAAAATGAGAAGGATACGTTACTACAGAAAATCGCAGATTTAGAAAAAGAACTGGAGGATATAAAAGAGGAGAACTTCAACTTCAAAAACCAAGTGGCTGAGTTAGAGGACAGACTTACTTCATGTCAATTGGAATCGGACAGTCGGGCACATGAAATTATCCAGCTGGAAGCCAATCTGGATAACGTCAGAGAAGAATCTGCAAGACAAGTAGCAAGAACCAAAGACCGTTGCGAGATCGTCCGCAAGTCCATGCAAAATCAAATAAACGATCTTGAGAGGCAGCTGGCTCAGTGTCGGGCGCAGGCCAAAGCGGCTCAGAAAGATAGAGACGATATCAGACAGAAGATGCAAGCTCAGATTTGCAATCTGAATGAAAACTTTGAGGATGCTACGATGAGAATCAGGAGTCTTCAAGGTCACGTGAATTTCCTCAAAAACACTTACGGAGTTGTGACTACTGATCCTTGCCCTAAGCCGGCCCCTCCTGATCCCTGCAACTGTGGCGCTGATTATTAATTGTGCATATTTTTTATTATCTCAGTTTGTAACTGTAGTGCAACAAAATATAGAAATACGAAAAATAAAAGACTTTAACAAAGTGAAAATTTGTTTGAAACGGTGCAGTAAAGTTCAACAAGCATCATTTAGACACACAAATACCTCGAACTCTAGAGACACTTCGAGGTTGCAATACTCACCCTCCCCCCAATAGACGGAGGTTAAAATTCAGCTGACATAACATAAATCTCGTTACAATTAACATGGGAATGTATATCGCGTTCTTCCTAGCACTTACTCGGTTACACAATGCGCTGCTGTTACAACTGTGTCGTTTCGGATGATGGAACCTCCACAGAAATGTTTCCCCAAGAACTGTAATGATACCATCCATGGGTGCTGCTCAATTGTAGTTTCATTGCCGTTTATTATTCGAGGCATAACTGTAAGCGGAATGAGGAATCTTACTGCACTGCAAGAAACATTCGGAAAAAAAAGTCTCAGGGCGCGAGGCCCCTGAACGATTCGGCGCCCCTAGGCAGTTGCCTACACTGTCTAATGGATAATTCGGCACTGTCTTCATACCTAAATCAACATTTTTAAATACCAGCACGATAAACTTCTTCAACATGATTTTTAATCATTATATACTTACCTGACTGTTCGTGCGAATATTGTAGTACTGTAAATATAAGTATAGTAACAAATTTCATTTTAACGTGTTTGTACTGCTATCACGAGTTCAACTGATAGCGTGCGTCTCATATCTCGATAGCAAGCATATTTACTAAAATTTATTTCAAGTGTAGTGCTCTCAAATTTATAGCCTAGACAAAAAATCGAAAGTATGTTCATAATTTGTAGGTGATTGATCATAAATTAATCGGTATACAGGGTGTGCGGGAGTATAGTCAATGCATTTTTCTATAGATAACATCTCACGAAGTTGAAAAGTCTATCGTGTTCCAAAAGCGCTGCGAAGTTGTAATGATTGAGAGGTGTGTCAGCAACTGCGGTCGAAGATCTTTACCGCACCACCGAATTCAATGTTATCGTCATTTTAGATATGATGAACAAAGTGCATATTTAGCTCAGTTGGCTAGAGGGTCTATCCGGCAGGGTGTAGTTCGAATCCAAATTCATTCAAATTCCTTTATTTATCTAATTACCTACCAACTGATGGTAGCCATCAACTCTGTGCAAGTTGTAATTTAAGGTAATATTATATACCTCAACCTTGTGAAATGAGCTGCCAGGGAGTTTGTTCCCTGTTGTCTACAATTTACAGAGCTTTTAGGTCAATGTGGATAGTCATGTTTCCGTTGCTATTATGGTGGTAACACAACATTCCTTAGCCATAAGTATATTAAATTAATCTGTCCTTGATTGAATCACCATCAAAAGTAAATTCTGGCGTGCAACCGGCGTATTCTTTAAGAGGCATAGATATTTGATAACGTTTTATAGTGTATTGATAATAATTATTACATGAAAATTATTCATCGAGATTTTATTACTATGATTAATATCTGTGTGTCGAGCAGCCCCTCCTCTTTTTCCTTAATATAATACCTTTATTATGCTTGGTACTTATAACTAAAATGGATTCAGAAAATGAAGACACATCACATCTATGAATATAAGCTAACATTGGATTTCAAATAATCTGGACTGCATATAAGGAAGGTAACAAGAAAGCGTGGTGCCTTGTGAATCACGACCTTTTTTCTCTTCATCTGGGCAACTTCCTGCGGACATCGATTAATTGTATTGGTTGATTGTGATTTAGTACATGAAACCTTCATATGAGATGGGAGCATGTTCCTCACGTTTTTGTAATGTAGAAGAAAACACAGTATAGGCAGAAGGAGGAACTCATGGTTGCGAAACCCGAGAAAGTGGTTCGGATGCACTTCTTACCAACTTTTTCAAACAGCCGCTTCCAAAATAAAACCTTCGACTTGGAAATGGCACTTGAAAAAAAATAAGAAGAGGCCCATACAATCCTTTCCATTGTATAATAACTATCATAAAATCTGATTCAATTGGAAATTGATACACTATACCTGTGAATAAACTCTTGTCGAATGTTCAGACTGCGTCAGATACTTATGATACTTATGGGCATAAGTATCATAAGTATAAGTATAAGTATAAGTATTATGATACTTATGCCCATCCAGAAAATTTGCATTATATTTCTCACTACATACTGCATTAGTATTAATGTTGGCTGGTTTTCAAAAAATAATTCTCTGTTTTTTCAATACCTTTTGGAGCCCTCCCTGAGAAGTCCACCCACCATTTGCGTATTTCATCTCGGTAACTGAATACTGTATAACATTAGTATACACTTCCACCATTATTGCAAATGGGGAATATTTTGTAATTCAGTGTTTGGAAATGATGAATGCGTGCATTGCGTTTTGCTTAGGAGCTTAGGACATCCAATGGAAATATCACAAATAGGATACATATACGCATCAGAATAATCTCGTTTTTCTATTTGTCTTTAGTTTAGTTGAAGAACAATATTGTCTTACAATATTGTCTTCGTCCTTATAAAAGGCTGTAACATTCGGAGAACAAACTGCCCAACAATTCGTTCCAGAACGCTGAGGTTCTCCAAAAGAATGACTTTTGGAAGGTCTCCTCTAGTTTGTATTCTACTGATGACTCGTAATGTCATTATGGCAGCTAGATCGAACATTTACCATTGTTGATCTGAGAATAGTAATAAATCAGTCCTTTTTGATCGATGTGGAGGTCCTGTGTAAGGTGAGACGCATCCACCGAGATATTGTTATCTTCTGTGTTGAGTCCAGAAGCTCCAAGGAATGCTTTGGAGCACATCCACACACAGGCTAGCAGTATCCCAGAAATGGACTAGTCTGAGTATCTATATAAGAGAACCAACAGCTTCTAGCCGACTCAGCAATGCAGGCACCATGATCGTGGCAAAAAAGTCTATTTTTGATATTAATCCTCAAGTGCCTCCATCTCCAGGGCTCCGAGTGCATTATTATTATGCTAGGTAGGATCTCTCTGGATGGTAGTAATTTGCCTGGTTCCATGCAGGAAATAAGAGTGCTGCCATATGCGAAGCTGTAGATAGGATTAGATGTTATTCCAACTGTTCATTGATATACAGCGTTGGAGAAAGAACGTATCCCTGTGGAACTCCGTCGAAGATGGTAAATACATCATTTAAGGATATAGAAGTGTACTAATGAAATAACATTATATGATTTCACATCGTCGCAATATCAACGGGCTACTTATTCAAGTTCTGTCGTTGTATTTTGCTTCATTGTTTGGTTTTGAAAAGGAAGCCTTTATTGCCGATTTTCGCATCGATTCCGGATCATTAGTCCTTCCCGCTGGTGACGAGCGAATTAATCTAGGAAAGTTGTAGGTATTTAGTGGTACTGAACGCGAATATCACCATTAGAAAAGTCGTCAGGTAACCGCTAAGAGGTTGACCAGGGGCCCTTAAGTCCCCCCCTTAAGTCCAGATCTAAAATTATTCGTGACTACCGCCCCTAAATTAGTCAGGGGCCGATTTTTCGTCTTGTCTCAAAAAATCGATTTTTCGACCAAAAATGTTTGCAAGGTATTCAGATTTTTTACGACTTTTTATACCTATCTCGAGTAGGAAAAGGGTTTCCACTAATATTTTTCAACTCTACCTCATATGAAATTTTTCGCTTAATCCAACGGTGTTATCAGATTCGCGCTATGATGTTCCGTTCTCCGGGAAAATAGTATTTTCTAAATAAAATCATATGTGAAGCAAAAAATCCAGCCAAAAATCAATGTTTTTCAAACAGGACAAAAACTCGTTTTCTGGGTGATTATGAGGCGGTCATCACGAATCTAACCTCCTTTCAGCGCCGAAGGTCAAAGGGCTCGAGAAACTACCGGGGGAGCCAGGAGATTGTCTTACTGCTTGTCCCGCCTGCAAATGGGCACCCCATGAATTGTCTCCTGGCGAAAAGGAAATTCCACACTTATTGGTGGACTTTGTCCGATGGAAATCTACCCGATGGTTCCAATGGTCTGATCAGATCTGCAGTACGACATTCGGTTCTCCAGATAAATGTCATATTACGATAGGAACTCATCTCAAACGTTTCCTAGAATCTTGTCTCTGTTTGCTCCCTTTTTTTTGTTTTAGGGACCAAATACGAAATGATATTTCACGATTTATCATGTTCGGCCAATGGACAAGTCATTTGGGCTCTGTATCATCTTGTATTTTTCGTCGTTCGCTTTTTGAAAGCGAGGGAAACCGTAAAAATATGATGCATTTCTCATTGTGATGGCATTGGAATGAGTGAATAATGGATAAAAATAAGATTAATATGTTTGAATATTTTTATTTCGAAAAACAAATGTAGTGGTTCCAAAAATAACCCTCTCTATGCTGATGTGAACAGTTGTTGCGCGCCATTTCAGCACCTCATATCACATTCTCCAAGAAGACTTTTGGTACGCCACGCCTTTTCCTGTCAATCGCCTTAGCTATACACTTCAGTCTTCCACGTGGCGTCAGTCTTCTTCTTGCTGGTTTCGTGATACCTTAGAAGATATTTCTTAGTACGTTATGACGACGCTTAGCTCTGCCTTTCCCAAAACCTTTGCATCCTTCACCGCGTCCAGTCAACTTGTGCAATTATATGTATTTTTGTAACAGTGACACGGTCGCTGGTTCACCCAAACAAAACTGGCCGGACGAGCAGAATGGCTACCACCACGAATAAGGATCGATTCCTGAGGAAACCATCCAACCATTGGCATTGACCCGATGGAAGCCCATACGTAGCAAGCAAATGACAAATCGCATCCTCAAAGTACTTAAATTCGCGGAGAACGATGGACTTTGAATACCTACGTTTATAGCGCCAAAGGTATTTTATAGTCCTGCAACCCTGTCCTTGCGAGAGCGATACAAAAAAGGCAGAATCAGCTATTAAATGTTTACTGCATCACCCGTTTTACGTAGATACTGAGATATAAAACCGCCGTTGCCGTGATTACACAAAGTAACTTCCATAAAACCAACTTTCAACAACTCTATATTTTTTACAGCTCTGTGCACAGGGTGGCGTAATCTAGATAAGGACGAGCACAGCGAATTATTTCCTTTGCAAGGAATCGCTTTTTTACATAAATTGACTCTTTGAGAGAAATTATAGTTTTGGAAATTTAGCGCAGTCAACTCACAGTCCATACAGGGTGACAACGAAAATACTGTTTCTCAAAATGGCTGTAGATAAAAATGTGTGACTTATTTTGTTGATAGGGTTTATATTTGTGGACATCTGTAGGATAAAAACAATTGAATATCGTTTCCTGTTCCACCGGAAATGACCTCGGCTTAGTTATTTTGAAGGCACACTATGTATTTTTTTCTATAAATAATTCTAAACTACTTTTGTATAACATACCCGACGTCTAAAATCAATAGTTTTTGAAAGAAGTCCAATGAAAGATATGACATAATTCCCATCTGTTTATATTTTAAGGGAAAATGGAGTAGGCCTGGACAAAAACAATTATGGGTATTCAATCCTCATTCAAAGCGAAGTTCAATAGTAAATCAAGAGCAAAATTTTTCGCTATCAAAAATAATTGTCTTTGAGTAACAGATATTTCAAATTTTGATCAGTCCCTGTTCAAAAACAGTTCAATTAATGTAGTGAAACCTCCACTGTCCAGACCTACTTCTTTACCCAGCATCCAACTACAATAAAATCAACTATCATAGACACCTGTGAAACATAAATTTTGGAGACCTATTCTCAGGTAAATGATATTGAGGCTCATTTCACAGATGTCTATTAATTTTGACTTCATCAATTGTATCGTATATTCGTACCGGAATAATAATCGAAATTTGAAATGTCGAATCACAAAAATAGATATTTGTTAGTTGGCGAGAAATTTTTCTTCTGATATTTTATAGTTCTGTGCTGTGAATAAGGAGTGAGTATACATGCTTGTTTTTGTCCTGGCCTACTCGGTTTTCCCGTAAAATGGAAGCAAATGGGAATTATGACATATTTTGTTCAGCTTTCTTATAATATTCGTTAAAAAATTATCAGAAATCCATATTTTCTAAGCTTTCACGACTACCTTGAAATTATATTGTAAGATGACAATCCAAAACTTTAGTATGAATTGTAAGTAGAGTTCTATATCAAAGCACCTAATATATTATTTGATAGAATGTAGGTTAGCTTCATCATATTACAAAACAGCTAATTATCCAATTTTAATGAAACTATTTACTAAATTAGCTTCATAAAACTTGACAACAATTAACTTTCGAGTATCAACTTCAAATATTGATATTACTTAAGTCAATAAAAACTGTTATGGCGCTGTGACAGGTTAAATGTCTATTCGCATTCACCTTAAAATGCTGTAAATTATTCCCTGCAACGCTGGGGTTCTCCAAACAAACGTCTTTTTGGAGAGGCTCGTTCGGGAGGAAGGTAGACTTAATTTATTTATTTACCATGTTAGAATCTATACAATTGGGACAAATAAACGTCTTACGTCACACGTATGGCAGACGTACTGCCTTTTCTCGATCAAGTTCTACTTGTTTTGTTCATCTTACTGTTGGCTCATCACTTCATTGCATTTGAAAAGGATTGTATGTTGTCTATCTGCGTATCCAAATAACAAAACCATCATCTAAATAACGACACCACACCATTATGCTATAGTAGATGTATGCTGCTTCAAAGTACCCCTTGCGTAGAGCAGGGCTCAGTAATCACCCCATTATTATAATAAATGTCAGCTCGTTTATGTTGCGTAATTGAAAATAGGTTGACTTGAGGCAACGATAACCGTTTCCAGCGTGCAGAACTGAAAAAACCTGTGATCCTCAAACATTGAACTTTAATCTCAGGACGGCGTTATTTAACATTTGCCTCAAGTCAACGTGCAATTGCACGACAAGGCTAATGACAACATCAATTGACAAAATTCAATATACGAATATAGTATGTATGTTGTCTTCTGTTGTAGCCAACGTGTACACGGAATGGTTTGAGATAACTGTCATCGAAAGTTCAAATATTAAACCGAAATTATGGCTTCGCTATGTAGATCACACATTCATAATCTGGAACCATAGAGAGAGCCAACTGAGAACATTCTTCAGTTATCTGAACAGCATGAGACCTTCGATAAAATTTACGAAAGTAGAAGAGAGCAACAACAGCCTTCCATTTTTAGATGTTTTAGTAAATGTTTTAGTAACGAGAAGAAACACCGAAATAGAAATGACAATACACAGGAAACCAACTCACACTGGTCAATGCTTACACTACACTTCAAGCCACCCAACAGCCACGAAGAAAGGAGTCATCCGGACTTTAGTCGACCGAGCTAGGGCTATTTATGATACACAAGAGGGTTTAAAAAGAGAGCTCAATATCGATAAACAAAATCTATTGAAAACGGATACCCAAAGAACTTAGTGGAAGTAACAAAACAGGAGAATACTATCAGTAGAAGAATTAAACACGAAGGATCTCAGCACTCACTCATTCGTCAGCACACCGGAACACCACTCATCGGGAACCAATTAGAACATACCACAAACAACGACACGTCACCGGACGGAGTATCAATAGGCATGAAAGGAACATGTTCGCCAGTTCACCTGAAGACGATTGAACATATCATATCAATCGAAACGTTGTGATACTCAAAAATTTTATAGACAATGGAAGTCCGAAATCAAACTTTTGAAAAATCCACCCTGTCTACAAGTTTCAAGCAATAGTATGTACACCTATATGCGTATTTTAACCAAATCCTCAAACATAGACAGGCATAGACACGAACTCCTCTATGTTGATGGTATTTACTTACTGCGCCTGACCTTACAAAGGACCTCCAAAGATGAGAATATCGAAGAAGGGTGGCTAATCTGTATCTATTCCATAGATACTACTTTTAGCAGAGCTACCAAGCTTTCTCGCATAATAACACCTAGAAGCATCAGTACAGTAAACGCTAGAGGAGCCCAACGGGTGCATCCTCACCAGGTCGAGCTTCCAACATCTCGAACGAGCCTCTTCCAAAAGTCATACTTTTGGAAAACCCCAACGTTGGGAAATGAGCTACCGAGGAGCTTGTCCCCCGAGGGTTACCAACAAAAAGCGTATCAAGGTCAGTTTGAATGAACATCTATCCTCTCGCTGCGCTTCTGGAGTGCGATAGGCTTTCAGCCTTTGCGAGAGGTTATAAAAATATATATAGTAATGTATAGTAATATCATGTGACAAAATGTTTGGTGAACATGCTCCCTATTACAAAACTGCCAGACGTTTCCATCAGAATTAATTTGAGCAATACGTACACTTCTAATATTTTCCAGTGTTTCTATTTGAAAATAAACCACCCTGTTCGTTTGAGAGCGGTCCCCGACGGGGTTATCCCCTATATCAAAAGTAGCACGCTTTTTGTATAAACCCAGATAAAGCAAAATCTCAGCGAAACATTTATGTTTGGTTCGTGGCCAAAGAAAAGGATTTTCGAGGTTTTACTATGAAATTTATTCGCAAAAGGCGAGTATACACTCAATAGCTGGAATTTTTTACCTCGTTTGTTCGCTTCTAGAACCCCTGCGGAGTCGTAACCGGTAGGGTCCCTCCTACATTTTATCGGACTTTAAAGGATCATCGTTTACTGTTTTGCTGTTCCTATTGATCTTCATAAATGGCATTGTTCGTTAACATTGTGACAAAACGTTCTCTATTATCAACATCAAATTCAATACATGTACTTTTACACTAATTAAAAATAAATAGAATCTACGAACTCAGCGGCATGTCTATTTTATCAAAATAGACACACAGGTGTCGCGCAGAGTGGCGCTATCTATTGGCATATTTACGAAATCAATTTCCTAACAACTTGGACTGCCTTGAAACGGTGTAATCTGTCAACAGAGTGAACTGACTTACAGCGACATCCCTTGTTCTTCGTAAATAGGACATTCATGAAACCTTCCTAGCAAAGTCTTGCTTATATGCTCTGAAGTGCTCGGACCTCGGCTACCTCTTCGGTTAGCTGTCCAAATGGTACCAGATGCGCTTAGTTCATACATTAGAATTTTGTGCATTGTCGGAATCATTGGATCAAATAATACAGCTCAATATATAAAGAAGCAGTTCCTAGTGCATATCCATCAAACAGATCCGAATGAATTCAAGGTTCGATGTATTTGATGAGGATGATTGTGTTTCAACTGAAGCTGCCGCTGCACAATATTTCTAATTGATGCAAAAATTACAAGAAGCTGTTTTGAAAACCATGAAACCTACTCATCATCCGAACAAGGGGAAATAAAGGACTTGCACTTTTTGAGTCCTCTAGAATCGCAATATTATATATATATTACTTACTCAATTTCTTACAATATTATATTTTTGTAAATTATTCGATGAAGATTTACGTTATTATTTGATTTTGCTCATTTCTAGGAATTAGTTACGTCAGTCCCAAAAATCCGAGATTATCAATTTTGCGAGAATATGCATACCCTAGTAGCTACTGAATGAAATTTATGTGCGCAGGATCAAAGTTCTTTAGAAAAAGGAATAAAAATAACCACAAGGAAAAATTCTGCAAAATTTTCAACCAGATTACGTACTCAGATTTGCATCAAAAATGATGCAGACGTTTCACTAAAGTTACGATTGTGATGGAAAATCAGAAAACCTACACGCAGAGACATCTACACGACTCTCACCGAATTCCCATATAACTTGACAAAAGTTTCCTCGATTCACAACAACTTATTCCCTGTACTCCGATCAATAAAAGTTATACAAAGAAATTACCTTACAGATGGAGGTTACACCGTGTGAAATATTGGCAATTTTCGGAACCTGATTTGATAATTAGCACCATCCATAAATTTAATTTATTAAGAAAAATCCCTAGACCAAGGGCGTATCTAGACCACAGTCTTGGACGGGGGGTAAGAGGGCATGGAGTTTGTTTGTGCTTTCAACATTTTTTGTAATACCTTCGCCGAGGTAGTTGAGGCAATAGAAAAAGGGATACTTTAATAGTAATTCTAATAAAGTTAGAAGCAAAAGCTAACAGCAAGTGAAACAGTGGAGTCTTTGAGCTCTGAGCCGCCACAAAGAAGACATCGTAATGCTTTTTAAAATGAGATCAAACCGCTCATTTAGAAGAGGGTTAAGAAACAACAAATGAGCGGATACCTTGCCGAATTTTATTTACGCTCGCGCTATGTGATTTATTGTCTAAGTGCTAGTGACACTCGACCCTACGTCTTCCCGGATTTAAATAAGAATTACACACGCGTTTAATATTCGTATATGGGACCCCCAAGCTCCCAGGAAAATCCTGTGCAAAAGTCAATATCCTCGATTTCTAAATCATAAATGGTTGACGTCTGAAGACTGAATCAATGCTCCAATATATACAAAAAAGCCCATCTCGAATATTCCATAGCCAAATTTCGAACAATCTTAACTTTCGAGGTGTCTGATTTGACAACTGCTCACATGTTCCGGATGATTTACATACAGGATGATTTTTTCTTAATTACTACTGCTGATCTCATTGCAGTAGGTATTAACGATTAACTTTTGAAACTCCCTCCGAAAGGAAATCCTGGGTACAGAACTGGGCACACCTAGATTTTTTAAAGTTCTCGTCGCCCCCTACAAGCTCATGTAAATTTTTATTCAATCCGACATCATATTAAATTTCAGGATTTTGTGATTTTTCAATAAATAATTGATGCACTTTGGCACAGGATTTTCCTGGCAGACATCGGGGTTCCATAATGCTCTATACGCATACTAACGGCGTGTGTAATTCTTATTCAAATCCGCGATGACGTAGGGTCGACTGTCATTTGCTCTCATACTATTAGAAAATCGTACAAAAATTTGCTGCTGATTTTGAATAATCGCAAGGTCTGCGAAATTTTATTTTGATTTCAATGATACCAGACAACTATTATGTATTTCGAAAAGCAGATCAAAAATTCTGAGAAAACGTAAATGACTGCACAAAATAGAATATTTTTTCCAGTTTTCTATGGGATTCCAATTCAATATTTGTTTTGGTATTCTGTGCTCACTCAGCCTCTCTAGAGCTCAGTTGTTTCTTTTGTATTTCTTCGATTATGATGATTTTCACATTCATTATTTCCCCAATGGTGCTATTTGGAACATGTTGAAGCTTTTAAATTCTGGCTGCTCGTCACCAAGAGTCCATTTGTAGGAAAAATAGTTTATTCTCTATCCTTGACGTGAGTGCCAAGCCTCACATCCATATAAAACTATACTCTTGAAGACCTTGTTATTTACCGAGTTCAAGGCTCCAATGACATGTTTTCCTTTCATGATTCGTTCTTCTATTTCTATTACTGTTGTAATTTTTATTCCTAAATAATATACAAAGTAGAATAAAATGTAAATACATCATGTATTATTTTTATTTGCAACGCAATGTATAGGAATAGATACCTAATTAGCAATGCACTTCTATGAAGATTACGTTACTCAAATTAGGTATGAACCATACATTTCTTGGGGAAAAAATGAGAATCTTGGAGGGGGGGATTTACCCCCATTACCCCCTTCCCCTTAGATGTGTCCTTCCCCTATACAATATATCAAGATGTCCACTAAAAGGAGGGACAACGTTGAGGCCCTCAATTTGATCCGACAGATACTATTTTGTGAATTCTCAACCTAAATATAAATTACATAATATAACATCAAGTTCTAACAATTGCTTTATTTTATTGCTGCTAAGGAGTTTGTTCCTCGAACTTACAGCATTTCAAGGGCAACGTGAATGAACATGTATCCTCTCGCAGCGCTTCTGAAGCCCTTCTGTCTTTGCGAGAGGTTATCTATCCAAACAACATCGTGAGTAAGGAGCAGTCCCTAAGAACAATACTCAACCATTCACATAGGCCCAGTGGCAGCCCATACACACATAAAATAAAATTCTCAATTTAAGTATTTCAATATTCTTGTAAAGATATACTCACGACAAAAACATCCGATCTTAATCTAAGACACTTTACTTGATAAGAAAATGATCATTAGTTTTAACCAAGAAAAGTATATTTTCGAATTCAACACTCATTCATATTTTTTTTATATAATATTTTCCCACGGAGCTCTATTTACTTCAATCAAGAATATGAACACCTTGCGATTCCCTCCTAATAATTCATTTACTTGTGTGGTATCGCCATATTCGTCAACGGCAATTCAGCAGTTACGTTTTAGATCTCGGTGTTGAAACCTTATTTCTGGAATTTTTGAAGCCACGTTGATGCTAGTGGATTGAATACCTCCTCGGAAGTTTATTTTTGAGTTAGCAGCAAAAACCTGCCCCAAGGTATCAATTTATTCTTCCAGGGTGGATGCGGTTGACGCATCTGCTTTCATCCGTGGTGACATGGATGAATACCAGACGTTCTGGCTAACCGTCTTGGCTAGAATTCGAAATGATCGCGGCCAGTTAGTACGTGAGAGCAGTTTGTTATCAATTATCTGGTTGTGCTCCTCTCTGCTGTTATCAATTGTTTTTTTTATCGCAACTAGACCTCCGCAGCTCCGATTGGAACAATGTCTGCTTGTGGAGACGCGCTTGTTTACGCTCGCATTTTGCGTAATTTTATAAGTAAACAACACTGGAAGAGACAATCATGTTTTTTCTTCAGAGAAATTCCAGAAATAGAATATTCTCAATCGACAACTGTCCCTCTGAATTCAATTTAGTCCGATAAACGAGGCGTCATGTTCATAATTCCCGTTTCTCGTGGAATTTGAAATGCGCTCTCAGTGACATGTGGGCGGATCATAAATATGGCTCGTTTTCAACGTCAAGTATTACGGGTGAACGCAAGGGATCTTTTCAGTCGCCGGCATCTCATGCATGATTATCCCAAGGTGGTATTATACGAGTAGAGAATGTTTATTTTCGTTAACGTATGACGCAGCTAAAATGATACTCAAGGTGCTCTCAGAGTTTCCATATCGTAACGGGGGATTTTTATAGATAACGTCGCGCAATGGCCGAAAGTCTATCACGTCCCATAAGCGCTGCGAAAAGGTAAATGTAAATAAGCTGAATAAATTAGTATAGTTTCATCCAATAGGAAACATTAGTCACTGGTATATCTGGAGTTTAGTTTGTCTATAAACCGTTGAATATCTCCGTGCTGGAATCTAGTTTCTGGCATTTTTGTGTCCCCGCTGATGGCGGGTATCTCATTGGAAGTTTACTGTAGAATTGACAGCGAAAGCCTGCCCCAAGGTGACTGATTTTTTTTGGGGAGGATGCGACGAACACATAAAGTGGTAGTATGAAAAAGTAGCAGGAGTTCTGGCTAACAGTCTTGACTACAGATCAAAGAGATCTGGACGACTTAGGACATGAAAGCGGTAAGATAAAATGGCGTCAAGTAGATTGACGTTGTACTTCCCACGCAATCGCATCACTTAGGAAGTAGAGATTTGAGTCTTGGTGCTGTTGAGGTTTTGAATTGCAATTGAAAAATATTGGAACTACTGAGTGATATCAAATCTTTAATTATTTGAAAAATTCCCAAAATATCCATTTTATAATATTTACAGGACTGTCAAGACTCACTTTTATTTGGATTAACATTTCTGAAATCCGAAAGACTATTTAGTAATATCACTACAAGTGAAATACCGATCCAACCTGGTTGTTGCTATTTTTTAAAAGCTAAATGACACTTAAGTAATTATCTATTATCCTTATTCATCTACAATGTAGTAACCTGTAGTATTAGCTATTGTTGAAATGGAAGCAGGGATAACCGGAGTGTCACAGTAAACGTGGCAACCTGAAAAGCCGGGAGTGTTTATTTATATTATATTTATGCACTTCTAATGCGATCCTTCTGCAGTATCGCTTGATCGATAGACTGGGAATGTTCACCATATGTTTTGCGCGTTGTTATATGGTTACGTAGCTTTAGTATTACTCTGTTGCCCCTGAATCTATATCTCAAAAAGAACGATGGGTTAAAATTTTATAGAAAGTATTTCACCAACATCTGCATTCTTTTACTCTACCCCTCTCCGAACTTCTGACTAACTAACTAACTTCGCCACCACTGTACCGATTTTCAAAAGCTCCCAAGCTTCTTCGTCCTTCTCCAGCTAAAAACCTAGTGTCCAGAATTCATTAAAATCCAAAATGTATAAACCGGTTCAATAGAATAGCCATTGAGGCTAAACTTCGTCGTTTTGTACTACCTATGTACAAAAAAGGCATAATAATAATTATTACTATGCCTTTTAGGCCAAGAATGTGTACATGTACTCGTACTTAATCATTATCCTTCAGATAAGGCAAGTTCAGTGCAAATTAAGCTCTTAATATGATTTTGACAAGATTGTAAGTCAAAATCTATGAGCCACTCTGTCGATGCATTACAAGCAGCAGTTAGATCTAGACTACTTTATTTCTCAATTTTTTTCATTCATACTAATTCATTTGATATATGACATCTTTCGCACGCCAGATTTTGTATACCATGACTCCGGAATATAGCATGCGCTGAATGGCGGTTAGATGGAAGTGGTTCAGGATCCGGAAATTTGACGGGAAAGTATTGAAATCGCGAAAAATATCGAATTGCAGATATTGCATATCTTTGATATCTTATGACATCTCCGTCACGAAAAACCTGTCACTCATTTCTCTGTCTATCTATCTGTCCATCTGTCTATCTGTCTATCTGTCTATCTGTCTATCTGTCTATCTGTCTCTCTGTCTATCTGTCTATCTGTCTATCTGTCTATCTGTCTATCTGTCTATCTGTCTATCTGTCTATCTGTCTATCTGTCTATCTGTCTATCTGTAGATCTGTCTATCTGTCTATCTGTCTATCTGTCTATCTGTCTATCTGTCTATCTGTCTATCTGTCTATCTGTCTATCTGTCTATCTGTCTATCTGTCTATCTGTCTATCTGTCTATCTGTCTATCTGTCTATCTGTCTATCTGTCTATCTGTCTATCTGTCTATCTGTCTATCTGTCTATCTGTCTATCTGTCTATCTGTCTATCTGTCTATCTGTCTATCTGTCTATCTGTCTATCTGTCTATCTGTCTATCTGTCTATCTGTCTATCTGTCTATCTGTCTATCTGTCTATCTGTCTATCTGTCTATCTGTCTATCTGTCTATCTGTCTATCTGTCTATCTGTCTATCTGTCTATCTGTCTATCTGTCTATCTGTCTATCTGTCTATCTGCCTATCTGTCTATCTGTCTATCTGTCTATCTGTCTATCTGTCTATATGTCTATCTGTCTATCTGTCTATCTGTCTATCTGTCTATCTGTCTATCTGTCTATCTGTCTATCTGTCTATCTGTCTATCTGTCTATCTGTCTATCTGTCTATCTGTCTATCTGTCTATCTGTCTATCTGTCTATCTGTCTATCTGTCTATCTGTCTATCTGTCTATCTGTCTATCTGTCTATCTGTCTATCTGTCTATCTGTCTATCTGTCTATCTGTCTATCTGTCTATCTGCCTATCTGTCTATCTGTCTATCTGTCTATCTGTCTATCTGTCTATATGTCTATCTGTCTATCTGTCTATCTGTCTATCTGTCTATCTGTCTATCTGTCTATCTGTCTATCTGTCTATCTGTCTATCTGTCTATCTGTCTATCTGTCTATCTGTCTATCTGTCTATCTGTCTATCTGTCTATCTGTCTATCTGTATATCCATCTCTACGTCTGTCTATCTGTCATAGTGATACTATGGCTTGCGGAGTACAACATCAACCTTCCTGGCGCCATTTCATAATACTGACATTGCGAGGCAGAAAACCTATCACACTCCAGAAGCGCTTCGAGAGGATGAATGTCAATTGACATTAACGGGACTCAAATCCGTATGAAGCTCGGTCGCCGCACTACGACCATAGCGTTATTAGGGAATGCCGTAGACACGTGTTCGAGCCCCGTCCGCACCAAACAAAAATTATATATTTTTCTCACACCAAAAGTGTCTTCGAACAGTAAGTAAGCTGATGCCGGAGCTCTATCAACAGACGACCGATATACGCGTTCCGCTCCTGCGTACATCGCTAAACTCCGGGATATCGATTCGGGTATCTCGCCTCCGCGCTCTCCACCAGGGTGCTGACGACGGCCATCTTTGGCGGCAGGAACCCATCAAAAGGGTGCTCCTAAGTTACGCGAGGAAAACATTGAACAGTGAACATGCCTTGCTGGCTTTAATGTAGTAATCGGGATATCGCGATCGGGTGTTGATTGAAACCAGAGAGAAATGTGAGTACTGCTACATTATTTTACAATATTTTTTATAGATTCAATTTATATAGCCTGCGTTGTGTTTTGTAATAGTATACCTCTGTTGTAGTTGGTAACCATTGGTTTGTGAAATGGCTTAAGCCACTATCTCGTCTATTCGACGAAACGTATCAATTTTGTTACTGAAAATATCAACGAAGCTAAACCTGAATTTACGCAAATATAGTTTAAATCTATATTTATATAGCATGACATTTTGATCGAAAATATACTGTTCGCATTTGTTCCTTCCAGACGCAGTATTGATACTAACTATTGTTGAAGGTATAAGTTACAACTATTAGTTTGATTTGATACGATATAACCTGATATCGATTGCTTGAAAGTGTTCCAAAATCTGTGTTGCCTATATCTCGCTTTCCAGCATAGGTCAACCATGTTTGGAAGCCTATGATTCTTACGAAGAATATAGAACAGTGAGTGATAGATAAAAACAAGCATTATTATGTTCATTATAATGAGATGATACTCTCTTCGAAATACATTCTAAGAGCTTGAAGTAACATTTTAATATTCATATTAATGGTTCACATTAATATGTAGGTATAGTGTTTTCACTGCTGTACAGTTGTAGCTATAGAGGACATTCCCAGAAGTGGTTGAAACTGTATTTGGTTTATACGAACGTTAAAACTCAGTAGTTATAGAGGGTGCACAATGGCATTTTTTATGGGATTTATGTTAATGACATTAATACCGTTCATATTCAACGTCAATTCGATATAGGTATAGTTCGTTACTGGATTTATTCTGGAAATCTAGTGTAGAAATTACAGAATTTCATCACAAGGAACAGGTTCAGCAAGTAAGAGCCTCATTATCATCATCATCAATAAAACTAATACATGACAAATTGTCTTTTGATACCGATATGATTCAGTACACAATAGAAAGCTAAAAATGTCCCCAAGTCCGATAACAAATCAATAATTGAGTAGAAGAATTTTAGATAAAATTGGAAAGAAGTTTGGATAAGAATTTTGTTAAAAATAAGATCTTCCAAAATTCTTCCTTGGCTGTTTACTGAACAAAAATTCAATAAATTATTCTGGTTACTATTATATTTAAGTTCAATTTAAGACTAAAAAGTGAAGAAAATAATTATAGTTAAAAAACTAAAAAAGCGCATTTTTTCTTAACTACATTAAAAGGTAAAAAATATTTTTTTATTTCTCAATAGTTGTACAACAGCTATCGAAGGCCCACTAACTCAATACTATTGAATGATGTTTAATAACTATAAAATGAAAATTTTAATAAAATAAATTTTTTATTGTATAATAAACGTTTGGCCCTTAATACTATAGAGCGCTCCCTACAATAACATAATGTTTTAACTACTCTCATTAAAAACCATTCAATTGCAATGTGGTTGTGGGCTTTGTTTTGTTATGGAACAAAATCCTAATAATAAAAATGTATTTTACAGTTTTCACGGTGGCTTGCTGTTGAAGCATATTTTTCAACTATATTTAATTTTGCCTAAGATTCCTTTGCGGAGATTTAGAATTGACGTCATTGACACCATTATATTCAAAACAAATATATTTGACAACCAGCCTCCAGATCTGTCAATGTATTAAACTATTCGTTGCTTTACTTCAGGCTGAACATTCCCTGTCTATGTTACCTGAGTTAAAGGGTCATAAGGACGAAATGAGGGCAGGTCAAGAAACCTTTCGCTGTATTAATTGAAGCATTGATCGAATGGGGGTAGTGCTTTCAGTTTTCAGTCTACATAGTCATCAACCAATCCGTTTATATTGATTCGTCATACGGACCCGTGACTATTATTGCTGATGAGATGCCATTCATCCAGTCTCCAATATAATAAATTGCCTCTAGTGGCAGCTGGTGCAATGCTGCAGAGATCTCAAAAATAATTTTGTAATCAATATTTTCTATTCTAGAGATGTTGTAGATATTTCAAATTTAACAACAGTTTAAAACGTATTACGAAAAATTGGAATCAAGTGATTAGCAGAACCATTTTTGCAATACCAAAAATGCATTTTTCTATTTTGAGCAAACGTAAAATTGGATTACGAAACCGTGTTTTCTGAGCCAACTAATAATTTCCTCATAATTTGTTTAGGCTATGTATTAAAAACAAAGTCATCCCTATAATAAGTTTTCCAGGGAGTAACTTTGTCACGATGTTATTATTATCTATATCATAAATATCAGGTGAATTCGCGAAACTAAGTCACAGCATATAATGATAATATTGTACTGAGAATTGTGAGCTATAAACTCAGCTTAGTTACTGCCCACACAAAAACAAGGGAGAAATGTTCGAACTCTACCCTCTGCCCTTGAACCTCGTTAACCCACACAGGGACGATAATTGCGAAATGAGACATTCAGAACGGCATCACTCTCGGATGTTATCTTCATCAAAGCCGGCATGTTGTTTATACTATCATCATTTAAACACACTTCACTTCTCATAAAAATTGTAGTTTGTCGTATTACTTCCCACGGAATCGTATCACTTAGGAATTAAGGATTCCAAGCGGATTTTAGAGCTGTTGGTTTTAAAAGTTTTGAGCCTCATCTCAGGAAAATTAGCTTGAAAATTCTAGAATACAGAGACGGCTTGTCAGAAGAAGCTAAGAAGCTACTGCTCTATCTCAAAAATCGAATAACCATCTGGTTCAAATATTTCAAATTAAATGTATTCCTTCAAGGAGCAAAATTGTAGTTAAAGTAAAAATATCTGACAAAATTGTTTGAAGCGGTGCCGCTAGGCTCCATGTACCTGGGAACAAGGATAAAAGGAACATGGGTCTTGAGTCAACGCGATTCTGGCTAAACAGTACAGTGCGATGCCGACGCGTGCATTTCTGCTCAGCATGTATAATTGTTTCTAGTGCCTCTGTGGATGTGTTTTTGTATCGTACTGTCAAACCTTTTTAACATTTATGCGAACTTTTCCAAAAAAGAAGCAGCATTCTGAGAACGCGATATTGGAAATCAAGCCTCCGTAACCAACTGTAGCAGACTGTAATGCTAACTGAGTATCCTGTTGAAATAATTTACGAGGTCCTTATGGACTGATATCCTTGCTAAAAATAGATCGCACGCAGCTAACTGACAAGTTACAGAAAAGGACGATATTTACCAAGCGGTCTCAAGGGAATAGTGCGGAGTTTGAGTTGTATCTGGAGGACATTAATTATTTTTACAGAAGACCGACACATTGTTATTTCGATGAAGATTAGAAACAGGGCCGTCCTCATAGTAAAAGGGTGTGCTTACTGTTCGAATAATTTTAAATATTGTAAAACCGTAATAGAAAGTAAGAAAACTCAATATCATTTAAATGTATTTTATTGTAAAAAAGGTGTCAGAAGCGTATTCATATATTTTTATACTGGCCCCTTTCCTACTATCTAACTGATTAAACATGAATTAATCATGAGTTAATGGAATTTCTATGACTGCTAAATAAAATTTGAATAATTAAAAATAATTTTTTGTTCGCTATATAAGTATTTTTATTTTCGTCCTATGATTTATTTATTAATTTTTCAATCTTAAAATGAACTTAAATGTAATATTAATCATAAGATTTGTTTTTTGTGCCGCATTAGTGGATAACCAATACAATTTTGAACTTTTTTTTCGAAATATTTAATTTAAATTCAAAGTTTGTTCATTAAGTGTATGCTCTCCACTATGCATCAGACCTGCTATAGACATGCATGTTTCGTCTTCAGCCTAGACTTATCAGTATAGCCTGGCGGTCTAAATATAGAGAGCAATTTGGTGGTATATACGTAATCCAGTCAAGGATGTGATAGCAACATTAACACTCATCTCCAAGTTTCAAATGTCGCCACTTCAACGCAGTACAAGTGTTAGGACCTGCCAATGGGCAGCGCCATATTGCGCGCCGCTTGAACATGAGTTTATAAGTTTCATTATTCATTCCTGGAAAAATGTTCTAAAAGTTAAACAATCGTTAATGGAAATCAGACAAGGAGAATGCTAGGATCAAAGAAGAGTATGAAGGAACGTTGAAGGCATTACATGAATCTTAAAGTTTGAAAAGGCAAATTCCAGAAAATAAAAAGATTCAAAGTAGTATTTTGGAACATCTACGTTGCCTACGAACTTCAAACACCAATTCTTTAATAGATGATGCACGTTTTTATCATGAGAGTACCTGAAAAATACATATAATAAAATCCTGTCATAATCAAGCAATTTAGAAGTGTTGTTTAATCCGTCTTCACAATCGTATCTATACATAGCATGAATAATTTGCGGCAATTAAAAGAAATGTTATCTGGACGGTGAGGAAACATGCGCCTACATATAAATGCTATTAACATTGTATTCATGTTCGTAGCATGATGGGTTACTAACAGGCACCTATTTTAGCATATGCTGTTTATTCATTTTCGTTAAGGTGCCCATCAGACGATCAATATTAATTGAGTCTTGTTTTAGTTATACAATATCTGAACGGTGCATTGATAGCAATACTGTCAATAAATCAATATAGTATTGGAGCTCATGGAATACAGTAATATAAGCCTGCGAAGCTATGAGGAATATGGATCCTCTCACCCGTTTTGTGCATGAGCACGAGAATGCCTTTCTTTTTAGCGCAGCCAGCAGAGGAGCCGAGCACATCAAAACTGCTGAAGCCAATTTCCTTCTGAGGCTTCACAAAGACAAGCCCATACTTGGAACCTTCTATAAACGTCTAGAAGAGTATGGCTTGTCTATGCAGTTGACCTTTTATTTCCTAAGGTCAAGTGGGTTGAAGTCAGAGACTGATTGCTTCATAATGGCTTGCCAATATGCTGCTGATGCCAATTTCATTCTATGGCTTCACAAAGACAAGCCCGTGCAAACATCTAGAAGAGCATGGCTTGTCCAAGCAGTTAACTTTTTCTTTCCTAAGGTCCTACCCAACTTAAAACCCACATCAAAACTGCTGAAGCCAATTTCATTCTAAGTCTTCACAAAGAGAAACCCATGCTTGGAACATTCTACAAACGTCTAGAAGAGAATGGCTTGTCTATACAATTGACCTTTTATTTCCTAAGGTCAAATGGGTTGAAGTCAGAGACTGATTGCTTCATAATGGCTTGCCAATATGCTGCTGATGCCAATTTCATTCTATGGCTTCACAAAGACAAGCCCGTGCATGGAACCGTCTACAAACATCTAGAAGAGCATGGCTTGTCCAAGCAGTTAACTTTTTCTTTCCTAAGGTCCTGCCCAACTTAAAATCCACATCAAAACTGCTGAAGCCAATTTCCTTCTAAGGCTTCACAAAGACAAGCCCGTGCATGGAACCGTCTACAAACATCTAGAAGTGCATGGCTTGTCCAAGCGGTTAACGTTTTCTTTCCTAATGTCTCGCCCAACTGAAAACCCATATTAAAACTGCTGAAGCCAATTTCCTTCTAAGGCTTCACAAAAATAAGTCCATGCTTGGAACCTTCTACAAACGTCTAGAAGAGAATGACTTGTCTATGCAGTTAACCTTTTATTTCCTAAGGTCAAGTGGGTTGAAGTCAGAGACTGATTGCTTCATAATGGCTTTTCAGTATGCTGCTGATGCCAATTTCATTCTATGGCTTCACAAACACAAGCTCATGCATGGAACCTTCAATAAACATCTAGAAGAGCATGGCTATCTAAGCAGTTAACCTTTTCTTTCCTAAGGTTCTGTGGGTTGAAGCTAGAGACTGATTGCTCCATAATGGCTTGCCAGTATGTCTTTAACACCTTGGTATATCGTAGGATTATGGGGTATCTTCTGTCAGCGCAGCTCAACGACTGATATCGTATTATGATTTAAGGCACTCCTACCTGAGACTCTTATGCTGGCCAGAGAATAATGAGACTGTGGTGAAGAAAGAGAGTTGCCGGATTTGCTCGAACTAAACGTTCCACACGCTCGAGCTTGTGCAAGCTAATAAGCTCAACACGATTCTTCTCGAGCACCATTAAAAGAAGATCATTGAATTCTCCGCTCTAGAGGAGATAAACATAGTCTTGAAGGAGAAACGGACCAAGTACCGGTGCCAGCTTTACAGACCATACTATTAGTCTGCTAGTCATGTTCATACGCTGCTCTTCGCTATAAAAGCATCTTTTTCGCTCCGTCTACTTAGAGCGCACGATTTGGGGACCTAGTGATAGCTACAATAATAGATGAATATAATAGTAGATTATAGAGAAAAAGTATTTGCCAACTATTCTTTCCATCTACGCCTATGGAGTTCATATTCTTCAATGACGGAAACTTTATGTGATTCTGACGATTGTGATGTAAATACCTACTTGCGTGCTTCAGTCCTTCCATCGTATTTTTCGCCGGTAATGTTTATTTTCAAAGCGTCACCATAGGTTTTCGCGATTCAAAGTTCAGTGAATATAGTGATGGACTTAGAAGGAATATAAAAATATTGCTACTGGTAAGTCATACAGGCTTCGGTAATCTAAACACAATCTCACAAAAATGTATTCTGCTATCAATCTCTGATATGACTGAGATATTTGGTTGATTATGAGCTTAAAGATTTACATTTTAGATATGTTTTTTTGTTGGACTACAAAATTAATTGAGGCATCACCTCAAATTCAGAACGTGAATTGGAAGTTGATTTTCTGTAACTTCCATTAAACATAAGAGATAAATTACAAGGCTAAGATATCATGAGTTCACTTCTATTCATTATATTATCAATATATAGTAATCTCAAGTGTCTGCCTCAGGTAAAAGTTGGAAATGCTCCAATCCACTGCCATGACATTTTTGAGATTCCCAAACATAGCGACCTCATTTATTGAGCTATATGTAGAATCAAAGCAGTGAGCTCAGTATCAGTGTCTATCACTAGGGAGATATTTTGCTGTATTTAAACTAGTTGCCAAACCCAGAATGTCCTCGCATTTTTTACAAGGTCATGCATCGTCTTATAAACATTTTTACCTTTAATTTATCGATTTGAGTACCTATACATATACTTATCCTTGATCTATACATGTTCGCCATATGTAATATAAAGCAAGGCTTGCTACGACTGAACGTCGCCAAGGTTTAAGTATTACACTAATCCCAGTAGTATTCATGCTGTCCATATATTGTTTCTTGAACCCTTATTCAATTATCGAGGAGTTAACATATTTTTGAGGGATTATGTATTGTTTTTAATTATACCAAACAGAAAATAATCCAAGTATGCATCAACAAATGCATGAATCATTTTTCTTCCAGCTATGAAAAAAATTTGATCAGAAGTGAGGCATCCTGTGTTAATGCTATTAGAGTCGTTTAGAAAAGGAAATAGGAAATCGATCAGCGGTGATAACACTGCATGTAATTGATCAAATTGGATTATTCCCAGCTGCTATTGCATAGCGCTTACCGTTACGATATAAGATAATGGAATTAATGAATTGTTTTGTATCTACCACAAAGTTTTCGAAAAATAAGATGAAATTTGACGCCTTTAGGCATTAATATTTTTAATATCACCTCAAGAAAAGTATTCCGCGCTCATGTGATTGGAACTTATAGAAATCAGGATCCTTGGAAGTTCAGAATGTAATCTTTGCAGCTTCTAAGCTTGTCAGTGCAAAGTTTTGTCAGTCTTTCATGGTTTGATATCTTCTTTATGAACGAACAGAAATAAAGTCACGCACTTTTCGAAATTGTGACACGCTTAAAAATACAATGTGCGAAAACTCAGGAAATTTGGCAAAGCATCTTTGCATTACTTTTTGATTATTTCCTCTAGGATGCATTGATTGAAAAGAATGTAAAATTGCCTACCATGGCGTCTACAGCTTTCCTCCCAGGCAAAAATCTCGGTAGCTGTTCCTAATTTGCGCGGTGAGTGACAGGAATGACAGCAGGCAGAGGTCATCAGAAAACACGCCAACCAATACACATGCTGACAGACAGACTGATCTAAATTTATGTTGTGATTTTCCGAGGATAGACATTATGGAACATGTTGTAATAATTACATAACTTTATCTCTGTCTGGAACATCGAACGAGTCTTTTCCAAGACTCATTAATTTGGAGAACCTCGACGTTGTGGAATGGGTTGACGGGATTTTGTTCCTCGATGATTATTACAGTCTACAGCGTTTTTAGTTCAATTTAATAGATTATTATCCATAAAATCATTAGAATACAGATATTACGCTTGTATTGGTGTATACATTTAAATGGTCCTGCTTTAAAAATCATTAATTTTTTCAACAAGCGAAAAATATATAACGTAAAAATTGAAAAAACTACTTGAATAGGATTACATAATGCAATCGAAGACAACTGTATCAGGGATTTGTCGTCCAACTTCACCTCCTTAAAGTGGTTTTAAAATCACTTCTCGTGGGAAATCGCGAAAATACAGGAACTAACTGAAGTAATTCAATTGCAATATTACTTCCTACAACATAAAGCCGATACTTCGAATGGGAATCCGATGAAAGGATATTACAGACTAGAGGTTTGATTATTGATATTAGATGGAGGGTTATCAACCTGTTTCTATATAAAAATATAATCAGTATCGGGAAATGTATTTGTTATGACTCAAGTTATCAGTAGTTCGCTGAAATACTAGTGAATAGATTTTCATTCATTTGATGGAAACTTGTAGCAATGTATGGATAAAAATCGAGTTCAAAGGGTCGGTATGTCCATTGACTACAATGTAACCAATGTTTCGCATATATTTTTAGATCTCTAATGTTTCCATGAAGTTCATCATGTATTTTATTACAATAATGAGGCACACTTAATCTATTTCCGTTGCCTATTTTTTGATTAGTATCTCCAGTAGGTATTTGATCTTTCAGGGTGTTTTATTTGAACGCTCTTATATGTTCTCGTTATCTTGTTACTCTTTTGAGTTCACTAAATAATTATGATCTTAAGATAGGTAGATACTAATTTATTAGCTACCTATCTTTATTTAATTTTTTTTTATATTTCATTGCAAATGCAAATACTGTTTTGTGTTACGTGGATATTTGACACTAATAGCTTTTTTGTATTGTTTTTATTTAATAAATCATCGAGTTTAATTTATTGATTGAATTAACGTCCAAACTCTTATCGGGTCACCTATATTCCAAATGGCGGCCCAACTCTCTCGGGCATATAATCCACAAGTCTGGCAATCAAGTTTTGAGGAATAGCTTCCCATTCACCCACAATCGGGCAAATTTTGGTATTCATCACCTTCCCGATTCAAAAGTAACTTAATTTTGCTCTAAACATGATATATTGGATTCATATATGGCGACCTTGCAGGCCATATCATCCGATTGATATTGTTTTCCTCAAGCAAGTGGTTGACGATTATTGCTTGATGAGGAAGAGTAAAACAATATCTCTCAAACATCTCTGTCGAGAGGAATAGAAGTTATCAAAGGCTAAATTTATTGATGCACTTTATAAAACAGAAAATTGGTGCAGAATGGAAAATTAAAATTATTGGATTTTTTTTTGGAAACCATAGTAGTAGTTCCAAAAATCCCAATCCCAATAGTCGCTTTGTATTTTACCCTGCTCTGAATTAAAAAAGTTGTTGTCATTGATTCAAAATACCATTGAAAGGCCCTTCGTAATCAGACCTGCTTGCTCAAATCCCTTCAGTATTTTAGGAATTACAAAGTATCAAAGTTGGCTGAAAAATTTGCTTGTAACGATATTCATGTACAGCAGTTTATTATTGTTCGATCATATCGATTATCATAAGCTGTGTTTATTCATTCCGATTACGCTTTGAGATCTGGGTCGCTAAATAGTTTATTTGTGATCTTTGATCCAAATACAAAATTGGTTAATGATGGCAGAGTTACACCAAGTAAGAGCACAATATAAATGACTATATTGGATTTGTCTTCTTCCAGCGCCACAATGCCGTCGATTCTCGGCTACCTGACAAAGCGCGAGGCCCCGCCTCCAGCGGCGGAACTCCAGCCGGCGCCGGCGGCACCATCAGCATCGGAGGCGGCCCTCCCGCCCCCGCCAGCCGCTCCCGTGGGGGCGGTCACTGGACCCCCGGCGGAGGGTGTGCCTGTAGCGACCGCAAGCGAAGCGCCGGTGGACCTAGGCGGCAGTACAGGTGAAGTCGCGCAGGGCGCTGTGCCCCACATTTTCGGTAACAAAAAATATCATCCATCTCACGGTCGTACCACTCCATCACCGGAGCTGATCACAGGTGAATTTACGGAAACGATTGAGAGCATTGTGATGTTTGTTGTTGTTTGTGCTGAGTATGTGCACGCATCCAAAATAGGGTGAGGAATACACTGCGATGCACTCAGCCTCTACAGAAAACACCTTCTACCACAAAAGACACAGACATTCTCGCAATTTCTAATCGAACGAGCATTCAGCGGAATAAGTAAAAGTGAGATAACAGTCAATGACTCCATTGGGCGTGGTTTCCCATTCAACCTATTTTTCGTATATTTGCATCAAAATTGTAATTATGACAATAAAATTTATAAAGGTATGACTCTCAAAATCTCAAATCTATCTACAGCACGGTATTTTTTTTAAATTTTGGACGGTTATTTACTTGTAATTCACTAGACCTGAAGTATTTGAAATATAGTGCAATACCTGCTCATGCCGCAATAATGCGAGAAGAGTGAAGACAATAATAATGATAATAAAAATATTTTCCAGTGGGCAATAGAATCTTATATAAACAGTAAAAAAACTAAACTTTAGGAGGAATAGAAATAGCACAAAATGCAACGATTCGGGTAGAATTAAATCCAATATGCTAGGTCAGTATCAAATGCGAGTAAATGCTTCGATAGTATAGAAGCACTTTTCTACCAAAAAATGCTTTGAAACCCTCGACAAAATAACTTTCATGATTTCTAATCATCTGACTTTCCGAAAACACTTTTGCAACTTCAGGAATGAAAACTATAACATCCTTGTTAGGTACCTTATGAAAGTATTTCGATTCGTATGGAAAATCCAACATGTTTGTTCATGCTATTAAATAAGCATGTATTCACTGAATATGCATATTTATTAGAATTGATCCGATAATATCCAAAGTACGAGAAAAAAGTCATTGTGGAATTTCTCCTGAACGGGTGCGGTATTATACGTTTCCGCAAGATAATCCCATAATTCACATTTCTGCACTCTATCCAATAAATTATAACCGTATCCACAGAATAAAGGACGCTTTAAATTAGTAGGATCGTTAAACTGTGGAAAACAACTATTAAGTATTATAATCAAGGACTTCATTCTGTAGCTTTAATGGGGTTGACAAAACGTGGTACAAACATTATGATAAATTATTATGAACACGTCTTTTAAATGACCTTCCCTCTCCCGACCAATAAAAACACATCTTAACTGCCGAAGTCTAAACAGTCCATCCTTGGGGACCTTCTCTTTCCTAAGCTCTACTGGGCTGTATTCATAGACATCAAAATGTCTCTCCAGTATGATATTTTCAACATCCTAATGAAGCATATGATAGCGTTATGGGTATGAAATTATACGATACCAACAAGCGCAAGATATACATGTCTTGTCAACGTGTAGGGCGTACGTCGGCACCGCATACGTCTAGTGATGCCCTGTGCTCCAGGGAACATTGAGTTCGTTGTGAAGAAGAGCAGATGCAGAATTTACTGGGACTATTCGATTCGCTGCTAGAGCTTGTGCAAATTAATCAACCTTACATAGCCCTCCTCAACCATCGACAAAAGTCGATGGTCGTTATTGATTTTTTTCTCCTGGCGAGATAAACGTCATCTTAAATGAGGAACAGGAACGAGTCAATATCAGCACCACACTCTTCTCCTTCACGTTTAGAGTGCAAGGATTTAGTCAAGCGGCATGCCATAAACGTTATCTTAAATGAGGAAGAGGAACGAGTCAATATGAGCACCACACTCTCCTCCTACACGTTTAGAGTGCAAGGATTTAGTCAAGCGGCATGCCATGACGATTGGAATGGCAATGATCACAATACTTTCAGTACACGATGCAAAAAACTGCCTATTCTTTATCAGCTCAAAATCATCACTCACAATCCTAACACGTAGATGCTTATCAACACCTCACTCCATGCCTGTTATGCTGACTGTGCATGCGTTTATATGTTGCATCATGAAATCTTCACTAGTTGTTATCACCGTTAAACTCCAAACATCTATCTAATCAGAATCTTCATTATTAGGATTGAGTAATTACACGAACAAAAATTCAATGGATCTATGATACGTTCCACACTTTATTCCAAAACCATCATCAATTGACCATTTACGATGTCTACCTATTTCCAAAAATGTGACTCAGGTTAATTCTGAACTAGCTAAGTCCTACCAAAAATTTATAACTCAAATCTCAAGATATTTCAAAAGTAAATGAAGATGTAAATGCTTATTCAGAACTATATGGCTAGTATACATGGAAATTGTGTTTAAAAAATCAACTTGCAGATTTAAAAGTATAATCATATCACAGTGCCTGATGATGTCTATGGAATGAAGTGAAACGCATCACAGTTTTAGATTTCCAACAAATTTTCACAGAATTCAACACATCTCATTCATTTGTTTACGTATTGAGGACCAATGACAATACAAAACATGTTGGAAACAATTAAGTTTTGAGAAAACATTAAATTGAAAATTTTACGTAAAAATTTGATAAAATAATGTTGACATTGATTTTAATTAAATAATTTGCAATGAAATGTTAACATTGAATTTAAAATTTGAGCTAACATTTTTTTGAATAAATTTAATTTCCAAAACCAAAACAGGCTCTCGAAAGTTTAATGCTCCAAAAATAGAGTCTTCTAAATACAGTTTGCTATTGAAACGACATAAATTTTTGTTTTTTGAACTATAATTTATTGAGTAAGATCAGTTACAATATACATGAATCTAATCATTCCGATGCCTCTTCCAATTGAAGTAATACCTTCTATAAAACCAAATCGAATTCAAAGCTCTAATACGGTTCTTTCATGCACCTTGCTTACTTGCTTCTATTTTACCACCATACCTTCCAATGAAAAACGTATTCTACGAAACTCCGCCAATAGATCCGGATTTTCTCATTTTCTCCCATTCCTTACCACAAAAAGCATTAACAATGTTTATTCATTTTCCCAGTGAAACCCCTGAATGAGACCGGCGGTATAGTTCAAGAAGCGGTTGACATTGCGCGCAAAGAAGGAATTGAACCATGGATGCTGGTCACAATTTTAATAGGTATGTCTTCCACGTTTTCAGCTTTGAGCAAACAATATGGCCCGACTTTGGTTATTAAAAACAGTTAGTACTGTCACATAGTCTCACGATTCTTTTATATAACCTCTCGCGAAGGTACAAATTCCATTGCGCTTCAGAAGCGCTGCGAAAGGGTAACTGTATTCACATTGATCAGAAAACGCTGTAAAGTGTAACCACTGGAGAACAAACTCCCCGGCAGCCCAATCCACAACGCTGTAGTTCTCCAGAAGGATTATTTTTTGAAATAAATGGCTCGAGGCCAGTATAGGGGCGAGGGTCCTATGTAGGCCAAGAGGTTCCTAACAGGCCCTGAGACACCTCGGGAGCTGTAGCTGTTGAACAGGAGTAAATCTCATGAGCTACTGTGGACTAAACAGACACTTCTTCTTTATAAGAATAGAAAAAGACCCTCTCTGCCCTTAGTGCTTGGAGGAAGAAGAGATTTCGTTCCACTTAGGGCATAGGAAAGTGTGCCATATGCTGCGCCCTCAGAGTTGAGGCACATCATAATTTGACAAAGCCTTCACAGCGGAATGGTTGCATATCATAACCTTAATCAAAGGGTTCGACATTCAAAAACTACCATGTTAGTATGGGTATTGGTTTTTGGGGTCGACCAAAAGGGCTAAAAGGAGCCTACTTGCCAGGCTTCGCCTCCACACCACTACTACTGCTACTCACTTCGTGACTTAATTAAACCGATGAGGGAGATCTGTTTCACAATAAAAGATTACGTCAACATTTTATCTCCAAATACAGCCTGAACATTTATATTCTGTAAAATATTCATTTACTTCATAGAAATGTGATCAAAGTTTGATAATATCTGTGTTTAAGTCATATCTGCCATCGTACTGGGGATATGCTTCTGCTGCATAAGGAGATGTTTCCGGAAAAGGAGAGCAAAGGACGCCAAGAAGGGGATGAAAGGAGTAGATTTAAAATCGGTACAGTTGCTGGGATCGTCGTACAAAGAAAAGGTTAGATGGGGTACTTCAGTGATTTTCAAAAACCACCCTCGTCGGTAGAATCTGTTGTGAAAAATCTATGTGTTTGTATTTCCTGAAATTCCGTGTCGTTGACAAATGTATATCGTTTTTTGAAAACACTCGTGACGTCACTACAGAATTATTGTCGAAATTCAGAAATCTGGTACACTGCAACACTGGTCGTCAATTATTCGAGTGAATGAAGGTTACGTTAACAAACATTGTTCTAAAAGCTGATATTTTTTATACAGATGAGACGATATTTTAACTATACTGATTTTATGATTATTTATGCAAATTTTATGATTATTTATACAATTCATTTATTTGAATGGTTGGCGATATTATGTATCAAAGCACACAGATCACTTACTGTTTGTCAAAATTGTATCGATATCGAAAACACTGTTGCCAGGACATGCATTTCCGGTTCTCATGTGACGTCACAATAGAAGGCGGGCGTTTTGAATAGTAGTTTCGCACATTCCTCTGACTTCACTTACTATAGATTTTCAAGTGGATGTGATCCCCGATATGCATAATCAGGGACATCATAATAAATGTCCTACATGGAAAAATGCAGAAAATGTCGATCTTCATCACATGAGAAATATTAGTCTTACTATTAAAAGTATATTGTTTCTTAATTATCCTATGTTAATGTGATTGTGATGAATTTAACTAGAAATGGGATAATTTTAGACACCAACCCTCTTAAGAAAAATTGTATTTCTTGTTGACGCTTCTAAATTTAGTCACTCTAATTCGGAGACCATATCCACAGTATTATTTTGCACGTCAAAACAAAAGAAAATTATGTTTAAAAATGGAGAAGCTAATATTTTACATATTCAATCAAAACATACCTCCAGATTACCTTCAACCTGCATACAGTAAGTATGGCGTTTAAACTATTATCGAGAAATCAGCAATAAATAATAAATATATAGCTGTAAAGATGGACTATTTACGGCGGTTGCTGTTCAAGTTTCAATAAAAGTGATAATCAACACTTATCTCCGAACTTCGCGCACTATGGCGCCGCCCATTAGCAACTTACGAAGTCCAAGATACTAAAATTTAAAAAAAAGTAATAATATTTTCATTACAAAATCACTCGTCAAACCACGTGTTCCGTTAACCATGTTAGCATACGTGGATTGGTTCGCATACCTGTATTTTTATGCATGAAAGCGTAATTCATGACTATTTCAACTAGCAAGTTTCATGAATTCATGAATGCAAGATCTGTACCAAAAATGAACTCAGTCGTCATTCAAGAGAACGAAATCATTGTTTTGCTATTAAATAATCGTCTGAGTGGTTAGAAATTTTAGCTTCTCTGTTTTGAGTTCCAACCTACGCACATAGATTCATTATAGAAATCCCTATTCACATACTAAAATGTATCTCGGATGGTTGTGTTAGGAAAATTTGAATAAATATTTCATTGTTTTGTAAGAAATGGAATTAATTTGAAACTGTAAGTGTTGTTTTGTAAGAAATGGAATTAATTTGAAACTGTTTTATATTTAATACAGACATAGTGTGAATGTCATTTCTCAACATCTATTGGAATAGAGAAAATATTGATTTAGCTTACATAAAAAATTACCTTGTCAAGGGCATACGTTTGAGGAATTCAAATCAGATTTCATTTTGGCCTCACTCTTAGGAATTATTATTTTATACAAATTTTCGTTTAAAGCTTACCGCCTATCGAGATCTTTTTTGTACTTCTCCCTATCAACACCCATAAAAGCAGCTCATTCACTCTTCTTTATGCAGGATGGTGTCTCTACAATACATTACCTCTATAAAATGAAGCAATTGACGTAATGTCAATTTAATGTAGAAATTTAATTATAAAATATATTTCGTCCTGAGAAGAAGGCCATAACGTTAGTTAAGCTTTCTCATCAAATGAAAGTACTTGTCCAGAATGATGAATTCCCTTTCCATTTGTCAAATATCGAATTTCACTGAAGTCATACTGGATTTTCATCAAATATCTGGAACCTTAAGGGCCAGTTGTTTAGTATATATAGAGCTCTTAGATATGTTGGAGGTACTCGACAGGATGCGCGTTATCCCTCCCCCATATGTTAATCTGCTGTACTCCAGTAAATCTAAAAACCCCATATCGGGTTCCCTTACAATAATCAATGTTGTCCAATATACAAAAAAATTGTCTTGCACACAGAAGGTTGAATGGGCAGCTTTACTCTTTATATCTACCGTAAAGAGCGTTAGATTCAAAATGCCGTCTGCACTGAACAACCCCATTGTCAGAGTATAAAAGTTCGAAGCAATAACATCACTGAAAAATGTTTAACGGTTTAGGTGCAACCGGATATGGACGAGCTCACAGAAAACGCTGAAGAGCCGGATGAAGCTGAGAAACCAGAAGTTCAAAAATTGGGAAAACTCCAGTATAAGGTAAAATCAGGACTGCACTAAAAATATTGCATAGACGTGGAAAAGGTTCACTCAAAAGGATTTAGCCCAGTATATTATTTATTCAACCGTACATTATTTAAACGTAATTTTGTCAAATGAGGGGATATACTCATTTAGATAGAATATCTTCTCAATTTCAGGAGCTTCTTCTAAGTAGCAATTTCATTAAGAAATATATCTATAAATGTTGTGTCAAGTAGATTAGAGCTATACTTCCTACGCAGTAGCATCAGAAACAAATATTGGGGTCCAACTTTGGAACAGTTCATTTTTGGAAGGGGAACAGACCGCTTGATGCCTTCAGGAGTTTCCTTTAGGTCCGGGGTAGAAACTGATGAGAGATACGTGATCTGTTTTGCTTTGTAAGGAAACAATGTTTTTCATTAAGGGCTGCGAAATGAAAAATGTCTATTCACATTGACATTAAAACTCCCCGGTAGCGCAATCCATAACGCCAAAGTCCTTCAAATTACCGAGTTTTGGAAGATGATAATATCTCTATAATAAAGTCAAATCAGCGACTCTCCCTCGATGTTCCAGACTGTGGAAGATGGAAGTCCTTTGTAGGGTCTGACCCAATCCAGAAGGATTGTATCCAGAAGTAGGAAGTACAGCGTCCAAATACTTGACGCCTTTTCATAAATCAAATCGTCCTTGAAAACTGATATTTGTCTTCCTCATAGTTGGAGTACGACTTCAACCAGAACAGCTTCTCCGTGACTGTAATCCAAGCGGAAGAATTGCCTGCTCTCGACATGGGCGGCACGTCAGATCCATACGTGAAGGTTTACCTACTACCGGATAAGAAAAAGAAATTCGAAACTAAGGTGCACCGGAAAACGTTGAATCCCGTCTTCAATGAAACGTTTGTGTTCAAGGTGAGACATTAGTTCAAAAATTTCCCCGACCATTTTTCAAAACTGTTTGGAGGTGGTGAAATTTGTGTGAAGCTGTGAGTTATCAGTCTATCCAGTCACCGCCTCTTGTCATGAGTGCGTCATGTGAGTGCCTCTATCATCGTCGACCAAGCTTATGATTCAAGTAAAACGAATGATCAAAAGACGCCAATATTAATCGCAGGAAATATCGAAGTAATTCTACTTGCCTCTTCATTTCCTTTTATTGCAGAATCTCCCGTATGCCGAGGCGATGAACAAGACACTGGTGTTCGCCATCTTTGACTTCGATCGATTCTCCAAGCACGACCAAATCGGGGAAGTGAAGGTGCCGCTGTGCACCGTGGACCTGGCACAGACCATAGAGGAATGGCGCGAGCTGCAAAGCGTCGAGGGCGAAGGAGGACAGGTGGGAAATCTGACCTGGAAATCCCTGCATCCCCCTTTTGATCCCTCTCCCACACACTCTACTATTCAAGTAGTTACACACTATGTTAGTCCGGTCAGAAGGGGTCTTCGTGTGCGGACAATTGGTTGAGCTAAGAATAGTACACTATCCGCAGTGTCTCTTACGAAAATTCTACGCTGATTGTGGAAAAAACTCTACGATTGTATACCCTTTGTTACGCCACTGTCATGTCAAATATTTGACAGCTGTCATACACCATGGAACAATGATGATAGTGAATCCTTGGCCGTTTGGCATGTCAATGGCTGACATTAGAAGAAATCACAAATAGAAACATATTTTTCGAATCGCCAAATTATATTCTTAAAAACATATGCTTAAGTATTTTCTTGATTACGTTTTCTGTGCCATTTCCACCAAAATAGTTGTTCTATGCTACATTCTACATGGAGGTTGAAATTCTTCGAAATCATTGAATTCTACGCCAATTGGCAACACTGACTATCCGAAAGACATTTGAGTGATTTTTGCGGAAAGGGAAGTGCTCTAGAGATACTAATTCATTATTAACTGTCAGAATATCGTATCGCCATTCGCGCTCGGTCCTACACACTCGGACAGTGTTGCCATATTTCATATTGACACCCAAAAATGCTTTTTTTCTTTCACTTATGCAAATAGTTTCGCCTGAATAAGAAATTCTGGAATTGGTTAAAATTGCATTCCAAATGTTTCTCTTTAATAAACAATATATATCTTATACCCACTTATTCGCACACGAAAACTCCTCTTGCTTCAATCGGAGTTCTATGAAATATTATTTTCACACCCAGTTCTGACCAATGGATTGCTTGTACACAAGTAAATATAAATGGTTTTATCAGCACTTTTTTATCGACACTTGGATTTTTATTAATTTTTTTGACATCCAGCTGCCACTCAGTTTTTCATAGTATTTAGTAGTTTGTCATTTGCAAAGTATAATACGAGTAATTGCTGAACTGCTCCAGGACGTAAGTGAATGAGGAAAATATTTTTCTGAGTAATCAACTAATTAATATTTTATATTATACCATCTAATTGGTGTGTCCGCAAATAACCAACAATCACTATTCATAATAAAGATAAACTTCACCTTGACAAGGAATATATATTTTATAATGGTCTATTAATGATGAATTCAGCAGGATTAGTTTCCTTCCCTGGACTTAGAAGGAATGAAGTCTCTTCTACAATTTTTATAAAAAGCGGCAAGCAAATAACAGAAGAAGTGAATACGCGTTGGGACAGAAACAAATTTGCATATTGATTGAACAAGTAATAAAATAATTGTAAACCGCAACGAAATTCAAATCTAGGGGGTGCCAAAAACATTTTTCTCTAAGCTAGATAAACTCGTTACTTGAGAAATTGGAGCTTTCCCCTCTCCAAATGAGCACTTCGTTGTAAGGGTTTTTTATCGACGTCTTCAGGGTACAATTATATGCATTTAGGAGCGCTGAATAGGAATATATCATAGGAAACGTAGCGCATCATGGGGGGGAGTAGTTTCAAGAGGAACATCCCCATCAAGGCATCAGGCCAGAAAATTCGTGATCCGAGAACACGATGCACGCACGATACGAGGTTTCGTCTTGTTTGTAAAAAACATGTTTTTTCGTGAAAATATGTTACGGCCTTTTGACCCACATCACGGGCTGGAAAAGCCCTTTGACCTTTATGTTCCACTCCATCCGATGGAAAATTTTCCCCTGAATTCAACGATGTCCTCGGATTTAAGCTACGATGTTTCGTGTTAAGAAAAAAAATATATTTATGGAAGGATTCAAATCTTGAGCGTGCCAAAAATTCTTTTGTTCAAGCTGCTCCCGGGACGGACTCCCGGAGGACTATTTTGATGATTTTTCCTATTCAAGTGGGCCTCGACACGTTAGGCTTTTTACTAGATGTATGCAGACTCAGCGCCCCAAATACATAAATGTACCAAGTTTCGAGTTTCCTATATAATCAATTTTCGTAATGAATATCTCATGAATTGAATTCGAAAAATACCTCTCATGCTCAGACATTTTCTTCTATCTTTATTGTTCCTTGTAGGTCAATTATAAACACTGAGTGATTGATATATATACTGACACAATTACTTTTGGAAGAGCTTAGCGTACAACTCAAAGACTATTTTCCTCACTTTTACTCATAGGACTGGTAATTTTTTATAGATATTCACATTACACTATTTTGGTATATTTTTTGGGAGTTATAGTAAGGGCAGCTTGATTAATCATCCAAGACACAATGGAGAAGCCGAACAACTATGCTTCCCTTATTATAAATGCTGTAGGTTTCAAAATGAAGTAGGTTTTTGTGTACAATGAGTAGCACTTATAATATTTTGACTTTTGAATTTAATATATCGTTCATACTACAAGATACATTAGTAAAATTTCAAAATATTCGTTATTTTGAGGAGCCCCGAGATTCCAGTTTCCAACATATTGCATCTTATACTCGAAATTACATTTATTGTATCTGCTTGAAATGTTCAGAGGAAATCTTAAACTACTTACTCAACTTCTGTTGAATTTTCTGTTGATAAGCGAGTATTCTGTAGTATGGCTGATATACTTTTGGAAGTAGAGCAAAACAGGAACACAAGAACACTCATATATGAAGCGGATACGTTGATGAGTAAAAGGTTAGATCAAAGTGGGAATGTCGAGCAATGCGCTGATCTTATTATCCTCATCAACAATATGTTAATATTATTCGAGTACGCACCGCCTGATCATAAGATACCTAAGTTGTTTGGAGTTGTCATACATTGCTTGACGTGTTGTCAGATATTTAAATGAGGTTGAGACCCTTGTCCAGGGAAGGCAGATGGAAGGAGAGTTGATATTTTGCAAAGTATATCCGCAAATTGCCAATTTTTTCTTATTACTTGGTTAATGCAATAATATTCAGGATAGTTCAATGTGAAAATGAATTGAACTACAATTTTAATTGATCATCATTATTGAATTTTTTTTTTCGTAAAAAATCTAGAGCATCATATATTCTAACTTGATTACCTGGCCATACTGAAAATATAAATAAAAAGTAAAAAATTTAACAAGTTAATAAAAAATGGTGGTTCAAACATAGAGTTTTATTGATGTAGGTAACTTTACAGATTTCACAAATAAAATTGTTGAATAAATCAAGAATGTCACAATCTTTTGAGATGTATTTTGTCCTTATAACACACACCTCATGAAATAGACTCATCGTCGTAGCAGATATTAAATTCATACAATTTAGTCAAGCACATAACTTAAAATACAAATAAAACAAGCCAAACAGTTGTACATATCATCACCAGTACTGTGATGATCTGTAATGGCGTGATGGCTGACAGAAAGTATATTATCTTTCTTTCTATAGTTTAAGTCTGATAACAGAAAAGGGGAGACAGGCGCAAATGTTGGAACCTCTACACACATGCTACATTTCGCACTTATTCAAGTATGAGAAACATATAGATCCTCAATACGTCCCTGTTCACATCAAATCGCTAGTGAAATCTAGCATGTGTGTAGAAGCTATTGAAGCACTCTCCATATTCCCTTCAAAATGGCATTTAGAGGTTTTGTGTCCTGTTAAGAACTACACTCGACATTCCCTCTTTGAACAAAAGCTGAAGCTAGCGACACACATGTATACCGACGGAAGCAAAGACGATCGTGACTACAATCAATACATCTCCTACTATACCACCAAGTGGACGAAATTGTATTGAAGTAAACCGTTTTTTCTCTTTTCCCTAATTTCTCTGCTCTGCTTTTGGTTATGGCTCTGTTATGGTTCGTGTTGCCGATGCTCATATGCATGATGCTTCCAATACGATCACCAATACCTGACACACGTAAGTATATTTTATCATTACAACGACTCTATACTCGATCCAATACGAGGATCTTATAACCTGATCATACAGTTTTACATATCATGATAATACTACCCTCAATTTGATTATTTGGCATAGTATCTGAACCTTATACTGTGGTTACTCTCTGATCCATCTTACGCAACCGTGGAGATGGAGGAGCCTACAGAGATACTCCAATAAACATCAGAACAGAGCAGTCCATTCGATGGCGATATCTGGTAATTTCTAATTCCTGAAGGAAGGAAGGGGAATTTTGTTCTTAAAAAGTTAAAAGAATAAATATGTCATTTGGCACTGGCAAATATGAAACTGAGAGCTCCTAACTAAGCGGGTCTATCTGTACAAAATGAACCACTGTAGTGTATAATAGGTAAGATGAGGCTAAAAGAAATACATTAATTGCACATAATTTTCTTACGAAAACATTGGCAAAATGTATATCAGTATGTATATGTTATATTTTACCTCTCATCTAGTAGTCAAATGGGTGTAGATCGAGTTTGGATGTTAGACTATGACGGAAGGATTTATGAACAAGGCAGCCCTAACATGAAAATGTTTTCTCTTAATTACTCTGCCTTCACCGGACGATTACTGAAACTAGATAAATTATCTAAAACATGTATTGAGCTCTGGTTGTGTTCCAAAACTTGTCTACGCTGAAAAGGTAGCTTACTCTTTGGAAGCTCATTGGTATTCAAGTTGATTAAGAATGTTGGATTTAAAAATGAGATCTGTAAAAATGTACTCATCTCTCCAAGGTGCTTCTCTTTCTTCCGTAGTGTTTAACAATTAAGATGAGTTAACAGGTGGCCACAGAGATTTTGCAAAATAGCTTTGATTACATCAAAAAAAAATTATTTTTCAATTGAATAAAGCTTTGAGGCGTTGTTTCGTATTTTTTTCATCTAAATTAGCTCAACAAGAACTTTGTACCATCATAAAATGCATCCAACGTAACGCAGAGAAACAAAATCGATTAATTAAAAACATTATTTGCAGGTTATAAGGTCTTCCTATCAAAGATGACGTTTCGAATGGTAATTTACGTAGACAATTAGACAATGCGCACGGCATTTTCACACAGAAAATGTCGTTTCTGTAATTGGTATACGTTGCACACTTCCTGGGGTGAAGTAAAGTTAGCTTAATGAGGCGCTGGTTATTGCTAAAAATATGCATATAACAGAGATTTTTTGGTCGCATTTTCTCAAAATGATAGTGAGGTACATTCGCTTTGAATAAAACTCCTTCTGACTTCCATCATCTTCAGCATTTTGCGTTTCACAACGTTTCAAAGGAAGATAAAACATCAATAGAAACATTGGGAAAAGTAAAATCCTCAAGACAATGTAAGCTTGAAGCTACGTTAATCGAAATATCTACATTGTCTACAAATGTCAAACAATAATCGCTTAGAAATATGAATATATCTATAGCAACAAAGTTACAATAGACGTGTCGGTAACGTCTGTAGTATATTTCCAACCGTCAACAGGTAAGTTTAGATACTATTTCATTCGCATTAATCATCTATTTTTAATTATTCAATTTGCCGTATTCGAAACGTTATCTTCTACATTAGTATATTATATTTTACTATAAGTTATATCATTAATTCCTGTTCGACACTTCTTTCTACCATTACAAATTTTTTGATGAATACAAACCGCACATTTTATCTTTATTTCTGCTATAATCCATAAGGTTGTTTCTTGCGTTCACAATACCAATTACAATTTTTTCTATGCAGAATATTCTAAGTAGACTTCTTAGACTATACAGTTATATAATCATTAATGAATATATGTCTGTAGGAAATTCATCCTATTCGTTTTTTTAAATTTCTACTTTTATATATTCGAATTTGAACTCTGATTAACTCATCTCCCCTCAGAGTTTTTCTCGCTATGCTACTGACTGCAGGTGTAGATGCATATTCGACAGAATTCATATCATGAAATGTCAAGAAAGTGAAAATTTTTACAGTTATGTGATATCTAAGGAAGGCTAGAGCATATAGATCAAAAGAGATTTTTATAATAGACATATGTTCTTAGCTTATGATATCTCCACTACTAGATTTTTTTTTATTCTTTGTAGTCTCGATACAAATATTCATGCGAATATACTGCTTGACTTTTGAGACTACATTACCAGTTGACGATAATAATCAATTATCATCTTATCACGTTTGTATTCGAATAGAAGCTTATATATGGTGCGTTAAAATATCAGCTAATTATGGCACGAACATAATAAACTGTTTTGAACCAACTACCTTCCATATGTTGTCATACATACTGTGGAAAATTCTGCATTGAACCGAACTACTTACAAATAAAATTCTAACAACTATTTGGACAAATAAAATTATATCTTCCAATAATGATTCAGGCTCCACAGATACAAATCGATCACAACAACAAGAAATCGCAGTAACGCCCCCATGGACTTGAATATATCACATTGTTTTATTTAGTTTTGTGACATCTACTTTCCCACCATTTTACTTCAATTAATACACCATATCACTTTCATAACGTTAATTTAACGTCCAAAATATTAGAGTAAAGATTTTAATTATATCTTAGGAGACATTACATTCTCTTGTTTTAGAGGTTTTTCTAATTATTATATCTCTTCAAATCTCGGCAACTCTGAAATGAACGTGTTTGAGGAATATTATCAAATTCACATTAATTTATCTTTACTCATAGAATTGAGCGATACTAAAAGATTGGAAAGTATCTGCGCATCACTAGGTCTATCAGTGAGATAAAATTGCGTAATATAAACAAAAGGTTTCATTTAAATGAATAAAGGTTAAATTGTAACGCACCACAAACAACGAGCACTATTTGTGAAACCTTGTGTTTAAGTTACGCAATTTTAATTTACTTATAGGAGAGTTTCTCCAAGTAAGCATCTACAGTCTACATGATATAGGTATATTTTAATTAATATCGAAGAAGGATCTTATGCAATAAATCATAACGCAAAAAATAATTTTATATAAATTTTTAGGAGCGTAAATTGATTCATCGATGTATACAGAGTCGTAGAACGCAAATAAAATTATTATCTCCGATTAATTTATTGCTAATGAATACGATACTAGCGGAGGAAAAAAGAATCAATAAAATCTCAACAAAAATGCTGAAAACTTATTACGTTTCACGTTTGACTTGGATACTAATATTTTGGATGTCCCTATTTGTCAGTGTAGTTATAAATACCTCGAATTTTTTCTTCTATTGCCTCACAATTTTTGTTACCTTTTTACAATCTTCTGCATATGCATGTCCTATATTTTTGGCCTTGCATTTATGGCTGGTGACTGTTTTTTGAAATATATTCGGTACAAGGATGGTCAGGAGTCTGGTTATTTCACTTGGAAAGAATTATGGTGAAACATAAATACTCAAAAATGTACAATTTCACATTCAAAACTCGTAACAGCGCTGGTCTACTACACATGATTACCGGTCAGACGCTCTAGTCATCTGAGCTGAGCAGGCACTCGCTCAGTTGGCTAGAGTGATCGATCAGCAATCAAAAGGTTGTGTTCGAATCCCTCAATACGATGATTTCGATGATGATGATTGCAGATTGAACAGTAAATAATGCCAAAGTAAAAAATGTGCAATGCTTATTGTATCTTTGGAATTCAAGTATATTGTTATTTACTATCAACACATACATGAGTATGAAAATATAAGAGGGAAGTGCTACCATCCAGGATGTTTGAGCTTATAGTAACCATTACCTTATTGAATGCAATTTTTGTAGGATATGTCTTATCCAAAACATTGCCTGCGAACAATGTTTCATGAAAGCCTCTGATCTTCTACCAATTTTTTAAGATTATACCACAAGCCTCATTAAGTGGATGGTCTCAATGGATTCTGTATTTCTAATATTGTAAACTTCAGGCACATAGTTGAGTCCATATCATTTCTGAAGCACTAATGAATTAATCTTTTTAGTTTATGTTGAGATAATGCATGAGATCGGCGTATTTTCAATTGAAATCTGCTCTGTACCAGTTCTTATGTATAGTGGAACATACACTCAAATTTTTTTCTGTAACTCAACAAGGAACAAATAAAAAATTGAGTCAATTATATTGACTTGGTACGAAATAGCATCGATCCATTTTCAAATTATGCACACATAACAATTCTAAGCACTTGATAAAAGTTATTTTGCTGTATGCGAAACTCATAGAATTGAAATAATAACCAAAAACCAGTTTAAACATATTTAAACCACAATAAACTTGCCTAAAGGTGATTTTAAAACGTGACAATTTTACAAAAATGAAGTTCTGTATTCTTCTTTTTGTTCGTACTAAAATAAAATGAATCTCTTAAGTCAGAGTTTCTTAACCCTTTCCAATCCAGGGACTCCTAGACAATCGAAAACAATTCCAAGGACCCCCTTAATAAAAAACATTCTAACCATCTATTTTAGGCATATAACGAGACTTGGCATTCATTTATTATTGTAAAATGAATGAGACTGAGAACTTCCGTACATATAATCATGAACCACATGTTAAGAAACGTTGTCTTTAATCGTGGAAAACACATGTTAGTGAATATTAACTTCAACTCATCTCCAAGTGTCGCCCTCTATGGGGACGCTCATTGGTAACTAACGAAGTCAAAGGTCCTGAACCTTCGACTGCCTATATCTGCTTATTCACATCAGTGTATGTATATACACCCGATTGCTCTCTGCCGTTAGACCGCCAGGCTATACTGACAAGTCTAGGCTAAAGACGAAATACGCATGACTATTGCAGCTCTGATACAGAGTGAAGAGCGTATACTTAAAGAATATTGAATTAAGAAATGGATTGATCGAAAACAATCGGTTCAATTCTCTTACATAATTTCAAAGCTCAATTTGCCATCCAGGATGGCTAAGTCTAAACTTTGGTCGGTTTGTAGTTGATTTACGATATCAATTGTGCAAATATTAATTCCAGACTGCATAATTAAAAAACCTGTTCGTCATCTAGCACATACTACTAGATGGATAACGATAATTTCATTGGGCATGCAGGATTGGTGTCCAACTGTTTAGTGGAATGTGTCTGCTTAAGACCTTTTAAGGGAAATCATGTTTTATTGTTACTCCGTAATTTTTTCCATGCGCTTTTTCACCAAACCAGATATCCGATTCACCATTTTACCAGTTGTAACTGAACCAGATAAATTTTTAATACATGTTCTTTAAGTCTGAACGTAACCTTTTATCTAGCATGTCCGCACTACTAGTTAGTTTTACAGCACAGTACCATAGCATTCCAGCATTCCAGAGCGATCGACAAAGTTACATCTGGTCCAGCGACACAATGTCAACCACAACTTATTCTCAGAAGTCATCTCACCTTGATTTTCGCGATTCAGATAATAGTTCAATGCGTTTTTGGCAATTTTATTAGGCTAGTTAATCGACTCTTCAACTCCAAGCCTTTGTAGTCGATTTGTTCGGGATTATATTAATGAGTATAAAACTCAGTTTTTTGGAACAATTTTACTTCCGAAATTTATCATGTGTTCAAAATACAAAAAGTTTGAAAAAATAAATTATTATGACGTAGACTTTTTGGATGCTTTCAAGGGAACAGAACAAGACCTTAAGTATGAAATATTATGGAAGGCTAGAATACAGATCCCAAACGAGGAAACTGATGCTCTATCACACCAGGAGCTCAGTGCTCTTGTTGTGGCACTTGTTCCATGAAATGAAACAACATACAGCAATGCTATATTATGGCAACAATATAATACCCCTCCTCTCCTTTTGGGATGCAAAAAAATTATTATTAAACCTAGAGAAGAACTGATGCTCCATCTATAAGCTTGGAGAACATTGATTGGATCTTTCCTTAAATCATGGCAGCACTGGGGATTACGGGAGCGATGAGAACGACGCCGTCAGCAGCCCTAGACGTCCTCTTAGGCTTGCCGCCCCTGAACATCTGGTGCAAGCCAGGCGCCATGGCTGCCAGTCTGAGAATGCGGGACGGGGGTTCCTGGACCGCGTCGGCCCCATTGGTAGGCCACGCCAAGATTGAGGAGGTGGCAGAGATCAATCTCTCAATTTCCTCACTCAGGGTGGCAAGGGCCGATGATGAGGTTAGGTTCGATAGGAGATTCTCGTTCGTTCTTCCCTCCAGGGAAGAGTGGACGGGAAGGAAGGTAAGATTCCCGCCCAACAGCTTGGTATGCTACACCGACGGGTCTCGCTCGGAAGAGATGGGATCCAGTGGCGCGGGAATGTACCTGGAAGGCAGAGACGTGGAGGAAAGCGTTGCGCTGGGAACCCACACGTCAGTTTTTCAGGCTGAGATATTTGCCATTCTGATGGTGGCATATTCAGCGGAAGTACAACAGTGCACGGAGCAGGACATCTATATATGCTCCGATAGTCAGGCAGCTTTGAGAGCGGTAGCATCTCCTAGGATCAGAACACCTCTGGTCCAGGAATGCAGCGCAGCCCTCCAATCCTTAGCCCAATCCAAGAACGTGACCCTCATGTGGGTCCCTGGTCACAGTGAGGTGCCAGGCAACAAGAAAGCAGACTGCCTGGCGAGGATAGGAGCAAGGGGCGCATGCATTGGCCCCGAACCCTTGCTGGGCATTAGCAGAGGCCAGGTTAGTAATGCCCTGGATGCCTGGGCATACAACGAACTTGCGAAAGCATGGCTGGAGAGAGACGACTGCAGGCGGTCAAAGAGGTTCATAGCGGGCCCCAACAAACGTAGGGAGCTATGGCTGCTGAGCCGGAAGAGAGATTCACTCCACTTGTTGGTGGGGATCCTCACAGGTCACTGCAGACTGAACAGACACATGACACTCATCGGAGTGGTCAAAGACCCAATCTGTCAGAAGTGCTGGGAGGAGGACGAGACTTCGTTCCACTTCCTGGGCGAATGTGCCGTATACAGCAGCCTTAGGACTGAGGTGTTCGGCACAGCAGAGTTTGACAGGGAAGAGTGCTACTTAGCGGAATGGTCGGACATCGTGACCTTTATTAAAAGGTCTGGAAGGTTCGACACCAGGACGTCACCAAGTCTGCCATAGTATTGGTTTTTTTTTCAGTGATGGTCTTTGGGGTTCGGGGTCGGCAAAAAGGGCCAAAAGTGGCCTACTTGCCAGGCTTTGCCTCCCCACTACTACTACTACTACTACTACTTTCCTTAAATCATACTCAACCAAACTAACTGACAGTTTACTGGGTAATTAGAAATATATATAATCATCATTCGACTTCCTTGTATATCGAAACTACCATTCTGCTCCTTGCCCGAAACGTGTTCACTGATTGCCGAATTGAAGGTTTCTCCTTTGGTTATATAATTTTTGTGTACTCTGATTCGACACTTGATAGGTCTAGAACACTCACCAATATAACGTCTGCCACATACGCGGTACATTTCCTATATTGAATTTTTTGTATCTGCATTTTCATTTTTTTGCTTTGTATGGCAAAAAAGGGATACGTAACGTTTTGCAATTTCTCAATCTTTTAAACAATCCTCTCACATTTGGTATGCAGAAAGTGCCAGTAGAGATTGCTAGTTGTCTTGGAGTCATTGATGGACATGGTCATAGTCTTCGTAATTGGGTTCCAACAAATTCTTTAAGATAACTATTACTGGAAATGTTGTTTTCTAGAAATTTCTCCCTATCAAAACCTACAGATAGATCATAACTTTTTCTCCAGGTTTCCTTCTAGTTTGTTCTTGGATGGTAAGCTGTATGTTTCATTTTATCTTATAGGACAGGCGACTCATGGCGTTACTATGCGAGACACCTCGGTCGAACATTTTCCATGATAATGTCTATAGAATAGAGACAGATCAACCATCCTCCTTCCATATTCTAGACTGTGGAGGTCCTTCATGAGATCAGACGCAGCATCCACTAGCCGTATTGTTCGTCTTCGTCTTCGTCTTTCCAGAAGCTTGAGGGTGTGCTTCTGAACACATCTCCATACATGCGAAGCAGTACTGCAGCGATGGTCTAATCTAGGTCTTGTAGAGTAGTAGTAGCTGTTCCGGAAAATACAATTACCTGGAATGGAAGATAAGTCCCAACTTCTGGGACACCGACCTAGCAAGGCCGGCAACTTAATTGTGTTATTTTTTATGTCAATTCCCAGAAGCTTGATGGAAGATGATGTAAGTATTTGGAGTCTCCACACTTGGCAGACTAACATGCGATTTCTTTGTCTTTTATGGGGTTGTTGTACTTCTTGTGTGGCAGTTCACTATGTCCCTTGTTTTGGATTGTCAACATTTTACATGTATTATCTGTATTCTGGTCTTTCAAAATAGCCCATAGTAAAGTCTTGTTTAATGGCAAAATGATTCCTTTGGGAGCAGTCAAAAAATGTCTATATCATCATAATGTCAAAATTTGATTTCTATCGGTCCTGAATACGCATCAAATTTTCATCAGACGTCTTGGAGTCGGCGAAAATAACTGAAATATTCTGTTACATAGATAGATAATTACAGGTTATCTTGATATGAGCATGTTAAAAATCGAACAAACGTCTCTCCAAGCTCAGGCTGTTCATTTTTTTCTGTTCACTCGAAGCATTTATAGCTAGTATATTTTTTATACCTCATAAGAAGAGACACATTTTCTAAATAAGAAAGCAGCAGCTACCTATAAACTCAAGCGTAAAATCGCTCCTCTGTAGAATGTGTCATCAATCAGTTGGTAATTCTTAACTGTGAGACATTTTTTTATACATTCCATCAAGGTTAATTTGGTGAATATAAAGCTCCGTTTCCGAGAATTATTGCTCGATCCTCTCGACGCTATTTTGGGGAAACGTAACCTTCTGCTCAAGAAGCCGTATCTCACGTTTCCGTGTTTGGAATAGATTGAATGTGGTTTCTATAAATCAGCACAAGTATATAATTGAATCGGTGAGTGACACAACAATATATCTTCAAAACACTGATATCTCTACAAGTCGTTTTGCTCAGTGGGCTCTGGAAAATATCATCTCACATATCATGGTCATGTGAAAATCGAGTTAGTCCTAGGATTACTTCTCATTTCTGGAAGAAGCTTCAAGGAGTACCTCAGGGGGCATTCCATACATGTGTTCAGTATTAGGAAGACGGTCTGGAGGTCAAGGCAGATCAGCCACCATCCTGCGATGTTCGGAACTGTGTAGGTATGAACCAGACGTACTGCTCAATTTCTGTCTTGTGTCCAGTTGCTTCAGAGAGTGATTCGAAGCGCATCCCCACACATGTGAGCAATACTCTAGCGGTGGTCCTTGTAAAGAAGAGCAGCTTCTGAAACACCGGCCTAGCAAGTCTGTCATTATTGATGTTCAACCCCAGATGCTCGATGGAAGTGACTTGGGTATTGGACGTCTTTCCATCTCCATGGCTGGCAGATCAGCATGTGATTTTCTTATTAGGGTTGTTGTCTGAGTTTTCAGTGCGTTGAACTGAACTCCATTTGTTGACCCCATTACACAATTTTTCGATGTCTTCGTTGATGTGGATAATATTTTAATCGTTTAAACGAGATCCTGTTCCTCAGCACGATCCATGATAAATCTTACAAGGGCACTTCGTCGTCATCGTTGCTTTTTTGGATGCGATACTGTATCTGCTATTGTTGAAATGGGAAATTTAAAAATTATAAATATATTATGATATAAAATTTCAAAATAATGATGAACTGAATAAGCATAAAATTTAAACAAAACCTCAATAGTTTGGTCGTATCTTATTTTTCTGTTTCACTATTTGGTTGATTATAAATTTCGCCAAAGAAAACCTCGGAAAGAGATTTCAAAGAATGAGTCAATGTAGTGAAGCTAAGATAAACTACTCTGCTAATCAATAAACAGAGAAAGACTTCTTAGGTAGTTTGACAAGACGTGATCCGCACAGAATTTAGTCTGATGATTTAAAATTGATTTTGCTAGAAGAACTATCCTCATCCTCCTAATGCCTAAGCTTCAAAGGTATCGCTTAAACCATAATTAATACTGGTTCTAAAATCCTGTGTATATATATCAAAATAGAATTCACACTTGTGAGAGGGATTAGAACCTTATTAAAAAACCACACAGGAAAAAATAATGTCACTACAGCCGATATTCTTATTACCATTTACTCATGATAAATTAACTATTATGCTCATTCGTTTGGTGTCATTAGATCAATCTTGAATTAACTTAAGTGTAGCAGGTCACCGACATTCTTTTTGAGCCATCAAATTTAAATTCTATACGTGCCTAACAAATATGGCTTTCGCAAAGTATCAAAATCAAATCTGTAATTGAAGCTGTCGATTTGCTCTGGAATGCATGTTTTATACCTGTTAGTTGTTATACTCACTACTTACTGTAATTGTGGATTCCAGAAGTCTACATACCTACTAAAGGTATTTTTATAGCTTTTCTTACATCTCCATATACTTTTTGAAGATATACCAGTAGATATATACCTTTTTCAGATACCCACACTGTGTTATAGTTATGTGTACTGTGTTAGTCAGCAGGAAAGTTTTGGTATTTTGGTTTGAGCTGGGTGTTTAGATTTTTCCAGTAGAGAAAATATCACGTGCAATAGAAGAATTATAAGAAGCATAGAAATACTTAGGGAAGTTCGACATTTTAGCGAAAGGGCATCAGATTTTTTTCAATTTAGATATTTTAACACTGTTTTGAATTTGAATTATATTCGAAAATCTGATGTTGAAATCAAATCATCATCAGTTCATATAACGTAATCAGTCTAGACTATTAATCAACTAAAATGAATAAATTCAATTATTTCTCTTAATTATTCTTTCATATTTTTTTGTATAAGAGAATGACATAGGTCAACTACGATTCAATATTAATTATGAATTACAAAAAAATTCTTACCTGAAATGCTGTTACTGGAGTAATTGATTTAAGATAAAATTGTGCAATTTATAATCTACCTTTCATAAATGAAAAAAAATAACCTCAATTAAATATCAAAGTAGCTAGATTAAAATGTCAGACAAAATTTGTTGCAAACCGAAATAGAACAGCCATCCTATATGAAGTGTCAGCTCATACGACAGTTACTTAAATATTTTTCTGTTCATTTCAAATCCATAGAAACAGTAAAATACACAATATAAATTGTAATCTGAACAACTATGTATCCAAACTTATAGTAGCTTTTCAGGAAATGAAAGCCGGTCGTCAAAATATTATAGCACCGTAACTAAGTTTATTCGACCATCAAGTGGAAATTGCTGAAATACAATTGGCACTCTAAATTCACTCGCTTCTACTACGTAGTCGCACACGGAAAATGACCCGCGTAATGAGAAACACTCAAAAAGCTGAACATAAATTTCGACCGTCGAAACCGCAACGTCGAAAAACATGGACATCTTCAATCACGTAGTCAAGACTGGGTAAATCTTCTTCCAGTGAATTTCAGTATGATAATTCCAACAATCGCTCTGTGAACATTCACAAACTTCTAAAACGGCCTAAAAGTCTCTACGCACTAGTCTTATCAGGGACGTATCGTGTAACTTCATATTTATGATACTTAAGTAATTTAGAAAGATTTAAACGTAAAGAAATTAAAACCATGAATTTATATTTGTCGTATCTTTTCCTGAGATATTTAGTAACCTCCTAAACATGCGCATAACGCTGAAACTGCAGGAATATTGACTCACAATTTGCAGTGTTTTCTTTTTCATAAGTAAATACTTCAAATCCAGAGTTTTTAGATATCACTTCTTGCAGACGACATGGTACGGGCACAATATACAACAGAAAGGAACTCCTTGTGGGTTCTGTTCAATAATAAATGCATGTATAACATTCATTGGAAATAATGAAAAAAATCTTACTTCTGAGTTGCTTCCATTGCCATATTTGGTTCTCTAATTTCAGGATAATACTCAATTCAACTTATAATACCCTGTTTTTGCCTGATTCCCGTCACACCGCCGAGATTCAGAATCATGTGATTGTTATTTGAATTGTTTAGATGATGTAGATGTTTCCATTGTCTTGAGAACCTGTGTTTCACAAAAGTTCAATTGATGTTGTGGTATCTTCAGTCGTCTTCGAATGACTGGGCTGATTTTTCTGTGCGACTGAATCTTTTCTGTTTAAATGCAGTCTGATGATGTTCTTTATTGTTGACCGCCATATAGATTTGATTCCCACGCTAGTTCTGTTATACACGTTGTTATCGCTTCGCCGCCGCGGTACCAATTTCCAAAAATTGCAAATCTTTTTCGTCCTTATCATAGTAGTAATGCGTAATATGGTTTTTCGTGATGTATATGTCGTGGAAAATCTATAAAACGTAATATCTTTGTGATTATCATATATCTCCCGCCTACGCACATCAAAAGATATTCTCAATTCAAGAATTGCGATATTCTTGTAAAAATATACCCATGACAGGAACATCTGAGACAATTTACTTGATAAGCAAGTTATTATTAATTTGAACCAAAAAAAGCATGTATTCGAAGTCAATACTGATTCTAAAGAAATAGACTCTCAAGAAAAATATAATTTTCTTCACAACTAAGACTTAAATGTTTTTGCAACAGCTATTCCATATTTTTAGTGAGATTATCATATTTTCTAATGGAACCCTGTTTACTTCGATTATGAATCTTGAATTTGTTCCAAGTAAATCATTTATTTCGCACCGCCATCGTCGTCAACGGCATTTCATCGGTGCGTGTGTATTTATATCCCTTTTCATATCAATAGGAACATTGTGAATCGCAAGTTCTTACGACAATTGAAGTCCTTATAGCAGTGTTATTCAGAATTAATGTGCTGTTTATTAATGTACCTTTGTTCAATGTCTTTAATATCAGATGTGGCGTCTTCCTTCTTTCACAAAATTGTGTGTAAATATGTCCCAAACACATCTGTATCACCTTTTAGAATAAGTGTTACCTCAGTTAATATAATGTTTAATTGGCGTTGTGTATAGCAGCATAGACGTTACTTCTATTTTATATATTGTGGATAACGCACCATACGGACATTGTGGTTATACTACATTATCACAAATGTCGTTGGAAACTAGTGTATTTTTACCTATATTACATGACCTTAAACCCCAAAAAGTATAAACGTATTTCCAAAAAAGGTCGAGGTTTTTAATTATACTTATGTAAATCTAAAGTACATGATTTGGTATTAAGAAAATTCTAAGCAAGTCAAAGTCATATTATAAACTTAAATTCAAAAATGAAGTATAATTGTATTAAGTGATAACCTTTCCAAAATGCAGATATAATTCTTTGATTTTTTTTTCAAAAATGACTAAGTATCTCACTCTCCCTTATTATTGTTTTATTACAGCATCCCCTCGCTAAAAATGCTCTTTATAGCTGAAGGAGGTTCCTGGTTACTGCTTTAACCCTTTTCGTACCCCCTGCATCCATGTAAATTGGTATACACCACAGAATATGTGAACCTTATGTTTGTACAAATTCTTATTCTGGTTATAGCAAAGGGAAACTATATGACTTCATATTACAGGAAAACAAGTTGGGAGATATATGCTTCTCTTTGAGATACGTTCCGACTGCTGGCAAGCTGACTGTAGTCATTTTGGAAGCCAAGAACCTCAAAAAAATGGACGTCGGTGGATTATCAGGTTTGTACTCCTACAATTTAACCTGTCGATCGATTATCCATTTTGTCTGCCCTAGTAAATTATTGCAGTCTTGTTGTGGCGTAGATACGAAGGGGGCTCAAGGAGATCAATCCCCCATGAGTCTACGAATAAAAAAGTGAGGTTAATCGAAGGCTTTTCAGAATTGATTTTCGTACAACATAAAAATTACTGTCATAGCGGAAAACACGACCTTATTAGAAAAATTACGTCTGTGTGATATCCCCCTCCACATCGCGCCACTGAGGTCTCGTTTTGATGAAAATTGATTATACGTAGTTCTTGTTAGAGGTTGTTATGGTTGCTCGCAATAATCTACGAACTTAGAAGGTCAAAGGAAGGCAATTATGGAGTGTGAAAGAACCCAGAAAAAAATTTGTACTGGCGACATTCGGACCCATGTCTCAGGCATTCCGTACTGCTGCTGCTTTTTGTAACTAAGGCGTTCAGTTACAAAAAACGCTCTAGCCGGTTTCGAGTCCCAGCACATCCATGTCTTTACACACAGTTTCGGATATTGATGTATCGACTAGTCTTCCATATCAGTTACCGTCATGATACATTTTTCCAGATCCTTACGTCAAAATAGCGTTAATGCAGAACGGAAAACGATTGAAGAAGAAGAAGACGAGTATCAAGAAGTGCACACTGAATCCATACTATAACGAATCGTTTACATTTGAAGTACCTTTTGAACAAATCCAAGTAAGTATTTAATGCTAATTGGTAGGTATAATAAATCGTTATATACTTTTATAGTTTATGAACCTCAGTAGTGGGCGTGGGTAACATGGCATGAGGTTTGTGTATGCTTTCACCAATTTTTTATACCTTCGTTGATATTTTAATAGTGTTATAATCAAGAAGGAGAAGATAAACATCACTGAAACAATGGAGAATTTGGCATTTACAAACTCTTGAAAACAAACCCTCTCACCTTTCCCTTTCATACGCCTCTGAGTTCATGATGAGTGAGCTGGAACAATAAAGTGATTTCAAAAGAAAGACTGCATCATTGTTACCAATATAAAATAAATTGTATTTCAAAAGGCAAACGCTATTATAAATGTGATATCCTTTACAGAAAGTGAACCTGGTAGTGACGGTAGTTGACTACGATAGAATCGGTACTTCAGAACCAATCGGCAAAGTGGTGTTGGGCTACAACGCGAGTGGTACCGAACTACGCCACTGGTCGGACATGTTAGCATCACCGCGTCGACCCATCGCCCAATGGCATACCCTGAAAGACCCCGAAGACGAAAAGAAGGATTAAGACGAAACAGGAAGATAAGAATGGAATCTGTATTGTGGTGTTCCATAGGTGAGTCGACAGCATATACAGGGTGTCACTTGAAAATGGGTTTCATGGTGGTGGTTTCAACCACCTTGATAGTTCGGTACTCGTTTCTCAAAAATCCTACAAAATTTCAATGAAACGGTTTTATTACAGGTTTCTGCAGTTCTCCCCAACTCCTAGCATGAAAATTAACCTTCGTTCATCAAAAAAAGGATTCCTGAGTGCGATTTTATTAAACGTTTCGCCTTCACTACTATGCATTCTTGTTGATGTTGAGAGTCGTTCACTAGCTTATTATGTTCATAGAGATAATACATACTAAGATATCTAAAGATTGTTAAAACTATATTCAAATGTAAAGTGAAATACACGCAACAGGGGTTTTAGAAGTACACTATAAGCTACAATGATCTTCTTGAGTTTGGAACAGTTCAGCATGTGAGACTGTATATGACAATTCAGAATTTCAAGAGTTATAAAGAATCGAAGGAGTTTGTCAAATGGATCTGCCTATCTTTTTGTGGTTTAGACTGCATTTATCGTTTCTTAATGTAATGTATAGATTTGTTAAAATGTTGTACGATGTATATAATGGTCTAAAATCCCCGTTGCTCTATTTTGTTATGGTTAAAAATGCTAAAGGTCGGGCATCAATTGCCATTTGTTTGCCGGTGCAGTCCAATAAACTTTACAATTGCTTATTTCGACTAGGATTGATTGGATTTTAATAACCATATTCGCAATATCACAGTATTTATCAGCTTGATATGTAAGAATAAACATTCTATAACCTCACTTGTCTGTAAGAATCGAAAATATGAAAAATTGCATTGTCTCTGCTACAGAGCAAATGGCAATTGATATTTCACTACTACTATCTCGAAAAAAATGATGTTGTAAATATATTTCTCCGTAACCGCATAGATAATTGTTTTACTTTTCTGCGCTGTAACTATAATGTAAGTAGATAGATTTTGCTTTCACATATCGAGAAATATATTCGCATTATTATGCTGTAAATGATAGAGATTACATAGCTCAGTATGGAAAACTTAGACTTAATTATGAAGTTGATTTTAAAAAACTAAAAGTATAGTTTCCTTAAATACATAATGAAATGCCTTTAAATATCGAAAAATGAAAGCTGGATTTGAATGATTTTTTCGCTGTTTAGGAATGTTGAGAATATACCCTGATACAAAAATAGCTTGCGGTGAATCTGTCACCAAGATATCCACACAGCAAGGCAACGTTGCAATTTCAGAATCTCAGTTGCCTTTTGAACCCACCTCGTGCAGGTATAATTAGTTAACATGTACAATAATTGATGGTCACAATGTGATATATCATATCGTCGAATATGTTTATATAACGTATATAGTTTGCTCTCCCATTTAGTTCCTCTTTTCCTTGTAAAAGATGTAAACTAATTTTTAAGGGAGATTCAGAAATAGATGTTTGATTCTGGTTACCTTGACCAATAAAATTCACGATTTGGACGATGATACATTCTCACATATACAATATATTTTAATATTTTATCATAATCAGAATTGGGGCATCGTATATTATGTACTGGTCACTAATAGGCTATTAGTAGCAACATCATTTCATAATTCGACTAAAGGGCAAAGGTCCCACGGACCGCCCTCACGAGATATGAAGAATAGTATCATTTGACAATTTCAATATTAGTTCTTTGTGATTGAGTTGTCAAACTGGATCCAAACAAAAATAATGTCATTTCATAATTTTGAACATTTTGCTTATGCTACTTCCGTTGTAGATTGATTTTTGCATTGTTTCTTTTGGAATTCTTTCAGATTGTTTGAATTCTTTACGATGAGTATATTGAAATTAAAAGATCTATAACGATCTATGCTTCCGTCGGTTTCTTCTAGTTCCTCGAACTCTGTATGTCTTAAAATGACAAAATGTTCTCTGAGGAAAAATCAAGTAAGGAGTTGTTGAAAAAAGAATCAAGAGTGTCAAGTGTCAATTGTCAACAAAGTCATTTAAATTTTATTGAGAAAGGAACGCCTAATCAGAAATGGCCGACGAGACGAGTCGTTGCCTCCTCAATAAAAGAGTTAATCTCATCTTCTCAAAATAGTTTTTATTTTTCAGAATTACAATATTTCCTTTCTCTCTCTCTCTCTAAAATACATTTGTTGACAATTGCCACTTCACTCTCGACTCTGTTGTCAGCAACATTTTAAGATACACAAAGTTCAAAGAAGGAGAATAAACAAACTGTAACACAGATTGGTAACACACCTATGAAAATGATGAATTCCGATTCATTTTTCTGGGCTTGTTTACTCAGAAAAGTTGTAATATGTAAACCTTCCACTGGGGGATCTCTGGTATCTATTTCACTCCGTTAAATCATCTCTTTATGTTCACTATCTGTTAACCGACTAGCGAGCCGCAATGCCCATTGATACATCACTCAATAAAGATGATTTGATGGTTTCAAGGTAGATGATATGATAACATCCCCCATAATGTATGTATAAAATGTCTTTATTTACTCGACAAATTTATCAATACATATAAGTTTTTGTATAATACATATTTCTAACGAAAACAGCGTGTAGGTTCGCATAAAAAAAGTTCATGGCTAGTATATCGATGACAATAGAAAATATAGCTAATAGATCTTGTAAAAAGAATCTTTAAAATAACCTTTCTCGAGATATTTATCTAGTTAATGCATCTGCACAAAGAATAATATTATCGTCACTACACCAGAAACATAACTATGTATGTGTACCATAGTGTAATTGGAAAGATAGATTTAATCATAAGTGATTTTGTCAGCCAGTGGAACAGAAATGTCATTAATATATAATTGGTGGCCTATATTTATGGATTAATATTATGCTCAGTCTTAAAGTGCTGATAATAATATATTTGAGGTTATAGTATTCCTAAAGTCAATAGAAAAACCATGAAATGCCAGGATTGACGCTGGGGGGCGGTCGATTAAAAATACAGTTGGCCAGTCAAATACTGGTGTATCTTTATTCTTTACGCCTAGCGTATAGTATTATTTGACCTGGTTCGCCTCTGCAGGATAGATTAGTACACGTGATGAAAACCTTTGCAATGAATATGCTTTTTGCGATCTTCACTTGACCTTGGAAGTAATTTATCATCAAAATTTGTTATCCAGCAATATACATCATGAAAACTACTAATCATAAATATAGGATATCTTGATTCTTATGTGTAAATAATACGTAGTATGAAATGTTTTACGAAAAGAAGAATTGATCAGACAAGATGGATAATACTATTCAGATGTCTAAAGTAATATTCGAAATTACAGATATAATTTGAGAATAATGTAATTGTTGGTTCTGCGTTGTGTAGACGAAAGGAATGGGGTTTTCATCGTTGCAGGGATAGCAATTTTTCCACTAATCTGCAATATAGCAATATAGGACAAGATATTTACATGTATTGGATTAAATTTTACCGTCCAAACGAAATGTATGAATACTAAGGCATTGATATATTTAATTAATACCCATTGCGATATCGTGAGGATCATATAAATGTTGCTTCTGGAATCAAATAGCCATGCACGTTACCTTCTACGATGAAAACCTAGATCTTCTTCCGTAGTTCAACTTAAATTCCAAGTTTTGAATAAGTTTAACTTGTTCCATTAAAGTTGTTTTGTTTGTCTAATAAATATCATCTTATTATCATAAAATATATTTTTATTGATTCTATACATCCTCCATATCCTCCATATTTAATATCCTGGCCTTATAGTATCTATAAGTTCAGCAACGAGCGATACTGATAGTAATTAGTCACAAATCCTAAAAAATATCAGTCGTTTATAGTTTTCTACAAGTCACACAGAGGTCCAATCAGTGGAAAAAGAAGAATACTATAGTGGAGGGTGCGAACTGAATTATGCTGTATGGAGCCCCCATTTATTAAAAACTAAAATTGATTTTAGGGGAAAAGCTCACCGCTTACAACTTTGCCAGATTTGTAAACGAAGGCAAATGGAGTAGCATCCATTGAATTTCGAGGCATATAAAGATAATTGAGGAGAAAGTCAACCATAAGCTTTCGTAACCGGGGTTTGTACATAGATAAACGGTAACGATATGTACAGAGGTGAGGGGACAAATACCTTTTGGTATGAATTGTAACACTAGGCTACCCACCATCACGAAATGCAAATAGCGCTAGCATGGTGTGATACATAGCGGACGTCCGACGGGTTTTAGTGACTATGCCATATTTCGGAGAGTCTCACACTTTGGGTGGAAAAAGCTAATCGAACGACTCTGACAAGCTTCCTAACCTAAGAGAGGTTATAAAATCTTTCCCCTAACTAAACAAAAGAAGAAACAATACAAATAATAATTATCACAAATCTCAATATAATATGCTCAATATTCCGGTATATTGATCATTTATAATTTTCTGCAAAAGTCGCACATTAGATCCCATTGGTCCCGAAAATTGAATCCAAAAACCGCCACTAGAACAGATGTTTTTTTGTTACTGTACCACGTTGATGGCCACAAAAAAATGACGTAAGTTGACGCTGTTTGCTGAGTAATTCAGATGCACTGTTTGTGAATCTGATTTCAAATAATTAACCCCCCCCCCCCTCTAAGGTGCCTTATAGGACTTGCCCTTGAAAACGCATTATTTCGAATTCTAAAGTATTCTTGATTACAGTACTTCCCCGCCCATTAGCGTGGGAAGGAAAATAAACAAATACGATTCACCTTTTCTCCCAGAGAACGAAGAACCTCGATGTTCCATCCGTGGCAGCAAACCACATTCGATCTTCAAATATTGATTCGATATGAATATTCCCATCTCTACACGATTGTGCGACAGTCAGTGTTTGGAATCATAGTTGACAGTTATGATTACGAATTAGTCGAATAAGGAATATTCAATATTATATGAATACTACACTGCAATTTTGTGGGTTGTGACGCTTATCTCCAAATTATTGCGAAAATGATGCTTAAGCTAGATCATAGAAGTTAAATAATGTTTACTCTAAATTGAAAAGGTTATAGAATTATAGATACTTTCATAGAGCATCATTTATTAGTTTATATTCAAGCAATAATTGTAATACAAAAACAACAATCATTATCAATTATTCAGAAAATAAACACATTCCTTATGAAAATTATCTCTCGAATTTATTTTTTCTCTCTGTTTATCTTATCTCCTATTGTTCAGGCTTTTATTATCCGTCCCACTCTCACCTCTAATCGTTGTACAAAAAACAAAGTAGGCTTTGTTCAACAAACGATTAACAAAATATTGACAGATGTAAAATATACGAAAGTATTGTATTGTTTAGCAATTTAGTCTAATTTTATTATATTTATGGGTTTTTATCGTATTTAAACATACACTTTTAACAAGGTAAGTATACAATCTGCATCTTTCGTTTACAAAATATATTTACAATATCAAAATTCTCCTAAAACGTTCCTTTTACTGTTTGCGATTGCATAGCGTTAAGACGTGTGGTTACTGACTTAAGTCAACGGAGCTTAAAATGTTTTTCAAACTATATTTTCATTGAGAGATTATATCTTTTAAATAATTGTTTGATGTTCAACTTTACGTTCAGTGTTCGGTTATAAAATATTGCAATGATTATTTCATCATCCGCCTTTGATATGTTTGATGCCTACCTATACAGAGTTCCGTTTCGTAACGTGAATAGGAACTGTGATGTCTTGTTCTACATGATTTGGAAGAAGTCATGTAGTTAAAGAACATTTAAAATTCATATAAAATAATTCCGCTAATGTACCTACAACGTTTTCAAACAAATTTGTCCTGATCGCCACTAACATTCAAAAATAATCCTTATATGTATTGTATTTAAAGATCTTTTTCAAACGCATTCATTTTCCCGGGTTCTGCGGATGTTTGACGTTTTCCTGCCACTATTCAATAACCCATTGCCCTTGCGCTTTCTAGACGTAAACGCGCCATTTGCTAAACATCGGTTCATCATGGCAGTGGTAAGTTTTTGTCTATTTTATGCATATTTACCTCTATCTGCGAAATAATATGTAATGCATATACTTCCCAGGCTAACCTACGTTCTCTGATCAATTTTATTCACCTGGATACAGCAAAACCTTCTTGGAATCTAATGATTTTTCTGTGGAGACCTTCGCCTTTTTAATTGATTTTTATTTTTAGATAAAGTTTCCACGGAATTAAAGATTTCGTGTAATAAGGCCTATAAACAACTTGTCTGTATTACATTTAACACAAATAGTATTTGCAACCATGGGTACGAATGTTAAAGAAGTCGACTTGACGGAAGCTAAGGATTTCATCCCTAAATCCGAAGAGTACGGCGAATTAACTGGGAACATGTTTGAAGGAAACGATAAAATGTGTATCAACAAGCCATTGGAAGACGCTCTATTGGCGGATCCTGATAGCTGTGGCATGTGTGGGTATGTATGAATGTATTCAGGTTTTACAGCATTTGAAGTTAGAAGCTCAATGCTCATGTTGCTGAATTAATACAACAAACTCCAAAAATATTGTTCTGTTACAAAAATGATCATTATTTGCAACTATATCATTGTGTTGTCTTTTTTGTTATATTCTATTTTTCAATCAACCGTAAATTTGCTTGAAACTAAAATACTTTTGCTCTAAATTCCAACCGAATTTAATATAATATTTAATATTCCAGGGAACTTTTAGTTGTTCCTCGAATGCTGCATTGCTTGCATGTGTTCTGTGAAGAATGTCTTGATAAAAAGTTAGTTGGGGAGGCTGGAGATACTGGCACTTTGGATGCATCTATCTGTTGCCCAACTTGCAACTATGTTACAAAGGTAGGTTACCATGGTTTTGTATTATACTAATCAGTGATATTTTTTTTAATAGCATTATTCATAAATTAAAATTAATTGGGTCATATTACATAGACAATTCCACAAAGCTTTTCATAATGCTGCAGTACTTCATCATATGAACCAATTATGAAAATGTGAGATCATTTTTTGCACAACTAATACTCATAGTGGATATAACACTTTATCCTCAAAATGGGAAAACAGTTAGCAAATGCTTCTATAGATGTGGAAGTGGAATGAATAGCTCACATTCAACTGTCTCAAATTTTCTTCAGGAAAACATATTTTTCTCAAAGTTTTCAATATATCTGACTTATGAATTATGAATTTCTTCTCATTCTATGACTTGTCTCAGGTGGGTACAAAAAAACTTTCGGTGCTTCCTCTGGACGTGACCAAAACGAACATCTCTGACGTTTCAAACTCGGCTAGTCTCCATTGCACCTCATGCACCGCCAAAGAGGTGGCCAAGTCAAGATGCAGCACTTGCCACAACTTGCTCTGCAACAACTGTGACACAGCTCACCACTACATGCGCTGCTTCGAATCGCACAAGGTGGTCGCACTGGATGATATGCGCAAAGATGGTACTCGCATCACTGTTCACAAACCCCTCGTCTGCGATGCCCACCCTGGCGAGAATGTCATCTACAACTGTACCACTTGCAATGTCACCGCTTGTGCAGAGTGTGCCAAGAACGAGCATAAAGGTTAGTTACTATACAACTATTTGTGTGATGATGTGATGCTAGCAAAACGTCTTTAACCGTCAAAAAATTCTTAACAATTAACATGGAAAGTAAAACATGGCAGTGTTCCATACTATTACTACTAACTACTAATAACTTGTATCGGCAATATTCAACCAGTCTAAAAAGATTGAATTTTGATAAAATCTGTCCCTAATAAAATTACATCCTGGACTATAAGTCCTTCTAACCTGTTGTTAAATTTGGAACCTCAATATGTCTTAATTGTTAAGGACATCCTTGTGAGAGCATCCTGGACTCAGAAGTTCGAGTCCGCCAAGAGATGGAAGCCCTTCTTTCTAAAAGCAAAGAGAGAATTGAACAGTTGATCAAGGCATCCACTGGCCTGACTAACAACATGGAGGAGTTAGCCCATCAGAGGTCTGCTGCCAAGGACCTCATCAATGAATCATATCAGAGCTACAAGGCTGTGTTGGAAAGATGCAAAGAAGACGCTCTGGAGGAGTTGAACAGACTCTACCATGAGAGAGAGCTAAAGCTAATGAAGGAAACCGACGAGCTTGGTAAAACTATTGACAATTTCGAGGACGCCTGCAGATACACGACCCGCCTGTTAGAGAACGCCACCGTACCAGAAATGATGTATCTGAGAAAGATTGTAGCATCGCGATTGCTCACACTGAACCAGAAGATACCCAAAACTGAGAAATTTTTGAGCATCGAATTCAAGTCGGACTATTCCAAGTTCGAGCAGATTGTCAAAGGTGTGCAATATGCAATATTATATCTCATTCAACTTTTCAGTTTATTTGTTTTTGTATTATTGAAGTAGAAGTTATATATTATTTATTCACAAGCTAACAATGAATTCAAAAGTGAATCCTAAACCTTAACCTAGGGATCATGAACTTGTTTTTATTGATTTTAGATTCTAGAATTATAAATTCCCAGATGAAATTTAGTAATTCGAAATAAAGCTCCCAACTACAAAGAACTCTGTTTAAATGAACCTAGTCTTGGAAACTTGAGTGTTCCTTCAATATATCCAGTAACTTGTCTTATTACAGAGCAATTCGGAAAGTTTACAACCGAAAGCGACTCCATGCCAATAACAGTGACGACCAACTCGAACTCTGTTGTGACCGATTTGGTGCCTTTAACCTCTCGGCTGAACATGAACGGAGTTAGCACCTCTGCTCCGACCATCATCACCAACGGATGCAGCGGACCAGTCAGCAACACCAGTCCCATTTCATTGCAGTCCTCCTTTGACGGCGATCTGGGTAACAACCATCTTTCGAACTTCACAATGGGCCATAGTCCGCCATTACCCCATGTCAACAATACTGCCATTCAAGTAAGTGATATCTTTGAAGTGTTTTTAAAATTTAAAGACAATGTTTCAAAAGATGTGGTTTCCTCAATTGTCTTCAGGTGAAAGGCTTCGACTATTTGTTCTGATGTTGCATTTATGCTTTCATAAACAATCGATCCTTCCACCTGAATATGGTTGAGGATACCATATGTGTTGTGGTGAGAATGATATTCATAATCGAATGAAAACTTAATGAATATTTGAATCATATGAGATGTGTTTGCTTCTGTCAATTTGAATCTATTCCTAGGGCTTCAACAGCATTGCCGAATACAATTTGGCCCAGTTAGCTACATTAGCTGAAACTACCAATAGTACTGCAGCTTCTCCTTCTCCGACACCATTCACGTTGGCCGACATCCTGACCAATGATACTGCCTACAAGAATTTGGCATCACTAGCCAAGTTGGGTCTTACGGGAACCGGTGAGTTTTTCCATTTTGATTGATTAGTTGTATTCATTTTTTACTTTTTTTCACAATAAATTGTATGAATCTTTATCTCGATTCCCTTTTTTTCGTACCTTAGCGATGAATAGAGCTATACGAGGCCGCGTAAGGATTATCTCAAAGTAACAGTGTGGAAGGAAAGGTTACAGTTGTCTTTTTTTAAATCCATACTTATAGTAATACCTCTCCAGATTCTGGAAGATATTTTTGAACATTCTTAAAAATGATCAGAATTTCTTCATTTTTAAAATAGGAAGTAGGATGCAGCCAAGTGACGTTCCAAGCTCATTATTGTCGTTATACTACGAGTAGCGATTTATCGCTTTGAATGTGCAGTCATGAAACGGAAATTGTTCCTAAGCGAATCCTGTCCAATACCTCAATTTTTATCTGTGGCAGTTGATATATTATACCCTTGAAGATTAGCTCTCAGTGAGGTATCAGAGTAGAGGTTTCAGGACCATATTAATAGTCAACACTTGATCCCTGAGAGAGTCTCTAAGATTGAAGAACCTTAAATGCTTTGTTGTGAAACAATTTGTGACTCATTTTCGACAAAATAACACGTTTGTTTGTTTGGATGCAGATTTGCCAAACCTATCCAGTTTATCATGATACTGTTTTCAATTCACAGTGAATTGAGTTTCAATTTTCTTTAGACAAGTTGTAGATTGTTATTTTTTTGTGGAATACTTTGAAGACAGATTTCTATTGGCTTGTGGTAGCTGTAGTTGTAAGCTGTTTATGCACTCATATGCTTATCTATCAGGTAGGTATACCTTGGCTTTATTAACAGATATTTTTAAAATCAAAACATAGATCACGAACTATATTAAAAATGTTTTTTAATGATTAGTGGATTTATAATAAAGATGCATATTAATCATTAGCGTCATATATTTTAGAGATTAGAATATTCATAGGCATGATAAAAATGTTGATTGTTAATTACTCAAAAAGTAAGAATTTTTTTGTTGTACATTATCGGAATAACAGGCACAGTCTTCAAACATTTTTATTCCTCTATTTGCAGCTGTTTTTGATTTGAATTGTGAAAAAACGTGTTTTCAAAACTATTAAAGTTATTTGCAAATTAACAATTGTTGAATATAAAATCAAGCGGATCGCAATTTGTTAGCAAACTGTGTTCAATCACACCCCTAAACGAAGCGATTACAACAATGATCTCCTTTGGATGAAAAATTTCGTATTTAACGTTTTTCCCTTCTTGCCGGCTAGGCTATATTAAAAAATTCGACAATAAATCACTTTCGCGTACCTAAAAAAGATGAGATACCCAAATCTTGATCGCTGCTAAAAACATTATCATAAGATAGTATGTATATATCTATGCACCGCTCATATCGACCATTTAATCTGATCGGGTGCCGTATATTTCCACGCATGCACAGCCGACAGTGGCGGGGCGATAACGACGAACGGCACCGGCGGTGCACCCGGAGGCGGCAACCACGTCACCGCCTCCAACACGGCGCTAGTCCGGTCCACCTCTGCCGCCTCTCTAACGCTCACCAACAACCTGATGAACAACTTTGGCGGCATGTCGACGTCCTCGACCTCCCCGCTCCTATCCACTCCCGATGACATCATCCCCGATCCCCTTACCGCTATTCTCCCGCCCACAGGTGCGCCTCCCAACCCCGGAAACGCCGCAGCAGCGGCAGCCGCCTCCAACGCTCCAGTGCCGCGTACCAACAAGGTCAGCCCGATGCAGATACGGTGCAAGTTTGGACAGCTGGGGCCCAGCAAGGGGCAGTTCAATTCGCCGCATGGCTTCTGTCTGGGATTGGAGGAAGACATCATCGTTGCTGATACCAATAATCATCGTATCCAGGTGAGTCTGCTAACGCTGCTATCATAAAGGATGTCTTCCCAACACGCCTGATATTTTTGCTGATGTCAAAGTGGCGTGTGATACGTCGGTATATGCCATTTCCACACAGCTAAACTTATGATCAACTTTCGCGTTCGGTTACGGCTTCTTACGTGTGCTGCCTCCAATGTTTGGTCATCATCGTCAAGAATTTTGTTTATTGAATTCTACAGTAATCCTAATAAGGCATATTAAAAATATGTGAATTCATCTTATTCACCATTCATAATATTGTTTCCCACAATGGCGTGCATATCTTTCTGCTATAGGGAGGATATTAGAATATTTTTTTCTTATCAAGATTCTGTTATGGTACTCATTTTCTATGTAGTACTAAGTCGTGTACGAAAATTAGTCACATAATTTTTTTTGTAGTCTCATGGTGGATTGATCCCTTTGATTCTCCTCTCTACGCCACTGGTTCCCTACCATTTCTAATTTGAAAACATGTTAAAATAAACCTTCTTTTGCAATTTTATTCCAATCATAATGACCTACCAAATACAGTACGGTTCTTCATTTCGCTTTAAAATTACTGTGAGGTAATTCTTGTAAATTTTCGAACTCTTTAACAGTTGCTAGGCTACACGTCAATGATGTTTCTAGGTATTTGAGAAGACAGGTACATTCAAGTTCCAATTTGGCATTCCCGGCAAGGAAGAGGGGCAGCTATGGTACCCCCGTAAAGTGGCTGTGATGCGCACCACTGGCAAGTATGTGGTGTGCGATAGAGGCAACGAAAGATCACGCATGCAGATCTTCACCAAAAATGGTTCGTATCACGTACATGTCAACGAATTTTCCATATTTATGATAAATCTACTACAACTAGATAACTACTTTTAAATGTCCTTCAACAGGTCATTTCCTGAAGAAGATCGCCATCAGGTACATCGATATTGTCGCCGGATTGGCTGTGACCAGCCGTGGAGAAATTGTAGCTGTGGATAGTGTCAGCCCTACCTTGTTCATTATTGCTGAGAGTGGAGAATTGCTCAGATGGATTGACTGCAGCGATTATATGAGGGAGCCCTCTGACATCGCCATAAATGGTATGCTTAACTTACATTTGTCTACTACTTTTTCTTCGTTGGCCGAGAGAATTGTTTTTTGCATTCCACTAACACATTTCAAGAGTAGGTTAACATAATAGAAGTATAAGGGTCGATTTCATCAACATCAGAGATATAACGATCAGATTGACAAATCACATAAGACCTTTGTGAAAAGCCATTAAACATTGTACTGTGAAAAGTCTCTGAAAATCATTGATTTTCCTGAATTTCAACACAAAATGATAGGAAATGGTTTGATTAATTAAAAGGGCACTTTCTGAACCTCACAGCATGCTTATATGCCTCGCAATCCACCATATATGAGTGAAATTTGCTATTTCCCTCATTTCACAAGCTATAACAACTTGCTATTCTCCACCAATAGGATTTGAGGAATGTGACACATTAGTTGATCGGTTTTCGGGTGTATCAAATTCATGAATGGACAGTATTGCTGTGATTTTTATAAAGCTACATAATACTGTAATAATAAAATACCTGATAATTTAGTTGAAAAAAGGATATACAGGAGGCATTTCACAAATTTCCTTATTAATTATTTCTATTACTTATTTGGATCATTCTTAGTCTACAAAAATAAATGCCATAAGCCTGCTTGGTATCGAGCGCAGGTATCAGCATTACAAAAATCCTTATGGTTGAAGCTGTTGAGCTGAACAACTGGAAAAAAATTATAAAGAAGGTTGAGCTACAATTTGGATATTTCTATAAGCTTGACCCTGCTCTTCAGAAATATTTGTAAAATGAAATTATCAAACACAATAAAAACAAAAACAGCGGAGAGCTGACAACGTAATCTGTACGTCACGATCTCACGATTCGTATGCGCGTCAAGTGGTGAGCGTTTTAAATTTCCATTTTTCCAAACATTTGGTTTAGGGTTCTGCCATAGATATTCTCATTTTTTTACTGATATTACAAATAAATTGAATTTATGTCAGCTATTTCAAATGTATTAATATACGTATAGAATTTCAATCTGACCAATTTTTTCACAAGACTACTGATTTTACATTACTTGCATGTTCTCTAATTATCCCATTTTCGATGTTACTGAGCACACAGTTTCTATGGCGATTTTATATCCAATTTCGTTTGCAAAAGTACTTGAACAAAAAGCAGGCGAATTAAGGGCGCCGGGGCGGACAGCAGGCAGGTACTTTGCTGTCTAGAACAAACTTTAGCCCTTTTTCATCATTCGGAGACATAAAACATAGTGTCGCCATCTAAGCCATCACCACAAAAAGTAATGTGAAAAAAATCGAGACTGTGCTCGCTATGCAACATACGTATACGTATTTTCATATGTTACAGTTATAAAGTGTAAGATCCGAAATTGTGGAAACTCACTTCTAAATGAAAACATTCATACGAATACATATCCACAAGTAATGAATATGAAACTTTCAGAAGTAAATGAACAGGGTGGGAGTGCGCTTCTGTGTATAATAGGAAACGTGTAAACTTATATGTAATTCAAAATGTCGATGGCGGTATAGTTTGGAATGTTGCAACAAATCTTGGACACTATAGAATTTTGGGTAATCTTGAAAAGCTTTATAATATATTGAAATAACACAGATACAAGTGACTAACTGTCTTCATTTTACACTCATTTATTCCAAGTGAAAACAGTAAATGAACTCAGCAAAAACCTGAATGGCAAGTGATACCGGGAAAGAGTCCTCAACGTGATTTATCATTTGAAGACTTATAAATTCCCCATATTTTATTTATTAGCTTTTATATTTTGCATATTGATAATGCACACCGAAAATAATAAAAATAACTCCAAACCCCAAATGAACTTATAACAAAACGAGTTATTTTCTACACAGATATTAACCTAGTGATCTCACGTACCTATGCGACAAACAGAATGGTAGTAAAATGGATATTTCTTTGTTTTATTTTTGGGATGGTTAAGTACAATCCTAAATTTTGTCTGACAGACGAAAAACTAAAAGGATTTCGAATCTATTGTAATGGCAATTAATTATTTGTTTCATCAAGATTCGTTAAAATCAATCTCTCATGGCTTGCAATTGCATCACATTCCGAAAGATATACGCTTTTGATACATTCGAGATCCCAAGCATTCCGGGTTATTAGGCAACACCGTTAGCGACAGTTTCACAGAACTGTTGAAGTTTGTTCAAGGCAGCACTTTACTGAAAAACATGCTGTACCCATCTGCGGTCCGCCCGGTGCGGTATTTTCTAATGTTTTTTGTATGTACTTGTGCAACGATTTTGGATCTAAAGTCGCTATGTATACTGTTATCTAGCGAAGTATTAAACAAACACATGTTTGGTGTGGCTACATTTACTAAAGCTGGACCTATATATGAATTTAGATATCCCCTTAATCAGCCCATCACTAATCCCAATGTTTCGTGATTGTATAGGCGTCCCGTGGTTTGAACATGTTTTGAGGTTCGAAATTACTTAACCTTAACCTTATATATTCTGTGATTAACAGCCCAAAACTTAGGTTTACAAAACGGCAATATCCTATTTTCAAAAAGTATAGCAGCAGAAAAGTATCATGTTCCAATTCAACAGCTTATACATCTTCTGGAAACAGTTTATGATGTTAGTTTGTCCATGGATGTGTATTAGGTATTTTTTATAACCCTATAAAAATCGAGGAATGCTGTGTACAACCAGGGGAATGAAAATATCGGATTTCTCTACTGGATTTTGAATAGAATTACTTGGCAATTACTATGTTTCTATGACAACGTTTCTCGCCAACTGAAATATTTGTACAGGATAGTCAAATTGTAGAATGTTTGTATATTTATATAAGGTATGTACCTATATGTAAATAGTACTTCAATAGAACTCCTCCACAAATAGCTATATGAAAATTAACTGTGTATTTCAAAAATAAAATTGTAGAAACATTCACTACAATGGAAAATAAGTTGTTTTGTCGGAAATTATAAATTGTTCACCATTCTGATTCAAATTTCTGTAAATTTTGGAATATTCCATATGCAACTGATATTACAATGTCAATCTGTCATCTCAGAAGTTTAAGATCTCATCCCATTGGCTCAATATAACAACTGGTTATTTGATGAAATTGGCCCTAAATATAATATATAACTTTTCTGAATGATTGAAGAGTTCATTCTCTCTGACTATGATTGCTACTAGCGCCTCATTTGGTTTTTGCTTAAAGGCAAGGAGTTCTACGTTTGCGACTTTAAGGGACACAATGTGGTGGTGTTCAGCGAAGAAGGACAGTACCTGCGCCGTATCGGATGCGAGACTCTCACCAACTTCCCAAACGGAATTGACATATCTGATGCTGGTGACATCCTTATTGGGGACTCTCATGGTAACAGGTTCCATGTTACTGTTTTCGCACGTGACGGGTCTCTCATCTCAGAGTTTGAGTGCCCCTACGTAAAGGTAAGAAATTTCACATAACTAATAAAATGACTTTACTATCTCTCCAGGTGATTGTATTCTCTGAAAATGCTACTGCTTCTTTACAATGCCAAGATATAACCATTGCTGGACGAGTACTGCTTGCACGTGTAAGGCCGAAGCACTTCCTAAAGCTTCTCCACACAATCCAGAAATGAGCAATACGTCTTGTGGATGAGCCTGATCTTATAAAGAACCTCCACAGTCTAGAACATCTAAGGAGGGCGGCTAATCTGTCTCTATTCTATAGATATTGTTATGGCATATGGTCCACCAAGCTGTCTAAAATCACTAGTACTCCAAACTGGAAGAACCCAATGGACACATTCTCACCAGGTCAAACATATATGGCTTCGAAAAAGCATTTCGCGTTGTAAATTGGGTATTGCGGAGTTTGTTCTCCGAGGATTACAATCTGCTCAATTTTAAGGTCAATGTGAATATAAATTTATTTTCTCTCAGCGCTTATGAAACATCATAGACTTTATGCCTTTGCGTAAAGTTTTCTGTAGGATATATGAAAAAAATAATACAATTAGCCCGAATTTTTGCAATAATTCAAAAAGACTATTTGTACAATTTCGCTGTTCAAATATTTATTCTGCAGGTATTTTGAATGCCAGAAAATTAGCACTTGAATTATCTTTTAAATAAAATGCTTACGAAAAAAATTAAAAAATGATTTTCCAGTTGATTCCGCTAATTCAAAATAACTGCAAATCTTTTTTTGAGGGATGAAATTCACTATTATCTTGCAAATCATCATCTCACCTTCTCCGCCAGATTGCCTAGACTTAATTATAAAATTGCTTGTATTCCATAGAGAGATGATTTTTTTCTCGTGGGAAGTGAAACTAAACGCAAAATACTTTTATAACCGAAATTTGAACAAAAAATTGTAGAAAAAATCTGTATATAGAACAGTTCTGCAAATGTTCCCTTTTGCAGGTATCAAGATGCTGCGGATTAAAGATAACCTCTGAGGGATATGTTGTGACGCTGGCAAAGAACAACCACCATGTACTGGTCCTAAACACACTCTACATCCTGTAAAAGACCCGAGCAAGAAGATTTGATCTCGCACTGTAAACAGTACTGAACTGATTTTTATTTTTTACATTAAGTAGGCTATATTTTTTATTTTTCGAAGAAAAAGCAGGTTTTTATCAAACGTTTACATTGGATGATTCTTCGTCTGGTCTTTTTTGCGAATTTGTAGCCCGCGCTACAGTATCTTAGAAGTGTATATTTATTTTTTCGTTTTTCTTGTTTTTTCAAGATGCGAACTTTATTGTTTATTTACCTATCCAAATTTATTAGCGTCAGGCATATTGCGTATGGTTCCTAATTTGTTATTTTAAGAGTCAATTAGTACTATATATATATACATATGTTTCTTTGAATGTTCGGATATGCTGAATGTGACAATTTTTATCATTATTTTTTAAGTTTTGTTTTAACCATTTTTGGATATAATCTCCATTGTTGATTTTTAGTTTTGTTTTTTGTGTGACTGTATTCAGAATGAATGAGTCTATATTTTATCATATAGTCTGGGAAAATTTTACAAATTTTACTGCGGCGATATTTAAATTAAAACCCCGCGAGCGAATAACTTTGATGTCCACCAAATATGCTTTTTGATCCCAAATTTCTTAACAAGTAGCAGCAATAACTGAGATGGTGTGCTATGTAGAGTCATTTAGTTATTCTTTTATCAAATCTTCTGTTTGAGCTGGATGCTAAAGTTGCATTGAAGGATTCCACACTTGCCTAATTATATTTGTGTTTAGTTTATTTTTTCCACAAACTACATTTCATCATTAAACATTGGAATTTACCCAGTATTATGTTATTATATACTGTTATCGAATGTCTTACTTACTGTCAAAGTAAGAATTACATGAATTGTTCAAGTTTTCACGGTGGAACCTTACTAAATAAGATAGTGAAAACTGATGCTGTGTTGAAACACCTAAGAATAAGTTATCAACTAAAGTTCTATCTTGCCTACTATGCAGGCAAATTCATTAGTGTTTCTGGCCTTGTCTTTTTTCACTCAAGTCTTATATACGGTATATTTGGTGTGAACCATGTTATTTGCTCATTCAGATTATCAAAATTTAACAATCGACACTGCATATGAAAGTCCATTCGTGGAACGAACCTTGTACAGGACTATAAGTCCAGTAAGGCAGTGCAAAAAACCCAATAGTTACAATCGCCTTATATTCAAGCAATATGGATTTTTATATGTAGAGTCCCATATTACCAAAGATTTACGATTTTTCAGTGCATTGTTTTTTGTATTGCTAAGGTAACAATCGATCCATTGCTTTATCATGATACTATCGGGCGTATCTCTTCATCAAAGTGATATTTAACAGTCATTTTTTATGATTTCCCTCAATTAGCAAAATTGTACTTGATTTTCGATTCTATTCAACCCTTCAACAACTTCAGTATAATTATTGAACGATGATTATTAGATGCCTACGAGATATTCAGCAATAATCATTATTAAATTGTTTGTTGGGTCTTTTGTATTTTTTTATAAAACTTTATGTATGAGGCGGTTACATAAGATCTTACAATGTAATTTCTACTTTTCCTTAGTTTAGAAAATTTCGAACGCGTATTCGGAATTCAAGAAAATATCGCAATGGATCAGATTTTTGCTCTTCCTAAATTCGAAGAATACGGGAGGGTTCGATTTTTTTATTATTTTTCCAAGACCAATATGAATATACTCAGGTTAGTTAGTGTTTCCTCGCGACGAACAGATCGCGTTCAGTGCCATGTAGGTTAGAACCTAAGGTTGCAGCCTAACAGCCAGTTTACACTGCATACAGAATTTTGGGGAGGAAAGACGGGCGCCGAAAATCCTTTTCAATGGAGCTTCAAAATTCACACTTTTGATTATATATCGCCTTCCCTTACTCTATTATTTCAGTCATGCGAAGTCTATATATCTTGTATCTTACTAACTGCACAATAGCTAAATATTACTCACTTTTCATATTCCTAAACATGAGATCAAACTTTTAATTTATCCATTTTTTATCTTAGCCTAGACGGCGAGGAATTTTGATTCAATTTTCCGTCCATATTTGAGACTATTGTTGGAGTTGCTTCGTTTTGGGATGTAGTTCAACACCCTAAGTTTGCTCTTATATTGATGATCCGCTTGATTTTGTTTTTAACAAGTAAGAACAAATATTTTTTATTAGGGTGTTGAACTATACCCCAAAACAAAGCGTTTTCAACAATAATCACCCCTATAGACGGAACATTAATTTTTATAAATGTCTTTTCTTCTCGCCGTCTCTGCTAATTGGTAATTGTACGGAAGCCATATATTATCATGCATGGTTTTCAACATTTGCGATTTTTCATTAATCATCGTCTCTGTTGAAACAGATCTTCATAACTTCCAGCTTTGATTTGCTAAAACCAAATCAGTATTATGCTCCATCCTATGCGACGTGTTCCTCTCCTAAAAATGAAGTATACTTGAAAACGAAATGAATTATCAAACTTATTGAAAAATTCCAGTCAAACGTGTGCGTGAGAGATTTCTTTTTCAGATGAAAACTAGCCAACTCGGGCTTCGTATATAATGTCATGTTTATTTCGTCTTAGATGCTTTAGATAGGCGGCTGTATATATTTATCACTTAATGAAATCACGAAATTTATGACAAACGATAATGATTCTTGTTATATCCGACTCCGTTTTCTGTTTGGTATACATGCCGAAGATTATGATAGGGATAATCAGTCTCATTAATTTCGGTGTGTCTGAACTAACGCTGCTGCTTATTATGAATACTTGGAGTAAAATGACCAAAACTTACTAGTTCATCCAGTTGTACGTATTATAATCGACTTTAAAAGCATACGAACACTATGTTTGTCATGTAGATGGAGTATATTATGTTGTATAGATTCATATACATATTGAAATATCATCATACAACCTTAAACGTTAAAAACGCTTTTCATGTTTAACTTTCTGGTTCCTCAAACTATATAACTATTTTTAAACGGCACAAGAGCTTTGTAGAGGGACAGGCTACACCCAAAATATTTCATCAATGAATATTCCTTGTCAATGGTGTAATTGTTTGTAATCCAGATATGTATTCTTCATTACTGTTGCAGTCTGTCCTGCGGTCACTTCGATTTCCAAAATGTTCACAAATCCTCTTACTGCAAGCCCCAAATCATCATATAAACACCATACTTGATGTTTGCCCAATATTCGTAGGTAGATACCGAAATATGTACAATACATTTCGACGATTGTGACCACTAATTTCTTACTTTTCATCATTCCAATGAAAATTGATGGATGAGATCTATAAGAAGCTCTACAACATCCCTCACTATAATCTAATCTGCAGATAGCATCCATCCTTACTGGTGTTTTTATTGATTTATCAGTGATCAATTAACGACCTGCATTTTTTCATCATCAAAAGCAACGTAATCAAACTGCACTAGCATTGCTGATAAAACTCCACTCCATGTACAAGTGCCATTTCTGTGTATTCCATCATAGTTTTTTATCTTTGAAGTGTCCGTCGTCATAGCGAAGTTTGGTCTTTTTACGTAGCATATATTAGTGATTTTACTGTCGCCTATTAGACTAGTAAGTAGTATGTAGGCCCGTGTTACGGCGATACCATGCCTGTGATAATAGATTCTTCAGGATAAGTTGTGACCTTAGTCTCATGTTGTTATTTTGTGCGCGATACTATCTGGTCGCTCGGGTTATTCCCCGTGATCGGGCGGTTGCTCGCCACAAGTCGTTTTTAAAATTATATGTATATAATTAAAAAAATATATATGAAAAAATAACAAAAAAATACTCGAATTTTAAGGAAAATCGTTTATGTATTTCAAAGTAATCATTCTTATACACTGTTTCAAGGATCCTGGAAAGTGAAACTGTCGTTGTTTTTGTTTTATCAGTAAAATGAGTGTGTTTATTTTGGTACTATTTCAAGTATACAGACCGAACATGGGCCTGTTTGGCATACTGTTCACCTTGTGACTTGCCGTTTAATTGATACGAATCTGAATTCATAGTATTATATTCAAGTCGTTTATGTTTTATCGTATCAGTGGTATTAGATTTTTTGCTTATGTTGAATACATCAATGTTACAATGAAGAAACGCAATTGGAGACAAATAGGGTGTACCATAAAACTCAGAGGTGGAATTTATTATAGAGCTCTAAAGCTAAATGACTCCTCTTGCAGTCAACAGAGTCCTAGTCCATCCATTTGTATGGGCTTCAATGTAAAAATTGTAATCTTATGATAACAGAGATTATGATAAATCTTTTCTTTGCAATCATTTATAATCGCTTATCACAAGGTCTCAAGTATTCGAAATAAATCATTTTGCTTCCTACTAATTGGCTTGATTCAGTATACAAAAATTGTACAAATAGCCGTTGAAAGTTACCTGTATGAAGTTTTTCCGAAATATTATGTTTATGATTTGTCGTATGTTCATTTTTACATTTACATGAAAGTAAGACCTTTTTCTTGCTTTTGTTATTTTGTTGTATTTAAGAGTTATATTTTTATGTTTACATTTTTAGCAGCTTTTATTTCTTTTTGTGGTAGAATGACAGTTTCTCTTTGGGGATGTTGTTCTTCAAAATTATATGTGATGTCGATAATCTCACAATTTACATATTCGACAGTTCTATTTATATACCATGTATTCATTCTTATTATACCAAATATTATTTATCTTTTGATATATAAGTTATCACACTACTTTAGTATGGCTATAGTGATATCCATATATATTGCATTTGCTCACATTTTATTGGAAGATGTGTATTTCTCTTTCGAACACTTACGACGAGATGATCCATATGTACAAGAATCGGAGGAGAAGTAAACACCATTTTAAATCAAAAAAAAAGTGGTTAATTTTTCAATTGAAATGAATATATCGATGTGATAGAATTTTTCGATGATTTTTACAATCACAAGTCTTAGTATATTTACCAAGTGTGTTTTAGATACTCGTATACCAATACCAGTAATTTTTTGCCATAATTATACATGACTAAAACTAATTTTTGTCCTTGTTTTACCCTCGTTGATCATGATCATTCATATACACATAACTATTAATATATAACTCACCGATATTCGTTAGCAATAAGTATTTTCTGTCAGTATTGGAGTGAAGAATTGAATCATTCCATTATTTAAGTAGCAGCATCTTTTAATGCTGTAGAGTGTTTTTTCCGTATTATTTTTTTATAGGATTAGTAAAGTAGTTAAGAACCTATAGATTTATATACCGAATTCAAAATTAACAAATAGTCATTATTCTTTATGACTTACATGTGATATTTTTATTTTTATCCTAAGCAAAGTTTTGTGCCAAAAATGTTTACTCAAGTATTTTTGCTTTTCTCTTAGAGTTGGGTTATATTAACACTTCAAAGTTTTGTGGAACATATTAGATATTGTTTCAGTTCATTTTTTAAAGTTTGATAAGGCCGCAATGACATAATATTTATCTAACAATAGTCAAACATCGTTTTATATACTGACGCTGAACGGCTGCGAACTCTTTCACTATTTGTTTGATAACATATATTGCACAGAACTGTTGCGGCTGTATCATTGCTTCTGCATATAATTTATTAGTCTTGGTAATTTGTTACTTTTGAATTCTCATTTATCCGTAACGCGACATTTACTCAAGAATTCGCTCGTCTTGTGTATTTGTCCAATCACAAGTCAGATACTTAAAAGAAGACGTATTGATGTACCATATAGCTCTTTAGGCTTTAATCAATCACAATTTCAGACCATGCATACGGTTGTGAAATCCTCATTGTAAGGTCGGTACATTTCACAGTCTTTTGTATAACAAAAACTTTGGAATGAAGTATGACCTGTGTACTATGCTGAGAGAGCAAACTAATAGTGCTTCAAATCAGCACAAGAATAATTCTAAAGTACAACATTAGTCTCACATTTGAACAAAAAATCTAGATGAGTGTACACCAGTTTCAAAGGTAAAGGCTTTTCACTTTGATTTGGCCTATGCCAAGAAAACCATTGCACATAACATGATTGGAATAGAATGTTTCTCAAAATCACATAATTGTATATCACTTTATCAAAATATAATGTATCTGATACTGCGTACTTTAGATAAAATTGTGTAAATCAGATCAATTCAGATGCAAAAAAAATCTCCGATAATCAAGATCTTTGCGGAGCTTTGATTTTAAGTTTTAAAACTAATTAATTTGCATCCCGCCGTGATTTTGAGAATTTCTATCACTCGTGTAATCTGCGTGGTGTTTTTGGCACCAAGTTGCAAATCTCTGCGCTTGTAAATCGTAAAAATATTACTAGTTACATTTGTAGAAGACGTAACTATACACAGCCTGAAAATTAAAAATTTTTAAATGTTGTAATTGTCACCGAAAGAGAGATTTTTTTGTAGAATAAAAAACGACAATATAGTTTATCATGCCAAGCGTTTTTCTATGTAAGATATATCTAAAGTATGATGAGCTTGACGTTAAGTTTGAATTTATTTTAAACTAATTGATTAGTCGGTTACTAGTAGGTGATTTTGATCTAGACTAGTACCTGATAACACAGAGTGTGATAAACAAATATTATTTTTCAGCGTTAATGCCATTGTTTTACCGAAGCAATATTTATTGACAAAAAACGCATGTGCCTAACCCTGGTGTATTCCTCAATTTCAGCGTATATTTTGGCACCGTGTTTCCTTCTTCTCGTTGATTGAAAAAAGTTGCGCTGCAATATAGTGTTATTTTTATTCGTGCGTGATTTCATTGCCAATATATCAATCATACCGATAACTTTTTAGCGAGTTTATTAAACTTTGGGATTCTTTGACAAACAGATTTTCAGTAGAAATTCTTATATTATTACTTATGTACCACATGAAAAGCCCTTTTTAGATATTTTGTTAAAAGTGACATTACTAGAAAATGATACTGTTCATAAATATTAAAATTTGCAATTCGAATTAAATTTAGAAAATATAGTGATTCAAACAAATAGCTACAATTTTTTCTTAACAGTGCTTTCAAGAAATATAAAATAATTTATAGATGTCTGCGGCATGGAAAAGGATCATGGATTAGATAGTTTTCGAACTGGATGATGATTAATATTTAAACTGCTGAAAATCTGTCGTATGTCCAACTTATTCAATATGAACTACACATTCGGTATGAAAACCCAGTTGGATGTCAATTGGAGTATTTTTATTTTTTCAGCAATGTGATTTTTTGTGTATTTTTCCGCTTTCAAGCATTTTATTGATGATACATATATTTCCCATTTAACCTTTTTTTATACATATATGTATATAATGTGTATTTCCATACTGTTTTCTCGTATATCTTGCTCCTCCTCAGGCTATTTGTTGTAATTCACCACAAACTTCCTTCATATAGATCGTGTCTTAGGGTTCGTTACTAATCGTCAACCTTAGAGGATTTTATGTTGATATAACTAGCATATTTAGGGTGGGTCGACCAAAAAAGCACATTATAACAAATGGCCTGTTAACAGTAGTGATTGAAAAAATGTTCATTTTAAAGAAAACTTAAAAAAAGAAGCCTATGATTTTGAATATTTTTATGCAAAATATATTTAAGCAATAAGATATTAAAATGGTAGGAAGTGTACTTGCCATATACTATATTATATATACATAAAATATATTTTTTATTCCAATTTTATTTTTTTGAAACATTTTGACGCTGTGTGGGTTACTAAATAATATATCCTGCATTGTCCCATTCGTGGCTTCAATTAGACACTTTTTATAGTCATTTAAAGTACAAATGTTTATTGTGTGGATGGACAACATATCATAATTTAATCCCCCTTTTATCTACTGACAACACAGGAACATATTGTTTTGTCACTAAACATCGTTCTTGTTGTGCTAAAAATAAATCATGAGGCCATCATTGATTGATATTTCTTTATCACCATGTTCATGGAATTTCTTTAGATTGCTTATGTTTGGTCATAATTATAAACATGATTAAAAGAACAAAGAAATTTCATTGACTGTTCTTGTCCGCTCCAAAGCTCCTCAAGTCTCAAATAACCTGGTAGATCAGTAAACGTGTTTTGGGTTCAAAGAAAACCTGTAGTCTGAATAGATATGTTTCAGTTTAGTTTTTTGTCTATAGCTTTCCATCAATGAACACAACACTATTCAAAAATTTGACTAGAAATGTTCCAAAGTACCAATTCTACATTAAACAGAAGTTAGTATACAATTCATTCGACTTTTGATGATTCAAACACAGCTGATAATGGAATATCATATTTACAGTCTCAAGATTAACGAATAAATTCACTGTGTCTTAGTCCTGTCATATTAAACGAATTAAGATGTATACATTTTTGAAATTCATATTTATTGTTATCTCTTTCCAAAGATTTTTAGTAAATAAGGTAACGATATTATTCCAGTCGTCAGGCCGGCTATGAGAATAAGAAAATGTTTGATATCAGCAGTATCCTGATATTCTGAAGTCGGTAGACAAAATTAGTATCGTCTAGATATATGTTTCTCGGGACGTTAAATACTGCAAGAGTGTAATAGAAAAAGTGTGGTATCGTTTTTTTTGCGTGCGATACCCTGACGACTGGAGTGAATACACACTGCAAGCTCTACATTCAGCTAGCAACTTATAAAATAACCTATATTGAAATAATAATTGGTGTGTTTTACATAGAAGGTGTTTTGTCCAAGGAGACGGGAAAGCCTTAAGCACCCAAATTGCTTAAATAATAACTTTTTGAATTTTTATTGTAGATGTTGGAATCTTCGTGCCCTTTAATCGTTGTTAATGAATCTGCAGAGTTACCCCGCCTCTTTCAATAAAAAGCAGTTGAGCTGTGGCATTTAAGGTATTCTTGATAGAATATATTTTTTATTCATTGTGACGGCATATAACAGGTTGTATAGAAACACTTAAGCTTCATTGTATAACTTATGTCTCCGTTTTTGTTGTCTTAACTGGCCACCCAACTTGTCAGAAGTTTGGATTATGACAGTGATATATTTGGTAGGAAGACCGAATGTATCTTTGAAGAACCAATTCAATGCTCAAACGACGACCTTAAGAGATGGAATTTAGATGTCACCTTATAAAATATGTTTAATCTGGAGATGCTTATTGAGCCAATTAAATTGATATATGAAGTTTTAATTGTAGATCACGATTTATCATCACAACGTGATAGCATTTATAGATCAAGCCACGCATTTTTGTATTTTCATTATGGTGATCAGTATAAGGCACAAAACGTATTTTGACGTGCACAAATCAATTTATCGCTTGGTTTATCAGTTTCCATACATCCTGCTGATGCCTTGTATCTTCTGTAACAATCACATGTAATATTAATCTTCTGATTATCCTAATACCAGTTTATGTGTACCTATTATCAACATAGTACTCTTGTTTCTCTGCTTAACCTTTACGCTAAATTTTTATTGTTTTATGTTGTTTGATCTTATTCAAAATATTCGTATATTATTATATTTCAGATATTCGTATTTTATGTACTCTATATTTATACTTCTGGGTGTTTTTAGTATGCTTCTGTACTGATGTTATGAATTTTAGATTTGTTTATTCAGAAACGTAATTTAGGATTTGTGACCCGACAAGATTTGGACATTTACCCTTTAAGAAAGTATACAGAATTTTCACAGTTTTATCATATACAGTTAGTTGCTTGTTTTAGATCTGAAAGCTTGTATCTTTGCTACATAAAATTTTGAACATTGTGGATTTGTTAAGGGTTCTTCTTAATCTGTTCTGTCACATTTCATCTTGCAATGTTTCAACTGGATTTATGTTGTAATCTTGGTTATTCAGGGTAGCAAGAGCATACAAGCTCATGTATTTTTGGAACTGTTTTTTATTTAAATTGTACTGAAGGTTGTTTTTAATTTGTAAGTTATATTGGTTTTTGAATAAATATTAAAAATGTATTTTTTGTTTTTCAATAGATACCTCAATACCATAATTGAGTAGTAGATCAAAGGATCTTTCAAATTTTGTATAACATCCAGAGGCTTATGACTGATTTCGTCGGCTGCGTCGTATTTTGAAACGTGTAGATAAAAAGTTGTCTAGTTATCACACAGTTTCACGAATAAGTATTTTTTTAGTGACGCGTTGTGATTTTTATTAATAATGATAAAAGAGAGTTTTATTTGTGAAACTGTGTGATAACTACACAACTTTTTATCTACATGAGTATTGTTAAACGTTTTATATTTCATTTGAACCTCTAGTCTTGTACTTGTTATATATATTAAAAACGTCTCTGATTAGATTTTTTCCACATTTGTTCACGTTCAGGACTCTTCACATTGTAAACGCGTACTATCTATAAATGATGGAGGGCTTCCGATAAGGTACTATTAGAGATAAATGTAGGTCAATCACCTGACTACAGTTTACAGCTGATGATTTAACCTCACTTTTTGATGTATAGTACTAAACATTTCGGCTAATTTATCATTCAGAAATTAGTACAGCACCCTTTATAATATAATAAGTTCGTGATGAGTTGTGATATACTGGTCCAGTTCAAAGATTGTAGAATTCTGAGGAATCATAAAATTATACAAGAAGATTTATGGGTCAGGAATGGAAGAATAATAAACCCAGAAAAAATATTTTTTGACGAGAAAATCAAAGCGGATACTGTGATCTACTGCAATAAAAATATAATAGCACCTGGCTTTATAGAGTTACAAATCAATGGTAAGTTGTATATTTTTTTTGCTTTTTCAGTTGTAGAGCGGTTGGCAGTCGGTGAGTGATGTTCTGTTAGGTGTTACAGCCCCGGCGTTCTGATATGATAACTGAGATTTTTTTTTATTTTGCACTCCAAATATTTCAAATCAATAATTATAATCACTACAACATTAAGGGGTGTTTCCGTTTACCGTGAGGGGGAAGGTTATTTGATAAGTGGAACATAGCGATGTGGATCAGTCGAAATCAACGGGACGAATCCAGTATTTATTTATTCTTTTGCTTTTTTGTCCTAAACAAAAAAAATGAATACAAATTTCAAAAAAATATCTAGTACAACTGCAATTAATTAGACAACTATTACAGCATATTTCTATCGGTGAGACATCTATGTGTTTACTTCATAAAGTAGTGTGTCATATGTCATAACTTATAACAGATTTCTGACGCAATAAAGTGCTAGTTATTAAGGCGCTCAATAGATGGCGAGCAATAGATAGCGTTATCTGTTTTATCACAAACTCACTGACTTTGTTAAAATAACGATAGATGTCGTCATCTAGCACTCTCAGTACCAAACTTAAACGCTTTTAAAACTAAGCCCCTATTTTATTTCAAAAATCTATAACTATCACACTTTATAATTATATTTCTTTGTTAAAAATGACACATATGTCACTAGTATCTGTGTAATGATAGTTGCATATATTTATAAATAATTCCAAGTGCAACTAATAATTTCTTTGGAAATTTGCATTTGGAATTTTGTTTAGGATGAAGAAAGCGAGCATGAATAAATACTGCATTTATGGTGCTGACTTGGATTAATCCACATCTGTGGGCTGATGGATTAGTCTCGATTCTACGTTAGTATTCCAGAAAAAAACAGAAACAGCAATAGTATCCACCAGCAATTTAAATTATTGTTGTAGAAAATGTTATTATTATCAATATCATTAATATCAACTTAGCAACCTCAGGTCATTTCGTTTGAAGATCTGAATAAACGACCGGCGGCAATCAGAAAAGAAAGTGCGTGCTTCGAATCCCGCAGGTCAATTTTTGTTCTTCGTTTCTTAATGCGAACTTGTTTTAGTAAGCTTCTATCTTCTTCAAAAATTATATAGTTTCACAATAGCAGAAAGTGAAAACTACAATTATCTAACGTAGGTGGATACGGCTACGACTTTTCGTTTGAGGAAAACACTGAAGAAGGAATCAGCATAATAGGAAAGAAATTGTTAAGCCATGGTGTGACTTCATATTGTCCTACTGTGGTGACGTCTCCAGCTACTGTATACCACAAGGTACTGCCTAAATTCAGGAGGAAAACAGGAGGTGTTCATGGTGCCACTGTGCTAGGTGTTCATGTTGAAGGTCCTTTCATCAACGTACAGAAAAAAGGTGCTCATCCGGCAGCCTTCATCAAATCTTATGAGCGGGTAAATATAGTGATAATAATGATTTTATTTCCATTTGATTATACAATGGTATAGGATTAGTCAGTAAAAGGGGATCAGCACACATGTGTATACCCCAGAGAAACATTTATCGAAACGGTACACAATATTCAATAATAAAATGAAATTTAAAAAACTACTATAAATAGTTTAAAATAAAAATAAAATTCAAGTTTTGTCATGCTCAGGTAATCTGATACAGAGTAAAATGGATTTTCTGTCAGATATTTCTTTGATTCTCTTTTAAATGATCTAATGCACTGTAATTCTTTAAGATGTAAGGGTACTTTATTGAATCATTTTTGGATTGTGTATATTGTATGTGTGATGGAAACTGTTTTGTTGAAAAGATGGAAAATTTACTTTGACATAACAGATTACTTGATAGATGTAGCAATATGGAATGGTCATTATTTCCAAAGAATAAAAAGTGCTTCTACAGGAGTCCCTCTTCCCCAGTCCAGCAATAAATCTGACAGCTCTCTTCTGCATAATAAATATTTTATTGATGTATGGGCTAGCACCCCATAAGATTAAGCCATAAACAGCTCTGGAATAAAAGTTTCTGTAATACCATGACATAACCGTTTGTTTATTAGCTACTCTGGAAAGCCTGTTCAGTGGATAACATCATGATGCTAGTTTGCATGACAAGAAGTCTACATGATTTCGCCAACTTAGTGCATTATCTATTTGTATTCCTAAAAATGTTGTGGACGGTACCTGTGCAATACTTTGACCTTGTACTTTAATCATATGACTTTCATTATATACTCATATTCGTGGTGTGAAGTTAACAGAAACAGTTTTTGTTTTATTCAAACATAGTTTATTACCTTGAAAATAATGATTATGTTTATTCAAAGCATCAGTAGCTGTGAAAGCACAGATGGTAGATCATTTTCACTACATAAAAGAGATATATCATCTGCATACATCACTGTCTCATTGATTAAAAACAAAAACAAAGAGTGCCAAGAACCGAACCTTGCGGGGACTCCCCTTGAGATAGGCAACATATTTGACCTATATCCATTAATATCTACAATCTGTTGTCGATTTTCCAAGTATGATTGAATCCAATTATATATATATATATATATATATATATATATATATATATATATATATATATTCCCCCTTAGTCCATACTTCTCCAGTTTGTTCAGCAAAAGTGCATGGTCAATTGCATTAAAGGCCTTACTGAGATCCATAAAAATACCTATACATTTTTCTGGAATATTCAATTTCTCATACAGTTCATTAACATATAAAGTTACAACTGTTATTGTTGATTTACCTTTACGGAATCCATGTTGGGAACTACTAATTATATTATTTTTATCTACAAACTGAACCATTCTGGAGAAGACAATCTTTTCTATAATTTTCGATACTGTAGAAATAATGCCACAGGTCTGAAACTACACACATCTGTGTTGTCTCCACCCTTATATATGATGAAGTTAAAAGGATGAATGGGTTAATGAAATATATTTTTTTTATAGATATTATTCACTAAAAGTGGTTGTCTGTTCCATCAGATTTTTCTCCAAATAGGGCTAATGAAGCCTTGAACTTGGAATTAATAAAGCATCAGCTAGCATAATAAAATTTTAATATCCTCTTAATACTATATGGAATATCTCACAATTATTATTTTCAAATTGTACTTTCTATTACATGTATGACTAAAATGCTGCAAAACCTCATTTTCAATAACCACAAAGTCCAAACAGCTTTCCTAAACCATATTCTATATTTCAGGGTTTATCAACTATTGAACAAACATATGGCAGCTTAGAAAATGTGCAAATTATCACATTGGCACCAGAATTTCCTAACTCAGATACTATCATCAAAGAACTTACAAAGAGGAACATTGTAGTTTCATTGGGTAAGGTTGTCATGATTCCTATATGCATCACTCTCAGTTATTAATAAGCTACTTTTAGACTCCATAAAAATGACAATCAAACTAGAAAAAATAGATATGTAGTATGGTTCTGGTAGTCAACTTATTTGATGCCCTCTTGCATCGCTCACTCCATCTAGTTTCCTGGAATACATACATACATAGATATTTATTTGTTTGATTTTTTAAACACATACTGAAGAACCACCAATCTTCACTACCTTTCCAGGTCATTCTACATCAAACCTCTCACATGGTGAAGAAGCTGTCAAAAGTGGAGCAACATTTATCACTCACTTATTCAATGCAATGTTACCTGTAAGTGATATTAAGATTCTACTACAGATGCCCAAATCCGAATATTTTTAATTTTGTTTTTTCAATCATGATACCATTTAGTGTCCTGGATCTCAGAATGATATGAATGAATCTTTTTCAGTTTCATCACAGAGATCCTGGGTTAGTTGGTCTACTAGCATCAGATAACATTCCTAGAAATATATATTTTGGCATTATTTCGGATGGAGTCCACACTCATCCTGCTGCCTTGAGGATAGCTTATAGAGTGCATCCAAAAGGTAGATAACATACCTCTTACAGATTATTACCAAGTGTATGATTGGTTAGTCTGACTGACTGGGTTTTCAATTCCAGGGCTGGTTTTAGTGACTGATGCTATATCAGCTCTAGGCTTAGAAGAGGGAGAATACAAAATAGGACAGCTCAATCTAGAAGTGAGGGAGCAAAAAGCTTACATACAAGGGACCGATACATTTGCTGGCAGTATCGCATCGATGATAGAATGTATAAAGTTTTTTATGGAAGCTACAGGTAATTTTTCAATATTATAAATCCCTAGAGACCTCCATTTGAAGCTATTCAAATATGTTTACAGTGTAATTATTTTTATACTGCTACTACTTGGGGCTAGACTGGTAGTTCTCTTGTGCAGCAATATTTTTCAATGTTTTTTATAGATACCTCTCACAAAAGTGTTCTACGAACTCCTCTTCATCCTTCTATTTTGCCTTTTATAATTAGTAGTTTTAGATTTTCTAACTTGACAAATATATAAAATGATATATTGATACATAATCATTATAATGTGTTGTAGGTTGTCCACCTGAATATGCTTTGGAAGCTGCTAGCTTACATCCAGCCGAGGTGCTTGGAATACAAAAACAAAAAGGAACTCTTGATTTTGGTGCTGATGCAGATTTCGTTATGTTAAATGATAAGTTAGATATTCAATCTACTTGGATAGCTGGAGAACGTGTTTTTAGTATATAACTTGTACCCTTTATCTCTATTATATAAACCCATTTATATTTCATTATATGGAAATGAACATATTTTTATACAATATATTTCTTTATTAACTTGTTAACATTTCACTGGAAATAAATGAGTTAATCGGTTAATTACAAAAAAGTGAAACACAATAAATTGGTAGTGGTTACAAACAGTAATTGGCTATACTCCACATTTTTTTATAGTACGGAAAGTCATGATAAAAATTAACCATTGAATTGAACAGCCATTCGATTTTACTTACACCAACAGCTAATCATAGACCAAATATGACTGATGTATCGGGTGTACTAACGTTTCGGCTGTATCAAAGTACAAATTTGGAAATTATGAGGCATTCAGAATATCAATAGAGTTCTTTAGCCAGTGATATCATGAGTGGGATGATTCAAGTGTAATTGTGAGTCACAGTTATATTTTTTTGATTGAGAATTCCACTTCCAAGCTATGACCGTGATAGTGATGTAAATAACCACCAAAATAATACATATACTGAAACAAGAGTGTTCAAGTTTATAACTAAAACGAACTCGATAAGCACTGGCATCAGATCATAGATATAAATACAATTTTTATACTTATTTGTCATGGCTTTATAGGCATTAATTGTAATTTCTAGCACTCCTCCGAAATTCTGTTGCTCCTAGAAAATAAAATATTATGTTTGAATTGCATTACACTACATTTCTATGCTCTAATAAAGTCTACGATTTATCACAGCAGATAGATTTCCATGATGGAAGAGTTTCACCAAGTAAGAGCATCTAAAAGATATCTTTTGCTGATTATTGTCTATACATAAAATATTCACCTGGATGTGGCCTATTGTTGTATCTTTTCTGTGGATTATAATGTTTATTATTGTCTAGAGGTTGGCAATCTGTCTTCAAAATTTCTTCAATGTTTCCATAACCTTTGAACCTTACAGCGAACGTTTTGTCTGTTATAGCCGTAATTGTAGCTTCATAAAACTGAAAAACCAACGTGAAAATATTGTAACCAGCATGAAGGTGTGAAGGAAACATATGCTATGATAATGTCCATTGAATTAAGGTTATTGGACACAATGGATAAACATGTCATGATAAAACAGCCAGAACTAGCTGGTATAACCATAGCTGCAAGTGAAATCAGCCATAGGGTAAACATTTTAGAATCCTACAGACAGCAAACTGGCTTTACCGAATCTCAACTGTCACAAACTAACAAAGAACACTGGACTGCCACCAAGCACTTGTGAAAGCCACAACAGCTATGGGAGCTCTACTAAAAGATAACACCCACTCAGTTTTTAAAAATATATGCCTATTTGCTAGAAAATTTATCAGATATTGTGAAGTTGCAAAATTTTATCTGTCCATGACCAGACAACAACTACTCTTTGCTGCAGGCATTGCAACATGACAGTCAGTGAAGGAAACACCTATTCAATATGAGGTTGAGTGACTCTTCCCAATACAGGGGGCGTAAACAGGGAGATGAGACAGTTGTCTTATCAATCTGAGAATCCATCTGAGGAAGCAATATTGCTGGCTATTGCCAGTGTAAGGGGTGCTCCACTGGGTTGTCCCACCACCTTCTACCACAGTTTAGAGTGGCCAAACAACCAGCTTTGAGGAACCACTAGAGAGGACGTACAAGGGGCCCGGTGTGGGCTAAATGATGTGATTATGGAAGATTGCCCTTTCTCTCATATAGAATACAGAACTCTACCAATAGCATTTGTAATAATATGAAATAATAAATATGTTTGTATTTCTCATTACCAACTCACCTTTCCATCTTCCCAATATTTGGCCAGACAGACATCTCCAATTTTGTAGGTATCACCATTCTGATCTGAGTGCATTGGGGGCTGTGTGGAAGCTTCATTCTTCTTATTTGTACTCAAATTTAAATGCTGTCTTAGACTTCTACTAGCGAATTGACTGTTCAATGAAATTTTACCGAGGTTTTGAGCCACCGCATCAACATCAGTACAGTTATTCAGTATATTTCCGTCACCGCTGGGTGGCTGTGGCTGACTACTCTCCATTTTTTCTTTAGAAGAACTTGAAATACTACTAGGAACTGGATTTACTGATTGACTATTTTGCTTTTGGCTACTCGGGTTTTGTTGATGGCTATTCTGCCGATAATTACTCTGACCTTGATAACTATTTTGACTGTTCTTCTGATAACTATTTTGCTGATAATGATTATGCTGGTAACCCTGATTGTAAGTATTTTGTGTGTTCTGTTGATAACTGCTATTATGTTTAGCACTATTCTGCCCACCTATTTACAAAAAAGTATGTTGTCACAACTATTTGAATATCAATTAATATATTGAAAATGGTTCATAATATATCAGTCTATTACTCAACCTCCTATACTTTCTATCACTACCTTTTTGCTTAGTTGCACAGTTTACTTCATAAGCATGAGATTAAGACTTGATATTAGTCATTTTATATTCTACTAGTTGAATAATGAAGTTCAAAATTTAATAAAATTAAAAACCAATGAATGTTGTGACACTCACCTTTCCTTGAATTCTCAGGTTGATAAAATTTCACATCATTAGAACTGCTCAGCTGATGAGTTTTAGCATGATTTGCTGGCACTTGTTTTGAATTTTCACTATGATAGAACTTTATGTTAGCCATACTTCCTTGTCTTGTGTCACTCTGTTGCATCCCATTATTTGATACTCCTTGTTTTGAGTTCTCACTATGATAAAACTTGATAGGATTTGAATTATTTTGATTTGAACTACCATGATAAAACTTGATATCACCAGCTGGTGCTGTGTTATTATATCTCCTATTTTGTTCCTTATAAGTGGGGTATGAATTTTCAGCTTTTCCATGTTTTTGAGAAATATTGAGGTTGGTTTGTCTTACTGAAACTTTTTGATTATTGCTGCTCTGATATGATTGCATATAATTTTGTTTATAATTTTCGCTGGATTTGTATTGATCTATTGAGGACTGATCTGACCTAGAGTATCTAGTGTTTTGGGGAGCTTCATTAACAGGTAATTTATCTTCCAGAAATGAAAATAGAGACACCTTGTTGGTAGGTTTCAAAGGTTTTTCCATAATGTCTTCTTCTTCTTCTATATTTCTTTTACCCTTTCCTTTTAGTTGATCTCTCCTCTGTTTCTGATTGTTTCTATTTAGGTTATTTTGGATAGGTTGAACATTTTGTTTAACTCTGCCACCAAACACCTTAAAAACAAATGAAAATCTTCATAATGGAACTGGTGGAAAAGACGTTATGGCAAAAGAATTTTGGACAATTCTGATGTTCACTAAGTAGTTTGATATTTTAAATGAACTTTGGGTTTGACTGTTTAAGGCTGAATTTGATTATAAAGCTTTTAATATTCAAGTGCTTGAAGTAATAATGCTGAAATTGTTTTACAGAACACATAAAGCTTGCAGATGACACATTTTTGAACAGGTTTTACAACTGTTAGCACTGGATGGGGTAAAATAATAATAAATTGTAAATGAGTGATTGAATTTTGGGTAAACTTGGGTTGTGATAGAGCAAAATATATTTCTAAACATGATTGAGATATATTTTAACATATTCAAAGGAGTTCTGGTACCGTCCTATTAACCCTATCCATGAGCTAGCTAGTAGATTGATATAAATAGGCATTTTACCTTTTTGACAGCTCCTGTTGAAGCTTCAGCAATAGCATCCAATCTCTGCTGCTCAAATTCAGGATTCTCTTTGCTAGAATCTTTAACTTTGTTGGATAATGATGCAAAGTTATCATCTTGGATGCTTGATTTAATTTTTGCACCAAAGTGAACCCAGGGTGGTGGACCATCTTCACTTACTGTGGGATACAGTGAACATTAACATGGAACTTTGTTATGCTTCTAGAAAGTCTTGACTATTGAATAATATACCTCAATAATGGAATTCTCTTAGCTTCCAGATTATTTTATATCAAACTGTGGCTATCAGGATGACAGTAAATTGCATACTACTTACGATGTTTCCTTTGAGATGGCAGTGTAGATTTGGCAAGTTCCCACTTTTCAACTAAATTTGGTACTCTACCTCCTAACACAGTACAACATTCTGGTGACAATAGTAGATACCCTGAGGAATACTTGGCATTCTGTACCAATATCTTAGTACCAGGTGGTGTAGTTTTGTGACTAAGAGAGCTAATATGTTTCACTTCTAAGGCTTGAACATACCCATCACCATCAGTTAAACTAAGCTTAAGCATGCGAGGTGCTGCCTGAGAATCTTCATTAGCTTTTGGTGCTGAGATATTTTTTATCTTCTGAATTTGCAACACTATCTTGGAGAATATTCCTTTGGAAGGCTCTTTACTTAATACTGGACTACATATTTCCTTTAAGTCTGTCTGAAAGTGATAAAATAATACCCTCAAGTTAGTTGGCAGTATACGTTCCGCATTTCGAACTACAGCTAGGACTGATTTTTGTCAATAAAGTCATATTTATTTAGACAGATATAGTGCATAAAGTGATTGTACTTATTATGACAGCAACTTACAAAATAATTTAGGCTCTGCAAACTTTGTACCTCAACAGTGCCCAAATTACATTAACTTGTTCAATTTCTGATCCAGCCTATTAGAAAAATTGGAAATATAACTTACATTTAATGCTTGTTTAACTATCTCTCTTTTATCCTTAATGCTTCCGTTATTTGTTACAATTTGATCGCCAGCATTGGATAAATGCCTAAAAATAAATGTTATTCATATACTTTGAAAATTTAGCATAACCTCATTTCTATACCATTCTGTATCAAGAGCAGCCATAGAATTTGATTATATTCATATGATTTTCGACAATTTTTTTTCATAAATAAAAATAAGTTATAATATTGAATACCTATGTAAGTTTAAAAACTCTGAGAAATTGACAACATACAATAGAAATATGTCATTTTTATGACATTCAAATGTCATTTCAGTGTAACCACATTCATTTTATGAAATCTACTACTAAAGCACTGATCTTTAAATCTACCAAAATCTACTGAAACGCGATTAATCGAAAAAAAATAGAGATGGTAAGATCCATTCCTTTTTAGGATCAGGTGTTACTCCATTTTCGACTTTGGACCTAGTTTCATTTATTAGGTGCAACTGCACCTGGCGATTCCTTTATTTTGACTACCTATTACTTGAACAGTATTTCGCAATTAAATGCATGATTGTTATTTAGTCCCTTCGCTTTATTAAAATAAAGTATTACATCTAGTTGGATTTAGAAAGTAGAACATTAGTGGATTCCAAATATCTCGTATGTTCCATAAATTTAACACCTAGATACGAATTTATTGAATAGATGCTCTTGGTGAAAAATAGATACCAATATATCAAAAATAGCCAAATTTTCTAAAAATTTCTAGGGTTGGGGGATGCCCTCCTTAGAAAAATATCTTTCGGAATAAACCAATTTATTATCTTCATAATCGTGGCCATTCTAAACGACGTCTCGTTGCTTCATTAGATTTATGACGTCAATACCTAAGCTATACACCATTGACACTAGATAGTTACAAATTTAATAAGATTCTAAGAATTTATCAATATGAATTGATTTTTAAATTCTTGAGTAGAAAATTCAACAATGGTCACTGACGACTTTTGCACACCAAAATAGTCAAGTACATTCAAAGTACTAGAACTTCTAGTTATTACAAAATTAACCAACTCGAAATTACAAAATTTTTGGTCCAGAAATAAAAAAAGGTCATTTTACTGAAAATTTTATTAATCTGTTTAGTTATCCCTATCAAGATATAAAAACAAACATTGCTTGTCTATCATCTCCCTATAATAACACAGAGCTTTTTGTTATGTGGTGAAATGTTCATCCTCTAAAACTGTATTAACAGTAACAATATAAAATTATACTGGAAATATACATCAAATGTAATGAAAACATTTCACATCACATGAAGTAATACTATTCTTAATAAGTATATGGTAATAACGGAAGGAATAGTTACAATAATTATTGAATTTAATGTATCTTCTGAACACAAGACATCTCTAGGAAGTTCTATCAAAACCTTAGCATTTCCATTCTTATCAGCAGAAAATTATGAACAAACACTAGTTTGTTTCTGTGACAATTAATTAATTTTTCCATGAAACTTACTGTTTGTGTTAACATGTAAAGATAGTGATGCAAAGGTTTCAATTGAACTTTTATACACTGAAAAATATAAATTAACATATTGTCCATCTTTAAGATACACTCACATATATCCACTTTGGCATTACGACTGTTTGACATTGCCTGGCTCTGTTTATACTGTAGGGGGAAACGGATAATCATACATTTTAATTTAACGCTATCGGTGATACAACTTAAGACTTTTACAGCATACAAATAAATTACATGTAGTCGACAGCGCTTAGACCTATGCGGGACTGTAAACGAATCCGTAAAAATTTCTATATATTTTCAGTCGGGATAGTTTTTTCTAAAACGCAAAAATCGAGAGTTTATCCATTTACAATCCAGGTAATACAACAGACGCTAACAACGCAGCTAAAATGCAGCGTTGGTTTCGCATATGCTGGCGTAGTGCGTTTTCGTACACAGGGTTATTCCGTTTACATGATTCTTTTTATAATAAGCAATCTTTAAATCAGATTCTATAAAAAATCCAAGTAATTTGAAGCCAGAATTCAATTTAAAAAAAAAACGGAATTGAAAGAACTGCGAGAAAAAAATTAATTGAACTAACTAAATCGAGATCTGCATACCATATTATAAGACAAGGGATGTTTCAATGACTGTAAAATCGAATTCGATTGTTCAATTTATGAAAAAGAACCATGTATTTCAGAACAAGACAACTACCCCCAATTTGCTACAGTGGCATTTTGATACAATTCAAGCAAAATCTCACCCCTACCACCCTTACCAGCAAGGGCGGGAGCTCAAAAATATTCGAGCGGTATGATACAACCCTATATGCAAAACGTCTCTTATGCGCTGTTAAAAATTATTTTTAACCCGTTGTACTACTGTCCTGAGATTTGACAGCACAAGAAAATACGAAAAGTCGAATGAACAATAAAATTATGCTACGAACGTCGAGAGAACGTGACATGCAGGCCGATATCGAAAAAGACCAGGTTTCCTCTTTTCCCTTCTAACTACGTTTTCATAAATATTACTCTGCTTCAAAAAATTGTACAGTTTCGATTTTTTTATTTACTACCCGCATTTTTGTAATAAGAGATTTTCGAGATAAAGTGGATCAAATTTTCTATACTGCTTTGATTTTTTGTAAAAATTCTAAACAACCGATGAGATGAAAGGTCCAAATAACGTTTAAGATCCTCAAATGTAAAAGGAGACAACTGAATCAAATTGTGTATCGATTACAAAGAAAGACCTTCTGAAGACAAAAGCAAAAGGAAACATGGTCAATTTTCAGGCCACCGTCCGTTGCAATAGATAACTGAACTGCACGCACACACGTCAAGACTTCCAAAAAAGAATTTCAATTTTTTTTGTAAGTACACACAGTAAAAATATGAATGAGAAATAAAAAACACTGCTACTAATGTATATGTACAATAAAAGGAATGAGAAGGCGTAGACGTATTGAGAGAGTGGCGAGAGAAAGGGCGCTCGTCCCGGGATCTCCCGTTTACTCATCGTCGTCTTCCGCATCCTCGTCGTCCTCGTCCACATCTTCAGGTACTGGTGGCGGCGCCTGCTGCAACGCCGGGTTATTTTTCTTCTTGTATGCTGTCATCTCCTGAAAAAGATTTAAAAAAATTGTAAATTTAACCTCTGTCAATAAACCTGTTTTGCTTTATATTATGGACACTGTATTTCAAACGTATACAATAATTACATAAAGATTCTATAGTCTACTTAGAGGTTAAGTGGCAGAGTAGCCATGTGGCTAAACTTCGGCTCTACTGTGGATGTAAAATGAAGACATTTATCATTATTATTAAATATTTTGTAAATAGCATTGTCGGACAATGTTTTTTCATCAATTGACAAACAAGAATAATAAATGGTACAAAAGGGGAACTGCATTAAACATTTGGGATTATTAAAATGAATACCTTTTCATATCTGGCCTTATCCTGATCGGCAAGAGCTTCGTATTTCCCCTTGGTCTCAGGAGTAGCAAGAGCCCATCTTCTTCCCAATTCTTTGGCAATGTCTCCAACACTGTATTCGGGATTCTCACCCTTGACCTTACCACGTTCATCATTGCTGAACCAGAAGAAAGCAGATCTGCAAAATAAAATAAGTATCAGTATATGAAATTCGTTAACACAGAGTAAAACTTGCACGGCTTGGATTAAAGTGCATCAGTGCTGGTGCAGGTTTAATTTTCGGATCCTTGTAAAAGTTAAAAACTATCCAATTTTGTAAACACAAGAATAGAAATGCGTAAATGAAAATATGTATAACTGTTTGTAACAATGAATGTAGGAAAATTAGGGTATATTTGAAATCAATGAAATTCAAATATATTGTACATATTTCCAGTCCAGTTATATTGCACAGGATTATAACCTATCAGCTATATTCTTGAAGCTGTAGACTGATCAAACTGTGCAGAACATAGGAGCTCCAAAGTAGTTATCCTAAAGACATATGGTTTATTGATGTTTCACGAAAAACCATGTCACTCATTTCCGTAGTTTGTCTTTCTTTGCGATTATCTTTGGCACGTCTCCAACTGGGTATCATTAGGACTGTTAATAAATTTTAACACTAGCTTAGTCATATGACGACAAAAAACAGTGGCGTCGCAGTTATTTTCAGCAAACTACAAACATAGGAAGACGATTACTCATAAATAATTATTACTAAAGTGCTAATTAGCCCGATAGAACATGGGACAAATTGATCGATTATATTTTACGTAAAGTGGTGTCAGTTTGTCATCAAAAAAAGTTCTTCGTATCTTGATTGTACACCCTATAAAATGATGCAACATCCAGTGCCTATTTTGAAGCGATACCTAAACACGTGTTGAAATAGTACTCACAAAGATCTTTTTGGTGCGTTAGGATCCTTAATCTGCTTCCTCTTCTTTCCTCTCTGCTTTTCACCTTTGGGAGGAGTATAGTTTTGCATTTCAGTGTCGTAGCGCTTCTTGTCAGTCTCGGCCATTTCATGGAAACGCTTCTTTTCCTTATCTGACATGGTCTGTAAATAAAAAAATAAAGTTATGTCGGATTCTATAAAGAGTTATGATACTAATAATAATAATAAAAGGACTTTATTTGTGAAAAAAAAACACAAAAGGGCGAAGTTTTGTCATACAGTCAGTTAGCTACAATTTTTGAACGGCCGTAGACAGATGCACCATTTTAATTAATTAACGAAGTATGCGGAGGATATTCATATTATTCGATATAAATGTTCCTACTGCTATTTTAGTACCAATCCAATTTCATTTGAAAAAAAAATCACATGTAATGTGGTAAGCGGATTTTCTGAATACCTATGTGAATCTTCACATTATCAACATACAAAAAAATAGTAGTTTTGATTGTGCTTGAATCACTGTTTTTGAAGTTAACAAATATCTGAATATATTTTTTCAAACAATCGCAGGGATACGACTTATAATCCCTAAACTTTCAAATTACATGAAGTTTTCCTTGACCATCCCTGACTTTCCAGAAAGTAGACATCCTGATTCCCATTATGATAGGCATAACTAATCTAAATTCGTGTCCCTGTTTTTAAAAAATCTCGTTACGTTTTCATAGCCTGCAGTTCCTGTGAAGACTTGACTTGTCATTTTAATTATACAATTCTTGAAAACACATGTTTTTCCAATTAATGAGCCAAGACAGGAACAAACACAGGTTACTATTTATTGATAAAAAAGAAATGTTTATAGATAAGTCACTCCTTGAGTTGAACGACGATACACGAGGTTAAACTACTTTAGATGAAAAATAAAAGCAGTGCGAGCTAAACCGATTAGGAGGAAATATCGTGATTCATTAATCAAACAAAAATGACCAATGCGAATGTTTGTTTTGATTAGTCAGCAGCATTAATTTCTCAATATCTCAATAGATATGTACTGAGTACTAACCGTCGAGCGTTCGAAGAAGTTTTTATTTTGTTTTCCGAATGGTGTACACCCAAATCTCAGTGCGGCCCTCAAAATGTATGTTCAACGTATCTCAAAGTGACCCCTGTGGTTGTCTCTGATTCATATTATATTTGTATTGATTCATTCAACGTTCTCTCTCGTAAGGGTTGCGATACCATAAGACCCTACAACTATACGCAAGCACAAAAGACCTAGATTAGTGTTTTACTCTAATACATAATACAGACATTACTTATCTAGACTCATATTCTATCTATCTATCTACATGATATCTGCATATTCTCGTATCTTTATAGTTTTTCTTTCTTACGCTAAATCATCTTTTCGACTGGGTTAAAAACATCGTTTTCTGCCAGTTGAAACCTCCGTAATCTTTGGACAAAATGCCTCCGGCCTACTCTGATGGCTATCAGAAGTCAAGTCAAACTAAAAGTAGCCTCAGTCCGTCTGCATTGACCAGTCAAATTGACGCATAACGCACCGCGCTACTTTTATTGGATAAAAAACCCTATGGAAGTGTTCTGTGGAGATACGCAAACTAACTCGAATCCCATTTTCGAAATAAATGGTTCGCATAGAATATGGTACACCACTGCCCGAACCTATAAATTGTAAAACCTGTTCGATAGCGGCGGCGTACGTTGGCCGGCTGGACGAAAAACGAAAAGAGTCGCTGTGCCGCTTGTAGTTTTGTTTCGTTTTACATAACAACGTTGCCAGCTGCCGAATAAGAGCCCCAAAGGCGTTATTGGCACAAAGAAAATCAACTGCTGCAGATTACTAACCTTGGTTCAAATTTCCTGCATTTCCTTCCCCGTTTCATACTAATAGGCGAATAAGGGTCGCATTTTGAAACTCAAAGAATCCAAGGACAGTTGTTTAATGTGATTCAGATAGAATTATTTCACATTTTACATTTCAATAATTTTTCGACTATTTCATTTATATCTCACAGAATAATTTGTCATAGATAAGAATTATACAATAAATGTGCAGAATATAAACATAGACCAAAAAAGCTCTTTAATACATTCTAATACTCTTAATACTTTTGCCCTATTTTTTCGCTACAGTTTCTTTTTATATTATTTTATTTCCCCATGTTACATACTCAGAATGTTGCGTCCCCAAAAAACTTTAGTGCCTGAAGCCCGGGGTGCTTAGGCTTTTGCGAGAATACACCCCTGATTAGACCTATGCTAATATAAATTTTTCGACTTACAAGCACTCGAGGAATTATCGCTTGAAGTTTTGCCACATAGATTTTTCGAAGTTTGATGTTTAGGTACCGCCTAAATGTTTAATCAAATGAAATCAAAACTAAGCATAATTTCTGCATTGTATTTCAATAAAAAAAAATTAATTTAAAACGTCCGCAAACGAAAACAAGTAGTGTAGAGATGATGGTACGAAATATATATTTTCATTTTGAGAAAAACGGGATCAAGTGAAATTAAAACAGGTATATTTTTGCGCAGTTCAAATTGAGACGGCACGAAGTGACATTGCACAAACTCATAAAATTATCCTATGTATAATAATACAGTATCTCTATTATTTCATAATTTTTCGCCGAACACAAATCTTAATCTAAAAAGGCTGTATTAACCTAAAAGTAAGTTTTTCAACAACAACACTAAAATATATATTAATAATGTAGCTATTTGACTTCACATACTGCAGAGGAACCAGTATGAACATTTTCCCCCATTTGCAACCTCATTTCTAATTTATGGAAAAAAATGGTGGAGGATTATTTCATGTAGATTGTAGATGCTCTTCCTTGGTAAAACTCATATATCATGTAGATAAAATAATTGTGTTCTTATCACAGTTTTACCAATAAAACTCTTTTTCTTCCAGTGACGCGTTTCGATTTATATTTAAATCATGGTCGGACTGTTCTGTATTTAGAATTACCAAAACTGAATACCACCCAAAGCTTCATAAAAATCTTACAATAAAATATCAGTGTAGAAAAAACTGGCATCAAACTAGCCATAACTGGTGGTGCCTCTAACTTAACTGACCGCTACAACAATGTTTTAATTAACTCTTATGTCAATACATAATTTGTACAGATGCTTTTTGGAATGTTTACAACCATCTCATTGACAAAGGGGAACATCCAATGTGTGAAGGACACATTGTTGATCCTCACCATCATTAGGATTTGTGAAGATTTCAGATTTCATATATCAAAAACTTTATCTTATATATATTTAATACAATAATACTTCCTCAACCTGAAGCTACCAACCGTAAATAAAGAGAATCAACTTTATTAATGAGCAATGTCCGGATCTCACGACACATTAACGTAATTATAATCAAAGTATTTTTCACTAAGCATCATACGTAGCCAGCCACATGAAATTTTTCACTATGCTAATTAAAGTTTTAATTTTCTGCGGTCTGTGCGAGACAAAAAAAAATCCACGTTGCTGCTAGCAAAACCTCTTTTTTGTGAGAGCGTGTTGGGTCAACAACACCATAACTGATCGTTAAAATATTTTAGTTTTAGTGGCCGACAATTTCGCCCAAAGCGGTCTTCGAGAGAGGTATGATTTACGAGGGCAGTCCAGAAAATTATGTAGCTTTAATTTGGAAACAGTAGCTTGTTTTTATACACTGCCAATCTTCCGAAGTTTTTGATAATCACAGTACATTAATCAGGTTTAAATGATTATTGCATTTTTCTAACCAAAAGGTTGAGATGCCATCAAGTAGATTGAAGCGTACCTCCCACGCAATGATATCATTCAACAAAAAATACAGTTCACAAAGCGCATCATTGCAAAAGTAGGCACCACCATAATACATCCACAGCAAACATTCGAAAAGTAACGAATATGTATATACCATATCCGTGTGTTAGAAGTATAGTAACATTCTACAGCTATCTAATTGTAAGTACTGAAAATTGCTGAGGCAATAATAAGAAAATAAAGTGTGCTTTTCAAACTTTGTACAGCTTGTCATAGTATCTAAAATTTGTACAAAGCTGATTCTTTTTTCTTTTGCTAGGATAAATAAATACATTTTTAAAAAGCTCTGTATATCTTGAGAGGCTATAATATAACTACATGAATTTATAATAAACCAGCCCACCTCCGAAAAAAAAACATTCCAAGAAAAATCTTTAGATGGTTTTGATTTAAATTAAATGCTTGATAAAATGTACGGATAAACTCAATTCCAAAGGTTAACGTTGGAAAAAAATTAATGACACGTTCAGGAAAAGCAACCAAATCTTTTTACTTAAATACTAACAGGTATGAACTGTTCGATCTTCTGGGAAATAGCATAGAATTATTCAAATCGGATTTAATAGTGTGTCATTATTGCAGGTATATCTGACTATCAGTGAATAACAATGCATGGCAATAAAATAAATACCATTGATCCAAAAAGCTTAGGCTAGAATTTTCAGGTACTGATTTATTTACAATTAAATTATCATTATCAAACCATCTAAAATGTGACCCTGTCCCTGCTGATATGTTTATGTCTATTGTAGGTCATCGTCCTATCTCAGGTCAGTTAACTTTCTGAAGTCCAGAAAATATAATGCGTTGATTGAACTTTAATGTGAAAAAAAAACCCATATTTTTATAGTATGTTTCCCCCAGATCAGCTCGCGTACTTTCACGATTACCCTTGTAAGTCGAGTACAAAAAAAGCAAGCATAGCGCTGAGAGGCCAAACCCACGTTTAACGTACTGTAAAATTGAAAACTATAAAATTTTAATACCCTACGATATGAGGAATTCACTTCTTTGATTTAGGTGTGAATAACGGAAATAAGATTGGAATGGAGTATTCTTGACGGCGAAAAAGGAGTGCCTCATACACATAATTGCCGATTGTATCAGGAAATATGCACATTTCAGTACATTACCGTTTAAGTCCTGATTTCAAGCACAGCCTTTTCAAGCTACCCTGAACTGTAATTCCTATAACTAAAAAAGATACTTCTAAAAACCTGTTTAAGCAACCCGTCACTGAAAAGGTGTTTAATCTCAGAATTTCTAATAAATTTTTTATCTGAGAATACGGAACCCAAATAAAACATGTTATACAGTAAATCCTAGGTGTTATTTTCCGGTATTTTGAATTTTATTTTGAAAATATTGATGATACCAATCCTTCAGACTCCTCACCTTGTCAGTTTCATGTACTAACACTTGTGATACATGGAAAAATCTGACTCACCTTCCACCTCTCGGCGCACTTCTTGGAGAACTCGGTGAAGACGACGTTCTCATCGGGGTGTTTCTTCTTGTGCTCCTCACGGCACGTTTGGAGGAAGAAAGCGTAGGCCGTCATACGGCCCCTAGGACGGGAATCACCCTTCGCGCGCGGCATCCTACCTTTTGTTGCTAACGGCGGTAAATGCTGTTGTTGCTGCTGGTGTTGCAGATGCTGCTGCTGCTGGTGTTGCAAATGGTTCAGGTGCTGCTGTTGCAACTGCTGCTGGTGCTGTTGGAGCACCTGGAACAATGGAGAACACCATTTATCATACTGAATTCACGAAATACGAGCATATATGGATGACTACATCCACAGTGCAATTTTCAATTTTTGTTGACCAGACGGTATGTTTTGGGCAGGATATTTTCCATCGAACAAAGATTTTCGCTTTAATGAGTGCAAAATATTATCAGAACTTATAATTTCACTCATATTTTTAATGAACAAATTATCAAATAATCACCGAAATGTTTCGTCTTCTTTTCTCTTTCAGCTGGTATATTTGAAAAACCTATTCATTTTATGTAGTATATACTTTTTTCCTAGCCACCATAACGAATCTCGTTACAATATACAATATATCCAACCGAAAACAGATGGGTAATTTGTATATCCCAAATATAAAAATGGTACATATTTTCATAAGAACTAACCTGTTGTTGACTGTTGTGTAAGTGGCTGTTATGCAGCTGTTGCAGATGCTGCAAATGCTGCTGGTGGGAATCGTGAAAGCGTTGACTTGCTTCCTCGATCTGCTGTTGAACGCGGTTGAACAGCTGCAGCTCCTGTTGGTGCCGCTTCGACTGTTCCTGTTGCTGCTGCTGCTGAAGATGCTCACGCACCTCTTCGGCGAGTTGCTGATTTAGCTGATGCTGCGCTTCTTGCTGCTGCTGCTGCTGTTGTTGCTGTTGCAACGACTGGGAATCACTGTGCTGGAACAAATAATATGCTATGTAGACCAAGGACGGAACGAGTGGGAAGGGAGGGGGGTGAACAACCCTTCTCCACCATATTGTTATTCACGAGGGCACCGACACAAAGCCCTCAAAATAAAAATTATCCAAATATTTGTTAGAACCATGATCACATTAAGGGGTTATCCCAGTGTAAAACTTTAAAATGTAGGTACCTACTATTTCGGGAAAAAAGTATAACAACTGCTGCAGTGATTGTGATTGGGCGGGAAAGTAACAAGATAATTTCTTTCTAACCCCGTAGTACCAGTTTAACGAATAGACACTGTTTAGACAAAGTAACATAAAAATATGTTCGTACCCACCGAGGTACGAGCTCACAGTATATAGTGAATATACGAAAATGCCAAGGAACTGGAATTCAAGGTCAATCCTCTCGCCTTCAGGCATGTTACCGACTTATCATGAGTCATGAACAATTTTTCATTTAGCAAATTAATCTACTCATTAATCTACTTCTGCGAAGCTTGAGAGTAAACTAAGATGTATTTTCTTGAATATCGCTAATGTTTAGTGGAGACAGCTACTTTTGTGCTATATTTGGACATTCAATTCAATTTCATTAGTGCTCAATATTTTACATGAAAATACATGAAACTATCATTCCAATGAATTTCAACGAATGTGAAGGGTACCAAGAGTACGCAGGAAATATACATAGTTTTAACGTATTATAAGCGAAGTACTGGACAAAGGTGACGTCAATCATCGCGAATACGGCTCACATGAAAGCCATAGAACCACTGAACTACGTCGCCCATATTATGTGGAGCGCTCGATATAAGAACGCTCTCGATAGGGTGTGGCGTGAGAAACTTCTGATCAACATCTACTGCTACCCTACAAGGCTCAGAGATCCGAACATCGATAAGAGTGCTACTCGCATGTGAGGGGATGCGATCTAAAACACTCCATGAAACTTCTGGACATAATTCAGAAACCGGCAGCAAGTCTGCCTGACCTTACAAAGGACCGCACAGTCTGGAAAATCGAAGGAGGGTGGTGAATCTTTCACTCAATTAATATTATGGCAAATTTTCGACCAAGCTTTCTTGAATAAAAACATCAAGAGTATTCAGTACAGCAAACACAAGAGGGGGCAAACGGGCGTGTCCTCGTTAGGTGCAGATTCTAACGCCTCACACTAGCTTTTCAAAAAGTCGTTCCTCGACGTTATGGAATGAGTTGCCGGGGAGCATGTTACCAGATGGTTGCAATTTACAGTTTTAAGGCCAATATTTGAATAAAAATGTGTCCTCTCGCAGCGCTTCTGGAGCGTGATAGGCGTTCTGCCCTTGCGAGCGGTTATCTATGAAAAAATGTTTCCGTTTCACGTGTTTGCATCATTTCCTAGATACCACGAAAATCTCAAGATGCTACAGTTCAATTTAGAAATAACCGAGCAAAATAACCAGATTGTTTTTTAAAGTTTAAGTTTATGGGATGCTGGATAACCGACCATTTGAATCCACACTTAGGAAAAGAGCGAGGATAGAAAATACTCGAAAAGTCTTCTCTAGAACGAAGCGATTGCTCTGTAACAAGATAATTGATACTGAACACATGGAGACTCTGAAATTGAGAAAAGGCTTTGAGATGTGGGTGTTTCACCAAATGTTGAAATTCTCCAATACATCGCTTTTAAACAGATTTAATATAGAGCGTGAACCTTTAAACTGCTGAAAGAAAATCTACATACTTTGGACATTCTCAAAGATACCAAATATAGGTTATAAAAACTTAACGTTAAAGAAAAAGTGGAGGGAATACGAAGCACACGCAGAAGACAAATTTCCTGGATGAAGAAACAGAAGCATCGAAACCCTGATAACGGCAAAGGATAGAGAAACTTTTGCGACAATTATCTAAGAGGTTCAATAATAACAAACATTTTTCCAACTTCATTTAAAGTAGCACGGTTTTTGAACATCAAATGCGCAATTATAACAATAAGTACTTGAAACATGAACTTTTTACTAAGTGAGAGTGACACTATAACCGTGACCTTCTGAAAAAAGCTTTTTTATTCAATTAATCAATCCTCGATTTGCCCGTGAAATTAAATACCTATTTTGTTTCGGTCGATATAACATTTATATACAAGATAAAACGTTGAAATACGATTCTTATGGTCATTCATCACAAAAATGGGGCATTGCTCAGTCTCCATTATTTAATTTATGGGCATTGATTCGTACGGTGAATTGTTTGTTTAGGGTACTGATAAATGTTACGCCACGTTTATGAATGGTACATGACTGCTTGCACGGTGATGAAATTTTGACACAGTTCAACTTTCAAATAGCAGCCAACTGCTATGATATTTTTTGCAGCTCTCTCAACTATTTGGAGTATTATGAGTTGATATTGAGAAAATATAAATTCAGGAAAAAATCTGATATCTCAAAATGTCTTGAGAATTGCTCAAATGTATTGAAAACAGATTTAATTATGAATGTTTTACTGCTACATAGAAATGCATGGTATTCTCTTCCTCAGAGTAAAATTGATATTTTCGTTATAACACAAAAAGCATAATCCATATAATCTGAATATTACCGATATTGTCAAAGTTAATAACGAAAAAAAATAATCTTTTGGATCGTAGATGGTCTTCTTGGTTATTCGTCGATCATCAAGGAAAAATTGTGTAATATACTCTCAAGTCAAGTTCCGCAAAATAAATTTTCGATATGAATATTGAATCAAAATGCCACAACATTGTGTTTAAATTAATAATTTTATCCGAGAAACTACCTCACTTAACACATTTTGTTATTAAGAGAGGACTCCACTTAGAATGAAAGGCCTGGGTTTTCATTTTTTTGTTTCCAGCACTAATTTTTCGAGATAATCGAAGATTTTTTTGAAAATGATAGAGAAAGGTTGATTCTATATTTGGACGAAGCCGTTTTTTCAATGTTTTATATATTTTTTTAGATATTGTCGTAAGGGCGCTTGTATCATAGAAACAACCTTTCACTATCATTTGCAAAACAGCGTCCCATCATCTAGAAAAATGAGCCTTGGTAATGCAATATTGGAAACCCATCCAAGACGCATTTTATTCTAGGTAGAGTACCCTAGTCAGTTTTGGGAGAACCAGTTCATTTTTAACTATACTAGAAAACTGGTTTTTTGATAATTTTCGCGTAGTCACGTAGATTATAATGCTGGGACCAGAGCAAGCAGACAGAAAGTGAACACGATTTTGAGACGGAAACACGTTGCCGCAAAAATGAGACATTCAAGACAACCTCTCCATACGACAAGAACAAAAGTACAACAAAGTTCAGTGTTGCGAATCAGTTTTTTAACCATGTGGCATTTCCACCAGAAACAGCAAATAATATGGTGGTTAAGGGTTAATTTGCACGTATCATAACATAGACAGCCAGAAGTTTATATCAAATTTTACCACAGGTGATATTATTGTTGGATTTGATTCTTTTATGGGGTGTAGTCTAATTGCGTGACTCTTCCGTCATTCAATTAAAATTGTGTTCTATTTGTGAAACCTTTTGTTTTTAATTACATCTGAATAATCTCTAGTTACTGCATAATTGATATATCCTTCTTTTACCGGCGTAAAATATATAATCGGTATCGTTAAAACGCCGGCGTGAAACGTAAGAAAAAATTGGAAACCCCTCAGAAACTCGGCAACCCCGCAACTCATCTAATCCCCCCGGCAAATGGCTTTGGTGGCGTTTTTTTTTCATCTGGCTGGCGCTCGGCTAGGATCGTTCGGGGTGAAATCGACGACCCGATTTACCACCGATCCGAAGGCACACAACGACAGAGGAGCCATGGGTCGCTTACCGCTGGAGGGGGAGTATGTACAGGTGGCATATTTTGTTGTTGCTGCTGCTGTTGTTGCAGGTGTTGTTGCAACATATTGTCCATGGTAGTCGGCGGATACCACCACTGACCCGCCGCAGCACCGCCGCCACCGCCGCCGCCACCACCGACGCTGTAATCGGCGTATGCTCGCACAGAGTTCGAATTTGACACCGTGGTCGCGGGGTTCTGGAAGCTGCTAGCCATTTTGTAGTTAAACATTTGCTGGGTGGCCGAGGCGGAGGAACTGATCGCCGCTTCGATCTGCTGCTGCATCAGCTGCTGTTGCAGCGCCGCTTGCTGTTGGTCCTGCCACCACATGCCGCCACCACCAGTCTGCTGCTGCTGTTGCTCCTCTTCCCAGCCGCGCTGGTTGTCGGACATAGCGAGGGGCGCGCACTATCGGAGCACCCTTATCATTGTCATCGCACCACCAACGTACACCGAACGTGGAACGCACAAGACACTATCGCGGGACGGAGAAGTAGATGTTCGCGCGGCAACCGTCGCTCGAAATCTGGCAACAGGGTGGTCGGAGAGGACGGCCGAGGACGCCAATACGTGCGGCGGTCGAGGCAGCCGGCGACCGTGGCGCCCTCACACGCAGCGGAGCCGGTTGGAAACACGCCGACAGACGCCCTCCCCGCTGCCGATCCGTCCCGCGACCCTCATAAAGCTACACGGGCACAAGAGGCGCCATGTTGCCAAACTAACATTCAAGACCCGCGATATCCGAATGTTTCGTCTTGCTTATCAAAACAAACAAAACGACAGCATATATGTGCGATAAAAAAGGCCTCAATATCTAATTAATGGTACCACTAGAACGTATCAATTTTTTGAGAAGTAAAGAAAAAAGAAATTGGACTGACTGCAGTACAGTCTTCGTATAATCGAAAGTGTTAACCTAGTTGCTACAAAAAGTATTCGGTAACCCATCTGGACCAGACATACAAAAAGTTCCTTCAAAAAACACAGTTCTAAAAAATATGTGGGATGACTCTTCTTTCACTACAGATGTTCTTGGATACTCCATATTCTAAGTTGTGAAATGCTACCTGTCATCCAGAAAACTGCGCTTCGCTACTAGCATTGCAACAGAACACTGTCCGCTAAGGAAACCTCTTTTAATATGAGGACGAGTGAAACAACACTGTGCAGGGGATGTGAACAGGGATATTGGACAGTTAGGCATCTGGTATGCGATTGTCCATCTGTTCCTATCAATTCGAGAATCCATTCTGGGGGAAAGCTGGCCCTTTTATGGCCAGTGATTTTACTAGTCTAGGGTGGCCGAATACCCAATTATGGGTATTCTTTGGGAATAAGGTACATGGAGCCAATGGAGCCTTAGTACTAATTACCCTTCTAATACCGAGAATATGACAAAGATAAACCATGTCAGCCCATCTACAATAAAACGATCAAGCATCTGAAACGCAGGAAATAGGAGTGTTATGTTCCATAACAAAGCGTGTGCTTCATGACCTTTTACTTTACATCACTATAAAATCATTCATTTTCGTCGGTCAGTCTGTTCAGTCATCCCTGAAGTCCTCCGTATTAGTTAGAGATGGACGATTATTAACAAATCTGTCTTCATTATGTCAATAGCTGTGAACTTTATTTTAATCGAAATACAAATTATATATTTTGCACTTTGATAAAGCTCGTCTATAATAAAGATATGTTGGTCAAAGTTATGTGACTTTAATGAGCGGCCGGTAAATTCCAATCACCTTGCACAGAAACAAGGATTTCCGACAATCGACTATGCATCTATAATCCAGACGCAAACAATATCAACTACCCAAAGAAGTCGCCATGCCACGTGTCAGATAAAAAATACAAGCATTCGAACGTCGCCAAAAAATGATACGAAGGACAAAGAGCCAAAAAACCGGTTTCGTGGCTTCCTAGGAGAAATCGTTCTGGCGGAAGTGGCAACGCCGCGGCCAAGAGCTACACGTACAGCGGTCAATATGAAGACGAAACGAAATGCCTCCCAGGCTCACAGCCGACCCAACGAGGATCCACAGATACGGACTCATTTGCATATTTACGCCGAAAACCGACCGGCAGCAAACAAGACTGGAATAATTGCCAATCGATTCCACATAATTATTTTTTCTTCCTTCCTTTCTAGGAAGCATCTATACTGTTTCAACGATATCAGGTTGAATGGAGGCTTCGACAATCAAAAAATTCAGTCTTCAAATTGTTAAGTTAGACTAAATACCATATACCTATAAAGTACATAAACTTACGTCAACTTAGTTCATATTTTAAAATTGAATGAACGAAAGAAGCGTTCTTTATTAGGGAGTATACGATGAGTTTTTTTAGTTACTATTCTACCCTTACTTTCGTGCTTTCACGGACAATGAAGGAATGATGACCTATAAAAACGTATCAGGTAAGCAAACAAATTGTTTTATAGGCACTTTTGATACACCTATAAATAGCAGGGATCGCCAATTAGTTTCATTTATCTAGAGCTGTATTTCATGAATAGGCTGAATCGAAATGGAGTGACATCAGCAAAATAATTTAATGTTGCAGATCTTTATACGCTTATCGAAGTCTACAATATACATAAAATATAATTTACCCCAATTTGAGTTTTGTGATGCAGATTGGCACTCTCATCTTTGTTCTCAGTAATAGTGAGCGAACAGCAGCTGGCTTATAGGCTAAAGAAACTACCTGAGCCGTTTACCCCATACAGAAACTTATCACCCTTGACAAATATGCAGGTTTAGAACCATTATTTTATTACTCTATAACCTAAGGACAATATAATCAATTCCTTGGAAATAATCCCAAAGAGCTTGAAGCTATAAGTTTCACATTTTGTGTGCCAAAAAGCGGCACCCAATTTGGTGGCAAAAACCACCTTCGGCAATATTTCAAAATTTAAGCCATAAAATTTGGAATGAATACCGTTAACTCGACTACAAACTAGTTAAATAACAGCTATTCCGAGCAAACTTTATATAATGTAGTAATTAAATATTCCTTAAGGATTATTTCATTAGTGTATATACCTATATATTTAGTACAATAACGCCTTATACCTATTACTTGAATAATTGTCCATAAAAAATAAATAGATACCCGCGTTCTAATAAATTCGAATCCAATTTTCGATTCGAACACAATAATATGACTGACGATTAACGTATGTATCTTTAATTAATAATTAGAGCAAGATAAAGATGAAAGCATATTGTTGAATAATTTTACATAGACTGGAAATAATTGGTTGAATATTTACATTTGAGAAGAGAGATTAGTGTTTTATCAAACGTTAATTTGAATTCCTACTTCGAGATGTATTTTCAGAAACATGGTAAGTAGATGTTTGGAGACGTCACAACCACATTTTCATACAAAAATATAAAAATATATTTTTGGTGCAAGGTAACAGTAAATTAGCAAATCCTAATGTCTGGTACATTAAAGCATTTAATTTTGTTTTGGATGTGATAGGTACGTAGTTAACTTAGATATAGCCCCTGCTTCTAAGTTCCCGACAAATCAGTCGAACAAATCTGGTTCAATTACAAAATACGCAGACAGGGAAATTATGAAGAGAAAATCATTAAATAATGGCGTCAAGTAAGTGGATGCTGTACTTCCCACGCAATGGTATCAACTTAGAAATAAGATTTTAGATCGAATTTTAGGACGATTGATAGTTTGAATCATATTCAATAATAAAAAAAATATTTTATAATCTCAAAAATTTCCCAAATCCAGAGATTTTTGTAAATTGCTATAATTTCAAATATTTCACGAATTTATGTGCGTGGATCAACAGCTCTAAAATTCATCACAATCTATAGGAAAAGCCGCGGAAAAAAGCCCCCTTTAGAAAAAAATGAACTAGGTACGCCCTACGTTTAAATATGTTTGAAACATCAGAAATGCCTCAAAAATCTACTATGCTTATAAGTCGGATCCATTGAAAAATTATAAGTCCAGAGCAAAATTGTGAACAATCATCAAAAGAAAATGATCTCCACGGGCCCCACCTCCCATTTGTGACCCTTCCAAATTCTTAGTAATGTGTGAAAATTTCGTTAAAATCAAAATGATGATTTCAGAGTTATAGAGAGGCCAAGGGATCAACGGATACAGGCAGACAAACAGTGACGTCTGAAACATCGAGAAAACACTATATTTCGAATTCGAAATTTTTCGGATGGCAAGTGAAATAAGTTTCGTACAACAATTCCAAAAAAAAAAAGGAAAGGTATGCTAATAATAAAACAACGCAAGACGTAATCCTTAATAAAAATATTCAATATTCTGTAAATTATTGATGCCGATCCTGTTCGTATAGGGCCTTCGGCGTCGGACTAGCCTTGCTCTCTCCTTTCGTCTCTCGTTTTACACAACCCCCCTTCGCCCACTACCTCTCCTCGACCACCAGGCTTCACTGCCCCCCCCCCGTTCGCTCGCTCACTAATTTAACTCGGCTTCATTAATAATGCCGTTATTTTATGAAACTGCTGTTTTTTGTTTGAAACCGTATATGCATGACGATAGCCTATTTTCAAATATGTCGGTGGATCATCGATCTATAGATCTTTTATTGAATGTAATTCGATGCTTTATAATGTTTGTAAACCTTTTCACAAAAAAACGAGTGTGTAAGTTCAATCAAAATCCGAAAAGTACTTTCAGAGTTATATAGAGAACAAGATTAGCCGAACAGAATACAGACAGGCAGACCGAGTGACATGATTTTCCGCCACGTATCTCATGAAACGTCAAGAAAACAAAGTATTTTGAATTCTAAATTTTGCTCGGTTACGTGGGATGGGAAGTAAAACTAATAAAAACCGTTTTCTTACCAGTCTAATGGAACTTCATATAATTATGGTGCCCACTCTGAATTAAAACAAACTCACATTTCCCTGACCAGAAAGGTTTGTGTAGCCATACCTAATTATTGATGTAATGAATATAAATAACTATATACTTCCCTTAGGAATATCCTAATCACTATAACAGAACACAGAAACCAGAGAGACCACTCAAAATCACAAAAAATGATATTTCCCTAATGTCATTTTTTTGCTAACCACTAGGAAAAATATTCTCCTTCTGGTTTTGGAATTATTAATAAAATAGGAAATTATGATGAGTGCAGAAATAGGCTAGTTCTGAGGAATAAAACAAATTTTCAAAGATACGTTTCGTTCTTTTAACTTACTGAATGACCTAAAGTGTTTCCCTGGAAATTCGTGACTAGAAAATGGACACGATGTAATCGGACCAAAACAAGTGGTTGAGCATACTTTTCCAATCTACTTGAAACATTTTACTCAATTGTAATTCTTAAATCAATAATTATGGTCCTAAACTTGACTTTACGTACATTTCGACCAACATTTACCGTTTACACCTGATCTTCCTGAAAGTGGACACCCTATAAAATGTATTCTATAAATGTTCAACAACCAGGCTTCTAGTTCTACCAAAGCAATTAATGACAATTTCCAGAAATCTCAGAAAATGGCGGAATCAGATTTATGAAAATTACTTTTCATTTGATTTATTTCAATGAGATATGAACCTTACACTTTAAAGTTTTCAAATTCAGCCACTCTATACATGCAACACATTTGTAAGGATGTTTTATTTGAAAATATAACCATATGCATATGATATATGTTGAAACAACACTAAAACCCCCACAACCATGCCGAACTGTTCTTTTACTGTACAAAAACTGATTACCGCTATCTGAAGAGAATTTACATTTACCAATAATCAGAAACGACAACCTACATAAAAAATCTAAATTACTGACTGATATAGGCATTGCTAAAGAAAACGTTTCTGTCCAAGAATTGTGCATTTGGACAGTTTCACAAATAAATTTTTCTTTTTCAGTGAGGCGTTCCAACTTACATTCTGTTAACAAAAATCGAAACTTGTCACTGAAAAAGTTTTATTTGTGAAAATGGGTTGAAATAAAAAATTATTAACTGAAAAATGTTTCCAAGAAAGAGCATCTTAGATCTCTGATAAGCAAATCCAAATACAAAACCGTAAATTCATTTCCATTCAAATGATCTAGCTCATGATCTGATAATGTATAAGTATAATACGCAAAATTAGTCACAATTCAATATTCAAGGCCTTAGTGGAACAGATGCGGATAGCAAGTAACCGACGCCAAGAAAAAAATGGCCTCAACCTATCGATCAAGACAATCATGGGTTGATTCATACCAAAATGTTCACCCTGATCTTACAGCATGGAATACTGAACGTACAAATCACTTTTCTCCAATACAATAATGTGCTTTATTTATGATGTATCACACAGAAATTACTTACTAGCCTCTTATACGATTGTCCTATAAAAATCCCATTTACCCACTTCATTATTTCAAGGAGGAAAATGCAAATATATCTATGAATATAATATTCAACCATCTGTGTACTGAACTACATTTCAATACGATTAACACGTAACAAACTTTTTACGTTTCTCCCGATTAAGAAGCACAAGATTACAGGAGTAGCCCCAAAGCCTAGAAAGCCACCCCAAACAAAATTTCCTTTGTTCTGCAAAATGGTGCCGAAACAGAATACATGAGGATACTTTCTTAAATCAATACAAGACTATCCTGTGGAAAATCGATTTTGTTTGGAAGAAGTTCTAAAAAACACTTTTGGCGGCAAAACTATTAAAACGAATGTACGTCTCAATTATAGTCAAAAAAGAAGCTTTGTGCATCATTGTCGCCTACGTCATCAATAAAAGTGATTACGAAATGCTTTAAACAACGCCCTAAATAAGATAGATTTGCTAAAAAATACAGATCAACCATAAAAATCAGTAAATATTCCACCATATAAACCCTATATAACAGCCTATACTAAACCGTAGTATTGCATAGCATAGGGAATACACTGTGTTAATGGAGTCCGTATAGCGGCTATACCTCGCCATATGAACAAAGTACGTATTTACAATAATTAATTTGGTCTATTTATACTAACCGTAGAATAACTGCGTTTCACACAAAAATCACAAATAATTCAAGCTTGCCCTATGGAATATTTCATCGATCTACGGCAAAGGCAACACATTTAAAAAAATTAAACCTACGCCTCCATACCAAACCAATGCTTTTCTTATGGCAGCCATTTGCTCCCAGTAATATGTACGGTAATAGGAAGGCCGCACATGAGTATACAAAATATAAGTATTAAACACGATTCCCGCAGGCAATAGAAATAAGTGTGAAACAATTAAATCTACTTATAAAATAAATATGGCACTCTGACACTTACTACTAACAAAAATATAAAATATTTCTTACCTTTGGTAGCTTCGAAACTACTAAAACACGGCTTCGTATTTAGAACCCACGCCACTTATGCGGTGGAAAGAGATAGAGATATGTCTTGCGCACCGATTCGCTGAATTTGAACCGGGCACATAGGGTCGACCAATCACGGTCGAATCCCGTAACTTCGTTACGTTTTCGTTTGGGATTCTTTTTGGCGACCAATACGGACCTCTGTTTCACAATAAAAGCCCTGGTTTTGTTGTGGGTAATCGAAAACGGCGGGAATTCGAGATGCAGATGCATTATTTCGTTAAATTGAAAACATGTGGCTGCTCTGCATTTTCACGAATTTGATGCATTGGTTTCGTATTGTTTGAATTTGCTTATTGGGTATTTAAAAAATAAAGCATCAATTCATTGACTCTTGTTCATTTGCAGCGATAAACGTTTTTAGAATAATAAATTGGCCATGTGAATCCTTTCGGGGTTCATTACCACTTGAAAATTGCTTTCAGTTTTATTTTTACTAAACGTTATGATCGTTTCTCTCACTGAAATAAATTTAACTAACACAAAATATGATTCAGAAAACATATTTTTTGATAAATCAAATAAATAGATGAAACAAAGTAGTTTTAGTTTGAAAGGGTGGTAATACATTTTTACTCAATATTTTAGGAAGCTTATTGATATTACGAAACCTTCGTTCTGAAATTGTGACACCCCAATCAGAGTAATGACTTGGTGAACAGAGATGTATCTTGAAATAAAAAAATAAGAAGCATATAATATTATGACGGTTATAATCCGAACTGAATGGCCCCTTCCGAAAAGTTGCACCATCAATGTTTTGTGTTTCATGTAACATGGCGACATTGCCACATTTGTGGATTCTCTATTCTCTTACTTCTGGTAAAAAAACACTTTTTTCATAGAGCAAGTCAATTAGTCAAAATTCACTGTTTAATTTTTTTGTAGATACCCTGTATATATCTTACCAATAGATTAATTATTTGGCTGATTTAAAAATGGTTTATTTCTATTTAACTAACTGATAAATTTAAAAAACCAAGAATTCTATGACAATAGATGATGCAACATTGCAACTGTCAGTTGTCAATTGTCATTGTTTTGTGCTCTGTTGTACCCGGCAACCGTCAATGTGTCAAATACTAGAAAATTGTGAATTTGTTGCACATTTTTATTAAAAATTGATTATGAACTGATTCGTACCATTCAAATGTAATATATCGATAACTGAAGGTGAGTTAAACAAGCTCCGCCCCACTTGATAACTAGATGTTCACTAAAGACATTTGGAAAAACATGAAAACCATGCTGCTTTTGTCCAACATGTGATTCCAACAATATTAAAAGTTGATTTTAGGGGAGCAGAATGGCAGGTCCAGATGTAGCAGCTCTAGCAGCTGATTTAGCCAGAGCCGTTGAACTGACAATGAGTCCTGGGGCATCTCAACAAGACCGGTTGAGAGCCTACCAAGCCTGTGAGAGCTTCAAGGAAACATCACCGCTGTGTGCAGAGGCAGGCCTGTATCTTGCTGCTGGGACTCAACACTCACTCATATCTCGGCATTTCGGACTACAACTCATGGAACATACTGTGAAGTATCGTTGGACTCAAATATCACAACAAGAGAAGATATTCATTAAGGTAATGATTGGAATTTGCATTATATAGAATTTTTTTTGTAAAGTCTAATTACAATGAAAGGCAGCTACAATTAAGGAACAGTCATTTTTCAATGTATATTACTGAGAATATACAAAATTTCATGAAAATTTCTCCAAAAGGTTTTTAATTGTATTGTAATTGTGAGTTCAGAGGATACATCATGAAAAATGGCATATTTCATGATAATAGACCATACCTACCAATGTCTATCTCTACCTCATTTAATAAGATGATGCAATATTATGATAAACACTATTTGATACTTTATTAAATAAATATTCTATAACTGCATTCAGTTATAAAGTATATTTTTTCTAGTTCTGGATTTTTACAAGTCTCAGTGATAAATGATAGAATCTTACTTTATTTTGCTTTGAAATTTATTCCATTTCACCTAGGATAAAACAAAATCATCTAGATTGAACTTGAATAACTGGGATATACAAATAGAATGTTTAATATATGATATATAGCTATATTTGCTTTAAAATGGTATAAACAAGATGGACCATTCATAAAATGTAAAAATTGCCTAGATATATTTCCTAATTTCAAATATAGGGCAATATTTTATTATTCTGGAGAACTTTGCTGGTTTCATTAAACTGTTAATAATATCTTGTTTTTTATTTTTTACACTTGTTGTTGTTGATTATTATGCTGATTTTGTGGTACAGTTAACAATGTCTGTTTTTTTGTTTTTCACCTGACGCTTTACTGCTACTCAATAGCAGCCTAGGGAGCTAGTTGAGAAAGCAATAAAGAGTTTATAAAGAGAAAAAAAAGATATGTAGGTTTTTAACTCAAGTAGACTGATAAGTTATATTGTTGATCTAACATTGACAATGGTACTTTGTATCTACATATATGAATTATCAGGCATGTAGCTAGGAGAGGATACAAGGGATCCCCCCCTCCCCTAAATTAAAATATTTTTTTTATTTATATAAGTAGCAAATGCTTTGTATTCATTCTGAAATTCAGGAAGCTCTCCAAACAGTCCTCTCCCCCCCCCCCCCCCCAACAGTTTTGTGGCTATGTACTTGTGAATTAGTAATCTATGCCAGATAAACTGATTTGAGAAAAACACCAAATAATTATAACACAAGAAACTCACTCTTAATCCATTGACCCACATACAGACTAAGTCAGAACTCAGTCCTAGGCATATGGCCATCAAGTTATATGTTATCACATAACTTCAATGAACTCAATCAGTATGTTGATATTTACTTGCTGATCTATAAGTTGAAAACAAGACACACATTTGCATTTAGAAATTGGAAAAAGCTCATACCCATTCCAGGATTTGAACCATGCACCTTTCATTTTCAATATGAATACTACCCATTCAGCTATGTCACTATGTTTTCCAATCAGCCTGAGTAATGTTAGTTAGGCTTCTCAAAAACCCTGAATCCATATTTCAAATTGTGAATATAATTAAGTGGACTAGGATTCAATAAATCTGCTTTGTCCCACTTAATTGCAGTAGTTTGTCATTTATATTTATGAAAGAGCACCTGGATTTTCTTTACAGATAGATGTATTTAATTAGGCTTTTTGTTGTAGGAGAATGCCATGAAACTGCTATCTTCTGGGGGCATCAGTGAAGAATCCCACATGAAGGATGCACTCAGTCGGGTCATTGTGGAAATGGTGAAAAGAGAGTGGCCACAACAGTGGCCCAGTTTGCTTTCTGAATTGTCTGAAGCTTGTTCCTGTGGAGAGGTACAGACTGAGCTAGTTCTTTTGGTATTTTTGAGGCTTGTTGAAGATGTTGCTTTATTGCAGGTGAGGATACATTTCCTACATTATTTTGAAAAAGCACAGCATCTCTACCATTATATTAACTTTCAGTTGCTGTAACCAGTTATGGTTAATAAAATAAATTTCATAGTAAAAATACCTATTTAAAAAACAACAGTGGCTCACACCACTTGCCATCCGATACAAATCTGTCACTATATGTTTTATTCCAACAATTTTATATTATGTTGTATTTAAGTTCACTGAACACTTTGTCATGATCTTTCATTAATACAGTTTCAGAATATGTATGAGACGTTTGACAAGTGGTATAATTATGTATATTTGGGCATCATGAATTGATCTTCCTCTCCTTGAATCCATTATATCTTTGATTCAGACACTGGAGTCGAACCAACGCCGTAAAGACATCTACCATGCTCTGACGGCCAATATGTCCATCATCTTCGAGTTTTTTCTCCGCCTGATCGAACTGCATGTAAACCAATTCAAAGCATTCAGCGGCACCAACATAACAAAAGCTAATTCCCATAGTCGGGTGGTGCAGGTGGTGCTGTTAACATTGGCTGGTTTTGTGGAATGGGTATCCATGACTCATGTGATGGCTCAGAATGGTAGATTGCTCCAGATTCTGTGCTTGTTGTTGAACGACAAAGCATTCCAAAATTCTGCCGCTGAGTGTTTATCTCAGGTAAGGAATTTTACACAAAAATTGTATACCTTGCTTTGCAGGTAGTAGCTCAAAAATAATAATGCTGAGCATTTCTTTCAAGGCCATTAAGTTTTCTAATTTAATCACTGAATTGTAATATCCACCTCCTAATTTTTGTCTTTTTCAAATGAAACATTCATTGCTTATGTAATCTGTGTCTCTTCAAAATTAGAATTCCTATATTTATATAAGATCTTAAACATCCGCATCCGCGGATGTGAGCATTAAAAAATCCGCTTCCGCATTCACATCCGCGGATGTGAAAAAATCGGCATCCGCAACATCCCTGGTGTGTAGGTAGATTGATAATTATATTTTGATTTCCAGATTGTTAATCGCAAAGGAAAATTAGAAGAAAGAAAACCCCTCTTAATTATGTTTAACGCAGAAGCGATGCAATGTATCTTGGCAGCTACAAAAACGCCTTGTGGTGTGGGAGATGAGCAGCAAGGCTTGTTTAAAAAAAAATTGATTCAGGTAAACTAATAATATTATGCTGTTATATTACAATAGGTCTAGTGCGATGCGTCTGATCTTACAACGGACCTCCACAGTCTAGTGCATTGCAGAAGGTCGGCAAATATGACTCTCTTCTATAGATAGTATCATGGTGGATGTTTGACCATAAACCTGTTTTAATCTTGCCCTGAAGATGCTAACATAGTTCGCGAAACATCTGTCGGGCTTAATAAAAGAGGTTTGGCGAGTGGTAAAACTGTGTAGTGTTTGTGGCAGAAAAAGGATGAGAACCTATGGTGTAAACCTTTACAGAAATGCAAACAGAACTGGCGCCACTGAATCCATGCATGTGTAAATTCATCTTTGTTGATTTTTTTTTAAATTCTATTTATAAAGTTCAAATAGTTATTTTTTGTTGCAGGTTCTAGGCGGCCTGACAACTCAGCTGTGCACTTTATGGGGCAAAGATAGTATTAGCCGCCCGACTAATTTCAGCCTGTTCCTTGAAGCCATCCTGGCGTACAGCAGTCAGGCGAGCCTCGTGCTGGCACACCTCGCCAATCCGTTGTGGAACAGCATGTTGAAAAACGAACACGTGGCGCGGGATCCGGTGTTTCTCTCGTACATCCCCCAATGGGTGCAGTGCACAGCGCCGAAGATAGTGAAGTTCAACTACCCGGCCGGCAAAGAAGGGAACGGAGACGTCAGCGAAAGCGCCCTCTACGCCAAGATTGATTTCGACAGCGACGAGGAGTTTTCGGCGTTTTTTTATAGGTGTCGATCGGATATGTTGGATTCTTTCAGGTAACTAAATATTAATAGCTGGAGCCTTATTCAGGCACTCAAATTTTGTTATTCGGCATAAAATAAAGTTAGACATACAACTTTCTAAGGAGAGATTGAAGCCAAAAATTGAACCAGAGGCGGCTTGTGGAGAGAATGAACTCAGTGTCAGTCATCAGCATCTAACATCGTAAACTGTGTTTACAAAGAACAAGGGATGTTGCTGTAAATCCGGTCACTTTTGTTGACAGATTTGTGAGGTGCCAATTTTTAATACTCGGGAATTTTGATATTTTTTTTAAGTATAAAAGATTTGAAGCTTTTTTTACTCATAATGTTTTTTTATGTTTAAGTCCAAAACATGGAATGTTATAAAATCTAATCCAAATATCCATTTATAGGATGATACTCTAATGCTCTTGAAACACTCATTCATTTCTACTTATAAGATAACAACTTATGGCACATGGATAAACTTGGCTGGCATAACAATTGCTGCAAGTGAAATGACCCATAGGAATATTATGAGCAAGAATATTAGAATATGCACAGGTAGCAAACTGGTCGGAAGTGCTACAAACTAACATCGAGATTAGCACTGGACTGCCACCAGACATTAGTGAATGTATCCACCAAAAACATTACAGTTGGATAAAGGGACAGTCACTTTCCAAAAGAAATATAACAGCTGCCCGACTGGCTGCTAAAAACAAAATCTTTGCTCCTGAGCCCGTCAATGCTATAAAAACTACTGAAAGAAAACACCCACTCAGTTTTTAAAAATATGTGGGACAACTCTTTTGATTGCCTATTTACTATAGAGAATGCATCGGATATCTTAGTGAAGAAGTGGCGGAATGTGATCTGTGCATGTCCAGACAACAACTGCACTTTGCTACTTGCATTATCAAAACAGGGTCAGCTAAGGAAACACTTCTTTAATATGAGGTTGAGTGAAACACCTCTATGCAGGGGTCGTGAATAGAAGGATTAGACAGTTATGAATGTGTTGTGCACTTGTCCAGCTATCAATCAGAGAATTTACTCTGGGGGAGCACTGGCCCTCTTATGGCCAGTGTATGGTATACTCCACTGGCTCGTGTCACCATCTTCTTCCACAGTTTAGCATGACTGAACACCCAGCATTGAGCAACTTCTAGGAGGGACATACAAAGTGCCCTTGTAGGGGCTTAAGTGCCGTGATTATGGCAGAGTACCTTTCCTCCAATACAGAACATAACAACTTCTACCCTTATTAACCATCTCCTAGTTGTTTTCTGACCATATCGTCGTCTGAAGACTAACTGACAATTGTCACCTAGCTGGTCATGTATATATACAATTCGCCCATCTAGAAAGCTAACCAAAGTATGCCCGTTTCTGGAAGGTTCTACACTTCCATTTTGCTCTCACCATGATACCACTGTGTAGGAGTATAGTGTCAAACAACTTGACGCCATTTATGTACTGTTTATGAATAGTTCTGGTTTCATTGTATATGAAAAGTACATATTCCTTCATTTTATACCATCCAGGCAAGCAACCGTGGTCGCCCCTCTGGTAACCTTCAACTACGTCGAACAGTGGCTGCTGAAGTGCCTTCAAGTGCCAAATAACGTGGTCGGCCTGACGACATCGGACCCCGTATTTCAGGAATGGGAGGCTCTGGCTAATTTCCTGGAGAGCATCCTCAGCAGGGTACTGCAGGCATCGGAAAGACCTTCTGTTGCTGCCGGCCTGAGACTGTTACAGGCGTGTCTGAGCTACAGACCGGCGGATCCTCTTATCTTGTCGACGTTGCTGACTTGCATATCGGCGCTGTTTGTGTTCCTCAGTATGTCAACTGGTCAGATGTCACCAACAGGTAAGAGTTCATTTTAATGTTGCGAATTTGACTGGCATGCATCAATAAGGGTACCTTAAGATTCAAGGAAGCCTTAAGGAACAAGTTTAATTATTTTATATGTGTTCCAGTGAATTCGTTGGCAGCTTCAGGTGCCGCTCTTCTGCCGCAGGTACTCGACAAAATATTTTCGACTCTAATTTATACACCCGAAGGTCAGTCGATCAACTCACGATCGCGAGCATTGAAGAATGTCCGTCGGCATGCTGCCTCTCTGATGGTGAAGATAGGCAATAAATATCCTTTGCTGTTGCTGCCCGTATTTGATCAGATCAAAGCGACAGTCGAGAATCTATCCAGGCCAGATGGCCATGCGCATTTAAGTAGTTTAGAAAAGGTAAATAAATTGGTTGACTCCAATTTTTACATGTTAGAATTATCTCCAAATTCAGTGTGGAAAACAAATAACCACAAAACATTGTATAGAATTCCAAACTGTAAGGATAATTTCAAAAACGTCACACACTTCACAAACAGTCTCTTTTTTGCATATCATGCTTGTTAGACATAAACCTCAGTTCAAAAATGAGATGCTTTAAATAGCTCTGGGCTGACAGTCATTATATAATATTAATTTCTAACTGATATCATTGCGTGGCAAAAACTGCTTCAACCTAGTAGATGCCGTTTTTTTTGGATTCAGTCGTCATAGATTCCAGAGAACTTACGATAAACCGTCGAGATCTTTGAACAAAAAACAGTAACGTTTAGCATTTGTGCTTAGCACCGTGTATTTAACATTTCAGGTGACTCTTCAAGAGGCATTACTGTTGATCTCTAATCATTTTGGAGACTATGATAGGCAAAGCAATTTTGTTGGCGAAGTTCTGAGAGAAGCTAATTCTCTATTTTTAGATATTGTTAATTCAGGTATAGTATTCTCATCAATATTATCAATTTCCTACTTAATTTGTCCACTAAACTTAGGTTTTTAGTATTTAGCTGCCTTAAAAAAGTTTTCCAAAAACTTTACTGAAATAGTCACTTTGAATACCTTGTAATACATCTTATTTTTGACTACTTAGCAAACATTCACATTATGTATGTTAATGACCATTATCCATAGTTCAAAAAAAAGTTTGATTCGAAATCAACATGCATATTTTATTGTATGTTAATAGTCTTATCAGTGGTAGTCATCTGTTTGTCTTTATCTCACGAATATTCAAATTTGCAGGTGCTCTAAGAGGTGCTGTAGAGTTTATTTCATTTGTCGGGCTGGACAAACCACCTGCCCCTGACAATACAGAAGATGTTTGTGGTCAGAACCGAAGCAATATATTTTTCTGTGTTAATCTCTTTTTGGGAGCAATAAAAAGATGTTCTTGGCCCGACGATCCTGAAAGAGCAACTAGGGGTGAGTACATCTAGGTAAAAATCTTATAGTCCATCTGTAGATTTGAAGAACATTGATTAGATCAACTGAACCAAGCTGGGTCGCAGTCTACTTAGGAATTTAGATTTATACAGGCAGATCCATTCTCGTTGTGCAGTATAGAAACTTATTACCATATTATTTTGTGTCCAGCTTTTTTTTAATGTATCCACTGTGTGTTGATTTTGATTCCTCTTTTATTAGTCATATAATTTTTGTGGTCTTTGATTCTACATTCGGACTATGAGAGAGTTGTACTATGGTAATTGTACTGTTTTAGAATGTATTTGACGGTTATTATTGTAAAACTCAAATTACTGATGTTGTGTGAGTAAGAGGCAGAGATCGGTATTTGTTATCATGTATTTTCTTACTTATTTCAGGTGGTTTTGTGGTATCACTGACTGAATCCGGGAACCCGATATGTCGCAACCCTGCTGCGCCGCATATTGTACCACTTTTGCCCCATGTACTGTCGCTAATAAGGATATTCAATGAGATGTTCACCGTAGAAGCCCAAAATCTTATCCATGACAGTTACAAGGGATGCCTAGCAATGCAGGAGACTGAGAAAATGAACCTTTTAGGTCTAATTGGGCATGCTGTTTCGGAATGCGAGACACAGGTAATTAGAATTTCTGGAAGGAAAGGCCCTTAAAAATATAATAAGCATTTATCTTTGCACGGTATTTTTTTTTAAGAATTAATGCCAGGTTCTCCAAAAACACTATGATAAATACGAAACATGCGTATCTTAGCAGGTCTGGTGTATAGTCGAGAGCATACACTTTATAAAACATCTTATATTTATGTCTACACCCACTGTGATGTATTTTCTGATGATCATATTTGGAATGCAGATGGTGCAGAGTCGACTAGAAAGGATGCAACGGTTTCTGACCGGTTTGCACGAGAGCTGTTACCATATGATGGGATCTTTGGGTCCTTCACTGGGCAGAGATTTGTACAGTATTCCTGATTTATCATTGGCTGTCATCAACAATGTTCTCTCTTACTTGCAAGTAAGTATTGATATCGGCTTTCTATAGCACGCTCTCTTCAATGTACTATTGTGACTGATTTTTAATCTATGAGAAGAAAATTTTTGTCAGAACAATTTAAACCTTTACATGAAATAATTTGTTGAAAAATAAGTGATTTTGATAAAAATATTCTGATCTCAAAAAGTTAGTGGTTTAATTTTTATGGTTACTGGATCAACTTCTGAGTTTTTTTAATGTTATTTAATGGAATAATTGTGTATAACTTTTCCAGTTTATCCCAGATTATCGAATTAGGCCAATAATAAGGGTGTTCCTGAAACAGTTCATCTACTCTTGCCCAGCACCGTACTATGAAGCTGTTGTTCTACCCATAATGACTCATATATCGCCTATAAGTAAGTACACTGTGGTATTTCTATGTGAGTGAATTTCGCGCATATGGGTATTGCAAATATTCATATTAACAGCTGTTCTGCTTGGTGGTTTCGCCATAGAGAATGGTTGATTGTAACTAGAATGCAGAAGGTTGTGGGTTCGATCTCCACTGACGACAGTTTTTTTTCTAATTTTCAATATTAGTCGAATCTCGCTCACGATTACAGTATAATCCGATAAAAATTGTTGCCTTTTCGACCGACTCTTAGGATCTTTTAGTTTAGTTGTTGAAGTTTGGTCAATTTGTACATTATACAATCATGTTTCGTCAAAAAAAATTATATTTCATATAAATATCATTGTCTAGCATTAGCCTTGCAGAAAATAATCTTGATAGATCTATAGATCTGTAATGGGCTATAGTTTGATACCTATTTCTAGAAAACTGATACTCCCAAAACCTCTTCGAATGTTCCATGACATTGAAATTTCAAATGCAGCGATATTTTCTCATAATATGAAAATTAAAACCTCTTACATGTCGGATATCGCATGCGATTTAATCTAAACAAGGACGTATTGAGGATCTTAAATGTTTTCATATTACAAATAGCAAATTAGAAGTTTCGCATTTGTCTTCTGTATGTGTTTTGAGCTTGCCGAAAACACTCTTGCTACTTGAAATATGAAAAACATTATGTCACTGTTTAGACTATATGCATGCGAAATCCGGCATGTGTGTAGATTAGATTTTAAAATTAAGCAAATTTTCCTTCATCACTCCAGTTCTCTCGAGACTGCACACGAAATGGCAACAAGTGATCGAATTCCGCAACCGAGAAGCCCAGGAGGACAACGGGGACGCGCAGGAGGTCCTGGAGGATATATTGACGCGCGCTCTGACACGCGAATACCTGGACCTGCTGAAAGTGGCACTGGTGGGGGGCAGCCTGACCTCGGACGCCGCCGGGGAGTCGATGGAGACCGAAGAGCACAGTATGGACTCCCCCACGCCGCCCCCCTCCAGGTCCAATATCACAACCGAGGTCATTTCTGATTTAGGTCTGATACTGTTGCGGAGCGACAAGACGTGTCAATCGATCGTGTTGACGGTGTTAGGAGCGCTAGCCTGGATCGACAGCAATGCTTCGTTGAAGGCCACCCTCCTCATTGGTGAGTTTTTTTTATAGATAGGATACATGTTTATTCACGGTGACCTTGGAACGCTGTAGATTGTAACCATCGGGGAACAAACTTCCCGGTAGCTACAGCGCCTTGGTTCTCCAAAAGAACGGATTTTGGAAAATGGTCGTTCGAGGCGTTGTAGGCTCGACTTGGTGAGGATGCGCTCATTGGACTCCTTTAGTGTTTGCTGTACTAGCGACTCTTGGTGTTGTAATGTAAGACAGCAGCTTTGTCGAACATCTGCCATGATAATCTATAGAAATAGAGACCCTCCTTCGATATTCTGGACTGTAGGGTTCCTTTTTGAGGTCAGGCGCATCCAATAGGCGATTTTTCGTTTCCGGATTGTGTCCAGAAGCTTTATGGAGTGCAGCGCATCCCCCCATATGTAAGCAGTACTCCAACAATGGTCTTATCTGGGCATTGTAAAGTAGTTGTTCCAGAGTAGAGCTTTCAATATATGAGCTCTCATACTAATTTTTATTGAATATTATTCATTATTATTCACTTTATTATATTTTTTTAACGGTTTTCAGCTCCGATAGTACGTCAACTAGCATCCGACAAATCTCTAAACGGTGAAATGGCGGCTCACATAATGGCCGCCATCTTGAATGCGTTGACTCTTCACGGACAACACGAAGCCAACCAGGGCTCTCTGATGACTTTGGGAGCACAAGTGTATGAACTCCTGCGGCCATCCTTTCTGGAAGTTCTCTCCGTCATGCAGCAGATACCTGGTGTTAATCCCGTGGATCTGCAGAAGTTGGACGAGCGAATTTCTGGCAGCACCAGCAAAGGAAATAAGGTGGAGAAGGTCAAGAAAGATTTATTCAAAAAACTCACCGGAAATGTAAGTATTTTTTTAACCCTCCGCCATAGGTGCAAGTGTTTTTACGCCCACCTCATCTGAAAGCGCAGCGGTCGCTGCATTTTTTGCATGGTTGCTGCACTTAAGAAGTCTGCTTAAACATACAGATACACCGCTTAGTCATTTCGCATGTCTTCTTATATTTTTCATTCTTAGAGGCTCACCTAATTAGCTTGTTTTGTCTTTATCACTGTCAAAATTGCTTCATGTATTTACATAGTTTTTCTGACCGCTGGCAGCCTTTGACAAACACTCCTCCGGTTGAATCCTAACAAATCAAATATCTCATTGTACATCAATAACGGTTTTCGAGGCAGCCGAAACGTAAATAACTTATTTATTCAATCACATAGAGGTTCCAATTAGCGGCTAGTACTCGTATAGGCAAAATGAATCAGCCATAGGTTGAGTTTCAAAAGTTACATTGATTTGCTAAGTAGTGATCTATCTAACTCGATTTCATTTTAGGCAGTATCTTGTTGTTGAATAATATGAATTATCATTGTTTCAGCTGATTGGTAGGAGCATGGGTCAACTATTCAAGAAAGAAGTGAAGATACAGGACTTGCCTCGAATTGCCATACCCAAGAAAGTCGAGCAAAAAGATAGGATTCCAAATCTCCAGAATATCTTCAGTTAGTGGCGTCGCCGTACTAATAGCTGTTATTATAATTATTGTGAAAAGTTGAACATTCCTTGTTCAATACTTATGACTGGTAAAGAACTCAACGCATTACAAATATCTTTATATCTGATTGCATTATTTTGTAAATAATTGTAATTTTATTTATATTTTTCTCTGTTCGTCGCAGTAAAGTATAATTGATCTGAGAGATTTGTGTTAAATTTTGCGAACCCGATTTCCAGCACCGTTTTTTCCTACCCAAAGAGAAAGTAGACCACTTCTCGGTGTCATTGCGATATGTGACAACGCTGTCCCCCCCTTCTCTGTAAGTCCGGCCGCGAGAGGTGATACAAATTTCTGACAGGTGTTAATGGAATAGCATTTTCTCTTTCCGAAACCGACCCTTGAACCGCACATTCTCGGAAATTGTGCAATATTCTTGACAAAAAACAGCAGCAACTTCCAAAGCGGAATTGAAGCTATGTTGGTCTGAACGCTAACAGTATAGGGTTGAGAGGGACGACAGCCTGAAATGAAAAACTGCTGAATGTATTAATTTCAATTTATTCTTTGTAGTATATGAATCAATGCATAAATAATGTAAAAAACTAAAATATAACAAATTTGATAAAACATAGCACTTCACACTCCATAACATAATATATACACGGTGTAAAAAATTATAGTACAGCCAATATTAAGGAAATAAATCGATGCCGGTAGTCACCAGTATGCAGCCACTTTCGTAGTTTGTCCTACAAATGCGGGATATATTCAAACAACCTGTCTGTCACTGTCCAAGAATCTCAAGTAGCTGACCCTAACGAACCCTATTTGGTATCCAGTGGCGTAGTACAAACTTGCCTGGCAATTCGGATTAAAATTGATCTTGTTTATGGTTTGAAGGGGATATAAATTCGGCCTGGACTTTTCTTGAAATTTGTTGCTCGACTTCTGCCCATGATCTGATGGAAGGTCTTCAGGTTTGTCCTGAAAATCATTATACTTGAATTTTGATTAATCATTATCAAAGATAGAGTGAGAGAGAAAGATTGAATATTCTACTGATCACTGACATTTGATATGAATTAGAAAATAAACTGAAATGAAATACATATATAGATCAAAACACAAATTTAATTATTGGCTTCGAATTTTTCGCAAAAATCAGGACACCACTGGTAAAGATAAGCTATAACTTTTTTAACTTTTCTACCTTAAAATGTAGTCTCATGTTTCAATATGACACACCAAAATTGAAAATATCTAAAGTACATTCATAGATTAACAAACAACAAAACTTAACACCATGTAGCAAACAAATGATCCTTAACCATTTGCCTATTTTACTTAGAATTGCATTGCAGGCAATCAGTATTTACCATTTTAAGATCACAAAATACAACTCCGTATTTAGCGACAGCCTTCTTATATTCCAACATTTCGGCACTCTCGATTTCTTCCTCTGCTTTCTTTTCTGGACTCCCTTTCTTGATTAACTTCGTATAACCTAGAGTCTAGAAATATAGGACTTGGTTAGCTAACTTATAGTTACCTGCATGACAAAAAAACGACTTTTATTTGTGAGCCACCTTATGTTGGAATTAAACAATTTCACCTCTATGATGGAAGAGTTTGACAATATGAGTGCATCTACAAAAACAAACTACGCACCTTCTTAGTCCTGCCCCGACTCTTATCATCTTGTGCATTAAACAGCATCTGTTGTGGAAAGTAGGCGAATATTTCTCCAACTAGGTTTCCCGATAGGATAGCATTCAACCAATCACTGGTCGAGATAGATTTTATTGACGTTTGGCTGGTCACCACACTTCCAGTATCTGAGAGGTACTTGCGGATGCAGTTTAACTGGCCAGCACTGGCACCTAGCAAAGATAAATACCATACAGGTGGTTTAAAAAAGGCTAATATTGCAAAACTGGAAACTCCCAAAGGAATTGAAGTGCTTACATTTTGCTGAAAACTTAATATTTCTGGACGACAAAACAGTAGACGTTTCTTTTGTGTGGGTATGTTGTCGTTTTTGGGTTAACTGATTTCAGACTTGCCATCAAAATGTGGAAATTCAAAGTCGCAGAAGATTATCTGAAGGAATGGTTTTACGAACTGAAGTTGAACTTATGAGGGTTTTCGAGGTCGCTGATTTCAAAAATAATCTCCAAAATATGGAATTCAGAATAACGGGTTGTGCAATATGGTTTGACAGACTCAAATGGAGTCTAAGGGGCTTTCGCTGTCGCCGATTTCGAGAAAGGCATCAAAAATATTCAATTAAGAATGACGGAAGGTTTTTTATACAAGTTGGTTTGACTGACTAAAATTGAATCGGAGAGGGTTGCTCAGCAGCGCGTACACTGCAACGTAAAAAAACTGCTGTGACCCATATCCATGTCGCACCACGCAAAAAACGTACAATTACGTTATTTAACATCAAATAACGATTTTGTGATAGCAGTCAAACGCAGGCAACGACTCATCACAGTACAGTGAAAACTTTCCAGATTATGGACACCCTACGTATGTAGCTTACTAGATATTGCATTATACATTATCTACTTACCTTTCACAAGGTTTATATCATCATGAGTTGTAACAGAAGAAAGCCAATGTGTCAACCAAATCCCGTCGAGGATAAGTTTCTTGGGTGAAACGTTAACAAACGTATCATTCTTCAGATCCCAGATGTAACTTTTGTCTATACCGCCAGTCAGCAACCATCTTTCACCATTGGCATGGTGTAAGACATGCAACACTGAAGGAAGTAAAGAATAGTTTATGATAATATTAATTCAGATATAAGTTTTGGTATGAGGGTGGCCCAAAAATTAGGAGAGAACTGGTTTCTCTCTTCAGTTCCAAATTTTTTTTAAGCGAGGCTTGTTGCCCTTCAATTATTTTAGAATTTGGATTTATGATTATTGTTGGTCCTTTACAACCTCTATTTTCATGCCTATGTATCTCAGAACTTCTGCATTTGTTACTTTGTCCATTGCTTATTATCCTGAGAATCCATCTATACACCCACATTTTTTAAGATTCATACATACAATCTAACTTACTTGAGATAGAAAACTTATGTGCCTGGAGAGATTTATATGGTAGCAGAACATCCACTTCATCTTCATCCCTGAACTTCAATAAGGGAGAGTTACAGTCCAAATTGAACATCGCTACCATACCATTAGTATAACCTACTGCTAAAATACTGTGTCGAGAAGCCTAAAAACAAATTGTATTATAATAATCACTTATAACCTTTCCATTTTTACATATAACGAAGCATATTTCAAAACTGGTGTCAGTTCTGAAAAGTATCACTGTTCACAACACATTAAGATTCAGGCACGTTGTTTGAAACTGGGTGAAGTGCTAGCCTGAACTGAAAAGGTACTTTATACTTAATGGTACACTTGCTCTTCAAATACTTTTCATTTCAATTACTTACCTTGCACCACGATATTTTCGTTGGGTAATAATTCCCCCTGCCACAATCTTGAGTATTGCTCAACTGCAACTTCAATATTGGTTTTGTTCTATATACCAAGCCCCTGTAGAAATTGATATATTCAACAACAGCAATATACAATTTATTACAGTAGTCTTAATGTATTCCGTTGCAATACAGTAACTGCAGGTAAAACTTATCTTTACAAGCAAATATCTGCACTATGAAATTTAATTGACTACACAAGACTTACCAATTTTCTTCGCTTATTTTGGGAATCGCGTAAATATGAACTTCGGGCACAGATCCTGCTACAGCCAACAATCCCAATCTGTTGAATGTTTCGTTTGTTGAAGAAGTCTCATCGAAGCATCCAGATGGACACCACTCCATATACCAAACTGGTCCTATGTTCAGTGATATGCAGTACATTAACCTGGGTTTCAATAATAAAGTATTAAATATAATAGTTCACAGTCTCTACAAATATTCACTGCAGCATCAAAGTTCAATATAATGATCTCCAGCTGTTAAAGCAGATTAATGAGGATATTGAGATGATTTTGGAATGGTGATCTGGAGTAAAATTTAACTTTCCTCCGCTCCACGAAATTATATTCTCCGGAACAGCTACTGCTACCATACAAGGCACAGATCAGACCACCGCTGGAGTACTGCTCTATGTGTGAGGTTGCACCCCAAAGCACTTCTTGAAGCTTCTGTACACAATACAGAAGCGAGCTATACGTCTAGTGGATGCGCCTGACCTCACAAACGACCTCCACAGTCTGGAAGGAGAAGGGTGGCTATTCTATAGATATTTTCATGACAGTTTTTCGACCGAGCTGTTTCACATAATAACACCAAAAATCGCCAGTATAGCAAAGACTAGAGGAGCTCATGGGTGTATATCCTCACCAGGTCGAGTTTACAACGCCTCGAACGAGCTTCTTCCAAACATTGTTTTTTTGTAGAACCCCGACATTGTGGAATGAGCAACCGAGGAGTTTGTTTCCCCGATGTTTACAATCTACAGAGTTTTAAGGTCAATGTGAATGAACATTTATCCTCTCGCAGCGCTTATGAAGCGCGATAGGCTTTCCGCCTTTGCGTGAGGTTATCTATAAAAACCGCGTGAAGATTAGACTTCAGGAATGAGTTAAATGGTGAGTGTAGATAGAGTTCAATTTTTTTTTATGCATTTGTAATATTTCACACGAAGAGGATACCAAATAATTTTGTCTGGTACGTCACCATATTAAGTGTTACAACATTATCAAAATTAACACTAGTTTAAATTATTATTTATATGAATAACATAAGCTATGAGTGACACTAAATAGGTAAAAAAATAGCATCTGCAATAAATGTTCATTTCTGCGTTTAACTTTAAACGCTAAATTTCGTGAAATTATATTCTTCGTATGACTTTCTAGAGCTGAATCGAAAAATTACGCTGGATGAGAAACGAAAAATGGTTCTACCTGGGCATTGTTATACTATGTTTGTTCTTCAAATTTCCAAAATCCCACAGTTGTATCGCGGTTGGCTCTGCGTAGTTTGTCTTGATGTAATACTTTGATTCGAAATCCTTAGTGACAGCAACAGCTAAAACTTGCCTACAGTCTAACCTTAGATACGGTGTCGGCATCCAACACAACGCATTTATGGGGCCTCCACAGTACATCGTAACGTGATCTAGAAAATACAATAATAAATTAATGTAGTAAGTCGCAAAGACCACCACACACTCGCTCAACTTCGCGGGGAATTCTTTTTTAAAACTGAAAAACATGGCAGACAATTATCATGGATGCTCTAACTTAAGGTATGATGATCAACAAATCAACTTACTTTCTTGAATTTTGACCTCGAACAATTCAAACCTGTTGAAAAAGCACTGGTTCACCTCTTCAAAACCGCGTACTTGTTTAATACCAACTTCACAAGAGATTTCTGATTGCGGCAAGTAATTTTGTATCAAATTGTCATCTATCAATTTCCAGTTATCTTTCGTACAGTGCAACTGGTTGAAAAGTTCTGATTGCGAAAAATAGTTATTGCAGCTGAAAATAAAGGATCAAGAATTAAAAACCTGCAAAATGAATATTGCTAGTTAAAAATCAAAAGCTCCTTTATTGAAAGCTTTTTTTGGAGTCTTTAGTAGATGCAAGGGTAATAGTTATTTCTTCAATCCCATGCAGTTTTAATTGGCGGTCAGTACAAACATAAAATATTCCTATAAGTATGTATGTTTATTGTAAAAAATAAATACTTACAATTCTAAATTGTACTCAAAAGCACTGCTGAATAACATTGACTTTCCGGCTCTTGGAATTTTCGCTATACACAGTGGTTTCACTAAAAATTGAAAAAGCATATAATACTTATTAACATGCTTGTATAAGCATAACCTGTTTGTATGTATGTATGTATGTATATAAAATTTAAGGGAATCTTTCAACGTAATTTTCATCGACTTCAATTCGTCTGATAATTTGAAAATTTGCACACGTATTGAGGAGCCATGACATTACAATAATTTCAAAAAATCTTGAGAGGTAATCAACAGTAACACAAAATTGAAAACATATTTTACGCACCCTTACAAGGACTCTGCATAACCGCTTTTCGCATCGTTTTGCCTTTAACCACGCCATCTTCATCGGAACCGTCGTCACTGAATTGAACATTTTCCTCCTCCACATTCTTATTATGAACATCTTTCACATGAACTGAAAGTTCATCAAGAGTGCTGTACGAGTCCAGACATTTTCTGCACGTAAAATACTGAAATGCAAATAATTGGTATCGTTGATAATTGTTTGGGGACCTATTTATTTTAACCAAAAAAGCAGATTGTTGGGGTTAGGTAAAAAAAATAGTAGGAGTCTCGTTTACCCCTTTGCCGACGTTAGGCCATCTTCAGGGCGGTCAATAGTAGACTTCTCGTATCCTCATGTCGTACAGAAATAGGCACATGCAGTATAAAATATGGAAAAAATCTATACTAAACAAGACAAAACAACAATTGAAATGGATGTTAGATTCTCTACTCGATCAATGTGGGCCCGCACAAATTTTTTACTTATTTTATAGTACATGTGGCTATATGTGTACGATACTATAGAATAACACTTTCGATTAATCAGGAAATAATTGAAGTAGTTGAATCATTTGAATATCTAGGCATATATTTTGCTGGTGAATTGAATTTTCGAGGGTACTATGAATATATTCTTCCAAAAATGTCGGAATTTTTGTGTACAATACCATTATTTAACATCATTTCTTATACCGTCCGACCATAATAATAAAGCTATGTGTACAATTCTAAATAAAAATAGAGGTTTTGTTAAGCGTTACGCAAATCTGCCAAAAATTTCTCTGCTTGAATAGCTGTTAAAAATATTTCACCTTTGGAGGTTTTGAATTGCAACTTTTTAAATGAGATACCATAAAGTTGACATCTAACGTCGTAAAAGTGCAGCCTCTGAATTTGCACTTGATAGGTTTATTCATATTTGCTTCCTTTTGCAGGTGATATTTCACGAAGTCTTCCGTAAAATCAGGATTCTCGATATAATACTGAAACAGAGAATGTTACGGAATGGAAAAATCGAAAGCAGAAAAATCGTTATTACCTTTGACGTGTCTTCTATCAGATTTCCTCTCGAGAACATTGTGATTATCGACATAGCACTAAAAAATATTCATTCGTCTTTTATTTTTAGATAATACAAGGAACTGCTGGCTTTTATAGATAACCTCTAGCATAATCAAAATGCCTATCGCGCTTCAGAAGCGCTGCGGAATGACAAATGTTTGTTCACATGAACCTTGAAACGTAAATTGTAATCATCGGGAAAAAAGTGCCCGGCATCGGAATTTCATAAAAAAGTGTATTTTCAAAATTAATAAGGCTATTCAATCTTATGTGCTTTCAATTATTTATAGGCCAGTAGAAAATATAAAATAGGATCAAACCAAAAACCTAATCATAAAAGTCACTCACTTTTTTGCAGCTCTTCTCTTATCAGTATTATTGTACGGCACAGGAGAATCCATTCTGACCTTATTTATCTTCGGTGTTTCGTGCACCATTTTGATGTGCACTGGCATACTGACAGGGAGTACTTTCCTGCCACACTCAGGACAGGAGACCTTAGCATCATTCTCGTGGACTCCACACTGAGCTTGATGAGATAAATAGCCAATCACAGACTTCTTTGCCTTGTCACACTTGTAGCAGTACAGCGGTTTTTTCGCTTTGTACCGAGCATTCAGAACTGACATTACGAAGTGTTGGTTGGTCAAATCCTGCAACAGCAATAAAGCATTTGCTCAGATAGATGATTATAAGCGATTCCGCTGCCCATCTAGCATCTTAGTCAAGGTCCTAATACTTCGACTGCCTTGAAGTGTTAGGATCTGGACTTACAATGCCAATGGCCACTATGCGCGCGTAAGCTATGTAGACATGTCTGAAAACTAATATATCTTTGGGATGTACCATACTTCTATTGGTGTTCGACTATACAGAGACCTGTGGTGATAATGATATTGGAGATTTGTTTGATCCAATTTGAAGGTTCAATACACAGAACAAACGGGGATGAAACTAAAAAGAAGTAGTAGTATTGGTAGTGGGAAGGCAAAGCCTGGAAAGTAGTCTACTTTTCGACCCCGAGAACCGACACATGGTGATTTTTATAGGCTGCGAACCTACCAGACCTTTTGATATCAGAACATTTCGCTGAGTAGTCCACTTCTCTGTTAAATTCCGTTGTGTCGAACACCTCAGCTCTAAGGCCGCGGTATACGGCACACTTTCCTAGGAAGTGGAATAAAGACTAACCTCCTCCCAGCACTTCTGGCAGACAGGGTCTTTTTTCACTCCTATGAGTGACAAGTGTGTGTTCAATCTGCAGTGGCCCATAAGGATCCCAACAAACAGGTGAGTGATTCCCTGATCCCTGTTTGTCAGGGCCTGCTATGCACATCTTGACCTGCAGTCATCTCTTTTCAGCCATGATTTCGCCAGTTTGTTGTAAACCCAATCGTCTAGGGAATTACTAACCTGGCATCTGCTAATACCCAGCATGGGTTCGGGCCCAATGCATGAGTCCCTTGCACCCATTCTTGCCAAGCAATCAGCTTTCTCATTACCTGGCACTCCCCTGTGACCAGGGAGCCGCATTAGGGTCATGTTCTTGTATTCAATTAAGCATTGAAGGGAGGCATTGCATTCCTGAACCAGAGGTGATCCTCGAAGATGCCACCGCCCTAAGAGCTGCCTAATTATTAGAGCATATGTATATGTCTCACTCCGTGCACTGCTGTACTTCCGCTGAATATGCAATCATAAAGATGGCAAATATCTCTGCCTGAAATATTTCGCTTTCCTCCGCGCCTCTTTTTTCCAGGCACATTCCGTTACTACTGGATCCCATCTACGTACTAAGAACTAAATATTCGGTACTAGTATCCTTTTGGTACTCTAATGATGAAAAGCTATAACAATACACTGTGGTGGCAGGATTTTATGTTTATTTGGTAGTTGTTTTATGAAAATACCACTAACTTTCTGATAGTTGCAATCCCTATATAAAAAATCTACTTACCAAAGGTGCATCACCGACTCTCCAAGCCAGGCTGTTATGTTTCTTTTGTCTGTGTCCATAAAACTTATCCTTAGGCATCTCTTCCTTACAAAGCGCGCATATCACCAAGTTGTTCACCAAAATGCCGTAACATTCTTCTCTGTGTTTTATGAATTCACTAGCAACACTGAATGGTGCCTGACACTTATCACAGATGATCTGCTTTAATCTCCTCAAATACGGTTCTACTTTCTTTTTCACGAAAGCCTCCATGTCAATATCCTTAAAATTTAAACGGTTCTGTGAAAATACTGCCAGTTTTTAGCCTTTAATTCTACAAAGATTTCAAAATAGGTTTTGCAATATAAATTTGAAACTTATAAATACCATCTGGAGCATTTATTTTTCCGTAATCTTTCTTTTACAGAACCGACCCTTGAACCGCACAATCTCCTGCATTGTGTAATATTAGTTACGAAGAACAACAGCAACTGTCACAATGAGTTGGTCTAAACGCTAAGAGTGTAGGAGTAAGTGAGACATCATGAAAGATAGAAAGAGAAAGGAAACACAGTGTTGCTAGTATACTAATACAGTTACTGGCATGATCAATGGGAGGAATGCTTTAAATATAATTTTCGAAACTTATACATTGAGCTACAGCTACATTAAAAAGTCGTTAAAGTACTAACATACCAATAAAACATTTTCCCCAGCTCTCCTAGATAGGTCATAATGTACTGTGGAGTTATGATTGTCCCACTTTTCAAATGGAACCTTTGCATGGCAAACAACGCAAGTTACTTCATTCTTGTCGTTTAGTTCAAAAGTTTCTTCTCTCTTGCACCTTCCATCTCTGAAAAACGCCGAAATGGAAGAATAGGATTTCAAATCAGTACCATCAACAACTTACCTTTTTCCTTTCAACTTTATCCTTTTCACCAAATTCACTGGTGTCCTAAAATTCACATTTATGCTATTCAGAAATTAGAACCCTCTTGTTTTGTACTTTAAGCCGTTTACACAGTTTTAGGTACAACAAATTAGCTATCATAAAAAAAACTTGAAAGACTCTAACGACATTTCGGATGAATGGTAAAATCTGAGAAAGCAGTGAATATTTCTTGTGGCACGAAAATGTTTTAAACAAATTTAGATAATAGTATTAATTACGCATTAATGATCTCTTATAATCTCCTTTTGCTTGCATATGCTTTAACTGTACACCCTGTATACAACAGTTATTCAAAAAAGCAAAGAAAAATATAATACAATTAATAGTGCTTTATTAAAGACACTATTACAATGTAAGAAATTACAAAAGCAAATTATAAAAACAAATTCTAAATCACAACTAAACTTCAAAACTTTTTTTAATAACACAGAGCATTTTATAACAAGTAAAATATTCAAAATTGTTGCTGATGAATGTCCTACAAGGCAGATAATGATGTAGAGCAATGAGAAGAATTTTCATCCAGAGCTTTTTCCACAAATTTCAAATACACAATTGTGAAGTGAGAAATATACAGAGATGTTAGGGTGTGAACAGGAGTCAAACCCGTGTCACCAGCATGCCGTGCTGAGTGATCTGAGAGAAATCTTCATTTTTATCACTCCAAAACTGTATATTAATTTAATATGTGTTTACACAGTTACGGATGTTGACTCAACGACTAGTTTTCCATACTTTTTCTACAACTTACTGTTCTTTCTGTCCGTCGACTGAACCGTCTAAGTTCTTTGTCTCATTAAGGGTGTTCATGGCAGCAGTAAATATTGAATTGACCATTTGCACGGTTTTCCCAGTTTTTCTATATTTTCTTACTTTGCCCAAGCTTATAAGTTCCTCTTTACTCGCTTCAGATTCATTGCTAGCCTAAAAATCAACAGAAATATATGGAAGGAAATAGAAAACACCCCAGTTTCACAGAATCACCTTGTATAAGGCTATAATGTAAGAAATTTTCATTTATGATATCTCAAAATTAAGTTTTTCGAATTTAGACATAGATTTTTTGGCCAGACGTCACTGTATATATATATATATATATATATATATATATATATATATATATATATATATATTACAAATAGGTATTAATAATATTTACGTACTAGATTAAATCAACCGCAAGAAAAGCCAGGGCGGTTTTCCTTAAATTTTCTCCAATTTTTTAAAGCGCAGCAATTACATTATCTTTAAAAATCTTGTTTCTCTGATACCATGTTTTATCCGTGTTTCTATATGGCGTAGAGTCGTGGATGTTGACTGAAGCCACTACCAAAAGTCTTGAGGCGTTTGAGTTCTGGTTATATCAGAATCCTGAAGATTTTGTATACGGACTATGTGACGAATCAGACCTTTTTATATCATATGAACAAGGATTTGGAAATAATTAAAACCACTGAAAGAGGGAAACTAGAGTATTTTGGACACAGCATGAAAAAACCGAACAGATATGGACTTTTATGGCAGATACTCCAAGGCAAAGTCTTAGGAAAAAGAGGACCAGGACGTATACGTATCTCATCGCTAAAAAATCTGAGGACTTGGTTTTCCACTATAACTCGTCTTTTCAGAACTGTAGGCAATAAAAATAACTATATTCAGGATTATCACAAATATTCGTACAGAATAGAAACTTTTAGAAGAAGAAGATAAATGGTTCTCAAAATTATAACTTGGAATGCTTTCTTGACAAAACTTACCTCATGAGTTTGTATCCCAGGATTATGATTGGCAAATGTTTCGCTTTGAATCAACATGTCTGCCAAACTAACATCAGCACTGCTCTCACCAAAAGATTCGTCAGTAGCGCTATGTAAACCTGCACCATCATCTTCCGGTTTAACTTTTCTCGGGCGGCCTTTCTTTTTGCCACTTCCAGTAGATTTCTCTTCCCCATCGCCATAAAGACTGTTTTCGAGGTTGAAATAATTGATCTTCCGCCTCTTTCTGCCACTCTTCGATGCTTCCAATGGGCAGATCACAGGTGCCGGGCTATCTTCTTCCATATACGTTTGCTTAGTACGTCGTGGTCTCCCGCGTTTTTTAGGCACGGGCTCCATTTCTTCCATAGGATCTTGCTAAAATAATTAATGCAGAGTAATAGTTACAGCAGAGGAGGTCGATTGCGATAGGTGTATGTATATATATATATATATATATATATATATATATATATATATATATATATTCAATTCTCTTGCGCTACTGACCATAACAATAATAATAATAATAATAATTTATTGAACCAAGGTGTACGGGGTACATTTTATGCATGGGGTTTCAATGAAATTGAAATTTTAAAATTTACTCATTAGATAGACTATATATTTTGATTTATCAATTACATTTTCAACATGCTCTTTCCAATTTAGCCTACTATTTACTAACAAACCCAGATATTTGCAGTTTCAAATCTTTGTAACGTCTGTCCATTACTCTGAATTTTTAGTGTACTTGGGACAATATCAACATACGAACCGAATTTAATAACAGTTTTTTTCATATTCTACGACAGACTTTGTATACTATATTCAGACAAAAATTCATTTTTTTCTTTCGCTCTTTGCCATGATGAGTCTATAAACATTATTACAATGTCATCAGCATATGAAGATATGATGTTATTAGATAATTGTACCAAGAGATCATTGATGTTAACGATAAATAGCAAAGGTCTCAGTATAGTTCCTTGTAGAACACCTGTATTAACATTTAGTGTATCACTATATACTTCATTTACTTTTACTTTTTGTAGCCTATTTGTTAAGTAGCTTCTCACTAATTCTTTGGTTGCACCTCGAACAACATACCTTTCTAATTTTAATACACAAACAAAGTAAATCACAGTTTAGTAGATTTATTTAATACTTTATTAAACATTTATTTATTCTTTTGCAAAGTATGATCCACAATCAATCGAAAAAATTATCTCCCATAGTTTTTATTGCTTTTTAAAAAGCATATACCGCTTTTTCGGCAGATGCAAAACGTGTGAACCCGAGTCTTAACTTGATGCAAGACGATCCTTCCCCTTAGACGTTTTTCGCGAACCTTTTGGAGAACCAAAGGTTAACAAACTGTAATGAAACATTCTGAATTATTTGTACGTCTATCCTCCCCAGTGCTATAGTGGAAACATGCGCAATAATTCCAAAAATATTCCGATCATATTTTTGTTTCGATTTTTTTCGCGAAAAACTTCTGTTTCAGCCGAAATGACTATTGTTGCTTTTTTTCTAAATCATAATAGCAGTACATCCCTATTTAATCACAAGTATATTGTATTTTTTTGAGCTGAAGTTGAGGGGAATCCACCGAGAACAAAGCAATGGACTTTCAAATATTTGTGTAAAATAGTGTTCATTGCTTTTAGACCAATTATTTAAGTTTTCTGAATGTTTCTGACAGTAACGTTCCAGTTATACTTAATCAGTATCCGAATAACATAAATATTTTATTCTGTAACTGCCATTTTTGAGTTGGGGGGTCTGAAAATGCCTTTTAAGGAAATTCGACTACGCACAGTGGCCGATCTCTGATAAAGCTAGCTAAGATAGTAAAGAAATGTTTGAAATTTCAATAAATTACCTAATACATTTCAGAGTGCATGACTATTTACTTTCACACAGGCTTGCTTTGTAGAGTAGGAGCAGGTCAAAATAAGCTGTCTCGGAGACACAAGTGTGTCTAGGGTATAGAAATCCACACATCGATATAAGTGCCGATACAGTGTTCCAAGTAATAATTCTATCATACCAAGTCTAATGGACGGTGTTGTCGAAAGCATTTGTAATAAATTGCTGGTCATTAAAAAATTCTTTTTTATCTTACGTCTAAAATTATTATGCATAATTTGCTTTATTTTGGTGACATTCCATCTACAGCTACGATAAAAGTTTTATTTGGCAATATCTCGTGCCACGAGGCAACATTGCGTTTTTATGTCTCTTTATCTCATGGTTCAAGGCGGCTGTGCAAATATCTTATCGCCTATTATATACGTTCAGTGGAAAAAAATTAGCCATCATATAATTAAAATGAGAACAAAATTAAAAGTATCTTACCTGTGAATCCAGTGACAGCACTTCCTTTGCAGTCTCTTCCATACTTCTTTCATCATCCACATCTTCCTGACTTACTCCAACCAAATCTTTCCGTTCAATCACACCCGGCTCGCTGCCTTCCTCTTCGACTGGTTTCTGATTCGCCACATGCATTTTTTTCTCATACTGTCTAACGTTCTCGAACATGCTGGAATCTACGGTGAAGTTATCCTCCTTACTTTTCTTTTTGCGACCTCTCGGTTTGACACGCTTCTTATCAGGTTCCTCTTCATCCACCCGACAATCTATTTGTTGTTTCCTTTTCCTTGGAAGCCAATTGGCAGAATCCACTACCTCCGGTTTAGAGCCCTCCAGTACCACGTTCACTTTGAAGACCGATTCGTCGCCTACAGGCTCTGGCTGTTTCTCCACATTTATTACTTTCACCACTTTTTCGCTTGTTGATCCCTCAGAATCAGCTGGTTTCTGATTTGTTGGCTTGCGTTCATCTTTTGGTTCAGACTGTTTTTCGGGTTGAGCCATGGTAAGCACTGAATAAGATAACTCATCTTCTATGTCCATAACGTTAATTTTCTGAGCAGGTTCTTGCGTCTCCGAACTTATCAATGTAGGATTTTGAATTTTGTTATCGTTCAATTCTCCTCGCCGCTGGTCAGTGTTTTCTGTTGATTTCCCCACAAAGTCTTGTTCAATTGCATCAATTTTAACCTCATCTGTATTACTTATGTTATCATGCATTGATTTGGTTTCATCACTGGTTGGAAACTGTATAATATAGTAATCATAACCACCAGGATTATTATTGATGTTCAACTCAGTTTGAGCCTTACTAACTTGTTCTGTTTCAGTTGCAGATACTATCGTAGATTTCAAATTTTCAGCGGACCTATTTATGTTCAAAATCTCTTGGGATGTCTCACTCATACTTCCACCCTTACCATCATCATCAGCATCATCATCATCCAACATCCTTGAACCTTTGCCTGCACTAGGATGTGACAACATTTTCTTTTCAGGATGTGCAGAAGATACATTTTCAACTTCCTTTCTTAGTTTAGTCGTAAATGAAGGTATACATTTCTTCTCAAACTCCTCATCACCATGTTTGTGATCATGTTTGTTTTCTGTAACTTCAGCTTTGCCTCCATGCTTAGAATTTTTATTTATGGTAGTTTTTTGTGCGATAAGTTTTGATCCTTTGTTTAATAACTGAGTTTTCATTAGATCTGAATCGTTGTCTGCATCAACGCTAGATTTAGGAGTACTTTCTGATTTCGGGGTACATGATATATACTGCTCAATGTTTCTAGAAATACCGTCATTTTGAATCCTTGTTTGTTCATTGGCAACATTCTTGTCAACTTTATTAGAAGTTGAAACATCAGATTGCACAATTATATCGTTCTTGAATTCTTTTGAAGATGAACTACATAAATTTCCGCTGCCTTTCAAAATATTGTGAATTTCCTGTTCACTATACTTTACTGAAGTAATTCCTATAACATTCACCTTTTTTGAACTACAAATCTCACTGTTTTTAACAGTCTCTGTTTCTATGCCTGCTTCATTCTTTTCTTTAGCTAGTTTTAGTAAAGAAACGATCTCACTTTTCGTATCACAGTCTAACGGAATTTTGGTACCACTCACTGATGGAGTACCTTCAACTTGAAATTTATCAGGTTCTAATTTTTTCATTTCCTCAAAAGTTTTTTTCAGTATGTCCCCTATCTTTCGTTTTACATCTATTTGAGGAAATTTTGAATCTGATTCTGTTCCATCATTTGAAACACTTGCAGCATCTATACTCTTGCGCATTTTTTTTGTTTTTTGTGGGAGTGCTTTCAATTTTGTTTTTAAAACGATTGAAGCATCTTGACAAGTACTAGTAGGTGCAGAATTCAATGTTTCGCCAGATATATTCGTGCTTCCGGTATCGATAGACTTTGTAGTAGCAGAAGTACCAGCTATTCCTGCAAGATTGTCTCCAAACAAACCGAACTTAGCAATTTCATCAGGCTTAAAAATAATAACATTCTGCTTTTTAGTCCCAGCAGATGAAGTTTTTGACTTATCTGTACTTGCATTTTTGTTCATTATTTCTGTAAATAATAGATATATCAGGAGTGTCTGTACATTTAAAGTTATTGAAAAAGTTGAGAGCATCAAATTTTGGGTTTCATCTTCCAATCGTTTAGACGTAAGTGAAAAAATACTGTAGCGTGTTCCTAGAAAATGAATGCCGATTTTAGGTTTCTGAATACGTTCCAAGGACATGGGAGATATAAAAAAATATTCCAAAAAAAAAAGTGAAACATTGAAAGATGTTACTTGTAATAGGTCAATCTCTCTCTTCTATGAGTAATATATATTTTTTTCAAATAATAACCGCTAAAACGTTTCAACACTAATAGGACAAAGGAGTCCCATGCTAGCCAGCCACCTGTGGAGATGGTGGCTCGCACTGTCACACTATACTTGAACCATTTAAGCTTCTGGCGATTTAATTTTTAGAGACAGCATAGCGGGCTGTGATCCTAAATCTTCGATTTGAATCATTTTTTATTGCAAATGTTTTGTTTTAAATCATCTTCTCAGAAAATATCCTTAATTTAAATCCTTACAGAGCGTTTCCAATTCCCGGAAAAATAGTCAATTTCCACTTTTATTGAAGGACAATTTGAATTTGGAAATCATTATACAAGAAGAATCTGTGGGAAGAATGATGAATTTCAAATAGTTTTGCAAAGAGAAAATACCTAGTACAACTACCACTCAGAAGATGGCTCTCCAATACCTTCCCTAAAACAGATCAAAACAAAACATAACCTCAAACCTCGTTCTCTTTCACGTGTGACATCCGCATAACTTAAAAAAACGCATCAAAAATAAATAAGGAAAATTTATCAGTTTCTTATGGTTAATTAGTTCATAGATAAAACACACAACACAAATAAGTATTCAAAACCTTGGTTCAAAAAACAGATGCACTGGCCTAACTACATTTTCACCTCAGTGATTGGACCATTTGCAGAATTCTGACTATAAACTAACAAGATCAACTCTTTCTGGTAGCATTCTGGAAATTTATTAAAGATGTTCAGTACACGAAGTACGATAGCAAAGTTCCTCCCAATGTTCTGTAGAACATTTGCTAGTTTGAATACTCCTACAGTCAACCCACATAGAATATGTGTTCTAAATACAAATTTACCCAAAATTGAGGCATACAGACACTATAGCAAAAAGAAGGCAAAACACAAACCTGTGGTGAAAATAGATGAAAGGCAAATGCGCGAGTTGGTAGACGTTGATAATATCAAAAAGAATATGGATAAAGCTGTAGAGAATCTACAAAAGGATTTTATTGCACATTTATCTCTCAGATCAACAACAGGTAATATGTTAATTCAGAGTTTTTGATAGAATCTGGATATTTGCCAAAATTTAGTTATATGCATTTCATATATTTCGACTTTTGTAGTCCATAGGGCATTTGCTATTGAGTTATAAAACTTTTCTGTCATTAGTAGAATGCATATTCGCAACATACACATATTGGTACAATATACAATCAGCTTAGAAGAAAAATGACATAAGATATTATGTATGAAAATTTCAGTTTGGTAATTTGGTGATTATTAGAAATTAATTGAAGTAGCACTATACATACACAATATATATATATATATATATATATATATATATATATATATATATATATATATCCCAACATTCTAGCCAGGTGAGATTTTTCTTTACTTTCATTTCAGGTTCTATTGAACAGTTACCAATCAATTTAGATGGCAAAGAACATACGTTACAAGAACTAGCTCAAATTGTTCGGAAAAACCCAAAAACAATTGTTATAAATATGGCAACATTCCCACAGGCAATACCAGCTGCACTGAAAGCGATTGAAAAATCTGGTATGAACTTGAACGTACAGCAAGATGGGACTACACTTTTCATACCAATTCCAAAGGTACTGAAACAAACCTTGTATGTATATATTTTTTTCATTATTAATATAAATTTGTTTGTCTTTAACACAGGTTTATTGTTATTTAAATAGCTTTCATCACTGTTCTTGGAATAATTTAATGAAATTCATGTACCTAAGTTATATATTGTATACAACATCATAACTAAGAATCTGCAGAGCAATTTATTATCAACACTTAATGAAATAATTGCCGAGATATTGAAAGAAACTTGAAGATTCTTGTTTTATTTCAGTAATTGATCTATAGTTACTAGCTAACAGATATTTTTTAAAATCCTGCAAATAACAATTTTTAAAATCAGGAATGAAAATCATTTGAAATGTAAGACAGAACAATTTTAGTTAATTATAGGAAAAATTTATAATTTTAGGTAACTAAGGAATACAGAGAATCACTGGCAAAAGCAGCCAAACAATTGTTTGTGAAATGTAAAGATGCAATAAGAGATGTTCAAATAAAACAAGTGAAGCAAATAAAAAAGAAAGAAGGTCTATCTGAAGATTTAGTGAGGAATGTGGAAACTCAGATTATAGCCTTGGCTGATAGGTATATACATCAAGCAGAGACTATTTTGCAAACCAAACAAAATGAATTGTTGGGAAAGGATTAGTAATTCAGATATTTAAGATTTTGCTTGTAGTTTAAAAGTTTTTATGAAATAAAAATGAGACTGATTTCCATTCATCTATTATAAATTGAACGTTCCTACTTTAGAATCTTTTGAATTTGATTCACAATGGAATCTCCAAGCCTAATTAAGACCTACAGCAAAAATGAGAATTGACACATAACAGTTTGGAAAGTTGAAAAATTAGATATTGTTTTTTATTTCTGATTCCTTGAAAATATAGGATCTGGGCAGTTTTGATCCTGACCCTAAATATCCGTTTTGACTAACTGACAGTAAAAAAAGATGCTTGTGTTCCCATCAGGAAGTTTTCTAGTAAAAAAACATGATTGTATAAGTTTAATCACCATCATAATATGAATAATGGAACCATTTGAGGCCCAGAATTTATGACTTGCTATTGAAACAAAAATAGGGGTAGATGTCCATGTACACAAGGTATTAGTGAGGCAGGTCATATGTGTGGGACCCAGAAGATGAAATTAATGATTTTCTACTTTTCCAGTTTTTTTTTGTTGAAGTTGTATATGAGCCCACATTACACAAATTCAGCCTTTGCTGTTGGTACTGAAACACTTTTGATGTTTTTTTTTTAATTTATTTTGTTTCAAACCTGTAACTAAAAAAAGTAAAATGAAATAGTTCATACTTATGCATCTTAAATTCAATCACCTGATGGCCATAATAATATATTAGTATATAAATCTAACCAGATTAAGTGAATAAAAAAAATCAGAGTTCTACTACTAATCTATTACGAAGTTCGGGAAGAACGTGTTCGAAATCAACCTATCGATTTTTGAAAACAAAAAATTGCGAATTTTTAAAGACGTAATAGAAAAAAATGATATGATCTGAAGAAAATAAATTTATATACAGCTGGATACGAACTTGAGGCAGCATGATCTTAGAAGCAGACATATCGATTACGACACACCATTATGGAATTTTTTCAGAACAACCAATACTTTGTAATATTTGAGAAAGTAAGCTATGACCGCAAAGAACAAATGTGAAAATACTTTTTTTTAGTTAAATATCATTATCAAAATTCTACTCACCGAGAAAAACCTATCGTTTTTTCAATTTCACAGAAATAAACACTTTATTTATCGAATTTTCTCAAATAATCTGACAGCAATGAATAGCCAAACATACATTTCAATATCTGCTTTTGAGCATAAAACACCAAAACACTTGACGTGACGTGCTTAGTGACTACCCATAGAATAGATTTTATCATAGTTTTTGACAACTTAAGATTTACTAGCAGTTTCGCGCTCAGATCAATGTAGAAAAACAGAAGGATAAACATAATAGTTTGAAGTCGCATCTATTAATCCATTATTGCTCATAAATATATCCCGTTCACAGCGGAGGATTATGTAAATTGTCAAATAGTTATTTCTGCATAATTCAAGGATGTCCTGCAATTTCTGATATAACTTGAAATTAATTTATCTCTCTGGTATACCATGGCCGACTCTATGGATATACAAGGCTTATCTGTGTAGAATCGAAGGTAGTGGTTTGTACTCTGCCATCTATCAGTTATTAATTGAAACTAGTAAGTTGTGGTTGTGGCAACGCCGCCTACGAAATTCTTAGGTTATGTGTATAATTTTATTCTTATTATTTTGTTTATACAGTTTTTTAATAATGATATGAAATGCTTACTTGACACGACGAAATGCTTTCCTGTTTTAGTCTACTCCGCTTCGCGGCACAAAATTCTCTCCGTATGAAACGGTGGTTCTCGGCATTATCTTCAGATACAATTTATGCGTTGTCTTCGGGGCAGGGTAAATGTGGCGTAGCCGTAATTCGTGTCTCAGGTCCTTATTCGCATGATGCGCTACTGCAACTAACAAGGTTACCAAAGCCTCCTGAACCTAGATGTGCTATCCTTAGGTAAGGAAATAGAGTATCTTTAATCTAAGCAAAAGGTATAGATATCACTTCCAAATTTTGCGGCTATTTAATAAAGTATTGAATGTATTCATAGGAGTATCAAGCACCCACTGTCATCAGAAACACTGGACAAGGGATTGGTAATTTGGTTTCCAGGCCCCAGATGTTTCACTGGAGAAGATTCCTTTGAACTACATGTCCATGGAGGATTAGCTGTAGTCAGTGCTGTCCTAAATGCACTTCAATCCATACCAAAGCTCAGATTAGCAGAACCAGGTAATTCCATTTCAGATTTGGAACAAGAATGACATACATACTCTCATATCCAAGATGATTTTCCTTTTTTTTTGTTACATAACAGATAAAATAGGTGATACACCCTTAATTTCTTATATATTATTTTTCTGAAATCAGAAATTGCTTATTTCTATAGCAGAAATACTACACCCTTAAGTAATTCTGTAATCCTGCAATGTTCGAACAGCAGGTGGTAGAACCGATGAAGCTGTTGGTATGTTTCTAGAGTTGTTCACTTTACACACTCTAATGTATCATTCTGGATGCACAATTTTTTAGTTCTCTGTCCGATCGGTTTTTAAACGCGTTTACAGTAGGCGCCGTCACTGTACTGTCGGATAGAGCATTTCACATATTAACAATCTGATTAATGAGAAAGTTTTTCCGTTGTAGTTTTGCCACTTTTGCTTTATCAAGTCTTTTTGAACGTCCTCGAAGTAGCTGATTGTGACTTAGATGGAAGATATTTGCAATAGCACAGTTATAGTATCCACTTGTTATCTTATAAGTTTCTATAAGTCCCCTCTGTGCCATCTTTCCTTCAGTGTTGTTAAGTGCAATCTTGCTAACCTCTCAGTGTATGGTACATTGTGTAACTCTGGTGGTATTTTAGTTACTCTCATTTGAATTTTTTCTAGCATTTCGATGTCTTTGATATAGTATGGGTTCCACACAGTAAATGCATACTCCAATTTTGGCCTGATGTAACTTTTGTACAGTTTTGCTATCATTTCAATTGAATGGTCTCTAAATGCATGTTTGATTAGATAGACAAAAGAGTCTGCTTTCTTGGCTACTTTCATGATGTGGCTTTCCCATTTGAGATCTGATGTGACAGACTCCAAGATATTTTTGCTCTGTAACAGTAGGTAGGGCTGTGCCATTTAAACAATATTGTTGGTTTGGGTTGTTTGGGCCAGTTCTTAGTACTGTGCATTTGATCTCATTCAGCTTCATTCCCCATAATCTTGACCATACCTCAATGTTGTTTAGATCATCTAAGAGTTGTACTGCACTGACTATGGGGTTTGTATAGATTTTACTATCATCAGCAAAGCTTTTCAGTTGAGTGTCTGTGTGGTCAACAAGATCAAAGAGATAGGAAGTAAAGAGCAGCGGTCCAAGCACAGAGCCCTGTACAACTCCACTAGTGACTAAGTGTTTACTAGACAGTGCACCATTAACTCTTATTTGATAGTATCGTTCCTCCAGCAGATCAGTTATTAATGTCAAAAGCTGTCCTCACACTCCATAATGTTCCAAGTTTCCCAGCAACAGGTTATGTGGGATTTTGTCAAAGGCCTTCTCATAATCCAAGTTGACTGGGAGTTGTCATGCTTTTCCATCCAGTCATTCAAACACTAATAGATTTGTTGTGGTTGACCGTTTTTATAGGAACCCATGTTGAGCTGATGGTATTTGTTTATTTTCAAAGAAGAAATTAGTTAACTCTCTCCATACATTTCAGTGGATTGCAGGTAAGACTGATTTGACGGTAGTTTTCTGGTTGATGTCTGTTGCCTTTCTTGAAGATTGGTGTAACAATTGACAGCTTCCACTGATCTGGTACCCTTCCTAGCTCCATACACTCCTGCATAGCATCGGCAAGTCGTGAACCAATTGAATTGCTGCAGTTCTGTAGCAGTATTGTTGGAAAGCCATCTGGTCCAGGACTTCGTCTTTTTTTATACTCCTCAGTGTTTCTTTCACCTTTTTTTCCGTGAACTATACAGTGCTTATTGAGTTCTGTACCCTGGTGTTTGCTGGAAGTTGGGAGGGGGCGATTTTGACGTGGAGTGAAGGATGTGTTGAAATGATCAGCAAATGTTTCTGCCGTGGATTTATAATCCAAAGTTTCATTAGTAATAGGGTCTTTAAGTGTGATTGTTGCCACCTTAGAGTTTAGATTTCTACTTATGTACTTGTATATATTTTTTTGGGAATCTGATTGTAATAAACCATGCTCGTACGATTCTTGGCCTCTGCAAGCTTTCGTTTCAGAGCATTATTTTTTGACATGTAGGCCTGGTAGCTATCTTGTGTTTTAATTCTTCTATATGCATCCCACAGTATACACTTTCTGTTAATTTCTCTAAATCAATTTTGAGTTATCCATGGCTTTTGCTGATTGATTTTTATGGACCTCAATGGAACATGTATCCTAATTGCCTCATTTAAAGCTGTTTCAAAGCTCTCAAACTTATTTTGCTCTCTGTTGTCTGATGAAATTGTTCAATTCATCATATTTGGCAGTATGAAAGGTTCTTCTCAACACTTTTCTTGTTGATTTGGGTGGAAGTTTCAAGTGTGTTTTTGCCATGATTATAACATGATCACTTTGCCCTATTGGTGCTTCAGATTTGAGGTCAAATATGCTTTTTGGGTCACTGCATAGAAACAAATCCAACAAGGAACTTTGATCATTTCTAAATCTGGTTGGGAAGTTGATTAGCTGGTAGATGTTGCTATCACAATATGCATCAATAAAGTTTTGGGTTTTTTTGTCAGCTGGGACCACAGTTAAGTTTTCCCAGTTTATGTTTGGGTAGTTGAAATCACCAAATATGAACGTTGTAATTATTTTGGCAAATGCACTGCAAACTGTACTGATCAGCTGGGTATTGACATGCTCAGTGGTAGTATTTCCAGGTCTGTAGATGCATGCAACTATAATTTTTACCTTGTCTATGCATACATCTAGCCATACAACATCAACTGGTGCTTCTGTTGGGTAGTTTTGTGCCATGGTGCAACTCAGGTTATGTCCATCTCCTTGATTTTTAACAAAAATACATGCTCCTCCCCCGTTTTGTGCTGGCCGATCTTCTCTAAAAATGCTATAGCCATCTAGACATATGATACTGTTGTCTTTACCATCTTGTAACCAGGTTTCAGTGAGCATAACTATTTTTGGACTGTGAGTCAATACCCGTACTTTCCACTCATCTATTTTATTTACTACTGATGAAAGGTTGCTGTACTAAAACGAGATTTCAACTACCTCTTTGCCAATTAGTTTTTTGCATGTCTTTCAATGATTTTGGGGATTCCATTGATGTATTTAACGATGACATTTTCTTTACCTCCACTCTTTTTCCTTTCTAGTTCCACTAGAACTTGCTGCAGGTATTTTCTTTGATTTTCTGTTTGGTCAGCCTTAATGTATACCCCAGGTACATTCTGTTCAAGAATTTTCCTGTTTTTAAATGCCTTTAGTGTTTCATGCCTATTTGACAAAATAACTTTTTTTTACCAGCTGCCTCGCTACCCAGCCTGAAAATCTTTGATGTCTCTGGCAAACTCAGATTCATCTGACTGTACAATCTACTAATGGTGTCTTTCTCATCTTTTATCGTCTCATCTAGATTAGTTTTTTGGGACTTATCCACGCCAAAAAAAAAGCATGTTGCTAGCACGATGTTCTCTTTCATCTCAAACAGAGTGCGCTCAACTCCAGGTTCAGAAACTTTGACTTCTGGATTTATTTATAGTGTACACTTTTTGTTCCAGATTGTTAAGTGCTTCTGCATAGCTAGGTCCAGGAATTTTGTGGTCCGCCAGTTTGATCTCATTATTAAGGTCTTTTAATTCTGCTCGAACAGCTCCACTCTCAGCTCTCCTGTGGTCCATGGAACTTTTTAAAGAATCTACCTCACCCTTCAGCTTTTCTAGTTCTTTTGATGTTCCATCTCCCTGTTTCTGCGTTTTCTCTAGCTCTTCTTGTGATGTCTGAAGTATTTTTTCTATTTCTGGGAGTTTTTTTATTGCCTCCTTACAACTGGGGCAAAAATGTGAAGTATTGCACTGCATAAAATGTTTTTTAGAACAACATTCTTATGTTAGTATTACTTACTTGCTTTTTCTGCAAGATGGAAGCTGATACACAATTTGCATTTTTAAATGAGGAAACAATGTCCCAGTGCGGGATTCAAACCACACACAGACACTAGCCAACTATGCACTGGGCACCTGCCCACTCAAAATTGTAAGATGTTTACCAACCCAAAAACTGATACTGCTGTACCTCGAGATACAAACGACACATGCAGTTTGAAATTCTAAAGAATTGCTTTCAGGAGATTCCACTCAACATCATTCACACACTGCATTGAGTGGGCACGTGCCCAGTTAGCTCATTTAGCCAGAGCGTCCAAGTGACAATTGGTAATGTGTGTGGATTGATTCCCACACTGCACCTTTTTTTCCAGATTTCAAAATGCGAATTGTGTATCAGATTCCATCTTGCGGGAAAAGCTAGTAAATAATTAGCATGTTTGTTGCCTACTTACTGAGACTATGATTGTTCAATGCAGAGGTCTGCTGTCGGTAATCGCGGTTAGAGATGTTTACCAATCCAAACACTGACGCTGCTGTACCTTAAGATACGAACGACCGACGCGCGCAGTTTAAAATCGGAAGAATGGCTTTCGGCGGATTTCACTTGACATCATCCGCACTCTGCAATGAGTGGGCAGGTGCTCAGTTAGCTTAGTTGGCCAGAGCGTCCAAGCGGCGATCAGAAGGTGTGTGGATCCCGCATGGGGCCATTTTTTCCAATTTAAAAATGCGTAAAACAAGGGTGAAAAGATTTACCTCGATATTCATTGATTCATTGAAATATGAATGTATTATTTTGTCAGGAGAGTTCACTCGTCGGGCTTTCTACAATAAAAAGGTGGATCTGACTGAAGTAGAAGGTCTAGCTGACCTGTTGCAAGCAGAGACAGAACTGCAGAGGAAGCAGGCATTCCTGCAAAGCCAAGGAGCCTTGAGTAAACTGTATAACAGGTGGAAGAAGTCGCTGACTAATTGTGTGGCACACATTGAAGCTCAGATTGACTTTGAGGAGACCGATACTCTGGAACTAGGTTTGCTAGAGGCTGTTAGTGAAAATATACAGAAGTTGATCAATGAAATCGATAGGCATATCAATGATGGACGTAAAGGAGAGATGCTCAGGCAAGGTAATGTCGCTACAAATGTTAAGTTTTATCTTAGGTTTAGACTGTCAAATAAATTTGGAGCAGTGTTATTGTAAACAATCTAATTAAACTAGTGTATTTAATATTGAATTATGTAACAAATGTCTTGCTATATTCTAGGTGTAAAGACAATAATACTAGGAGAACCAAATGTGGGGAAAAGCAGCATTCTGAACCTTCTATGTCAAAGACCAGCAGCTATCGTAACACCTTTGGAAGGCACCACAAGGGATATTCTTGAGATCACTCTGAACATAGGAGGATATCCATTAGTTATTGCTGATACTGCAGGCTTACGATCTAAGACTGAGGATCAAATTGAAAAGGAGGGAATCAGAAGAGCTTTAGAGCTACTGAACACGTCTAATTTGGTGCTACTTGTTGTGGATTTGGAGAAATATCTCAAATGGACGTTGAACAATATGGGTAAAAAGTTCAGTGACTATATTGTGGAATATTTACAATTAATGGATTTGCAATGTTTGATTAAAAATGAGAGTGATAAACAAGACTTGTTCAGTAAACAGTGTATTGTGGTGTTGAACAAAGTGGATTTGCTGGAGAATTCAATTGACATTGATATAAACAACACAGTCCTGTTATCTTGTAGAACAGAAAAAGGCATTTCAGAACTAACAAGCAACCTAGCAAAAAAGCTGAAGGCACTCTGTGGTGAGCCCACTGAAGAACATCCAAGTTTGAACCAAGTAAGGCATAGACAGCATTTGATGGACTGTGTCAGCCATTTGAAAATGTTCCTAGAAGAATGTTCTCAAGGTGATGGGTGTGATTTAGTCATAATGGCAGAGTATTTAAGAAAATCATTGAGACATTTAGGAAAACTAGTAGGACATGTCAGTAGCGAACAGTTGCTTGATATCATTTTCAATGAGTTTTGTATTGGAAAGTAATTTCCTCCAATATTGTCAAATGCAGCAGAGGTGCTGCGAATGGTTGAAATATTTCAAACAGATGATTTAAAGGGTAAATACTGTTTATACTTGATGGAACTATACAAGAACAAGTGATCTGTGTAGCTCCAAAGTATTTTTGTGGAATACTAGGAGATACTCCTCTTTTGGAGACTAGTTCATTCGATCAAATATGTATACATATAGATCATTTATTTTATTTATCAACTCAAGATAGATTTTGGCTAATTTCAATTTTTGTTCTTAACAAAATTCATTTATATTGCATTTTCATATCCTGCATGTTATGGTGTAATATTTTACAGCCAACTGATATATTTGCATGTCAGTGATGTATTTTCTAGATGCTTTTACTTGGTGATTCATTCATTCATTCACGATTATGACATAAAAGTGTGCTATCTAAACATAAGGTGTCACAATTAAACATTGTCAGGTATTTATAAGATTTCCAGTGCCTTCTGTAATTGTTTAATATAGGTCAAAGAGATAACCCATTTACAAAGGTACAGATAAGACTTAAGTGCATTTGAAAACAAACATCCATAAAGATCAAATTTTGCTAGATACCAATCATAAAATAGGAAATGGCAATTGAGCTCCAGAATTGTAATAAAATAAATCATTTAATTTTTTTGTGAAATTCAAACTGCACCGTAGTAAATGAACAGACATTTGAACTCAATTTTTATAGATACACTCCTACTATGAGTTTGCACATATTTATACTTCTATATGTTAACCAACTCCTGAAATGTCTGAAGTAACCTGGGTAGTCTAGAGTGAATGAGGCATATACAGAGTTTTGATATATTGATGATTTTACACTTTAACAATAAAGCTTTTGAGATATAGTGAAATATATTTATTTGCTTCCATCAGGCAGAGTTGAACCTAACCCCCCCCCCCCCCCCTTGCACCTACCTGATCCGAATTATTCATCATACCAAAGAACACGAACCACACAGCGTAAATTGTGAAGGAGTTTCAGAAAACCGCTAAGGACCCACGGTGTTTAGCAAATATACTAAACATATTGATCCTATCAAATGTATGTATCGGTCTCCCTCTGGTCAAAATCCTCCTGCTCTACTCAATCTTACACATAGTTTAAAAAAAGGGAAAAATGAATTACTCCACTTTTCTCATGCTAGTCTGAATAATTTCCATCCGAGGTCCGACCATTGTTGCATAAAGACGACAATGAGAAAATATGGTCTTGAGAAATACATTAATAAAACCACAAACGATTTTAATCATTTTTATAATAATACATCAAATTTTTATATCAATCTACACAGCTTTGTTTACAATCATGCGCACAATAAAAATATGCAAAACAAAAAAAAATGATTTTAAAAAACTATACGACGATGTATAAACGTTTATTATTAAACGTTTCACCTTTTAGATACCTTTTTATTATGATACACTCACGATACCTGGCAGTGTAACCGTGAATTACTATTGTAAGTACAGCCGTCCATTTAGTGCAAATATTCTGCCAGTAATTAACTGCAAAAATTATGATCCACCTCTAGAACAAAATACATGAGAATAATGAGAGATGTGGTACTTGAAGTCATGAAATGGTATAACTATGAGCAAAGAAAACTTCTTTTCATCATATATGGTCGCTTCAATGTAGTGTTTTTTATGAGAATATGATATCGAACAGAGATTGATTGGATTGGATTGAAGGAAATATCTACAATCTCATTCTGTTATCAAAAATCATTTTTTGGAAAACTTAAAAACTGATATTTTGATCAACAACCACACCTCACATCTTGACATTTTGACTAAATCAGTGTAGGCCTCCAATAGATGGATAATAAAAATTCTGATATGACCAATCCAGAGCAAAGCATACATCATCAAAAATTCAAGAAGTGAGTTAAGAGCACATGATTTATTATTCATAAATGCTTATAGTGAGGATGAATTGATATCCATGAATGATAAACTGTAAAGAAAAATACATATTTTCTTTGTTTCATGAACTCACTCTCTTGTATTCTTCAATATGTATCAATACTTTATAAATAAAAGAGGGCGAGAAATAAGAGTTATTAAAACATCAAGTTTCAGACTTCATAATTACGCGAATTTGACTTGCACATTCAACGCAACCCCATTCTAGTCACAACAGTAAAATACTACGATATGGGAAACGTTTTGCAGTTCCTTCTTTTATATTTTCTAACCACCCTCAAAAAGTAAACACCATTGTGCCTGAAGTCTGTGATGCCTGTGGAAATCTCTTAAGTACTTAGTAAAAGGAAAACGTTATTAGAGAAAATGCAAATTCGGAATGCTTTTCTGTTTTTTTACAGACCCTATATGCGCGATTACAAACGAACAAACAATGTAAAAAGGACAATATAGTCATGTTTGCAAAAATTAAAACAAATAAGAAACTGAAATCAATTTATATAAAATATCAACAGTTCTAATCCTACGATAATAACCATGAGGAGGCAAAAGATAAGTCTCTCTAAGCGTAGTTCTATTTTATTATATTATAAAAAAGACAAAAAATAAAGAGATGAGACACTTATTTTTATATTGGTCGTTATTGGAGGTTTATTAATGTGTTTAAAAAACAGTTGTGTATTCACATTAGTCCAGGAAATTCGTAGCCCTTAGCTTGAAATTCTATATTAAATGACCATTTAGATGTTTATGATTATGAATATTTTATACCTAATTTCGTATACAGAAACATTATGGGTTTCAAAAATATATGTGCCTATACTGCCCGTAACTGCTGTTACAGTGTTCAGTATTCAGATGGATAAGAGTGAAATTTGTTGTGTCTCAAACTCAATGACAGATCGAATCCAGCAGAGAATTTCAATGAAACGCGTTCATTTGTAGTTTCCTCGGAACTAATTTGACTTTTGCCCATGCAAAAAGTGCGCAATTCCATACATTCTCAACAAGTGAAAATTATAGAAAATATTGTTTTCTTATGGATCATGCATAAGAATTTAACTCCAATGTGGTAAAGTACATATATGTATATGTCTAAAAAAGCAGAGTAATTTTGTTTTGGAAATTTTGGGAGGAGATACTTTTAATGAGCCAGTTTTATGAAGAGATGACAGTTTTGGACAAGAAACATCTAAAATGCAAAAACACTCAGGTAAAATACATTTCAATGATGATAGTAATTTGTTTAATGTATATAAAAAGATAACAAGTATACCAAAATGTTGAGCACCTTATGCACTGAAATACTATTTCAATGTAACTTTAAGCAGCTTATTATTAAGCTTCCTCATGTAGGTTTTTTCAACATCACCTCAACCAAGCAGGAAAAAGGTATACATGAAAAAATGTCTACCGAGGTATGAACTTTTTTATATTGACCCATTTCGACAGGTGCTTTTCGTAGATTAATTATAAAATCAAATCACAGTTCAATCGGGAATTGACAGTCGCATGCTGCTGGCCTTTTTTCATGTAGTTGTCATTCAAAACCTCATCTGTTTAAACGACTGGCTCTGCTTAACATTATACACAAGACACTGCTCTACAGCATGCTAATTTCCTCTTTCGCTCTTCTAATTATATCAGATCGCACTTCACTCTCGAGAAGGAGTTATTTTCAATTTCATTACATGTATATATTTAGGGGGTAAAATGGACAATAGGGGTGGGTACTCGGGACATGTAGATGTATGTAGGAGACAAAAAACGGTTACAGAATAATCATATTACAGCTAATAGTAATAATAATAATACAGTATGTAGTCGCTGGGTGATGGGGGTGCACAGAAAGAGGGGCGAGAGGTAAGAGACATAAGAAACAGCGTGGAAAGTGCTATCAAGTATAATGAAACTAACATAATATGTAGATGAAATTATTGTTTGTATCAATGCGCACGGTGACCTCAAAAAGTTTTAACTGAAACCCTCGTTCAAACAGTTTTCTGGTAGGTGCTGATTTGACATCAAATGTGAGTTTTGTATTAAATACTTTTCCAAAATTAGTATTCCTCAAATCAATAAATTATTTTAATGTTATTAATTCTTTATTGCGCCAACTTCTCTTGTTTTATTGCTTGATGGTCCTATATAACCTCTATGAATAGGAGTAGAGGTGAAATATTGTAATGTTGAATGTAGCTTGTTTAACACTTATACATAGTTATTACATGGTAACATTTTGTGCAGCAGAACTATCATTCTTTGGCACTGTGTCATATCAATTTCAGGTGACTTTTGCAATCCTCAATCAGTAGATTTTTACGTAGTGTTCTCCGAATTCAGTTTTTGAAACAATACCTTTTAAACTAAATGACAGTATCAAATATAATCATCTGACAGATTCTACAAAACTGTGCAGGCATTGGTTGTATATTTTGAAACATACTACATACCAAATTTAAGCGCAAAATACCACTGTACTATCATAATCAAACTACATATAATTATGTAGTGACGTGTCGCCGATAAGTTTCCTTGTAACCAAAATACGGAGACAATTTTTTTAGGAAAGTAATATAAGATGCTAGAAAACCCAATGACAAAACTTATATGGTAAACTTGACCTTACAAACCTGGGTTGGTAACAATATATCTGAATGGCATTAAGTCATAATTTATAGTTCAAGTCTTATCATGGAGGAATCGGATAATTTTGCCATGATGTTTTTTGAATTGATTATTCTCAGAATTAACAATTACAACTGTCTCTGGATTAAGATTATTCTTGAACCAGTCAAGTTCATTATGTACGTTATTGAAATTGAAACTGGTAATATGAGCAATGATATGACGTGTGGATGTAACTTGGACTTGATAGGAGAGCTGAAAGTTATACAACCATACTGGTAATTTGAAAATCACAAGGTTCATTGTTCTGATATGATATATTCATGTTACATTTCCATCGATCTGTAATAATTAAATGCAGTCAAAGAGAAACTAAGGCGATACTAATGGAATCAGTTCAAACTTTGAATAACAACTGATTTTAAAAATCCCTTTTCTTTGTATCTAAGTATCCTGTTTGCATGTCTCTCGCTCCCCATTGGTTAGGCACCCCAACCAGTTTCCGAGCGTCACGCGCGACGTCGTACGTTATCAGAGTGTCTATGGGCGCACTATACACCTACACCGCGGAACAGCGTAAAATCAGCAGCCCCTCAACAACTTGCACTCACTCAGACATACATACTTATACGCAGACATGCACGCACGCACGCACACAGCAACAGCAGTCTCAGTTTTGTTTTGTCCTTTACACACACACACACATACACACGCGTAATACGTAACACACTGTTTTGTTTTATGACGTAGCAGTAGGGTGGGGAGGAACAGCCGTCGACGTGCCGCCGGCCTCCGCACCAAGTTATGACACATCTTGGTCCTCAACGTCCTGAAGCTGCTCCTTGGGCTCCGCCTCACCTACAACACAAGATAGAATTGTTCTTCCAAATTTGTAGACAACGTAGATCATTGGTTCTCAACGCAGGCGTTAAAGCTCATTTTTGGGACTCTCTGGGGGTGGTATTTTTTTATAGAAAACCTCACGCAAAGGCAGATAGCCTATCGCGCTTCATAAGCACTGCGCAAGGGTAAATGTCTATTTACATTAACTTTAAAACGCTATAGATTGGTGCCATCGAGAAACAAATTCCCCGGTAGCTCATTCACTATGCTCTTCAGATCATTTAGAAAATGTGAATGTCTAAAAGACTGGGAAATGTTTTCGTTTGCGCTTCAGGTTATGCGGTGGGTGGCGATTTACAAAGGGGGAGCAAATCACAAAACTTGCCCTGGGTGCCACAGTCCCTAGCTAAAAATATTACCAATGAGGGCGGTGAACAAAATAAGGTGAGGACCTATGACGTAGATGTTCCAATTGTTGTGTTTCGCACATTGTCTGTATAGTTTTTAGTGTCACGACGCAGTGGTATTTTTTCTCAAAAATTCCGCCACAACCCGGCAAAGTGATGGTCACCGATGAAGGTCAAATTTTGCAATCGTGTTTCGGAGGGTTTGAAAATGACATTCCAGTCCAGTCAAAATGACGTAAAATTGCGACATCATATGAGATCTGCCGCTAAGAGTACAATAGTTTTATGTATTTGATGAACCTATAATGAAATAAAATTGTACATACCATCACCCTGCATATCGCTGGTCCACAGCGTGAGGTTGTCCCTGAGCAGCTGCATGATGAGTGTGCTGTCCTTGTAGCTCTCCTCGGATAGTGTGTCCAGTTCGGCGATAGCGTCGTCAAAGGCGGCTTTCGCCAACCGACACGCCCTATCGGGACTGTTGAGGATCTCGTAGTAAAACACGCTGAAGTTCAACGCCAAACCTAACCTGTTAACCACATACAACGATCAGTAAACCAATCAGAAAAGGGTTCAGCACAATTAACAGGAAATAGTTGGATAAAGACACATTAACTGGTTACTAGAGGTAGACAACAACTTTTGCTCTAACAGAACGTCATCAATACGGTGAGAATTGTGTATTTTGAACGTATCTTTGCTTAAGTGGTTCGGTTAACCCATTAATGGCCAAAGGTGCGTGATCGCAAACTTTTGTTATGTATTTTTTTAGCAAATAAGGTTCTTATTTTTTTCAGTTATGCTGATATGGGTTCTCAAAAGTCCAAGAATTATCGCCGTATTTTTGGTAGTTGAAAATATCACTTTTTTGTTAAAAAAAGATACCACGAATATGCTGTAATTTAGAGATTTATGTTCAGGCTCGAAGAAACATTCATTTTTCTTACTCAAAATGCACTAAAAAATATTTTGTCTGAAACATAAACTAAACTCAACTAAGACATATATACACTTAAGACTTTAGTTATTTGGTTGAATATTAATTTTTTAAATTGCTAAAATTATCGTGTGTATAGGATGCGTATACGCACCTTTGGCCGGTAAAGGATATTCGTTTATAGTCTATTTACAAGTTGAGACATGTATCTTTGATATCGACTGAATCTTATTTGAACGTTGTTTAGTGTTACGAAGTTACGATTCACCTCGACAGGATAAGGTGGTGTTTGATTTGCAAGTTTATATTGTGCAGCGATATTTGTTGTTTAAATTTTTGAAAATATTTGATCAGAATGAGGTAAGAGATACTTTTCTTGTGTAAATTGGCTTCATCATTTCCTATTTTTTGTTTTAGCAAGTTATCAGACTGGGAAATGAGAAGACCATTGACGACCAAAGAGCTTCTTGCTTTGATATACGAAGACATGGACTGCCAAGAAGCTGATTCTAGCCATGTCATTTATGTGCCGCCCGAAGCAGATGAGGTTACGGACGAGGAGGATTTTGAAAATATTATCGGTGAAGAAATTTTGGAGAGAGACATAGCGGGCACTTATGAGGTAGAACCAATAATTTCAAAACGCAATAGCAAGATAGACGGAGATGTTGATGCAACTGCTAAAAAATATTGACAGTTGCGATTCGGAAGATATGCCTTTGAGCGAATTAGCCAAGCGTGCTAAAGTTGATTGTCGAGAGACAATATCAGCCAACTCTAGTGTCCGTCCAAATTAGAAAATGATAGAAGAGGTCACGATTCGGAACGATATTTAGAGAACATAAAAGCAGAGCATGGTAGCAAGTCACCTTATGAAATATTTTCTTTGTTTTTTGATAATGAAGTCATGACTTTGGAATGACAGAATCAAAATTTTATAGATTTATTGGTATTCTTGTTTCATCTGGGTACCATACTTTGCCACAGGCTATGTACTGGTCGAAAGATGAAGATAAAGTACGTCTTGTACGAGGGAGCATGAGCCGCAATAAATTTAGATCTATAAAACAAAATATTCATCTCTCTGACAACTCAAAACTAAACAAAAATGACAAATTTTCAAAACTTAGACCTATTTTCGAAATTATAAACAAATCGTGCGTACAATTTGGAATTTTTGCAGATGACCTTCCTATTGATGAGGAAATGGTACCTTATTTTGGACGCCACTCTTGCAAAATGTTTATTCGTGAAAAGCCAATTAGATTTGGATTTAAACTTTGGTGTTTATGTTCTGATACTGGTTATATGTTCAAATTTGTTCCCTATGGTGAAAAGCCGGGAACGTAGATCGTCCTGTGCCACTCGAAACAAGAGTTGTCTTGGATCTTTTATCAGTTGTAGAAGAGCCCAAGCAACATAGTCTTCATATTCTCTTTTTGCTGCCTTGAAAGATAAAGGATTTTTTTGCGACGGGAACAATTAGAGAATATCGCACAACTAAATGTCCTGCCGAACAAAGTAAACTTTTATGCAAAAAAGAACGGGGTTCTTCTTACAGTTGTGGTTTTGACTCAAACTTGGGAGTTTTAGTGGTGCGATGGAATGACATTTCTGTAATAACTGTTATGACGAACACTTGTCAAGTTGTCCCACTATCACAAGCTAAACGATATAATAGACCTGAGCATCAAGATGTGTTTCTACGTCAGCCCAATGTTATACAAGATTATAACATATACATGGGGGAAGTAGACCTGCGTGAAAATGGTGGTGACCTTTTTTATAAATATGATAAGACAGTATGATAGTGAATATATAACATTACCAATGATTCTAATATTTTACAGCTGGAGTTTAGATCGCACCACCATCTTCTAATTTGGCATATGGTCGGCCTTCTAGAACCTTCTTGATAGACAACATACGATTTGACAATATCGACCATATTATAATTAGAAGTGTAAATAGTACAAGAAAAGTAGGTTGTGTAAAAGCACCACTATCTACCTATGTAAAAGATGTAATGTCCATCTGCACCCAGATTGTTTTGAAAATTTTCATATAAAATAATTTTATTTTTATAATGACTGTAATATTAAATCTGTATCAAGTTAATCACAAGCTTTTGTTGGATAGATTTTTTTTGGTTTTGGGCCAAAGATGCGTAGACCTACCCTGATTTTTTTTAAAAACTATCAGTTATGTATTATTTTTATATTAAAAATCTTCTTGATTTGTGTATTATAAACAAGATTCAATAAACGTTACTTCAAATTCCTGGCTTTCATTTGCTTGCCCGTTAATGGGTTAATGATGAATTAATAAAAAAATATTCCACATTTTGACGGAAAAAATATTACAAACCTGATGGGGTGTGTAGGTGGTAATTCCGTCATGGCGATGTCGCTGGCGGATTTGTAGGCAACTAAAGAGTGTTCTGCGGCATCCTTGCGATCATTGCCCGTCGCGAATTCGGCTAGGTATCTGTGGTAATCACCCTGTAATAAAGCATAACAGTTAGACTGTGTTTATCCTTCCTGGGATGTGTTCACGACGCAGTACAGAATCACTCTTTCAGAACTATTTGAATTGATGAGGATGGAATTGGTAATCTGTCAGAACAGTGCAGAACTATGTTTCCAATCCTACTAAAGAAACGCTAAAAAGCTGAATTTCTGCCAAAAAAAAAAATACAAACTGACTTGTAGATTGTAGATGCTCAACATTCAGATGAAAAATTATGGGTAACAGTTTCACAAATTTAACTCTCATTCAGTGACGCGTTTTAATTTATATTCAATCATCGTCCGACATTTAACTGTTTACAAAGGCTGTTCAGGTTACTTGTCAACAGGGTCCTATCATGAGTTATCAAATCTAGAATACTATTTATCCTGTCTAGATATTGTTCTATTAAATTAGTGCAAATGCAGTCGCCAAAAAATATTTCCCGTGAGACAGACAAAATAAAAAAGAATATCTATCAGTTCAGTAGAGGCCGATTTATACGTAGCCAGTAACTGGCGCCAGTCTGTAACGGCAGCACTGGCATATTAGTGACACCGTTTGAACACTTTTTCTTGCTAGTCCAGTGCTGGCCGCCAGCACTGGAACGAATAGTTATATTTTTCTTGACATATTTTTAAACATTTTTAAAACAATCTAATTTCTCTCGAAATCATTGTTTAAAAGAAGAGTAAACCGCACTGGAAAGTCACGATGACTGGACTCGTGTAAACAACGTGGGTCCAGCGCTTTGCCAGCCAAAAATTGGCATGTCGGTCAGACTGGCGCCAGCTATTGGACACGAGTAAATCTGCCTTAATGTCCTGTACGATAGTATAAACACAATTGACTCACCTTCATCTTATAGTAGAATACTTTGCTCTCTCCGGTGGACGCGGCAGGAATGAGATGTTTATCTAGAACGGCGAGGATATCCGAGCAGATGTCCCTGAGCTCTTTTTCCACCTGTCCACGGTATTGCCGTATCATTTCAAGCTTGTCGTCGCCCCCCTTCGACTCCTCCTTCTGTTCGATAGAGGAGATTATCCTCCAGGACGCCCTCCTGGCACCGATCACGTTTTTGTATGCAACGGACAAGAGGTTCCGCTCCTCCACGGTCAGCTCCACGTCCAGCTTTGCCACCTTCTTCATTGCCTCTACCATTTCTGCAGAGAATATCATATCAAATAGAAACATTCATATCCTAGTGTTGTATAAAGTGGCGCTTACGATGTCGAGTGACCAGTTTGTCTAATAGCATTGACAGATGACATATGTCAATAAGGCTGATTTACAGTGACGTCCCTTGTTATTCGTAAACACTGTACACAATGTACTCTTGGCATCATACGGGTCAAAAGCTATTAGCAACATCCATGTTTCGTCTTTAGCCTAGACTCGTTGGTATAGCCCGGCGGTCTGACAGTAAAGAGCAATCATACAGGGCCTTCGAAAAGCTTGAAAACGTTCTATTATCGGATCAAATATACAATGTATCGAAAAAAGCTCTAAACAAAAGTTTTAAGGGTTTTTGATAGTTTAAGCCCATCTATTTCAAAGTTGTGTTATGAAGCAGTGGCGGCCGGTCAGAGGAGGCAAGGGAGGCTCAGCCGCCCCATGAGTTTTTGAAAGAAAATAAACTTTTTGCTAATAATTTTTTTTGTCCGGAATGAATCTAATTTTAACCAAGTATGGTCTTGTTTCAAGTAACATTCAGCTACCTTTATGTATTAGTGACTGATCACCGTGGCAGCGCGCTTCTTTTGGCACTGGCAACAGCCGCAATTTTACACGAAGAGGAGGCTAGACCATAACTAGAACCTAGGTAATCCATCATGCGTAACCACAAATTTAACGGATCCCGGAGGCTGCTGCTTTCCTTGACCAATCAATGACGCGGATATGCAGTGGATTGGTTGACGTTATTTAGATACGTTAGAATTGGATCATAAAGCAGGTTCAGATTAGGTTAGGGTGTATTTAGTGAATGAATTTTATCACTCATCCTCATGTTTAGTTGTTTGCTTGGCTTTACAGTGTACAGCATGGATGGTTATTGCATAATTATTTTTCGGGGTTAAATGTTGAAAGTGCCTGGGGCGTTCATGCCCCAAGTTGATAACATTGAAATTTACCACATGTAGCAATTGGTAAAAAATTCAGTGATCAACGGCATCACATAACCCAGCCTCCCCATGCTGAAAATTCACCGTCCGCTGCTGTTATAAAGATAATCTATCGACTTTGATAATAAAATTCGCGTACCACCGATAATTTTATTACGTATTACCGGTGCGTTGTTCATACATGACGTCCCCAATATTGACTTTAACTGGGAAACAGTGATAATAATTCGACCGTTCAGATTACCTTATCGCCTGCCAACGATTATACACATTCTTATTAAAAATATCACATCGACTCGCATAGATTAACATTTTTCCAACATAAGTCCAGACGAATGTACTTGGAACAATGATATAATAATCATATTAGCACATTGCGACTATACCACATTCGGAGGTAAAATTTAACTGCGAATATACTCGCTATAAGACGAAACCGATATAAATCTCTGAGTATAATACGAGTGACGAGTGTATTTCGGAAATAAAAATGAACGTGAATATTTGCTTAAGCCTAGAAAATCGTATCGCTCTCCAGAAGGGCTGCGAGAGGACACATGTCTTTTAATATTAACCTTAAAACGCTGCAAATTATAATGATCGGGGAAAAACTCCTCGACAAATCTTGACTACTGATTTCAGTAGAACACTAAGTAAAGTAAAGACAACAGTCAGTGGTTTAATTTGTTATTCAATGAATTGCCGAAACATTCCAGTCACCCCGTACATTGGGACTAGGATTAGTAGTTCATGTCAACCTCGAGCATTACCGCTTTTGTTTACCTATTTACATACGTAGATTCAACCATGAACTAGCACCGTCAACATAAAGATACATATTTCACACCTTCACATTTGCCATGTTTACATAAATGAAGCGACAATATGTATATTATATTTTTAACCTGTTATTTACATACACAGCATACGTAAGAATGAGTAACTATTATGTGTTATAAATTAACACCCTGCCATTCTGTTTAATTGCTTTTTGTTTGCCACTCTGTCGTCTATCATTGCAAACTTCTCAATCGTAGTATTACATTCTCCAACAACAAAAAATGAAGTCCAGTATATCAACTGTCTATAACGAAAATATGAATTTCCGATATAATGTAGTTCTAATTTCACGAGATCCCCTGGTAAATTGATGTATTGGTTATGTATGTATTATATGTTTCGACTTATAGTTTCACTCATTTCAGACGGTCTGTCTGTCGGTACACCGTCCGTTATTTCTTGGCCCCTCTACAAGTCGGAGAGTACTCTTCGGCTTTTGATGCCACTTTAACAGTAAATTACTAGTGTGACAAGAACGAAAAAGTGTTGTAGTTCAGTGGCGGCAGTTATAGGCAAAATACGAAAAAAAAAATTAAAACTGTCTAACTTCGTTTTGGGACGTTCCCGAGGTCCCTGATCATTTTTCATTTTTTTGGGAGGTGGGGGTCAAAAATTGAGAGTAGGGTAGGGGAAATATGGGGATATAAAAAAGGAAAAGAATCTGCGACTGATATGGAAAAAATCGACTTTTTTAGTAAATGTCTCTCAGTTTTTTTACGATTTTCAAACGCCGAATTTTGACACCTATCTTGGGGAGAATAACAATATGCCCTCCCATTGTTGGACTCTATCGGATGTGAAACTTTTTGGCAAATTCATCAGTGTGTTTCAAATTTGCGCTACGATGTTCCGTTCTTTTTGGGAAGCTAGAAATGGTGAGTGTGGGGTGGGAGGGGGTAAATTTAAATCCTTCAAACAGATCAAAAACTCGTTTCCTGCCTTATTTAGGAGCGTTTATCATGAATCTGGCCTTCATTTCTGTGCCGGATGTCCGGGGTTCCAAGGAGGTACCGGGGGACCCCAAGAGAACATTTTAGCGCTTGCCCCGCCAGCAAATGGGCTACTCCGCGAAATATTAGGTTTTTTCAAAGATCGAATTCGGATTCAGAGCCCTCGAATACAAAGGTTTAGCAAGTATCTTACCCAGAAAACAAATTTTTGCCTAAAAACTGCGATAAATAAAAAGTTACGATTTTCACTGAAACCAGCAATCAATTTTAAATCTACAAAAACGAGTTATCATCGTGACAGCAAGTACGGGTGGGTGATATTCACTACATGAACATGCAAGCGGAAGACAAATTTAACAGGCGGCATGCGTTTTAAATTTCAATTTATAAAAATGGAACTTAGAGATCATTTTCACCTCAAACGAGGGTATTTGTTGAGTGCAATTCTAACCATCAAAAAATAGTTCCAAAATATGTTTGGAATTTTTATTTCTAAACGGATACCATTGCATAGGAAGTACGGAGTCAACCTACTTGATCCCATTTTTCTAGTACACTCTGAAAAATCTTTTTAAGTGAGCGCTGCGCGTTACTTTTAGAGCAGTTTGCTCTTATATATATATATATATATATATATATATATATATATATATATATATATATATATATATATATAATATGCGGCCCCCGTACTAGTATTAATCCAACTAAGAACGGTGAGATAGTTGAGATAGTTGAACACAAACTCAGCAAGTTTAGGAATCACATTTTATGTTCTCAATATCAATATTATATCAGTTCCTAGTTTTCCCTTGCCGTGAAATTGCACGCGTACCGACTCAAAGGCGTTTTTATAGCTATTCTTTTCAACATGTTCATGCAACGGGAACGTATGAATGTTGCGTAACCGAATTTGGAAAACTTCCTGTCATTATTATTCTTCGATAGTGTCCCTTTAATCGGTCGTTTTGTATTATGAGGTGACGCATTCATAGCGGACCATCCATCCTATGTAACGTTTTACACCGAAAAATCTTGCATCACTCAGGTAGTGTTCACGCTTATCAAACGGAATAATGAATAACTATCTAGTGCGTACACCTGAGAAGGGAGAGCTGATCAGATTTAATACCTTCCCGGCAGGATTCGCCTTATTTAAAGGAGATATCGAGATGTGTTTCATTCTTTTATTTTTTCATTCCATTTTCGCGGATCCTCCGTCCGATTTTATCAGCAACAGCTGATTAGCAAGTACGTTTTGAATTAATTTTCTACCAAAAATACTATTGGCAACAGCAATAAACCTATTTGGAAGGTTTTTCGTTTAGTGAACTTCGAAAATTTGGTTCACTAGTTGACAGAAAAATGTAGGGTTTAACCAAGTAAACTAGAACATGCTAGTGGCTAATCAACTGTTGCTGTCAAGATGGGACGCGAGTATCCGCGAAAATGATATATTATTATACCAGGGTCAAACAACTTTCTTTACGTGTACTGCAGATTTTCTTACTCAATTTTTTTTTGCAATAACTCCACCGCCACTGTACCGATTTTTACAAGCTACCTAGTTTTTTTGCACTTGCATCAGTCGACCTCTAGTGTCAAAATTTCATCAAAATCGTAACACTGGTAGGTACTGTTAGAGATACAGAAGGGCCAAGGATTTCAAGACAGAACAGACAGATAGTCCGAGGGGTCCGAGGGAAATGAGTGACATGGTTTTCCATGAAATATAAGTCATACAATATTTCGAACCCGAAATGTTTAGAGTTTCCAATATTTCCTCGCCTATCGGCGGCTTCGGCATGTAAAGAGAAATGGATAGAATTTATAGCAGTTTGGTAAAACAATTCAGCATAAAACGAAATTTGCATCTTTTGTTTATTAATTTAGCTTTCAAGGGAGTTGAAGGCTTCATTCACCAGATATTAAAAAAAATGACTAATTCATCTGTTGCATTAATTTAATATTTTTCATAGATGCATGGACAGTACATTCATTTATACGAATTATTTGCAATGTCTTTATAATACGTCGGCTACTTAAATATTTTCCAGGTATGTATCAAAACTGGATTATCGCTATTCTGTCCCAGCACACCCTTAGAAATATTTATAATTACACAATGGATAATGGTGAATATGACAAAGATTTTCTTTCTAAGAAGTTTCTAATCGACCTGGGTTATTATTGTGTAGGCTTCATTCTTGTTCAATATTACACAAAAAACTGGTTTCAGGCCTTGTCTATTTCATAATTCAATAGTGCAGAGATACTTCAAAGGGCGAGAGAAAAAGATACAAGAAAACCTTAATTCAGTGGTCAGTGTTAATCGATCCCGACATTGCGAGGTCTGAAACAGCTATTCAATCAATTTTAGAACATGAGTTGTCATAGGTGGTAACGTACCGGGGCATTATCAACACCGTGAATCACCGTGATGGAATTCGCGGTAGATTTTTTCACTAAAATTTCTGTACCTTGTCGGCTCACTAGATCGATACTCTAGCTGACTGTGACATTTCAGCCGGGTAACTGCAGCCACCTACGCGGCCCCAGTAGGGCCCGGCAGGGCTCCTTCTAGGGTACTGGGGGCATATTCCGGGAACTGTCACAAATGTCAAAACTGGCCCAGCGTCTCCGGTGGACGGCGGAGTCCCCACATTACCAAAGTCAAGTACGTAAATACACTCACCATCGTATCGCTCCGCTTGCTCAGCAAGCTTCGCTTTGTAAACGTTATCCTCCCTCTCGGACATGTTTGGATGATTTTGGATTTCAATTTAGAGTCGTCTGGCACCGCACTGATTACCGGGATAGGTTTGTCTCCACTTTCACGTACTGCCAATATGGCCGCGCCCGCCACACTGAGCGCCGATCGCGATCGAAAAACACTCGGTCGTCGCCGGCTACACGGGCTGGACACGTCACAGGGAGCGCCAAATTCAAAATGCGAGACCCGCTGCTTCCATAAGGGGAAAACGATTCGGTCCGTTTATCTGGCAGTTTTTGATAGATGACAGATAATTTCACTTTTTTGTAAACAGGAAAGGTATTGTTTCCATGACATACTGCGTCCTCGTCTCACAACTACATCACACACTAGCTAAATTCGTAATCTGTTAGTGCAGTCATCATTTCCGTTATTTGAAGGCTCTCTGAAGACCTTTTATGATGTTCAGAGAGCGCCTTTCCCATCAGACAAACCTGTGATCCACCCCTATTCAAATGTATATTTTTTCATGTCTTTTTGAAGAGAAAATTTGATGCAATAGCTGCTGTTGTACTCATATTTCCACCTCTTCAGGTATTATTCATCTCTGGGACCTATTTTGTATTTCAAATTATATAAAGCTCTGATAAAACCTAGCCAGGGAAACTGCTCTCACGTCTGGGAAGCTGCCACCCAATCTGAATTTGTACATATTCGATTTAATTCAGAGAACAAATCCAGAGCCGGAGTAGTCGTACAACAGGCCCTAGGTTGAAAATTACTTTGGTCCCCTATAATTTTGGGGAGAGCCACAAATGGCCCAAAGTGCATTTGCTCCAATCAGCCGAAGCGCGATCGGACGTCTTCGGTCGGGTTTTGTCGGAAGTATAGCAAGATGGCGACAGAAAGCACAGGACGCGAGACTTTGGCATGTGCTAGTGATGGGTGTTACTTAGTTGGCGACCGATTCGATAATAATTTCTAGATATATATAAAGATTGTATTCTTTGATTCAACCGATATCGGTAATGTTAAAGAAAAAAACATAAATTTACAGGAATGCCTTATTTACATTAAACTTGTGTTTCGTAAGGTTTACTTTGTCTTTCTGATTTGTCCTAATACCGTTTTCACGTATAGTGTGAATGGATATGGATAAATACACTCTTTTAAGGAACGGTTTTCAAAACACAAAAAAGAACCAACACCAACTAACTTGAGAGACGATAGAAGTATAGGAATTAAAAAATCCGTAATTTGATGAAAAAAGCTTTTTTGCCAACCCACGATACCATGGAAGCTGAAAAATCTTATACCTCATAACAGAAAGACAAAGCCAACGTCACAAAATAGTTTTTCCATTTTTGGCTGCTGACAAAGGTTTATTGAATTACTTCCTCCAAACTTGCGAATTAACATCAACAATAACATGTTATAGCACGATCATGTTATTGGCCTCGATAAGTCGGCGTCCCAAAAGCTTGGGATTATCTTTCGCTCCACGAAATTATAATCTCCGGAACAGCTACTGCTACTATACAAGGCCCAAAGCAGATCATCGCTGGAGTACTGCTCGCATGTGTGGGGATGAGACCCAAAGCACTTCCTAAAACTTCTGTACTCAATCCATACGTTTAGTGGATGCGCCTGACCTCACAAATGACCTCCACAGTCTGGAACGTCGAAGAAGGGTGGCTGATCTGTCTGTATTTTATAGATATTATCATGGCAGATGTTCGACCAGCTGTCTCTCATAATAACTCAAAGAGTCGCCAGTTGAGCTTACAACGCCTCGAACAAACCTCTTCCACAAGACGTTATTTTGGAGAACTTCGGCGATGTGGAATGAGCTGCCGCATGCCGGGACTTTGTTCTCCGATGGTTAGAATCGGTTAGGCCGGTTCGAGGCATTGGAAGCTCGCCCTGATGACGACGCGCCCGATTAGCCCCTCTCTTGTGTTGGCTGTACTAGTAACTCTTGGTGTTATTATGCGAGACAGATTAGTCGAACATTTGCCATGTAGTACCTATAAATGAAAGACAGATCAGTGACCTTACTTTGACATTCCAGATTGCGGACCTCTTTTCTAAGTCGAACATTTGCCATGTAGTACCTATAAATGAAAGACAGATCAGTGACCTTACTTTGACATTCCAGATTGCGGACCTCTTTTCTAAGATAAGGGTATCAATCAGACGAACTATACGTTTCAGGATTATGTCCAGAACCTTCAGGTGCTTCGGAGCACAACCCCATATTTTTCTATCCTTTTAGGTATGGTTTGCACTCGACTGAACTTCCATCTAATAGGGAACACGTCTCGCTGGTTGGAGAGTTTAAATAGTTTGCAAAGAGCTGGTGTAAGATCTGATGGACGAAGTTTATGGACAATAGCCGGTATTTGGTCGGGACTACCAGCTTTTCTGTAGTTCAGTTTCTATAGAATACGTTTTATATCTCGGTATTGTAATCTTGTTTATTTGGTATTTGTGAGTCCACGGTAATAGTATTGAATGGAGTACCTCCTTCTCACTGCAGCTCTGATTAAACTTAGACTTGCTTTTGGAGGTGCTCTTCTCAACGAAGAATTTAGGCTTCCATACCCGATGTCAACATGTCTGTTATAGACATACACGCATACGCCCTATCTTCTTTTGAATCGGATGTATGTCGTATACGGGATATCTGAAGCAACTGTTCATCAAACTTTTGATCAACTGTTCATATCAGATCAGCCGACTTGGATCTCTGATAATACTAGAATGTGTTGTTTTTGTGTCTGCAGAGATTGATGGACAGGGTTTATGTTTGAGAAGAGACCTAGAACATTAGTGAAGTTGACTTCGAATATATTTCCTTGGCCTTGTAGCCTGTCGTCCAAGTGAAGATTTTGTTGAGGACGGCTCTGTACCCGAAGAGCTAGGTATTTTACCTCCAGAATTTTTTGATATAGGAAGTGAGGATTATCTGTGTTAAGCGTCAGTTTAGGGGAAGTCGGTACATTGGTCTAGCCCCGATGTCGCGGTGAGTGCACCGCATTCTCCAGCACTGGAGGTAGAAGGGCTGCTTGTTAGACTACTTAATAGGCAGCCTAACCCATATCAGGGTTAGTTGGGAGACGTTGCTGGCTGCATCCATTCCGTCCTATTGGGTAGATGTCAGAGACGCCAGTCCCAGTCCGATTAAATCATATAAAGCTTTGAAAATTACTTCCCCGTTAGTTATACAAGTCTGCTTGTAAATTTTGTTTCCTATACAAAATTGAAAAAATTAGATTTGACGAATATTTATTTCCACTGAAAATGTGTTTTTATTTTACCATTCAATATATTTCCTATACAAAGGTTTCATCAAACAAGACTTTAAAGTACATTTGAAATTAAACGTATTTTATTATCTTCTTTATTCACTAAAAAAATGTTTTATTTCACAAATCACGACCCTGACACCTGTATGATGAAAAAAAAACGCATAGTACTAGAAGTATTTTATTTGTCCAAAACTCATGGCACTTCAGAGATAATTTGTAGTATAGATAAAATTTTCATAAATTTACATACAGCCAAAATACAAATACTGTTTTATGATATGGTATAATATATATTCTGTCCCACCATAAGCAGTATAACCATGCTCAATTGTCCCAAGATATAAAAATTAAGTAGTAGCATAAGCTGAAAAAGTAGTTCAAAATATATTCCAATAGTATATAAGCACTTTAAAAATGGCACCCAGTGGGTGTACTGTACTTCCCATGCAATGGTAACAGTTTAGAAATTAGGATTTGAACCAGATTTTCGTGATGCTGTTAGTTGAAATTGAATTGAAAAACAATGAATAGCATTAAAACTTCCAATAGCAAAAATTCCAAAAATTTCCTTTGAAGAATCTGAAATCTGATGAGAATATCTGAAAAACTGGTACAGTGTACTTGGCAAATACACGATTTGATTGGCGCAATTCTCAAAGGCCTGAATCACAGCCTAGGTGGCTCCGAAAATTAAATTATTCTAAACACATTTAGAAATAGATAGGTACGTCTACGCATTAGTAATAAATATAAATCAATATGTAATACCAAATTTTAATAACAAAAACAAAAATGATGTGAGAAAGAATAAATAGTCGATGCTATAAAACAAACTACATAGTAGACTGTACATAGGTTCAATAATTTATATTTAAAAAACTTAAACATTTACAATGAAAGGAGAGATACTAAAAACTAGTTGTGAAGAAGATACCTATCACACATATACATAAACATAATTTTTTTCCTCACGTTAAAAAGAATTTGGAGGTTATTATTTCAGTCTCCGCTGATAGTAACATTCAGAAAAATTTAAAATCGTTGGAGTGATGATGGAACCATGTTTATACATTATCATATTTCACATACACATATGGCAGCTTTTAATGTAAACGGGTTAACAAATTATCTTACAACAAGCAACATATTTTGAATCAGTGATGATCCTGATGCATCTATACTGTCAAAATACAAATGCGGTGTTTACAAATGAGAATAATTATATAAAATGATGACATACATAATGAATACAAAATTGAATTAAAAAAATGTCGATATTTTTTTGATGTGAAAATTGTTATTTTTACTTTTAAAAAACAATTTTTGAAAATAATGGAACAACTTATAAGTAATTCGTTTTTTTGTAGAAGGTATGCAATATTTTCTTCGTTTGCACCTCTGATGTAATTTTTTTAAAAATTTGCATACTATAAGCTGCATATGCACACAATATTAGTTTGGTCATATTCATCAAGTATGTGGTTAAATTATTCGTTTATAAATTAAGCATCAAGACAATCCACAAAGCATTTCAAAAGGTTCATCTCATTATCAGTTTCTGATAATACAGCAGTTGACTGTACATTTTCTTAATCTGCACTTTGAAATAACTTTTAACATGAACTACACTCAACCAGTTTCTTATAATTTGATGAAATGTTTTTCCCAAACATACATGAGAGTGAAGCAGCCTATAGTAGATTTATGGAATATGTTTTCTAGCAAAGTGTTCTAAATTATATTGATAGATGGACATTCATCTCTTTAGTTATATTATTGAATTCTCATTTATTTAATTCCTTCAAATAAAAAAAAAACTTGCATTAGGTTTGATTGAATGTCTGTTAAAATCTGGTAAAACACTTATTTGGCATCTTTTTGACTCAGCCAATCATTTCTGATATTTTTGTAAAAGTGGACAAAATCAAAATGAATAAAAATTTGAACATCAACAAATTTTGATTAAAGATTGGTATAATTGTGTTGAATATATTTTGATTCAATCTGCTAGTATCTGTTATGATACATAATATTTTGAAAACATAGCTGACTCCAGCAAGTGCATTATTTCCTTAAGTATGTATATGATAACTGTGATATTATGAACTATCACCAGATGATCACATCTGTCAAATTGCCAAATACAGAAAAAATTATAAAAGCAAAAACTGTTTTAGCTAATTGATTGCTCATCATTAGAAGGTGTTTTTGTATAGTAATATTTAAAAACTTTATCAAACAACAATATGATGAAGAAGACTGATTACACATTCTTAATGAGTAGAAAATATTTTCTAAAGTATAAGTAACTTTCTTTGATGCCAATAGCTATAACTGATTTTTCATCAAGTTTAATATTATATTTGCTATCATATGCATTTTGAATGATACTCTTGTTATGGGCTTTTAGAATCAGAAAACAAATATCATGGTCTGGTTGCATGCTTGACATATCTAGATAGCAAATTTTTCAGCTGTCACCACCTACTTCACTTGCAATAATCTGATAAAACTCACTTCAGTTCTTGGGATGAGAACTAGATTGTAGAAAAAACTTTGAGGTAACTATCATGATAGTTGTCTTGGCTATATTTCTGAAACTTTCATTTTGCACTCATTTAAAACAATATTTCCACTTAGATCTCGCACTAGTTCACTGAAACTTGATATCAAATATTTCTGGAGGATATGTTTGATGTGATTTTCTCGAAGCTCCGTTGTGAGAGATCTTTCTCCTGGCTTCCTTCTGATTGGGAGTTTGGGGTGGGGATGGCAAGTTGGCTGATTCTCAAAAAGTCTCAGTATGGTTCCATCCTTGAACCATTGAATCTGGTGTGGTATGATTAACATCTGGGACCATTGCAATGTCTCAATCTATAATACAAATATTAAATTATAAATTTCATAACCTAAAAAATCAACAACATCTATATTACTGTATTTCCTACCTTGCTCGAATAAATCTCACTATTCCACATTAATTTTCAATTTGCAGATCTTCCAAGTTCCCATTATTATTATCATCGTAAAACTGTTTCAAAGCAGTTAAAGATAGAGAATGTGCAATTACAAAAATTACGCTGATGAAGTGTGGTATTTATGAATAATTGTTATAGAAAAAATAATAGCTACAAAGATTACCTATTTCAAATATATATCAATATAAAAACAAAAACTTCCTTCATCACGCTTCACAGCAATTAATTCAATAAACGATGATGACCAAAACATGGACGATGAACAACAAATCATCGATATTTTGGAACCTTGACTTGGATGATGAGATCGCTCAATACGCCCAGCACAAATAAACCACAGAACATAGAAATAAACGACAGATAACAGAGATAAACATTGGAGCAAACAAACAGTTCGCTTCGGGTGACGTCGGGCTGGAGCTTTTGTCGATTGGAGCAAATGAACTTTGGGCCAAAAACAGCCATCCCTAATTTTGGAGTTTATTTACCGAAAAGTACCGAGTACCGATGACGTGACCTTACGTATTTTCTCAGTCAAGGGCCCCTAGGCTATAGCCTACTTAGCCTATTGAATAATCGGTCCCTAAATAAATCATCGACTTTCTTGGAATCAGTTCACTAACCTGCCCTCTTGAGCCTGTTTGCCACAGAATATATAAGATTGCTAACTGTTTCTTATCCGAGAGCAAACGGTAAACTCAGATCACGATACACATAGACCGCGGTATGCCGATGCAATTCCGATTCTGTGGAGCTCGTTGCGAGTGAGATCTTAGAGGATAAAATCATAACCGCAAAATAAAATTATTTATGCATCCGATGCCGAAATGCGCCACTATTCCTATCCACGCGCTTGACTTTGCCTCGACGCCTTCCTTCACTCACTATCGCCACTCCATAGTCACGTGGAGGCGCTGTCAGAACGAATTAGTGCAGGCAAATTAGAATGTACCACTGTATTTGCCAACTGTTTATCTAATAATCGTCTCAATCGCGTAGCGTCGCCACATTTCATGATAACACCCAAAGTGGTATCATTTTTTGGATAAAAAAAATGATTGCTGTAAAAAGACTGACTTTAATTTTCCAAAAACTGTGCTGTAGATGAATTTGAGATATTGCAGACTTTTTACTTTCGTAATAACAAATTTGTAGCAGTTTTTTTTGCTGACCCTCGCTAAAAATATTTTACTAAAAGTTTTATCAAAGATGCTAAATCGCAAACGTGAACAGGATAACAAAAAAAACATTGTCTAAAAATACTGTAGTGATATATTTTTACAGAATAAGTATGAACAAATCTGAATACAAATTAAGGTAATATATTAAAAATTAACCTAAACACAAAACGTATAATGTATGTGTATCTAAATCATATAAAAATTAACTAATAGTATTGTAAGACTGGCAGTACCTTGTTCTATACTAGGAGTGTTTATATAGATATCAGAGAATTCATTTGAAAGCGTGTCTTATAACTTATAAAACTAAAAACCAAGTATTCAACCTCATTCACACAAAATATATACACAAAATATAACATGAGCCCTTAACTTAAAAAATAAAACGATCACAAGATGGCCTTTTTTTTCTTGTGTAGCAGCAGCTAGCAAAATCATCTGCAATTGAATATAATTATTTATACGTATATAGTTATAAAATGTAGATGTGATCAAATAGTTACAATCAGATTTCATAAATCGTGATACAGCATTACGTTCATCACGGAACACAGACAAAAAAACTCATTTAAATATCTTTTGGAGTATGGCTTTTCAATATTTCAAGTGGTTAGTTCTTGTTGGAAACAGACGTGGAAAATAAAAGTATGCTTGAAGTGCAAACAATTTGCAATGCAATCAAAAATGCTATAAAACCTACATGGCACAAGGCAGTCAGTTCTTGTCCTTTTCAGTTATCAGCGGTTTCACTGTGAGATCGACGTCCTTGAAGTAAGGATGTTGAGCAATTTTCTTAGCAGATATCCTTTTGGAAGGGTCATAAACCAACATGTCTTTGAGAAGATCCAGGCCTTGCTCGTCCAAATTTTTCACCTGACTTGCTAAAGAGAACTGAGTCCAACGCGGAAAGATAGCCTTGTATTCGCGTAAGTTCGAAACTCCAGGCCATAGTTGTTCGGTGGGGGTCCGTAGAATTCTGCAAATATATGAAAAATGTCAAATAGCCTGACTCAATAGCTTCGTTCAAACAGATGATCCTATCATGGAAAATTAAGACTAGACTAAGAGTACAAAGGTCATTTAAAAAAAATGAGCCATTTCTTTTTGTTTGGCAGTGTAGTACAATAAAAAAATAAAAATTGCTATTCAAATATATATATATATAAGATTTCAAAATTCCTACCTAAATATTCTGAACAGCTGATCAATTTCAGAATCTCCTTGGAAAAGTGGTTTGCTAGTGGCCATTTCAGCAAATATACATCCTAAAGACCATATATCAATTGGACAAGAATACCTAGCTGAGCCTAAAAGCACCTCAGGTGCTCGGTACCATAATGTGACCACTTCATGGGTGTACACTCGGACTGGAACACCAAATGCGCGACCTAAACCAAAATCTGCAACCTTGAAAAAATTACAAGAAATTAAATATGTTTCTCATATTATTTCTATTCATTGTATGATGTGGACACTGCAGAAGGAGTGCATTAAAGTGGTTTACTATTATTATTCGCAAATTACAATTTTAGTAATTACTTCTAACACCAAAATAAGCAATTTACCTTGATGATGCCATTAGGTGCTATTAGAAGATTCTGAGGTTTCAGATCTCTATGCAATACTCTTCTACAATGACAAAACAGGATTGCTTCATTAATTTGCCACAAATAACTCTTCACCAAAGCTGGGTCCATGCAGGTATCCAGATTGTCAATGTATTTTTTCAGATCCATAGATAAGAATTCAAATATCAAGTAGAGCCTGAAACAACAGTTACCTCTCATTTATGAATTTCAAATGCAAAATATTGATTGATAATAAAACATGTTACATGAGTGTCAAAGTGTATGAAGTAGGCCTATAGAGGAAATATTTTTTGATTGCTTAAACACAATTTATACCATTACTTTTTAACATATGTTTCATAGTTTTTCTTTCCTATTCATATTTCAGTCATAATTAATAATTTGATACTCAAGAAAAAAATTGTCCATTCATTACAAATGCAATGGAGAAGTAAGATTTCTATATATTAAGAAACTGGCTTTCCAGCATTGCATTAAAAGCACTGAAACATGCCTTGCATAGATTAGTAAAATGTGGTTCAAATTCAGATATATCCAGTTGAAGTGTTTTGAAAAAAGCACAAAAAACTCTTCTTGTTAAAATCTTTAATGTTATTGATATAAACTTCACAATATTCAAGACCCTGACTGCCTGGTTTTCAAATAAGTTTGACACAAATAAATTGGAGTGAACTTATTTACAGTTTGAATCACTTACCTTTGTTCATCCATCATAACATCTTCAAGTTTAACTATGTTGGGATGGCACAATTCCTTCAATAGTGAGATCTCCCTGATTGCTGTTGTTGGTACACCTTCATCATCTTTCTCCAACCTTGATGGTAATACTCATTGTATTTATATTTTTATAAGAATAAATATGATTAATTACTTATTTTTACAAACTTAAATAAATGCTAATCTAATGTACAATGAACAAATCACAAATTGAATACTCTTTCTAATGATAAAACCAAGTTCAGTGAGTTTAACATTGAACTAACAGACAATGATTTAAGAGCTGATTGATTGAATAATATACTTCAAAAAAGGAATGCCAATTCACTACATGCTAAAAAATTAAAAAAACATACTTGATTGATCTTTTTCCATTCTCCTGCTATATCAATGTTAAGCTAGCAAAACATCTTTTGTTTACAAGGAGTAGTTGCAGTGCAACAAGTGTGTTTAATCAGCATGTAATTATTGGAGGTTTATGATTATACTTATACTGTTAATGTTAGCTAGTGAATGTCTGTTTTTTAAGCAGTACTTAATAATGTATTTGATTGGCACTTAGTTTTTACAAGTTTTACCACATTTTTGCAGGATTATCAATAAAATTCAAGCCTGATTTTAAGCTAGCAGAGCATAGTGTTTTTGTTTAAAAGACAAAGCATTAAATTTATAAGGTATTCGTTGATAGGAATTCCAATGAAGTGTTGTAAAGCAAAGAAAACATTTAAATATAAAATACATCATGTTTTCAAATAATGGACTTCATTATATCAGAAAGAGATGGAAGAATCGATTTTACATTAGCACCTATGTTGGTTTTGTCTATATTATACTTTCTACCCAGACTATCTAAAGTTGATGTCTTAAGTGTATGAATAAAATAGTAAAATTATAATTGGCAGTTTTAAAAATGAAGCCTTTGACTGTATCTGATCAATTTCAATGATATTTTGAGCAATACCACCGAATTTTATATAAGATTTAGTTTATAGATACTTTATTTAGTATGCGAGTTTTTGCCAGCCAGCGAACAGGAATTTTTAAATGCCTTATTTTAGGGTTTACAAATCTATTTTTTTACACATATCGTTAATTATACCATGTATACTGGTTTCAATAAATAATGATATACCAAAATCGGGAACGGCAAAAGACCACAAATTCTAGAGATACCATGAAACAACTTAAATCATTTATAATTATTGTAATGAAATTGATGGAAATATTATAACTGAAAACATTTGAATTAACAGAAGTTATCACAATATATAGTAAATTGAATACCTAATATGTTAAATACTATGAGAAAATATGGATTATATAGTGAAATAAGATGGTATACTGGAATGACATACCGGATTTTCTTCATAGCCACAAGTTCACCAGTCTTCTTGTTTTTTCCCTTATAGACGACCCCGTATGTTCCTTCTCCTATCTTTTCTATCTTCGTGAAGTCGCCAACACTCGCCGGTGTCACCATTTTTCTGGATTATGCAGTTGTGTGCCTGAAATCACTTCTTCAACCGTTTTTCCAATGCAAAACTAACCTATTTTTAGCAAAGAAGCACCGTGTACCAACAAAACCGGTTAGATTAACTAATGATCAAGTATCAAATTCACAGTAAATATGGGATATACGGTGTACATACTTACAAAATATTATTTATTCCGGTATGCAAATAACACACCTCAACGAACTTTCGAATAAAATGGAGGCAACCAACGGTACGAAAACAAGATTTGAATGGACGTCATGGATTTCAAACAAGGTGTCAAATCATATGACAAATGTTACGATGCAGCATAGATGGAAACGCTGGCAGGAAGTTCTAATAAGGTCTGATCAACGACGGTTGTTCTATCGTAGTTGGGTCTGACAGATGATGGCGACAATCACATTGCCTCTCGTGCACCTCCGATTGAACTTACTTTTCTCGAAAATTGGTTATCCGGATGTATTCCGATTTGCGATAATAGTATCGATCTTCGATCCCAGCGCCTCGAGCAAGAGAATTTGACACTTGTCCTTCCATCGGTAGAACTCCTAATCTATGGAAGGAGTGGACGTGGCCAGCATAATCGCAGGTGGTGAGTGGTTATATCGTTCTCAAAAAGCGCATCAGTGCTTGAACGAGTTGACATCTGGTTGTTTTGTCTGAACGTAACTTATTTTGTGCGTAACTTACTCCCTGCTGTCTTGGTGCTGGTTTTGTAACTGTTTTTGCAGGTCCTCAGGCTGGCGTGCTGTTGTTGCCAGTTTCAACTGTTCAAATCAGCAAAGAAGCGGTTCTTTTGAAAACCGCTAATTAAGAAAAAGATTAACAAACATATTTATCTCATTATTAAATCCTACCTACTGTTTTATGAGATTAGTTCGGTCATCGCCAGCGAGAAGGATTTACGTTCAGGAATCGATGCGAAAATCGGCAAAACATGGCTTTCTTGCGAAAACCAAACAATGACTCCAAGTACGATAAAACTTGAAAAACTACCCCGTTGACATATTGCAACGATGAGAAATCATGAAATGTCATTTCATTACTGCATTTCCATCCTCTGATTTGCACGTCATTAACAAAAACGAAAAAAAATTAGTGACATAATGTAATTTGGATTCGTTTATTTCAAGAAATACGAATGTTGGCCCTCTTATTGGCCGATTGTCGTTACTGTTTGCTTTTAAGAATAAAATCTTATGTTTTCCTCTCGGTATTTTAGGCTACAGTACAACCTGAATGTTTCGAATGACTCCACATTGAGCGATGATTACGCCGGAAAGCAACTTATTCAACTGCTCGTCGTTTCTGATGGCCGCACCGAGATGGACCGCTGCAAATGACGTAGATTACACATGTCTTGTTATCACGAGCCGCGTTACCACTCAGTTCCAATACTTCTTCAGTCAAATATTCCATAATTGCATAGTTTCCTTTGCGTAAAAAGCTGTAGATACGTCCTATGGGAAACTGTAATCCGGCCCTGTTAGTAACGTTGTCGGTCGTTAATTGATTGGCGAACGGAAACTATCCAACCGCGCTACGACTCAAGACTCTCCGTGAAGCTCTTTCACTCTGTTCCATATATGTGTGACGTAGGCCAAAAGATTTACCGTTGATCTATGTTTGCTGTAACCAGTTGTTCTATCGTCGTTGGCTGTAACCATATTGGCGATCCTTGATGATATTATTTTTATCCAGGTACTCCAGAAGCTGCACATCTACATAACTTTGGACATGATACAGAGCTAATTTCAGGTCTATAGTTGTTGGGTATATTTTTTCGGTTCCTATTTTTCGTGAGTAGAGTGAACAACGAGGCCGGACCTGTCGTTGACGTAGAGATCCTGCGCCCTTCTTATACTCGGCCTCACATTTTCCACCTCCCTTGGTAATGCCTGGGTGCAGGTGGGTGCAGGCCTCTTGTTACCCCTGCTACGTTATGGTTTACTGGTTCGTGGAGGTCCTTTGAATATTTATTCTCATGTTTTTTCTCATCGTTAATTAAAATTCTAAGCACACATTTGAAAAAAAAATTATATACGTTTGAAATAATTTAATTTGTTTTCGAGGACCCCCTTCAGCTGTACATGTTTTCATTGAATTGTATGACTATTATATAATCATGCCGCAGAGCATATATGGGGCTGAAGAACGTAAACTGAATATATGTATTTTGACTCGCAACCTAAGAACATAGATTCTTGCTCTACATCAAGCAATACGCAAAGAGTCCATGAGCCACAAGCATAGAGAATTAGAGAAAATTTTTGGTTGAATTGTGCCTTTCGTTAGTTCCGTTACACCGGAGTAGACTCTTTCCAACGAGGCAGCGATCAAGGAATGTGTGGAGCGCAGCCTGAGTCGAGTCATAAGTCAACACAACCGTCAGTGTCAGAAATCAACTTTAAATTTAAATATGGCCGATGACAGAGTGCAAAAGCTAAATTCTAAATTAAAATTCATCATAATATTTTAGCTATTTACGAATTGTATAAAGCAGAAAGTAGTGACATGTAAATAAATGTTTGCACGTTGTTGATAAGTTCTTAGTTGTAAAATATTCATATAGTTTGTAACGTAACAGTGCTGTGATAATATTGTAATGGCTGATGAAGGCTCGGAGCAGGAGCTGAGGAAAAACCTTCATATTATCCAGAATATGATAGATGTTTCAGCTCAGAGATTGGAAGGCCTCAGGACTCAATGTGCTACCAGTGCTGAGTTGACTCAGCAAGAGATCAGAACCCTTGAGGTAGCTGCTTGTTCCATTATTTGTTGCTATACATTAACTAGTTCATATTCGTTGTTGAAATTTATTATATGTGGAGCATAAGCATGAGCATAGTGAGTAACTGGTGTGAGATAATGTTTAATTAGATTTTTCAATTCCATAGCATTTTAAAAAAATGTGTTAAATTATTGTGCATTTGGAAGGCAGTTTTGTTTATGTACATTCAGTTATATTGGACCAGATTAATGAATGTCTGAGTTCAGGCAGGGAGCTATCAGTTTTTCTTATATTATTTACCTCTTTGAATTAGTATCTTTACTCCTGTAGAAGCTTCAAATGGAAATTAGAAAAGTAATAAAATACATTAATTCTGATTAACAAAAACTAACTCTATTTCTCATCTATATCAGCCTGTTATCATACTTATATGTCATACCTAGTATTGCTCATGTGTTTGAGATATCTTCTGTAACTTGAAACTCTAATAGAAATAATCAATTAAACATTTCGAAATTTTGTTACTTTATCAATATTAGGATCTATATACCACATATATAAAATTTTTTGGTCTTTCATCATTGCTACTCACATTTCTTGTCAAAGACACATTTACAATTTTCCATTTTCACATAGTTCTTGCAGCATTTGAATAAAGAGTATCAGTTGACATGTAACTTAATTTAATTGTATTAAATATTTAATGAGTGATTTTTCTGGAGGTTTTTGTATCTTTCATGTTTTATGCCTTTTATGCATATTTTGTAGGAATAATGTGGGGGGCTAAAGTAAATGGTTCAGCATTTGTGGGAGCCAAACAATGTATTTATAAACTGATTAAAATAAGTACATAAACTTATTACTTGCATGGCAAGTGCTGAGTCAATTAACTTCATACTTTTTTTAGGGCAAGTTGATAAAGCTGTTTTCAGACCAGTTAGTTACAAAACAGAAATTAAAAAATGGTCACCAGGAGGAGCACATTCCTTCATTGACCCAATGGCTTCAAGTTGTTGGGTTGAGCAAGAGTAGTATCACAGGATTATGCCAGAAAATTGCTTCTGTGGAAGAGCTGCAAGAGAAGTCTGAACATGAACTAAGGGCTATACTTACAGATAAGGGAGCGAGGCAGGAAGAACTGAATAAACTTTTTAGGGCTTTGCATAATCTCAAAAGATATACAGGTGTGTATTCTGATTTAGAAAATTCTGCCCCACCAGAGTGAAAGTTTTGGAAAAAATATTGTTTTGAAAGTTTGCAAAATGCTTGTAGAAGAAAATATTTGTGCCATGCAGAACAAGCTTTTGACTTTTGACCCATTTTTCCCGCATTTGACCACAGTACCTTTTATAACTATTGTTTGATTTCAGATATCTTGAAGCGTGGCGACAAAGACGCAGCAACATGCACAGACATGCACCTATACTGGGACTCCTGGGACCGCCACAACCAGTTGAAGAACGCGGCGGGGGAGGTGTCCCCACGTCCGGGCCGATCGCGAGCTGCCCGCGCGTCTGTACCCTCGGAGGAGAGTTTGCTGAACAACAACTACGGCGGGGGAGGCGGGAAACACCATCGTGGGGGTGCAGGCGGCGCGGCGGTGGGGGGCGAAACAGGCATGTCCGCATCCCCGTCCATGTCTAGTATCGGCTCGTTGAATGCTTGCGGTGGTGGGGGGCATTTCGCGGTGCCGCCGCCCCTGACGCCGCCACCGGGGCTGGCGGTCACCGCCTCCAAGGGGGGGAAAGGTATGCATGCGCATGCGAATACACCTTCGAACATTAAACACATGAAATTTGAATACACTGTTTTCATTGTTGTTGATAAAATTTTAAATGTTTATCTATCACACTTTCCGAGATGCAGCGCCTCTCGCCTAATGTATATTTATCTATAAATTTAATGTTCGAAAGGACATACTGTCTAGTAAAGAGCAGGTTTTGGTGAAGTGTTTTTTTAAATCCGATTTTAATTTTCCAAAATAGAATATTGATTATAACCTTGGATTCTGATTGACAAAAATATGATTGAATTGTACCTATTCAACTTTGAAAATAATTATTCCTATTGTATTTTTTTATTTTTTACATGTAAAGCTAGTTACTGAAAAGACCAAATTGCAGAGGTCCAAAAAAATATATTAATGCACACAGCAGACCTGAAGATATCGATCTTTCTCTAGGTATTTTTATTGTCAAGATGTTATTGATGTTTATATGTATAGAATGTGATAAATGGATGAGAATTGAGATTGAATGCATGTCTTTCTATCTTTGGATGTTTTTTAATAGACCTTTTCTTCATAGCACTGTGGCAAAATACCAAAATATGTGGATGTAATTTTTATATATTTTCTCATTTCTGTTGCTTGTTTTGTATATATTAAACATATTCATACATTTTGTGGGAATTTTAATATTTTACACTACAATTTTCTGAAGATTTTCTATCTGTTCAAATATTAAAAGTTGGTATGATCTCGCATTTTTGTTTTTCTGCTACAGTAATGTATGCTATTTATGTATGGGAATGAGTGTTTCATTATTTCAATCTCACTGTTTTCTCATTGTATTATTTTTTTTTAAATGTTTTATTCTGTATCAATTATGGCTAAATTGGCTAATTTTGGAACGGTAACTTCATTTTTGGGCTCAAAAAGACAAAAGGACTTTATTATTTGAAAGTGCAGTGTCCAGCTACATCAAGGGAAACACACCCAAGAACATGGCAGAAAATGGTGGGTCTTTATGGACTCCCCAAATCATTTGACCAAACTAAGATACATCCAGAATATCTGGATGTATCTTAGTTCATGATCACTTGTTATTTTTTTACGTATCTATCATTCAGATACAATGTTGTGTACATATTTTGATTTTGATCTTAAATTCATGAAGATTTCAAGTCAGTGCTCCACATAACCAGTCATATTCCACATCTAGGTATGAAGTTTCCTACAACTCCGCCAGCAAGACGAAAACACCTGACCGGTAATCAACCAGTTCTTCTGCCAGATTCCTTTCCACTTACAAAAAGTAAATCGCACGAATCACAACTTGCCACTCCGAAAGACGGAGATACAAATCCTTCAAAGTAAGTTTATGATGATATTTCCAAATATCCCAATGACTTCACCATATATAATTGCAGTGGTACTGGTATGGTTGGGAGAAGGGCCCGATTGCCTACAGAGCCTGGACCCGAAACCATGGGGTACACAAGTCCGACCAGCCCCGTTAAATCCCCACCCTACAATAATTCATGTGGAGACAGCGATGACTGTAGTTACAAATGTGAGTATTCTCATTTTATATTGCTCATCTCAAGCTTAATTGATTAAGAGGCATTAATAGCTGCAAGTGGTTAGATGACCGCTTTGTGCTATACCTCAGCATATATAGATGCACCACTTAGCTTCATTTCACATAATTTGTCTGCCTATACTTGTCATACTTAGAGGTTTACTAAATTAATTTGTTCTGTACCATTGTTATCATACGTCAAGAAAGAGGAAATGAACTGCTGCACATGATTTCCTCTACACGCAAATTTTTTAGTCAGCTTTGATACTGTGTAATTCCTAAAATACTGAACGGATTTGAAAATGCAGGTCGGATTTCGAAAGGTCTTTTCACCGTCATTTGAATCAATGATAACAACTTCCTAAATTTTGAGCGGGAGGACTTAATACAGGGTAACACAAAAAAATCGAAAAATTTGAATTTTCCATTCTATTTCCTTTTTCACTGTTTTATAAAGCATATTAATAAATATAGTCTTTGCTAACTTCTATTCCTCTCGTTTCAAAATGATGAACTCGCCCTGAAGATATGTACAATCGTTTATTTAGGAACTTTAACCAACAATATCATCAAATCTTTGTTCACCATAATGATTCATATGAAAAATGAGAGCAAATACTCTGGAGTAGGTCAAAGAAAAATATTGAGTGGATTAATGTTTAAAATCTTATTGGGCCGCCTATATTTCAAATGACGTCCCTAACTCTTTCGGGAATAGAATAGACAAGTCTGGCAATCAAGTTTTGGGTAATAGCTTCCCATTCGCACAATCGCGTCTACCAGTTCTTGCAAATTTTGATATTCATTACCTTCTCGATTCAAACGTCACTTAATCAAGGATGCTATACATATGCTCTATAAAACGGAAAACTAGTCTCTCGATTTTTTTGTCGAAAACCATAGTAGATATTCCCAAAATCCCAAAAACGTCCAAAAAATATCACCGTGGTCATCCTACAAAATGGGAAGCCAGTAAATTTTTTTCAAAGTGCATGACTGTGTTTTACCCAGTATTGTTGTTCTTTCTAAAAGCGATGAAAATACCATTCGAAATTTGACCAGCTTGTTTAAATCTGATCAGTATTTCAGGAATTACAGAGTATCAAAGTTGGCTGAAGAATTGTTATTTGTAACATTGGTAACCTTCAACCAATACTATGTCTCCGTCTTACTCACAGCGCGATATGCGTGGACAATGGGTTCTGGCACAGTGTACTGAAGCGCGTGCCAAGATATGTATTTCCTAGAATAGATAGTGATAGTTAGATTGTATATATTCTTTCATTAACGAATCGCGTTTAAGCAGTCTACTTGCTTAACTAATTATGAGCAAATCAAATACACATCGCTGACCATTTTTTACCATTTATTTTTTTATGTTTAGCCATAAGTTTACAAGTACCAAGATCTCCCCGTACACCCGTGACGCCCCGGGTAATGACGCACCAGATCAAACATCGCTTCACGAAGACCCTGAAGCTGATGTCATCGTGTGGCTATTGTCAGAAACCGATATATTTTGAAACCGGGCTCAAGTGCAAGGAGTGCAAGTATACCTGCCACAGGGACTGTGAGGATAAGGTTGCACCGTCTTGCGGGTTGCCACCTGAACTTCTAGACGAGTTCAAGAAGAAGTTGTCTATGGAAACAGGTATTAATCATTTTGTGTAGACAAAGGATCCGCGCGTCTCCATTACAGCGAAATAATTCATAATTTTCGATACATTAGCGACAATAGATTATTAATTATCTTTTGAGTTATTGATCTCGTAAGTCTTGCATATTATAGAGTTTTTGCGTAAAAAATAGTTATTTATTGAGCCTTTATTCATTATAGCAATGGATACTCCGTTTTTCAGATGCCTGAAGATGACCACATATTAGTCGAAACGCTTCATTGAAGAGAAATAAGTTTGTTCTTCGATTTAACATCTAAAATTATTGAACCAGGTTGGATTGTTTATTAATATTTATTTTACAGGGCAAGTGTTTGTGTCTCCGACAACAGGAAGAGCCAGTAATGCGAAAAATATCATGAATTCTCTAACGAGAAGTAGAAATAGAAAGAGTTCACACCCACAACCTCTTATCAGTACACCAGCCTTTCCAGTAAGTTACATCTGGTTATCTGGTTGAAATTCGTTTCAACTTTATTATTTACAGCCTCCAGACTCAAGTTCGAATACCTCTAGCTGTAATAGTTCTACTCCGTCGAGTCCTGCCGTGCAGATCTTGACAACTCCACATTCTAGTCATAAATCTACTTTCCATTTTCCAGGTAAGCTGAGTGATACGCAAATTGCGGCAAACTTAATATTATTAGTTATTTAGTATTTTTCTTTACTAAACCCCAAAAATCTGTATATTTTGTGAACAATACGCTGGAAAGGTTCTGAATCCAAGAAAGTATTATTGTATTGTGACATTATTTTAAAGTTCACGTACACTAGGGGCTAGTTGCTACTAAATATTTTCAAAACACTGTCCATGGTTTTTTATTGTCTGTCGTCGACATATCCATCCTTATATTTTGTACAAATCGGTAAACTTTGTTTTTAAGCACGTATAAGGTGATCCGCTATTTGAAAAAACTCAAAAATGCAGTTTGGTGAATTTCAATAACTTTGAGCTCTCTGGAATTTTATAGTTACATGAATGAGTACGTTTGAAAAAATGTCTTTGAAATACCTCTCTGGTTTATCTTATACTTGCATTGACCATCAATTGAAACAACATGCTGTTGACGGAATAACTTTACCGACGTTTCGGCTGCCTCGGCTTAGTTTATACAACAGAAATTCAGAACATACCCCCTATAAAACTCACTCAAAATCAAAATATTATTTTTGTGAAGCACCATGACTAAATATTTAAACCTTCCCCTTCCCAGAAGTACCAGACGGTCTGATCGGTGGTGGCAGCGGTTCAACGACTCCCCTTATGTCATCTTCTACGTCATCGGACCACCATACAGAGCCTTTGACGCCAGACGCAATCGCGATATCGTCTGCGTCGTCGTCTCTGTCGACCGCGTCATCAGTACAGCCTCCCCCACCTCCAGAACAACCTCCCTTGCAGCAACACCCCCCGAGTATCGTTCAAGAGCTCACGAGATCACAACAGTCGCACGGGGCGGGAACTGACAGTGACAGGTGAGTGATGTCGTATTAAGCCGGTATAACGCAATTATGTGTCTTATGTCAGATATCCATGATCAGATTTCTATGATGAAATATATGTATATCCATAACACTACCATTGTCTTGAAATATTTTGCATTTCACAACGTTTGGATATCTACCAAGAGGGAGAGGTGCTGTAGCAGACTGCTACGAGCAGAAGAGATGATCAGGAGATGTCCAGGCATTTACTGATGTTGCCATACGTCGAGTGATTACCCGATGCGATCAGAAGAATAGGGCAACCATACGGAATTCAAATAAGATATGTATGCAGTATCCTTACAAAAACCAAGCCCAAGAACGAAAACTATAAAAGCAAGGATTGCATCATAGTTCAGGAAGACAGAAAGACCACTGGAAGCAAGAATTAAAGAACATCCAATTAACGCAGAGCGGGCTGAAACTGAGAAACCTGGGATTTTGAGAACCTATAATCATAGTTTAAAATAAAGGAAGGCGAAAAGTATCATTGGACTGTAAGAACTTGATTCTGCACTACAAATTATAGAAAGAGTGAGGTGTCTGAAACTAGCATACAATTTACCTGTTGCTATAAATCTCAAGAGGGGACTCTACCTATATACACCTAATAAAAGGTGTTTATGCATGGGTTTCCAATATTTCGTTTCCAGCGCCCATTTTCCAAGATTATGGAACGATTGTTTAGAAATGATAGAGAAAGGTTGCTTCTGTACTTGTGCGAAGCCCTTTTTTCAATCTTCCATACATCATTTTAGATATTGTCGCAAGGGCGCTAGTATCAGCGGTAAAAATATGTTCATGAACAGTGTATTTTGATTACTTTGGTTACCAAAAGGTTAAAAAAACATCCGAAATACGTCCAAAAATGTAGATATTCGTGGAAAATATCAAAAATTTTGTATAAAAAATGCAAAAAGGGCTTCGCGCAAACATAGAACCAACTTTTCTCCATCATTTGCAAAAAAATCGTTCCAGTATCTCGAAAAATGAGCGCTGGAAACGGAATACTGGAAACCCCTGCGAAACGCCTTTAATTCTAGCTAGAGTTATGAGACGGTCGTCCGCACTTATACTATTTCTCATGTATGTATTTTCCTTTGAAATAAACTTTGCCACCATTGATAATACAAAATCCATTCTGGGAAAAACGAGATTTACTGTGGCCATCGTAATAAAAAGTTACTCTGTATTCCAGCAATATGACACCTTTGTCCGATTGATGTGGTTAATTATCTGTTCTATTTCATTTTGTAAAAGATGTGCAGTATGGCCTAAGTGCAGTGATTTGACAAATTATCCTTTTCAGTCAGTGTCGTAGCTAGGGCAGGTAAACCGGGGCCAGTGCCAGGGGCGCAGGCCACGGAATCGTGTGCTGAAAGGACGGGAAATGCCTCCAATAGGGAGTTTTTTGTGCTCTTCTGGTCTTTTAGGGGAGTGAATGTCCAAATAGGAACCGATTACGGATTTTTTTTTGAGCGCCATAGTTCCTAGCTATGAAACTTTTTCAGTACACTACACGAAACATTCATCTGTGATTGTGGCTCATTTTAGGACTGCGTCGCAAACTTCGGGCACTTCAGGAAGTACAGATTCTGATAGAACGCCGGTGCGTGTCGATAGTCAAGATAGTCAAGTGTCGGATACAGAAACTGTGACAGACGGTGGGCTTGGAGTGGGAGGGGGTGCAGCTGGAACCCGATGGCCTAGACAGAGTAGCGTAAGTATATAGTTTATATTAGCCAGTGGCCGCCCCAGAAAGTGACTAAGTGACGTATTTTTTGTTCTCACAGTTGTCAATGCGAGAATGGGATATCCCGTTCGACGAGCTGAAAATAGGAGAGATGATAGGCTCTGGCCGTTTCGGAGCTGTCTACAGAGGCCAGTGGCATGGAGATGTTGCCGTTAAAGTATTGGACGTAAACTACCTCAAAGACGAAAAGACATTGGAGCAATTCAAAAACGAAGTATGTCTCGCATAACACTCAATTTAACACACAATATGAAATTTGTACAATCGATTTCCATTTGGTATACATGCGAACCTTTTTTTAGGTATCTACATTCAGGAAGACTCGTCATGAAAATCTGATATTGTTCATGGGCGCCTGTATGAAACCACCTCAGTTAGCCATCGTAACCAGTTTAAGCAAAGGAATGACGCTCTACACTCACATACATCTCCGAAAAGACAAGTTCAATATGACTAAAACGAAGAATGTCGCTCAACAAATCTCACAGGTAACACTTTGATTCTTTAATACCCGCATTTTTTCTGAAAGGTGGAAGCATTCAAAATGCGAATTGTTTCTCAGCTTCCACCTTGCGGAAAAGCATTTCTGTTGTCTACATAGCGAGACTATGTCGGTAATCACGGTTGGAGATGTTTACCAACCCAAACACTGTCGCTGCTGTGCCTAGAGATACGAACGACGCGCGTAGTTTGAAATTCGGAAGACTGGCTTTCGGGGGATTTCGCTTAATATCATCCGCGCTCTGCAACGAGTGGGCAGGTGCCCAGTTAGCTCTGTTGATCAGAGCCTCCGACCGGCAATCGGAAGGCGTGTGGTTGGAATCCCGCAACTGGGCCAGAATATCAGCGAAAGACAATATAGTTTAAAATTATAATGCTGACAAAAATCTCCTATAGCTTAAGTTTGGAAAAAGACGTTTTCAAGCATGTTTCTTTATTTTAGGGAATGGGATATTTACACGCCAAAGGTATCGTTCACAAAGATTTGAAGAGCAAGAATATTTTCGTTGAGAATGGTAAAGTGGTAATAACGGATTTTGGGTTATTTAGTATTACGAAATTATGCTTCGGAAATCGGTGAGTATAGGTTCTTCTATTGTTTCTATATTATTTTGGCAGATATTATCCACATAATCGTAGCTCTATGATCTGAGATATTTTATGATATTTTATTTACATTCCAGTAAGTCCGATAGTTTGGGCATTCCACCCGGATGGCTGTGTTACCTGGCTCCCGAAATAATGAGGAGTTTGCATGCTCACAATCCACACGATGTAGAACTACCTTTCAGCAAAGCATCTGACGTCTATGCTTTCGGGTAAATATTTCTCTATCTAGATTATAAAATATAGTAATACATGCTGGAGATTCCAACTTTACTTACTTTGCCTATTTTGATCTCTAATATCACCTTGTACAAAAAATAACAGCGGGATAATTTATTAAGTTGCAATTGGTGTAATGATGGTATGGAGTTAGGTTGTGAAACATATCAAAAAATGAAATGAATCTAATCAGCCATACAAACGAAGACCAAGTCATAGGCTACAATAAGTGTTTTGGTAGCCTGTGGACAAACTAGTGAGAATTACTGAATATTATTAAATAGATATATTTTGATTTGTCAAAGGTGCTACGAAGCTTTGATTTTTGGTTACAGCACCGTTTGGTATGAGCTACTATGTGGCGAATGGCCTTTCAAAGGTCAACCTCCTGAGGCTGTGATATGGCAGGTTGGAAAAGGAATGAAACAACCTTTAGCTAACCTTCAGGCATCCAGAGATGTTAAGGTAAAATAAATCATCAACTTCAATCATGTTTGTTCTACTTGATCAATGAATGTAGTTCTCAAGTTCAAAGTTCCAAATATCAATGCGTTGATCACATAATGCTGTAATATTTTAACACGACAATGACCAGTCGAGAACAATGTATAATCACACAAATTTCCCAAAAAGACACTCAAGACCACGATTCGCGCGCGCTATATGAAACATCAGTAGTGTCGCAAAACTGTTGAAATTCTTCACTAGCTAATCCTCTATTCATTTCTGGCTAAGCGTTCACTGGCAGTGTCGTAGCTAGCAACTCTAGAACTCAGAGAAAATTCCTTTATTTGTGCCAATTTGGACATACACCCCTCCCCGGAGACTTTCAAATTCCAAAGTATTAATATAGTTTGAGTATTTCTACATTCAAAAAGTACTAACTGTCAAAATATCTCAACTTATATTTAGATGCAATGACCATTACTTTGGTAATAAGTGTTATCCTTGTTTATTTTCAGGATATTTTGATGTTGTGCTGGTCATTTCGAGCAGGCGAAAGGCCTGATTTCATCAGACTACTCAATATTCTGGATAAATTACCGAAAAAGCGATTAGAGAGGAGTCCATCACATCCCATACATCTTTCGAGATCCGCCGAGTCTGTTTTTTGAACAGTTTCGCGTTGTTCTTTGTATTTCAGATATTCGAATCCCACACGGCTCTAGAAAATCAAAACGGTAATAGATGAAATATTTTCTGGTACACATTAGCACTCTTACAAACCCATTCTGTGAAGTTTTTTGTCTCTAATTATTTTTGAAAGTAGTGAAAGATTATTGCTTCTCAATCACTCTCGTTATTTAAGCATAAAAAATTGTTAATTACACAAAATGTATTTGATATACTTTCCCAAACCTGCCATGTAGAATTAATAATAACCTTTCTACTGAAAAGCAAACCCAGCTTGGGGGGGGGGGGGTTACTAATGTCTTACCAGATTTTTCATTTCAAAATCATACTTTTGCATGTGTTAAGTGTGACCCAAACAAAAAGCATCAGAATCCAAACTATAGAAATACAAAGTGGTTTTTGTGTTTTATCTACAAAAATGAAATAGTACTACTGGATCATTTTGAAGCAATACTCGATATTTTCAGTGAGATGACAGATATGCAGTAATAACTTTTTTCGTCCAGTTCTGTGAATGTGATTGATGTCATTATTTACAATCTGATTTGTAATTTTTCTTATTTTCCAGTAAGTTTTGTGAGCACACTGTTTTAATGAAGAAAGGTTTAAAGAATAAAGGTACACATGAACCACTCTGTATACTTCTGCTGTTCAAATAGATAATGTAAATACTAAAACAATCATGTGATATATTTCTAAAGGCGTACCAGGCAGAAAATCATATTGTACAATGTAGAAGTTAAATCTTGTATGTCCAGACGCAAGGTTCAAACATTCACTTTGTATATGAATAGATAGAAAACGCTTTAAACGTGTTATCGAAAAAACTACTGTACCTTTATGTTACCTTTTTTGCTGTTGCAGTGCTAGTGAAAAATGGTATAATTATGTATAAACCTTATCCTGTGATCTTCATAACTTTCCATTGATAGTCACTAGACCAATCAAGCCACTCTTCTTAAACAAAATTTTCGATAAGGCTCGAGTCCCTAAGGAAATGCGAATGAAATATTTCACATACTCTTGTAGAGGCCCTGATATGAAACTTTTAAACTCCTGTTAAGGATACTAGATAATTTGGAGTCCTACATTAACCTGGTTACTGATCACATTGTCGAATCACCATGATTGATGTCGTGTAACCAATCTAAATTTTAGTCAGTTGAACTATAAATGATGGCTATTGTACAGGATGTTTATCAAGTATGTACTATACATATAACAGACTACTCTGAGTGGTTTTAAAGTTTAACACCCTGTATCTTGATAACAAAACATTTGCAGAGCCATGTATACACGTCTTGAAACCACACAAACTTGTTGACAGATGTCATAAGGGACATCTGTCGCCGCTTCAAGACAGTCAGTTGTTAGGACCTTGACTTCGTAAGTTGCCAGTGGGTAGCGCGACCCTGTGCCACGCTTGAAGATGAGTATTAATGTTGCTATCACACCCTTGACTGGGTTACGTGTTGCCACTCAATTGCTCTCTACAGTTAGTCCACCAGGCTACACATACGAGTCTAACCTAAGACGAAATATATAGATGCGTAGTGGATAGCATACACTCAAACAATGGTCTGTTGAGTTTATTGTATATACTTAATGAAGACCCTCTAAACTAATAGGTATTATTAGTGTCGTAACTTTCACAGTAACAGCACAGTTTTCACTCAAAAACCCCAATGTTCTTATTGTTAGGTTTACAAATAATATGTAAATATTTGAGAATTGTAAAAGTGTAAATATGTAAGTTTTTTCAAGGGCGCGTCCCTAAGTGTGCATATATATATATATTTTAAGGATCCACATTCCTTAATGTTTCTTGAACTCTAGTCAACTTGTGTTTAATTTTGCCGGGGTTCGAAGGTTCGCTCCAGTTATCATTTAGGTAGCACCCTTTGAACCACGTTTTTTTTAGTTTTGCGTATGACAAAGATCTTTTCGATTTTATATAAATATTGTTATCTATTAATGTAGGCTTTGAATAGCATTCACTTTTGGAGAAATTCAGTAACTCTTTTTGTTGATAGCTTGGCAAATTCCTACACTTAGCCGCTAAAGGATTATATATACCCAAAAAAGACCAGCTTCTCCTCAGGTGCTAGTTTGAGCCTACTCATTATTACAAGTAACACGCAGTTGCATTCCATATGTGCATTGACTTGAGTGAGATGAAGTCTGAGAAGTTAGACTGACCGAGATTAGACTTGGATTTTTAACTTTGTGAGGTCACACTAGATTGTTCAGCGTTTTCCTGGAGTAAATAAGTCCCCAGGTCTAACCTCTGCCTAGGAGAAATATTACTCGTTTTTTTTCTCATTCTACTCTGTATATTTTCTTTGCATATAATGCTTATCAGTTCCGTTAATGCATTTGCATTGCCATACCAGATATTATAAATTCCTCAAAATTAATATTGAAACTAGTTTTATGAATGCTTGTGTATCACACATTTGACTGCACGATATGTTAAAAACCAAGCAGCAATGCAGTATGCAATAATAGAAAGTTATGATATATGCCAAAGTTGCAAATTAATAGGGTGATCTTTGTCATAACTTAACAGAACTTATACATTCTGAGCTACAGTTATGTATAAAAGGCTAGGGTAAATAAAAGCAAGTAAGTAAGAATTTGTTTTATTCATCTTGCAGATAGACGACTTATCTGAAATCAGTTCTTCCAAGTCGTGCAGCAGTTATGCATCTAACAAATAATAATTCACTCGTTATACTTCAAATTTTTTTCATCTAAAGGTAAATCGTTCTATGTAATTCGCCCAAGGCACGCATCAGTTTTCTATCTTAGATTCATTTGTCAAGCGATTACATCAAGATTTTCTATCTAAGGTTAATTCGTCCAAGTCAAGCCCAATGTTTTTTGTAATGTAATTTCAATTCGCCCAGGCTGTACCACAAACTTTTCTGTGCCCAGTCATGCTCCAATTTTTAATACTTGCGTATAAAAATTAATCATTCGCGATGCTGGATGTTGATTCGCCAAAATTTCTCATTTATGACGAAATATATTCGGGCACTTAAGCGTATTCATTTTCAGCACAATGGTCTCTTTTCAGATAAAATAATTTGAGGCATGCCTTGGGTGAATTAATTTCAGACAGAAGAGTTTGCTGTATACTTTGGGCGAATCATTAATCAACTTTAGACACAAATATTTGCGGTATAACTTGGGTAGATTAACTTTAGAAATATTTGATTCATCCATTGAGCGAATTAACTTTGGGTAGGTTTGTGGTAACACTCGATGTTCGAGTTTACTTTGAGAGACAAAAACCAATAAGGATCTAAATTGGTGGATACTGTAACAGGTTAGTGCAAGTCAGATTACTGGTGTATATGAATCGTGATCAACATCCATATGGGAACCTACACATGATTTATGTTGAATGCAGAAATTTACATGCGACATTCTGGTATCACTGTTAAATTAATAGCAACTTCCGTCTATCTAAGGTTCATATATAAATGCAGGGGCGTAACTAGTGTAGGGCAATGAAGGCCTGCGCCCCCGGGCGCAAAATCGTGGGTTGACTGAGCAGGAAATGGTTTCTGTAGACCATTTTGTATTGCTCTTGAAAGTTTTTGTGCAGGTGGTGGAATTATGATTTAACATACATTGATGGCCGGATTTCCATTTCACTGGCCATTATCCGAGATGTGTGCGTCATAGGCAGCACCGACTCTGGTAGAGGGAATGGGTGAACGCTCTAGGCGCTAGGTGGCAAGGACCCCCCAAAAAATCCAAATGCTCAGGAGTGCATTGTACAAGTGAAAATTATACAAGAAACCCAAATGTTATAAGATTTGTATTCGTTTTTAAGTTATAGTCTGCCAACTCACCCTGTACTTCAATTTTTCACAGCGTTACATATCAATTTTTGTTGAGAGCTACGGTTTTTTAGCGGGAATTCAAAATGTTTAGGTTTTTACTGCATGAAATCTAAGCACAAATAACGTGACGTGTATGCGTAGAATAAAGGGCGCTCAATCACAATTTCGCCCTGTGAAAGACGGCTCAATTTTGATCCTAAAGTAACACTTAGGTGAAGCAGAGACGAAGGAAAGTTTTATATTAAGATGCATGCAAAGACGTTTCAATAATAGTCGATTTGATATTGAATATTTTTATTGTGGCCAATATGTCATTACAAAAATAAAAACTTATTACGATCATCGTGAGTAAATTCACCTTGTATCGCCTAAATTACTCCATTGAATATTTACATTATTGTTCGTAATTTTTTCCATCACTGAACTATATCAGCATTTAGAATTCATTAAAGTTTTAGAATTCATTGGATGGAAAGGCCAAAGAAACCTTGTTATATAGATAAATGTTATTTCATCAGGTGTCCGAATTTACAATCGAACTATTGATACATCTAGCAACATAAGAAGTATGAAAGAAATTACTACAAAAAAGTCGCCGGATTTTGACAAAAATTGTTTGAAATCGAGTCATTGACTTCAATAAGAAGTCGGTGAGTAGCCCAAGTAAATATCACAAGTATGATTGGAACAACTAATTAAGAACGAGTTGTAGTAATATACATAAATGCATATCTTCACAACCCATAATTTGTTAATTTCAGTTCCAGATATATGGAATGACATTAGTTAATGACACACTCTCGATGATCGCTGAAAATCTGAATACCTGTAAAAATCCTTTCCAAGAAATACTGCCCGTTCAGAGTCCTTCCCAGAGAAATGAGAGACTGGCAAATATTTCTTATGCCTGCTATTTGTCCTTGAACGACTTCCGACAAGGTGACAGTGAGATCCACTTGAAAATATGTATATACTGGTAAATCCGCTTTAAGAAACATTGTAGGAAACAGGAATAGGTATCCTTTTCCTTCCTCTTTGTGACACCTAATATACCAATAAAGAAAAAAATGATTACAGTATAGATAGATCATTCAGATTTTTTGTAATCTTTTAGAATTTTTCCTTATGAATTCAACAAAACAAAAACGTGAATATTGTATATGTATTCACAATTTTTAAACTGAGATGTTTGCGAGTACAGACCATCACATGTTCGTGAGTTTTCAAAATTACAAAAATGCCTCACTTCCATGGTCAAAATTTCGTCGCATATTATTTTAAGACGCACAAGTCTCGGAATATGGGAAACAATTAATTTTTGGGATTTTTTATACGCAGAATTAAGAAAGCGTAAATTAAGTTTCGCACAACCAACATTTCGGCAAAGGTTGTCCAAAAATTGTTTAAATTAAGAAAGCATAAACTAATATACCTTATCTTGTAATTGTTAATTTTTGAATGGAGAGATACCTTTGAATAATAGGGAAGAAAGAAATGCATCTAAATATCTAGTAGGTGAAGAGACGTTCAGAAGCAACTGGATTGAAGGGAAATGGACTAAATTTCTACCAATTTTGAAGCATATAATGCAAGATAAAGTACAGGATGCGAAAAATAGAGGCCGCTGGGAGAATTGGAGTTCGGGGATTCGCAAACTATCAGCGCACGAAGGAAAATAGAAACGAATCGTATAACGAGACAAGTAAATACGAGGGCTGTTGCCGCTGAGGCTATCTATCAAGAGATGATGTTTTTGCAACAAATTTTGTGTGGCAATTCAATATAGCTGTTTGAAAGTTTAGTTAGTCACAGCTGTCAAATATCCCATCAGAGCACAGTTGAAGCAAACCTCTTTATATGTGTTGGAAAATCGCTTCCCTTTTTTTGGCTGAATGCTAAGTCACACCAAGTCCACTAAAATATCCGATTAGATTTATGCTATTGCAAGTATATGAAAGTCATACGTTCTCGATGTTTTGTCCACCTCGCCCCACGAAAAAAAACATATTGCCAGGAGTTTGTATCATGTTCGTTAATACTACTCATATAATACCCCATAACCGTGTTGACGCTTGGTGGTAAATGACGGTAGCAAATGCAAAAATGCCAAGACGTGCAGCAGCAGAAAAACTATATGAGCTACTTACTGAAGATTCGTTAACGAACTTGAGACTGTTATCTTTATGCCATCGGCCTTTCTAAAATCACGAACTAACGCCACCATTGCTTGATTAGGCATCATTATTGTACAAATCTTGAGATACTGTCAATAAGCCTGATGTCGAGTATTGCCAATACAATGACGGGGGGCTTACAGTATTTGATCATAAAATAACAATTAAAATCAATGGCTAAGGGCAGCCATCAATCAAACATTGAACTGCCGTTTCCAGAAAACATGTATGACATGTATACCTTCAAATTCAATCTGAACAGGAGGTTTGAGATGGTTTTTCCATGAAACCCACTTTATGTAGATTTGCATCAAATTTGTCATTATGACAATAAATTGATAGCGGAACAAGTCTGAAAAATTTCAAATCTATCTACAGCAGCACAGTTTTTTGGAAAATTAAATTCGTGATTCAAGCTGCTGGTTTAAACGCCAAGGGTATAGAAGTGAGTGCGACATCAAAGATAGAAAAAGAAAGGTAACACAGTGTTGCATCTCCGTGCGTCATTGTAGTATAAAAATATAGACGGTCTAACATCGTGGCCAGTGGAAGAACTATGTTGTTATCCATAACATTGCACGTTATCACTGTGTAATATTAGTGTATTAGTGTATACCTTTGAACGTCCATATATCCATTCGGATAGTTTGGAGGTTTACATGACACAACAATTTTTATTATGTACAGCTTCAATATTAAACTGCTATTGTATTTTAGTTGAATTTTGAAACAATCAGTTTTCTAATAATTTGGCAACAAAATGGGATATATTTTTTTTTATCAATATCCAAACCATCAACACATTTTCCAGAATGTAATGAATTCAAATGTGTCTGAATCAACTGAGGGCATATATATATCAAGATCCACCAGGCACGTAGCTAGGGGAGGGGTCCAGGGGGTCAGGCCCCTCCCCTTGAAATTTTAAGATTTTTTTTTCAGCAAAACTGCACATACCTTTATATAGTTGATAAGGTCTTTCCAATTCACAAGTTGTACTCACATAAAATACTAAATAATACCAAACAAAACTGGTTTTTAGTTATATTAGCAGAAATGCTTAAAAATTCCTGACTACCCCCCCCCCCAACAATTTTTTTTCTTCTGGACATCCACTATTAGAATTTTGGAAAATCCAATAAAATATTCTCACATGAAAGACCATAAATTATTATAGTAAATTCTCGGAGGATTTTTATATCGAGGACATTTGGTAGGCAATTAAAAAAATTATATATATATTATTATGTCTATATATATTATTATGTGTATATATATAGATAGACATAACGTAACAAAAAAAAGGAGGATTAAGCATAATTTAATTCTGATAAAACTTCTATTGCGTCCACCTTTTCTCGTTACACAATAAAACGCTACTCAATGCAGAAACATTTTGGATACAAGAGAGGATGAGGGAAGCAGAGAGCAAATGGAAACGTTATTTTTCACACATCAATTATTAATCAAAAATATTGTGTGTAGGATGACGGAGTACATTACATCAAGCAGCTAAGTACACTCAAGGAATACTTAAATTACAAATTTCGAACCTGTGAACCTTTTCGGACATTTTGCATTTACTTCATATTATTTTGGGAGCAAAAATGTGATTCAAGAGTATAATTTTTTAAATAAACTCATTAATCACATGTGGTAGCTATGTACTGCTTGCATTGGACCGGTGCCTCATATTGTTAGTTATTTAAACAATAAAACAATCGCACAGGATTAACCATTGGTTTCAAAACTGTCGTCATCCTACACTACGGCTGTTTATTATAATGAAGCATTTGGTTGGAAAATGTATTTACCGACTGACTGTCCTTTTTATCCTTTTCATTAATGATTGTCCTTTTTTCTTATCCTTATCCGAATCGAAAGTCCTTTTCCGAATTAATCCAAATCCTAGTTTCTCGCGATCCTATCCAAGAGCTTAGTTTGCCAGATATTTAGAAAATATGAGATCAGTTTCACATGTGTTATTTAAGAATTTCATGTCTTTACTGTCCATGCCAGATATGATCAGCTTGAGTAAAGCAGTTGTCCAAATTGATCAGTAATCTAACTAGAATTACCAACCACTGCAGTGTTTACATATATTTATCTCTGTATATTCAGAGATGTTGCATAGTCTTATGCAAAACATTCATAATCACTTATGCTTCCTTGCACTTAATGCTACGGAGATCAACTGCCTCAATGTGTTCAAGTTTGCATAAGAGAGATCCTACTCCTCTCACAGCATTCTAGTACACACTGTATTAGCACAAGATAAGGACTGAAGTTCCAAAACTGACAATGATTGCTCAGTTAATCTGTCATCTTTTGTGGTTTGACAAAATCCACAAGTAGTTTTTTTTTGCTCAAAAAAATACACGAGCAAATATGCTTTGCTTTCTATTGTATACTGATCCCATATTTTCAAATTTCCCGAAATCCTGTCCAAAAGTGAATCCACTTGATCCAAAAGCGATAATCCGAATGCGTCTCCCTGAGTGATCCTGAATGTATGTCCCGATCAATGTTTCGTCAAAAATCCCTTTACAGCGAATGATCTGAATCCTCCTCAAATGATTATTCCTCTCTGGATCCCTGGTGGTGTATGTTTTTGAGAACAGAATATAAGCCGTACTTATGTCCTTTATTTTCCAATAAGTGTCCAACGCTGATAACAGGCTCAGCAAAGGTACCAAAATCAGAAGAAAAAAGTTACAATTAGTTCTTATGTCTTACCATATTAAAAACTAGAAAAGAATTGTAGAAAAGTACATAAACATAGTAATTTAAATCTATTCGAAACTGTCACACCTAATATATCTATTTATTGTATAATGTGTATGTGTACTACATACTAGTGATCTAGAAGTTTGATTGAATTTTATCCAGTTTGCATCAACATCTTATGGAATTTTATGTGATTGTAGTATAGTATTTGGGCAGACAATGAGAATTCTGCATTTCTGAACACCTATATTAATAACTTCTGCATTAATGATATGGAATATAAATAAAGATGTTAACTTTTCCAAGTGAGAGGTTGAACTTGAAAATATCCTAATCTAGTAACAGTTTTTTCCAGATATTATTAGGAAATATAATGACCAATAAGTCATATTTTCCTCTGTCCCAAATACTAGTTCTAAATATTTCAGTACAATTCGATACAGTGCAACATGGAAGTTGGTTCTTTTAATGTCAAAAAAAAAACAAATAGATACAGCCCATAAAAAAGTTAATATCATTCAAGACATTTTGAACAAAACTCGAGATTATACTATAAAAATTATAGTAAGTGTTGAGTTGTGTGAATACTTATGTCCTTTCGAGTGTAATTCTCTTGAATATGATTTAGGTTAATATTTACGCATTATTCGCCTACACTCGTAGCAAACCGTACCGAAATACGTGAAAAATATGTGTGACAGTTTCAAAAATATGGAGGAATGTACACACAAAGAATAAACACAAATCTACTACATAATAAAAGTCTCGAATTAGAAATTTGCTTCTTCAATGTCAACCTATTGCGGGACGTAGACAATAATTAGAACCACGATTAGTCAATCTTGATTGGAAAAGAAAAAAAGAAAAAGTGTTAGAGATAAATGTAGACAATGATAATCAAAAATGGGTTCGTCTCACGAATTTCGATGTACCCAACTTGTCGATTGATATATTGTTCAGTCATATTAATACTGGCAAATTAAATAATAAATATAAAAACCTCACCAAAATAATCTTGAATCTTCAGATTTGAAAGGTTTAATTGCTGGCTAATCAAATCTGGGTTGAGTTAATTCGTGAAACGATCGATAGTTATCAAAATTTTGCACTCTTCTGAAACAATAAGCATCTTTAATTGATGCAATCAGATTCTCCTGGCCAAGTTTGATAACAATGAATCACAGTACATTATCAGGATTTACTTCTATATACTCAAGTTGCCTTCCAAAAGCGAGGCCAGATAAATAATTTGCTATTCAGAAAAGATGTTACACAAAACATATTTCATCATACTGATAGTAATATTTTACCTAATGCAGACATTGGTTTCAAACACATTCCAATAATACTGAATCACATATTATCAGGAACAAAAACAAAAAATATTTCATGTTTTTCTAACTTACATTATTCATATGCTGGTATGTTTTAAGGTAGAGAGTTGTAAAACTGGTAGAAAAAGAAATGGTCGGAGTGCTCCATTTTGATAAATGGATGAAACAAATCCGAATGAACTAATAATTTTGTTAAAACTATGATCTTCTTTACTCTGCAGGATTTAAGCAGGAAGGTGAAACTACATGAGGCTCTACGAGAGGTCACATTATCAAGATGGTTTGTAGCAATGTATCCCAGGAATATATATATCATGGGGTGATTTGGTCAATTTTTAAGTCAATGTGAATAGACATTTATCCTCTCGCAGCACTTCTGGAGCGCAAAGGCTTTCTGCCTTTGTGAGATATCTATAAAAAATTGTATTTTGTTTATGAATCTATATCATATCCTTCCACTCAAAACCCTCAACCTGATGAGATGATTTTAATATGAAAATTATTAGATCACTCAATTTAAACTGTAAAACAACAAAATATTACCATCCAATGTGGATACTTACTCTTATCTTCATGCTAGGAGCCCTGACATTACGACCTAGATCTGCTCCTCGAGTAGCTGCGCTTCACAGGGCTGTAAGTGGGGGAGCCCCGATTGCGCGGCGAGAACGAGCGGCTTCTTGAACGGCCCCCTGAACGGCGATCGCTGCCCCCTTTGTCTTCTTTAACGCGTATATATGATACTTCACCCTAAATAAAACGACGGCTCTCAATTTTGCGCTTATTGAAGTCATTTTGGGAAAGCATTGAAGCATTTTAATTCTAAATAAATAATTTGAGGGCTGATCTATAACTAGATTAGATATTTTTGATTTACTTACAGGTGTAAAATAAATCATTCAATCAATATTAGAATATTAACGATACAATATTACATGTTATGATCAGTGTTATCTTTGGTAAAGATAAGTATCAATCGAGCATTTACCTCATGTGATCTGAATCTGGAATCGTCTAATTTTTTTATGGCATACTTCATATCTTCATAACGCAAAAATTCAACCACACCCGAGCCGTCTTTGAAGGCATCTGCAAAACAAACATCACCAGCTTCGCGCATGTGGTCTTTCAAATCCTGCCAAGAGCCAGATGGAGGCAAACCTGTATATTGATAGACATCAAATATCAAAATTCTAATCTTCAATATCTCAAGCAATATTCTGAATAAGTCAATTATATGTCAAGGATGTTTTTATTTCAAACATTACATTGTCACAAAACAAAAGAATCATTTTATACTTTTCAGATACTAGAGAACAACTATATTGTCTTAATCTGATGAGAAGTGGTTTATATTGCTATAATAATGTTTACTTTCCTGAATATGGAGTATGAAAACGTGGTTGGTAAGTAATCTATTTTGAATAATAAATATTCATTTAACACTGTAATCAGTTACCTGTAACCAGCACCCTGAACTGTGATCTTCTGGCAGGGGGTCCACGGCTGCCTCTACCTCTTTCCCCACCTCCACCCCCTCTTCCGCCACGAAAACCGTGCCCACCCCCTCCCCTAGGAAACTCTACCCTTAGCCTATATCCATCATAGTCATAACCATCGCGAGCGTGCACTGCATCATCAGCATCCCTTATTTTATGGAAAAAAAAACATATCTTATAATAGGCAATGTTGTCATGCACTTTGCGAATATTTGAAGGTTCATAAAATTCATATTTTTATAAAATTGCCATAGAGCATGAAACTACTGTGTATTCTGAGTGTGTTGCAAGTAATTTGTGAACATTCACATACAGCATGTATTTTGTGAACAAATTTTCTAATTTATTAAAACTAATTTGATACGGCCTTACTGGTCTCACGCAATGATTGGGAGGATGTTAAAAACAAAACAATAAATGGAATGTGAATAATAACAAATTGGCTTCAAACATACAAATTGTCATTGAACATGACTAAGACAAATTATGTAGCATTCTCTCTTACAAATGCAAATAGGCTATTATTTGATTTTATTACAATTGATGATCGTACACTACAGGGAGTACCACAGGTCAAATACCTAGGAATTATTATAGATCAATTTCTGAAATGACAGCCTCATATTGATTATTTAGCCACCAAGATACATAAGCTTGTATATAAATTTTATTTGCTAAGGGGTTTTCTAAATAAAAAATTTTTATTCATAATCTACAAGGCACTAGTTGAATCAATTATAAGATATGGAATTTTAGTGTGGGGTGGACTATATAATAATGTTTTATATAAACTAAACATTATACAAAAATATATAATAAAAATAATTCTGAAAAAAAACAAATTATATCCTACAAATATGCTTTTTAATCGAGAAATATCAAATATTAGAACAATTTACATACTGACAGTGTGCTCTTTTGTACATAGCCATGAAAATATGCAACCCACGGTAAACCATAATTATGCCACACGTGCAAAAGAAAATCAGCAACTACAGATTCCTCTCAGTAATAGAAATATCAAATTAAAATACTTTAATTATTTTGGACCTAAAATATACAATATGCTTCCATTGGAACTACGCAGATGCCAAAGTAAAATAAAATTTAAAAAACTATGTGCACAATTTGTTTATATAAATTTGACTCAGTTTGAAAGGCTTGGAAGATGAGAATGTTTAGGGTTCACTAAGGGCCTGTATTTAGAGGCATGTAATTTGAGCATCTCAGCATGTAATTACACATAGTCATGTTACCAACAATGATTTCCAATGGTTGGATATTTTTTTCAATAGATAACCTCATACAAAGGCTGATAGCCTATCATGCTTTATAAGCACTGCATTGGGATAAATGTCTATTCACATTGACCTTAAAATGCTGTCATTTGTGACCATTGGGAAACAAAGTCCCTGGTAGCTCATTCCATTACGCTGAGGTTCTCCAAAAGAACGACTCTCTGAACAGGCTTGTTCGTGATGTTGTTAGCTCAACCTGGTGAAGATGTGCCTGATGAGCTCTTCTAGTATTTGCTGCATGAGTAAGTCTTGGAGTCAAACATCTACCATGATAATATCTTCTCCAATGTTACAGATTGTGTAGATAGTTTGTGATGTCAGGCGCATCCACAAGACGTATTGATTGCTTCTGGATTGTGTCCAGAAGCTTTTTGGGAGTGTTATGGAGCCATACACATACATGCAAGCAGTAATCTCGGGATGTTATGATCTAGGCATTGTATAGTCGCAGTAACTATTTCAGAGAGTAATATTGAGAGAGTATATTTCCTGGAGCAGAAGAGAAACCCCAGCTTCTAGATTACCCAGCTAGCGAGGCCAGCGACATGATTGTGTCATGACATGTTATTGTTGTTTTTAATTCCCAGAAGCCTGCAGGAAAATGATTCAAAGGCGACAAACGATAATAAAAGTACAACAAAAAAAGCAATCTTCCTCAAATTTCAGATAAAGCAATTTTTAGAAAATGTATTCATTTTCTTACCTAGGATCCTCAAATTCAACGAATGCAAACGGTGGACCACGACGATTTTTCAAATCTACAAAGGTTACCTTACCGAATTTATAAAATAGGTCCTGGATATCCTTGGTGCGTATATCAGGGGGCAAGTTACCCACGTATATTCTACAGTCATTACGGCCACTGGATGGTCCTCCAGACATTATTTTGTAATGAAAAAAACTTGCAAACAGCCAAAGATCAAACTGAAATATACTAGGCTAGTATATTATAGTAAAATAATTACAATTGGATTATGAAATGGCGTCGTCTCACAAAAACGAGAAGCCTAAAGCACACAAAACCACAGAATGTATAAGGTAACACAAAACGACAAAACAATCTCCATAGAACCCATAATCTACACCACAGAATATATAACACTGAACCACAGATAGATCGGATACATGGGAACAAATCCATAATATTGTATCTCGCGCTATGACGAAATCAGATGTTCAAGTAGTTGTTCCCATTTTGTGACCTTGAGGGATATGGCTGTGGGTACGGGCTCAATCAAAGATCTATTTCACCTGTGACAAAGCTTTGACGCAGGATAACGAGGAAGATTGAGTTAGTTGATATAGCTTAATCATACTTGCTTTTCTGCCAGTTATAACGTCAGTAGTATTTGGCAGAACCATATAGAAGTCAGATACTGAGAAATGGAACTCCCACCTGGACATCTGATTTGGTCATTTACGTTCGTAACATAAGATACGAGACGACTGTCATCCTGATCCATGGATTGATACCTAAAATTAGTCGACTCTACACAGTTTGTGTTTCAAAGCATTTCAACGTTTGGTTATTTATGGTCTTTGGTTATCGATCTGTCACAAGAAAACCAATTCACAAAACAAATCATCTGAATATATGATTGGAAAACCTTTTTGTAGATCATCACAGCCACCACAGCTGGGAACGATCGGAAAATGGATGTAAAAAAATCATCTGGCAACAAACTGAGAACTGTTTGACTAACTTCTGTCAGAAATTTCAGCCAAAATGATAAAATTTATATTCTTACTAAATGTGGTAAGTTTCCTTCTTTTCAATTTGTAGTTAGACAAATTGCCCTAGAAAGGATTACATTACATGCAGAGTAATCTATTATTTAATAATATTAAAGTGATTTCTTGAAATCAAAATTTCTAGGGACTGGTGCTGGCAGATTATTGTGAGTTTGGCACATGTGGAGATGATCAGTATTGCTGTGGAGAGAACAAATGTTGCAAGAAAACAGTAGAAGTGTGGTATTATTGGTAAACAAATAAAACCCAACCATAATCTACATGCAATGTACCAAATAATGTTTTAGGGCCGGAGTACTGTTGATAGTTATAATTATTATACTGATATTATACTTTTTTAAGAAGAGAAGTAAATATATTGAACTTTACCAAGATGAAGAGAAACTGCCACTATGAAAAATGAATGCTAAAAGTATATATTATATATGGTGATTCTCCAATGTGATAAATTTATTATGTTTATGTAACAATATTTAAGGATGCCTCAAAAACACCAATACTGATGAAATTGTGCAGGCCAGTAAGGGAAGGGGGGGGAAGGGTTAAGGCCTACTCAGAGGACAAAAATGGTGAATGGTGTGGACAAGTTGATAAAAAGTGTGTCCACTCACAGAATTGCTAAATAGTAACTGATAAACTAGTTTGATGGCACTCAAATCTCCACTCAGCTAGAAGGTTGTAATTTTGAAAGTGGATATTTACCTTGCTGCTGGGTGGTACATTAATTGAAGAGATGTTCTTATTATATTTAATGTAAACTTATTTGTAAAATAAAATATACTACATATTGCTTATATACTAAGTGTCTTCCAATCCTAAGCTGTTTACCATATAATGCTGAAAAAATATAAAACACATATAATATGAAAAAACATCGACACTATATTTTATTCAAATGTTTATGTTGCATTCTATGAAAATTTTGAAATTAGGTTTTAAAACATATATTGCAGTATCAATAATAAAAGGTTTAGTATCAATGTAAATAATTATGTTTTACCACCAAATGTGCCCCAAATTGCAAACTGATTAATTTACTGATTTTATTGTAAATATGTAACTTATTAAAATTATCCAAACAGCAACATCAATATATATAATCAAAGTAAGTTTTCTTCTAATTTGTCATATTTTCTACTGGTGTTATAAATTATCGAAAAGTTACTCAATGCTATGAATATCAAAAATATACATACTTTGCAAATGTGATTTCTGGCATGCCGGGATCTGCGCCTTTTTGAAATCCTAAAAAAAAAAACAACCACGTGTGGTTTCTCAAGCAAATCAAGTTTGTATCTAACGCAATTACCAACCTAAATACAGCACTGTTGGAATGAATCCATAATGAAATACTGTTTTGGCTGCTTCTATTACCAACGCCAATCTCTGTTTTGAGCTATCAGACAAAACCATTTTGATTTCAATTTTGTATCAGGATCCTCAATACAAGTGTCAAGTAGGCTAGGATCTTTTATAGATAAAAGAATAGGTTATGGGTTAGGTTAATCTTTCTGACCAGTACCAGTATTATTTTGACACTTGAAGTTTTCTTCAACTACAGTGACAGAACAGGTACGATCAGATCATAGATAAAAGAGATAATAGGTTAGTGTAACAAAGTGGACAATTTTTTCAACATATATCCTTTTTATGGTAATCAAGCACTCAATGGAACCGTTATTTGAAAAGTAACATCTATGGATATGGATTAGTCTAAGTAAGCGCGATAAATCCAATATTTAATTATTATCCTTATATATTCTGTGCCTTCAGTAATCTATGCAACTAGTATTATACCATTAACAGGGAACATTTACGAGGTTGCCTCTGAAAGCAATATGCTTAGTAGAATAATTATAGATTTCCAAAGTAATGGTAGTTTTAATGCTGGTGGATGGTGACTTATATCATACTTCCATGAGCACTCTACTAAAGACTATGACTTTTTATCTTTTGATAGCTAGCTCCTTTCTAAGAATTCTAAGATGAAATAACAGATGGCGCCATCTTTGAAGCATCATTTGTTGCACGCCTTTAAAACTAGGTTTTAGAATTCTTCAATGCTGTATTCTGGATAGTTGACTGAGTATAACTGACGTATTGCCGTGGTATTGCCTAAATGCCTTATGGTATACACTATACATTCACGTCTCACGTAACGATTACCTTATATATTCTATGCTTATCGATGTAATATCCTCCTGATACTAGGAGAAAGTCGTTTACTTTTTTTATTTTTCATACCTTCTCGCTTTCATTCTAGTAAATATTAAATCACAGAACATTTTTAAATAACGTTCACGTCTGTAATGGACCAAACCACGGAATATATAAAGTAAACGAGTCAAACGACCCAATGCCTCTATCCAGAGATGGGTTATCTATGCGTAAAACCTAGGGGGATATATTCTGTGGTAGGGGGGGTTATCTATGCTTCAACCACAAAACCTCTGTGGCCCACGATACACGGACCGTGTATCCTGCTGTGGCCTGGCTGTGTGACTTCGCCTTGACAGAATTGGCATAACAACTTTGTATTTTGTGTATATCTGCAGTAACGATTCTTTGATCTTATTTGAAATAAGGAATGAGGACTGTTTTAAATGGCAAAAAATTGAGAGAACTCAGATCTTCGATTTGAGAATGATTTTACGAAGTCTAGGCAACAGAATGTTCCAAAAGAGTCTGGTTCCTGAACTAGCAATTGACGCGTTACGTGAAGCAGACCGAATGTTCAAAATGACAGGGATTTGTAAGTAGGAATCATATAGTTTCACAATCTAAATTCCAGATCAGATAATACCTAACAACTTGTATTTGGATTTCTATTTTTGAAATTTAATCAATTTATCAAAATAAAGAATCCATTTATTTCTAGTTATATAGTATAAAAACGTACACTATAAAAAAGTACAAAAACATTTGCTGTTAGAAAAATGTTTTGTTTTGGTTGAAAATGTTTACTTTTGGTATTGTTTTACAGTGGAAGAACATTCTCTAGAGAAGCTGTATTCATTTTTTGGTGATAACCTCCTATTAGCCACAGAACTATTGGATAAGTGCAAATTGATCCAGTACACATTACAGCAAGACACAAGGAGTGTTTACAAAATTATCACCTCAAATGAACAGTGTACAATCTATGATAACATCAACTTTTGTCATTGTGACATTTTCAGGGTAAATGTATTAGAAAAAGGGGAATCATTTACTTGCAAGCATGTTTTGGCTGTGAAGCTGGGTAAAATCATGAATATGGTTACTAAAGAAGTAGTTACTGGCTCACAGTTGGTTGAGTTTTTGAATGAACAGTTTTCATATAATAATGATTAGATTTAAAACAAAAATCAATGTTATTTAATTAAACCAAACTTGTTACAAATTTTAAATTTAATATCACATTTGATAAGTATGAGTATGTCCAGATTTATGTTTGCAGACATTTTTTCAGTTTCATATGTTGGTTTCCTTGATGCTTAATGTAAACTGGAGAAATGTGGGATTTCACATATTTATATAATGTCAATGAAATATGTATTCACACAAAAATCATTAATTAAACAGCCTCTTACTTTACTCAACTTATACTGTAAATGGTTCTAATTAATAGATTCAGTTTAAATGTTCAAATATAAATTATATCCGAACATGTTAAGATCTAACTATATCTATATGATTTATGTTATAATAATTCTCAAATATTTTGATATTTATTGAAATGTCTGTTTTTCATTATTTGTGCTTTTGAGTTCATGTTTTGTTCATTTAACTCTCAAAAGATACAAATCTTGATTGTTTATTATTAGGATTAGTATTATGAGATTCTGTCTATGTGACTGTATTTTCATATTTATTATTGAACATTAAACTTAACAGTTTGTAAGAATTTCACTAACTCTACATGTTATCAATTATTAATACAAAAGTGATGCAAGGGAAGAAATCAACACATTTTGATAGCATTATGTTTATCTAATTTTGGTTTCCAAAAAGTGCTAGTGCAATGCTTTCTTTTCAGTAGCTGGAATATTTAAAAAAAAAGCTTACAGTTCAATAACAATGTTTTATTGACATTCATATACACTGAAATAACAGATTCTTCCATACTTAGATGCTAAACAGAAAAGAATGTGAATATTATATTCAAATAATATGTTCTCTTGTATTTCTACTATGTTGTTTTATAAGATAGAATTAGTCCAAAAATATCACCAGCATCAGTACAGCTGCTTACTGAGATTACATGATTACCAAAATTACAGAATTAGTGACATAGACCCCAAAGTTGTAAATATCAACAATATATTTTTTCACGAAAAATTGTAACATATATCCTTAGTGCAAACAATAACTGATTTTGAAAATATGCTAATCATTTTCAAATAATACTGATTATGTATTGGAACTTTGATTGCTCTGATAATATCAATGTACATTTAATATTACCAATGAATGATATCAGCACTCAAAAATATTTCTTGGAATTTATCAAAAAAATAATAGTAACACTCAAGCGGATCGGTAACTTCAAGAATTGTAAAGTCGCCAATGCTTGATTCAATATGTTTATTCTGAATTATATATGATTTCAATATCTCATATCTTATAACAGTGCTTTGTATTCAGACATTTCATTTTGATTGGTTTTTCAAAAACAATTTATTTAGAAAAGGAATCAAGTCTATTTCCTCAGATACTTCCTTCCTTTTTTACTATGCCGGGTCCAGACCAAGCAAACAAAAAGTGAAGACGGTTTTTAGACAAAATTGCGACAAAAATGATGTATTCAACAGAAGACAAATTTGAGACTGTCCTAGAAAATTTTAGTTGTTGCGAATCAATTTTTTAACCTAGTGACGTTTCCAACAGAAAGATGTAGTTATACAAGCAGTCAAGATTCATTGGAAATTTCAAACTGGAACTAAAACTGAATTGAATTGAATGATTTAAGTTTTCTTCGACTTTTATTAAAAACGTGGCGCCAACAAATTGCCGCAGAAATGCTGAATACACAGAAAACAGATAAATGTCTTTAGCCTAGGCTCATCAGTATAGCCTGGCAGTCTGACTGTAGAGAGCAATTGGGCGGTAAAAACGTAACTCAGTCCAGGTTGTGATAGCAACAGAAACACTCATCTCCGGGATAAGAATGATACAAAAATGTCGCAGGAATCTATTAGATTTGCCATGGAATATGCATGTTTCTGTCTTGACCGTTTCTGTCTGGACCCGGCAGTATACGCAGTTTTATACAGAACGAAAATTGGTTCAGTCCATTTCGAGCACTCCTTCAATTCCTATAGATCGAACTTGAGAATTACCTTATCATACGAAACTGTACTGATTCTCAACGGCTCGACTGGCAGCCTCCGCTTGGATCTGCTCTATGGACGTGTCCTGGGTGCGAACACTGCCGTTGTACGTTTGCACCTGAAACACAACCACACAGTTGGCCGCCATTCTGTTTTGCAACCAACAATCATTCATGCTAAGCCAATTCCAACTGATATTTGTGACCAACATTTTAAGGCAGTCATACAGGGTGTCAATTTGAGAAATTGCCACCTTCAGACTGTTTTTAAAATGAAGTGCCTTCTTCACGCTATTTTTTTGTAGTCTTGTAGCGTAATTCAACCCCTTGGGACGGGTAAGCATTATCCCTTAAGTTTTGAATGGGAAAGGGGATCGGGTAGCAAAACATTTTAAAGCTCATTTGATTTTCTTGTCAGTAAAAATAGCATCAAGAGTCGCATCCTCATTGGTCGAACTTCTAACACCTTGAGCAAGCATCTTCAGCATCAAAAGTAGTAGTTTTTTAAAGAACCTCGGCGGTGTGGAATATAACTAATCATTTCAGATTGATCGCTCAACCATCGTATATCGTCGTTAAGCACTATAATTTTTTCATCCCAAATGGGCATGCAAAATTCGAACATTTTTCGGAGTATAATTATAAAATGTTTATTATTTTTAGGCTTCACATATCACTGCAATGACTTGTGTATGTGTAAGGTGTGTAGAAAATAAAACAAACATTAAAAATGTAGGATTATATTTACATCTTCGTATTTAAATGTATAAGTCTAATTAACAAGATTTCCAGAGTATTTGAAAGATAAATGAAAATTGAACTATTTGAAGTCGGAACCGTAAAATCAAATATATATGTATTTGACAGTGAAGCATTAACAAATCGCTATTTTTGAATATGACTAACAAATTTTTCAACTCAATGCGATTTTTGATTCACCTGCTATCACAATTTACATTAAAACTATTCAAAATGGAATAGCAGTGCTACTTGATTTTGAAGTACATTTTGCTTGCTACTAACTGGGTATGGGTATTAAAATATCATTTGTAAAAAATGTTTAGTTAACAGAGCCTTCTATAGCCGTAGTTAAAAAAATCTATAAATCATACGAGCAGCTGTATTCATTTTTTATTCTCAAAACTCCTTAACCAAATTTACCAAACAAACCAATTTACATAAAAGATCAAAAACCGGTAGGTACAAAATTGATTTTTGTTATTGTGTCAATCAGAACGTACATATAGTCGTGTTCAACACAGACAATATGATGCTGAATTCATAAAACAAAATTGATGACCTTTATGAACCCTGTATAATATATATTTAAATATTGGAGAAAGCCTTTTGTTTTGAAAATCACATTGTACTATTTTGTTATACAATCGGTAGATTCCCTGCACTTTTAGATATTGCTGTCTCTATGGATTGCCCCTCTATGAAAAAGGTAATCTAAGAAATAGATCATTCGACTTTTGATAATATATATACGTACAGAATTCAAGGTAATATTTTCTACAAATATCACCAATATATGGAAGTGGTACAAGGTACTGATGGTTGAAATATTCCAATAAATACGTTTTAAAATCATACTAAAAATAATATAAAAATAAATTATTAAATAAAATTATATACTAGAAAAAGATTGCACTGGATTATATTTGTACAGAATATCCCTTGCTTTGATATGAAAGTAAAAAGATGTACTACAGATGAGAAATGATAGAAATCTTATCAAAATCGTTTACAGTCAACGTGTATGTACTGTCTTAAAAGCCTAATCGATTATTTCTGAATGTACGTAGCAAAAAAGACGTAGCCGTTGATTTTTTTTCTAAAGCCACTGTTCGATTGAATTTATATATATTCTGATATTCCAATTAGGACTTGCAGGGTTTGCAATACTGCATAAAATAAAATCGAAAGCAGACATATTTAATTTGTAGTTCAAAAGTGATTTTCACCTTATTTCCAACTTAATTCATACTGCTTGAGTATGCAAATAAGTATTTGTAGTTCAATTTATCATCCGAATATGTACATTTTGATAAAAATCCTTTCATGAAAACAATGAAATCAAGCATAATACTGAAGCTTTCTAATGTTAAACATACTGGCTGGCAAACAAGCATATGGCAAAATTCGTACATGCTGTGACATTTTCTTACAAAACCATGATTCAAAATTTATAAAGTCTAAAAAAGTTATGTGAATGTTTGAAAGTGTGTGAAGCTGCAGTTTAACGCCTGATTCCAGCAACTTAATGCCTTTGAATTGGAACATGCTGTATACTAGAGAGTATTATTGGTAAATATGCCAAAATTTGAAACTGAATTTAGCTCAATCATACAATTATTGACACATGCTCTCAATCATTTTAGCGACTCTAATATTATGATATTGATATTCGAGTGAAAAGTATGATTCACGAAGTTTAGCTCACAAACAGAGTTATCCCTTTCTGTACAAACCTCACTTGATTAAATTAATATGAATATCCAATAATACTCTGTTTTGAGCAATATACAAAAAACGTACGTTAATAAATAAAGTTTGCCTTACAAACATATAAAGCTAGAAACACATTTAAAAGAAAAATAAATTATATACAACAACAGATAAATAAAAAATATCACTATAAGTTGAAAAAAGGCATTTTAACTCAATAGCCTCTTATGAAAGTTATATTTTGTGCGAGATTCAAAATTTTAACATAATCGTCTAAAATAAGTATCACAGATGGATGTTTCATATCATCAGGTAATTCAACTAAGCGAAACGTTAGAATTACGATTTCATTTTAGAAACATGCAGACGATTTTCAGGTTCATTATTTTCTGATACTAATCGATACACTGCAAATTGATTCAATCTGACTTAAATATAATTTGTATTTTGAAATACGACTACAGATCTTCAATCGGAAGGATCAGATATTAAAATGCCTTTTCTTATGATTAATAAAAAATGAGCAATGAAACATATCTTCATGTAGACAAATGTTTTGGCAGACAGACAGACAGAGGTATGCAGCAAAAATTAGAGAAATTATCTAGTTTTGGTAGGATTGTAGGTACTTCTGCTATGATAGATAGAGTAACTGAACAGTCTGGTTAGTGGACTTATTATTCGTTCACATGTATACAAATATTATGTCATCAAAGTGAGATTACTAAACACCAATTTCTGATATGAACTGGACATGAGTTAATCGACTTGACTGTTCACTTTCATTCAGTACATAAGTTGCTTAGCTTGTATGCATGGCAAATCAAACCAAGCAACTTGCGAGATACAAAAGGACAAAGTTACGAGTACGTAGTTGTCAGATACGAAAACATTGTGCACAAATGAATGGCATTACCGCTCCTTTTCACCCACTGGTTACATAAACGAGATGGCAGTATAACAAAGGAAAAAACCATAGACTTCTCAGAAATATAGTCCCCTCCCCCACCCGCCGCCTTTGGCCTTCAAGAATTTCAATAGAAATAAAAAAAAATAGAAATGTGCGGTTTGGCGGGTGGATATAAATCATTTTTTCTGAGAGCTTATGATTGCATTTCAAAACGATTTATGAATGACTTGACGAATCTATCCTTTAGTTAAAGGTCAATGGTTATTTCGAACAAGCATCAAGAAGAGATGAAGTCTCATCCCCAAGTGTTTTCTTTGACACGCCACTGAGTTCGAAGGGCTTATACAGTATTGGCAGAATATCATTTAGCATGTATGTAAGAAAAAAACAGAAGATGAAACCCAAATGTTAGAATGAGCGCGCTAGTCTCCCACTGCTAGGCAATGTTGCCCTTTTGCAGCCTCGCGTTATAGTGTAGTCAAATTAGAATTTCAAATGACCAACATTTGTACCGAAGATGTCGCAACGAATTCTGGAGAGGACGAAGGCAGAGATGTTTTTTTAATACGGTCATTTTACTAAATTATCATTTTTGATAATCAACTGACTGCATTCGTAATGAATTGATTCTTATGTAGTAATTCATCTGAGAGTGGAATTGTTTTATAACATGCCACAGGTAAGCACGGATATGACTTTGGCGATGCTGTGTTAGGCTCTGACTCCTTAATGCTTAATGCGTTCGAGGGTCACGCTGAATGTCTTTAAATATTCCTAATCTATACAAGTTTAAACAAGTTTGGGCACGCAGCTATTTTGTCTAAAGTTGTAAGTGCTTACACGCAAAGGCAACGTTTGAATTGTTCAGTAGTTGCCTACCATGGTCTCCAATGCATCTAAGTGTTGGCAGAATTTTAACGTGAAAATGGAACCGTGTAGTCGCGATTTCCGAGCCATGATTTTGTATGACCATAAAAAGGGACTAAAACAAACGGAATGTCACGGAAGTTAAGTGAGTTGCTTTGGGGACTCTGCTCCTTCTAGGGCTACAGTTTGCCGAGTTTAAACGGGGCCGGGTCTCACTCGATAATGAACCTCGCACAGGTCGACCGCCCACTGCTGTTACTCCGGAAACTGTGGAAGCTGTGCAAAATATGGTAAAAAAAGATCGACGTATAACCTACACCGAGACTGAGGCTTCTCTGGGGATTGGATCGGCAGCGGTCCGAACAATCATTCATGATGACCTTCGCCTAAGGAAGCGGTGTTCCAGAGGGGTTACACATTAATTTGTTGACCAGTGAGCAAAAAGCAACAAGAGTTGATTGGGCTAAGTTTATGCATGAAGAATTTGATAATGGATACAAGAAAAACACTTTTAATATCGTAATCGGAGACAAAACATGTTTATATCATTATGATCCCGAAACTAAACAGTGAGCAGCCTCCAACGAAAATTCGTCGTTCCAAGAGTGTTGGAAAGAAAATGGTCACATTTTTTTTTTTAAAAAGTAGATACATCACAACGGTAGCGAGTGTCAAACTGTTGCCTTACCCACTTTATTCTCCGGACCTAGCTCCGTGCGACTTCTTCTTATTCCCTAAGATCAAAGAAAAGTTACGAGGTCGCCATTTTTCCACCGATGAAGAGGCAATCGCTGTATTTGAGGAGGAAATTAGCAACCTTTCAAAAGAACGTTAGAAGAAGAATTGGACAAGTGGTTTTACTGAATGCGTGAATGTATTGAGGTAGGGGGAGAATATGTTGAAAAAATAGAATTAAGTTATTTTAAAAAATCTCGTTTTTTGTATCTAAAAAATTTCAGCGTGACTACATATCTTCGAAATGTGTGCAAAATTTGTCAAAAATTTATGGTATCTCACAGTTTTGATTTCTTATGCTGCCTTGGATACAAAAATTCTGATTCCTAAATATTTCTAACTAGTTGTCAAAAACATTTGTTCGCATTATTTGTGATTCAGAATGTATTATTTGCCTTTAGTTTTTCAGTTTTTGATATTGCAGACAAAGATAAATAGTTCATTAAAAAAATAGTCGCGCTGTAATATTTTAAAAAGGATGAAAAATAGACATTTCCAAGATGATATGATGTTATAATGAAATGTCAAGTGGCAAGCAAATACATGCAAGAAAGACTTTAATGCTTATTGTGTATAATTATATTAATCACTACTTGAATGTTTCCTACGCATTCATTTGACAAATGTAGGCAGTCTCAGTAAAACCACTATAGCATAACGTCGCACTTTATCATTATTATGAATGTAGATCATTTGAAACGTTAATTTTACTGTACTATAACGGGGGCCATCAAAAGGGCAGCGTTGCCGCGCGTTGGGAGTTTCCCGCACTCTTTCTTAACGTCAGTGTTTCATCTTCTGTCTTTTTCTTACAAATAGATTCTACATGCTAAAGGAAATGCTGCCAGTACGTCCAAGTCACACATATAACGTACAAGGATTTCGTGCATGCCATTCCGAATCTACATCAATCAGAAGTCTAAGAGAATACCATCTAACATCGTAACTAGGAATACGTCTATCTCACTTGTCTGACTTCCGGCACGGGCGGGACCCTTCTGTCGTGGCCGTTGGCGAGCGAGGCTGCGCCCCCGGTGCTAGCGGGCGTGCCGTGAGGACTGGTGGCAGTAGCGACGCCGGCGCCTGGGCTGCCCAGCAGAACAGTAGCGGCGCCAGCGGCCGGGGCAGACGGTTGATGCGTTGGCTGCGATGAGATCGCCGACACAGGACCCGAAGGGCTGCGACCCATCGAACCCTGAAATCAAATTTTGAGATTGACTATGTACTTTCCAGGCATTATCGTGAATACAGTTACACATTTTAAGCAAACAACAATACTAAAAACACAGCAATACATTGAAGTGAAGCTTCCGCTTATCAAAAATAAAAAATTTCTAGGTTTCATCAGAGAACACGAAATGATTCGTAACTAGTGCGTTAGTGACGCTTGCTCTAAAAAATGAAACATAACTGGTACGAGAACGTTGATAGTATCATCTGTAGGAGTTAAGTTTTTGTTATCAACTTACCGTGTGTTGTTGACGCGCATTTGGATTAAGAATGTAGTCAGTGAGTGTGACGTCAGAATTGCCACCGCTTTCTAACGGGATGGGTTGCGACCGAAAATGCTCCAACATTTCGTAGATGGACTGGAACCAGAAGTGCTGGACACGACATTGTCCTTGGTCGTTTATAGTCATGCGCAGATGTTTTGCGCGACCCTGAAATTCATAAAGGAAATTACCCTCTATTTGTGTTTATGATAATCAAACAAAGATAATAGATCAGCACCTACCTTAAGAACATTTTTAATCAATGCAGGAAAGAAGATATGTGAAAGTCAGGTATTTACAAGATTTCAAGTGCCTTCATCAAAGCTGTTTATATAGGTCAAAGATCTAGAGCATGCAGAACAAGAATCAGAGAACATATAGGTACGTTTGTGACAACCATAAAATAATTACCTGAAAATTGAAAGTCAGTACAAATTCCCCTGTCCTGGTCTCACTCTGCCTGACTAGAAATCTGCCATGACCTGCAGCACCATCATGCAATACTTGCTGAGCTGCTTCTGATCGTCCTAAAGTCCCATGGAACCATAGCTCTTTCCTTAGTGTCTGGCCTATATCTGTTTCCATCGCTAAAAGGGCACAATCAATTGTCATGAAGGTTTAATGCAATGTATGAAACTTGAATGTTTTCTTTCAAACTCTGGATCTTGACAATAGGTCCTATACTGTAAGGTCTTGGTTTTTGTGTAAAGTTCAACTTAATCCACTGAACATAGTATTTGAGTGTTTTTGTTTTTTCATGATAGCTAGTCCACTAAACCATAGATTTGCAAAAGAAGCAGACTTGCTGCTACTTCAATCTAATAATTGAATATTGTTTGACTGATGGCATACTGATAGGAGTGATCACTATTCAGGGAATACAGCTGAACATTCTCAATAATTTGATATTTTCAGCTATTTTTAGCAAATTACTCAATATTATGTGAGTGAGCAAGCTAAAGTAACCAGTATCTCCAAGCGTCGCGCACGGTGGCGCCACCTATTGGCTATACTGACGTGTCTAGGCTAAAGACGAAACATGTCTTTCTATAGCAGGTCATCTGCATACTGGAGAGCATACACTTAGATTCCCATCAGTTTATCAGAGTATGTAACTGTACAGATAACTTTTTTGTGGAGATGATTCATCTCACCAACATACAAATCTGAGTAAACTATTTGAATGTGAACACAACTAATGTTCAACTTGTTGACTTACAATTGAAAGCATCTCCCGTGCCTGGGCAAATGTCGAAATTGGAACTGGAAGATAGTCTATCACCTCCTCTGGGCATTATGTGCCTGGGTGGCAAATCTGGAGCATCCACATGGTCATGTCCACAGACTTCTGTTCCTAGAGATCCTGGACCTCCAGACTTCATGCAATACCTAAATAATGAAAATGGTGATGATAAGTGATTGGTATGTAACCATTTCAATTTTACAATAAAAATGTAAATCCAAATAATAATCAGTATTACTTAAACTAAACTTTGTGTCATTTATATTTATAGTAATTTTATATTGTTTTGAAATGTATCATGTGTTTTTGTAAATTGGATGAAAAAGTCTTTATTCTTCAATTTGCATTGCTATATAATTTTATAACTGATTTTAAAGAAAGGTTTACCTGATAGTTGCTAACCATGACCTCATGTCATCAGTATCATGTGCTTCTATAACAAACTCCATGTTGTTACTAGCTTTGAGAACAAATGTATTTTCATGATCAGGCATCTCCAAAGCAGTTGTCTCTCTTGCTTCTGTGATAAGAGCACAAAATACTCCACAACGAGGCTACAACAATAATAAATAAGGCTCAAAAACATGTATAACTTTCATCATTTTTCTTTAGTGCATGCTCTCCACTATGCATCAGACCTGCTATAAACATGCATGTTCCGTATTTAGCCTAGATTTGTCAGTATAGCTTGGCAGTCTAACTGTAGAAAGCAATCAGGTGGTATATACGTAACTCACTGAAAGATGTACCCACTCATCTCCAAGAGTCACACTCTATGGCGCTGCCCACTGGCAACTTATTATTATTATTATTATTATTATTATTATTATTATTATCAATAGACAGTAGGCGGAAAGTCCGATGAAACTGTCACTATAAAGTCACAATTCACAATTACAAAATAATTAAAGATAACTCAGTAGTGAAGTCTGATGAAACTTTCACTATAAAGTCACAATTCACAATTGCAAAATAGTCAAAGATAATTCAGTCAGTAGTGAATAAAGTCACGATTAACTCGAGTAAGGTCTTTGTCCAGTCTGTTCTTAAATGCATTTACTGAGGGGGCATCCACTGTCTCCTGGGAGAGGGCGTTCCACACGTAAACCACTCGGTTACTAAGGAAGTTACGTCTGGCTAGTTTCACACATCTTTCTTTTGCTAGTTTTTTAGTGTGTCCCCGAAGCACTATGTCACCTCCAGTTTTGTAGATGCGCAATTGAACGCCATAGTATCCTGACAAGATTTTGTGTGTCTGGATTAGGTCGCCTCTCTGTCGGCGCTCTCTTAATGTGGACAGGTTCAGTCGTGAACAGCGGATTTCGTAGGGAAGATCTTTCAATTCTCTTGGGATTCGTGTGATACGACGTTGGACACGCTCTAGTAGCTCGATGTCCTTCACGTAGTAAGGGTTCCACGTACTTACTGCGAACTCTAGCAGTGGTCTTATGTATGCTTTGTATATTTTCAAGATTGTAGGGCAGGAGTGATCTATAAATGCTCTTTGGATCAAATATATGAGGGTGTTAGCTTTCTTTACTATTGTCGCGATGTGACTCTCCCATTTAAGGTCTTTTGTGATTATAACTCCAAGGTCTTTTTGATTTTCAACTTCTTTGAGTGGTATGCCGGAAAGGGAGTATTCAGTTGTCGGGTTGTTTGCACCTATGTGCAGTATAGTGCACTTATTGACATTCAGAGACATCTTCCATCTATTGGTCCAATCCTCAATGGTACTCAAATCACACTGTAGAGAGTTCGCTTGGGCTATTGGATTACAGTACAGTTTGGTGTCGTCTGCAAAGAAGCATATTTTGCTTTTAATCTCATTTACCATGTCGCTGATGTAGACTAGGAACAGCAACGGTCCAAGAACCGAGCCCTGGGGTACTCCACTCCTCACTGCTCTTTCATCCGAACTTACAAAGTCAAAGGTCCTAATTATTATGATTTGCTCAAATATTATGTATTGTTGATAAATAGGAGATAAAAATGCATTATTAAAACAGAAAAGCAATGCTGCCTGTCCCGTGAAAGAAAAAAAATTGTAAACCCAACGTAACTGTTAATGTTACCCTGTTATTTTTTTCTTTCACGCACATGAGAAATACCTTTGGATTCTTGGGAGGTGAATAGAACTCTAGCATGTAGCCTCCAGTAGCCTTAACCAACTGCAGTCTACATTTTTCCCATTTAGGTGGCCCTCCTGGCTGATCTAGACTCTCTGGTGTGGAATAGTTGACTATTCCCTCTTTCCTACATTCCACAACTATTTTGGCCAACTTTGTTTTGGTGTGGGTCAAATCAACATCTTCAGAATGCTGCTTATGGAACAAGTCTTTGCTTTTGCGCAGCATTTTAAAACTCAGCCTGTAATATATAATAATATAAAATAAGCAGGTTTATGTATGAAATAAAATTATAAAGAATGAGAATTAATAATAACCTTCTGAAAAATGGCTTGTGGTGCATTTTTGGTGAACCATCCTCCTCTATAACATCATCCTCATTCTTAGAGCCAATCCCATTGGAGATCTTAGTGTGTTGCAATCTCCTCTTGTTGAAGTCCATCTCAAACTGTTCAGTGAATGATTCTATGAACTTCCTCAAAAAATCCTTGTGAGTGACTGTAGCCCTAGCACTAGATCAAATCATTTATCAGTAAACTTTATGGATGAATTGGAATATCTTCCTTGAAATATAGAGTAGATGGCAGAATAAGGAATAAGTTCTCAGTAGCTGCGGTGACAATGAAATTAAATGGGGCACATATATCATAATCCAATGAGAATTTACTTCTGGTGTTTTGAGTAGCAAAAAAGGCTCTCCAACCATTCTAATGAGGCATACTGCAAGATTATGGAATAACTTTGGTCTTGTTTTTTCGATCTCATTAAAACCAATACTACAGATTTGGAAGACCCCACAGTAATTCAATTGAAATATATGTGATTTCTCTCGAAATTATCTGAAATGAATAGTCAATATTTGACTGATTTGGAGAATTCCTCAGGCATTTATCAGAAATATTTTTTATTTTCTGACCTCACTATGGAAACCAAATACTGGTTTGATCACAACTTGAAGAAATCAGAAAATATACACATTATAGTTAAGATTAACATAACAATATCTACAATCATTATTAGTTCCATAATGCTATGGATTTTTATATTGTTTACTCATGGTTCATTATGCTGCAATGAAGCATTTAAATAAACAAATATTTATATTATCAATCTAAAGATGGCAATGATAACTACAGTCCAATACCAATACAATCAAATAATTTTCAGAAAGATAGCATCTTAACAGAAAAGGAATGCCAGCACTCTACCACCCAAACTATTATTTTCAAATCCTTCTAAGTGTTTGCTCTAAAATGAATTTTCCAACCGGTATTGCATTTATATACAGGGAAAGAATCAAAAACATTATATTGTGTCGTGATTGCAAATGGTGTTGAAAATTGTCAAAAACAACTTAAAAAATATAGTGTAAAATCGAACCTTTCACTCAGGTTGATGCTGATGAACTGCATGCAGCTTTTAGAGAAATCCTGGGCGGCGACCTGAGCGTGTCTCTCGCAGAATTCCACCCATGCTGCCGTTTCGACGACCGCAGTATCGCGGTCAGGGGCCCCCGCCATTTCGCACACCACTCGAATATTATCCACAGACGTCCGTTATGAGTGATTTGCCTGTGTATTACATTCTTTGATGTGACATAGATGATAACGGGGAAAGTATATCGTATTATTGTTTTGGTTTAGGATTTTTACACTTGACGCCCGTTTGACGTGACGTCTAAGGTCTTTTGACAAATGACGTGCCATGACAGTCAGACTGTCACAATGACATGAAACAAAAAATCATCAAAGATCATACCGAACAGACTATCCTCTTTTGATTGAGGTACTATCAGGAAGATTTTCCTGTAGTTCCTGAAATGCTCCAGTGGTACCGCTGTTCCGCTACGAAGTGGCCTATACAACGGGATTGATATCATTGGCAGTATATGAGTTATATAATGGGTTAACAAAGTTAACATATCAACTAATTATTTTTAGTTATCGGTAAACGTATAACCCAGTACAGTTGTCAATCTATCTCGTTTTCGCCTATGCTTATACCGTTCTGTGGGATGTTACCGTTAATGTTATGAGCACCCCCTAACTGCAAAACGTTGAAACTGGCATTCAAAATGAAATGACGGCTGACCTTGTTGATAAACTGTTATTTGCGTTGAAACGGTTTTTTGCGGTTTTAAGTTTTTTGAAGTTCATATTAATAAAAGTATAAATTCTTCATTAACCCTAGCTACTTTGACGTGCCTTATAGGTAAAACAGTGGAACAGTCATCTTATTTTACCATTTTACGTGACAATATATTATTTTATTCCTGATACCATACAATGGACGCCTTCACAGAGGTAAGAAATTTAAAATGGGATTATAAGAAATGTCTAGAAAAAAACTACTTTTAGAATATCCTGGCAAGAGCAAGGGAACGCCAAAAGATGCTAGAAAAGTACCCTTCATCAGATAAATTTGAAAAGACACCTTTGAAAGAGTCAAATTTGAACATAGCCTGTAGCCAATCTCAGGCAAATCTAACCGACATGAGATCTCCACAGAGGATTCATAAAGAATCTCTCTCAGACTCTAGCATTAACATTAGTAATGATCGTGAGATGGTGCTGAAAGAAAACAAGTCGGAGAGTGCTTTGACTCAATTCAACAGACAAAATTCTAAAACTCGAATATCCTCAGAAATTGGAGGTAATAAAACACTTATCGTTTTTCAAAATATGAAGAAAAATTGCTGTTTCAGTATAGATACAAAATAACATATAGGAAAACAGACCATGGTATTTTAGCTAGCAAAATATGGTACATCAACCCACTCAAAAAAAACTTGTGAGAATTATTGAGTCAATCTACTTAACAGTATTTGTTTTGTACACTTTGTTTAATGCCTCTGTGAATCCAGCAATTCTTTCCATAATAAATTTGTCATATTTTGGAAGTAAGTATTATGTAAGGAAAACATTTTTTAGGTTCTCCAAAAGCAAAATCCAACACTTTGAATATTCAACAAGAAAATTTCAATATGGAAATAAAGGTTACTTCTTCAGAGAATGTGAGAGTTGAAGTAGAAATTGCAGGGGATGATTTTGGAAACCACAGAGCAAATAATGAATCTGAAAGTGCTTTGAGGGATGAATCAAAGAATAAGTTAAAGAGACTTGGAAAGCTTTATGCAGGTAGTTTAACATCCACTTTTGTGCAAATGTGTTATAGTGCAATATGATTTATTTTACAATAACCATCAAGCTTTTTGCAAATATGCTTACAAATTTTGCTCACCAATTTTGATCATTCAAGGTGGTGATGAAGTGGATATTTCTTCACCTATCCATAAGACGGAAGCAAAGTTCTATGCATGTGACGAAGCATTACAGGAAACTCAAAGTCAGCCAACATCAGCAAAAACCACAAAGGGTTTGAGTAAACTGGCACATCTTGCTGAAACTATCAACCAGTGGGAAGATGATGTGAGGCCAGTAAGTCTCTTGTTTTCAAATAAAATAGTTTTTTTGCAAAGGTTTTTACATTTTATTAAATTAACAGATTATTATTTGTCTCCCTCATCTCTGTGGTTTGCAGTCTATATAAATAAACACTGAGCACTAAGATATAACAAATAGTTTCAAATCTCACAGTCTTTATAAAATCCATTTGCAAAATTTCTCAGTCTCCATCATTTTCAGATATCTGACTTAAATGGCTCAATAGTTAATTGATTTCAGATTGAACTGCATCTAATGGCTCAATAGTTAATTGATTTCAGATAGATCTGCATCTAATGTAAGATTATCTCAGTTTTATGCTTGATTACTTGTGAATGCTGATGGTGTAAGTTTTCATGATTTTTATTTATAGCATCATAATGAAAATCGAACTGCCACAACCACTCCCAAAAAGCTCAAACCCCCTGCACCACAACCACCAAGTAGTACTATTAATTCTCCATGCAAAACCACTCCTCCAAGGTACAATAAGCCCAGGGCACCACAGCCTCCTGTTGTTCACAAAGAAACTTTGAAAGACAATCAGGTAGATCCACCACAAAGTCCCTACAAAAAGGGACAGGGCATTCATAACAGTCCTACTAAAAAATCTCTCCAGAAGAAGAGTGATGGAAGTAGTCCTGCTAAGAATCTGTTTGGAAGAGACCGGTATCATGAAGCTGATAAGCAGGAGGAATCAGACAGTGATGACAATGAAGTATATGCTACTCCACGAAAATGGCCTCAAAGTCCAAAAAAGGCACAAGGGGGACAAAAAATAGTTAGCAGTCTGAAGAAGGATGATAGTAAAAGTGTGGTCAAATCCACACCCAAACAGTTGAAGTGGGATGAAGAGGTTCTCAGCAGATTGGTGAGTTTTATTATTTTATTTGGATTTGTCTGCTTTTGTGTGCCTTTGAACTGCACTATTGATCTGGGTTTGATAACAGTTTTGTCATTTTCAAGTGATCTTAGTGGTAGCTAGGTAAGTACACTGTCTTCCTTTCAACAATTCAGAAACTCAACAATTTAACTTACATATAACATACAAGCAGGTATTCAATACAGGGTGTGGTAGAAAAGCCATCTGATTCTATTTTAAATTTCATATTTATGATAACCTTGTATACTCCTTACTTGAGCCACACGTTTTCTAATAGTTTTTTCTAGCACACACTGTATATTACCATAAAATCCATACAACTTAAAGCTGGAGTTATATTGTGACTGAAAATCTATTTTTTATTCGGATCATATTCTGTTTCTGTGATATGTGGATCACATCCTTTAAGTAAACACTACTGATATTAGGAGAGCTTCTTAGTCTTGAATTCATGATGGAAGGTGTGTATTTAACCAAGTGTTATGCATCTATTCTTCTTCTTTAACCTGTGGTTTCTGGGTGCTAGTTAATAATTGCACAATTTAACACTATCCCAAATATGACCTCACCAATAATGTTTGCTCTATGTTACTAACAAATAATTCATTATAAATATCTGTAGCAAAATAATGATTATTGCTTGCATTTTAATTCCAATGTCATGTACTATTCTTGGAGACATGTAGTTATATTGACTGAATTTATTGTTGAGTGTCTCAGTCCTACACAGAAACTGCATAATTTAAGTGACTATACTATATGGTGATAAATTGATAATACTGACTCAAAATGTTTCTTTCAAGAAAGTACTACTTAGGAAGATGATAGCTTCAATTTTATTTTTGAAACTTGTTTGGTTTGATCTTAAACTTTATATATTTATCTGTTTATAATTAGTTACCAATTTTTGTTTTGTATTTTGTTATTCTTGTCTTGTTTATATTAGTGACTATACATTTGTTATATAGAATTTATTGTACATTATAGCTTTAGATGTCAAAGTATCTTGTATAAGACAGAGGTTAATGTTATTTTTCTATATTCAGTATTTACACTTTTTGTAGGTATGTGGTTTCAATTAGCGGCTAGCGAAAAATATAATGAATTGGATGTATATCATACCCTATTATGTTAAATAGAGCTTAATTGTATGAATTCTATTCTTTAAAAATTAACCAACCACCTAATCATCAGCATTTTTCAATGTCCAATTCAAACAACAGTTGATTTTATTGATTATGCTGGCAGTATAATCAAACTTGACGCAAATTCTTCACAAAATAATAATGAATATGTTGATCACCGCAGGAATCACAGGGTTACACTAGGACGACGTCGAGTAGTCGGTTAGTATACAAGTATGATTCACAGGAAAAAGAATCCCAACAGAATCGAATGGCGACACACCTGGAGGCGATGATAGAATCAGAACAACCCGTTGCCAGCAAAGTTAAACAACTGGCCAACGCGTTGAACGAAAAAGTAGCCAAGGAGGAAGAAGAGAAACCATCCAACCCCAAATTTGGATCAAACGCTGCAGCTGTGGTAGAGAAAAAAATGACCAAAGCTGAGACAGCCATGAAGAAAGATCCGGCATTGTTGTCCGTGTCTGAGAGGAAAGCGCTGTTCGAAAAGAACCAAGGCGAGGCGTTGGTGCCGAAGGCTGCGTTCGGGATGGCCCCCGCTTGCAAAGTGGAAAGTGTCATGAAGGCAAGCACCACCAAAATCATGACCGATGGGGCTGGTAGTAAGGCGATGCAGGTATGAGATGATTGTTTTTTATAAATAACTTGTTACAAAGACAGAAAGCCTGTTGTTTTAACCTTGATGTTTTGAATATGTTCCGTACTTCCATTGTCTATAGAATTTTGATCGATTTATTATCTTAAATCATCTGAACTGTCAGTTCACCTGAATCGGATGAGTGGGAGCATTGTTATAAGCCTCTATATCACAGCCCTTGTCTGGCTACCAATAACTTTTCCTTGTTTAGATTTGCATTGCACCATTGCTCATTTACATGTCTGACAACACAATGTCGTCCTCGCTACGCCTGTGATAGTTAAGTACCGCCTACGACGCCATGCTACTGAAAATAGCCATTCGAAGGACGAATTCAGACGAGTCAAAGTAGGAGCTTCGAAGATGTCTGACAGTGTTGCCCATTAATGCAGAATTATTTTATCTTGAAGACTTGTGGTGGTTTGTTTCCCAGGCATATATTGTCAGTGTTGTTTCAATTTTTCATGACATTTAACAAAATACTAGTGATTATTCAGTCCTTCTAAGTATGTTTAAGTATATGTCACTACTTCATGCGTAAAATGTCTGACCACCACGCATTTTTTTGTCCACATTCTCTTGCTGTTGATCAGACATTGGACATAATAGTTTTAACCTCAGTCATGATCAGATGATATTCTAGTTGATCTATAAGTACTTTCATTTATTTAACGTGTAATTTCTACTCACAATTATGATTAGCCGCAGGCGACAACATCTCCCAAAGCATCGCAAACCACTCGGCAGATTGAAATGGTTAAGTCCGGCGCAAACAGCCCGGTGAAGGCAGGGTCTAAGCCAATCCCTCCATCCCTTCCGCCAGCAGGTAAACCAACGGCCTCAGGTGGCGGAGGACTGGCCAGCAAAATGGCGGCCTTATTGGAAAACAAGGCCACAATATCACAAGAGCAAATTGAGAATAGCACTAAGGCACAGAGGCAGAAGGAGATGGATATGCTGTTGAACAGGTTCAACAGGAACAAGGAGGTAAGTCTCAATAACATTGACTGATACTAATCATTAAATCAGCCATTAATCCCTAAATCACTGTAGTTTCAAAAGTCTATATCATTATTCCTTTGCATATAATTTATGGGAGAAGAAATAAAATTCATTTTTTAGTGCGGTTTGCTATTAAAGCGTGTTTGTTTAGTTTTAAAACGGTAATATACTATCAAATTATTGTGGCATGCAAACTATCACATACCTATTATATGTTGATACCAAGTGTTCCTATTAAATAAATATTTTGAGGAAAACAATCTTTTTATGCAGGGGCAGTTTGGTTTTCGAACAAACAAATCTACAACTCTAGCCATAAATAATCTCACTGACTTTGTAAGCTGTAGCATGGAGGGGGGCTTGGACACCTATGCAGCTTTTTACGATCTTACTAAAGCATTTGACTGCATTTTAATTCAGAAACTTGAATATTATAACTTTGATCCAAGAAGTGTTTCACTTGTTAAATGTTTTCTGGATGGGCGAAATCAGTATGTCTTATTCAATCACCAAATATCCGATATACAACCAATCAAGCATGGAGTACCTCAGGGCTCGGTTCTGGGGCCCCTGCTTTTTCTAATCTATATAAATGACTTGTCCAACCACCGGGAAATCCCAAATCTAATTCTATTTGCAGATAACACTACCAGTCTTGTAAGTTACCACCCCTCTGACCCAGTAGTGAATATTGTAGTTGATATCTCCACTGACATTGAAAAATGGTTTAAAGCCAATCAACTAAGCCTGAACAGGTCAAAGAGCCAAAACCTAAATTTCATTCTTCGGCAAACAGCTTCCATCCTCCCATGTGTTCCCTATGTCAAATTTCTTGGCGTACACCTTGATCAAAAACTAACATGGGAGAGACGCATCTCGCAATTATGTCCATCATTAGCCAAAATAACATACCTAATAAGGATGATATCAGCCTGTATCTCACTGCCCATCCTTATGACTGCTTACCATGCATATTTTGCTTCACGTATGTCATATGCTTTAGTAAACTGGGGTCACTCTGTTAAAATATTTGATTTACAAAGAAGGTGCATCAGGGTGATCATGGGATTGGGTTGGCGGGATTGCTGTCGTTGGTGTTTCAGAGAATTAAATATACTGACTTTTCCTTCCTTATATATACTGCACTGTTTACTATTCATCAAAGCTAATTTTCAAAATTTTTATAAGCATGGCGACAATCACGAATATAATACTCGTCAGTGCCATAATATTATTCCCGAGTTTCATAGACTCTCGAGAACCAGGAATGGGAGTGATTACCATGGCATTAGGTTTTTCAATGCCCTGCTGGTGCGCATTAGAACATTCAATGAAAAAGAGTTCAAAACTGTTGTAAATAAAATTTTAATTAAGGAGTCATTTTATTCTGTGAATGAGTATTCAAATTGTAACTTTAAGAATTGTTAGTATTCTTCTTCTTTTAACTCATTGTATTGTTTGTACTGTGAATGTTTGTGCCAACAATGTATTTTAATTGTACAATAATAATCTGTACTAGGTATATATTTTAATGATACATATTTTTGTAAGTTTTTTTATCTTTCTTTTTGACTTGTAAAAGCACTGTTGTGTAATGTTTATGAATAAATATCTATCTATCTATTCAAACAGGGCCGGATTATTCAATAGGATGAGCAGGCCATAGCCTAGGGGCCCAGGACATGCGGGGGCGCTGGTTTGAGAAAATTGGTGAACCTTATCCCGTACTTTTCAATACATAAGCTTAAAAATTATATGTACCCTAAGTAATTTTTAGCCTAAGGCCTGATGTACCACTAATCCGGCCCTGCATTCCAATCGAAAAACCGCCACTATGTTATATAATCCTTATAACTTTGTATCTATGCACAGGTATCAGAAAATGTTTCCAAAGATAAGCCCGCGATTGAAGAAGTGGAGGCATTTGATGAATCGGATGATGAAGTGGACGCTACAGAACAAACGGCAATGCTAAAGGACCGGCCCCCACAAGTTGTGAGTGCTAGTAGCAAGCAGCAACAGCGCAGGTCCGGAGAAAAGAGGAAGAGCGGGGGTAAACCATACAGTGAGTATACTGACCAGAAAATCTAAATTCGTTCAAACAACACCAATTGAATTCTGTAAAGTTTGCAAAACATGACAAACTCCGACATTGTGCAATATTCTCTACGAAAAACAACAGCTGTCAAAGTGCTATTTAGGATATGTTTGCCTGAACGCTAATAGTATAGAGGTGAGTGAGACAGCAAGAAAGATGGAAAGAGAAAGAGAACGCAGTGTTGCCACTTCGTGCTGCGTTCTGCTGGTATGCTGATAAAGATGGTCCACTAACGTGGCCAGTGTAAGAATTACCTTAAGGTTTTAGTTAAGGTAGTAAACACACATGATATAAGTTTGCAATCAAACGATGGGACCATCATCACAAATCAAATATGTAGCAGATATGTTTTTACAAGGTTTTGATGTCTCCTCAATTCCCCATGGAGATCCTGATATCGAAGGATGTATTGACGTCCTCACAATATTCCTTTTACCAACGGACAACAGTGAAATATCCCAAATCATATGTAATCTTCCAAACAAGTTTTCAGCTAGCCTAGATGAAATTCCTATCGTCATTTTAAATAGGGTTGCAAAATCGATTACTCCACCACTAACTCATATAATAAATGAATGTCTTTTGAAGGGAATTTTTCCAACCCCACTAAAAAAAGCAAAAGTAATACCAGGTTTCAAAAAGAAAGGTAATACTTCTGATATGTCAAACTACAGACCAATTTCTTTGCTGTCCTCAGTGTCAAAGATCTTGGAAAAGGTTCTATTTATCTGGTTGCTGAAGTTTGTTACTAAATATAATTTGCTTACAAAAATCAATACGGTTTTCGTCCCAAACACTCAGCGCAGTTAGCAATTTACAAGGTACTCTCTTTTATTGTTGAAAATATAGACAAAAACGAGAAAGTAGCTGGTTTCTTTTTTGACCTTTCCAAAGCTTTTGACACTGTAGATCACACTATATTATTGAGGATTTTGAACAAGTATGGGATTCGAGGTAGATGTGCCCAGATCATCAGGTCGTGTCTGGACAGTAGGGAGCAAGTTGTCTGTATACATATCTCAGAAAGGAGTTAAGTATTATTCATCATCATCTTTCGTGCAGCAAGGTGTCCCACATGGCTCAATCCTGGGTCCCTTATTGTTTCTGGTGTATGTGAATGGACTTTGTGTGGGATTTATCACTGGCATGATCTGTCAGTATGCAGACGATACAGCTGTTATGCTTGCGGATTCCTGCTCGTCTGGTCTCTCTGACGTCTGTACACATGCAGTGGAAACAATGCTGGGATGGTGCTATAACTATGCTTTGAAACTAAACACAGGAAAGACAAGTCTGGTTACCTTCAAAAAACTCAAACTCATGACAAATCACTTTTGGTTTGGAGCAATCATGTCACAATACCTGAGGTGGAAAGTGTCAAGTTTCTTGGGATTCACATAGCTTCAGCTTTAAACTGGGACTGTCAGACAGAAATCGTGACTGCAAAATTAAACAGTGTATGTACACTGATTCGACGATTACGTGATGAAATTTCTCTAAACACTACGAAAATTCTACTTTGCATCAGTACAATTTATTATGACCTACAGCATTCTGTTTTCGGGCTCTTCTCAGGGTGCCTTATCAGTTTTTATAGCTCAGAAACGCATCATTAGGTGCATGCTCAGACTTCATCCACGAGTATCATGTAGGGATTACTTCTCAAGATTAGGGTTTCTTACATCGCCCTCCTTGTACTATTACTCACTTGTTGTTTTTGTGAGACAGCATCAGAATCTCTTTAGCTGCAACTTTGATCACTATGCTGAAAATATGACAATCACAACTAGGGGTAGGTATTCATTTACTATATTTTCAATACATTTTTCTAGGTAAGGGGGATAGTCCTAAGGTGGCTGCAGTTCTGGATGATGTGAAACGCATCAAAGTATCTCCAACGAAAGAAGGTCGTCTGTACCCCTGCCTTTCAGACATTGAAGCCACCACTGAGACAGAGACTGATCAGACCAGAACTCCAACTCCGAACGCAGCTATTAATCAGCAGCATAGCAGGTGCGATAAACTTACTAATTGGATTCTATTTCTGTTTTGCTTAGCATGATTTGTGTTGTGTTGTGGGATAAGCTTGTTTTGGTGAACATATCCAGCCAGTTTACACATCATACAAATGTAAGAAATCTTTTCACTTGATTCCTTGAATAATAAATGAGTATTGTGAACAAGAGATTGGAGGTAGACTCCATGGATCTCAGATGTTTACATTAAGTGAAAGTTCTGAGTCTACATAGGGTTGCAATCAGTTTCTTCCTATTAGGATGTTTTCATTTTAATCATAGTATTTATTGTCGATCTGTTTGAACTGGCTTTCTTCTATTTAGTCTTATACAGATCTCATTACTTTTATGCATAGCAGTTTTCATTTGTTATTGTGATAGACATTTATGATAAAATACTCAGTACTTAAAAAAATACAATTTAGCCGCTAAAATATAGTAATGTGATTGTTAAAGGGGTTATTGTGTTATTAACAGGGATTATATTGAGTACAAAAGGTGCATACTAAAACATGTTGGGTTTTGTTAGATATTGTTTTTTAAACTGGACAAATCTCATGTGGTATTACTAATATTTACATTTAATTTATATTAAAGATCTGTACTTTGTTACGGTTGTGATATAGTTTAGTGAAATAAAAATTGTTCAATGTCATCTTCATTTCATTTCACATACCTCATTAACTAACTCATTAGCTGACTAACAATCATCATTTCCATCCTAATCCAACAAATGTGTTGACATAACTTCCTGATGTATCGTTTAAATAAAATCGTAATTCATTACTTGAACTAACAAACTGCAGTAGCTAAAATGTACTTTTTTCCCGAATCAATCAAAAACCATTCTAAATATAATTTCACTCAAATCCTTTTCCTGTTTTTTTTCTTTGTATTATTCAAAATTATTTTAGGTTGTAGAGTAGGATGCATTATTTGATTTAGAATGGTTTTTTATATTCATCTCATCAAATTCGAATATGTTAAACTGAAGCTTGGTGATTAAAATTATGATTTTCTTGCCTGTAGCTTCGAAGATAATTACGATTCTGATGATCCGAATACAAGCTTTGGTCGTGATATTTTGGAAGCAGTCTGCAGAAATCAAACTACACCATTCAAAAGAGTAAGTATCAAAATTTTATCAGTCAGTTGTACTTACGCTTCTTTGTGTAATTATGCAAAACAGCTCGGTTAAACCTTCACCATGACTATAGCATAGGGACAGATTAACCACTTTTCTTTGATGTTTCAAACTGTGGAGGTCCTTTGTAAAGTCTGGCACGTCCACTAAACGTATTACTTTTGTCTGAATTGCGTCCAGAAGCTTCAGGGAGTGCTTTGGAGTACATTCCGTATGTGCGAACAGTATTCAAGAGATAGTCTGATCTAAACCTTGTAGAATAATCGTAACTGTTCTGGTGAATATAATTCTCTGGAGTCGAGGAGAACGCCGACTTGGCAAAGCCGGCAACATGATCGTGGCAGGACATGTTATTGTTGATGTTAATATAGAAAATGAAATTTACAAAACTTCTACGATTTTTCATAGTATTTTTTAAAATATTTTCATAGTATTTTTCCTCCACTTAAGTTGAATGAGTATTCCAATCACTGAAACAAGATATTGTATTTCTGTATTACAGCCAGTATTAGATGAAAGCACAGCAAGTGATATTTCTAGTATTCTCGACGATTTAGATACCAGTAACAGCCAGAGTGAGGAAGACAACAATTACTCTGGCCCAAGTCCACCTAAACAAGTTCGACAGTATTCACCAGAGGTGAGTTTTATATCATGATGTTTGATTCCTTACCTTTATAGCAATAATGGTACATTTATACATAATCCAAAATTGTCATTATTCCTCATGGTTTTGTTTTCAATATTGTTCATATTACTAGAAATTCTACATTTACATCCTTCATTACTGGAGTAAATAATGATTTTTAATACTTTATTAAAAGACTTCATCGAAAGTCTACTGTAAAAACGTCTGAATCCATATTGGAAGCAAATGTTGAAAATACGTCTTTGTATTTTGTTGACAATGTAGACATTACAAACTCAAAAGGCATAAAAGCATCCTATTATTAGAATAACGCGGCGATAACCTCTTACGACTCACAGGAGCTATGAACAGGCTGTCAGTGGTTCTTATGGCTTATGTCAGATTACAAAACCTCTGACCACCTTTATTACAAACTATAATTTGATTTTATAAAATTCCAGAAAACCGTTGCTCAACCATCACTCTCTTTCAACTACAAAAACTTTTCTCCAAACGTCAATACTCCGCCGAATAAATTTGAATCTCCAGTGAAGATTAGAACCACCCCTCAGAAACATACAACAGATCTGCCAGAATACATTGTGGAGGGAGAGAATGTGTTGCCTCTGACACATTCTGTAAGTTTTTACAGAAAGCAGCAAAATCAGGTATTGAAAAAGACAAGACCACAAACTGAATATTCCCATTTCATGTGGATCTGAAAAATATCTTTCTTCCAGGTTAGTACACCTCCAGTTCGTCAAATCATAAGGCAACCAGTTATAGAAGAGGTGGAGCCGTCCAAAAAAGACGAATCAGAAGCTGTCAGGGCGAAAATAATCGAGCTGCAAGACGAAGTAAACAAGCAACAAAATATAATATCACAAACCAGCCAAGCACTGAATTTGTGCATGTCAACGCCTGAATTTTCTGGATCTACCGAGCAAGTTGAAGCAGAGAAAGTTCTACTGGTTGCAAGTAAGTTGACACAACAATGAATAGTTAGTGGTATGGTATAGTAGGTAGTTATAGTGGTAAGTGTTCAGATACATTCTTAGGTTAACTTGTTATGTATGCTACAATTATTCGCAAATATAATTTTTCATGTTGGATTTCATTATAGCCCACAGAAGACAAGCAGCATTGCATGAACTACAAAGATTGAGAGTGGAAAAAACTATTAGACCTCAGCTGTCCTACAATTTGCCAATAGAAAAAGGAACACTGAGCATTTCCAATATAGTGTTGCCATTAAAGGCGAAATACGTTAAGGCTCTGGCAGCTGGTAAGGATCCTCTTAATCATTATTATTGGGAAGGAGTTAATGATATATATAACTAACAGGTAGCAAAGAGTGAAGGTTCAATCATGACAACCGCTCAAACTCTTGTAATAAAATTTTAAATTAGATAATGATCAAATTTACACCAACACACTAATTGATATCCCACTCGGACTACTTCTGTAGTTCATACTCTATCAATCTCAGACAAGTCTGGCGCATGTTTTCAACAGTGAATGATCACTTTATTTTATAATAATAAAATAATTACATAAATTGTCATATAACAAATGATCGCAAATAGCGCTGCGAACTCATCAACCCAATAGGCTTTTGTAAGTATATTAAGATCTTTTTGTATATGAAAATCGCTGTTCCTTATCGAGTATTTCAGCCCAGAAGATGTATGAAAACATGTCCGAAAACTTGGAATAAGCTTATATGAGTTCACTTTGCCAAAGTCTCTTGACGATTTCCCAACTATATGATTTACTACCTAACTATATATTTAGGTTAGGTGGCAGAGTAGCTATTTAGCTAAACTTCGCCTATTGTAGAATTTACAAATCAAGACGAATTATTATTATGTACGGCAATGACTACTCTCCACCTATATATACTGTGTATATTTAATTTTCAGCGGGCGGAAAAGGCCATCACGTAGTATGTTTAGTGAAATGTGGAGATCAAGTTGTGCCTACTAAGCTCGTCTCCACTTGCGTACAGAACGCCAAAAATCCAGACACTGAGCTATCCGTCCCAGGTGTTCTGGTGCTGAATGACATCTACAGTGATTCGACTGTCACTTTTGAAGTGTACTGCCTTCAGGCACAAGAAGAGTTTCTTCCACACGAAGTCAAGTACCACATTCAAAAGAAGTCAGGTGGTAAGTATATAACTTTAGGAATAGGCAAATTTTTGACATCGATGGCATTTCTAAGCTCAAAATTGGAAATATCAAGAAAAGTTGATGGACTGAATGTTTTCAAATCTTTGTAGGTAAATTGATGACACCAAAGAAAGGAAAGCAGGACTCGAGGATGGTGATGCCTGTCAAGGAATCTCCTGGAGGACCTCAAGCTGTCAGGACGTCTTCATTCGCTATGATGGGTTATATGGTCTTTTCAGTTCAGGCAATCCACAAGAAAGTTTGGACTTTGAATAATGTGAGTTATTCAATTGATATGTAATAATTGTTTAAATATTGTCGGAAGCTCCCATTTTTACACCAAAAATGCTACCTAATTCCACTAAAACTGGACAATCAATATAGTATCTTTATTCTAAACAATAGCGAGTGAAAAATGACTATTTTCATATTTGATATGAGAACTGATTGGGTAATTCTTATATGATTGCAGACACCACCAATGAGTCCCTTGGAAGGCAGTGTGGAAATGAAGATCAACTGCGAAATGGAAGTTTCTGTGGAACATCGCGGGTTCCTGACGATGTTTGATGATGTTTCTGGTTTTGGCGCTTGGCATAGACGCTGGTGTTTACTCAAAGGACATTTGCTCAGTTATTGGAAATATCCTGATGACGAAAAAAGAATGGTAAGTAAGAAACATCCATATAGTGTTTCTCAACGTGAACAACTACTTTCTCAACACTGGAAGAAAAATGCTGTTCCGAATGAACTGGTCACCCAAATTAGCAGGTCGCTTGGTGACGATATTTTCACACTTCCACTACTCTGATTTAGTTGAATTCGATCTGAAATATTCAAAAATGCATCTTATCAACTACTCGTTCTCCATACTTGTGTTGTGTGTGCTAGCTAATAGGCGACACAGACCTCCTCAACCACGAGCAAAGGCTCCTGTATGGCCTTGGAGGAGAAATAAGACACCAAGTATCACGAGCTCCTCAGCCAACTTCGTGGCTTTGGCCAGGCCACACAGTTAGTTTGCTAGTTATGGTCATTGGATCCTCAGGTGGCATGATAAATACGTTGGTGTCTGCATTAAAATCTATACCGGGGTGACATGCATTGGCAAACATCTTGGCCAAAAGGATACAGAAAGCAGTCGTCTTCGGTAGCTCCGTCTACTTAGGGCGCACGAATCAGCGATTGCTCAGCTCGCCTGTGAGGAGCAGTAATCGGGGAATCGAACAGCGGCCTGGTGTGTCGAATGTCATAAGCCAATTTCTTCCCTTTTCAAATAATAATGATTTACTTTATTTTAGCCTCCAATTGACACAATTGACATGAAAAGCTGCATTACAAAGGAGGTAGGCCCTGTTAGTCGAGAGATCTGCGCCAGGATGCATACGTTTTTGATTGAAAGAGAAAGACCAGCCTCTCCAAATGATAAGGACAGTTTGGTAACCATATGCAAAGGCGACAAGACGATAATGAGACACCTACTATCTGCAGATACCAAGGAGGAAAGGATCGAGTGGTGTCAAAAGATCAACGCTGCTTTGATGGCTATGAGGATGTGGGGAAGTTCCAAATGAGACAAAGTTGGAATAAATTCCATCTTGCAATGGACTGCTAGCTTGATGATGGAAATATTTTTAACCTATATCTGAAACGTTCATAATCTAATTCACACTGCTAAGAAATAATAGACTATGACCAATACATGCTTTTCAGTACTGAATATGAATTTAATATGGCGGTGTCTGCTTTCCATTGCATATATATTGTATTATAACTTACCCTTAGCCATCTAAGCTTAATATGTGTATAATTTTATGCAAGTTTTATATTAATTAACCGTATATTATATTTTTATATAATTAAATTTTTAGATATATACTGATTTATTAAGACGTCATTATAGATGAACTGTTTATGAATTGATAACCCCTTCCAAATGTATTGTGTGCGAGATTTTTTGATGAAAAAAATGCATAAACCGACCGAACCAGCTGAACGTTTTGTGCCCAATTTGTAGCTAAAATAAAAAAAGTAAACCTAAGATATCTTATGACATCTGTGACCACGTGAAGGGCCTCTAAGGGATTATGGGTTGATTAAGAAACCTATATACTCCTGAACTTTATATTTATTATAAAAAACAAAATATATCTGGAAAACCATTTCCATAAAAAATGTACATCTAATAATGCATGTCCCATAGACCTGTATATTCAAAGTTCAAATATTATAAAGGTTTATATAATTCCGTAAAATAATCCTCAACAAATTTCACAATAATAATGTTCGTTGTGACTTAATTTCATTCCTAGCAGTTTAGAAGCTAGCCAAATAAGACTGATAAAGTTTCGTACATCAACGTAAAATCGACATAGCTCGCTTAAAAAATAAAACAATCCCAAATTCGTGAAAGAAACCGTCTTTAACAGTTTATTTATGAAATGCATTTATATTATTTATTTGTGGGGTATTATTTGTATTAAATTAACTAGCTTCTACCTTGTAGATACAAATAACGATCACAACAGCAGACAATCGGCAAAACAATACAACGTTCATAGTATCTTACATTCGGAATCAAACACTAAGAGCACAGAAAATATGGCGTACAAACAAACCTACGGGAGCACAAGGTACGTTTTCAAACCTAATGATCACCAAAACAATTAAAAAAGACAGGGGAAGGATAAATGATTACTATATACATCATCGGGGAATATTTAACAACTTGGGAAACGTAATTTAGGGGCATAAACAATATTCTCTTTGAACAAAGCTAGGCTAATTCCATTAAAAAAATTCCAGGATGCACTTCCAGAGTGCACATCTCAAGAATATATTAATGTTTTTGCTTAAAACTAAACGCCGAATGCCTTCGGCTATAACTTGGTTTGGGAAGTGATCTCGTCGTTTTTCTTCAGGAAATTCTCCACATACTCCTTGATTTCCTTCTCGTCTGTAATGGAAAAGGTAACGTCAAATTGTGTTATTGCTATGCTATGGTACATAAATATGTAAATGCATACATCCTCCGCCAAAATAGGGAGATTAACATATGGGAAATACCTTGCCCCTGTTAAGAGGGGACTCTACCTAGAATAAAAGGCGTTTTGCATAGGTTTCCAATATTTCATTTCCAGAGCTCATTTTTCAAGATTGATTTTTGCAGTTGGTAGGGATAGCTCGTGCGAAGCCCTTTCCTCGAAATTGTGGTTACCAAAAGGTTAAAAAAAAAACATCCGAAATGAGTAAAAAGTGACAATTCTGAAATTTTGTTTGAAAAATTGCAAAAAGCAGATCCAACCTTTATCATTTGCACACAAAAATTCTTTCGTGTAGGACAGCAGATCAGAATTTGAAAAAATCGATTTTTGGATATATGTACTCGACAGCGTCAGATTAAAGAATGATGGGTTAAATAAGCGGGATGAAAAACTCCGTTTCCGTAGTGAAGCGTTTTCAGTCTTGCTGTACTGCGACGAAAGAACTACTGACCTTTATCTGCGAGTGCATGCGAGATGGTCCTGGCCATGGTCTTGAAGGTGTCCCTGGACTCGAACCTCCTCTCCGCGTACGCGGGAGATAGCAGTTCAACAACCAGTCCACCGACCTCGGCCTTCTTAAGCTTATGCTTCCTGCTTATTACCGCGCTCTGGTTCACGCTGCCCTTTCCGCTGCACTCACCATTCTGCTTCTCGAGGCTGCCGAATTTGGGCGGCGTCTGTCTCGTCGCCTCTTCGGTCCTCGGCTGTTCTCTCTGCCCGAATTGGGGCACCTCCAGCTCCTCGTACTCGTTGGGGGCAGTCGAATCGTCCGTCGGCTCCGACAACTTGTCGTCTATGATTGCTTGTTCGGGGTCATACTCTTCTACCATCTAGAATTTCAACATGTACAGCATATCAGCAGATCTAGTAGTGCTTTTTCTAAAGCAGTCCGTTTGATTAATTTCGGAATTCCATTGTCTATATAAAACAGTGATCTACGTGGTTTCATATGGTGCAGAAAGTTGGAGCCTTACCGAAAATGCCTGTAAGCGATTGGAAGCATTCGAAATGTGTTGCTACCAGGCGAATGCTGTGAATGTCATACATACACCACATCACTAATGACGCTTCTACGAGAAAGACTGAGGAAAGATAAGGACATCTTAAACATGATTAAATGCATGAAAGTGGCATATTTTAGACTTAGGCACAACACGAAGTACCGATTGTTGCAGTTAATCTTACAAGGTAGAATCAACAGCAAGAGAGGATGCGGAAGGAAGCGCATTTGCCGACAGATTTTTGCAAGAAATGAATATCTTCCTCATCCATTGGACCCAAAACCAATTCTTAGAAATACAGTAAGGGACGGTTGATGACTGGATGCAGACATGGGTCACAATTCATTAAAGGACCATGCTCAAGAACAGCTAGAGGACTAATTTCTTCAAACAGGAATTAGCTCTGTATAGTTACTGGACTCCTCACAAAACATAGTGGCCTGAAGGAACGCAGCTCTTTGGGAAGCTTAGGCTAGAACCAATACAGTTAAGTACAGTATCAGCAAGAAAACTGTACATTTGTACAGTTTTAGTACAGGTTCAAGACTGCTAGACTGGGCGCTATAAGCGATGAGTGTAAAAGCAAAATGAGCCCAAAGGCGTCGGACGGCTCCTGTTTCATTGAATTTATTCGTGAAAGAGTTTCCAATCAAGAGTTTCACAAACACCAGTGTGTTGTGTCTCATTCAAATACATGGGTTGTGCGATAATCAAATAAATCTTGTGTTACATGAGATTTGTTACATGCACCTTATTCATTAATTCATTCAAATATTATTTTAAGTTCAAAGTAAATTACCTCGTCTTTCTCGGTTTGATCCTGATTGCTTTTATCATCATCAAGTTTCCTTTTCTTATCCACATGCCACTCATCACTTTTCCGCCTCTTTTTGACATCTTTGTCTTGCTCCTTGTCGCGCCTGTCCCTATCCTCTTTGTGCCTGCTGCTGTGATGGTGGTGATGATGATGATGGTGCTGTTGTGACCGACCACCGAACGTCTCTCTTGTAGGATCCTCCTCTCTCGAACTCAGTCTGTACTCCATTGTGCTGCTCTCAAACAGATCATCTCTGCCCCATCTCTCTTTGTGTCTGGTGTGACGTGTTCTGTCACCAGAATTGTCATCCTCCTTTGTGTTGCTCTTGTGCTCTGTAGTGTCCAACCTGTAAACCATTAATTTGCGTGTATAGCAGGTAACAACATGACAACCATGGTACATGGACAAGAGCATGATACTAACATCTAGAATCGTTACAGTCAAAATACTTCCTGGGTGAATTCCAATAACTAGAATATAGTATATTATGCACGACAATAGATGTTAGTATTTAAAAATTCACACTTTTATTGTTTCATCAAAAATAAGATAAAATTGTGCTATTTACACACAGTGTTTCACAAAAAGGACTTTTAATTGGAAAACCTTTAATGTAAATTGTTCATTTTTATCTTGGTGATATAAGTTTCCCAAAGTACAAGCAGCTTACAATATACAAAATTATAAATACCTGTTTCTATCTTCTTTATGTCGATTATAGTGTCTGTCATGAGATCTGCCATTAGAAACTTCTACATCTTTGGAGTTATTCTTCTGGTCTAAACAACTTTCTGAAGAGTTCCTGTCAGACTTGTTTCTGTCATCTCTGTGTTTCCTGTTATGCCTATCATGTGACCTACTTGTTGCTACATCTGAACTGTTTTTCTGTTCTAAGAGGTCATCCTCTGTATCACTGGTTGGTTTATCTCGATCATTGTACTTTTTAAGTGGATTATCCTCTTTAGGACTATTTTTACATTCTAAAATAATATTGTCAACACTGCTTTTTCTCTTTCCATATTTCTCAATAGAGTATTCATCAACATTCTTTAAGCTGTCTTTATCTTCAGTGGGAATATCTGGTGTGTATCTATCCTCATTACCTATGCTATGTTCAAGGTTTGAGTTGTTCACAGTCTCTTTGGTATCATCCTAAAATGATAATTAAATAGAGATAAAACAAACCCATAAAAGGATCACTCACCTTCAAGGAAACTCTATCATTTGTATTATTTTCAGCACTTTCCTCATCAGAATCATCACCAAACAAGCTCTTCAAATCCTTCTTTCCAGACTTGTTAGCCATCTCTGACTGACTATCTCCTAAATTAACTTTACTAGTCTTTTTGAAAAAATGACTTATTCTTTTCTGATTTGTTCTGAAATCTAACCTCTGTTCATCATAAACAGCTTTAGCAGTCTTAAAGGATGACAACTTTGACTCATTAGATTCTTTCTTAACTTCACTTTTACTCTTCAGTGTTATTTCACAGCCTTCTTGAACCTGCTTATGCAAAAAATTCAAATAAGTCTGAGGAATTTGCAACTTAAACTAAGGAGGGAACAGTTTAAGCACCAGATCAAATAGCTTTACCAATTTTACATTAGATGTCAAAAAAAAATCTCATAACATGACCAATTAGATTTGTTTGTGGAAGAGACGCACCTTACTAGGTTCTGCCTTAGCTTCACTGCTTTCAGTTGTACAGCAGTTCTCATTGACACTCTGCCTTGTCAGGCCCTTTTGTTCATCATAAACATCTCTAGCAGTCTTGAATAATGTCACCTGCTCAATTTCTGCTTGATTTTTGCTTTCTAGCTTTTGCAACTGCTGATCTTTGGTGATGTTCCTGAATAGGTCGCTCAAAGTTTCATTTTTGGCGGGCTTCGGCTGGTACAGCAGCAGTTTCTCGTGAACTATTCCATCAGCGGTACATTTTTTAATGTTTGATATCTACAAAGTGGAGAAATATGGTAAATAGCTAGTACTATTAATAACTGGGTTAATGCTTAACCTGAATAAAACTTCATCCATCATAGTATGAACTTTCCGACGGTGATTCCGGAAAATTTTACACCGTTACCAGCATTTATTTGTCTCTTGTGAGGACGTTTTTCATTTGATTGGCTATGATTTGAACTAAAGAAAAATACCAGAAATTGCAAGGAAAACAAGAAATGGCAATTATCAATTGCTGACAGATAACAATCGCTGACAAATGACGTTTGACATCTAGAAAGGGCAGAGATGGAAAATAAACAGACGGATACGTCAACATGGATTTGAGCTCTGTGGATACACAGCGCACTCCACACACTCAAGTACTACATAGTTTATATACAGATTTGAACGGCCATTAACAAACCAACGCAAAGCATGCGTGAGACAAAAAATTATACAAATTAATCTAGCTTTTCAATAGAAAAAATCACTCCTCACTGTGAGTCTAAGGAGGGTACAAAACATTTTTATGAAAAGTATTTCACTCCCTTTCCTTATTCCAGTTGTTCCACGTCTTCCGTTGATCGTCAAACAAATTAACAAGGTACCATTTTTTATAAGGATCAAAAGAAGTGTTGTTGACTTGCTGATAATTAATGTATTCACTGCATTACTCACCGTCCTAGCCACCGAGCTCTTGTACATGATATGCGTGGTATTGGCTGAAAATATTTCATACTCGACGTCCACCGCGCAATCCTCGATGTCTTGCCTATCGAAGGTCTGTTCCTCTTGACATTTTGAGTAGTTGTCTTGAAGCACTTCGGTGAGTTTCGTAACGTACTGTTCTCTGGTCGCCAGACTCAGTCCTTTCACTTTGCTAGAACTGGACGCGGCCGCTTTCACGCGTGCATGTTTAGCAAACAGAGAGTCGAGGGTCTTGTGAGACACTTCCTAAATAAAAATAGAACGTTGTGCAAAAACATATAATTTCGTTGGTGTATCCCGGGTTTACTAATTGGGATTACTTTAGTGATGTAGCGATTCCGATACATCGCCGATTATATCGCACAGTCTGAAAGGCAATCGAAACGACGACGAACACGTAACGTTATCGCTCTCTTTGCAGTTAGTACTGAAGAACGCTATATCAGTAGGAGAAAATTGATGATAAATGATTCTCAAGGCGAGATTTATTATTGGCCACTTCAGTAACTCAGCATCAGCTCTCGAAATCCTCACAGAAATGCAGAAAATAAATATCATTTGCTATTCCATTATCAACTGTCAGAATTCCGTATCGCGACACGCGGCCAGAGGTACATAGGGGGACAGCGTTGCCACATTTTGTAATGGCCTGCAAAATGTGGTCTACTTTCTCTTTGGTTTTACCGTGATCAGCCTTCAACAGCCATTGTGTAGAAAAATTGTGGATTTTCCAGACTTGTTTCACTATCATTTATTATCATAATAACTAATTTGATGCAAATATACAGAAAATGATTTTCATGGTTAAGTACCACCTTAAGTGGCTAGCTTGAACCCTTGCAAAAGTACTGAAACAGAGCCTGCAGTGGATTCCTTGTGTAGGCCTCTACATACCATAATGTGTTAATATAGAATATACTCACTTTTGGATTCTTTCTTAATTCAAACTGCTTTTGTATGAAGTCACTTGAAGCCTTTCTGGCCGCCTGTTCTCTCTCGAATGTATCGTCTCCATCATCGTCACTGCCTTCCTGTTTATATTCATTTTCATCCCTAAAAATTATTACAGTAACTACTTAAACCTGACCTGACAGATTAACGAGCTCCTCCAGTATTTTTTTAAGGAAACATATCACAATTACTCACATTTTTGCTCCTCTCCTTCCACCACCATACAGATCTTGATAATCCATTTCAGAATAAGATGTTGCTTTTGAATTGAACTGAATGCTCTTTGTAAGAAACAATTCCGCAGCTTCCCTAACTCTCTTTTTGTTCTCGCAAAAATCGCAGTTTTTCATACATTTAGGAGGAGGTTCCCCAAAATAATTTGAAAATAACTTGTGTCTACATTCACTGGAAAAAACGAAATATCTATATTAATAAGATATTCGGATACATAAATCACAACCAACACAAAGCATACTTCTGTCTTGATATGAGGCAAAAAATCAGTATTAAAAACTGGGTACTGTACCTAGGATTTTCACAGTACTCTATAATTAACTTGAGCCCCTTCATGGCCACTTCTGCTCTTTTTTTCTTTCCTTCTTTACTACCTGCCTTCCCCATATCTTGAGCAACATGGAATTCGATTGCTTTACTATCAGATCTACTATAGTAAACTCTGCATTTGGATGGTTTGCCATCTCTACCAGCTCTTCCAGTTTCTTGGTAAAAGGAAGCAGGGTCTTTTGGGCTACCCCAGTGAACCACAAACCTAAAAAAAAAGAAATACAAATAATGATGAATTTAACAACAAAAAAGTGACAAGATATAAATAGCTACATAAACAATAACTCAAAGAGAGTATTGTTGATGCGCATGTTAAAGGTTTTTTCACAATGTTTTCGGTTTTTCCTGACTTTTTGTCTGACCAGATGATTTTCCTTGGCAATACCTGATTAATCTTGCTTCTTTGATTTTCTAGAAACTGGACCCCTGATGGACATATCATGAGTGTATTTGAAAGAGAAGAAAATATGACAAACAATAAAACATAAAGGCAATTGAAATAATTAATTATTCATTACCTAACACTAGCTTTGTCAACGCCCATTCCAAAACTTATAGTTGCTACAATGACTTGCACATCACCATTTTGCCATTTTTCCTGGAAGTCCTGCCTCTCATGATTCTTCAATCCAGCATGGTAACACAAAGTTTTCACTCCTAATTTATTTAGTCTTTCCATTAACATTTCAGTTTGCTCCCTAGTCCTATGACAAAGTACATCATTCAAAAAATACTCCACAATAATATAAAATATATTTTGAATAAATTACATACCAAAATTATAGCTTTTCCAATTATCACAAGCATGGAAATTATTTTGGCAAAGTTCCTATGTATACTGTTGAAAATGGTTAAAAAAATGACAAATCTCATTACTAAGTACCAGATATTTGGATCCTAACTAGACACAAATATTGGCATAAGAAAAAGGGTTGCATGATGGTGTTTATTTATCAATATAACTTCAAAGTTAGAAACATCCTGTTAAAATAATGAATAACCAAAATGGAAGATAGAATATAGAAAAAGTGACATGCATTTAGCCATATTTGATACCATCTGTATAGATTAAGATTTTGTGAGAAAAAGGAGTCTGAAGAATGAATATCACTTAATGAAATGCATCTAATGAAATTTGAATAATGTTTCATTCAATGTTGTCAATACCTGCAATATACAATGCCACAGGATTTATCTTTCTTCAGCAAATCAGTCTCATTTTTGGCATTTACACAATCATTTATAAAATCCCTCAAATGCCTGAATGGATCTTCCAAAAGATTTGGATAATATACATCATAGTACAAATTTCCTCTATAGCAGGAGGTTTTAAAAACTTTGCGGTCTTCTGCTAGCTTCAGGCTACTAATTATATCTTTTGTTACCTGGAAAAGGCATGTTGAAACTTCTGGTTTGAAAAAATTAAACATTGTATGAAATAAAAACCTATCAAGATGTCATCTGAGAAATAAATGCATGGGTACCTCAACATTTGCAGTTGCTGTTAAGGCAATACAAGGAACCTTAACTCCAGTTCTGAGATCTCCAAGTCTCAAATAGTGAGGCCTAAAATCATGACCCCATTCACTGACACAGTGAGCTTCATCAACAACCAGATAAGCAATTTTGTTAAAGTTGTACAGGTTTATATATAATGCCTGGAATGATATATGAGATTTAATGATTTCTTTTAAAAAATAATATATAGAACTCAATTTTACTTGCCTTGAATGTTTGTGTAGCAGCTTGCTCGGGAGTGATATATAATATTTTTGTATTAGGCGAGGTAGATTTTAAATCTGCAATCAATGCTTCACGCTGTGATAAAGTTAGCTTTGAATTTAGGGAGGCTGCTCTGATTTTTAGAGCCAATAAATGGTCAATTTGGTCCTACAAAATGAAATAGTAAATATAAGGAATTTATAAAAAATCATGTGATATAGTCAGCATCTGCTATTATGTCCTGTTAAACATTATAAGTCTGAGGGGAATTATTCTTTCCCATCAGATCTATTCATGTCCACTGATTTGGGTTACTTATCTTAGATCCATATACATTGTCCACATTGAAATTTTAAATCATGAAATATAGGAAATTAATTCTATATGCTTCCTGATATTATGTGTACCACCTCTCTCTTATTCATGGAATGTTGGATACAATCCAGAATAGAACAGAATGTCTAGTGGAATTGCCTCACCTTACAAAGGAATTTCACATTCTGGAAGATCACAGGAGGGTGGTTGTTCTGTCTCTTTTCTATGGATACTATCTTAGCAAATATCAATCAAGTCACATAATAACAATCTGAATAGACATTGGTCCTCTCGCAGTGAGACAATAAGCTCTAGAAATCGCTGAACAATTAACTATCTAACTATAGGACTGTACACTTTGTAAACATACCTTAATCAAAGCTAATAGAGGTGAAAATACTATTGTAATCATTTTTTCATGTAACATAGCTGGTAATTGGTAACATAGAGACTTTCCAGAGCCTGTAGGCATTGAAATGAGAACGTCATGTTTTCCTAAAAATTTTCAGATAATAGAAATTCTATTATTAATTAAGAAATTCTGAACAGTAATGCCTACATACTTTGGCATACTTCAACCACAGCTCGTTTTTGAAGTTCTGTCTTGAATTCATCGAATCGAAAATATTTTTGCAGACCTGCATATATTTTTGATTCTTCCATAATCTCGGAAAACAAATTTGAAGTTAGTGTATAGTTTAAAATATATTCGAAAATTTCTAACCACTTGATTTTGACACAGAACAAGATGACGCGCCAGAACCATGACATACACAGAGTTGGACAGCACGTGTAGAAATCGTCCAGGGCTGTGATGGAAATTATCGATGTACAGCACGCTTTTGCGGTTCTGTCTTAAATGCCTCGGTGCGAAAATATTTATGTAGAGCCTCATATATTTTAGACTTTTCCAATAATTCCAGAAAATGTATTTGGAACTATTGTATACTCAAATTTTCTATTGTATACTCAAATTTTCTAACCACTTGTTTTTGATACAAATCTACTTCAGTGGTGGTGAGGATAACAAAATACAAAATGAATGTTACCTGCTGAAGACATGGATCTTCTTTAGCCTAGACTCGTCCGTATAGTTTTATTTAATATATGATGTTGTAGGGGTCATTTGTCACCCCTATTAGGCAGAGTCCAGGTTATTAGGAACATTTGACTTTGTAAAATGCCAATGGGCAGCGCCACTTTGTGCGACACTTGCAGATAAGTGTTAAAAAGACTACAAATATTTCAAAATTTTAAATGCATAATTGAAAAATGTAGTCAATGCTATAGCTAAGAGAAACAAGACAGAAAGAAAAACAATTTATTATACAAGATCACAAAACAAATATATAACTTATTAGAGAGAGGAAACATTCTAACTATACACAAGACAAAATTATGTATAACTATTTGCAGATAAAAACTAATGAAAGTAAAAATATATCTTGTATAAAATAAAAGATCTATGTATAACAATATAAACTGGAATGTGTGTATATTGAATATTATATTAATTTCACTAGAATGTACGATTACTAAATACTCGCTAATATTGCGATTCTCTAGTGTGATGTAGGAATAAATTTTCACATAATTTTTATCTAACAATCCGTCATAAATTTTTCTCACAATCACTTTTCAGCCCTTTATTCCTCAAAATTTGGACTGTGGAAATGAGATCATATCACTACGAAATGAAAAGAACTTTGTGAGATTCACCTTAAAAATAAACTCTATTTGATTATTTCATACCACTGACGTTTTAGAAACCCATGCATCTTTACATAATAAATCAGAAACCTAAAATAGAAATCCAATCCAAATCCTGCAGTCAACAAAATTTAAATTGTTCATATTAAAAATAAGCAAATAAATAATTTATTACACTATTAGTAAAGTAAATCGATGAAAAAGGGCACATTATGGTAATTGTTAGATATTGTTACTATATATGTCTATAATGGCAAAAAAACATGGAGAACATTTGAAAGGTTAGGGTAAACCTTATTACTTGAGTTTCTTTTTCTCCTGTGTTTGCATTGGACGGACACACAGATGTTTTAAGTACCTTTTATAAATAGAATTAAAATCATATATTTTGTCACTAGGATTAGTTGTGATGTTTCTAGACTAGATCATTTACCGCTAACATGCAGAATATAGTTATATGCTACATTTACCATAATTATTACAATAATATTACAAATATCATAATTCATAGTATACCCATACCAGTAATCAAAAGTAGAAAAAGAAAGTGGAATGGAATATTTTTAAACAATGAAACACCATTCAAGGTGAGGTTTTTATCAAATTATTTGAAATTACCGGGACATGTACTTTTTCCAGAGACCTTCTTGTAGTTAAATATCATTTTCAACTCCTATTGAGTATAACACTCAATGCAAGATAATTGATATGGTGAGTCCTTTTGATATAGTATACACATTATAGAAATTTTCTAAAACAACATTGAAAAAAGCTATATACAAATTAGAGTGTATTTTTTCAGAGTTTTTTACACCTGTATGTTTATATCAATTTATGATATATCTATGTTAATTAGTTCGAAGCGATTTGAACTATGTCTTACTTATAATTAATGTTTTTTTTAAATCTACCTAAAGAGTACTTTTGGAATGTACCACCATTCACAATTTTATTACGATCGCATTTTTACCGAATTAATCGTTAAAGAAATTGGGCATTCTACCTAAAAATATTTTGATAGAATGCTTTCCATAAAAATGCTAATCTCTTATATAACGTATAAACATGCTAAGCTAAGGCTTTGAGATACATATAGTAGAGTTGTCTCCAATTTTGACTGATGTTCCTTATTTAGTCACAGTTACAGACATTTATTCCTTTATCTATAAAATTACAAATTGTACTTAGATTCGGACTAAACATTTTAAATATAATAATAGAGCTGGAGTACCATTATAAAAGTCAATGACATATATTTTTGTTCGCATTACCTTACATAGATACATATAGGCATTCAAAATTCGAGCAATTGTTTTCAACCAGCTGAAAATAAAAAGGAATAAATACTACGAACTAAAAAAATATCTGGGAACAAAAACAATATTATATATCTGAAATAATGAGAACAAAAAAAGAAATAGCGAAATCATAAAAATATTGTCGAGTATTCACAAAACTAAATCTACGTTGTCATTTTTGTTCTGGTTAAAAAATGTAGAAGGATTCAAAATGATATACTATATCACCTTTAAATCAATTGATTAGTACGTACTAGAGATACAGAGAAATTTATTCATCACAGCGCCTATAAAAGTAAAAATTGTATTCGATATACTCCGATCCCAGTTGGCCTGGAGACAGGTTGCAGGTGTTCTGGAAGAAATAAGCGTTAAAATAGAGTGGAAATACACAGTGTTTATATCACAAAGGCGTTGACACTACGGCATAGGTATATTTTCATGGAATGAATGAATGAAGAGGAAGAGGCAATCCGATGTAGTCATCGTTGCATAGGTCTCCTAACGAGCCGCCCTTTTGCGCCACTATCAGAGCTACGATCCAAGACCTCACCCTTTTCGCAAAGGTGAGCCTAGCCTGACTGCTATCTTACATCTCCAGGTTCCTGAACACTAGCTCCTAGTATAGTCCGCCTATGATACCCTAGTGCCTCATAGCAATCTGGAATGTGCGCCCAGAATTCCTCCTCTTCGCCACTGTGTTGGGTCACCCCCATTCTATGAAAACTAGAAACCATTCTTTCGTAACAAATGAATGAGGAAGAGTAAAGAAAATAAAGAGGACCAGGCCGACTTGAGTGATTCATGAACGTCTGAAGTGGATCTTATTCGGAGTTCTCCACTCCAAAACAGGGCGAACCCCTACCATCCAGAGAGAATTTTCTTCGCTAAGGGCAGCATGTTTCTCAGATTAATGAGAACATTGAGAGATTGTGGAACTGGGATCTACGAATGGAGTTCAGTTAAACGCGCAGAAGACAACAACTGACAAATAAGTCGTATGCTGGTCTGCCAGACGTGGAGATGGACACATACAATACTTGAATCATCTTTTTTGGGAATTAACATCAACAATAACATGCCGTCCCGCTAGCTTGGCGGCCCAGAAGCTGGATGTTCTCCTCTAGTCCAAGAAATCGTATCCTCCAGAACAGCTACTGCTACTCTACAAGGCCCAGATCAGACCATGGAGTACTGCTCGCTGCGTTGATGTTATCTGAAACCTCGTAAACGACTTCTACAGTCTAGAATATGATGAAGGGTGGCTGATCTGACTTCGTTCTATACATATTATCACGACAGAAGTTCGACCGAGCAGCCTCGTATAATAACACTAAGAGTTGCCAGGACAGCAAACACTAGAGGAGCCCAACAGACGCATCCTCACAGGCCGAACTTACATTCCTCTTCCACCAGTGGTTCTTTTGGTGTACCTAGGCATTATGGAATGAGCTACAGGGGAATTTGTTTCTTGACAGATAAAATCTACAGCGTTTTAAGGTAAATGTGAATAAAAAAACCTATAAAAAACTTACCTCACTTTGACCTAAAGAAGCTCTATACGTCATCACCTTGGACTGGAAATCGATCATGTCCACCTCGAAAATTATACTTTTGATGCCTAACAGCTGACTGGGACTGTTTTCGTTCACCTTGTGCCTTAGTTTCAATTTGTCCTCGAAATACGGGGAAGAGCTCATATAGGAGCACTCGTTCATCTTTCTGTCGTTGTAACAGTGCTCTATCTCTTTTATGTTGGGTTGATTAGATCTATAAAGGAAGAAACTAGATTGGAGTTTGGGATACAATATGGAAACTTAAAGTTCATTGTTGGATGTATGAGTGTAGAGCATAGTTAATCATACACTCACTGGGACCAACTACTGTAGCTTGGAAATATCTGTAAGAAACTTCATGTATAACTTACCTAAATATCAAATTAATGAAGTCATCAGGCATATACTTAGATATAGGGACAGAGTAGGAGATATTGTACTGAGAGTTGTGCTCTGGATTTCTGTATTCGTAACTCAGTGGTGTGCTGAAGTTTCTACCTTCAATAATGATTGTGAACAATTGGTCATCTGAAAAAACAGGTGAAATGGTCATGTAGATTATAGACGCTCTTATTCGTTGAAATCATGCAGATAAAAAGATAGTCTACTTAATACACAGTTTCACAAATAAAACCCTTTTTCTTTCAGAGACGTGTTTCGATTTATTTAGATCTGACAATCCGAGGATGATTTAATTATTAATTAAACGCGTCATGAAAGAAAAAGAGTTAGAGTTTTATTTGTGAAACTGAGTTAAGTACACGATCTTTTTATCTGCAAGGTGTTATGGTGAAATTTTGAAATATGAATGATTATATATGATTCATTCAATAGAACAGATCTTTGGATAGTGATAATGTGTAAATACGTGTACAATAAGAATGCAATAACTGTACATAAACCGTTATAGTATGAAATGCATAAACTAAGACAAAATATTTTAAATAAGTAAACTAACCTGAAATATCGAATAAATTTGCTTCGTCTGTGTAGGTATCCCTCTTTTGTCGTATCTGCTTCTCAATATCATTTGAATGGAATGGTTTTGATATCTTGTTCTTCTCAACATTGATGAGTGGCACTGTTTTGTTTCTGTTTAAGCTGGGTGGTTTCTTTTCAGAGAAATGTGATGGTACCAGTTCCTGAGGAGGTCTTTGCACGCAACAATAAATCTAAAGGAGATAAAAAGGTGAAACATTATAGTTAGTATTTTTTATTATGTGAATATATAGGTCATGTTTGGATAATCTTGTTTGATGTTGTTTGGTTGATAAATAATTTTAAAAAATGGTGGCATTATTAATATGGTGACACCAAATATCAAAAATGAGTATTAATGTTTAACTGTCCCAATCATCTGGAACTAAGAACGAAAATATGGATATACCTGTTTCGGAATATAGATGAGTCTACTATTAGTTACCTTGCAAAGATTTGTACTTTCTAGATCCTGTTCAACTGCCAAGCATTCTTGTGGTCTTCCAATAATGAACGAGGGTCTCTTGATCATAGTTTGACCTATGACTACTTTTCTTATCTCTGAAAAAAAAAAAAAAAATCACTTTTCGATTCTTGCATTAAACCCTTCAAATGCTTTATTCAATTTGATTTGGTTCAAAGCTGGAGATTTCTTCGAAATTAACACGTACCTTCTTCTTTATAATGGTTAGTTGTATGGCGTGGAGGGCTTGTAGACGTCCAGGAGTTGTGGATCTTCGTGGACTTGGTAGGCCCTTTGGTCACGTGACTCCTTGGAGGCGTGTCCAGATTAGGAGGCATGTATTGAGACCGACGAGCTGCTTCCATCAGATACAAGGTCGTTATAGCGGCTAAACTATAAATATACAAATATTCATGGTTTCATATTTCAGTCATATAAAATACATCAGACCAAGGATATTAGAGAGCAGGATCTCTCACTCGGAATGGGAAAATCATCAAAATAATCTTCTGGGGCCCCACCTTAGGCCCAATTCGGGTCCGGATACGCCAGTACTTACCAAAAAGCCATGATGAGCACCAGAACAACGATAACAATCTGTATAAACTTGTTTGAGCACAATTCTTCGTCATTCTGACAGGAATGGATGTGATGTTTGGAGCATTTATGCGAGTATGATAACTTTGAACTGTTCACTGTAATAATATAATCGTTAGATTGATAGATCGGTATCTTAACATTTTATTACCTGTACTGGTAGACTTAAGACTATCCCCTCTCTTTAATTTATTCAACCGTCTGTTTATCCTTTCTAATTGGTCGATTCTGTTTTCCAGGTTGTCTGTCACTTTACACAGTTCCTTAACAGCACCGATGTTTTCCATAAATATTCTTTCCTGAGAAAAAAAATACATTTCCTCGTAATTGATTCATTGCAAAGTAAAACAGCAAATTAGAGCATTTGTTGTTAAATTCTAACGCCCCTCTTTAACAATCTGTGAGTAGAGACTAGCAGAAAGAGAACAGCCTCCGTATTATCTAATATAATAATTAAGAATGAATGAAAAATTCCTAGTAACGTGACCATCTTAGAGGTGCAGTATCTCACCTTATTCACAACTAAAAAGTTGTCAATAGAAGTCCCATTCTGAAGAACAATATCACCAGCGGGTTTAACAGCCTCAGGTAGAACTTGAGCCACTTCTTGAGCTATAACACCTGTGTCCAAGCAAGTATTATCCCTGTTTAATTGAGCAGCTAGTTCGGGTTCGTATTCGTATCTGAAACAAACGTCGAAAGATTCCAGTATGGTATTTGAGTTAATTATCTGTATTCTAAATTGTTCTACACTTTCCTCACTATTTTTCCTATCTTTATTTTTTAAGGTATTTTCTACTTCCTTACTTCATTTTGCGATTTTATTTGTAGACATCTATTATTTCAGCACGGTATTGTATGTTTCACATATGTATAAAATTTGTATTTTTTCTTACCATGTAGCATTTCTGTACTGAATAGGCAGAATTTTCGTTTTCAACAGAAAGAACATTTTTTTGGTATCGGTGGAGATGCAGTAAGGTATGAAAAATACACCTTGTACAATAACGTGAGTTTTATATTATTGCAATATGATATTGCTGACGATGGTCGGTTCATTGTCTAACCTAGTTCGTACACAAGCTGGTATCTTTCCAGCGACCAGCACAGAATGAAGAAATGTCTCAAACTAAGAGGTTGTTCGAACTTATTACAGTAGAAACTTAGACATTGGAAGTGGTATCCATAAAAAGACTGAAGGCATTTGAAATGTAGCTCTGCAGACGTATGCCTAAAATTCCTTGGAGTCACAAATGTAGAAGTATTAAGAAACATTAGACGCAGTAGAAACCTGATGATTATTAATGTAAGAAAAACGGTATGTATTGAATTTTTTCTAGATTGAATAAGAATATCTAGGTGGATAAGTATCGCCATTTTGCCATAAAATGAAGTCCTGGTATTATTAATGCCAGGAAGATTATCTTACCTCACTACTCTTAATCTTTGTACATTCTTCAACTGCTCGGCTGTATTGCACTCAACGATATTCTTCTTTGCTCTTATATCGCTAGGCTGTATGATGTGTCCTGTAATTTTGATGTTGCCATGCACTACCAAGGACTCGTCAGGCCTATCAGTATTGATTCCTACTCTTCCCGAATGAACAACTGAATCCTTCGAAACAAGAAAGAACAATTTGCGAGGATTACTCACGTAACAAATTATAACATTATAGAAAAGTAAAATTAGTTACAAAATAGCTGCATGATTAATTTTTTCAGTGATAATGCTTGGGACTTCCATTGTCTCGAGATTTTTGGCGTTTCACAACGTTTAGATTCATGTAGAATCAATAATCGTCTTCAGGCGAAAAATGAAACGCGAAAAATCTCTAGGTAATGGAAGTCCGAAGCAGCGTGGTACTGAAACATCCACATTTCAAACAATAATTATTTTCTTTTCCTCTACATTCTCATATATCAAACTTTGTTCAATTAACTACCTTCTAAAAAACATTAAATGTTGTTTATCATGTTATTATTAGGTCATGGTTACCTATAATGCTGCACCAAAAAACAATGAAAAAAGAGTTACTGAAACTTTTGTTGGAACAGCCTAATCGATTTCAGTTTAATATAGAAACTCAATTTATCATCTGATTCTTTGAGAAAAATTTTCAACCAATAGAATCCTATATTCTTGTACTGGGGGAAGATTAACCTGCCATGATCACGGCACATAGGCCCCATTGGGCCCCTTGTACGTCTTCCCCAGGGGTTGCTCAGGAGTGGGTGTTCAGCCACTCTGAAATGTAAAAGAAGGTGGTGACACGACCCATCCCTTACACTGGCAATAGAGCCAGCGCTCCCCCAGAATGGATTCTCGGATTGACAGGGACAGCTGGACAATCGCTCAGTAGATGCTTAATTGTTTCATCTTCCTGTTCACGGGTGCTTCTCTTATAATGCCCGTAACAAAGCGCCAGTTGAGTCTAGGCATGGACAAATGACATATCGCGACTTCTTCACCAGGATATACGAGGAATTCTCCAGCAAACAGTCAGCCAGAGGTGTTATCTCACATATTTTCAAAAACTGACTGGGTGTTTCCTTTCGGTAGTGTTTTCAAGGGCAATATTCAGTGCGGCTCTGGACCAAGGATTTTGGTCCAAACAGCGCTCTTTACCAGTCAGTGAGCTGTAATATATTTATTTAATAATTTATCAATAGAATTTTGCAGATTTATTTTTTGAAGACGTACCTGCGTTTGACCTTTTTGCCAGCAAAGCTCGACATCACTTTCAAACTGTCCAGGATTTGAGGCCTGAAATGAAGATACATTCGATACACACATGAAAACTTTGATTTCAGCATGTTTAATAAAACAAGTAGAAAATAATCCACTTACTCTGACTATTATTTTTTGGCTGGCATGACTGATAATAGGAAAATTTCCGCTGCTAGTATGTGCGTGCAGACCCACAACAAGCTAAAAGGAAATATCACGTGAAACAAATATGCTCATCAAAAGTTCCTAAAAATTTCAGTTAGTACCTGAAAATATCTTTGTTCAGGATTTGGCTTCCCTTTTTTCCTCATATTATTCGATGTGGTTTCACTGAAGTGAAGTCTACCAACTGTCACTTTTATTACCTGCGAATTTACTAATTCAATCCTGAAAACAAAAAATACGTTCGAAACTGAACTGTGAAGAATGTGCAGTTTTAAATCTCTATATTAGAAATAGAAAGCATTCAATGGAAACCAGTGAAAATAAGTTAAACCACTCACGGTACTGGATGGAATGGCTTTTTGCTCCTATCGCTTTGACTTTGCTCCACTCTTATTGTTTGTGTTGGGCAATCATGCTTCACTCCGTAGAAATGTAGATGGAAGCTTGAGATTTTTTGTAAACCGTCAGCTGTTTTTACAAACTGAGCATCCCCGAGTAGTTGTACTTGGCAAGTTATCTAGGAGAAATATTTTAAATTCATCAATATTCCTGGAACTGACTTTAATAACTAACTGGGTTTTAGATTATTGACTGTAACCTAATGCATTTTAAAAAATAACAGAAAATAGTATATGCTCTTCATTATGTATCAAAACTGCTATAGACATGCACGTTTCGTCCTTAGCCTAGACTCGTCAGTATATTGTAACTGTAGGAAGCAATTGGGAGGTATATACGTAAACCAGTCAAGGGTCTGATTGCTACATCAACACTCATCTCTAAGCGTCGCGCACGGTGGCGCTGCCCATTGGCAACTTTCGAAGTCAATGTCCTTGACTTGGGGAAGCACCACCGTGCGCGACGCGTGTTGAGAAAATATTATATCAAGAGATCTGAAAGTATAAAATGCTATCCGTTTATTGGTTCATCCAATAACGTTTTACTTTAAAAATATGAATCTAAATTTGTAAAGCATCAATAGATGCATCAAATTGACATTGCTATTTGTCCGATTGGAAATTATTACCTGAAAGTGGTTTTTCTTTTGACATACAAAAGCGTCATCGGCATTGGAAAAGTTGAAACCCTTATCAGCATCCACCCTGTACAATGGCGGTAGTCTGGAAAAGAAATTATTATATTTTCTCACATTTTACTCAATACGAAACTTACATTTCTGATAAGTTCTGATCACACAACGTGTGCCAGTTGTTCTGTTGGAAGGGGCTGAATTTGATGCACTGGTATTGCGGCTCAGACAGGCAGGCCTCAGAAGAGGGATAGTCCTCGTCCATTGATGTGTTGTTTCCTTGTTCTGATGGGCTTAGCTGGCTTGACGAACAGTGGTCTACAAATGTAATAATACTTATATACTTATGTATAATATCATCATTATATGATATTTGGAAAAAAAATTATGATTTTTTCAGTAAAATAATGGGAGTTATCCCAAAAATAATGGGCACAAAGCGCTATCTATGATGACTGTTTATTAAACTTGTTTCTTACTCATTTCACTCCCGCAACTCAGTTCAGCAATTAATATTCAAATAGAACGTTGATTGATCATTTAGCAGCAAATTTGAAAAATGTTACAAGTATTGGAAGACCTTAATCCTTTTTCAAAATGAAAAAAATTCCATAATTTTAAAAACAAGCTTCAAATGGATCCACAGCCCCGCCGACTTGACCCCATTTTTTAAGAAGCTAAAACAAAATTTCATAATCTTTCATGATTTGTATTCAATTAAAATGCAGCCATCTGCACTAGTAAATCCTAAAGCAAGTGAAATACATTGACTTCCTTGCATTAAATTGGTTACGTTTCGATTTTATGTACAACTTGGCATCGCAGGTAGAAGTCCTCCACTACCCCCGCCCCCCATACCTAATATTTGAACAACAAAAAAATGCATAAATGTTTAGTGCCCTCAGACATGTATAAAATCGAAGGTTGAACGTTTTTTATATATTTTTTTGTTTCCCACGTTAACTCCGCCGCCACTGGACAGAATTTTAAAAACTGTAAAGCCTTTTCGTCCTTGTCAAAGTTTCATCAAAATCCTAAAAGAATTTTCTGAGTAATCGAGAGGCCAATAATCAGCGCAGAGAATACAGACAGACAGACCGACGGATATGAGTGACATGGTTATTCATAATGATATGTATGTCATGAAACATCAACAAAATACAATGTCTCGGATCCTAAAAAATATACTTGTTATATTTTGGATGCATGATTATATTGAGGTGTATTGATTTTTTCATTCTTACCTGGTTCACTTTTCACCATCATGGAGTCTTGAGACAATTTGCGTTTTTTAGGAATACTTTGCAAGTTTGTGTACACATTCTGGATGTTGTCCAAGTTGGAATCACAGAGACTGTTATCAATATTGTTTCTTTGTATGCTGTCGATGTTGTGATTGTAATTTAGATGAATATTCCTGTCGAAATTTTGAGAAGGTTCCGTTGGCATCAGTATTGAGCGGTTATTCTCTGAAACTAAATATTTTTCATCGAATATCATACATATGTACGAGGATCACGCTAAAAGTTTTTAGATACAGAAAAACTACTGAAAGCTTTTTTTAAAAACTTTATTATGTTCTTTCAACATATTCTCCCCCTACCTCAATCCATTTACGCATTCGGTAGAGCCACTTGTCAAATTCTTGTGACCAACATTCTTTTGAAAGGTTGCTAATTTCCTCCTCAAATGCAGCGATTGCCTCTGCACCGGTGGAAAAATGGCGACCTCGTAACTTTTCTTTGATCTTAGGGAACAAGAAGTCGCACGGAGCTAGGTCCGGAGAATAAGGTGGGTGAGGCAAGAGTTTGGTACCTTGTTCAGCAAAAAAATCGAGTGTTCTAGCGGCGCTGTGGGCGGGTGCGTTGTCATGGTGCCATTGAATACCTCGCAGACCAGTCTTTGGACGGCTCTTGCATAGTTCTTTTTAGACTACAGGAACACTTTTGGTTATATACCATTCAGAAGTAACTGCCCTTTAATTTTCCAAGGCTACCGTTTTAGAAAAAAAAGATACGACCATTTTCTTTCCAACACTCTTGGAACGACGAATTTTCGTTGGAGGCTGCTCACCAGCACCAAATGACTGATGTTTAGTTTCGGGATCATGATGATATAACCATGTTTCGCATCCGGTTACGATATTAAGTGTTTTTACTGTGCCCATTATCAAATTTTTCAAGCATAAACTTAGCCCAATCAACTCTAGTTGCTTTTTACTCACTGGTCAACAAATGTGGCACCCATCTGGAACACCGCTTCCTTCGGCGAAGGTGATCATGAATGATTATCGATGCCGATCCAATCCCCAGAGAAGCTCCAATCTCGGTGTAGGTTATATGTCGATCTTTTTTTACCATATTTTGCACAGCTCCTACAATTTCAGGAGTAACAGCAGTGGGCGGTCGACCTGTGCGAGGTTCATCATCGAGTGAGACCCGGCCCCTTTTAAACTCAGCAATGGCTCGAAAATCGCGACTACCCGGTTCCATTTTTACGTTAAAATTCTGCCAACACTTAGATGCATTCGAGACCGTGGCAAGGCAACTACTGAACGATTCAAACACTGCCTTTGCGTGTAAGCACTTTAGACAGAATAGCTGCGTGCTCAAACTTGTTTAAACTTGTATAGATTAGGAATATCTAAAGACTTTCAGCGTGATCCTCGTATAAGCCACAGATAGGTTTACTATTTTTACATATTCAAAGTGACCCAATGGTGGTATCTATATCTTTTAACCTCTATTATAATTGAAAAAGTTATCTGAATAGTTGAAACATGGGTGACAAAAAGACAATGTTCCAAAGGTTATAGAGATTGATACAACCGTGTAAGTAATCCTAAATACCTGTAATCGTTCCATCGGATGCCGTTGTCGTTAATATAATTCTATCCGAGGTCAAGTTGGCACCAGTTCCCAATAAATGTTCAGCATTGGTGATTTGGTCAGCTTGATGATCAGCCACCACAATGTGAGAACCGAGAATAAGGCCATCTGTGACGGAACTAGCACCTGAAACTCATGTTATGATAAGTATACTCTTCAAATGAATTATAATTGGAAAAACAAGTGATCAATCCTTTTTTAACAGTGACAGGAAGTCAATTAACTCAATACAATTGAATAATTTACAATGTAACTATGAACAATAAAAAATATTCTAATGTAATGAATCGTAGTGTACTTTTCACTATATTTTTATACTAAATCAAACTTTAGAAATAGCTATGAATGAAATATTTGTACGGGTTAATGTAAGAGTACTTCACGGTTTTTTACATAAATATTTATTTCATTTGTAATCACTGCTGCTTCACATATTTTTTACATTTCAAAGTGATTTGCTATTCAATCATCACGATGATACAAACAATACAATACATCATTTTCTATCCAAAGATAAAGTAGACCACTTTTGAAGTGACACTGGGTGTTGATCATTCTGCAATCTTCCTTTCCTTGAACCGCACAATCTCCAAGATTGTGTAATATATTATAACAGTATAAAAAGCGAGATTCAAACTATGTCGACCTGAACGTTAAGAGTATAGGAGTTAAATGTTAAACAATACATCTACTACTATAATTACCTGTTCCAGTCAGCAATGGGCTCATGATTTCCGGCTTGTAGATGCTGGTATAGAGAGCCGACTGCTGTTGCCCAGAGCCTTGTGAAGGAGGGGGTTGTCCTCCTCCTCCTCCTGTGAGATCCCCTGGACAGCCATCTTGGGGGCTGTAAGGGTGCTCTGAGCTACTGTCTGGGGGTGAATCGGGTAAAGAATGGTGGCTGAAAACGGTGAAGAAAATGAATTGGTCAATGGTCTAACCTTAAGAACAATGCACAGTACTTTTACTACCCACGCCAGTTGGCGTATTGTAATCGCGACAAATTAGAGATAATGTGCTTTATTGATGATTAATGACATATACATTACGAAACACCATGTTCTCATCTCCGTCTGTCTGTCTGTCTGTTCTCTGTCCGGTAATCCTTGGCACCTCGATATTTCGGAAAGCAGTCTTCAAATGTTGATGAAAGTTTTAAACTGGTTTTTTATTGTGGCAAGGACGAAAAAGGTTTGTAGTTATTGAAAAATGGAAAAATTTAATCATTTTCGGTGTTTGTATGAATTTGAATCAATGAACAAAAATTTTGATTGTTGAGCATTTTTATTATATTTAAATTATTTTTTAGATAATAAAGGCTTTATTTCCAATCTATACTGTACTGTAAAGTACCATTTTTTGGGATTAAAGTCATATGTTGCTCACCTATTATTGTTCCTTTTGTTTTCGACGATGACGTTGAGCAATTTTCCAGTAGCCGAAGTGGCAACCGCGGAATTGAGCGATTCACTGAAGTACGTGCTATTTCCTTGCGAACCATCACTGTTGATGAAGTCCTCCAGTTGGGAAAAGTCCAACGCCTCGTTGTCGATGCCACTCACAAAGTCCGTGCCACGACCTGCAAATAATGACAATTCCATCAGGTAGGTCATTGGATTTGTATGGCCCGTTCACCGGCGCAAAATGAGTCTGCATTTGGATTTACTTACATTACACCATTGGAGGCATTCTTGACCATCCTAATTCCTGAAAGACTTGGATCATCCAGACGACGACACCGCATGATTCATGTCTTCCAGGATGTTGTTAAGGCTGGCCCAGATTCCCTACCACTGTACTACTAATATCAAAAATAATACGTTTCGGCACGGACATGTGGAATTTTTTTTGAGCACGGGACAGAACCCAAACATGTGTTGTCACCGCGTTCAACATTTTGGCGCCAGTGGAATACTTTGCATTTTGAAGGATGATTTGCATTTGCTCCTGTATAAAATGCAATTAACATAAAGAATACTGTCCACATCGCTTGGAATACGGCCAAACGGTCACTCAAATGGTAGATAGACAGTGAACCTGATATTTGGAAGCAAATTTTGATTGAAATTCAGTTAGTTAATTGTACCTACATAGCGATTTTTAATCAGTCATACCCAATCAGCTTTTTGAAAAACAAACTAATCATCAATTAGGGTTAATACAATATGGCTACCTGTTCACCCTATAATGGGAAGCGTGGGTTCTGTTGTCATGACAACTATTTAACAATGTCTCGGATTTATTGAACAAACATTTCATGACTTCATGAAGCGCAAGGCTAGCGGAACATTTGAGCCAATCGTGATAATATGAGGCGTACGTACATAAGAGGTAAACGTAGAAAGAAGTTCAGGAAAATTGTGAAGAAAAAACAATATATAGAGGGTCGTCATAAGTGAGGGGAGTAATTTAAGTACAAATATAGTGTATCTTTTTCTTTGTCACATCATCATGTGAATTTTTGTAACTGTGTATTTGAAATGAATAAGTCAAAATGTGAATAAGCAAAATATTGCCGGCTTTAATTCATTGTATCCTACATATAAACATAGTATTCGTCAAAAACTTTTCAGTTTGCGCCAACTATGAATAATCACTTGCCCTTGTTCTTGGATGGGAGGGAGAGGGGGACAACAGGATATTGGTTCGTGTACCGCATTTCTTGTAAATACTGAAGTGCAATTAGCTGGAGAACTATAAAACTTAAATAATATACGAGGGTTTTGAAATAGTACCTTATAGCAAAAAATGTTAGGAAGGCGAAAAAATGTGAAAAAGGAAGATCAGTCTAATGGCTTAGGAACAAATTTAAAAAAATTAACATTCCAATCAATATCGCTACTTGTTGCTACTCTTATTTAAAAACATATTTTTTTAATGTGTATGTATTCTAAACGTTGGTAAATATCATGACATCAGTACAGGGGAGTTACCTACTAAATCTACTTGTCCTACCAGAAACGAGATCCCAATAAAAAAATGGCTTCGCGTAGGTTGACGCTCTACTTCACGCAATTCTATAGGGTTCGATAGAAATGAAATTGGGCCTCGGAGGGTCCTTCGGAGTCCCTCAAATCTGGGCCGGATTCGTGATCGGCGCCCCAGAAATACCTATGAAACGAGCTTTTCACCCATTCAAGAAAAACATCACTGTTTCCAAAATACTTTTGTTTGATGTACGGGCGACTTTTGCTGTTATAATGCAAGACAGCTCGGTTGAACATTTGTCATGATAGTATTTGTAGAACAGCGTAATGTTGGCCAACCTTCTTCGATGCTCTAGACTGTGGAGGTCCTTTGTAAGGTCAGGCGCATCCACTAGACGTATTGGTCGTTTTTGGATTGAGTCCTGAAGCTTTAGCTTCAGAAAATAATTTCTTGGAGCGAAAGTGAACCTGCAGCTTCTGGGACGTCGACCTAGCGAGGCCGGCAACATGATCGTGCCATGACACGTCATTTTTTATGTTAATTGGACTGGAAGACCAGGATGCGTGTTAAACTGAACAACATCTGCGAAACTGAAAATAGGATAAGATGTATTTCCAAAAGTTCGTTGATTACAGCAAGAAGATCGCTGAAGAAAAAGCAGATCCCAGGGAGAACGCCAGAATTGATGGTAAACACCTCTAAAGCACATCCATCCACCACCAAAAAATAAGGGAGATCCTTGAAAAATCTATCCAAACATTGTAACTGACCCGGTGTCGGTCCATAGATACCAAGCTTGATCAGAAGCCTCTCATGCCACACCCTATCGAAAGCTTTCGACATAGAGAGCGCGACTCTAGAGTCTCCATAAAGCTTGACTGTTCTTCATATATGTGTGAAGTAAGCCAGAAGATCTACCGTGAGGCTATCCTTGCGGAAACCATATTGGCGATCGCTGATGGTATTATTTTTGTCCAGGCTGGACGTTAATGGAAATCTTCATAACCTTGGTCATGATATGGAGATCAGAATCACAGGTCCACATTTCCTGCGTATATTGTTTGTGCCCTCCTGCATTCGAACGATCGTCCATCCAGTAGGGAACATTCCTCGCTGGTAGGAAAGTTTAAATAGTGTGCAAAAGAGCTGTAAAGCTCTAAAGCGCGTTTCAGGTCGATTGCTGGTATTTGGCCTGGCACTCGAGTACTCCTGGAGTTCAGATTTGCATCTCTGATTTGAGATTTTATTCCTTCCACTAAATGTACAATTTGAGCGTTTTAAAAAGATACAGAATCTAATATCCAACATACCCCTATGTCTGACTTCACGTCTGTCGTCCATATTCCAAAATTCCATAATTTAGATACAGGCGAATATCATGTTCCAAGTTTCATTTTCCAACGCTTCAAAACCACTTTTTCACGCTTCCACAAAATTCAGCGCACTTAGGTCACCCACATCGACACATAGAGATACATCGTCTCTATTCACTACAGTAAGTATGTATTTACAGAATCACCAACAAGCACAGATTACACAAAGAACAAATTCACGACTGCCGCCTGAACAGAATGAAGAATCTACAGACTTCAAGGGGTGGGAAAGTCGGAAAGAGCCCCCCCTGGTCCTCTTACCCCCCACAAGTGGAACGGTTGCCTAGCTACCATATACCGTTTATTGAAGTTTATAATCGTTACCAGTGGTAAAATTAGAATATTTTCACTGGAATCCCAACGTTTAGTCATGCTCAGGTGGACTCATGGTTACATTCAAATGGTTTCGATGCACTATGCGTGATGTGCGCTTTTTATAAGATATGTGAAATTAGTGAAACACTTTCGATTTTTTCCATTATAATATTACGAGCAATCGGTCATTAACTCATGCTCACTCTTCATAATTTTTCATAGAACTCAAAATCAGAAGATTCTGAAGTCGACAGAATAATTATTATCGTTTTGATAGATAACCTCTCGAAAAGGCATTGGAAAAAAATATCAAAAGTAACGTAAATCATTAGTTACAGATGAAATCATATCTTCAATAACTGGTGACACTTTGGAATCTAGCAACGGTAGAACCGTCCTGAGAATGTGCACACTCAACACTGCGTATGCTGGCTTCTGATCAAATGATCGACGACTTCTTAGGAGAATTGCGTATAAAGCAACTTGACCATCTAAGAAGTACGGAGAATTACCGGAATCAAGAGTTTTTAGAAGATTTGAGTTTTTTTTAACCAACGTCAAACATTTTCCAGATATACCTCCCCCCACAATGCCCCTCCGATGCTACCTACGATTTTCAAAAACTAAAAACAATTTCGATCTTGTTACAATAGTTAGCCTAGTGTCTAATTTCATCAAAATCCAAAAAGTACAGACAGACTGACGGATATCAGTGGCATGATTTTTGGCGATGAAAATATCATAAAACATCAACTTCTAAATTATGCACGATTACAATACTTCCTCGCTAATTGGCGTGGGAAGTAAAATGCATATTAAACTACAACTCAACATGGAAAACCATCAAGAGCTATTAATTGATGTTACCCATTCCCAAAGAAACACAATTAGCAACTTTAAATTAACTAAAAAAAATATATTCCACTGTATATTTCGAATCATCAGGATTGGGCTGCAGGGATAACGCTGTCCGCCAATAGCAGAGTTTCGAGAATATCTCCGTTATTGATCTACCATCCCATTGGTCAAAGTCGGAAGCAGGGGCGAAACGCGTGACAAGCCCTAATTACCCTCTATTCCAATTCTGCGACTCGTATTAATATCTTTCAGATCTTTGAAAATGATTGGCCTGATGGCCTGCACATCGTCAAAAATTAGAAACATGGCAATTTCATAATTTGACGTTGTTTCACAAATACGTAGTTCTGAGGTTTACTATGTGTTTATCTCCGTAAAATTCATCTCGCTTGGTTGACCACTCTCGTCACACAAATATTATTATTTATACATCTTTCTTCATACCCATAATTAAGCAGCAACTCGAATAATATACAAAGGCGAAGTTTTCGAATCTTTTTATTTTTTATTGTATTGATAAATCCGCCATCAACCTACCAATGTCCAAAAATGTGGAAGCATCACCTACTATGACTACTACACAGTATATCACTCTTCAAATGGCATCAAAATCGGTACATCGGTTACTGAGATTATGCGGTGATAAAAATGCTACACACATACAGTATACACATTATAAATGTGCGCACTGTGTCCGGCGTGAAGAAATATTACGTCGCGAAATGCCTCGCTGCCAGTGCATATACACGTTAAATCGTGCTCGGGAGCACGTACACTAGCATTCCCGTCGTCCGTCCTTACTTAGTATTTGTGTAAAACTTGTCTGGTCTGTCTGTCTGGCTGTTAGCATTTTTGCGAGCCGTGGGCCATGGATTGTGAACCATCTGGAATTGACTTTAGGTGAAAGGCTCACCGCCAAAAACTTTTCCGAGTTTGTAAACTTAGGCAAATCGAGTGACATTCATCTAGGTTTGAGGCATATAATGAAAAGTAAAGTAGATGAGAGAAACAAGCAACGAAGCCAACAATATGCCTCCGAATCCCGGGGTGTGTACATAAATAAACAGTAACGTTATATACATGGAGAATTAGGAGTGGGGACAAATACCTCTTGGAATCGTAACACGACGGTACCCACCACGACAAAATGTAAATAGCACTACCATGGTGATATACATATTTAGTGAGTATGCCATATTTCGGAAAGTCTTACACTTCGGGCAAAAAAGGTTGATAGAACTGTCGAGATTTTTTGCCTGAGAGGGACTATAAAAGCTATTATCTGACTGCTTTTTTTTAGTCGAACCAATAGAGGCACAGGTTACAATGTATAATAACATCATCGTATACTCCTTATTAAGGGCGCTTCATTCATTTATTTAATTTTATCATGGTAATAGTGAGAGCCAATGACTCTAGACACTATGTAAAAGCGGATTTGAATAAGAATTACACACGCGTTTAGGGCATTATGGAACCCCCAAGTCTGCCAGGAAAATCCTGTGCGAAAGTGCATGATTTAATTATTGAGAAATCAAAAAATCTGGATAGATAGAATAGACGTTCGAAATCGTATTATCTTAAGTTTTCGTAATCAAAATCTTCCGTCGCTATGCGCCGGACCTAAAGACCAATAATGTTTCCCATTAAGTCTTTATGAAATGAAAAAATAAATATCCGTTGTAGGTTGAGGTGTATCTGAGCAAATATTGATCAAACATGGTGCGCGAGAACCTAAAGCTGTCATCGCGGTCAACGTGATTTCAGATCAAACACGCGAAAGACGAATTACTAGATTTCATACCAAGTCAATTCAGATAGTTCAACACATTGATGTTCAATGTGTTATTTGATAACATAGCAAACTTTTATAATAATTCATGCGATTTTGAAACATACTGTGGATTTTCTTTCAAAATAGATGCGAGATGAAAATATCGATAACTTGTACATACAATTTAGTGCATTAGGACATGACAGTGTTGGGCATTATTCAATTAAATGTTAATTCAATTAATTAAATGATTGGAAAAGTAATTTGGCAGCAGTTCAACCACTTTTCTCGAAGACAAATGATCAAATAGCATGTTTGAGAATAGGGTAGTGCAAGAAAAATAATATAAATAATGACGCAGACCATTACACCACATTCGACGTCTAGGCTGAACTGCGGCGGCGTCAGACGGTATCAGTGGTGGACTGCTGGTGGACTCATGCATAAAAGTTACTAAATAAATAATTTGTTTTACTTGTTTTATGGACTACCAGTGCAGATTACCGCATTTCAATTGAATAAGAATCATAAATGATTATGAAATTGCATTTTAGCCTCTTCGAAAATGGGATCAAATCGATTGACTCAAGATTTTTGAACATTTTACTTGGATTTTAGAACTGCTATTCCAGTTAAAATATGTAATTAATAAATACTTTTTGAATTTCTCTCTTTATTTTTAGGAACCGTGATTTTTTTTTGAATTTTTATGTTTTCGCGTTCCTTTGCTACAGTGAAGCGGTGGTACAATGCACGTGGTCGACTTTCTTGAAAATTTTGGAGCTCCTAATCCAAAAACGGCAGGTACAGAAATAATATTGCACAAACATTCAAACAACTTTGAAGATCGATAGGAAAGGAATCAACAAAATTTTACAAATACATTTTATAACCTGTGAACTTTGTTCTCGGTAGATTCTCAACAACTTGATAAGCTCACTTCAAAATAAACACTGTGTGCAGATCTACATTAGATTCCACTGCATATCGTCTAAGTTGGTGTACACTCTGAAAAAGCAGAGTTCGTCTCTCTAGAATGCTTGGAATATGCGAAAGGGAAACATCGAACCGCGGGCAAGGCAAATAAAACGTTACAATATTGTTCCTGAGGTAAACGCCCTTCATAAACCTCACCAAAGTAAAACGTTGCCGTATTACCCATTTCAAGAATTCTGGAGGCGAACCTAATTTTTTCGCAATATGTACATCAGATGATAAAACAAGGGCATATAGCTACGATTCAAAGACAAAAAGGTGGTCGTAACATTTTTTGGAATTACAGGGCATGTTTCAACTGTAGTCCTAGATGACAGTGTAAATTTAGAATGGTACATCATATTTTTTAACCTCGGGTAATCCAAAGGGTTTGCGAAAAACGTCCAAGAGGAAGAATCATCTTGTATCAAGATAACCCTTGCGCTCACACTGCTGCTCGAACAAATAAGTATTTGAATGTCCAAGACATAGTCATTTGTCGTGTTTCCACGGCTAACGAATGGTTTAGGTTTCACATCGACCGAAAAAGCGGTTTATGCCTTTAAACGTTAAATAAACAAACAACGGCGAGGAAAAATGCTTTCAAGAATTGTTTTGGCGGATGCAAAAATGCATTGATTGTGTAGGAGAATACTTTAAAGAATTATAAATAAACTTTTTTTGTAAATAAAATGTATTTTACTTTACTAGGTTCAGTAGAAAGAGAACAGCCCTCGTATATACCTGAACATTCACAACTAAAGTACAGCGTACACGTGGCAGATTTATTGGGGATGTTTGAATTTTTATTGACTAAACAATACATCCAAAGATTCAGATAGTGTTTTGAATAATGGACAAATAAATTACAATTTCCCAGATTCTAAAAAAATAAAAGGATAGTCGGGAGATTTTTTCGTAAATGGTCATTAACTCATACTCTAGATTTTTCAAAAACAAATTAGTTGATTATGAAGTCACCAGAATAATTATTATGTTTATAGATATCCTCTCACCGAGATAGGAAGCTTATCGCGCTCCAGAAGCGCTGCGATATGATAAATGTTCATTCGCATTGACCTTGAAATGTTATTAATTGTAATCATCAGGAGGCACATTCCAGAACGCTGAGAATATCCATCAAAATGACTTTTGGGAGTATTTGTTGTCCTGGTGACTCTTTGTGTTATTATGCTGAACAGCTGGGTCGACCACTTTCATTTTTCTGCAATATTCCAGACTGTCGAGGCACTTTATAGACTCACGCGCGCTTACTAAACGTATTGCTCTTTTCTGGATTTAGTCCAGAAGCTTCAGGGAATGTTTGGGGGTGAATGTCTACACATGTGTGCAGTGTTCCAGAGATGTGCTGATCTGAGCCTTGTAGAGTAGTTGAAAAAGCTGTTCCGGTAAATAAAATTTTCTGGAGTCGAATTAAACTCCCAGTTTATTTAGTGGTCAAAAAACGTGCATGAAAATGATAGTGATAGGCTGAAAGGATCACTTTCCCATTCTTAATGCCCATGAACAAGAAACTATTGATATCGAGGATATTTTCTAATTTGAAAGATTTAACTTTTATTGTCCAACATTCAAAAAAACTCAAATTCGAAACTTTTTGCGATATCCATACTTTTCCGCCCACCCGTGAAGGAAATAAAATGAAAATGAACCTTCGAATACTTGTTTTGCCTACAGGTATTTTCTCTGATATTACAATATATTCTCACTTTTCGTTAAACTGGACATAAAATATAAATAAAAGCATATGAAAGTCTATGTCAGGATTCAGACCCTCTCTTTCATTTGAAGAGTATTTTCCCAATCTATTTTTGAAATGTCATACGTGATCATGTAAAATTTGCAGGAGTTGTATTGAAATAAAACACCAAATAGCCTTTAAATTGTTTATTAACCTTAAATCTCAGATTATTTTGAAACATGTGGGATTATTAATATACTCGTAGATCACATTTCAAGCCCTACTAATTAATAAATATCACTAATGTTTAATCGGATCAACTACTTCCAATTATATATTATTATGAAAATTATGGCATTCTCTAGTAAGATGGCTAGGAAAAATACTTTCAGATCTATTTAATTCGGCGGAATATGTTCAAAGTAAAGCTGTCAATGATGTGTGGATATCAATCATTCAAATCTATGTTAATAGAAGATATAAACTATGAACGATTATCGAACCTATACAAAACGATGTTTCACATGAAGTGAAATAGTACTGAACATAATTTAAAAACAGCAAATTCTTGAAAAATCCGCATAATAATGTAATAAATATTAAAAAATGAACATATATATTTGAACTATATTAAGTTGAATTTATATTCAACAAAACAAATTGTGTTTGACACATAGTATCAGAGTGTATCTTCGATCACATTTACAGACAGGAGAAATAAATTATAGCACTAAGATTAAGTTATTGCCCTCCACCTTTAAATAACCCAATCTTTGTTTCCCTTCATTATTTTCCACCAAATTAAATTAATGTATGTACATATATCGGTGAATTTTAATTGAATTAATTATCGAAATGCATACGAATTTGAATTTTATATCAATCCTAATACCAGTTATATATCTAAGGAGGAGGAATGTGAAAATTCATTTAAAATTAATCGCAGTTCGTGTTTGCAACCATCTTCGACTTTGTCAAAAAGCATCTATAATTCCAAATTAAGAGATTTACAAATTTGAAAGTACTTTGAAATTCTTGAGCTGATTCAACTTACAATAAAACCAACTATCTTAAGATCATGGAAACTAAATCTGTTTGATATACGTAATACTTAAACACGGAGTGGTCTTTCTAATTTGGCAAGTATCATTTTCAATTACATATTAATATCAATTTATTTTCCAGTTCAGATTACATCAACTACTGAAAAAATAAGTTCACAGCAAAAATCATAAATTCCAAGTGAGAAAATGTTCAACCTATTCGCTTTATTGCATACGTTTTTCTATGCGCCGTGCGATTCATCCCGTTTCACTTCTTTCTCTGGCAACGCCATATCACTAGGGGGCGTTTTGCCTTTGCTGGTCCTCCGCTGATTCAACAAAGCTGGAGTCCAACTGAATCCAGACGAGGTTGACGGTTGAACTCCTTCTGGATTACTACTACTACTACTGCCAACCTCATTTGGCGAAAGGAGTTGCTGTTGTTGCAACAATAAACATTTATTGGAGTTTTTCTTCTTCTCTTTAGATGGCGATTCCTTTTTCCTATTGTTTTGATCGTGCTCTGGGTAGCAATTGATCGACCTCAAAAAAGATTCTAGTGGCCCCATCACAGATTCTTTGGTGGTCTGTGATATGGGCACTGTCTCTGTCCACACCATGGTCCTGTTACTACTGGTACTTGGAGTTTCAGCATTCTTGAAACGTTGCTTCAACTTTTTCCTATTTTCGCTTGAGTTAGACTCTCCCAAACCACCGAGATCCATGCTAGGAGGAGTGAGATCTAACAACTGATTAGTCGTAGAACCAGGAGTGAACGCCAAAAATTGCAGTCTCTTTTCCAGGCTCGTTAATCTACTGGGTGACAAAGCCACTGCGCCACTGGCGCTGCTCGCTACACTGCTAGGAGTCAACATCCGCTGTACCATCGAGAACTCTGCGTACTCGACATCGTTCTCCCCCGACATAGTTTCAATGTCTACGTCATTTTCGTCATTGGAAGTGTCCAGATTCAACTCTTGCCTTGCATTCGATGCAGTCAAATCACTATCTCGAACTTCAAAGTCATCATTGGAAGTGTCGCACGTCAGGTTGAATACCTGTCCCACGTTCGAAGTCAAATCCATATCTCGTATGTCAAAGTCATCTTCGCCAGCTGCTGGTTCACTAAGATCGCTCTCACTGCTGCTACTACTCGAAAGTAGCGAAGATACAGCTGAATTGAGGATATTGGGAGAGCTCAGAGACATACCAAGCCCTAACGGCTGATGGGTAGAGGTATCTTTTTCTTTTCTGGGTGAATCGATGGCCTTCTGCTTTGAAGTGCAAGCACACATTTCGGATTTGCTCCCACCAGCATTCAAACTACAACTTGGTACTGTGAGGCTGTTCATAAACGTGGCTATATCGATTGGAAACTCGGCTTTCTGATTGGACGATGACGGTCTAGTATTCACGCCTCCATTACTGCTTGAGCAAGGTTCTGGAAGACCATACGCATTGTTGGATCTCTTCTTAGAATTGAGATTTGCAGCTACAGCATTTCTCGATATCTCAGCTGCTAAACGTTCCTTAGATTCATTTATTTGATTGATATACTGGTGTTGGACTGTCTGTAACTGATTGATGTACCATTGCTGATCTCTGCAACGCTGATAAAAAGTTGGAGCTCTCACTTGGAACTTCAGCACTAAAGTGTCCAATGCCACGTTCATGTACCCTTCGGTCGCCAGTATATCTAACCTGAAGAATCTGTTGTAACCCCAACACTCTCCAACTTCGAAATCTGAAGCGAATTCCCTGACAATGTTCTTTGAAGAGTCTCTGCTAGCTTGGTGTACCATCTCGACTCTGTACTCATACTTCGAGGTCTCTGGATACCCAGCGCTCAGTTCCAAGAAAACGGAGAGATAGTTGCCTCTGACCACACCGTTTCCATCCGGATACACTTTGAGTCTCCAGCATAAACCATTGCAATGCAGTGGCGTCGAATAAACTGGATCAGCTTTTCGTTGTAACTGCGAGAAGTTGTGCATAACGAAGGTACTACTGTCGTATGCTGGTACTATTTCACTATGGAAATTTGCTGGGACTGGAGGCGTAATGAAACTAGACATGGGCTTTTTTCTGATGACATGGATCATCCTGCTGAGTTCACTGCTCTTCGAGATCAGCTCTGACCTGGTGCAAGTATGCAGCTGATGTTCAATTTCGTGCAGCAAATGCTCCAATTGCTCTGTTTCTTGGGTGAGCGAGTCTTTCTGGCCCATTAGGCTCAACAACTTTGTCTTCAGCTGGGTATCAAGCCGAGCGATCATCAATTCCACCGCGTTCCGTATTTCGCGCACGCGTTCGTCTTTCGCTGACCTGACGAGGTCTACGTTTCTCTCGACCTCCTGCACGATGCTCAGCAGTTCCATCAGGCGACGTCGCAGTTGGGCGACCTCGTCTTTTATCTGAGTCACGTGCTGCTCATACACTTCATCCAAGGGTTTGAAAGTATGACCTGAATGAGTACCTCCCCACAAAGCACACTGGTGGCAGATACAGCATCTAAAACGAATTAACATGATACTTGAGTCCAGCCAGTTTATACATTGTGTAACTAACTAAAATTCAATGAAATGCAATTAGATTATTTCTTGTAAAATTTGTGACATATATTGATGAAACTAAATAATTACAGTAAGTGTTCAGACAATATGTTTTTCAAACGAGCAATCATTTTTCAGATGGATCATTTTACCATTTTTATATGAAAAGAAAAACTCTATTGTTATGTTTGTAAGCAAATAGAAAAATTACAAACCGGCATGTCCAGCAGTAGACTGAAAGCTTCTCAAAGTGAGCAGCGCACCTATCCCTATCATTATCTTCTCCTCTACTACCATTCAGATTAACAGCTTGTAGAGTATCTAGTTGCTGAGTCACTTCTTCTACCCATCTGCAATTCACTAGCTCATGCAGGTGTAGTGATGCTCTGAAATTATAGACCGAATGAACCATTTCCTTTACAACATCTTCTAAGCTATCTTGAAGTATTCATTATCTGTATCGAGACCAGAGTCCCATGCACACACCAAAATTCTGTCTTTAATCTTCATTACCTGTATCTCTCAGCAATAATGGTATGATGGTAACTCTTTTTTTAGGACGTCTTTTCCTAGGTAACTAACTAGGACAGAATTTTATGAAACTTCTTTTGGAGCACTCTCTTCAATTCATTCCCTTACCTACAATGAGGACACTGTGACCTCTGCTCAGTGAGCCATCTGCGTATACAGACATAGCAACATAATTTGGAGCAATGAGGACATAGATGAGCATCCCTCAATTTTTCCATGCAAATGAAACATCGGAACACCTCAGCCAGTGTTTCCACACTATGGTCATCCTGTTTGGCAGATTGTTTGTTGCCTCTAGTTGCCATATTGCTGGAAAATGAAAAACCTTGATGTAAAATTGATTCCTGTTCTTACTTGTATTTTGCTACTTTGCACAAAGTCACATGGAGCGGCAATAATCTAACAAAAAAAAAATGCCCTGTGCTGTAGATAAATTTGGGATTTTGCAGACTTGTTCCACTATCAATTCATTGTCTTAACAAATTTGATGCAGATCAATGAAAAATAGGTTTATAGCAAGACCCACCTCAATTTATTAAAATATTTTTAACAATTTTTTATAGCCTCTTGCAAAGGTAGATTGCCTATTGTGCTCTAGACGCCCTATGAGAGGATAAATTCAATTTCACATTGACCTTTAAATGCTGTAATTTGAAACCATCAGGAAACAAACTCCTTGGCAGCACATTCCAGAGAGCTGAGGCTATCGAAAATAATGACTTTTGGAAGATGCTCATTCAAGGTGTTGGAAGTTCAAACTGGTGAGAATGTGCCCATAAGGCCTCTCTATGTTTTTTGCACTGTTATATGGCTATTATATTACTTTTTTTTAAATAATTATTTAATTATTTAGAGATTGAGAAGAACTAAATCATTGATAAAATGTGTTACTTTCCTAAAATTATCAGCCATTTGTTCTATTCTGATTTTGACCTACGTACATCACCTCAAGAGTGACTACTATTATTATTATAAAAGGACATGGACTCTAGATATCAATAAATAGTTTGACTATTCTTACAAAACAACGAAAAACTAAGCATGAGCAGTTACAGCTTTATAAACCATAATTCATAACTAGTACAAATGGGATTTTTAGAGAATGACTTTTGATAAAGCTTGCTAGAAATACCAGTTCACCATTGGTAAACCCATTTCGAGAAGATATTTGCCCATGAATAGAATCTAGTACCTCCAGTTAAAAAAATGCTCATAATAAGATATTGATAATGTGTTGAGAACTGGGGCATATTACAAATTAATAGTTTATACAAAGATCTCTCCACTCAGATTTGTTGGATATGGTATCTCTAGCTCTCCCCATTATAATATAACAATAAAAAATGTAGTGCTCAATTTCCTATACTATGATATATTGAAATCCGCCTATTTAAAAAAAAACAGAGGATATTTTGATTCCTTTGTGTCAAAAGCTTCGGAGTACAGTTACCTCTAGGTCATTAACTTTCAAACCTAATCACAAACTCAAACCCGTCTTTACGATAACCATTTATCATACTATAACTGGAAAATAGTATAAATCCATAAAAACGATCCTCTTTTTGCTTATAAAAACTCAGTAAACAAAATAAAGTTATGAAAAAAACAACACTTACCTAACCTCACTCGCTGGCAGACACTTGTCAAAATGTTGACTTTAGCACATGGCACTGCACAAATCGGGTTGTCATAGCAGGTTTAAGAGGCAAATAGAAGCATTCAAACAGGCCCGAAGGCTTTAAACGTATTGAAACTAGTTATTCGATTATTTTTTCGTGCAATTCAAACGAGAAAAACTGACATTCACCCACAAACCACATCGATGACAGCAACAACGCAACACGCATTGTTGCCAAATTTACGATCACGCTACGGCCCGCAGATCATGTTTGATTAGTAATTTATAGTCCAGGTCAATTGGATAATCGCAACTCGCAAAAGCTTCTTGCAATATAAGAAAAAAATCAGTGTTATAATAAAATCTGCATTATTACGAATAGTTTTATCCAAGCATGACAATTCAATTGTCATTGGCTTGTCAACAGAACTCGCATCCAAAGTTCTGACGGTAGTTAGCCTGAGTGTTGAAACATCTCTTCACAAATATTAAGGCATATGCAGTTCCGTTAACACAGATTTACCACTATCTAATCCACTCTTTAATAGCCGACACGTGTTGCGCTAACTAAACTAGCAATTTCATGGGAACACTAAAACTGATCTATTTTTACTTCTCACGTCATACGAGAGTAGTTATAGATTGAATGACAATAAAGAAAAAACGTTAAAAAATAAATGTTAGCTTGGGGGTTTACTTGAACACTTGCTTACATTACAAATTGATGATCCGCTTAATATTATAATTGACTGTTAGGAGATCAGCATCCCCAAATTATCTCGGGGTTTTCTATTACCCCCCTGAAAGTCAAACTTCCACAAGAAGGCGATATCGCTCACGTGATAAAAAGCTTTATGGAGCGTGATAAAAAATATAAGAAGGGATATTTTTATCATCGCTAGTTCATGTTTTTTACGCATTATATCCAAACCAGTAATATAAATTAAGTCTATGCAGTTCACGTGCTGATTAAAATATTTCCTAATGAATGCATATATTGCTTCTGAACTATTTATCCTTCCTATTACCGGTCAGACGCTCTACCAACTGAGTTAAGTAGGCCATGCACTCGATCAAAAACGCCGATGATGTTAGACGCATTCTCCGGAAAACCATTCGATGGAATTTCGCAAATTGAAAATTTTGGATCCGATGCTGATTGAAAAATGATCCGGATCTGATGTGCAGCACTAGCATATATACGTATACATATAGGCATAGGCAGAAGAATAATCTCTAGGCTGCGGAACCTCAGAGTGGTTCGCATGTACCTCTAACTAACTTTTCAAAGCGGTCGCTTCCAAAGCGAATATAAGAATGTTGTTTGCCAACCTCTGATTCGGACATGACACTTGAAGAGGAAGAGAACTTAATAATAACAATTAAAATTCAGCAGGACCCTGAAGTTGAAATTTATTTCCATCGTTTCCAATTAGCATATAATAATTTTCCTTCAGCTTCGGCTTTCAGAAATTTGGTGGTCAGGCAGGAAGTCCGGGAAATTGAAATCATTCGAGCGATAAACGATTTGTGTAATTTGGGTAAAGACAAACAGACGCGTATCATATTATATTGTCACCTGTCGCTCCTTGACGCACATTTAAAGGGGGGAGGGACCCGGCGTATGGGATGCACGAATTACGCCATTGAGCAATAACGTGTGCAGCATACATGGTATACCGGTTTAAGGGGCTATCTTCAAAGCAAAACTTTTTTCAGAAATGCTTCAAATAAATAAATAAAAACAGAACATCCGATTGAAATGAAAGTTTGACAGCACTTTTAGACGCATTTAGTTATACGATCAACTAATAGTGAAGAAGTTCCTCTAAAGAATGTAGTAAAATACCTTGGTGTTCAACTAAATAGGCGACTTAGCACCAAAGCACATCTGGAAGACAGAATTAATAGAGCTAAAAGAGCAATTGCCTCATTAGATCCTATCATTCGCTGGAGATCAAACGTTGACGTGGATGTCAAAGTGAAAATCATAAATTCCTGTATGTTACTTATTCTGGATTATGGGACTATACAGATGCTCCCACGTCTGTGTAAAACAGGACTGCAGAAACTTGAGCGTCTTGTTAAAGGGACGTACAAGAAAGCAGGTTTTCCAAAATCTTTACCTGACGCCACGTTATGGGAAATTCTAGATACAGACCCATACCACGTTAGGATTGCGGACTTACAAAGGTCACAACTGCAACGCATTTTTGGTGCCAACCTCGAGGGACTTCCATCTACTGAGCAAGCGAATCACATCGCATACACCAGGAATGGACAACATTCGGTACTTCTGCCAACTATGAGGGTAGGAGGCACTGCCATCCCCGGGCTTCCAAATAAAACGGCGAAGCCACCATCAAAAAGACCAGGGCCACCTGTGCAGCGGGGACGTCTGTAGAGTGGAGTTAATGTAACACTCTACACGAAGCAAATTAATAGGCAAAACATTAAAACACAGCACGCTCACACTCGGGTGTATTCCCGAAATACCCACAACAAAAACGAACACAATCAAAAATATCCACCCCGACGGGAATAAGTACTGTAACACTAGCAATTTTCACATGTACGATAAGTATAAAAAAAAAGTTATTTATTATTATTATTATTATTATTATTATTATTATTATTATTAACTAAGGGTCTTTGATTGGATGAAAAATGCTATCTACAAGCTTTTTCAAAAATGCTAGTTCCCTAGTTGATCGTATAGAAAATGCCCTACTGTCCTACTGACGGTGTACTTCCCACGCAATAGTATCAGTTTAGAAAAAATTGAATATTGAAACTGAATATTTTGTGATTTCCTAAATTCCCAGTTTTCCGCAGTCAATTACTTAATTCATTAAACAAATTTATAAATAAATATATTCATTAAGCGCATGCTCTCCACTATACTTGTGTATCAGTTGTCGTAGCTAGGAATTGTGACACACAAGACCAATTCCGTGAATCGCGACTCTGATCTCAGTAACCTCAGCAACGAAAATCGTTACATTGGCGGCAGAGTTATTAGCCAACCAAAAATTTAGCAGAAGGTTCTGGCTTCGTATTCAATGTTTGTGGATTTTCGGGCATAGTCAATAAATATAATAGGCTATCAATCGTTAGGAGCTTGACTTCGCAAAGATGCTAATGGGCAGCACCATCGTGCGCAACTCTTGGAGATGAGTGTTAAATAAATATATTATTTCTGCTATTCAAAAAGCCTTCAAAAAAATTAATTTGAGATACATATCTCACGTTCTAACATTCAAATCTGAAAGGTTTTTTAGCTGAAAAAATATAAATATTAACCATCTACCATATTTATAAGCATTTATAGAAAGACAAAATAGTATAAAATCTACATATTCATAGATCAATTTATTATTGAATATGAATTTCACAACATTAATTTTCGTATATATTTGCAGAAAGTTATGAAAGTGAGCAATACTGTAAATGTGAGTAGTTCCATATGTCAACAAAAACAAACCTTAAAGGTGGTTTATACGGATCACTGAGCCCACCAGAATGTTATATCAATAGTCTAATGCAATGGGGTGAATTGAAAGGGGTGCACATTTGATAAATCATGCAATGTGGGCGATAAATATACGGGGTAAACCAAAATAAGTGTATGCTCTCCACTATGCATCAGGCCTGCTATACCTAGAAGCATGTTTCGTCTTTAGCCTAGACTCGTCGGTATGGAGATGAGAGAAGATTATTTCTCTAACTGTAATACATACACACCAAAAATGTTGTATTGCTAAATGCTGGTTTATGTTCATTTTGTTTCACAATAATTGTTATGTACCTAATAAATATTCGTACAAATATTTATTGGATTCACCCTTCAAGTCATTTAATCGATTCGATTCCATTTTTCAACTTCAACTACTCAGATTTCTCTTTTTGTCAAAAGAATTGTTTCCTTTTTGCACTTAAAATGAATGAAATGCCGTGATATTGGAGCTGCTGGGATCCAAAAAATCCGTTTTGCTAAGAATATTCATTTTCATTCCGATTCGATACACACTGATGCTATTTGAATCGATACTAAGTGATCCGATTCTAGTAAAATCGAATCGATTTCAAAAGGTTTGATTAATCGATTTGAATCGATTTTTTTCTCAAAACGAAAATCGAGCAGGTTCAGTTGTCATTGGTATTTTTGGTAGTAAATGGGTTCAAAACACACTGCCTGAAGTATCCGCGGTAATAGTATATTGGGACAATTTATAAAAAGTACTATCGACAACGGCAAAAAATCCAAATGAAAGGTAACATACAATTTTTTGGAATAGTTTGTACGAAAATAAAGGCTTATATAAGATTCAAAAGTGTCACTGGCTAATCAGCTGTTGCACGTTAAATCCAACGGAAGTGTCCGCGAAAATAGTATAATCACCTTTTGGAAAAATATGTTATTAATATGTCCTTGGCACAATAGTGCCATATAATAGAAATATTTGTTTTAGCTTTTTGAGGCGTTTTAAATTGGATTATCTCACGAAACTACCTGAAAACTACTTTCTGTATGTTCTTATACAGAAGTAATAGGAAACGTTCAAAAACAACACGATTTTGCTCTAACAGGGCAACCACCTGTTGCTAATTAATATCGGCTAATTTCCAGGAATTGGGATACATGACAGCAGTAAACAATTTTCTCCACTGTTATTATAAACTACAATGTCGAATTATACAGATATGAGCAGCAAATATGAAATAAGGAAATTATCCTCCCCCCTATTCTACTCTTGTGTATCAAAACATTTATCCAATTTGTAAGATAAATCATAGTATAATGAAAGCTTTTGATGGATTTTAATGCTGGAGGTACCTTGTCGATAATACCAGCTCTAACTGTATGTTATTTCGTGTGTTATTTATCTCTATTATTATTTATAAGAGGCCAATTTTCTGACTAGCCAGACAACAGTGACCGACAAGACGAAATAAAAAATAATTCCAGATCACTCACCCAAAATCGCCTGTATCGCCACATCTATCGTGAAGGAATCCATAGTTTGGAGTCTTCTAACACTAGTAAACGATCATACTTGTCGATTTTTCACCGAAGTTCACATTTCTTTTACATTTTTTCGGATTTTTCACAACTTTTGAACTTTCCATCAAGTTGTCGCCTTTCCACGTTACTTGTCACTTGTAGCTCATACACTGTTGCCGGCGTTGCCAAATCACCGCAAAACGGCGAACTCGGAAAAGTAGATCAGATCTGACCAATAATTAAACTGAACTGCATATTGCATATTATTTGTATGAATAAAAAAGTGCTGGGTTGAATTATGGCCCTTTACAGAAAATTAAATCCGCACTAAAAGGTGTTTTTCAAATTCTCCTTTGGAATGTTCGAATGAATTTTGAGAAACAATGTGTAACAATCATCTATGCCTAACAACTACCAAGTGTTTATAGACTATGGTCTTTTACCTCCAACAAATAAAAATTGTGATTTCCTCTTCCCCTTCCTCTTCCACAACAATTTTCAATATAAGAATTTATTTGGAAAATGATAAATCATGAAAATGCTCAAAAACGAAGGTTATTGAGGATAACTTTGACGTAACTGTTTGTGTTTTGTCCTTGCTACAACAGTAACTTTTATCAACCAAATTTTGTTGAAATTCGAGTAATACCTTTTAGAGTATTTTGTCAAATACAGACCTTCATATTGAATTTGGATCCACATGATAACTTCTAAATGGCCTCAATAAACGAGGTTAGATAATATTGGCTTAAGTAGCTTTTAGATCCAAATTATTGTATAATGGACACACATTTTACAAAGAAAATTTTTTTTTAATAAAACGTTTCGGTTTATATTTAAATTATCATCAGATTAATTTAAGTTGCAACGCGTCACCGAAAAAGAGAGTTTAATTTATGAAAATTTTAATTTGTGCAAATACAGAATTTTTATCTGAATGATGGAGGAGTTTGACCAAGTAAGAGCATCTACAATCTACAAAATTTTAGAATCATATTTTTTTCGTTGTGAAAAAGTTACCACAGCAATAGGAGGAAAAATTATAATTGTTAATCAAAATTCCATCTCTCGTAATGTACTACGAAAATATTACATTACCAGATATAGTGATTTACTGATTTACCAACTCAACGCTGAAAGACCTATGCCTATCAGTTTATATGTTTTGTGATGCCTCTAATCTATCCATAAAATTTGAGGTTATGTTTTTATTTCTGTGACATCTGACATCAGGCAACGTGTTTTTTGAATTAAATCCTAGATACTGAGATTTTTATGGAGAAAATTAAACATGAAATTCTCATATAAATTGAATAATCTTTTAGGAACTGTCTACAATAAGGGAAACCTAATATTTACACCTGATGGTAATTCTGTTATAAGCCCTGTAGGAAACAGAATTACCATTTTTAATTTACGCAATAACAAATCTACTACACTACCCATAGAAAGTAGATACAACTACGAAGCCTTGGGTCTCAGCCCTGATGGATTCACACTACTAACAGTGAACGAAGTAGGTGAAGCTAATATCATTAGTCTGATATCACAAACTGTTGTATATCGATATCAGTTCAAGAGGAAAGTAAGAGCAGTAAAATTCAGTCCTGATGGCAAGCATTTTGGAGTCTGTAAGGAAAACAATGTGTTCATATTTAAAGCTCCTAGTTCAAAGAACCTCCAGTACAATGGTTTTATATTAGAAAGAGTATTTCATGGAGCTTATGATGAAACAACCTGTTTGGATTGGTCAAGCGATTCTAGAATAATAGCTGTTGGATCAAAAGATATGGCTACAAAACTATATCCCTTAGACAAGTGGAAAAACTTCAGGTTGTGCTCACTTGGTAGTCATACTGACAGAATTGTAGGTTGCTTTTTTGAAGAGGACACTTATGATATAACAACAATCAGTAGAAACGGACAATTATGTATATGGGAATGTACTATGGAACCTAAGGATCTTGTACCATTAGATGATGTCCCAGTGAATAAAAAGAAAAAAAAGAATGATGATGATGAAGATGATATTAACTTAGCTAAGAGTTTAGAAAGGACAGAAGAAGAAACAGTTGCAGCTTTCGAGGAACTGGAAGTTAATGATACTGTTGATAATAAACAAAACAAAATGTTTTATAAAAGAGTAGCGAAGCATTTCATTGCAGATGAAGTAAGGAAAGATAATAGAGATGCAGTATTAACATCTGCAGCATATCATAAAACCTTGAAAATATTGGTAACAGGGTTTTCAACTGGGGAGTTTTTCATCCATGAATTGCCAGATGTTAACCAAATTCATTCATTGAGCATTTCTGAAGAACAGATCAAGTCAATTGCTTTGAATGATACTGGTGATTGGATAGCTCTAGGATGTGGAGGATCAGGTATGGCAACATTACATGTTAGATAATCAGAATAATTGTAACTTCATTGAAAAAAAATACAACCAACTATTAGAAGAAACTATATTTCTATTTTTGTGCAATTACTTTTATAATGATCATATTTCTATTCTATTATGGAGAATAATTTACATAAGCTTATATAAGAGTCCCTGTAAACCTAAGGTTATTCATTTGATTAAAAAAAATGCAACTTAAGTACACCACAACTATATGACCAACCTTTTATATAATTACATTTTTTACTGCCTATTAGACAAACCTTAAAACTTTTGTTTCTTTTGATACCTTATCTATTTCTTTGTATGTTATCAACCATTCCCAAACCTTTTGAAAGTAAACATACTGTAGGGCAAAACCTGAACTAAGAGGAAAACGAAGAGAAAAGATCTTACACTTGGCAGTGTGAAAATATGATAATTAATTAAAAGCCTCAAATTTCCAGGCCCCCTTCTGATGTATGGGCCCCCCTCTAAACACTGAGCCCCCTATCTTTTGTTGGCCCTGATAAAACATCATTCAATCTAATGCACAAGTTGAGTCCATATTTACTCTGAAAGGTTTATAGGCTTATAATTTCTTACATATTGTAAAAATAAAAAGCTGAAGCAGCTCATTTTATATCAGGCCAGTTGTTAGTGTGGGAATGGCAGAGCGAAACATATGTGATGAAGCAGCAGGGACATTCAAGCAACATGTCTTGCATCTCATACTCTGGAGATGGGCAGATGATAGTGACAGGAGGTGAAGATGGTAAAGTGAAGCTCTGGAACATCCATTCTGGTTTTTGCTTCGTTACATTCACAGAGCATTCAAATGCAGTCAGTGCTGTGGCTGTAAGTGGTGCTAAGAGATTTGTTGTATCAGCCTCTTATGATGGAACTGTTAGAACATATGATCTCACTAGGTAAGATTTGTTCAAAGGTGCTATATAAATTCCTTGATATGAGTCAGATCTTTTATTAGTGTTAATTATATATCTTTATATATATTGTTAATAAAAAGAAAATTCATCAATTCATACTTTTATTTTTTCAAGTTAAGTGTATTTAGTTGATAACTTTCAACTACTTCCTATTATACACCTCTCCCATGTGAGAGTAGATTCTTTTGATATTGACAGATGTATAGAAACAGATGATATTATCATTTTATTATATTTTGTACACAGTTATACATGCTGATTATTAGTTTCCTATAATACACCTTATTGAATTCCAAGATCAAAGTATCATATTTGATTTTGATTTAAACTATCTTCAAATTTCAACATAGGTACCGAAACTTCCGAACTTTCACATCAACAAAGCCAGTCCAGTTTTCCTGCGTTTCAGTAGACAGTAGTGGCGAATTTGTAGCAGCAGGTGGTCAAGATGTCTTTGAGATCTGCCTGTGGTCAGTTAAAACAGGTAGACTGCTTGAGGTCTTAGCAGGGCATGAAGGTCCAGTGTCCAGCCTGAATTTCAGCCCTATTATCACCTGTACGACTTTGGTGTCGGTTTCTTGGGACAAGACATTGAAAATATGGGACGCTATTGAAAGGTAAATACATAGCTAGGGATAATAGTTTATGTTATTACATTATTCTTAGATTTTTTCGGATTCATTTGCATTGTTATTTCTTTATATCTAATTTATGTTTCAAATTTTATTTGCTATGTGAATTCCATGAAGTAATTAAATATGTTTGAAAAAGCGTGAGTGACGAGCTATTATGGGCCTGATGTTCTGTAAGGTGATTCGTTATTACATCGTCGAGGTATTTACTGTACAAATAAATATAATTTAAAGAACAGTCATTAGTAATTTATGTGTTTGATATTCACTTCAAATTATTTTTAAGGGGTTCTGCCCACGAGGCCATAGAGCTTATATCAGATGGTACATGTGTGGCTTTCAAGCCAGATGGACAGGAAGTAGCTGTGGCAACACTGGATGGCCAAATCTCGGTGTTTCACATCAAAACAGCTGTGCAACTATATTCGATAGAAGGTAAGTAATGTATCAAAAAGGCTTTAAATGATTGGTTTACGGGCTGACAATAATATAAAACCTCATATATCTAATTGGATTAAAAAAAAAACTTAGGTACTAAAGATACACTTTTCCATGCAACAACTACAATAACAAATAGTATAAATGATAATAAAAAAGTAAAAGGCACTTTTCTGGACTTGGACAACCACGAAATTTTGCTATTAAAATTAAAAAGGTATGGTGTTCGAGGTGCTAACCAAAGAATTAATGAGAAACTACTTAACAAATAGGCTACAAAAAGTAAAAGTGGATGAAGTGTATAGTGGTACAATAAACGTTAATACAGATGTTCCACAGGGAACTATACCGAGGCCTTTGCTATTTATTGTTTACATCAATGATCTCTTGGTACAATTATCTAATAATATCTTCATATGATGATGACACTGTAATAATATATATAGACTCATCATAGGAAAGTGCGAAAGAAAAAATGAATTTTAATCTAAATATAGTATACAAGTCAAAATGAACTGTCATTAATTATTTAAAAAAATGTTTTCATTACATTCGGTTCGTATGTTGATAGTGTCCCAGGTACGCTAAAAATTCAGAGTTGAAAACTGCAAATATCTGACTAGATAGTAGGCTAGAGTGGAAAGGGCATATTGAAAATGTAATTAATAAATCAAAATATATAGTCTATCTAATGTATAAAATGTCATATTTCATGAATGCCTGTTCACTATTGACTATATATATATATTATATATTTATATTTTTTCTATAGTATTGCTACATATGGTATCGTTGCATGGGGAGGAGCATGCACCATTGTTTTATCAGGTATACAAAAAGTACAGAGTAGACTTATCAAAATTATACGCGCGAAAAATACCAATATTAGGATACCTCTAACAATAAGAAAGCTTTTTACTAGAATCTATTGTTGAAAGTTAAAAAGATCTCTCAATAAAGTACCGAGAATCAAACAAAATTACAAGAACTAAAATAACTCTACCAAATATAAATAATATGCTAGCACTGAATAGTAGTAAAATTGTTGCAATAAAATTGTTTAATGCTTTAGATATAATTTTGGAAATAATAAATAAAGATAAAAGATACATAAAAAGAATAGGTGATAATACTCAAAAATTAATTAAACTGTAAAAAATAGTTTTAGATGAATTATTAAACTAACAAGATCTCAACTTAGTTTTGCAGAGAGTAATATGTTTAACATATGAGTAACTGTAGTAAAAAAATAATTGAAAGTGTTACTCTAGTCTCGTAAGTTTTTTTTAGTTTGTAAGTTTATAAAGTATAACTAGGTCTGCGCACAGGTGTTATATAAACCTCTTGCAGATTTTATGTAATGAAACCCCATGCATAAAGTGTACCCTGTACACCTGGTTGAATAAATTCTAATTATTATTATTAATTGAAAAAGTGGATATTCGAAATGATGCAATAGATTCAAATCTGGAGAAGGAATTGCGGAAACAACAGTCTTAGTATTGTTCAGAAAATGTTTCAAATTTGCAGGCAGGAATGACCTTGGCAGTGGACGTTCAGAAACCGATCTGATAACAGCCAAGAAGACTCTTCAAGCGAAATGCTTCACCAGTCTATGCTACTCGGCAGACGGCGAATATCTGCTAGCCGGCGGCCACTCCAAGAACGTGTGCATTTACTACGTGAAGGAATCATTGATTTTAAAAAAGTTCGAGATAACGCAGAACCACTCGCTAGACGCTGTTGATGATTTTGTGAACAGGAGAAAATTAACTGAGTTTGGAAACATTGCGCTCGTGGAGGAGAGGGAGGAGAAAGAGGGAGGGAAGGTGCAAATAAAACTACCAGGTATCAAAACACAGTTGACATGACGAATCAGTTTGTTTTAGTCAAATTTTACAGGTAAAAGGATAAAACATGTACAGCAACAGAAATTTAAGAAATCTGTATGAGTCCTGGGTTTCTTTCACTCCAAAATTGCGTCCTTAATCTCGCTTTTTTTTTTAATTTATGCTATTTTGTTCAAGGTGTTCGTAAAGGTGATATGGCTAGCAGAGTATTCAAACCTGAAGTTAGAGTCTACTCTCTCCAATTTGCACCAACTGGTCAACACTGGGCAGCAGCTACTACAGAGGGTCTACTAGTTTACTCATTAAATGCTGGGCTTGTATTTGATCCTTGGCAACTGACAATAGGTAAGATCTTGAGCCTTCATGTTGTGTATTTAATTAGAACAATAAAATCTGGTTATAACGTGTTCGGTTTATACGACACTCCATTTTTAGCATCAAGTATAAACTGCACCATCTTTCAATACACAAATTTACAAGACAAGACTCTGTTTTAGCGTCAATAACTCCTGATAAACTCATCAGTCCTCATTGAAAAGCATACAGTAGTGACCTCTGAATGATATCATAGGTGCTTTATTGAAATGTTAAAAAATATTTTTTACTATTTTGGCCACATTTTCCGGAAAATCGGCAACTGCGCACTGCCAAATTAGTTTTTTTAAATATTCAACATAAAATAAATATTCATATTTGAACAGGTATCACACCAGAGGCAGTAAGAAATTGTACCAAGGAGGGAAACCATACAGAAGCTCTAGCCATGGCCATGAAGCTGAATGAAGCAGCTCTGATAGAGGAAACTATCGAAAAAATCCCCGTAAAAGACATTGAACTGGTCCTATTGGATCTCACAGAGGAATATATCAAAAGACTCATACTGATCATTTCCGGCTTTATAGATAACTCTAGACATTTGGAGTATTATCTTTGTTGGGCTCAACATATCCTCACTTTGCATCTTCCGAAAATGAACGTTCAACAGAATCTACCGGGTCTACTCAGCTTAGAGAAGAGCATGATCAGAAAATACGAACAGCTGTCAAAAATATGCGATCATAACAAGTACACTTTGAGGTATATTGAGAGGCTGGGAAGTGTTAAAAGGGAAATAAAAAAAGAAGAAAAAATAGAAAATGAGATTGAAAGTGAAAACTCTAGTGATAATGATGTTGAAATCGAGCAAGGTGATATGTCAGAATAATAATCGTTTTTGTAGAAACCAGTGTTTTATTCCGACTACAGGGTAGTATAAAAAAGTAATAAGACTTATTTCTGTAGTGAGATGGAGGCAGGCGTGTTTTTAGGGTTAACCTATGGGGGGGGGGGGGGGTGATGCTCACTTTGAAAAAGTAGAGGGGGGAGAGCATCACCGCGGGTGAAAATTGAAAATGTGTAAAATGTCAAGATCAAGATACCGTCGCCGTCGGCGAGAGTTGAAAGTATGCAAAAATTCATAACAAACTCATCCATTAAGATAAAGATAATCTTTCATAAGAGAAACAAAATAAAGCTGTTTTCTATACCTAGCAACAATTTACATGTTTATGTGCGTATTTGAACAAATATTTACTGATGGCTCTGAGAGTACTGTAATCAACCAAATGTTTACTGATTTATATTCCACCAGTTTATTTGGTAATTTTTTTCGTTCATGGGGGGTAATAACCCCCCCCCTCAGATACGCGCCTGGATGGAGGGCGGTCAGACCACCTGAGCGTGGTAGTGGGAAGGGGCGGGGCACCGGCCAATTGTTCGTCAACATTAAGAATTGATGAAAATTTGGCCAAAGTAAAGGCGCTCCTGGAGTCTTGGACCTGCTTGACAGGTTGCGCAAACGCGTCCTCCGCGTGCGATTAGAAAACGCCAATTTTTGGAAATTTCCCTACGACAACGCGTCGTGCTACAACGCACTGCTGGTGAGTGAGTTTGGCCGAGTACAGAATTGCCACGTTGCCCCACCCTCCCTACAGCCTAGATCTGGCACCACGATACTTCTTCCTCTTTCCTCGGCTCATGCGAAAGTTCAAGGGAAACAGATACAGCTCCGTAGATGTCTAAAGGGTCGTGACGGCATCTCTGAGGATCGCGTTATACGCGTTCTACCATAGTACAAGGGTGCCATTCCGAGGACTACTAGGGATTTCCACCAATTAGTTGAAAAACACATTAATTTAGTCCTACTACTTTTTGATCCTACCTTGTATATACGATTAGTACAAACTATTTGGTATACAGGTCACATAGTGGAACATGCACAGACTAACCGCGATAGGTTTGGGTGATCAGGATATCCACTTTCTGGGAAATCAGGGAACAGTAAAGGAAGCGAAGGTAAGGGATTGTCGAGGAAACTTCATCAGTGTCTACGCGAATAATAAAAATCCTGACATTTCCACGACTCGCCTAGACCCTTGCCAAATTTTCTCTGACCGATGCAGTTTTTTTTGGTGATCGTTATGATTATGAATAAATATTCCAACTTTCTCTGTTTTTGGAATTCAGGTCGCCCCAAAATTATTCCAGGCTCCCCCCTAAAATGAGAAATAGGCATTTTACGTATTTAATCAAATGCCACACTGCGAACAGGCAAGGTCGGCGATCGTTGTCAGTATTGTAGCTAGGACAGAGCAAACGGGCCCTGCGGCAGGGGCGCAAAGTCGGATAGTGTCAGATTTTTCGGGGGGTGAATGTCCAAATGGGCGCAAATTAGGAAATATATGCTATGGGCGCATTAAATGGTCGAAGTTCAGAGCGATAAATTCATAAAGCCATAGGTACACTTTGAACAATACCGCCATACTGTGGTGATACTGTCTTGATACGTATTCCATAGTCTGTAGAGGGCTTAACATAGTGGGAGAATCGAGTTTACACCGGATCAGCTGTTAGCTCGTTCGCCCACGGACAACAAATCCTCAAAACAACGCAAAAAACCCGATCTTTGGGTTTACCGTGCTGCGCCGCACAATCGTTCGCGCACTGTTGCCAGATCAAAGATAAATTCGTATTGCTTGAGAAATTATTGATCTATTCTTATTAAGAGTAGACTGTTAAGAAGTCTCTTGACAAGCAGGCACGTACCTAGGAGGGTGACCGAGCGCCCCCCCCCCCCCAAATTTCGGAAAATTTAGCTATTTGTATCCACAGACACACAATATTATCACCTTCAAGGCTGCGGGCCTCCTCCGAATGAAAATTCTGGGTCCGTGCATGCTGACAAGCTACTCATAAGAAGTGTCGAGAATGCCGTGTGACATTTTTTAAAAACGTCTGCCTCCTCTCATTTGGAATCGATATCAGTCGAAGGAACAACGATTCCTATTTTTTTATAAATTTTACATCACACCATTAACGTAGTTTTTACCTCATACTAGCTACGTAATTTTCACGTAAAGCAGTAAAACATTATGATTATTACAGTGGCATTCAAGTGAAATATATGTCCTTAATGTTTACGTATCTATTCAAACAAATAAAAAAAACTTACTTAGAACTTAACTTTACAATTTACATAAATTAAGCGGCCTTAACCAGAAATTTCACACTTCAGTCTAATGAGCAGTTTTATAGATGTATGAAAAAAATGTAAAAAATCCCGATATCTTATATCCTGGGATCAAAGTCAAAATATTTGTTGAAATGCACTTTTCTGTTTATTTTGGAGAGTTTATTCACATAGTTTCTCGATTATGATTCCACTCAATTAATCTATAAATTTACTGATTCACATTTGTTGAAATGCACTTTTCTGTTCATTTTGGAGAGTTTATACACATAGATTCTTGATTATAATGCTACTCTATTAACCTATCAATTTACTGATTCTGCGAAAGACAAACTGGCAACGCCGCACGCGCATACACATGCATCTTCGCGAACCCGTGACCGCGGGCCGTCGCGGCGCACGACGCAGTAGGCTTTGAGCGGCCGTCCGCTAGCAAGTCAGGTATCGTATATTGCGTCCCGTCCACATTCTCCATTGTTATTGTTCCATGATCATAACTCTAATCGTGACGGATTTTCCAGAGTTGTGCGTCACTGGATACAGCAATTTCCGTGGGAATTGAGAGGTGACACGGTGTTGGCGCCTGTTGTCTTGGAACCTGGATGCATCGACGGTGCCTTGTGTTGATGCTGTTTCTTTGTTGTTGAACAGGTAGGTGATCGCTTTGGAGAGCCAGACGGCGTTGCCACACTGGCCTCGCGAAATCGAAGGGAAACTGGCAAAATAGTAAATCCTGGGTCTAGTCGATATTTTTAGGAATGAATCATAATTTGTTTTAGATATTTTGATCATAGTTTGCATAATACATGTTGTGCTGCTTAAACGTAATTCTTTGTTATGAAACGGCAGTCAACTATGGTAAATATAATAGTACAATTTCAACTATAGGTATGTCTGATTAATTAATTTAGAATATTGAAAAGGCTGCTGGTCATTTTATACACTTTCCAGAAGTGTTTACCAATAAGAGTAATGAAATTGCAGATTTGTCCTAAAAATAAGAATATCAATTTTATTGTTATAAAATCGAAGTTAACAGATGTAATAAATCCTGAAGTAACGTCATTTCAATGTTCATTTCTGTACCATATTCTTTTTTTTGAAATACATGCTGGTATTGTTATTGCCATTTGTATTATAAATATATACCAATGATCATATGGTAACTGTTTATATGAATGTGAGCAGTTTATTGGTGTTTCAAGTTGTATGAATTCAAAACTCGAACTGTATGATAACATATCAAACAATTTTTGTTATAGTTATAATAGTTCTTATTGTGACTAGTAACATAAGAAAACAACAATCTGTATACGTTCGCGTTACTATAGCCACTAAAGTCAATAAGACTAGAATATTTTATGTAACGTCGCCACATTTATCTGCTGTCAACTTAATTGTATTTTACATAATTTAAGTATAGGCACACCCAATGCTAAAGTGGCATTTTTCTCCCGCTAAATTCATTCATACATTCATAACATGAAGTATATGCTTCCTAATGAAATTGTCAAATGAAATAAATCTTGTTTTGTAGTAACAGTACATAATGTGTAGCAGATTTATTTTTTTATATTTTGTTGAAACGAAATGAGAAAGGTAAAAACTTAATAAGTAATAGGAGTTTAATGTAACACATCAACAAAGTCCTACTATTAGATATATGAAACTTTATAGACAGAAAATTCATATTAAGTGGTTTGAATGACTGGCGATAACGTTTCCAGTGATCAATAAAGACTAGTGCTTGAACTTTTATAATCACAAATATGATAAAGATCTAGTCAAATAAGTTATGTTGATATTTTCATCATTCACCCATTTTCAATATTGTGGTTCAATGGAAGAGTTAATTGACAGAGAAAACCATCCACCATGTGGCAAGTAACTAAAAATAAATGCGTTTTATTCCAAACTTACGCTGTTGTATCCTAAAAACACTGTAGAAGTAAGAGAGTAATGCATTTACCTATATTTTTTGTGGGGGGTCTAATATGGCAACGCCACACGTCCGTCTTGCGCGTTAGGTTTGTTATGTAAACATTAATATCATTGAACAGCCTTGAAATCAACGCTGGGCTGCCATTCTAGCGATGGGCAATTTAGATCTTTTTGAACAACCGATTCAGATCTCATAAATAATGTACTTGAGCTCTTGCAAGCTTTTACGATCTTATAAAAATGCTACATCAGCTGATTGTCAAAAAAGTGAACAAATACACCCTTGACCTTGACCTCCATTTCACATTGTTTCACAGAAGAAAGTGCCTTGAATGTATCACATATATTTATATTTCGCCAAAATGCAATAAATCCTTGAACTAATTCACTAAAAGGTTTGCGATGTTTAAGCAAATGGCCGAAAGATGGCAAACACAACACTCTCCATTATATTTGCATCGTTTGTTTTGCTTGTTTAAATCAAATATTGAATTCGTTCGAATGAGTTTTTTTTGTGTAGTGTTATAAAAATGAAAGGTTCAAGAATGAACATAAAAATAATGACAAACACTACACTATTCTACCATTTCTGGTTGCTGCGTCAAAGAATTCAATATCACATAACTACTTATCAGAAAAGTTGCTCCTCATTTGTCAAATTCACGTCAAAGCACTTTGAGGTATCCGCGAAAATATTACCTCCCATCTCTAGTGGCTTTGTGCAATTTATTTATAATAGGATTGCCGCCATTGGGCTGCTGTCCAGTAGCTAAATGCAACTTTCTATTCCGTATTCTGAAATGAAGAATTCGTAATTCTGTTGCGTAATACTAATTTTAGGTTATGGATCGATAACTCGGTTTCTACGGGTATTTTTTTTCGCCTTACGAGCTACACATGCACGAACAATTGCTAATTGTTTTGCAAGTGGCACTGCTAATGTATGCAAGTAGTCTAGACATTATTTCTTGTTACCATACGGAATATTATCTGCTCGCCCTTATCATCTGTAATATCAATATTGAATCATTATTATAATTGAAAAAAAATAGCTCGAGGAGATTGACTCTCATTTGCGTGTTCCACACATCACAATATATTTTCGTATTACGCTCGAATATAAAATTCTTAAAACAAATATGTTAATTTTTTGATTAATTGTATGTTCTACTGATAACATTATAAAATACATAGTTTCAAAATCTTATCCATTTTGTACCCTGAAAAAGTCTGCCGAGACAGCCGAAACGTCAGTAGAGATATTTCATTCAAGTGTATGTGGTTTTCAATTAGCGGCTAGCGAAAAATATAATGAATCAGAGAGACAATTTATTATAGGATAAGTTTCATAAGTAACATTATTTTTTTTTGCATGAATTTAGTCAAGTAGATTGATTCACTTCTTAGATAGTCAAACCATTCTTGTAACTTTTTGCGGGTCTGTGACCGAGCAGAATTCCTTAATAATACTATTTGGAACTACTTTCGCTGTCTCATATGCTTATTAACTTTTGTAATGTTTATTATCGATGTTATAATAAACGTAAACAAAATCATTGAATACGTTAAAAGCATTTCTTATACACAATGCGCTGGAGCTCCCCTTGTCCTACCCCAGTTACGCCTACGGTGGTTACGCTCCTGGCTGCTACTATTTAGAGTGAAATGACATTGAATAGATTAATAACAGACAAGTCACTTATGAGGTCTTGCAGTAAAAGATTAATTTTGCAAAGAAACCTTGTACGCATATATCATAGCCTGGAATATCAAAATCCTGTAATCTATCCACACAATATCTGCAACAAAGACTGAGATCGTTATCATTGTAGGTCTGCCTGAATTTCAAATCACAAAACAAATAATACCACCTCCAATAAACTGTGTGATAAATTGATGAACTTGATTTAATTTTTAATCTCGAAAGTGTTTATGTGAATAAACTTGATGCTGGAGACCTTCAACTTTAATCTCTGAATATACACATATTATGCTTTCTGACATATAAACTGCGCAAGTGAGGTTCGCAATCTACGTACAATATGTTCGCTCAATTCATGATCACTGATTCAAGACTGTCCAACCACTCGATTCCTTTTTTTTAGATCAGCACACATCACGTTAAAACTGAAAAAACATTGTATTTGAATGTTTCGGGGGCCCCTGATCATTTTCGGTTATCTATGTATCTTGTGAACATCTCCAGTCTACCGTTCAAGCGATGCTGACCAATGATCAGATTAGAAGTCTAAATATATATATAAAGATAAGACGCTCCCGGCTTGTCAGGTTAATCTGTTTACGCTAACACTAGTTTGTCCTGCTTCTGTTTCAACAACTGATGCTAATACTACAGGTTACTGAATTCATATTTTTAAGCCCCAGTCTTGTAGGTTGACTCTGTATTTCAGAACTGTTAATACAGTTGAAGTGAGTTTTGAAAACCCGTGACTTTTCCAACTCATAACAGATTTAAGGTCTTCCAGTATTTTCAATGTTTTGTGATGGAAATTCAAACAATCGCCATCTCTAGCATCCGATACAATTCTTACATTACGCGGGTATTACAGCGTCAACCTACGAGTACTTGACGCCGTTTTCTTTGTATGACAAAAGTATTGTCTTGGGAGGTCGCTCAATGCTCTGAAACCTATCGAATGCACCACACGAATGTAAAATGCAATTATAGACTGTTGCCCTCAATACGCTTTCGTCTCTCTTTTTCTCTTTCAATCTGTCTCTCATATGGATTCCAATCAATCTAAAACCGATGTTCAGAAATACACAGACATGAGTCGTTGGCCTCGATTTCGTGCATTGGATATAGATCGTCATTCATTCACGACATTAATGCAAATGTGGCTTTTCTGTGAGGAAAAACCGCGATCAATCAACGTGATAGAATAAATGGAAAGCAGCAAGTAAGGGAGTTTTAAGGCGAAAACCGACTATTCACATTTTCATTGGTCATGGAAAGCTGTAAAAATGTGCGGGCAATTCAGTCTCACAGTAGCTGTGGGGAAAGTTTTATTAAAAAAAATTAGGCCAGTTCCTATTTAAGATACTACTTGCTTGCTTATTAGATATGTATATATATTTTTACTTCCTACGGAAATAGGCAAGGAAGTATTGTAATCGCGAAAAATTCGAGTTATCCTAATGTTTCATGACATATATATCGCGAAAAACCAGGTCACTCATTTCCGTCGGTCTGACTGTCTGTACTTCGTCTGGTGATCCTTGACCCTCCTAAAATTTGGAAAGTACTTTTTGGATTTTATGTAAGTGTGACGCTGGATTACTGGTGTGATATGGACGATACAGCTTTGTAGTTTTCAAAAATCGGTTCAGTGGCGGTAGACTTATCGTCAAAAAACGTGTAAAATAACCACACTAACCTTTTGCTTTAGGACGATTCTGAGACCACTCTAAGAAAATGATGGGAGAGGGGGTCATAAATTACTAAAAAATTCAAAAACCTAAATTCTTTTAGAATTCTTGAATATATAAAATATTTACTTTTTTATTATTTGTTAAATTCAATTATAACTACCAACAAACAGTTCAAAAAATCGAATCAGTTGATTTTGCTGAACTGATACCATACGTTAACCTACTGGACGTAATTGTTTTGTGCTGTAATGAGTCTTGAAGTGAAAAAAAACAACAAAGTAACGTCTTATCTGTTTTAAGCGTGATCTTTTTTATTTGCTTAATTCGTTTTTGTCGAAGTTGTGTGTCCTTGTTATTCGTAACATTTCTGTGATATTGGGAGATATAGCAAAAGATGGGATGCTGGTAAGATCTCTTCAGTAAAAACACCCTTCCTAATATGTACAAGGGGACCAGTGGAGTGTGTCTATCTAGCAGACGTGTGCGAGTCCCCAGTCAGCTATTAACTACCACCCCACATTCTAATAACCCAACATTATTTTGCGCCACGTCCCCCAGTCGCCATTTATTTTACCCCCTATGATAACGAGTGTCTTGGACAGGGAGATAAGTTATGAACCCTATTCTGTAAATGTTTAGAACGATGGATGTTAATTGGAAAACTGTCATTATCGACAGTAATATCGAAGCTTTTTAGCTTACAGAATAAGAAATATGCAAAGTTTCTTGCTACAAACCACCTGAATGTGAATCTATCATCAGACAAATCGGTGAAAACTTTTTCTTGAAATAATTCACAAACGCATTTTTTGTTTTTAGGCAATATATGCCATTTTTCTGAAATGATGATGAGAATCTTCAGTCTGGGCCTAGGCCTATTTCAAGTAAGGTATCAAAAAGAGACCGAAATCACAAAACAAGTGGCTAGAGTTAATAGATATGATACCATCATGGTAGAAACACTAATCTGTGAGCATAGCTTTAAGAAAACACTTCCTAACTCAGCAATGTTTCCAAGTCAAAAGACCAAGACCAAAGCATATATCAAAATACATTTTGATCCTAAATATACGAAGGGTTTTGACAGAATCTTTAAGGACCAGATTTAAAGAACATTTAGCGCATTTAAGATATGGCAGAATAGAAAAATCTACTATGGCAGAACATAAGATAGATTTAAGCAATTTTAAATTAGTTCGTAGTGTTGTAAACTTTGAAAAGTTGGACGCTTAGGAAAGCCTAGAGGTAGCAAGAAAATAAACAAGTTCCTAACAGCCTACTGCTTACGTTTGCTTCTTAAGGATGACGTGTCTACCTGACGTGTCTCTCTGTCAGGTAACAAACGTTAATATGTTATGCCAAAGGATCCAGTATCACATATCTTTTCTACGCTGAATGATATGTGGAGACTAGCCTGAGTAATTGTCTTTATCTTGGCGTGAATGAGGGGGTAATGAGAAAGTAATGGAGACTTTCCACGGACTATAGCCATTTCATTTTAAATCTACCGACGGAATCTGAATACAACAGTCGGCTCGACCGTTAAAAATGAAATATTTTTACAGGACGGTGATCCTTGAAAAATTCTTCCGTTGGGGCCAGTTTCCATAAATGGATCTGGACAAGAATGTGCGGGCAAAATTGTGAGCTGTCCACCAATGTTGCCAAGTTAAAAATAGAAAATCACGAGACATTTACATCGAAGATTTCAATTGTGATTAGCTTATTGGATAGCATCAATATCTAAAGCATTTATCAATAACATTTAATTATAGCCCATTTTACTTCAACGTCAATGGAATTTGAAGAAATTTTGAAACGAAATTGTTACAATGTAAATTAACCATTTGTAGTTTTTAAAAATCGATGCAATGTCAAAACGCGGAAAAAATAAATAAAAACGCCTATACTTTTTGGACGTAATTATTCTTATTTTTTTGGAGGCGCCATTTGGCCTCCATTATAATTTAAAAAGGATCCATGTTTGCCGACATTTGGTAGAATTTTAAAAATTTGATTCCAACGATCAAAATCTTAAAAATTTGATTCAAATATTAATTTCTGAACTAAGATCATTGCGTGTGAAGTGGAGTACACCGTTATCTACTTAACGCCATGTTTTTCTAAATGTGGTGAGATTTAGCCGGTATATAGAATGTATTCAAATCTTTTTATGCAATTAATTACTAATTAAAAAAACACTATATGACAAAATTATCACCAGATGGCGTGGAAAATGATGAAATTTGGTGATTTCTCAGCAGACTTGGCAGCTCTGCTGCAAACAAAGGCAGATCCTTACATCTACAATCACTTATTCTTTTCCTTGTCTGAAGGTTGTTGCTGCACTTACGGAACCCAGCCACTTTATATGATTTTGAACGAAATGACATGCATGAATCATACACAGAACTCGCGTAGACTGTTTGTCATTATAATACGAAATATTTAATCTGTTATTACTATGCTATCACATGATCTGAATCTTAATTTGTCACTGCTCGGAATTTTTGACCCCACCACATTTTTTTTTTGGAAATGATCGGGAGTTTGGGCGTTTTTTTATTATTTTTGATTGGTTTTATGGCGATAACTCCGCCGCGTCTGAACCGATTTTCAAAAACTACATAGGTTTTTCGTTCTTGCCACACTAGTGACCTAGTATCAAAGTAACATGAAAATCCAAAAAGTACATTATGAGTATAGGGGTGAGGGGGCAAGGATTACGGGACAGTGTATAGACAGAAAGACAAACAGACAGACTGAAAGAAGAATATGCTTGACATGATTTTTCGTGGGTATATGTTATGAAACATCAAGAAAACACTATATCAAATCCGACATTTTTCGCTATTACAATTGCGGAAAGAAATACAGCCTCAACCTACTTGACGAAACTTTTCAAGAAGCTTGAAACTATTCTGGTCATTATTCGATGTCCTTATTCAGGTAAAATTGCACTATTCTTTCGTAAAAGTCTAGAACAAAGAATTAACAAATCAACCCAACCCGTCCACTCATCTCAAAGTGTCACCTCTATGGGGACGCCCATTGACAACTTACAAAGTCAAAGGTCTTAAAACCTGGACTGCCTTGAAGCGCCAACAGATGTCCTTTTTGTCATCTGTCAACAAGGGTGTACTGCTGCTTCAAGCTAGTCCAGGCGACAGTTGGGGATGAGTTCATGTTGCGATCACACCCTTGACTGGGTTACGTGGATACCATCCGATTGCACTCTACAGTTTGACCGCCAGGCTATACTAACGAGTCTAGGTTAAAGACGAAACATGCAGATGACAAAATAGCGCCAGGCGGGACTAGAGGAGGGCGAGGATACTCAACGGATCCGGATTTTAAAGAGGGGGAGGGGCATTTGAAGAGGACACTGAAATGATCAATATGTTCAACTTTTCACACTGATATATACCAATTATTTTGAGGTCTTCAGTAAGGTTAGTTAGTTTTTTGACCTTCACGTTTTTCAAGGGTAGCTCAAATTTCGGAATTTCCTCCGAGCCCGACTGGCGCCATGTCGTCTATCTGCAGCTGTGTTATAAGTTGTTCCTCATACATTTTGAAGGTCATCCTATCTTATCTTTTTTCTATGTGTGATACATATATATCATTTCAAAAATATTGGATTAAAACTGCGAAATGTAGGCTGGTGTGAGCTTGACCCACTTGTAAAGTGTGTAAAAAGATTATAGTTACAAAATTAGGTGAAGATGTATAAAATATATTTTTAGATATGCGCATATGTTGGATGTTGTCTTTTCACGTTGGTTGGTGGGAATCATAACAGAGTTAAGTAAGACGCAGTTTGGCCAATAATGTTTATTATGTCTATCGATTTTTCAGAGAATTTTCAATGGGAGAGGATAATTTATGAGGGTGTACATGCAACGTTGCATTTTATTAATCTTTTGTTTTATATCGGTTTTTTATGGATAACCTCTCGCATAGGCAGAAAGCCTATTGTGCTCCAGAAACGCTGCGGGAGGACAAATGTCTATTCACATTCACATTCACAAAAGCTGTAAATTGCAACCATCGGGGATTGAACTCCTCGGTAGCTCATTCCACAACGTCGAGGTTCTCCAAAAGAACGAGAAAGACATAACCGATTCTTGGAAGCTCGGGATCCCGGAAAGCAGAAGGCGTATGTGTTGCTATTTCACGATTACTAAGGATTTGTACCGATTAGTTCGATAAAAAAAATCAATTCATTCCTACTACTTTTCGATCCTACCTTGTAGAACGTAGATTTTTTTAAACGCTCCCGCTCATACAAAGGAAACATGAACACTCATGTCTTCCCTCTTTTCCAAATTAAAAAAGGCATTATTTTTTTAGCATAAAACTTTTTAAAAATTACCACATTAACAAAGCAACTAAATCAAGCACATACGATTTTGTGAAAGCGGGGTTAGAACTCACCCTATAGTGTAGTGAAAATCCTAGTACTCGCTCATCTTGACACAATATTACAACTAACCTGTCATCACGATTTCAAGCCATTTATCCTTCATCATCTGACACTTATCACCCCTCCCCATTTCATCCCTCATCAAAATTCAAAAAGTCACTAACCCATGATCAAAATTGATCGGAACCTAAAATGACGGACCACATTATGACTGTGTCCTTCTTCCTATTCAGAATAAACTAAGATGCCTTCTCTGCTGGAAGCGCTAGAACAGAAGTATGGCGAGTTACCCAGGGATTCCGATGGTTCAGAGGACGAAGGGATATCAGTGTCTATTTTTGTGCCCTGCAAGCCGCCGAGGGCTGTCGTGCCGGCCCTTTTGGTGCTGAACGACTGTGACATCGCCACTGCGGGAGAGAAAGAGGCTTTGGTGCAGAAATGTGCTGGTGTGGAAGAACTGGACCTCGCCAAAAATAAGCTGAATGACTGGCCGGAGGTAGGTGATTCTCGTCGAAATTATGTGTAAATAAAATATAATTCAAAAGAAAAAAACGCCTAAATTGCAAACCGCACTAGAAAGTGAAAATATTTTCATTACGATTTACATTACTGAAAATTTGGATGAACTATTGCTATTTGCAGGTGATCGAAATTCTCCAGCAGATGCCTAGACTGAAATTCGTCAACCTGAGCTTCAACATGCTGTCCACACCTTTGCGATCAACGGAATTCGATAAGAATATCAAATGGCAAGAACTGAGGAATCTGGTTTTGAACTCCACCTATATCAGTTGGGACAGTGTCGAGGATATCCTCGATCATCTTCCCTGTCTCGAGGAGCTCCACCTGAGCCTTAACGAATACAATAACGTGCAGCTGTACGGAGACTGTTCTACTTGTGATAAAGAGGCCAACGAAAACTTAGCGCCCAAGTGTTCTTGCGAAATATACAGGTATTTCTTTTATAAATACGAGAATTCTGAAAAAATAATTGTTTGAAATTTTCGTCCTTGTCAAAGTAGTATTGTAGTGCTGCGATCCTGGCAGATAACCGTTCCTCGAATACTGAATACAGAGGGTCAAAGCATCATATGATATGCTCGGTAATTAAATGAATTATTCTTGCTAACTAACTTTTAAAATTTTAAAGAAACAACATTGAAACATTCAACTTAAAAAATATATACATTCTCGGCTTCCCATCGTGAATTAACTGTGAAAGCACTTGGAAAAAGCTCCATTTCAAATGTTCAGTTATTTCAAATTGTTAATATACTAGGAACAAACGAGTCGTCGTTCGGGACATTTCTGAGTCGAAATGATGATCAGAATCCAGCTTTCAGATCCTAATCAATCTAAGGTTTTTAAGTAACAAACCGCAATTCATTTATATTTTTTGCAGTGTTGAGCAAAGTAGAAACATTAACATTTTTTTAGGTTAAAACACAAGCACTCAGGGATCAAAATTCTTCATTTCAACGGTAACCCCATAGACACTTGGCGAGAGGTTAGAAAGTTAGGTTATGCGTTTCCAAACCTGGAAACGTTAGTGTTGGCTGACTGCCCTATAAAATCGTTGCATTTTGATCACGACGAAGACACCGCCGCCAGTGGATGCAATAGGAACTACGAGAGGTCTGAAAGCGGCTGCGAATCAGGTAGGCTGTCTTACATTGAGCCGCTGATCACGTGAAACGATTTAGTTGTTCATTTTTCTCGTTTTGTTTTGTAATAGCTAGTGCACCAAAGAAGAATTTTATATAAAATAACACGCGAGTAAACTTTTCGCGTTAGTGTAAGAGTGTATGTATAGCACCGTCTTTTCTATCCAAAGAGAAAGTTGACCACTTTTGGGTGTCACTACGAAATGTGACAACACTTCCCCTTTCTGTTGGTCCGGCCGCGAGCGGCGATACGGAATTCTGACAGTATATGATCGAATATCATCTGGAGAAATTATAGCTCCACAATTTGAATTTCTTAATTTTCTTTTTAAGAAAACGCCCAAAAACGAAATTTGAGCGGTATCTGTGATGTATATACGAAACGCCAAGACATAATAATCTCGAATACAAATTTTTTCGCGATTAAAATACCTCGTTGGCCTATCTGCGTGGTAACTAAAAATGAATAGAAAATTACAAAATATAACTCGTAACTGGTAACTGGTAATTCGTGACTCGTAACTCTTAACTGGTAACTGGTAATTCGTGACTCGTAACTCTTAACTAGTAATTCGTCACTGCCCCGGAACTCGAAACCCGGAACGTAAACTTGGAACCCCGACCTCGGAGCCCGGAACCAGAAACCCAGAACTAGGAACCTGGAACGGAAATCTGAACAAAATCCACTATGCACTTTTGTTCTCTCAGTTTTTTTCAATTTTTTAAATTGCACACTAGATGTTATGATTATATGAAAACAAACTTAGGGCTAGGGTTGTACAATTTATCACTAAATTTTTTGTTTTTTTGTAGGTAGTGATTTAACGCATTCGTCACACGATGCGTTCAGAAAACTCAAAGTAATAAATCTAAATACAACTCAGCTTTCAACATGGAATGATGTGGAGAAGCTCGCCAAATTTCCTGCTTTGGAATGCGTACGAATACAGGTAATATGCCAATCCGGAACAATAAAGACACCAATCGCACATTCATACAGTTCAGAAGAGAGCTGTTTGAATTATCAGAAATACTTCCTTTACCACCTCCCTAAAACCTTAAAATATCTGGCAATACTCTCGGAGTAACATCAACATTGATGGTATTGCTAATTGATTTTTATTCTTGAAAAAGCACAACATGCGAATTTCTGAGTTTTGAATTTTTCAAAACTTTTGAAGACTGCATTGTCAATCAACGGTGAAACATAATATTCATGTATAACAGAGAGTAACGTTCCAGGGTTGTCCACTGTGGGAAAGTAGCGAATATACAGAACACGAAAGAAGACAACTACTCATTGCAATGTTGCCAAATGTCGCTACTTTGAATGGCGGAGGCAAGATATCTGCCGAAGAAAGGGAAGGGTCTGAGAGAGCTTTTATTAGATATTATATGGATAAGCCAGAAAGTGATAGACCTGACAGGTAAATTAAATCAAAGAAAATACATGTTTTTGTATTAGTGTATTCAAAATATATAAGAAATGTTTACTATATGAGTTAGCAGGAAGCAGTGATTATGAGACGTTATCAAATAATTGAATATGATCGTATGAGTAAAGTTGTCTCGTGTCACTTGATATCGATGTTTTCCATGGAGTACTTTCAGTGTCCCGGTGTCTTAACTTTTCTTGTTATCGTAACGCGATTCTGATGAATTTTTGATCTTAAGGCCGCTGTATACGGCACATTCACCCAGGAAGTGGAACGAGGTTTCGTCCTCCTCCCAGCACTTCTGACAGATTGGGTCTTTGACCACTCCTATGAATGTAAGGTGCCTGTTCAATCTGCAGTGACCGGTGAGGATCCCTACTAACAAGTGGAGTGAATCTCTCTTCCGGTTCAATAGTCATAGCTCCCTACGTTTGTTGGGGCCTGCTATGAACCTCTAGGACTACCGGGAGTCATCTCTCTCCAGCCATGCTTTCTCAAGTTCGTTATACGCCCAAGCATCTAGGGCATTACTGACCTGGCCTCTGCTAATACCCAGTGCGGGTTCGGGGCAAGTGCATGTGCCCCTTGTTCTCATTCTTGCCTGGCAGTCTGCTTCTCGTTACCTGACACTCCGCTGTGACCCGAGACCCATATGAAGGTCACGTTCTTTGTAGGGCGGCGCTGATTTCCTGGACCAGTGGTGATCTGATCTTAGGAGATGCTACCGCTCTCAAAGCTGCCGGCCTATCGGAGCCTATATAGATGACCTGCTCCGTGCACTGTTGTACTTCTGCTGAATATGCCACCATTAGGAAGGCAAATATCGCCGCCTGAAAAATTGACGTGTGGGTTCCCAGCGCTACGCTTTCCTCCACGCCTCTATCTTCCAGGCACATTCCCGCACAACTGGCTCCCATCTATTTTGAGCGAGATCCGTCGGTATAGCATACCATGCTGTGGGGCGGAAAAATTATCTTCCCTACCGTCCACTCTAGGGCCCCTAGAGGGAAGAGCGAGTGAGAATCTCCTATCGAACCTTATCTTACCGTTGGCCCTTGCTACCCTGAATGAGGAGATGCTTTCCTCCACCTCCTCAACCCTGGTGTGGCCCACCAATGGGACTGACGCACTCCATGAACCCTCGTCCAGCATTCTCATGCAGGCCGCCATGGCGCCTCGCTTGATCCAGAAGTTCAGAGTCAGGGCTGCCGACGGCGTGGTTCTCATTGCTCCCTTGATCCCCAGCGCTGCCATTCTTTGAATCTTGATCAGATTGCTAACTACTGTGGCTCTTTGGGTGCATACTGCTTGGTCAACAAGTCAGGCAGCAGTGGACGGACTGATGTCTTAAATCTCCCTTCTGCTTATCCTAGCCCGTTTATTATAGTGTGCTAAACGTGAAGTTTCCGCTGCGAAACGCTCGAAGATGTCATTCTCTTCATGATGCTCATCGCTTTACTGGAAATACCAGTATCGGAATGTACTTGCTTCAGCACACAAAACAAACACAAGAGGGCCAAACGGGCACATCCTCTTCAGGTCGAGCTTCCCAAGCTCCGAACCAGCTGCCGGATGGTTACAATTTACAACTCAATGTGAATATTCAATCGTCTTCTCGCTGCGCTTTTGGAGCGTGATAAGTTTTCTACCTAATCCTAGATAATGTATTTGATGTAATGATTCCTTTTCAGGTTCTTCGAGCTAGTCCAAATCCACGGCAAGCTAGATCCTTTGGTAAACGTAGATCTTAGACCGGAAAAAAGGGTGAAGATCACATTCACGTGCGGATCAAATAGCGAAGTTCGTATGGTGGACGTCTACCGTACCGTCAGCGATTTGAAACAAAAGTTGGAACGATTCGCCGGTTTCTCAGCGAACAAGATGAGATTATTCTACGTCGATCAGGATCTGAGGGATACACAGGTGAATTTTTACAAATTTCTGTATAGCATGACTTTTAACGCGTGTCTCATTAAAAGCACCGTACCAAGAAAATAATAAAATATATTCTTCTTTTCAGGGTCCTGAAGAGATGAAATTTCCTCACAAGAAATTGTACAGATACAACATTCGATCAGGCGATGAAATCATAATGATCGAAAAATAACTTTACTTCTAGTGTTCTATTGGTGATATTCTATTTATTACTTTGAATCATCTGATACAAGAATGAGATCCCCATTCTTCCATTCGTTTTGATATCATGAGACTGTTATGATGGATTATCTAATAATTAATCTAATATTTGGGAAACCGATTGAAAAATAAAGACTCATTTCACATGGCCAAGAATGACTTAAGAAGGATTTTAATGTTATTTAATCGTACGAAAAGGAAACTTTCACGGGCAATACTGGTAATCCTTTGCAGCTTTCTGGCAACTGCTAAAAATGCCAGAGTGTGGAATCATAATAATATATAAGTTCGATTTAATTCAAAATGTGAAGTCTCCTTTTTGTACAGATTCTATTGGATATTGGGTTATTGCAGTTGTCGTTACTGTTTTACAATCCGAACTAGAATTAAGTGCAATGAACTGGATATACATATACGATGAATCGTAATCCTAAGGATCTAAAAATTCATATAATATTGGATGACTGTAACGAAAATTGATGCCTTAAAGTTACTGACATGTGATTTTCATTTTGGTGTCATATATTGGTTAAATTTTAACAAAGAATATTTCAGCCTGTGAATATTCTTCATTTTTAATACATACTCTTAGTTATAAAGTACCTTGCACAGGTTCTTTATTTTTCGCTGTTCTTTATCTTTTTTCAGTTTTTTATGGTGCTTCACATTTCAAGAAAATAAACATATCTAGTTTGTTTGATCCATTTTTTCTTTAGATTGATTTGACTACAAATATTCAAATTTGAAAAGAACAAGCAAGATTCAGTTAACAATCGCTTGTATTTGTTGTCATTTCATTCTATCTTGATGTCTTAGATATTCGTTGAAGCTTCAGATAATTTTCTATTATTTGCTGTATATACATACATAACTATGACTACCCCGATGCACAAATCTGCGTATTTTGAAACAATATACTGCCATTTTATACAAAAAGAAACAATCGTGTTCCTTTTAAATACAATAGAATCTGCAAGACTAGATATTTACTTGCATTTACCTAGCTGCAACTATGTAGTATGGAATTTACATTAAAATTTACCACTTTTCCTCATGGAATGATGTAGTTCAGGATTTATCAAGAGAAATGCTAATGTCAAGTATTTCATGAAAGTGAATGATAATACATAGAAAATGATTGTTCACCGAGTATTCACAATTATTGCCACGTCAAATCAGAGCTATTCAGGCACAGCAATATTTGTCAAAATCAGGAAAACACATTATGAAATGTCATTAATTCAACTTTTGATTATTGTACAGTTGGGGGAGGGATTCAATCGAGTTCTAATGCCAAACGGTAGCTATATGTGAATAATGCAGTTGAACTTTCTGAATATATATTTTGTATATAATTTTGACCTTGTAGTCATTGTGATAGATGTTTTTTTAATCTTTAGGCCTTATTTAGTAATATTTGCCATTTAGGTTGTGAAAGGAAGTATAGTATTATGATTAACTCTAACCCCATGTATGCAATCTTGGTAGATGTCAGGAAATTTTCTGGATCAGGTGAGCAAAACGTTAAGATAAAATGATGCTGTTTTCACAGGTTTCACAAATGAAATAATCCGTTTACAGCGTCGAAATATTCTATAGGTTCATTCCAACAAAGCATCCTAAGGAGTTGATCATTATTCAGAGTTTCTTGAGACCCATGCGCGAACTTATCATTTTAGAATCCGCTTAGCAATGTTTGAATAACTTAGAGCCAATAGAGACTTGATTGTTAATTCTAATTCCCACAAAATCACAAATTCGGACTATAATTGTTATGAACCTGATCTAGTTTTTTCCTGACATATTCGTGGATATATTTTGCCAAGTGCTTTCTGGCATTAAATATTACTTATCTACTAATATTTCTAGACGAATTTTGATGTTGATTTTTCATTCTACGAAGTAGATCTGGGTTCAATCGACCGTGTATTTTTGTTACACAGAAGTGTGTATTTCCAAGAAATTGGAGATTTTAACAGCACCTTTTTGTGTATGGAGATAGATATTTTGTGTACACGATTAAGAATCGTTAAAACTACTTAAAATAGATTGAAATAAAGTATATTGGAAGATATGTGTTCGTGTTTCATTTCTCTCATTACAAAATGATAACAGCATTTCCCACCCACAAGCCTACACCTGCTACGACACTGCATGAGACGAAAAAAATACATATAGGTAATTCGACAGCGCATTGCCGCTACGTTTCATATATTTTATTTTTTAACGATTTATTTTTGTTCAAGGGAGAAGTAATTACCCCCATTGCCACCTGTAAACCGCGCATTCGAGAAAATAGTAAATGTACGTGGATTACTGAAATAGTCCAATAAAATAAATCGGAATATATTCATTCTCCTGCTCTTTAATCCCAATCTCTACAAATTTCGGAATAAAAATTTCAAGAAATACGTGCTCATGGTTATTAAGTAATTGTAATTCATTTAACTTACGCCGCTGTTGAGTATGAATTACAGTCTATTTACTTGGGATGAATAAATGGTTTGCTAATGAGTGACATTCTTAATTTGTTACGCAAAATATAGCTGGGTTTCAATGAAAATAACTAATAGCTTCTTATATTTGTGTTAAACCACGTTCAACAAAATGTATTTAACTTAGTAAATAGACACATCCGTTAGCTGCTTTTTCAACTAATTTATTAGCTTCACTAAAATACTAATGAATGCTGCTTTCATGAAGAGTTTCACCATCTATTGATTGTCTTACGTACTAGCGCTTCTTAAATTTAGAAAACTGTAGTGTAGTCAGCCATGGTTCAATAGATGCTGCTTAATTTAATAGATGGCCATCTATTAGCTGGAATTCCAACTAATCAACTAACTTCCTCAGAGTGCTAATAGAGGTCGCTTTCTGAAAGAGAAGTAACATCTGTTGAGCGCCACAATATACTAGCATTTTCTATTTAGAAATCTGTTTTAATTCAGTGCACTTGACATATTACTTTATGTAAGAGAATCATAGATGTCACTGATTAATGACAATTATTTTACCGACCAGCGATGCCAGATCATTTATTTTCTCGCTAAATTTTATTTTATAGTTTTTTCATAACTTTAGTTTTTCCAAAGTCAGTTGGACATCGTAAAAACCATATCCTTTCCAGTGGTTTTTATTGATCGATCTGTTATGAGTGAGTCGGGCAAAATAATTCCATACGCTGGGGGGTAAATATATTCCAGTGTTTGACTAGCCAATTGTAGTTTTTTTTCAGGAAGCTCGCCGTCAGTATGTATATTATACCAGAATTGTTAAGCTTGGCACAAAAGAACGAGTGCTTCCGGTGGCATTTCTAGGTTCATCGAATGAGTAGAAATACTATAATAAAGCTAACAGGGCCTAACTGGCTGTCCATGTATTCTCTAATTAGACGTGACAACACCGCACATAACTATGCTCTCAAGGTCATACGGATAACGAAACCAAATACCAAATAGCAACATAGCAAATAGCAAACATGGGATAGAGGCAATTTAGGGAATTGATTTATCACTCCAGTATTTTAAGTTAATTTCTAGATGTTTTTACATGGTCATGGTTAGACAGGTATTCCACCTAGATTTTTATATTTTTTTTTTACATTGCCATAATTCTCAAAATCAACGATGGCGTTCCGTTTTTTTTCGACATTTGGAACTTGCAAAAATGGACTGATATTCAGACAGGTAAAACTTTCAAACATCTACTAGTTTGACATGGTTTTTGAATGATATTTTTGAATTTTTTAGTTGTTTGACTCTGTAAGCAGCACATACACATATCTGTTAGGCGATGCTGTCACAAAGAAATGCATACTTATTGATCCTGTTTTGGAGTTGGCACAGAGGGATTTTCAACTCACGAAAGACCTAAAGTTGAAGTTAATATACGCAGGTTAGTTTGATTCCAAACATCTACAATTAAATTTAATGAAACCATGGGTCACTGAAGCTTATCTGCTGAAAGTATTTTGGTTCTATCAACCTTAGAATATCTCTGTGTGAGACATATTTGTATGCAAACATCACAACTTTCCAACCAAAGACAACAAACCATACACAATCAATCAATGATGTCATTTTTTTACAGTAAACACGCACATGCATGCAGACCATATCACTGGTTCAGGGCAACTGAAAACAATGTCTGGCTGTAAGTCTATAATTTCTAAATGCAGTGGAGCAGAAGCTGACATTTTTGTGAATGAAGGAGATTATATTGAATTTGGAAATCACAAATTGAAGGTTTTTAACACTCCAGGGCATACAAATGGTTGCTGTACATTCTATTGTGAAGAACATGTAAGTGTATTGGTTTGTTTGTCTTTTATCATGTATAAAAAAAATCAGGGTTCTACTAGATAGCTCAGGTGGAATGGTTCATGGACACTCAAATGGTAGAACAGTGGTATAGTATGTTTATTTTGTATAAAAATATGATGTACATATATGATATTCTCACACATTGACTAAATACTTTTTGTTAGTTAGGGGTTCAAACATTGTTTGTAATTTTGTTTATTGTTCAATTATTGCAGCAAATTTATTTTACGATCGTTCAGTGATTCATATATTTGACAAGCTTGTTATTTATGATGACATGTACACAATCTGTGTGCAATGAATGCAGTTAATGCAATACAAATGAAACTGTATTTTGAAACTCTTATTTAATAAAGAGTCCATTCTAAGATAAATTCACAATTCAGGAAAGGTAGAAATACTAATCACTACAAGGACAACAGCTTCAAAGAATACAGATTTGTTAATGAATAGTTGCTGTGCTGAAAATAGCTCAAATATTTGCTATCCTTGATAAGCTGTCCATGCGCCTAGTATTTATGATTGGAGATACATTTACCATTTGGTAATTGGTAATAAAATTGTTTTTTTGCAAAATATACTTAGATTTCTAATGAGCCGGTTCAACAGATGGTGCTTTAACTTAATAAATAGCGACATCTGTTAGCTGCCTTTCCAACTAATTTGGTCGGTTTCTTAAAACATCATCTGTTGGTTATCTTAAATACTAGCATGTCTTCATTTAGAAATCTGTATCATTATTATTATATTTTTCATTATATTACGTAAAATATTCATAGATGTCACTGAAGAATGACAGTTATTTCATCGCATAGGGTTGCCAGATCATACATATATCTTCTCGCTGGAAGTTATCCATAATTGTGTTTTATACGTCTTTCATAACTGTAGAAGAACCGTAAAAACGATATTCGTACCAGTGGTTTTTATTTATGGATCTCGTACAAGCGAGCCAGGCCAAATAATGCTATATGCTTGGGGCGTCAAAGTACTCCTGTGTTTGATCAACTCTAGGTTTTTTATGGACTGCTCGTCGTCCAGTTGAAGCAATACATATAAAAAACTATGCATTTAGGAGATATTTGTCAAAATATACTCTTTTACTAAGATAAATTCACAATTTAGAAAAGGCTGTGTCTGAAATAGCTGAACAATGTGCTATTGTTGATTAAGCTGCCCATGCACCTTTATGATTGGAAATTTTTTAACCATTTGGTAGTGAAGCATGTTTTATTGTAAACGAATTATATCCTTATTTACAGGGGATTGCGTTTACAGGCGACGCATTGCTAATCCGAGGTTGTGGACGGACCGACTTTCAGGAAGGCGATGCTGCTACTCTTTACAACAGCGTTCACCACAAAATATTCACTCTTCCCGAATCCACTCTTTTATATCCAGCACATGACTACAACGGTTTAACAGTGACGACGGTGGATGAAGAGAAGAGGTTGAACCCCAGGTTGACAAAGAGCCTGCAGGATTTTGTTCATATGATGAACAATCTAAAGCTTGGCTATCCCAAGCAGATTGGTGAGTGGTGGAATTTTCGATTCTCAAATTATTCAACTAACTTCTAGTTATGCCTCATTATTGATATTGATTCAGTAAGAAGTTTTCGGATTGACAATATGATTTGTTACTATTATTATGCTTTAATGTTTACTGAAGCCTTCTTCAGGTGTTTTAGGGTAAGATTAAGGGTTTTGTTATTCATAATAATATTGCATATTATTTTTTTTACAAATTATCCGGTTGGACTGTTAATGAACTGAATTTTTTCAATACTTCGCATTCTATTCTTCAGATCTACAGAGGGCTTTTTGTCTTTTTCTCAAGGTCTCAAATGTAATCAAAATTAATACTTCCGATAAAGATAGCCGGAGGAAAGTATCGCACAGGGAAAGGAAAGTATCACAACGTATTTGCAAATTTTCCGTGACGATATGGTTAAGCCGTCATTCTTTCCATCTTTTTCAATTATCAATAATCGCTAGTCAAACACAATATTCGAAGTCCAAATCAAAATTCTTGGAAGTTCTATAAATTTCCGACTATTTATCACTTTATTATGTTTTATCATCGATTTTAGCCCTCTATAAGTCCAACCTCACGTCTTCGTACCGTGGAGGGCAGGCAACGGTCTTTCGGTTCTATCAGACCGATCGCCGGCTGACGAGGCTCTGGCACCGGGTCGTACACGCCATCCCTCAACTCCCGACTCCTCCCAAGAGCACACCCACCTCCCCGATGCGGCGTCGCGTCGAAGTGGTAGCGTCGAAAGAAGCCAGGTCTCGGCACACCTGGGCCGCCGGCTAGTACAGGGGCCCACCCTTGTTCAGCCAACGTAGGGGGCTGCCCTATCAGTCGGCGCATAATCTCGGATGGGGTGGTAGTGCCAGGTGGCGCCTGGATTAGGGCCCTGCCGCCTCGTCCGGGGGGCTTCGACCGCGGCCGTCGGACTTCGCCCTTCGGGGACACGCCAGGTGACGGAGCATTGGGCGGGAGGAGGGATTCGGGGGTGACGCGTCCGACCGACTCCTTAGGGGTTCATTTATACTTCGTGTTGTTGGTGATGATGGGATTTAAGATGTTCTGTTATAGCCCGGTTTTCAGGGTTTCCGTTGTTACTACAATCGTACTAGGTTTAGTACATATTGCGGAAAAGCAAGGTTATACTTAACCATTCATTTGCCTAGGTGGTAGGGCGACGTTGCCGTGGGAAACTAGAGGCGAACTTTATTTTTCTCGTGTGTCTGTGTTTTGATCGCATCTCATTTAGTACGCTAGTACATAATTCATCTTTAAAGTACAATTTGATGTTGAAAATGACAATTGAATATTTGAATATCACCGAATATTTAGAAAAAGTGTTAGGTTCAAAGTAATTTATCCATTCGGCCCATCACTACTCTATAGTTATTTTTTACAAATCTATATCGACGTTGTTGCCCAACGTTTTTTATTGAGATGAAGATAGAGGAGTTGCCTAGTTTTCAGACCTTTGGAACACTTTTTTAATGAAACGTCAAATTCCGGATGGGATCTTCAAAAGCTGTTTATGCCAACTGTAAGTACATGCTAACCGGAAGGATGCAACAGGGGATTGTGAAGTATGAGTAAGGATTATTTGTTAGTACTTCAGCTATTGCTGCCTAAATCTTACATACTAACAATATTGTTATGGCCAAGCTATAGCAGAATCTTTTATCCTATCGCCAACAATCCAAAGTATAGATGAAACCTTATGCATTTAATATGCTACAGACTGTGGAATAGGGCAACCCTCATTTAACACTTTTTGGTCTTCTTATTCTATGATGGGAAATTCATGAAATGTGTAATCATTCACACAATACATACTTTCTTAAATATGGGTAAAGCTGTATGGTACTAGAAAATAATGCAGGTAATTTTTTTTGACATGAAAAACTCTATAATTATCATTGATGAAGATGTTGATGAGTTTCAGGATCATCATATAATTGATTGAATTGAAATTATTGAGTAAAGCTTGATTTCACATTATTTCTATACAAAAGTAACTATAATATTACTTAAAAAAATATTGTTCATAAAGAATTTGAATCTATTTTCATCTTGAAGTGCAAATGCGAAAAATACCATAAACATTCCTCAGAATTAGATAACCGTATAATTTGGAGTTTAAAAAAATTATGGCTCGCGATAGACCAAAAAATCTTTTTTTGCCATTGTTCAATGATCATTTTTTTAATACACTTTCCTTGAAAAAAAAAACGACTTCGTTTTTACTTGCATCATTGCTATGTTCGAAAACACACATCTTTTTTTGCTGATTTTTTGAGAGAGTGCAAGAGTTATTTCAAATAATATAAGGGGAGTTGCAAAACCATTTGCACAATACCCCGATTTCTTTTGTTAAACATTTTTACATACCATAGAAAATAAAATTTCCTAATCGTTCTCACACATCATACATTTCACACGCACAAAAAAACCCTGTGGCGGTCAGGGGGGATTCGTCCGAAACAACCTCCAAACGAAAGAAATATGGAACAAACGAATGAAAAAGAAAACGTAAACGTGCCAAAAAAGGTTGCAGTGGAAGGACTGGAGGCCCCTACCTCCGAAAACTCTCACCCAAGTGGTGGAGAGTCTAACAGCATCCCTAGTAAGGGAGAAAAAAATTTTATATTTGAAGAAGCGTCGCAGCTTGGCGTACCTGGGTTTCCTGAAACCCAAACTGGTGCAGGGGACTTAAATGTTGAAGAAATACCTATTGAGACAAAGGGAAGTCGATCAGATTCATCCGCAGATCACGATGGATCTGGCAAGGTGGGCTTAGAAAATTTAAGCTCAGAAGAGATTGATCAAAAATCTTCAGAGTCTAATTCTGGGGCGAATATTATGAAACCAAGAAACGAGCATCCCGGTCCTAGTAATCTCAGTCTTAAAATTGTCTCTGAAGTCGATGAAGAATTGCAACCGAACATTAGATCTAAACCAAAATATGATAAATCAGGAGAAACTTCTGTGGTGAAGCTAATTACGACTGATACAGTGGAAGAAAGTGAATGCATACAAGATATTGGTAGTAAAGCAAATAGCGGGACAATACTTATGAAATGTGATATTAAGACTCGACAAACGGTAATGAAAGCATTGAAGGTCGTTTTAATACGAATCAAACACAAAATTGACGATACTAATGATTCTAATAGGCAGAGTTGCGCAGAAAAGATGGACTGTGATAACATACCTGTTGAAGAAACAGCTGACAGTCTTCAAAAATCTTCAGTTCACGAAAGAGCAGCTACTGTACCTGAACCAAGGAAAGCCAACCTCCAAGATATTGATAGTAAACCGGTCAGTGATATAAAGTCTGAAAACCGTGACAGTAATGCTCAATACTTTCCAATAAAAAAATTGAAGGTGGTTTTGAACCGAGAAAAACATAAACCCGATTCGACTGTAGAGAGTTGCATGGAAATTGATGAATCAGCTGATTATCTCCAAAAATCTTCAGTTCACGAAAGAGCAGCTAGTGTTTCTGAACAAAAGAAGGTTAGTTTTGGTGGGGTAGCTCGTCTCCAAGTCACTTCAGTTACTGCCTCAAAATGTGCGCCTATGAACCAGCTTCAACGATCCACTCCAAACGATTCAGACAGCCTGTCTTTGATTGGTAGCAAAACCATAGAGTCGGAGCATAAGTTGGATGTTCTCAAAGAGGTTGTCAACCAGCTGGAATGTTCTTTAGCAAATCAACTAAACAACCAATTCGAGGAATCAACAGAACTAGAGCAATACCTTTCCAAGAAAACTTCCATCAAACAGGATACTGATACACAAAAAGAAGAAGATGACAATGTAGAAAGTTCTCTGGCCAATAAGTTAAATGACCAGAAAAGCTCGACCAACGATTCAGAGCAAATGGATGAAGACAACCGAAAAGAATCTCCTAATGCAACTGCGTTAAGTAAGGTAAATTTGATCCAGTCATTCAGTGATTATGAAGATGGAGCTGATCCGCAACAAGAGAAAGATAACGAGATAGAAAGTCCTTCCAAAGTAACTGAGTTAAACGAATCAAATTTGATGGAAAGCTCTTCCAGTGATTCCGAAGAAGAGAATGATACACAGAAAGAAGAAGATCACACGAGAGAAACTCCGGTGAGCAATAAGCGAAATGACCAGAGTAACTCGCCCAAAAAAATTTATGAAATGGAGGAAGACTATCAAAAAGAATCTTCCAAAGCGACTGACTTAAATGAATCAAATTTGATGGAGGGGTCATCCAGTGATTCTGAAGATGGGAATGATAAGCAGACAGAGGAAGATGATAAGGTAGCAAGTCCTGTGACCAATAAATCAAATGATCAGAGTAGCTTACCCAGAGGAATAGAGCAAATGGAGAAAGACCAACAAGAAGAATCTTCTAAAGACACTGAATTAAATGAATCAAATTTCATACTAGGCTCATCCAATCATTCCGAAGAAGAGATTGATACACAGAAAGGGGAATATGACAAGGAAGAAAATCTGGCGACCATTAAGTCAAAAGATCATAGTAACTCACTCACAGAAATCGATGAAATGGAGGAAGTCTATCATAAAGAATCTTCTAGAGCGACTGAGTTAAATCAATCAAATTTGATGGAAGGGTCAACCAGTGATTCTGAAGATGTGACTGATACACATAAAGAGGTAGATTACAACAAAGACAATCCTATGACCAATAAGTCAAATGACCAGGGTACCTCACCCAAAGATATAGAGAAAATGAAGAAAGACCACCAAAAGGAAACTACCAAAGCGACTGAATTATTAAATCAATCAAATTTGATTAGAGGGTCATCCAGTAATTCCGAAGAGGAGAATGATACTCGGAAAGAGAAAGATGACAAGGAAGAACGTCATGTGGCCATTAAGTCCAATGATCAGAGTAACTTGCCCAAAAAAATAGAGCAAATGGAGGAAGACTACCAAAAAGAATCTTTCAAAGCAACTGAGTTGAATGAATCAACATCCAGTGATTCTGAACAAGAGAATAATAAGCATGAAGTGGAAGATGACATGATAGAAAGTTCTGTGGAAAATGAGCCAAATGGCCAGATCAGCTCATCTAAAGAATCAGCGCAAATAGGTTATTCTCGTACGGAGAAAGATGATTTCAATAAACAAGATCAGCCTGATAACTCATCCAAAGGATCAGAGCGGATGGAGGAAAACTGTCAAATAGAAACTTCCGAAGTTAGTGAGTCAGATAAGCACAATTTGAATGAAGATCCACTCATTAAGTCAGGACAAAATAATAAAGAAGATAAGGTAGAAAGTTCTGCCACAAACGAAACACTGAATACTACCTTGGAATACGTTATTGTGAACGACAATGACTGCTTCAACACCACTTCTGACTATATTAATAACAGTTCACAAGAAATTTCTTCTGCCAAACCTTCGGTTGCTGCCGGAAATGGAAAACCGACTGATCTAATCCCAGAAAAGAAGGATAATGTAGAAGTAGAACAGTTGAATATTGCGAATAACATTTCAGAGAGAAAAACTGATACTCAACAAAACATTTCAGCCGATGATATGATCACTATTGATTCTGACAAAGAGATAATATCAAACAATTTGGAAGAGGTTCCAATGGAGATAGATTCAAGGGAAGAAAATGACAATAGTTTCAAGAAAAATACATTTAATCCTAAATCTATACCGGTCAGCCAGAATCCAAGCACCCAAGCCCAGACACGGGTGTCTAAATCTAGTGCGACTAGTTCAGCCAAGGATGAGCTCAAGGCTTTCGATTGTAGTTTATTGGGACCTATGCCAGGTAAGCGAAAACAGAAACCCCAAGTTCTTACAGATCAAAAAAAAGCGGAACAATTACCCGCGAAACGATCGAGGAATCAGAAAAGAAAGGAGAGAAGGCAAAAGGCGCGTGCAGCATTGTTATTGGCCAACCAATCAAAAACACCCGGTGCTCAAGAAACTAAACCAGTAGTGACATCGCAGCCAAGTAAAGGTCCATCTACTGAGTTCAGTATAACTCCGTACACTAGAGGTCCCAAGAAACGAGACGCGCTCAGAACTGCTTTGCGAGCCGCGAAAGAGGCATCAATGGCGCTTCCCACAGCGCCTGCTTCCAGAACAACTGAACTGGGCATTTTATCCGGTTTTTCAGGAAAAACACCTGACGAGCTGTTTCCTTTGACCACGGAAGCCGCTAAAAAACGGGCTACGAAGCCTGCGTTACAGTTCGCGCATAAAGTCGAGACGAGACGTGATGATGGACACGTGCCTACGGCTGAACAACTGGCTCAGCTGGGGCTTCCTACAGGGTTTGGCCGGCCGGAAGCCATTGTAAGTTGGTGGAAGTTCAAACAGAAGCCCACGAGCGGTGCAAGGCAGATCCAAACGAAACTGGATCCGGTCGATAAAGAAGTCAGATGGAAAAGTACCATCCCGATAGCACAAAAGGCATCCTTGGGACTACCAACGGAGTTTACTTTGAAGCCTAGTGTTCATTCGAAGTATGATGATTTAAGGCCTTCTGGTCCTTCATGGAATCCACAAGTACCATTTTGCAAGCCAAGAGGTAGTAGCATCGCAGCAAATGCCATAGCTGGTTCAGTGTGGGCTAGTTCGTATGCTTCGGGAAAGTTGACATCTATCAACTCAAGTCCGAACGCTACAATATATAGAACTGCTGCCCCTGTGGCGGTACCTGATACGCATAAAAAGGAAAATACAGCTAGTGTACCTCCTTCACCACGTTCTTTGTCAAGATCTGATTCAACTAAGAAGGAAAGTACAACTGCCACTCGGGGAGAAGAGACATCAAGATCGGACGATAGGAGAAGTCCTGGTGCAAAACAAGATCCAAAAAAGAACAGTTCAGCAAGACGAAGCCCTGCCTCTAGATCTGATTCGGATAGTAGAGAAAGTTCTAGAGCATCCAGACGAAGTCCTTTATCCAGATATGATAGAGATAAGAGAGAAGCTAGAGGGTCTCAAAGAGCGAGAGGTTCTGATTATTCGGATAGAAGACAGAGTCCAGTATCAAGATCTAATTCAGACCAAAGGGATCGTACAAGAAACAAATCAGATAGAAGAAGCCCCGTTTCTAGATCCGATTCAAGTAAGAGGGAAGGTAAAGCAAGTACTTCTAGAAGAGGCAGAGGACCAGATTTGTTGGATGTCATACGAGATCCATCTTGGAGGCCTTTTTCAAGAAAGAAGGAAAGTAGCTCAAGCTCTTCACATCGAATGAGTGAGTCAGATTTGTTGGATACAAAACGTAGTCTTGCCTCAAGACCTGATGAAAAGAATAAGGAGAGTATATCAAGCACTTCTTACAGAATGAAGGAGGAAGATTTGTTGGATATCATACGTAGTCCTGCCTCAAGATGTGATACAAAGAAAAAGGAGAGTATATCAAGCACTTCTTACAGAATGAAGGAGGATGATATGTGTGATATCACTCGTAGCCCTACTTCAAGATCTGATATAAAGAAAAAGGAGAGTATATCAAGCACTTCTTACAGAATGAAGGAGGATGATCTGTGTGATATCACACGTAGCCCTACTTCAAGATCTGATATAAAGAAAAAGGAGAGTATATCAAGCACTTCTTACAGAATGAAGGAGGATGATCTGTGTGATATCACACGTAGCCCTACTTCAAGATCTGATATAAAGAAAAAGGAGAGTATATCAAGCACTTCTTACAGAATGAATGAGGATGATCTGTGTGATATCACACGTAGCCCTACTTCAAGATCTGATATAAAGAAAAAGGAGGGTCCATCAAGCACTTCTTACCGAGAGGAGAAGGAAGATTTGTTGGATGCCACACGTAGTCCTGCCTCAAGGTCTAATATAAGGAAAAATGAGAGTCTATTAAGCACTCCTTGTCGAGTGCAAGAGGCAGAATTTTTGGATACCAGAGGCAGTGTTGTGTTGAAATCTGATTCAAAAACAGGAACTGCTTATTATGAAGAGGAGTTAGATTTGTTAGAAACCAGACGAACTCCTGCCTCAAGATCTGGTTCGATTCAGAGGGAAGCTTCGGCCAGTACCATTCACGACTTGTCGACAGAAATAGATGCCAGATCAGGTCGCATTAATCAAAATGAATGCGGAGGTGTTCCTAGACGGTTGGTGTCGGATTTGCTGGAGGATATCAGGCGATCGAAGATAAACGAATCTAAGAGTACTCCTCAAGAATTGAAGGTCTCAGATCTGTTAGAAATGATGGTAGTGACCAAGAAAAATGCTGAATCATGGGCGGATAATCCTAAGTCGAATTTATCCCGTATCTCTCGGCGATCCACTGCGACACAAGATACAATATACCCTTCCACTGTTCACGCGGGACTAACTTCATCGACCAGGCGGAGTGGATATTCTACAAATACTGATCATGAGGACCTCACTTCAAATCCTGCACTGTATTCAACAGGTAGTGATCATTTGAAAAAATCCGACACACTCGCTAAGACTAGTATACTGACAGATTTTGCAAAAAATCCATATGATGCAGATCTACCAACGGATATCAACGATATAGACTTCGATTATTATAAATCAGCTGCGCAGTCATCACCATGGACTTCCACACAGAGAATGAAAGACGCTGCCCCGATTCCAAAATCCACTTCGTGGTCATGGAATAAGGCCAGCTTATTTCCGATAGAATTTAATTTAGGAGGCTTTCCCACTCAGATGACGAAAATGGCTGCCCCGGTTGCTACTTCAGTATCGAAATACATTCCATCCTCTGCAGCTTCGTCATCTTTCTGTAGACACCCGCCAACACCGAAACCAGTCGTATCCCAGATGCAAGAGGTAGTCGGTCTTCCGGATCATCCAGCTGAAGAACACATTTCAGAAATGCATTCTGGAACTTGGCAACGTCGATTTCAAATACCTCCACCACCACCTCCTCCGATAATCATGCCCCCATTTGAGCCGTCATTCGGAAATCTATTTGAATCGATACCAGGTGAGCAAGGATCTACTCGATCTAGATCGCCTGAAGATCAATACAAGAGATTACGTTACGACTGTCCTGACACAAGGGAACCGTTGCGTAGATCTCCAACTCCTGAAAGATGGAGAGACATCTCACGTAGGTCTCCGGCTCCTGAAATGCGAGCTGAGAGATTCAACAGAGATAGATCACTTTCTCCAGTATACCACAGATGTAGTTCTCCAGAGAAACGCCGAGAGAGATCGCCAGCATCTCCTGAGCGACAATTAAAGAAGCCTCGAATCGCATCGACACATAGGGTAGCTGCCTCAACCGACAATCCTGAGGACCTTCAGGTCGTTATCCGCTCCAATAGACCATCCGGCGAAGTGCTCCCAGAAGAGGCCAATCGTATAAAAGCCTACATCGTCCAGGAGTCCATCAAAGCCATGCAGGGCCCCGGAGGAGGTCCGCGTGGTCTCCCTCTGCGTTTCACCAACTCCAGAAGGTGCGACGAGGGTTGGTTCCTCATCACGCCTTTGGACGATGTCGCCCGAAATTGGTTGTTGTACGTTTTACCTGCCCTTTCTATCGGGCCCTTCGTCTTCAAGTCCTCGAAGGCGGCAGATGCTCCCTGGCCGACGATTGTGAAGATGTTTGTGACTACGCAACAGCTGGACGTGGATAGACTGCTATTGCTGTTGGAGTTGCAGAATCCCACGCTGAGGATGAGGGACTGGCAGCACATGAGCACCAGCGGAGGACTCGGAGAATGGGCGGTGACCTTCAGCGTGGTCCAGGAGATCGTCGACAGATTGGAGGAGTGCGATTGGACGCTGTGGTTCGAGCTAGATAGTATCAAAGTATGGAAGGTAGCCCAGCACAGATGGATAGGAGGCAGTTCTTGAAATTGTTTCAGCATTCCTGGAGAGTTTGCAGTGTAGCTGCCCTGCAGGTAAGTTATCATTTGTAAGACCTGCTAGAGATTTATGTTTCGTGTATTAGGACCTTGTATTCGTAATGGGCAGCGCCACCGTGCGCGATGCTTCAGATGGAAGTAATTATAGTTGTACTTATTTTTACTTTATTTATAACTTTTCTATATAGACGGCTTACTTTGAGACAGCTGAAATCTTAGTAAGGTTCTCGCAGTCGTCATATGTAGTTTTGATCATCGGACAGAGCAAGTAAGATGGATATAAGGTTCAATGGATTTTCTTCATTTAAATTTTTGTAATAAAATATTAAGTTTCCGGGAAAACTTCACAGATTTTTGCAGATTATTACCAGCGATACGCTACCCCATCCATTTTTGTATTTTGAAAATCAGAGGCATTCAAAAGCAATTTAAGTATTTTTCTTTTTTGGTGTTTTATTTTTTTGGCATTGCTGTATGTTTCAATATAATATGAGAGTATATAACTTTATGATTCCAGTTTCTTATAATCCTAAGAAATGTAAAACGTAGTAATCGACAGTATGAGTCATTATATTCTGTGAGGTTTTGAGTGTATTCTCTATTCTTTATCTACTTCCAATATAACTTCAATATTCTCATCGTAGCTCGTCATTGAATGCTTTATTTTGAAAATAATTCCATGGATGGTCATAGAGAAACTATGTCACAGTTCCAAATATCAGTGATTGCTTATAGGGTTGTTGAGTAGATAAATTTTCCAGTATTGTATGTGCAACAGTTTTTTGTAATTCATAAATTAATGTCAAGTATGTTCTAAACACTTGAGTTTTTTTTCTGCGATTCAAGTGTTATTCTGGTATGTAAAGAGATTACTTGACTTACCAGGTAGAGCTGGTTGTAATGAAATTTATCGAGTCCCTTGTCAGTTCCCTGCTGCTTCCATTTATATTTTGAGAATTTTCCAGTGACTAAATGGATATCACAATTCAGAATGTTACGATTTTATAGGAGAACATTATATCAAAAGCAACACCGACAGCTTCGCAGACCAAAAGCGAAGAAAGATTCTATAGAAGTATGGTGATCGAATATGCAGACTAGAAGATCGATTATGCTGAATGAGGATCAAGAAATCTGTAAAGGTCACCTCCATACTAACTTCAATCGCGGAATCTCTACCCAAAATACGAAGAGTAAGTAAACTTTAAGTATATCGAAAGATCAACAAAATACCAATTATTTTAGTTTTGCTGCAGACATAAATAAACAGAATATAGATGACCTAGCTTTGGTCTGAGTAGATCTCAGCAGAAAGGAAATCACTCGTTGTTCTCCTCTCCAAAGACATAGACCGACTGAAGCTGGCTACCATCAACAATAATAATCCTTATGTCTTGGTACGATTGTGTGTCCTAGGAGCTGTGGGTGCTCTTTCGCTCCAGAAAATTATATTCTTCGGATCAACTACTACAATTCTACAAGGCTCAGATCAGATCATTATTGGGATACTGCTCGCATCTTTCTGAAACCATCCTGAAGCTTTTGGACTCGATTACGCGTCTTGTGGAAGCGTCTGACTCAGTGCAGACAAGTACCTTTAGGCTGGTTTGAACGAGGTCGATTCTATAATCACCTGGCCCAAGCCTTTTCCAAAAGTCATTATTTTGGAGAACTGATCATTTGCAGTGTTTTGATATTAATGATAATAGACATATATCCTCTCACAGTGCTTCGCGAGTGGAACAGCCTTCGTAAAAGGTGACATGAGAAAGCATCAGAGGCAATTGTATCACATGTCAATACATCGAAGAGCTCCAAACGGCACAGGTCACGATTGGTTTTGGATCGACGAAAGATTGCTGAACATTCGCTGTTTATACTGTTCCAGATATGTGATGGTAGGTAGCATATACAGGTAATCATTCCCAAAAAGAAAATGAGGACGAGGGCCCTTTTGTGGACTGCATTGGAGTCAAGAGATGCCCTAGGAATCATGGATTGCATCCTGATGTTTTGGACAAAAAGGTTCTGTTAGAAGATTGAGAGGAAGAAGAAACTACTGCTGCAAGGAATACTTGCATTTTTCTAAACGTATACTTCGGGGAAATCCTGGTTTTTGGTTTCATGCGGCTATTTCAGGCATAGAATGTTTGAGGGCAAAATCTTCCAGTCGATGATTTTTTGAGTAATATCAAAGACGTATTTCATGTTGCTATTCTCTTTCCAAAAAGATATCAATGGACTGCATTGCTATGAATTTCAAACAAACAAAAAATACGAATGTAAGGGGCGTAATTAAAATGCAGAACTGTCAAGAATCCATCCACAAGAATATTGAGGATCTTATGCTGACCTAAATGAGTTTCATTTGATCTGTTGGAGTATAGGTAGGTGAATATAATTGAAATCAACTGGAAACATCTGTACTGAGAGGTACGTTAACCTAGTTATGAACGATGAAACTGACTAGTTAATTTGATGGGTAATAAAATTGAACTATGTAATTTTCAATATTATACTTTGGACTATATCTTATGAACGGAGTTCATAACGAGACACTTGTACACGCATTTCTCGGTACTAAGTTAGTTAGTCTTATGCGCATATACATCTACCGTTTATGTCCCATTTGGTACCATTTATTAAACGATTGAAATTATACGATTTTTTTTTACTACGTTTACCTCAAACGGCATTGATTTTATTTTAGGAAAATTTCCTGATCTCTAAGGGGACAGCTTCCCCAACTACTACTGAATTAGCCGGAAGGTATTTAATCAAATTAAAATTGAATACAATCCTGTACATTTAGAATAATAACTGTTTCTCTCACTGATAATGGAGATTTATTTGATCATTTTTACCTTGGTGTGAATGTCGCTATTTTATTACAAATCTTATAATACAGTGAACCCTATATACGGCTTAACAGCAAATACGTCGCAAACAAATATACTTTTAAAGGTCATACACACAAGCACACATACATAATAAAATCGCAAGGCCAGAGCCAAACTTGGTACCTGTTAAATGCCAAACGTAACTGTATAATCTACTACTTATCTAATCTCTATTTTGGCCTGAAGTGCCAAAATCGAAATATTGTGTAGAGATTTATAGTATTGTATATATATATATATATATATATATATATATATATATATATATATATATATATATATATATATATATATATATAGACTATACTTATTTCCTATTCTCTCCCTGTGCCTCCTTATTTTATTCTGTGAACTTTGACATATCATTGGTTAACTTAGAGCACACTTCAGAGATTTTTATAATTACAGATAAAGCCCTGCCAGCGAACAAAGTGTGTGGTCTTTACAATCTCCCAGAGGACTTGAAAGATGGATTGTTGTGACGCTTTGGACTAGTTAGATTTAAGTCAACTAAATGTGATACAATAAGGCTTGTGGGCAGGGTTCTACTCTATTTTAACGCATATATAAGGATTAAACATGTATTAGTTTGTTTTACATTCATTTAGATACTGACATTTTATTTTGTATTTAGTCATTAAGGATATAGTGTCCTGTTCTTATATTGACAAATTCATTGTTACGTGCTTCTGCGACTATATGGAGAAAATGGGAAAGAAAACGCGTCTATTTGACTTTCTTGTAGTTAGTCATATTTGATGGTGTATCATCAGAAGATGATATAATTGCGAACGATTACAAACATGACAACTAAACAGTAGAAGTTCTGATTAGGCTGGAATATGTTCCCCTACTCAGACATGGCACCTTGGAAAGATAAAAAGATTTTACTGTCTGTGAAAGCCCCAAAATTTACTTTGAGGTCTCACACAGATTTACAGAAAGAAACAAGGTAACCAAAAGTAAGGGGAAGAGGCTTTGATAAGAATTCACCCTCATCTTTTGTCTCGTAGTCTGAAGCTAATCATGTCATCTTTTTGTGGTGCATGTTGGAAACAGAATTAGTTTTAAAAATTCCGATTGTATTCAAAATCATGTTGAAGATCTCACAAACATTCTTCTGTTGTATTTGAATTTTTTTCCTTTTCCTCCAAACTTTCATGATTAGAATTATTGTTTTCATCTTGTATTTAATAAATATGTTGAACTGGATCTGTTTTTTTAATCACATACAAACCATTGCTAAAAACAATTTTTTGTTTCATAACTCAACAATGGGAGATGTAAGCAAAAATGATGTCTTTGTAAATAGACAGATATAATTTTTTTTTTAGTTATTCATTACTATAAACCTAGTTTTTCTTCTCGCATAAAGTTTATATAGTATCCATAATGGAAGGCAAATACTCGTTTAATAATTTTTGCGCCACTCTTAGAGTGGTTTATAACTTTTTCTCTGTAAGTACAACCTAAGTTTCCTTAAAAGAGAGGGAGATATCAAATTTATCGGATGTTTCAAATACATTTGTTAACCATTGGAAATTTTTTCATGTTATTTCTATGAGTATTCTAGGGCATAGTTTGCTTTTTTAAAAGTGTCTAATTTGTTCAGTTTCTGTTATAGCAACTTTTACTACAGATCATTGCATTTTAACTATGATTCATAGTACAGTCAAAGAATATATTTTTAACGCAACCCATGAAATTTGCGTTCAAAGATAGATTTATTCCATTTTTATTATCGCTGAACAAGGCATACTCTAAGAAAATACGTTTGCAATGCATTCCACAATTAATTATGCGTTTGAAGATAAAAGCGTTTACACATGAATATTGAATCTTGTACTTCTTTGACTTGGCTAACACAATAGTACCTTAAATATGCCGCAAAAGAATCCAAACATATCGGCAGTACGTCTGGTGGAAGCGCCTGACCTCGCAAATGATCTCCAAAGTGTGAAACATCCAAGAAAAGTGGCTGATACCACAGATTCTACCATGGTAAATGTGCAATCGAGCTTTCTCGAATAATAGTACTGAGAGTCATTAGTGTACCAAACAATGGAGGGGGCCAACGGCGGGAATCCTCATGAGGTCTAGCTTCGAACATCAAAAAAACGATAGGATGTCTCCTTTGGCGGCAGGTTATCCATAAAAATGCAGAGTAATTTTCACAAACAAATAAATTAATCAGTTTTTGACCATTAAAAGGTAAGGTAAGGCAAGAATTAAACTGCTGCAGATAATTATCGTTATTAGCAAACTTTTCAGGCCATTTTTATACTTTGTAATTCCTAAAATGCTGAACGGATTTAAAAAACGAGGCCAGATTTCGGAAGGTCTTTTCATGGTCTTTTGAATCAATGACAACAACTTCTCAAATTTCGAGCAAGGGGCTTTAATACAGGGTAAAGTCATTCATTTTGAAAAAAAATCATTAGCTCCTCATTTTGTAAGGTCACGATGATTTTTTTTGGGTATACCGTTCACAAGATATTGACCAAACTATGGGACGGTTTTGGGATTTTTGGAATATTTACTATCGTTTCAGAAAAAAAAAATAGAAAATTTTTTATTTCCCATTCTACACCAATTTTTATGATGTGCATTCATAAATTCAGTCTACGGACTTCTGTCTCTCTTCTTTCAAGACCTGTACAATGGTTTATTTGGGAACTTAAACCAACAATGAAGTCAGTTGTTTGTTCATTATAATAATTCATGTGAAATATGAGAACAATGCCAAGTTCAATAACGCAGGATAAGAGGGAAGGTTATTTGAATATATTATTCATAAGGCGAATTATTATTATATGTAACAAAATGGTCTAAAATACATAACTCGAACAATCGCGTCTACCAATTCTTGCAAATTTTGATATTCATTACCCTCCCGATTCAAACGTAACTTATGGTTGATCTTTACATGCTCTATTGAATTCATAATTGGTGACTTTGAATGCCTAATCATTCGATTGATATTGTTTTCCCTAAGCAAGTGGTGCAATTCTCTGCAAAGCGTGGAACGATATCTCTCAAACATATCTCTCGAGAGGAGAAGTTAGCAAAGGCCAAATTTATTAATGTACTTTATAAAACAGAGATAATTTGAAAATGAAAATTATTCGTTTTTTTTCGGAAACCATTGTAGATATTCCCAAAATCCCAAAAACGTCCCGAGATATGGTCAATATCTATGAAACAATATGTCCAAAAAATCCGCCGCGTCGTCTTCCTACAAGATGGGGATGGGAATTTTTTTCAAAATGTATGAGTTTTTGTTTTACCCTCTATTAAAGCCCCCGCTCAAAATTTGAGTTCTTATGAGGGAATCAAATTATCAAGAAATAAATATTTCAAATCATTCTGTTTGAATTTTATTTTGATTTTCCTTTTTTAAAGAGAGCGTCGCACGTGGCTTACAAAAAAATATATTATTGTTATTGTTTCTATTAGACAACACTTCAAAAATAATAATCTAATTCGTAGATAAAGTTCAACGGTGCCATGATCTCTGGGTGCTATAACTGGCTGTATGGTAATCAATACACTACAACAGGCACGTATCCAGGATCCAGATACTGTATATATATATATATATATATATATATATATATATATATATATGTCAAGAAACATTGCATCTAACTAATGAATTAATATTTATAACAATAAGATCTATGTCCCAGTGAATCGAAAGTCTAGCTAAGGGGTTTAATCTTTCGTGTTGCATTTTATTTCGGAAGGAAAATCCTCACTCTCTTCATAGTCGTAAATGGCCTCTCAACTGTAGCAGTGTTTACTGGTAGGGTGAATAAAATGGTCAGTAGATGATGGATCGTTGGAAAAAAGTGTTTCCTACATATTTCAAGGAACCTGAGTGTTCCGAGGTTTCAGAGCTTGTCTTAGGGTTTGCGAGGCTGTGTGCGAAAATAAATGAGGGGCCAAAGAAAATAGTATCACTTATTTACTCATTATAAATATACAGATGTACCATTCAATAAAAAATAACTATGAAAATAAAATCACAGAAAATTCAAAATTAACGAAGCTATGTTTAGAGAAGCTGAAAAACAAACCTTCATATTTTAATATAATTTGAGGTTGCGTGCTTTTTTCGCAGCAAAATCGTCTATAAATTGTGAAAAAACCCTTCCCTTTACAAATGCTTTTTCCAATTGAAATTGACGAGAGCCTCAGTTGCGTTATAGTTGAGCGTAGGTAATTTTTAATTAGTTTTGATTCGATTGTACGTATTTTAGTTTCTGCGTCGGCACGCGTCTGTGAGGTAATTATTTCCTTACCGTGTAAAAATCACGTCAGCGCGGGGCTGGTCTAACCGCGGGGCTATGTGGAATGCACACTTTGCCCCCGCATATATCCGGCTCTGCGAGTTTGTTTCTTTGGAAACTTGATTGCACCACATTCACCTTGAGGAGCAGACACTGAATATCCCTCATCAAAAAATATAGATAAGGCTTGTAGTCAATAGCGTTATCAGGTGATGCAAACCCTTGTAGTAGGGCTTGAAATACTGACAATACTGTCGTTGGAGTCTCGAAAATATGAATGGTATTTTCTGAGTTATACAGGGGTCAAGGATTACCGCAAGGAGTGCAGACAGACCGACGGAAATAGTGATTCACAAAAAACATGTTTTTTGTACTTTTGCAGCTGTCCTTATTTGAGAACCATATTCCCGATTATTTAAACCTACTGTTTACAGGATTTGACAAACTGGATCTGTCAACACTATCTGTAATCCAAGGGCGTGACTAGATCTCAGTCTTGGGGGGTAAAAGGGCATGTAGTTGGTTTATGCTTTCACCATTTTTTGTAATGCCTTCGTCGAGGTAACAAAAAAAGGGACATATCAATAGTAATTATAATAAAGAAGGAAATAATGCTAGATGCAAGTAAAACAGTGGAGTCTTTGAGTTCTGAGCCGCCACAAAGGAGGCATCGTGATGTTTTTTAAATGAGATCAAACCGATAAATACTATGTGCTTTAGCTCATTTAAAAGAGAATAAAGAAACGTTAAGTTCATCCTGTGTTCCTCATACAAACAAATGCGTATCCAACTTGACGCAATTTTTCAAGAGGCTAAATAGCACTTTCATTATTATTCATAATTTCTATTCAGTTAAAATGCAATAATCTATAGGTGAAGTCTCTAAAAATGAAACGGAACTCGTAGTCCATTTTGGAAAAAGAAATTAACTACTCGGATAAATGCCTCAAAAATGAAATGTACTCGTATAACATTTGTGGGTAACATTCGTGTTTTTATAGAAAATATACTATGGACAACGTTTCATTTATCGTCTTAAAATTCTGTGTGGTCAATAATATGTGTATGTGTAAACAGCGTATTCAAGGATGAAAGTTTCATCTTCATAATGGTTGAAAATAGGTATTAGCTCTTTTCGAGTACTAGGAGTATTTGCAAAACACTCCAATTTATCTTTATGACGTGGTTAGTTGATCTATTTAAACAATTAGAAATCATAAATATTTTTTTATCAGAATACACGAGGCAAAAAATATTTACTACCGTACAATTATCTTAAGGGTTCTAATCCTTGTGCTATATAAGGCTGCGTGATGAACATACGTAGTATTGTCAAGTTACAAGCACACGATCATCATGCATTTAGCTTGGTTCGGTATTTTAGTAGTTTTCTGGGCTTTTACCTCAGGTACGATACACTTGGATGTCAATTATACTGTTAAAAACATTCAAATTTTTCAACTACAAGTTTTTTGAGTATATCAGGATTATGTAGATTGTAGATGTTCTTACTTGGTGAAACTCTTCCATCATGCAGATGAAATAATTGTCTCCTTAACAAACAGTTTCACAAATAGAACTCTTTTTCTTTCAGTGACGCGTTTCGATTTATTTTCAAATATTAGTCCGACGATGATTTAAATATAAATCGAATCGCGACACTCAAAGGAAAAAAGTTGTATTTGTGAAACTGTGTGTTAAGTACACCATTATTTTATCTGTATATTAGGATTGTTTAGTACAACACGTCGCGAAATATTTGGTTTGATTATATTGCAAAATTGACATTTTTAAGTGTCCTTGGTAAATAACGGCGATGTCTTTCAATTGGCCTTAAAAATACTATGCTTGCTGTTACTCATTCCATTAGCATAAAATTGTGTAATTTAAACTCAAGGTTTCACTAAGAAAACTCGTTGTTTGTGAAGATTTTTGATTCAATCTTAAAATCATCGACAGACTGTCAACATTGACTGCTTATAAATGTTAACCAGGTTACTTGTCAACTAACCAACTAGTTCCTGTTATGAATATAAAGTAATAGTTTTCAAATTCTCTATTAAATTCTTTTATATTTTCTGCGTCTTAAGGAAAATATCTTTTGGCGACTGCATTTGTACTACGGTCAAGAGAAACCCATAGAAAGCATAAACCATCGCCATCAAAACGCCCTCGAGATATTCCATGCCTTAAGATATTCAATACCCTAAACTATTTGATTCTTTCAATATAATCCATGGTTTAAGATATTTCAAGACTAATTTAACATAGTTATAGTAGGTCATACAGTTACTAAACTTATTGGCAAGTCTCACAAATCGAACATAAAACCATTTTCCTTTCACTCAGTTACTGCAGAGGATGTTTTAGGTATTATTATTGCAATTTCATCTTAAGCAACAGGTTTTGATCGACATCATTAGGTGTGAATTCCTAAAGCTTTACTAAGTACTCGTATTAGGTTCATGAGATGGTTGAGTGAATTTCGCCATGATATGAATCGTTTGCAATAAAGACCTTTTATTATTATTATCATTTATGAGTATACAATCTATACATATATGTGAACTTAAAATAGTGTATCGATAAAAATTGAGTTTGAAGGATTAATAGGTTCATTTACTACAGGGCAGTCAGGGTTACATACATATACCGCCTCATTTCAGTAACAAAATTTAATCAATTGGACATGTTTTAGGTGATGCATTGAGCTGCTATCAGTGTACCGACTGCAAAGGATCATACAAAGTATCAACTTGTCACGGGATGGGCCTAGTTTGCACTGTAGAAACTGTCAATAACGGTGGGTAATTAACGTATTGCATTCTATACTGCGCCGTTTTTTCAATGTTAGGACAAATCAGCAAATGTATAACACATGTTATACGGAATTTTAGGCCGTAGCTTTTTTCGCGGCTAATTTATACCCTTTCAGTTTTAATGACTTTACTGTAGATTATAACAGATATTTCAATATATTTTAAGTTAAATTTCAAGTACCAAATGTTCCAAAATCGATTCAAATTGTTATTTCTAAACACATGCCATTTTTTCCGTAGGTGGTAAAGTGTCCGTCAACAGAAAGTGTCAACCCAGAACTCGGTATGGTATACCAGTTTGCCAATTTCTACTTAACCGTCAGACAAGTGAAGGATTGGTAACTAGTTGTACTTTTTGTACCACAGATGCATGCAATAAATAAGTATAATGGAATTTAATAATGTGTTAGTGGTTTATTTATCAAGTTGTGAAGTGTGACATAAATACATTCTACAGTTAAACAACGATTGATATAAAAAAATCAAGAATAATTTACTCTTACACATTACAACATTATTGTAAAATTTTAATTTTTTTTAAAATATAGATTAATTTTATGTAATAAAAGGTGTCATATGCTCTTCCAGATAATTTCCCTAGCAACTTTTATTCTTTACGTTTTTTTAATATCTGCGTTACTATGGAGATAAAATGTAATATCCGCAAAAATGGTTAATTTCCTCTGGCGCGGACCCTGGTTACCCTGCCCTAGTTCCGACAGCCTATGTATTTTGTGTTCCAGAAATTGAGGTAAACAGATTCAAGACTATTTTTTCACATAATATAGCTATGAGCGATATCGTGACTTTTTAATCACACTGATATTTGTTACTGTGATTTTTAAATATCAGTGATTTTTAAACGTGATGTGATCACAGTTTTCGAGTAGTTACCGGTATAAACATATAACAGTAGAATGAGTATAACGCAATATACATATATGTATATTTATTTATTGATATATTCAGATTAAAATGAAAGATATCTAAGTTACAAAATAAAAGTTTGTTTTACAGGAAGATTATCTCGCTCATCATTTGCAAGGGCTACTGTTAGGTGTTTATTTAACATGTGCTTCTTAAGATTTGATGTACTTCTTCTATATGAGAGTTTTGCCTTACATATATAACACCTCGCACACATTGACTTCTCATCAACTTGCTCAAAAAAATTCCTTCATTTCCTTTTCATTTTTCTGCCACAGTCTCACGAATATTTACTTAAGGCTACCCTAATAAACACCTTCAAAACTCAAGAATAGTATATAAACTTGCGACTACACGACACAATCACCCAGTGAAATCAATTACATTGTATTATTCATATTGCAATACCAGAACAAAATTGACACTACTGTGATTCCCCCAAGCAATATTAAAATATCAAAACAAAATCCGATAACTGTGACTTGGTACATTATCGATATCACTTTCGACCTTATAGGTAGATCACCAGGCATACATATCGCGGCTCGTTGATATATCATCTGATATATCGAGAGCAGTAGAATAGTGATGTGCTCGATCACGAGCACATATCAATATCAATATATATTCCTCACGTTGACAGTTGACAAGTGCCCCTCCAATATATATATATATATATATATATATATATATATAATATATAATATATGTAGGATTCCACAACTTATGTCAACACGTCTGTTGACGTGACGTAGAAAGTAGAATGTTCTATACCTCCATGTGTAAGAAGAAATGACCCCATTCTGATTAGAGGTGGTGTATAAAATTGTCACCGATGGAGATCGAACCCATAACTGATCATAAAATACTGCTGGATAAGCTTTCATGCATGGGAATAAGAGGCATGGCCAATGAAAGGCTACTTATGCCGGGTCCACATCAAACCAACAAAATAAAACCGCCAACAAAACAGCAACACAACAAAACTGCAAGTTTTTGAAAACAGGAACAAATTGTCAACTGCTGTCCACATACAGAAAACGATTTGTCAACTGTTTGGTCCCTGAAAGAAAATGTGGCGTGCTCGAAATTGTGAATTGCAAAGGAACAATGACTTGTTCATTATGGCAGCTGGTTTTCTATTCTTAACCCAAAAAAAGGAAAAACTATTTTGGATTAGACCTAACCTGAAGAGCCGACAAAAAACTGTGTTGAGGAATTACTGGAAGATTTACGAAAAGATGATATCGGTATTAGTGGAGAAATACGATCTAGCTTTAAAAACTTGAGAATGACCAGTATTGACCTTTAAAATTTAATACAAATCATCGGACCATCGATACAGAAAAAAATACAAATTTTAGAAATGCCATCAGTGTAACAGAACGTTTAGTGATCACTTTAAGATTTTATGGCAACCGGAGAGTACCAAAGTCTGATGTATTCTTCTGTTCGCGCGCGTACACATCAGACCAACAGGGTTGCCAGAAATGCAGACAAAACATCAACTCTTTGATCTTTACCGACCGGCGACGAGAAGATAAAAAGTTGCTAGAAACACCAACAAAACAAAATAGTTGCCTAAATGTTTCAATTTTGTTTCCAAAATGTTGGGAAACATTGAGTTGCTGTTTTGTTTTTGTTTTGTTGGTTTGATGTGGACCCGGCTTTAGAGAATAGAAAACAAAGAGGTAAAGTTAATGAATGTATAAGTGAAAATAAAGAGGTTACAATGGGGTGCCTCAAGGAACGATCCTTGGGCCGTTGATGTTTATATTATATGTTAATGATTCATTACTTGATATACAAGTATAACATCGTATGCAGATGATACTGCAATTATTGCTACTGAGGATATTTGGGATCAAACAATTAAAAAAATGGAAGAACTACTAGATAAAGTTGCAAATTGGCTAGCGCCAGCTGTCTTTAAATACTGACAAGACTATTTTTATGCCTTTCGGAAATATTCAGATAGTGTTCCTGAACAAGTTCAAATAAAAATAAACGATAAATATATAAAAAGAGTTGATTACTGTAGATATCTCGGCATTGTTTTTGATACTAATGTAAAATGGGATAAACATATTTATCTTCTATAAACTCAGAAAATGTATGCACATTGATATGCTTACAATGATCCATTATTCTTTTTTTCAAAGTATTGTAAATTATAGAATAATAGCATGGGGTGGAGCGTACAACAATTTCTCATTATTAGCAACCTTACAAAGAAGAATATTGAAAATAATACATAAAAATACTTTCATGATTACCAAAAATCCACTGAAAATTGAGCAATTGTATAACCTGGAATCATTAATGTATCATTACAAAAATTTAAATCTCAAATACATAAATTCAAAAAGTATCACCAGAAATAGAAATTTAATAATACCGATATAATGTTAAACATATATATAAATATATATATGTTTAACATTCGATTTTTCATAGAAAACATATTATGGTCAATGTTTCATACATCCCGCATCGTCCTAAAATTCTGTGTGGACAATAAATGAATTTTAGTGATACCATCGGTCAGGTATTGCTCGTTTCCACTTTTAAGTATCAATTTTCAGTAGTTTTTGTGGAGTGAAAATTCTAATTCTTTGGGAAGCTGGACTAGAAATGTACCTCTCAGAGTTGGTGAGTTTATAACATCAAAACTGTATCCATTTGTTAATATTATGGCAAATAATTGTCCTGATTGCAATACGGCGATCGGGAGATCGTTTTTGTGAGAAAAACTACCATATTTCTTGTGTTGGAATATCAGCTGATATCTTGAAGGCGATAAAAACGCCTGGTCTTTTTTTGCATTGTCCGAACTGTCGCGAGAATAAAAATGATTATGAGAATTTTGTGAGGAATATACTGTTCAACCGTTTACAAATTTTATTTTATATAGAATGCTGAATTTATATGTAAACATCCTGTATCTATTCTTAGTAATAATCCTCTAATCATTCATATTTCTCCGATTTTAATCTGGTGGCGCTCTTATTTCGTGCATCGTGTGATCTGGATGCGTAGCACCTGGCACTCATCCCACTCGAACTCTGACCACCGATAATTAATGCGTGACGCAATGGCGTCTGTTTTCTTAATTGAAATAACTTGTGTGAACAAAATGCATTTCTACTAGCGGAACATGCTGATTCCTTAGAAGAACACCCCTTCTAGACGAGCCCTTCTTCTTCTAGAGGAACCCTTCTAGAGGACTTTTTTTCTTCTGCACCAGCCTTTTTTTTCTGCTGCACCGTTCTCTCCAGCCTCCGAAGTTTTTAATGAATTTTTTCTTCGGCGCTAACCTGCTTTGCAGCCCTTCTTCGAGGGAGTGAGCAATGCTGCTCTGCAAGGTGGTGACCATCAACGCCATAGGAACCTGGGGAACTCAAAATTTCCCCAGCTCAAAATAAGTTTTCTTGTGTAATGCCTATATATGGCACAAACAGAGACATTTTGTTCTTTTTTTTTAAATAAATTCTTTACATTTAGATTTTGTATATTTTCTTTCCCAGTCATTCCACCTCATGCCTAGTGACTCACAGCCTGACAAGTCTCGTTCCCCAAGTCCCAGAATCGCATTTTTGAAAATTCCAGTAATTGTAGTTCTCAAGGTATGGCCAACGAAGAAACGAGAAGTTATTCACCAGGCTCTTTTGGAAGTGGACTCTGTTACGTATTCTGGTTTGTAAGATCAGGGTAATGTGCTGGTGAATGTGGATAATTGTGTTGTGTATGATGCTTTAGATTTAAAAATTTGTTTTAAATGTTGCGGCTTGAACCACTACGCAAGAGATTGTAAAAAAACTGAGCAAATTTGTATAAAGTGTGCCGGAAATCATAAGGTTTCTGAATGTAACTCAGCTCAACTCAAATGTGTGAACTGTATATCTGCTAAGAGTACACTAGTCGATCATGCTGTTTGGGATTCAGATAAATGTTGCTATTATAAATCAAAATTGAATTAATATAAAAAGCTGGTTCTAGGTACAGAATAGCAATTAAATTACGTCGCTGTGGATAACATTGTGGAGGAACTCGAAGATGAGGCGGATTTTACAGTGTGCTATCAAAATGTTAGAGGTTTGAGAACGAAAATAAATGCGCTTCTGAATGCGACTTATGCTTGTACATACGATATAATTGGTCTGAGTGAGACTTGGCTAGACAACAGTATTTATGATGCTGAACTTATAAGTAGTGATTATAATATTTTCAGTTGTGACCGAGACTTTGAATCTACCGATAAGTGCAGAGGTGGTGATGTGCTTCCACCCATCAGGAAGGCGTATAAAGTGAAACAAATTGATTTCAACTTTACACTTACACTTTCTGCCATTGATGTCGTTGGGGTCAAAGTCCATCTTCTTCACTCTGTTATTTATACTATCCCCTTTTATATACCTCCTAATTTATCAGCAGCTACATATGAATCTCTGTTCGAACAGATGTTCCTCTTAGATTTTTTTAATGCTGACAATGTCATTGTCCTAGGTGATTTCAATATACCCTCATATGTAAACTACCTTAATGATAGCACTTATATTAATACCTATATTTAAGCACTTAATAACTCAATTGATTTTCTCAATCTCAATCAATACAATCGTATTCAAAAAATCGAATTCTAGATTTAGTATCTTGTAAAATCGCACTGTAGGTGACTTCTGCTTCTGACATTTTGCTTCCAGTTGATAGCTATCACCCTCCTCTTGAAATATCATCTTCTATTGAATCTGAACTAGGTAAGTTTGACCTTAATGAAATTACTAGAAACAATTATAGGAGAGCTGACATTCGCGCATTATATAACTTTATCTCAGCTCTTGACTTCTCTCCTCTATACTCAATTAGTAATATCAACGAAGCGTGTGATCAGTTCAATGAAACATCATACTCAGCAATTGATAGAAGTGTGCCCCGCACACTGCCAAGAAACAGTTCTCACCCCTCTTGGTTTAATGCATCTTTAATTTCCAAAATCAAGAAAAAAAAGAGATTATGGAAACGATGTAAAAGAGCAGGTAACCCTTTAGATTATGAAGCAGTTAGGAACCTACGCAGGAACGTAAAAATGAGTATTGATATTGCGTATCAAAGATATGCCGCTAATGTTGAACGCAGGATTACTATAAACCCTCAGAGATTTTGGTCATTTATTGATTCAAGGAAAAATGCTTCTAGTATTCCCAATACCATGATATTCAACAATACTCAGCTTAATACGCCTCAAGATATTGTTAATGCCTTTGCACGATTCTTTCAGTCAACCTACATAGCCTCTACGAACTTAATACCCACAACTCATTTAACAGTTCTTCGTTATTGACTTTACCAGTGATTACACAGAAACAAGTTCTCGATGCTTTGAGAAAGATTAAGCCCAAAGTCTCTGCAACTCCAGATGGAATTCCTGCATTTTTGTTGAAGGACTGTGCCCCTGTTCTGGCTGATCCTTTAGCTCATCTTTTCAATGTATCGTTAAAAACTGCTTTGTTTCCTGTAGCATGGAAAACATCTAGAATTGCCCCGATATTTAAAAAAGGGGAACGTACTATCATCGAGAATTACAGGCCTGTTGTACTTATTAGCAATGTCTGTAAGGTTTTTGAATTCATTTTGCATGATATAATTTTTTTACATGTTAAGCGAGAAATCTCGCCCAGCCAACATGGCTTTTTTCAAGCAAGGTCTAATTTAACTAATTTGGCACGTTTCAAACAGTTCTGCTCTGAAATTGTCGATGAGGGAGGACACCAATTCTTATGCTTTTTTAATTCTTATTTAGAAAATAGATGTATCTGGTCTTGGTCCTCTATTGTTCCTTATTTTTATAGATGACATCGTCAGAGACCTTCAGAGTAACTGTTTACTGTATGCTGATGATTTAAAAATCTTCTGTAAAATTGAGACCGTCTACGACTGTCGTTCTTTGCAGAATGATTTGGACGCTCTAAATGAATGGTCTCAAAGTAACAAATTGCACCTCAACGTAGATAAATATCACACGCAAGCTGGATCCAACCAGGTTTGTGTACAACACGAATGAAGTACCGCTAAAAATGAGTCAGGAATTTCTTGATCTGTAATATTTGATGTGAAGCTTACCTGTGTCATACACACTGATGCTGTTGTCAGCAAAGCTTACAAGAGTTTGGGTTTCATAATCAGAAACGGTAGAGACTTTAATGATACAGGCACTATGATTTTGTTATATAATTCTTTTGTGAGATCCAAATTAGAATATTGCTCAATGATATGGTATCCTGCTTATGAATTGCACCGCAATAAAATCGAAAACATTCAGAGGAGGTTTGTAAAATATTTGTGGTTTAGAGAAGATGGTATCTACCCAGAAATTGGCTTCAGACATGATGTATTGCTTAGCAGGTATAATTTTTCAAACTTAGAAAAGCGCAGAAATTATGCTGCTTGTATCTTTCTGTATGAATTAGTTAATAACTTGATTGATTGTGAATATCTCCTCAGTAAAGTTGTAATGCATATCCCCTATGTTAAGACGCGATCCAATTTTTACTTGGCTGTACCCAAAACTAATGTTTTGCTTTTCTCTCCGATATATGTGATGTGTAACAGTTACGAACATGCAAAAAATGCTGTAGATATATTCTTTTGTTCCATTTGTGGGTTTAGAAGATTTTTTTTCACTCTAGGCTGAATATCTTTCGACAATGTTAGACATTTTGTACATGTAATTATTGTAAGGTATTGTTAATCTTCTGTTGTGAAATTCATGTCCATTAGATGGTACAGATCGTTCGGATGGCGTAAATATATAAATAAATAAATATATACATAAATAATGTGTATGTGTCTGACAGCGTATTCTAGGAAGAAAGTTTTTTCTTAATAATAATTAAATATATTATATATTAGCTCTTTCAGTGTTTTAGGAATATTTGCTCAACACTCCAATTTATTTTTTAAAAGATTATAAAAAATAAAGTGGTTACTCGATGTAGATAAACAAAGTGAAATCATAAATAATTTTTTTAGAATAGGTGAGACAAAAAAATGTTTATTAGCCAACACTTATCTCAAAGGTTTTTATCCTTGCGCTATATAAAGCTGCGTGATGAACATACGTAGCATTGTCAAGTTATAAGCACACCATCATCATGCATTTAGCTTGGTTCGGTATTCTAGTAGTTTTCTGGGCTTTTACCACAGGTAAGATACACTTGAATGTCAATTATACTGTTGAAAAAATTGAATTTTTGGAGTAAATATCGTTCAATTTTTATTTCAAGCTCCGACATATATTGAAATTATTTAACCGCCACATTTATAGATCGTAAAATTATATTCTTTTAAAAGGTTTTTTATCATGTGTAGTTATCGATGCTAACGCTGGACGTAAAGGTACTCCAGTGTTTGATTGAGGAACTGTAATTTTCCTTGTGGATGGACTGCTCTTCGGCACCATATATAATATAACAGGAATATGCTATTGTAGACGCTTTTACTTGGTGAAACTCTTTCATCATGCAGATGAAATAATGGTATCCTTAACAAACAGTTTCACAAATAAAATTGTTTTTCTTTTAGTGACGCGTTTCGATTTATATTCAAAACTGACAGTCCGACGATCATTTAAATATAACGTTAGATTACATTGCGAAATTGACGTTTTTAAGTGTCCCTGGCAAATAACGCCGAGGTTTTTCAATTGGCCTTAAAAATACTATGCTTGCTGTTACCTATTTCATTAGCATAAAATTGTGTAATTTAAACTCAAGGTTTCACTAAAAAAATCTCGATTTTTGTGAAGACTTTTGATTTAATCTTGAAATCATCGTCAGACTGTCAACATTGACTGCTTATAAATGTTAACCAGGTTACTTGTCATCTAACTAACTAGTTCTGGTTATGAATGTAAAGCAATAGTTCTCAAATCTAGCATCAATTCACTAAAACTAGAGCAGATCTGGTATTCCTTAGTGTCGAACTTTCCAGACCTTCTAATAAAGGTCATGGACACCATTCTGCTGAATAGCTCTCTTCCCTGTCAAACTCTGCTGTCCGAACACCTCAGCCCTAGGACCGCTGTATACGGCACACTCACCCAGGAAGTGGAACGAGGTCTCGTCCTCCTCCCAGCACTTCTGACAGATTGGGTCATGCGCCTTTCCAATCTGCAGTGATTTATGAGGATCCCCAGTAACAAGTGGAGTGAATCCCTCTTCTAGTTCAGTAGCCATAGCTCCCTACGTTTGTTGGGGCCTGCTATGAACCTCTTGGACTGCCTGCAGTCATTTCTCTCCAACCATGCTTTCGCCAGTTCGGTATGTTACCTGGCCTCTGCTAATACCCTGCAAGGGTTCGGGGCCAATGCTTTCTCGTTACCTGGCCATGATTGGGCAAAGCGTTGGATGATCTGATCCTAGGATATCTCTCAAAGCTGCCTGACTGCTATCGGAGCATATATAGGATGGTAAATATCTCCGCCTCAAAAACGGACTTGTGGGTTCCCAGCGTTATGCTTGCCTCTACCTTCCAGGCACATTCCCGCATCACTGGATCCCATATCTTTCGAACCAGATCCGTTGGTATAGCATACCATATTGTCGGGCGGAAATCTTATCTTTCCTCCAGTTCACTCTTCCCTAGTGGGAAGAGCGATTGAGAATTTCTGACCGTTGGCACTTGCCACCCTAAGTGAGGAAATAGAGAGGTTGCTTTCCGCCACCTCCTCAATCCTGACGTGGCCCACCAACGGAGCTGACGCAGTCCACGAACCCCTGTCGCGCATACCAGGTAGACCGCCATGGCGCCTCGCTCAATCCAAACGTCCAGAGACGGCAAGCCAAGGAGAACTTGGAGGGCTGCTGATGACGTGGTTCTCATTGCTCCCTTGTTCTCCAGTGCTGCCATTCAATGAATCTTGTCCAGCTTGCAGACTACAGTGGTTCTTTTAATATAATTCATGGTTTAATATGTTTCAAGACTAATATAACATAGTTATAGTATGTCACACAGTTACTAAACTTATTGGCAAGTCTCACAAATCGAACATAAATCTCTTTTCTTTTCACTCAGTTACTGCTGAGGATGTTTTAGGTATTATTATTGCAATTTGATTTTAAGCAACAGGTTTTGATCGACATCTTTAAATTGTGAATGTTCAAAGCAAGTATCAGGTTCATGATATGGTGGAGTGAACTTTCTTATGTTATGAATTGTTTGCGATATCGACTTTTTATTATTCAGGAGTATACATATATGTAAACTTAAAATAGTGTATCGATAAAAATTGAGTTTACTCAGGGCAGTCAGGGTTACATACATATACCGCCTCATTTTAGTAACAAAATTTAATCAAATGGACATGTTTCAGGTGATGCATTGAACTGCTATCAGTGTACCAACTGCCAAAGACCATACCCAGAAACAACTTGTCGAGGAGCTAACCAAGTTTGTACCACACAAACTGTTAGAGACGGTGGGTAATTAACGTATTACTTTCTATACAGCGCCGTTTTGTCCTTGTTAGGACAAATCAGTTCGATGATAGATCTTAGGACCAGGGTTGCCAAGTGTGGCGATTTTGTGCCTACGAGCCGATTTTATTACTAATTGGGACCAGTAGGTGTAGTGAACAAAAATCGGTGAAGTTATGTTTTTAAGGGCAATGAATGGTAAAAATATGGGAGGTAAAAATTCTCTAGTGGGGGTGAGGTGAGGGAAAAACATCGACAGATTTTAGCTGGTGCTAGAATATTTTCTATTATCACCTCGGTAACTCTCCATACTTGTTGGACACACATTTTAATTCAAATCACAAGAATGATAAGATTTGTCTCAATAGCTGTAAACTTAGAATTTCACGATGATACATCTGACTTGAAGTAAATGTAAAACACAAGTTATACGGAATTTTAGGCCGTAGTTCTTTTCGCATGGCGGCTAATTTATACCCTTTCAGATTTAATGACTTCACTGTACATTATAACAGATATTTTAATATTTTTTAAGTTAAATTCCAAGTACCGAAAGTTCCAAAATCGATTCATATTATTATTTCCGTAGGTAGAGGAGTCTCTATCGTCAATAGGAACTGTGAACCATCAACTCGGTATGGTGTACCAGTTTGTACATATCTATTAAACCGTAACGTACCTGGAGGAACAGTAGTTGATTGTATTTCTTGTGGCCAAGATGTATGCAATAAATAAGTATAATTATATTTAATGCTTTGACCAGTAGTTTATCATCAAGATTGTTTCATATGAAAGCTTCTAATTGTGATTATTTTATTACTGAACATGGAATAAATGAATAAGTCTGCAAGATGATCTTATTAATAACATAAAACCACTGAATTCGTTATGCTACGCAATACTTTTATTTTGGAGTGCATCCTTGATTCACTGTCGAAACGATGAGGAAGGCTTGAAAATGGGAATTTCCACGTGAGGATTACTTGAATTTTTGTTCAGAGTATCCAACTTTGTGCAATAAAGCATTGTCTTTTCATACCATTTTCACCCACCTTCCTGTCTGAAACTGGATTTTATGGAATGCTTCATATTTGTGCATCAACATTGACTGTAATTCATCGTAACATCTTTCCATGTTTTGCCACTATGTTGAGGTGAAGCTTCCAAGAATTGGTGACGTCTGGACGCGTTTACGCAACCTGTCAAGCACGTTTACGTGAAATCTAGCATTCAAAGTTTGTCCAGGGAGTACAAACTCCATGTGAACCACACAAAGACAAACAAGCTGATGCGCATAGATTCAACCTTTGACTTGTGCATTCTGCCTTTTTCGACTTGAAACTGACACTGTTAACCGACGCGTCCTTAATCAATCCGAGGGTCTCCGTCACTGTTTTCTAGAGTTTGAAGCAGAATTTGATGGCGTATCGCTGCTCTAGATTTTTCTTCATCTTGGATTACGAAGATACTTGTTAACAGAGATTCTTGGAAATCAACGTACTTACTCTTCGCTTGACCACAGGCGACTGAAAAAAGTAATGGTCTCTTCGGAAGGCTTCCCACTACGACGTCCAGGTGGTCCGACCGCCCTCCGCCGTTCCCTTCGCGTTACATAAATTCAGTCCTACTACTTTTTGAACGTACCCTGTACAATTTGTGAAATGACAATCAGTTGCTTGTTCTCGCAAATAGAAGAATTATTTTTAAGATCTGCGCCACACAATAATCCACTCCCAACTCGAATTTTGACCCCCCACATTATTGTATTGAAATTTTCAATAATAAATATGAAACTTTTTTTATTTTTTTAGTCGTTTGATGGAAACTTCTTCGCCACTAAGCTCATTCCGAAAAGATATAATTTTATCGACTTCATCACACTAATAACCAAATTTCCAAAAAATACAAAAAGTTCTTTTCGAGACAGGCAGACTGACAGGCAGACAGATGAATTTTGGGAGGGAGCAATACCTAGACGTAGGTTACAAGTAAAACGGTAAAAAACTCAATCTAGGCTAGGTGAAGTAAATTAAAAAACAAAACGAACGAAGCACTTAAACGAACCTCAAAAGTTGATAACATTTACTATGGAACCTATGGAATTTATGTATAGAATTTTTATCGATGTTCCAAGCCGTGGAGGTTCTTTGTAATGTCAGACACATCATCGACACGTATTGCTCTTTTCTGGATTGAATCCAGAATTTTCAGCGAGCGCAATCCGCGTACCTGCGAGCAGTATTTCAGAGATCATCTCATCTGAGGATTGTAGAGTTCTGGTAGTAAATCACTGTTTTCTGGAGCGGAAGAAAATCCCCGGCTTCTTGGAAGCATATCCATAAAGATGGATTCCATCCATTTTCCAATCACTGGCACAAGCCCTCAACTTTTTTGACCAGCGGTTCTTAAACAATTGTCGAGTACCATTCATGTGCAATGTGGATCAGAAGCGTACCACTAAACTGTAAAAAAAATATCAAAATTGTAGCGTAATAAACAATTTTGATTAACGTATTGTAATTAGTACCGATTGTTATAACAATAAAACAACATTATTTTAAAGCGTTTGAGTTGTAGGACCTGCTGCTACATTCAGTAACTGTACAATCTATTACCATGTCAACTTACTCTGGAAATCTTAAATCACAAAATATATTAAAAGAATCAAACAGTGTAAGGGGTGGAATATCAAAAAGAATCAAACATCTTGAGGACTTTTTAACGGCGATGGTTTAGGTATACTTTGAGAACAGTATGATTGACATCCAAGTGTATCTTACCTGTGCTAATTGCACAGACAACTACTAAAATACCGAACCAAGCTAAATGCATGATGATGGTGTGCTTATAACTTGACAATGCTACTACGTATATCCATTACAGCTTATATATATATAGAGTAGCGATGAAAAACTAAGAGGTACTTGATCACTACTGAATACCTCTTTTGAGCCCCGTGGATTATGCAATCTGATTCATCATTTCAATTCGCTCCGATCATGATCATTTAAAAAAATGTTTGTAGCGATACAAAAACTGGATGCCAGGTTTAGGAAAGACATTCTATCATCTAGTTTTTGTAGCCTGGCAATCCTCTCTATGTAGAAAAAAACTTATGATTTCGAACAGCCATAGTCTTAACTTATGACTTATGACTTATAACTTTCATATGTTTCAGATAAATTCCATTTTATTTTTTTTATGTTTTACATTATATCCAGGGCGTAGTTTTTCTAATGGGCTAATTTATTCGCTTCCAAAAAGTAGACGTGCTGGCCCATGAAATAAATAAATTGAAAAATCTTGGGCACGTCCGCACTAAAGGAAAAGGTAAAGCATCAGAAAAATAATAGGAAAGGTAACCCGAGCGATGCGAATATCTACTACTTGGCTTCATCAGGTACAAATTAATGTGCAATTAATGTACTTTTCTCATGTGAACATGAAAATGGTTTATCTGAATATGCCGCGTGGAAAATAATCGATTATGTTATTAGGTTTTGCAAAAACTATTCAACAATAAAAGTGAAAAAAAAACAGAAAATATACCTCTTCTGAATAACACTACTTTTTGCGTACCATCTGAAAGTGAGATTGCGAATGGTCCACAAGGTCCAAATTATGGTACGGTTGGCGACACTGTTCATCATATAGGAATGATGGGCAATTTCAGGTTACTTGATCGATGTCTGTTGGATTAGTTCATTATTTTCGAATACAATATGAAACTAAATACTGGCCATGATACTGGAACAGGTATTCTAGGAAGTGTTCTAATCAATTACAATTTTTTGTGAGTTACTTACGTCACTCGATTAAAAAAATCTATAATAATCTAATAGTAAATGAAGAAATAGTAAATAGTGTGGATTCGATTTTACGCGTTTTGGTTTTAGTTAGGCGACCTAACTCACCCATGAGCGTCGCGGCTGTTGTCGCCAATATGCCGATGCCGATATCAATATGAGGAGAGGCCATGGAGCAGTTTTGTTATTGGAAAATATTACAAATCAAACAATATTATTCTTACATAATAATAATTAATGAACATAAACATCTATTCTAATACTACGCTATTATTTGAAGAACCTAAAATATTTGGAAAAAATAGAGAAAAAAAATTAGAAACGTCGAATGGTGTAGAAACTAACCGGTGTTGTATTTTCTAATGTAAAAGACCATTTTTAGCTTTTCCAGATGCTTAAAAATAGACCTGCACGCCTATACTAATGTAATAATGTTTATTTATTTATTGCTGTGTCATATGACACAATCGTGTCAATATTAATGTAAACTGTATCGACACACGACAATTTTGAGTATCACCCCTTACTGGTAGTAAATTCAGAGTCCGCCCTACAGTGTTGCCAGATGTGCAATAATTTATTTGTTTTGGTCGGACGATAACAGCTAAATACAATTATTTTAAAAGGTGTAAACCAATATACACACATTACCAACATTGCTAAATGTTTCACAACACAAAACCTTTTATATAAATGGGACGAATTCATCCTGATTTAGCAGTATTTACTACAGTTCAATGTATATCAACTGAATAGGGATTTCGAATAAAGAGAAATGTGCTACTTGGCTGCATTTTGACTGAAGTACTGAAGATGATAAAAATGACGAAAGTGCTATTCAGCTTTTTTAAAAATGCGTCAAATGAGTTGAGTGTATTTCTAGTGGAGTAGTATCACTTTATTGAAGATTGAGGTCCGATTATAGAGTTACTGATCCACTTGAACAAAATTTTGAATATTTGGAAATTATCCAGATTTTCAAAAACCTATTTATTCAAATTTATTGAATCCATAATAGTTTTTGTTTTTCCAAATTGTTACTTTTAAGCTTATACGATTCCGTAGAAAGTATAGTGTACAGCCATTTTTTTCTATAATCTTGTTTAGTTAAAATGGTACATTTACTGCCAAATTATAGCTTCTGATAACACCGATAGCATTGGTGGCACCATCTATCGTTTCGATAGAACAGTGATTAAAAATTTCAGATGCAGGTAGGAACTTGACCTCCCTATTATGACATGCTTCTAGTTTCACATCTCGTACAACAGGTGGCGCAGGTAGTGACCAGCGCATGTCTTGCATAGTTACAGTAAAGTTATAGTTAGGTTTACCAACTGTCATTTTTCGGAAAGTCCCGGATTTGGTCGTTTTTATAGACGTCTTGCAGGCATTACCTGCGAGACGCTAATAATTGTCCCGGAAATGATAAACAATCGCGTTCAAAATGAACATAATTCTTAAAAGCAGTCTCAATCACGTTGAACGAGAACTTTCAAAATACTTTATTTACAATACTTGTTATACGCTTGTTATATTATGACTGTCCATCCATGTTCCTCTTTTAAGTACTTATGTAGATGTATCACTATTCAGCCAGGTTAAAATCGCAATTCGTAACGTAAATTGCCGATTAACATTTAGCAATTCTGCGCAAACTTCAAACCGATCTCCAGGAATGTTTTTAATATTGATAAAAATTAACCCTGGTACTCCTAAAGAGATGAATATGTATGTGACATGCCAGTCGATTTCTTACGCAACAAACGATCTGCCGTGGATGCATCGAGAGGCGAGACTAACTGTCGTTTTCGGCGGTAGGCCAGGGCAGGCTGGCGCTAGGGGCGACGTACAGTGATGCCAGGTCTCATGTTATTGTGGGTGATCATGTTTTCGAAAGGATGAATATCATTCACTCATAATTTAATAATCAGTTTCATCATCTCGTGTTGCTTGAATTACAAAGATATGGAAAAGAACAATTTGCTTCAGTTAGATAGTAGTGACCTAAAAGGCTAATAAGGACTTAGTTAGACGTTTCTTGGGGGGGGGGGGGGGGGAGGAGGATAATTCGTGCCATATTAGCGGATTTCACTACAGATTACTGCACTTCAACTCAATAGATATCTCGATTAATGTTGATATTACGGCCTATTATTAAGTAACACCCTGGGGCGGAAGCGGTTTCCGAGCTCCGGTAACAAATGCCCTAAACTGCAGAATGCACCAGTCAAAGGTTGAATCCATGGTCATCAGCTTGTTTGTCTTGCTGTTGTTCACATAGAGTTTATACTGGACAAACTGTGAATGCCAGATTTCACGTTAACGTCCTTGACAAGTCGCGTAAACGCGTCATCGTTGTACATTCACGAGCTATTGGAAATAACATCACCTTCATAAGATATAATATGCATGTAACCACGCAAACCACTACTATCCCGAGATATTTCATATTAGCTTGGACAGCATCCCATTCCAATCAGCAAGGATCAAAATATGTTATCAATGAAATGGGTTAAATATAGCATATATAAATGTAAATCCGCCTTTATGGGCCAGTGTTGATCACGAATTTGCAAGACTTTTCATCGGACAGAATTTGAATGACCACGGCACTTTATACGTCTTTTTCGGAGCTGTATCGTTTTCCCTTGGGGTCCCGCTTCAGCCGAGGAGCACGGAAGAAGTCAGGATAAGCAAAATATGGACTGCAGGGGGTAGGGTAACGTGTCAACCCATGTGCTTGGAGAGACACTCCCTCACCAGCAGCGCGGTGTAGCCGCCACTGAATTCATTTCCAAAAGATACAAAGTTGTATCGTCTAATAACCTAGTGCCAAAGTAAGAGTAATCTAGGGTTGCAGTAGTAAAACACTGCTTTCTGGAGCGGAAGATGAGCCTCAGCTTCTTGGAAGCATATCCATGAAGATGGATTCCTAAAAATATTTTCCAATCACTGGCATAAGCCCTCGATTTTTTTAATCAGCGGTTTTTAAACTTAATTGTCGAGTACCATTCATGTTCAAAGTAGATCAGAAGCGTACCACTTAAAACTAAAAAACCATCAAAATTGTAACGTAATAAACAATTTTGATAAACGTATTGTAATTAGTACAGATTGTTATAACAATAAAGCAACATTATATTAAAGCGTTTGGTTTTATTGAACAACAAAATGGTTACAAACGTTTCAAATCATGTCAAGGGATAAGCAATACAGGAAAGGATGCAGACTTAGATTTTTGGTATTATGTGAAAAACTAATCGTACATATTTTTAACTTTTATTTCATGTTATCAACTTTCAATAATACTGTCAAGATTAATTTTGTCGTCTTGCAACTGGGTAATGAATGAACTACTCGTTACAAAAATCTATGCTACAAGAACTACATTCCACTACAGTACCTCCAAGTACGACACGGCCCCTCAGGTAGTTACAAATTGGTTGACCTCCCAGAATTGATGGTTCACATGCTCTTATGATGGTATCGCGTCCAGTACCTACGAAAAAATTGGCGTCAAATACGTCAACAACATACTTCCCTGTGATATCAGCTTGAAAACAAACAAAACGGATCTGGATAGGATTCTATAACTGTTGATCATTAAAATTGAACTTAAAAAAACTAAATCTATTATAAGTTGAGAAATACCCAACATTTTCGAGTTTTAGTACATTTCCATGAATTCGAAACTTACTTGAATTGGATCAGCAGCTTTAAGTGCCTATGAAAATTTGCAATAAACTGATACTACTATGAACTACTTGACGCAGTTTTTGAAGAGACTAAATCATAGTTCTCAACCTTTCTTCTCCCTCCGCCCACTTTGAGAATGTTTATTTTCTAGACTTAACCCCTATGCACTTTAAAATATTTAGACCTCAGTGTTTTTAGCTAGGGACTGTGGCACCCAGGGAAAGATCCGTGATTTTCTGCCCCTTCATAGTAATAAGTTGCCCCCTCCGAGAAACCTGAAGCCCATTCTAAAATCTCTCGACTGAAAACATTTCCCACTCTTTTGGAAATTCACCTTCTACAAATAATCTGCAGAGCAAAAACAAAACCTCGCAGTTCAGGCTTCTTTGCCCCATAATAGGGTATCAACGCCTCCAAATTTTCTCAGTTTTCTGTCGCCCCCTGAGAGTCTTAAACTCCCACAGGTGGGCGATATCGTCCACGTTGAGAACGTATGGTCTAAATAGTGCTGTCCTATGTATGATACCCATTCGTTTAAAATGCAGTGATCTGTCGGAACAGTCGTTCGAACAGAAGCGGAATAAATGGGCCCCTCCAAGACCTCTCTTAGGGCCAGCCTGGAAACGGGTGCCAAATCCATCATTAGCGTCCCCGAATTACTTTGGGAATCCCCTTCGGTCCCGTTCGAAAACAAACAAGTTTTTTGATGTTTGTATTTATAAGAATTTTATCCTTATTGCTCAAATTATTTAGTGGAAAATTATCCGCTGGCTGGACCCAAGGGTTCGATTAAATTTGTCTTAGGACGTACCGTTATCTGGGAAAAAAGTAAATCCGAAAATCCGTGAAAAAATGTATCCTGCAAATAGGGCAAAAAGTCGATTCCTGAGAAATTCCGGGACGCTGATCATGAATCAGGCCTTCATTTTAGGTCCTGATCTAAGGTGGGGGAGCATGCTGAGAGCTATTTTTCCGCCTGGTTCTCCCAAATGGACAACCTATTACACATTAGATTTTCTAATGATCAGATTAGGATTCAGGGCTCACCAATAATTTAATGAAGCGGGCGAAAAGGTTCTCTAAACGGTTCCAGACCACATATTCTACCCCCAACTGGCGACCAAGTAACCAATTTGCACTACTATAATATTTTGCAAGATGATGCTACTCCCAGAGGAGCAATGTTGATTTTATCCAAACGCCAATAAAATTTGGGGGCACTGATCGCGAATCCGACGTCCGCACTCAATGGGGGAAAGTTTAATGCTTGCCCACCATCGTACGGCTTTATTCGCGGTCGTTTACAGATTCATTGCTCTTAAATACATAACCGAGATTTGTTCATTACTCCATCTGGTCCCCATTACAGGTTATAAAATCGTGACTTTAGCAGAAAATCGCCACATCTGGCAAGCCTGGTCTTGAGACATATCGTACAGATGGGTCTGTATAGAGACGAAACGGCACTGTATATGATTCGTTGCAATGATAGATAGCAATACATCAATTACTCACTGTCTCTGACAACTTTTGTGGTGCAAATTCCATCACAAAGTGTTTGCCCGTACGGCCTTTGGCATGCATTACATTGGAAGCAGCGCGTTGCGTCACCTGAAACATGCCCAATTGAAGAATCATGATCAATCATCCTTTAAATACTTTCCTACATATTTTTAGCACAGAACAATATTGCAAAACTTTTGGCTTGATCAAACTTTAAACAATAATTAATATTACAACAGTTACCTATATGACCATGAAGCATAACGTAAAAAACAATAATGGTTTTTAAGTCGAAAGTATACTCTGAATATAATAAGGGTACAAATAGCGATCCGTCAGGAACACCAGAAGGAATATCAACACTAGTGGACACTCTTTGACTTGTTTTAACACTCTGTGTTCGATTATTTGAATATGTTCGGAAGAAATGGATAAGTGGGTTTTAGATTTAGTCAAAGAGTGACAGTAGCCACTTTCCAAATATTTGGAAAGATTCCTCTTCCCAAACAGACATTTACAATAAAATATCTTGAAACTTCAGGCATGAAAAATTTAATGATGTCGCTGTTGAGTGCAACACCATCAGTTGCTTGAAATTTAATTGCAATGATAATGTCTACAACATCCTCTGCAGTAACTACGTGAAAATGAAAGGACTTTATGTTCGAGTTGTAAGACCTGCTGCTACATTCAGTAACTGTACAATCTAGTACTATGCTAACTTACTCTGGAAATCTTGAATCACAGAATATATTAAAAGAATGAAATAGTGTAAGTGGTGGAATATCAAAAGACATGAAATATCTTGAGGACGTTTTGACGGCGATGGTTTAGGTTTACTTTGAGAACAGTATGATTGACATCCATGTGTATCTTACCTGTGGTAAAAGCCCAGAAAACTACTAAAATACCGAACCAAGCTAAATGCATGATGATGGTGTGCTTATAACTTGACAACGCTACTACGTATATCCATTACACCTTATATATATAGAGTAGCGATGAAAAACTAAGAGATACTTGATCACTACTGAATACCTCTTTTGAGCCCCGTGGATTATGCAATCTGATTTATCATTTCAACTCGCTCCGATCATGATCATTTAAAAAAATGTTTGTAGCGATACAAAAACTGGATGCCAGGTTTAGGAAAGACATTCTATCATCTAGTTTTTGTAGCCTGGCAATCCTCTGTATGCAGAAAAAACTTATGATTTCGAACAGCCATAGTCTTAACTTATGACTTATAACTTTCAGATAAATTCCATTTTATTTTTTTCTATGTTTTACATTATATCCAGGGCGTAGTTTTTCTAATGGGCTGATTTATTCGCTTCCCAAAAGTAGACGTGCTGGCCCATGAAATGAATAAATTGAAAAATCTTGGGCACGTCCGCACTAAAGGAAAAGGTAAAGTATCAGAAAAATAATAGGAAAGGTAACCGGAGCGATGCGAATATCTACTACTTGGCTTCATCAGGTACAAATTAATGTGCAATTAATGTACTTTTCTCATGTGAACATGAAAATGGTTTATCTGAATATGCCGCGTGGAAAATAATCGATTATGTTATTAGGTTTTGCAAAAACTATTCAACAATAAAAGTGAAAAAAAAACAGAAAATATACCTCTTCTGAATAACACTACTTTTTGCGTACCATCTGAAAGTGAGATTGCGAATGGTCCACAAGGTCCAAATTATGGTACGGTTGGCGACACTGTTCATCATATAGGAATGATGGGCAATTTCAGGTTATTTGATCGATGTCTATTGGATTAGTTCATTATTTTTAAATACAATATGAAACTAAATACCCGCAATGATACTGGAACAGGTATTCTAGGAAGTGTTCTAATCAATTACAATTTTTTGTGAGTTACTTACGTCACTCGATTAAAAAAATCTATAATAATCTAATAGTAAATGAAGAGATAGTAAATAGTGTGGATTCGATTCTACGCGTTTTGGTTTTAGTTAGGCGACCTAACTCAACCATGAGCGTCGCGGCTGTTGTCGCCAATATGCCGATGCCGATATCAATATGAGGAGAAGCCATGGAGCAGTTTTGTTATTGGAAAATATTACAAATCAAACAATATTTTATTATTCTTACATAATAAGACCATTTTTAGCTTTTCCAGATGCTTAAAAATAGACCTGCACGCCTATACTAATGTAATAATGTTTACTAATTTATTGCTGTGTCATATGGCACAATCGTGTCAGTATTAATGTAAACTGTATCAACACACGACAATTTTGAGTATCACCCCAGACTGGTAGTAAATTCAGAGTCCGCCCTGCAGTGTTGCCAGACGTGCGATAATTTATTTGTTTTGGTCCGATGGCTGTAGCAGCAGCACGATAAAAGCTAAATACAATTATTTTGAAAGGTGTAAACCAATATACACAGATTACAAACATTGCTAAATGTTTCACAACACAAAACCTTTTATATAAATGGGACGAATTCATCCTGATTTAGCAGTATTTACTACAGTTCAATGTATATCAACTGAATAGGGATTTCGAATAAAGAGAAATGTGCTACTTGGCTGCATTTTGACTGAAGTACTGAAGATGATAAAAATGACGAAAGTGCTATTCAGCTTTTTTAAAAATGCGTCAAGTGAGTTGAGTGTATTTCTAGTGGAGTAGTATCACTTTATTGAAGATTGAGGTCCGATTATAGAGTTACTGATCCACTTGAACAAAATTTTGAATATTTGGAAATTATCCAGATTTTCAAAAACCTATTTATTCAAATTTATCGAATCCATAATAGTTTTTGTTTTTCCAAATTGTTACTTTTAAGCTTATACGATTCCGTAGAAAGTATAGTGTACAGCCATTTTTTTCTATAATCTTGTTCAGTTAAAATGGTACATTTACTGCCAAATTATAGCTTCTTATAACACCGATAGCATTGGTGGCACCATCTATCGTTTCGATAGAACAGTGATTAAAAATTTCAGATGCAGGTTGGTACTTGACCTCCCTATTATGACATGCTTCTAGTTTCACATCTTGTACAACAGGTGGGGCAGGTAGTGACCAGCGTATGTCTTGCATAGTTACAGTAAAGTTATAGTTAGGTTTACCAACTGTCATTTTTCGGAAGGTCCCGGATTTTGTCGTTTTTATAGACGTCCTGCAGGCATTACCGACAAGACGCTAATAATTGTCCCGGAAATGATAAACAATCGCGTTCAAAATGAACATAATTCTTAAAAGCAGTCTCAATCACGTGGGACGAGAACTTTCAAAATACTTTATTTACAATACTTGTTATACGCTTGTTATATTATGACTGTCCATCCATGTTCCTCTTTTAAGTATTTATGTAGATGTATCACTATTCAGCCAGGTTAAAATCGCAATTCGTAACGTAAATTGCCGATTAACATTTAGCAATTCTGCGCAAACTTCAAACCGATCTCCAGGAATGTTTTTAATATTGATAAAAATATCTATTGTCTGTAAAAAATTAACCCTGGTACTCCTAAAGAGATGAATATGTATGTGACATGCCAGTCAATTTCTTACGCAACAAACGATCTGCCGTGGATGCATCGAGAGGCGAGACTAACTGTCGTTTTCGGCGGTAGGCCAGGGCAGGCTGGCGCTAGGGGCGACGTACAGTGATGCCAGGTCTCATGTTATTGTGGGTGATCATGTTTTCGAAAGGATGAATATCATTCACTCATAATTTAATAATCAGTTTCATCATCTCGTGTTGCTTGAATTACAAAGATATGGGAAAGAACAATTTGCTTCAGTTAGATAGTAGTGACCTAAAAGGCTAATAAGGACTTAGTTAGACGTTTCTTGGGGGGGGAGGAGGATAATTCGTGCCATATTAGCGGATTTCACTACAGATTACTGCACTTTAACTCAATAGATATCTCGATTAATGTTGATATTACGGCCTATTATTAAGTAACACCCTGGGGCGGAAGGGGTTTCCGAGCTTCGGTAACAAATGCCCTAAACTGCAGAATGCACAAGTCAAAGGTTGAATCCATGGTCATCAGCTTGTTTGTCTTGCTGTTGTTCACATGGAGTTTATACTGGACAAACTGTGAATGCCAGATTTCACGTAAACGTCCTTGACAAGACGCGTAAACGCGTCATTGCTCTACACTCACGAGCTATTGGAAATAACATCACCTTCATAAGATATAATATCGGTCTTTTTCGGAGCTGTATCGTTTTCCCTTGGAGTCCCGCTTCATCCGAGGAGCACGGAAGAAGTCAGGATAAGCTAAATATGGACTGCAGGGGGTAGGGTAACGTGTCAACCCCTGTGCTTGGAGAGACACTCCCTCACCAGCAGCGCGGTGTAGCCGCCACTGAATTCATTTCCAAAAGATACATAGTTGTATCGTCTAATAACCTAGTGCCAAAGTAAGAGTAATGTAAGGTTGCAGTAGTAAAACACTGCTTTCTGGAGCGGAAGATGAGCCTCAGCTTCTTGGGAGCATATCCATGAAGATGGATTCCTAACAATATTTTCCAATCACTGGCATAAGCCCTCGACATTTTTAACCAGCGGTTTTTAAACTTAATTGTCGAGTACCATTCATGTTCAAAGTAGATCAGAAGCGTACCACTTAAAACTAAAAAAACCATCAATATTGTAGCGTAATAAACAATTTTGATAAACGTATTGTAATTAGTACAGATTGTTATAACAATAAAGCAACATTATATTAAACCGTTTGGTTTTATTGAACAACAAAATGGTTACAAACGTTTCAAAACATATCAAGGGATAAGCAGTAAAGGAAAGGATGCAGACTTAGATTTTTGGTATTATGTGAAAAACTAATCGTACATATTTTTAACTTTTATTTCATGTTATCAACTTTCAATAATACTGTCAAGATTAATTTCGTCGTCTTGCAACTGGGTAATGAATGAACTACCCGTTACAAAAATCTGCGCCACAAGACCTACATTCCACTACAGTACCTCCAAGTACGACACGGCCCCTCAGGTAGTTACAAATTGGTTGACCTCCCAGAATTGATGGTTCACATGCTCTTATGATGGTATCGCGTCCAGTACCTACGAAAAATTGGCATCAAATACGTCAACAATGTACTTCCCTGTGATATCAGCTTGAAAACAAACAAAATGGATCTGGATAGGATTCTATAATTGTTGATCATTAAAATTGAACTTAAAAAATATCGCTAAATCTATTATAAGTTGAGAAATACCCAACATTTTCGAGTTTCAGTACATTTCCATGAATTCGAAACTTACTTGAATTGGATCAGCAGCTTTAAGTGCCTATGAAAATTTGCAATAAACTGATACTACTATGAACTACTTGACGCAGTTTTTGAAGAGACTAAATCATAGGTTCTCAACCTTTCTTCTCCCTCCGCCCACTTTGAGAATGTTTATTTTCTAGACTTGACCCCTATGCTCTTTAAAATATTTAGACCTAAGTGTTTTTAGCTAGGGACTGTGGCACCCAGGGAAAGATCCGTGATTTTCTGCCCCTTCATAGTAATAAGTTGCCCCCTCCGAGAAACCTGAAGCCCATTCAAGAATCTCTCGACTGAAAACATTTCCCACTCTATTGGAAATTCACCTTCTACAAATAATCTGCAAAGCAAAAACAAAACCTCGCAGTTCAGGCTTCTTCGCCTCATAATAGGGTATCAACGCCCCCAAATTTTCTCAGAGTTTTCTGTCGCCCCCTGACAGTCTTAAACTCCCACAAGTGGGCGATATCGTCCATGTTGAGAACGTATGGTCTAAATAGTGCTGTCCTATGTATGATACCCATTCGTTTAAAATGCAGTGATCTGTGGGAACAGTCGTTCGAACAGAAGCGGAATAAATGGGCCCCTCCAAGACCTCTCTTAGGGCCAGCCTGGAAACGGATGCCAAATCCATCATTAGCGCCCCCGAATTACTTTGGGAATCCCCTTCGGTCTTGTTCGAAAACAAACAAGTTTTTTGATGGTTGTATTTATAAGAATTTCACCCTTGTCGCTCAAATTATTTAGTGGAAAATTATCCGCCGGCTGGACCCAAGGATTCGATTCGATTTGTCTTAGGACGTACCGTTATCTGGGAAAAAAGTAAATCCGAAAATCCGTGAAAAAATGTATCCTGCAAATAGGACAAAAAGTCGATTCCTGAGAAATTCCGGGACGCTGATCATGAATCAGGCCTTCATTTTAGGTCCTGATCTAAGGTGGGAGAACATGCTGAGAGCTATTTTTCCGCCTGGTTCTCCCAAATGGACAACCTATTACACATTAGATTTTCTAATGATCAGATTAGGATTCAGGGCTCCCCAATAATTTAATGAAGCGGGCGAAAAGGTTCTCTAAACGGTTCCAGACCACATATTCTACCCCCAACTGGCGACCAAATAACCAATTTGCACTACTATAATATTTTGCAAGATGATGCTACTCCCAGAGGAGCAATGTTGATTTTATCCAAACGCCAATAAAATTTGGGGGCACTGATCGCGAATCCGACGTCCGCACTCAATGGGGGAAAGTTTAATGCTTGCCCACCATCGTAGGGCTTTATTCGCGGTCGTTTACAGATTCATTGCTCTTAAATACATAACCGAGATTTGTTCATTACTCCATCTGGTCCCCATTACAGGTAATAAAATCGTGACTTTAGCAGAAAATCGCCACACCTGGCAAGCCTGGTCTTGAGACATATCGTACAGATGGGTCTGTATAGAGACGAAACGGCACTGTATATGATTCGTTGCAATGATAGATAGCAATACATCAATTACTCACTGTCTCTGACAACTTTTGTGGTGCAAATTCCATCACAAAGTGTTTGCCCGTACGGCCTTTCGCATGCATTACATTGGAAGCAGCGCGTTGCGTCACCTGAAACATGCCCAATTGAAGAATCATGATCAATCATCCTTTAAATACTTTCCTACATATTTTTAGCACAGAACAATATTGCAAAACTTATGGCTTGATCAAGCTTTAAACGATAATTAATATTACAACAGTTACCTATATTCACTGAATCTAAATTAATTATATAATTATTGATGACCATGAAGCATAACGTAAAAAACAATAATGGTATTCAAGTCGAAAGTATACTCTGAATATAATAAGGGTACAAATACCGATCCCTCAGGAACACCAGAAGGAATATCAACACTCTTTGACTTGTTTTAACACTCTGTGTTCGATTATTTGAATATGATTTAAAGAAATGGAGAACTGCACACTATTTAAGTTTGGTTAACAGAATGTCATGATTGATAGTCACCAAAATATTTAGTACATATGGTTATCCAGGTTACTAATAATATCAACCGCTTAATATAGCAATGAAGATGTACTACTTAGCCTGTTGTGTAAACCAAATCAGTAACTCATAAATATATTGTGTGTTTCGAAGTATTGAACGAATGTGCTATAAACAAATTTTTCCAATATTTTTAGTCAGATACAGTGAGAGGTCCGAAAAGTTTTTAGTTTTAGTTAAAGATTGACAGTAGCCACTTTCCAAATATTTGGATGACAAGATGCCTCTTCCCAAACAAATACTGCCAATACATTGAAACTTTAGGCATGAAAAATTTAATGATGTCGCTGTTGAGTCCATCACCATCAGTTGCTTGAAATTTAATTGCAATGATAATGTCTACAACATCCTCTGCAGTAACTACGTGAAAATGAAAGGACTTTATGTTCGAGTTGTAAGACCTGCTGCTACATTCAGTAACTGTACAATCTAGTACTATGCTAACTTACTCTGGAAATCTTGAATCACAGAATATATTAAAAGAATGAAATAGTGTAAGTGGTGGAATATCAAAAGACATGAAATCTCTTGAGGACGTTTTGACGGCGATGGTTTAGGTTTACTTTGAGAACAAAATGATTGACATCCATGTGTATCTTACCTGTGGTAAAAGCCCAGAAAACTACTAAAATACCGAACCAAGCTAAATGCATGATGATGGTGTGCTTATAACTTGACAATGCTACTACGTATATTCATTCCACCTTATATAGTAGGCGATAAAAAGCTAAGAGATAATTAATCACTACTGAATAATTCTTTTGAGCCCCGTGGATTATGCAAAATGATTTATGATTTAAATTCGCACCCAAGATAATCATTTTAATTTTTTTTGTACAGTTAAAAAACTGGGTGTTAGGTTTGGGAAAGACATTCTATCATCCAGTTTTTGAGTCTGCTAATCCTCTGTATATAAAAGTAATTTTTCCGAACTAGTAGATTTTCGATACATTTCGTATGTTTCAAATAAATGCCATATAATTTGTTTCATGTTGTACATTATTTTCAGGGCGTAGCTTGATTTTTTCTACATGAGGGAATCTGTGCCCTTTTCTGTTTTAACGGCTTTTACTACAAAATACTGAATTTCAACTGGTTAATTCACGTGATTTGTACGAATTTATGGAAGTTCAAGCAGCAGAAAAATAATTCTAAAGGTAGGTAGATAGATAGATATGTCTATTTAACCACATTAATATACGTTAAAAGACACTTATGGCAGTTCAACATTACATAATGACATAATAAGATGCCAATTTAAAAAAGACACTTGGCTCTATCAGCACCTTTAAAAAACAAAACAAATACAAGGTGATAAATAGGCTTGCACAAAATTCAACATGTAAAAAATGGTATGAAAAACAATGAAACACGAATATAACGAAATAGTAGTATGGAATATACAGCGTGGTCCAGTGAACGATCACGCAGCTATTCTGCCCCCCTGCGTCTTTTGCAGAAATTCGTTTTGATGAAGGAAAGCAATGATTCAAAAGGGAATTTTCTTAACGTTGGTTTGAAGTTCCGATTTTTAAGATTATTCATATACTTAGGAAGAGTATTGAAAAGATTCATGTTAAGTGAATTATTCACAGAGTTAGTGAAGTGATAGCCAACTGGCCTCAAGAAGTTCTTGTATCTGGTAAAGTAACCATCAGTCACCATTTTTTGGTAGAAATTCCTGCATTTTATGCATTTCAATAAGTGTTGCATAAAAATATAATGATGCTATAGGTAAAATAGCATATTCTATGAATAGCGGCTTACAACGTTCTCGTGGTCCTTTATTAGCTATGACTCTAAGGCTTTCTCCTCCAAAATAAAAAACTTCTGCGCATGTGCTGACTGACCCCATACCAGATTGCCATAATTAATACACGATTGTATGAGGGCATGAAAGACCGTAAGCATTACTGAAGTATTCGTAAAAGTCTGAGCAGGAAGTATATTTTACAGACCATATCCACGTGTAACTTCTAGACGCGAACACTAATTAGTAATTACTGTGTCTATTTACGATTTAATTTCAACAGATTGCTAAAATGCCAGTCCTCTGCTTTATTTTGAATTCTATCACCGATAACGCAATATTTCACTACAATTTTTCCTCTTATTCAAGATACTTGCATCATCAGCATATGGAGATGTTTTTTATTATGTCTTATAATGCATCTGATGTGGATAGTCCCTTTTTAAATCCAAATTGCTTTTTGTGAATTAGTGAATACTTTTCGAAAAACTGTATCAATCCATTTATCAGAATTATATTAATGATTTTAGCAATAATTGGTATTATACGTATAGGTCTATAATTCTCTGGCAAATTTCGATCGATTTTCTTTGATACAGCTACAACTCTTGATATTTTGAAATTTTCGGGAAATATTCCGTGATGTAACTTGGCTTCATCAGGTACGAATGAATGTACTCGACGAATTGAGCACATATACTCAAGGGCAAAAATGTAGTTACCTACTTTTTTCATGTGAACATGAAAATGGTGTAAGGGAGTTGAATAAATGATTTTATCTGAATATTCCGCGAGGAAAATAATCGATTATGTTTTTTGGTTTTGCAAAAGCTTTTTAGCATTAAAATTGGAAAAACAGAAAGTATACCTCTTCTGAATAACGCTACTTTTTGCGTACACAAGGTCCAAATTATGGTACGGTTGGCATCACTGTTCACCATATAAGAATAATAATGGGTAAATTAAAGTTATTTGATCAATGTCTGCTGGATTAACTCATTATTTCTAAATACAATATAAAACTAAATAATCGTAGTGATAATGGAACAAGTATTAGAGGAAGTGTCTTAAGGCGTAATCCTAAACAATTACAATTTTTTTGAGTCCGAAATGATATACATTAATCTAAAAACACATTCAGGTCGAAATTATGTTATAAATTCAAGTAAGCTTTATATCTTTTTCTTTTATTCATTGATAAACCTCTAGGTTCTGGCTGACTCCACCGCATGGCTCAAAATAAATGGAAATCTTACAAATAGACTTTTCTATCTGTTTCATGGAAATGTGTTTTCCTAAGGCTCATTGGTTGAATATTTTTTTTTTGTAAACACCAGCGAAAGTAATATGTCCATCAAAACTGATCAAGTTAGATCAACCATTGATTTGTCTCTAATAAAGCTTAAAACTAAAATACATATGCTCTAGAGTTCTTCCATTGATGTCCTTCAGTTTAGCTTACTTGTACAAATTACACTATTCATTCCACTTCTTTGTTTTGCACAATGCACTACACCAGCTCGAATGGCTTAGTCCTTTTCAGTCTTCGGACGATACGTTCGTTGTCCAGCAGCTGTATCGCCTCCGTATTCACATGATGAAGTAGTCTGACTTCATGCTTATTGGCGTATCGTTTTATATCATCTTTGACCATTGGGATTCCTAGGTCGCGATGAAGGTCACTATTACGAACGTACCATGGAGCATTCACCATGTTACGAAGCACTTTATTCTAGAAAGTCTGAATAATATTCACATTTGATACACAAGTGCAGCCCCAAAGCTGGATGCCATAAAGCCACACTGGTTTTAGAATCTGATTGTAGATCAGAATTTTATTATATAGTGACAACTTAGAATTCCTCCCAAGTAGCCAGTAATACTGTCTATACTTTACACTAAGTTCAAAGCGTTTTTTCTTGAGGCTCTCTTTCCATCGTAGCTTTGCATCAAGGTTCATTCCAAGATACTTAGCGTTGTTCGCGTGCGGTACGGCGATATTATTTACCCTAACTACTGGGTGATCTGTGATTCTCTTGTTCGTAAAATTAACATAAACAGATTTGTGTTCATTAAGCTTGATTTTGAGTTTCTTTGTCCAGTTTTGAATAATGGTGCTTGCAGCCTGCAATTTATCGGTAGAATCCTCTGAGCTAGTACCAACTGCAAGTAACGCTGTGTCATCAGCAAATACAGCAGTAGTTACACCTGCCACTTCTGGTAAATCATTTGTGTATAACAGGTAAAGTACTGGTCCCAATACACTTCCTTGTGGCAGACCCGCATATATTTCCAGCAGGTCAGAGTAATCATCTTCCTGTTTGACAAGAAATGTCTGTCTGTAATATATGACGATAGAATTTCAGCATACTGCCTTGGCAACATTCTCTTGAGCTTGTAAATTAAGCCTTCATGCCAAACCTTGTCAAAAGCCTGTGCAACGTCTAGAAAAATGGCCGAACACACAAGCTTTTCCTCCAAAGCTTTTTCAATTACATCTGTAACCCTATGAAGTTGATCGATAGTGGAATGACTCTGACGGAAGCCAAATTGGAAATCTGGTATCAGATTATTGTTCTCGATTAACGGTTTAAGTCTTTTTAAGAGTAGCTTTTCAAACAGCTTTGAGATTATAGGAAGTAAGGAAATCGGCGTATATGATTTTACCTCATTGACTGGCTTACCGGGTTTAGGTACCATAATAACTTCTGCCACCTTCCATATAGCTGGAACATGTCTGAGGCGGAATGATGCATTGAAAAGATATGTAAGCATTAGGATACCTTTTCTTGGAAGTTGTTTCAAAATTTCTCCAGTAATAAGATCAAAACCAGGAGCTTTCCTGGGATTAAGAATCGTCTCTATTTCTCTATTCATTGGTTGAATATGAGCAGATAAAAGAAATTATCTGAAATACTTTGATAATCAAGTAAGATGAACACCATTTGCATTTCGGATTTGGATGTGGTACTAATAAAATAAAATCTAGTAAGAACTGGAGTGCAAAGAAGCTCCTTCTCTGCATTGTATATAAAAGTTTTTGTTCTAATTGAATATATATGTAAATCTTTTTTCATTCCAACTTGTATATGATAGATTCATCGTAAAAATATTGCCATTTAAAAAATAGGTTCAGTGTTCACAGATTCGACTTCTAAAGAGATGAATATGTATGTGACATGCCAGTCGATTTCTTACGCAACAAACGATTTGCCGTGGATGCATCAAGAGGCGAGACTAACTGTCGTTTTCGGCAGTGTTTCAGGACAGGCCGGCTCTAGGGGCGACGTACAGGGATGCCAGGTCTCATGTTATTGCGGGTGATCATGTTTTCGAAAGGATGAATATCATTCTTCCATAATTTAATGATCAGTCACATCATTTCGTGTTGCTTGAATTACAAAGATATGGGAAAGAACAATTTGCTTCAGTTCAGTAGTAGTGGCCTAAGAGCCTAATAAGGACGTAGTTAGATGTTTCTTGGGGGGGGGGGGGGGGTAGGATAATTCGTGCTTCGTGCCATATTAGCGGATTTCACTACAGATTACTGGATTTCAACTTAATAGATATCTCGATTATTGTTGATATTACGGCCTATTATTAAGTAACACCCTGGGGCGGAAGGGGTTTCCGAGCTTCGGTAACAAATGCCCTAAACGTTCGGCCGACGACAATCAAAATGCAGAATGCACAAGTCAAAGGTTGAATCCACGGTCATCAGCTTATTTATCTTGGTGTGGTTCGCATGGAGTTTGTACTGGACAAACTGTGGATGCCAGATTTCACGTAAACGTGCTTGACAAGTTGCGTAAACGCGTCCTTCTCATGCGGCCAGACGTCGTCAATTCTGGGAAGCTTCATCACAACAACGCGCCACTCCACACCGAGTGGAAGAAGTCAGGATAAGCAAAATACGGACTGCAGGGGGTAGGGTAACGTGTCAACCTCTGTGCTTGGAGAGACACTCCCTCACCAGCAGCGCGGTGTGGAGCGGCGCGTTGTCGTGGTGAAGCTTCCAAGAATTGGCGACGTCTGGCCGCATGAGAAGGACGCGTTTACGCAACCTGTCAAGCTCGTTGACGTGAAATCATAAAGACAAACAAGCTGATGAGCTTGGATTCAACCTTTGACTTGTGCATTCTGCCTTTTCCAACTTGAACACTGTTATCGACCCATGTGAGCATCCCCGTACGCGTCCTTAATCATTCCAAGGGTCTCCTTCACGGTTTCCTCTAATTTAAAGCAAAATTTAATGGCGTATCTCTGCTTCAATTTTTCTTCATCTTGGAGTATGACGATACTTTTTAACAGAGGTTATGTACAATTTGCGTGAATAGTATCATATACTGTTTGAATAAATAGTGAACCTAATAACTGAATCAGAATTGCTTGTTCTCGCAAATAGGTAAATTTCATTTTTGAGATTTGCCCCACACAATGCTCCACTCCTCAACCTCACTTTTGACCCCCCCAAATTATTGTATTGAGATGTTCAAAACCAAATTTAAAACTTTTTTATTTTTTTAGTTGTTTGACGATAAATTCGCCGCCACTGAATTCATTTCCAAAAGATACATAGTTGTATCGTCTAATAACCTAGTGCCAAAGTAAGAGTAATGTAAGGTTGCAGTAGTAAAACACTGCTTTCTGGAGCGGAAGATGAGCCTCAGCTTCTTGGGAGCATATCCATGAAGATGGATTCCTAACAATATTTTCCAATCACTGGCATAAGCCCTCGACATTTTTAACCAGCGGTTTTTAAACTTAATTGTCGAGTACCATTCATGTTCAATGTAGATCAGAAGCGTACCACTTAAAACAAAAAAACCATCAAAATTGTAGCGTAATAAACAATTTTGATAAACGTATTGTAATTAGCACAGATTGTTATAACAATAAAGCAACATTATATTAAACCGTTTGGTTTTATTGAACAACAAAATGGTTACAAACGTTTCAAAACATATCAAGGGATAAGCAGTAAAGGAGAGGATGCAGACTTAGATTTTTGGTATTATGTGAAAACTAATCGTACATATTTTTAACTTTTATTTCATGTTAGCAACTTCTATAATACTGTCAAGATTAATTTTGTCGTCTTGCAACTGGGTAATGAATGAACTACCCGTTACAAAAATCTGCGCTACAAGAACTACATTCCACTACAGTACCTCCAGGTACGACACGGCCCCTCAGGTAGTTACAAATTGGTTGACCTCCCAGAATTGATGGTTCACATGCTCTTATGATGGTATCGCGTCCAGTACCTACGGAAAAATTGGCGTCAAATACGTCAACAACATACTTCCCTGTGATATCAGCTTGAAAACAAACAAAACGGATCTGGATAGGATTCTATAACTGTTGATCATTAAAATTGAACTTAAAAAATATCGCTAAATCTATTATAAGTTGAGAAATACCCAACATTTTCGAGTTTTAGTACATTTCCATGAATTCGAAACTTACTTGAATTGGATCAGCAGCTTTAACTGCCTATGAAAATTTGTAATAAACTGATACTACTATGAACTACTTGACGCAGTTTTTGAAGAGACTAAATCATAGGTTCTCAACCTTTCTTCTCCCTCCGCCCACTTTGAGAATGTTTATTTTCTAGACTTAACCCCTATGCTCTTTAAAATATTTAGACCTAAGTGTTTTTAGCTAGGGACTGTGGCACCCAGGGAAAGATCCGTGATTTTCTGCCCCTTCATAGTAATAAGTTGCCCCCTCCGAGAAACCTGAAGCCCATTCAAAAATCTCTCGACTGAAAACATTTCCCACTCTTTTGGAAATTCACCTTCTACAAATAATCTGCAGAGCAAAAACAAAACCTCGCAGTTCAGGCTTCTTCGCCCCATAATAGGGTTTCAACGCCCCCAAATTTTCTCAGAGTTTTCTGTCGTCCCCTGAGAGTCTTAGACTCCCACAAGTGGGCGATATCGTCCACGTTGAGAACGTATGGTCTAAATAGTGCTGTCCTATGTATGATACCCATTCGTTTAAAATGCAGTGATTTGTGGGAACAGTCGTTCGAACAGAAGCGGAATAAATGGGCCCCTCCAAGACCTCTTTTAGGGCCAGCCTGGAAACGGATGCCAAATCCATCATTAGCGCCCCCGAATTACTTTGGGAATCCCCTTCGGTCCTGTTCGAAAACAAACAAGTTTTTTGATGGTTGTATTTATAAGAATTTTACCCTTATCGCTCAAATTATTTAGTGGAAAATTATCCGCTGGCTGGACCCAAGGATTCGATTCGATTTGTCTTAGGACGTACCGTTATCCGGGAAAAAAGTAAATCCGAAAATCCGTGAGATGTGAAAAAATGTATCCTGCAAATAGGACAAAAAGTCGATTCCTGAGAAATTCTGGGACGCTGATCATGAATCAGGCCTTCATTTTAGGTCCTGATCTAAGGTGGGAGAACATGCTGAGAGCTATTTTTCGGCCTGGTTCTCCCAAATTGACAACCTATTACACATTAGATTTTCTAATAATCGTATTAGGATTCAGGGCTCCCCAATAATTTAATGAAGCGGGCGAAAAGGTTCTCTAAACGGTTCCAGGCCACATACTCTACCCCCAACTGGCGACCAAATAACCAATTTGCACAACTATAATATTTTGCAAGATGATGCTACTCCCAGAGGAGCAATGTTGATTTTATCCAAACGCCAATAAAATTTGGGGGCACTGATCGCGAATCCGACGTCCGCACTCAATGGGGGAAACTTTGATGCTTGCCCACCATCGTAAGGCTTTATTCGCGGTCGTTTACAGATTCATTGCTCTTAAATACATAACCGAGATTTGTTCACTACTCCATCTGGTCCCCATTACAGGTTATAAAATCGTGACTTTAGCAGAAAATCGCCACACCTGGCAAGCCTGGTCTTGAGACATATCGTACTGATGGGTCTGTATAGAGACGAAACGGCACTGTATATGATTCGTTGCAATTATAGATAGCAATACATCAATTACTCACTGTCTCTGACAACTTTTGTGGTGCAAATTCCATCACAAAGTGTTTGCCCGTACGGCCTTTGGCATGCATAACATTGGAAGCAGCGCGTTGCGTCACCTGAAACATGCCCAATTAAAGAATCATGATCAATCATCCTTTAAATACTTTCCTACATATTTTTAGCACAGAACAATATTGCAAAACTTTTGGCTGGATCAAGCTTTAAACAATAATTAATATTACAACAGTTACCTATATTCACTAAATCTAAATTAATTATATAATTATTGATGACCATGAAGCATAACGTAAAAAACAATAATGGTTTTCAAGTCGAAAGTATACTCTGAATATAATAAGGGTACAAATACCGATCCCTCAGGAACACCAGAAGGAATATCAACACTAGTGGACACTCTTTGACTTGTTTTAACACTCTGTGTTCGATTATTTGAATATGTTCGGAAGAAATGGATAAGTGCACAGTATTTCAGTTTGGTTAACAGAATGTCATAACTAGGACATATATTGTGTGTTTCGAAGTATTGAACGAATGTGATATAAACAAATTTTTCCAATATTTTTGGTAAGATACAGTGAGAGGTTTCAAGTAAAATGTTCCGAAAGGTTTTAGATTTAGTCAAAGAGTGACAGTAGCCACTTTCCAAATATTTGGAAAGATTCCTCTTCCCAAACAGACATTGACAATAAAATATCTTGAAACTTCAGGCATGAAAAATTTATTGATCGCTGTTGAGTCCATCACCATCAGTTGCTTGAAATTTAATTGCAATGATAATGTCTACAACATCCTCTGCAGTAACTACGTGAAAATGAAAGGACTTTATGTTCGAGTTGTAAGACCTGCTGCTACATTCAGTAACTGTACAATCTAGTACTATGCTAACTTACTCTGGAAATCTTGAATCACAGAATATATTAAAAGAATGAAATAATGTAAGTGGTGGAATATCAAAAGACATGAAATATCTTGAGGACGTTTTGACGTCGATGGTTTAGGTTTACTTTGAGAACAGTATGAATGAAATCCATGTGTATCTTACCTGTGGTAAAAGCCCAGAAAACTACTAAAATACCGAACCAAGCTAAATGCATGATGATGGTGTGCTTATAACTTGACAATGCTACTACGTTTATTCATTCCACCTTATATAGTAGGCGATAAAAAGCTAAGAGATAATTAATCACTACTGAATAATTCTTTTGAGCCCCGTGGATTATGCAAAATGATTTATGATTTAAATTCGCACCCAACATAATCATTTCAATTTTTTTATACAGTTAAAAAATCTGGGTGTCAGGTTTGGGGAAGACATTCTATTATCCAGTCTTTGAACCTGCTAATCCTCTGTATATAAAAGTAATTTTTCCGAACTAGTAGATTTTCGGTACATTTCGTATGTTTCAAATAAATGCCATATAATTTGTTTCATGTTGTATATTATTTTCAGGGCGTAGCTTGATTTTTTTCTACATGAGGGAATCTGTGCCCTTTTCTGTTTTAACGGCTTTTACTACAAAATACTGAATTTCAACTGAATAATTCACGTGATTTGTACGTATTTATGGAAGTTCAAGCAGCAGAAAAATAATTCTAAATGTAGGTAGATAGATAGATATGTCTATTTACCCACATTAATATACGTTAAAAGACACTTATGGCAGGTCAACATTACATAATGACATAATAAGATGCCAATTTAAAAAAGACACTTGGCTCTATCAGCACCTTTAAAAAAAGAAAACAAATACAAGGTGATAAATAGGCTTGCACAAAATTCAACATGTTGAAAATGGTATGAAAAACAATGAAACACGAATATAACAAAATAGTAGTATGCAATATACAGCGTGGTCCAGTGAACGATCGCGCAGCTATCCTGCCCCCCTTCGTCTTTTGCAGAAATTCGTTTCCATGAAGGAAAGCAATGATTCAAAGGGGAATTTTTTAACGTTAGTTTGAAGTGCTGATTTTTAAGATTATTCATATACTTAGGAAGAGTATTGAAAAGATTCATGTTAAGTGAATTTTTCACAGAGTTAGTGAAGCGATAGCCATCTGGCCTCAAGAAGTTCTTGTATCTGGTAAAGTAACCATCAGTCACCATTTTTTGGTAGAAATTCCTGCATTTTATGCATTTCAATAAGTGTTGCATACAAATATAATGATACTACAGGTAAAATACCATATTCTATGAATAGCGGCTTACAATGTTCTCGTGGTCGTTTATTAGCTATGACTCTAAGGTTCTCTTCCAAAATAAAAAACTTCTGCGCATGTGCTGACTGAGCCCATAGTTGAATGACATAATTAATACACGATTGTATGAGGGCATGAAAGACCGTAAGCATTACTGAAGTATTTGTAAAAGTCTGAGCAGGAAGTATATTTTACAGACCATATCCACGTATGGACTCCATGTGTGATGGCTATCGAGAGTAATTCCCAGTAACTTGACATGTTGTGTTAAACTTCTAGACGCGAACACTAATTAGTAATTACTGTGTCTATTTACGATTTAATTTCAACAGATTGTTAAAGTGCCAGTCCTCTGCTTTATTTTGAATTCTATCACCGATAACGCAACATTTCACTACAATTGTTCCATTATTCAAGTACTTGTTTCATCAGCATACATAAATACCCCATAAGATGGTTTTTATTATGACTTATAATGCATCTGATATGGATGTCCTCTCCTCTTTCTCTCTCTCTCTCTTCTTTCATGTGAACATGAAAATGGTGTAAGGGAGTGGAATAAATGATTTTATCTGAATATTCCGCGAGGTAAATAATCGACTATGTTTTTAGGTTTTGCAAAAACTTTTTAGCATTAAAATTGGAAAAAAACTGAAAGTATACATCTTCTGAATAACGCTACTTTTTGCGTACACAGATTAAAGTTATTTGATCAATGTCTGCTGGAATAACAATACCATATAAAACTAAATAATCGTAGTGATAATGGAACAAGTATTAGAGGAAGTGTTTTAAGGCATAATCCTAAACAATTACAATTTTTTGTGTGTCTCGTACGCTCCTCGATAAGAAAAGTGAGTCAAAATCTCCAATAATCCAACATTAAATGAATAGGTAGTAAATAGTTATGTGTATCACTGTGTGGATGCTATTCAACGGGTTTGGGTTTTAGTTGGGCAACATAAAACTAATCGGTATTATATTTTGTAATGTAAAAGACCGTTATTTGATTTTCCAGATGCTTAAAAGTAGACCTGTACTCCTATATTATATAAAATTGTGCATGTCTTGAATAATGTTTATTTATCAGTTTTATCACTGTGTCATGTGACACAAGCGTGTCGGTGTTATTATATGAACACACGGAAATGTAGTGTTACCCATGTCTCGAAGTAAATTCTAAAAGCCGGTCGGCGCTACAGCGTTGCCAGATGTGCAATAATCTGTTGTTTTTGTACGATGGTTGTAGCACTAGCACGATAATAGCTAAATACAATAATTTTAAACGATGAAAACCAATATAAACAGATTACGATTTGCCCGACGTCACCCGAAGCGAACTGTTTGTTTACTCCAATGTTTATCTCTGTTATCTGTCGTTTATTTCTATGTTCTGTGGTTTATTTGTGCTGGGCGTATTGAGCGATCTCATCATCCAAGTTTTCAAAATTATCGATGATTTGTTGTTCATCGTCCATGTTTTGGTCATCATCGTTTATTGAATTAATTGCTGTGAAGCGTGATGAAGGAAGTTTTTATTTTTATATTGATATATCTTCTAATCTTTGTAGCAATTATTTTTTCTAAAACAATTATTCATAAATACCACACTTCATCAGTGTAATTTTTGTAATTGCACATTCTCTATCTTTAACTGCTTTGAATAAAGTTCTACACTAATGCATAGAGAGAACAAACACCAATTATTTTTGATATTTTTTTATGTGGACAAAATTTAAAAAAACAAAATTTGTTCATCTACATATTTTGGGTTTTTGATTACAAATTGGTGTGATAGGTATTTCAACTATTTTGATTCAATCTACTCTTAATATTGAACAGTTTTACCACTTGTTGAACCACTTTTTTCAAACCTCAGACCATAGTAGTGTTAGAAAAAGGGGTTGGGCAAGTGGTAAAACTGTGTATTATTTATTCTACTATTATCTATTACATAAAATTTAAAAAATTAATTTTTACACTGCTAACTGCATCAAGTGCATATTTCTTCAAATCTATGTGTGATGTCAGATTGATCATCTAAAATTGTGATTATAGTTCACTTATATTTGGGTAACAGATTTTTCAGCTGTGACCACCTACTACCTCATCTTGCAATCATGTGATAAAATCCACTTGGGGTGAGAATTCGATATCTCATATTGCACTCATTTGAAGCAACACTTTCACTAAAATCTTGCACTAATCCACTGAAACTTCAAATCAAATTTTTCTGGAGGAATTGATCTGTTTTCTGAAGTTCCATCGAGAGATCCTTCATCTAGGTCCCTTCTGGTTGCGTCCATAGTCAACTCTTCCTGCTTTGTCTTTGTGGCTTCTCATTCTTCAAAGTACTTTCGCGGAGTTTCATTTACAACTGGGGATTCTGGGGTAACCGCAATGAATCTATAATACAAAAATTAAAAAATATACCTAACCTATAAAATCACCAACACCTTTATTTCTGTACACCTACCTTTCTCAAATAAATATCACTATTAGGGCATTCCACTTTTAGTTCTTGACTTCAATTACTTCTATATTCTAGTAATATTGTTTTAGAACATTCATATTTAATTTTTTTGTATAGCATGGCGGTCTAACTGTAGAAAGTCATTGTGTAGTATATACGGTAAAAATGAAGAATGTGGAATTAAAAAGTTCATTTTATCTGTATATTTTACTTGCTATTGTATTACGGAAGATATTCCAATAGGTCTTATAGAAATTATTATCGAATCGGTCGCCAACTAAGTAACACCCATCACTAGCACATGCCAAAGTTTCGCGTCCTGTGCTTTCTGTCGCCATCTTGCTATACTTCCGACAAAACCCGACCGAAGACGTCCGATCGCGCTTCGGCTGATTGGAGGGGAGAGCCACAAATGGCCCAAAGTGCATTTGCTCCAATCAGCCGAAGCGCGATCGGACGTCTTCGGTCGGGTTTTGTCGGAAGTATAGCAAGATGGCGACAGAAAGCACAGGACGCGAAACTTTGGCATGTGCTAGTGATGGGTGTTACTTAGTTGGCGACCGATTCGATAATAATTTCTATAAGACCTCTTGGAATATCTTCCGTAATACAATAGCAAGTAAAATATACAGATGAAATGACCTTTTTAATTCCACATTCTTCATTTTTACCGTATATACTACACAATGACTTTCTACAGTTAGACCGCCAGGCTATACAAAAAAATTAAATATGAATGTTCTAAAACAATATTACTAGAATATAGAAGTAATTGAAGTCAAGAACTGAATAGTGATATTTATTTGAGAAAGGTAGGTGTACAGAAATAAAGGTGTTGGTGATTTTATAGGTTAGGTATATTTTTTAATATTTGTATTATAGATTCATTGCGGTTACCCCAGAATCCCCAGTTGTAAATGAAACTCCGCGAAAGTACTTTGAAGAATGAGAAGCCACAAAGACAAAGCAGGAAGAGTTGACTATGGACGCAACCAGAAGGGACCTAGATGAAGGATCTCTCGATGGAACTTCAGAAAACAGATCAATTCCTCCAGAAAAATTTGATTTGAAGTTTCAGTGGATTAGTGCAAGAGTTTAGTGAAAGTGTTGCTTCAAATGAGTGCAATATGAGATATCGAATTCTCACCCCAAGTGGATTTTATCACATGATTGCAAGATGAGGTAGTAGGTGGTCACAGCTGAAAAATCTGTTACCCAAATATAAGTGAACTATAATGACAATTTTAGATGATCAATCGGACATCACACATAGATTTGAAGAAATATGCACTTGATGCAGTTAGCAGTGTAAAAATTAGTTTTTTAAATTTTATGTAATAGATAATAGTAGATTGTATATGTAATACTGAATCCTTCCAAGCAGAAACCATAAATAATACACAGTTTTACCACTTGCCCAACCCCTTTTTCTAACACTACTATGGTCTGAGGTTTGAAAAAAGTGGTTCAACAAGTGGTAAAACTGTTCAATATTAAGAGTAGATTGAATCAAAATAGTTGAAATACCTATCACACCAATTTGTAATCAAAAACCCAAAATATGTAGATGAACAAATTTGGTTTTTTTAAATTTTGTCCGCATAAAAAAATATCTAAAATAATTGGTGTTTGTTCTCTCTATGCATTAGTATAGAACACTGTTCTATCGTCGTTGAGAAAATGAAAGATTTCTCATAGACTTTTCAATGTACTGTGAATGTGGCCATCAGTAGTTACTCCTATATTTTCATTCACTGTGTTTTATAACTTTTGTAAAGATACAAATACTCAAAAAAAGCGAAAAATCAAAAAAAAATTAGAGCAGCTTGATCACCTGTTGTTGATACATATGTATAATCGTAGAATTTCTTTTAGGTAATCTACACTCAGTTCATAACTTTTATATTGTGATACTTTTCCTGTTTTTTTACTGTCCTAATCACACTGTTAGTATATGTTATGTTTTTTTACATTATGAATTACTATGTCACTGATACTAGCTGTTTTATAACACCTTATTTGAAAAGCATTTCCTTCAGAAATACTATGTATTCATTGATAAAGTATTTTGACACTTTTGACAGAATATAAATCATCATTAATTTAAAATATAAACTATGTGATTTGTTTCATAGAATTAACTATTCTTTTGCTCGATTTTTGTTATTGTTATAAAAATGTGTGAATACTTATTTCAAATTGGATTAAATTTCTAGGTCGTAGGTCGTTTTGATTCAACCCCTTAAAACCTTGTGCCAATTAAATTCTCTGTATTTCACATGCAGTTGTATTTATTGAAGATTCCTATCAGATAAGTTTTAAAGCTTTTAAGTGTCTCATAATTTAATTGTTTTGATTTGAAGAAATAAAGTACCCCTAGTAGTGTATTTTTTTTCTGCAAATTACCAGTGCCAGGCGTATTAATAAAACATTCGCCATGTAACCGTATTTGTAAAATGAAACACATTTTTCAATTGAAATACATGATGTTAGGATTAAATATACTGTAAAGTCTTATTCCATAAAACGTTTGTATACGGAATACATTCAAAGTCTGAATAATATAAATATTTTCGATGAAGTATGAGCTAAAATAATTTACGACAGACGTGCAACTAACTTGGAGGTAAGTTGAAAAGGCGTCCCCCTTTCGTAGCTATCTTATTGGACGTATGCTCAACACCTTTTTCAATTTTTACCAGATAGTATGCCATATCATGTCAAAAAATAAAACATTTTCATTTACTAGTGCTTTATTTAATATACAGATATCTTTCCTATTGGCTATAGCATTTATATTTTTCATTAATTGAAAACGGATCATGATGGTAATGAAGAATATTTTATTAGGTAGCAAGTAGAGACGAATTATAGCAATATACAACAAAATATATCCATTGTATTTTCCAAGACAATTTAAATTATACATTTGAAACGGCACACAAAAATCCACAGTTCAAATTACTCAAAATATAATCAATCATTTCTAAACAGAAAACATAGCTCCATCAGTTGAGTATTTTACTTACAATGCTTATATCCAACTCGGCCAACATACAATCCAGGATTATTATACAGTTTTTAAAACTACTGAAACAATTTTGTAGACAAAGTTTGTATATACTTCTTGATGTAATATTAGATATAATTTTTCAGTACAGAATTTCATGTAGGTAATGCATCTCTGTTACAATATTTGATACTCTAACCTGTGACACAGTGAATCAAAAAGCTGAATCTTAATTTTAATATAATAAATAACTGATACCTTTCTCATCTTTAAACATTCCATTTATAATATTTTACATCAATGACCTAGAATAAGGACAGAACTATGTTTTCTGTTGCTCATTATATATATAGCAGTAGCAGTTCATTTCCTTTCACAACATCAAAAGAAAACCTTCTGAAAGATGCATGAGGTTTTCTGTAACTTGCTCCAAATCTAATCAGAAATGATCGTTTTCAGCATCATGTGACTAATATGACATGGAACTGTCTGCATGAGGTTCATCAATTTGTTTTGAGATGAAGGGTTGTGGCTCATTTCCAGACCTGTGAATGATGCATTTGCTAATACTGTTTGACATGTATATTTTGAAACAAATCTTATCTACTTCAATAGCATCAAAGACTGCTCTGCTGTTTTCTTCTGGGTTCTTCTTTCTGGAGATGGAAACCTTACTTGCCTCTTGTTTTATGCAACTAATGTAGGTATATTTTATGTTCTTACACAAGTAAGCACCAGGGCCTGGTTCAAGATTCCTACAATTGCAGGAAACAATATGTATAATGATGTTGTATAACTTTAAAAGATTATGTTTATTTATCCATATGAGAAACCCAATTACATTAAAATAGTTAGAATACAATAAGATAAAAACAAATTATTGAAAGCTAACATACTTTACACTGAACAAATCTAGCATATCAACTGATTTTGATAATATGATAAGGTATTTCAAATAGGTCCAGTCTTTTAATAACCCGGAAGGAATTTTAAGATTGATTTTTCCCAGAATACTGGAGTAAAAAAACCCATTTATTAAATTAAATAGCAAAGATACATCCAAGAAATTTCTTCTTATCTAGGGATTCTGAATTAAGTGAAATCAGATTCTGTTTAGTTGTAAGGAATAATCAATCTATATGAGCAGTAGTTAAAAAACTGTTTTCAAACTTTATTTATTAAATATTCATATACTGCATATTCAGACTACAGATAAGCATACAGTATTCGAAAATCATTCCCACTAATGACCAATAAATGATTTCCAAAAAGTGAACTGAGATTTTTTATTATAAACCCCAGTACCTTTAAAGCTAGAAGTAATATAGAGACATATTCATTGATCTGTTTATGGGTCTTTTGGAAATTTGAAACTCCCTAAAAGCTCCTTTAACATTATAGAGGTAGCATATTTTGTAATAAATTGAAACAAGTTAGACAAAAATTACTTTGGAAATAGATGTATAAAGCTAACCTTGAAATATAGGTTATGAAACTAGAATATGACAATATCAAGCACTATTTATTATCAAAATGCTCACAAATATAGGGGATCACTTATTACATACCTGATCATGAATACAACAGCCTATTCTTCACTGAATTCAACTGGAAAATGCAACTTTTTTCACTTGACGTCAAATATGTATATTTGTTTGCTGTTCAGATTATGCCATAACCTATCCCAACATGTGATTTCAATGTCAATGCTAAGTGCTAAGGAAGGGTATGCACCTAAGCAACAGCTGATTAGCCGGTAACAGTTGAGATCAATCGATTTAAGCCTACATTAATTTTTGTTTTAACAAATAAAAAAAATCTGAAGCTTACTGAATGAAAATTCATCAATTTGGATTTTTTCTCAATATTTTTGGTAAAACATGAATTCAGATACCTATACCTACTCGCTCTAATCAGCTATCGATGTCGAAAAGATCTGAAGTATACCCGAAATTAGTATTATACTGCCCATTGCCGTCGAAAGTTAAATGATGACAATATATCCGACTAAAACAATATATTTTCGATACATTTCGAATGTTTCAAATAAATGTAAATCATATAAATTTATTTTGTCGTTATACGACATTTTTGAGCGTAGTTAACGTCCTTTACCATTTCGTTTCTGTTTTAGCAACTTTCACTACAGATCAATGAATTTTGACTGAATAAGAATCAAGAATAATTATGAAAGTAGAATTTATAGCTTCTTAAAAAAACTACTTTGTAGTAAAAAGAAGTTGTAGTAGTAGGTTGAAATCAGTATATCAAAAATTTTGACAAAGTTTTGAAAGAAATAATTCACTGGACCGCAAAATTATGCGGACAGATACAAATGTGCATAAATTCAATCTCAAATAACTTTTAGGTCTTTTTACCAATTATAATAATTTTTTGACAAGTTGCATATGGTTTTTTGTCTTCATCATGTCCTGATATCGATATTACGATCAGTATACATTAATATGTTGACATACAGGGTAGCACCAAAAATTGCAATTCACGCTTAACTTCTGTAAGTCCTGCCTGTGGAAAAATATAATAATTATTGTATGATGTTTCTTTGTACGGAATTTTCGAGCCGTAGCGTTTGATGCATACTGATATCTGTATTCTTTAAGAAAAAACGCAAGATAGAATGAAATAATGCAATAATCCTTTGTCAGCAACAAAAAAATAAAAAAAATAATTTGCAACTTCTGAATGTCCTCGAAAATTATTTAATAATCGCGGATGTTTATCTGTACAACATTTTGGTGCCTCGTCTTTTTCGAAGATTGTATTCTTTGATTTAACCGATATCGGTAATCTTAAAGAAAAAAACATAAATTTACAGGAATGCCTTATTTACATTAAACTTGTGTTTCGTAAGGTTTACTTTGTCTTTCTGATTTGTCCTGATATCGTTTTCACGTAGAGTGTGAATGGATATGGATAAATACACTCTTTTAAGGAACGGTTTTCAAAACACAAAAAAGAACCAACACCAACTAACTTGAGAGACGATAGAAGTATAGGAATTAAAAAATCCGTAATTTGATGAAAAAAGCTTTTTTGCCAACCCACGATACCATGGAAGCTGCAAAATCTTATACCTCATAACAGAAAGACAAAGCCAACGTCACAAAATAGTTTTTCCATTTTTGACTGCTGACAATTACTTCCTCCAAAGCTTGCGAATAAACATCAACAATAACATGTTATAGCACGATCATGTTATTGGCCTCGATAAGTCGGCGTCCCAAAAGCTTGGGATTATCTTTCACTCCACGAAATTATAATCTCCGGAACAGCTACTGCTACTATACAAGGCCCAAAGCAGATCATCGCTGGAGTACTGCTCGCATGTGTGGGGATGAGACCCAAAGCACTTCCTAAAACTTCTGTACTCAATCCATACGTTTAGTGGATGCGCCTGACCTCACAAATGACCTCCGCAGTCTGGAACTTCGAAGAAGGGTGGCTGATCTGTCTGTATTTTATAGATATTATCATGGCAGATGTTCGACCAGCTGTCTCTCATAATAACTCAAAGAGTCGCCAGTTGAGCTTACAACGCCTCGAACAAACCTCTTCCACAAGACGTTATTTTGGAGAACTTCGGCGATGTGGAATGAGTTGCCGCATGCCGGGACTTTGTTCTCCGATGGTTAGGCCGGTTCGAGGCATTGGAAGCTCGCCCTGGTGACGACGCGCCCGATTAGCCCCTTTCTTGTGTTGGCTGTACTAGTAACTCTTGGTGTTATTATGCGAGACAGATCAGTCGAACATTTGCCATGTAGTACCTATAAATGAAAGACAGATCAGTGACCTTACTTTGACATTCCAGATTGCGGACCTCTTCTAAGATAAGGGTATCAATCAGACGGACTATTCGTTTCAGGATTATGTCCAGAACCTTCAGGTGCTTCGGAGCACAACCCCATATTTTTCTATCCTTTTAGGTATGGTTTGCACTCGACTGAACTTCCATCTAATAGGGAACACGTCTCGCTGGTTGGAGAGTTTAAATAGTTTGCAAAGAGCTGGTGTAAGATCTGATGGACGAAGTTTATGGACATTAGCCGGTATTTGGTCGGGACTACCAGCTTTTCTGTAGTTCAGTTTTTATAGAATACGTTTTATATCTCGGTATTGTAATCTTGTTTATTTGGTATTTGTGAGTCCACGGTCATAGTATTGAATGGAGTACCTCCTTGTCACTGCAGCTCTGATTAAACTAAGACTTGCTTTTGGAGGTGCTCTTCTCAACGAAGAATTTAGGCTTCCATACCCGATGTCAACATGTCTGTTATAGACATACACGCATACGCCCTATCTTCTTTTGAATCGGATGTATGTCGTATACGGGATATCTGAAGCAATTGTCCATATCAGATCAGCCGACTTGGATCTCTGATAATACTAGAATGTGTTGTTTTTGTGTCTGCAGAGATTGATGGACAGGGTTTATGTTTGAGAAGAGACCTAGAACATTAGTGCAGTTGACTTCGAATATATTTCCTTGGCCTTGTAGCCTGTCGTCCAAGTGAAGATTTTGTTGAGGACGGCTCTGTACCCGAAGAGTTAGGTATTTTACCTCCAGAATTTTTTGATATAGGAAGTGTGTTATGCGTCAGTTTGGGGGAAGTCGGTACATTGGTCTAGCCCCGATGTCGCGGTGAGTGCACCGCATTCTCCAGCACTGGAGGTAGAAGGGCTGCTTGTTAGACTACTTAATAGGCAGCCTAACCCATATCAGGGTTAGTTGGGAGACGTTGCTGGCTGCATCCATTCAGTCCTATTGGGTAGATGTCAGAGACGCCAGTCCCAGTCCGATTAAATTATATAAAGCTTTGAAAATTACTTCCCCGTTAGTTATACAAGTCTGCTTGTAAATTTTGTTTCGTATACAAAATTGAAAAAATTAGATTTGACGAATATTTATTTTCACTGAAAATGTGTTTTTATTTTACCATTCAATATATTTCCTATACAAAGGTTTCATCAAACAAGACTTTAAAGTACATTTGAAATTAAACGTATTTTATTATCTTCTTTATTCACTAAAAATATGTTTTATTTCACAAATCACGACCCTGACACCTGTATGATGAAAAAAAAAACGCTACTTCTAGAAGTATTTTATTTGTCCAAAACTCATGGCACTTCAGAGATAATTTGTAGTATAGACAAAATTTTCATAAATTAACATACAGCCAAAATACAAATACTGTTTTATGATATGGTATAATATATATTCTGTCCCACCATAACCAGTATAACCACGCTCAATTGTCCCAAGATATAAAAATTAAGTAGTAGCATAAGCTGAAAAAGTAGTTCAAAATATATTCCAATAGTATATAAGCACTTTAAAAATGGCACCCAGTGGGTGTACTGTACTTCCCATGCAATGGTATCAGTTTAGAAATTAGGATTTGAACCAGATTTTTGTGATGCTGTTAGTTGAAATTGAATTGAAAAACAATGAATAGCATTAAAACTTCCAATAGCAAAAATTCCAAAAATTTCCTTTGAAGAATCTGAAATCTGATGAGAATATCTGAAAAACTGGTACAGTGTACTTGGCAAATACACGATTTGATTGGCGCAATTCTCAAAGGCCTGAATCACAGCCTAGGTGGCTCCGAAAATTAAATTATTCTAAACACATTTAGAAATAGATAGGTACGTCTACGCATTAGTAATAAGCATAAATCAATATGTAATACCAAATTTTAATAACAAAAACAAAAATAATGTGAGAAAGAATAAATCGTCGATGCTATGAAACAAACTACATAGTAGACTGTACATAGGTTCAATAATTTATATTTAAAAAACTTAAACATTTACAATGAAAGGAGAGATACTAAAAACTAGTTGTGAAGAAGATACCTATCACACATATACATTAACATAATTTTTTTCCTCACGTTAAAAAGAATTTGGAGGTTATTATTTCAGTCTCCGCTGATAGTAACATTCAGAAAAATTTAAAATCGTTGGAGTGATGATGGAACCATGTTTATACATTATCATATTTCACATACATATATGGCAGCTCTTAATGTAACAGGTTAACAAATTATCTTACAACAAGCAACATATTTTGTATCAGTGATGATCCTGATGCATCTATACTGTCAAAATACAAATGAGGTGTTTACAAATGAGAATAATTATATAAAATAATGACATACATGATGAATACAAAATTGAATTAAAAAAATGTCAATATTTTTGAAAATAATGGAACAACTTATTAGTAATTCGTTTTTTTGTAGAAGGTATGCAATATTTTCTTTGTTTGCACCTCTGATGTAATTTTTTTAAAAATTTGCATACTATAAGCTGCATATGCACACAATATGAGTTTGGTCATATTCATCAAGTATGTGGTTAGATTATTTGTTTATAAATTAAGCATCAAGACAATCCACAAAGCATTTCAAAAGGTTCATCTCATTATCAGTTTCTGATAATACAGCAGTTGACTGTACATTTTCTTAATCTGCACTTTGAAATAACTTTTAACATAAACTACACTCAACCAGTTTCTTATAATTTGATGAAATGTTTTTCCCAAACATACATGAGAGTGAAGCAGCCTATAGTAGATTTATGGAATATGTTTTCTAGCAAAGTGTTCTAAATTATATTGATAGATGGACATTCATCTCTTTAGTTATATTATTGAATTCTCATTTATTTAATTCCTTCAAATAAAAAAAAACTTGCATTAGGTTTGATTGAATGTCTGTTAAAATCTGGTAAAACACTTATTTGACATCTTTTTGACTCAGCCAATCATTTCTGATATTTTTGTAAAAGTGGACAAAATCAAAATGAATAAAAATTTGAACATCAACAAATTTTGATTAAAGATTGGTATAATTGTGTTGAATATATTTGGATTCAATCTGCTAGTATCTGTTATGATACATAATATTTTGAAAACATAGCTGACTCCAGCAAGTGCATTATTTCCTTAAGTATGTATATGATAACTGTGATATTATGAACTATCACCAGATTTGTCAAATTGCCAAATACAGAAAAAATTATAAAAGCAAAAACTATTTTAGCTAATTGATTGCTCATCATTAGAAGGTGTTTTTGTATAGTAATATTTAAAAACTTTATTAAACAACAATATGATGAAGAAGACTGATTACACATTCTTAATGAGTAGAAAATACTTTCTAAAGTATAAGTAACTTTCTTTGATGCCAATAGCTATAACTGATTTTTCATCAAGTTTAATATTATATTTGCTATCATATGCATTTTGAATGATACTTTTGTTATGGGCTTTTAGAATCAGAAAACTAATATCATGGTCTGGTTGCATGCTTGACATATCTAGATAGCAAATTTTTCAGCTGTCACCACCTACTTCACTTGCAATAATCTGATAAAACTCACTTCAGTTCTTGGGATGAAAACTAGATTGTAGAAAAAACTTTGAGGTAACTATCATGATAGTTGTCTTGGCTATATTTCTGAAACTTTCATTTTGCACTCATTTAAAACAATATTTCCACTTAGATCTCGCACTAGTTCACTGAAACTTGATATCAAATATTTCTGGAGGATATGTTTGATGTGATTTTCTCGAAGCTCCGTTGTGAGAGATCTTTCTCCTGGCTTCCTTCTGATTGGGAGTTTGGGGTGGGGATGGCAAGTTGGCTGATTCTCAAAAAGTCTCAGTATGGTTCCATCCTTGAACCATTGAATCTGGTGTGGTATGATTAACATCTGGGACCATTGCAATGTCTCAATCTATAATACAAATATTAAATTATAAATTTCATAACCTAAAAAATCAACAACATCTATATTACTGTATTTCCTACCTTGCTCGAATAAATCTCACTATTCCACATTAATTTTGAATTTGCAGATCTTCCAAGTTCCCATTATTATTATCATCGTAAAACTGTTTCAAAGCAGTTAAAGATAGAGAATGTGCAATTACAAAAATTACGCTGATGAAGTGTGGTATTTATGAATAATTGTTATAGAAAAAATAATAGCTACAAAGATTACCTATTTCAAATATATATCAATATAAAAACAAAAACTTCCTTCATCACGCTTCACAGCAATTAATTCAATAAACGATGATGACCAAAACATGGACGATGAACAACAAATCATCGATATTTTGAAAACTTGACTTGGATGATGAGATCGCTCAATACGCCCAGCACAAATAAACCACAGAACATAGAAATAAACGACAGATAACAGAGATAAACATTGGGCTAAACAAACAGTTCGCTTCGGGTGACGTCGGGCTGGAGCTTTTGTCGATTGGAGCAAATAAACTTTGGGTCAAAAACAGCCATCTCGATTGGAGCAAATGCACTTTGGGATATTGTCTATAAAAATTTAAGCCTGATACTTTTCAAACATAGATGACTGTTCAGTGTTCACAGACTCGCGTACTAAAGATATGAACATGATTTCTTATGCAACAAACGATCTACCGTGGATGCATCAAGAGGCGAGATTAACTGTATGTCGTTTTCGGTAGTGTTTTAGGGCAGGCTGGCGCTAGGGGCGACGTACAGTGATGCCAGGTCTCATGTTATAGCGGGTAATGATCAGTCTTATCATTTTGTGTTGTTTGAATTACAAAGATATAGGAAAGAACAATTTGCTTCAGTTCAGTAGTAGTGGCGTTAACGGCTAATAAGGACGTAGTTAGATGTTTCTTGGAGGGGGGAGGGGGGATAATTTGTTTCGTTTTAGCGGATTTCACTACAGATTACCGCATTTCAACTGAATAGATATCTATATTAATGTTGATATTACGATATTACGGCCTATTATTAAGTAACACCCTGTATAATATACCATCACACATAAATGACTTACCTAACGGGATGGCATATGTGACATGAGACGAATCCTTCTTGCTCACTGAAATTAATTTTTTTGATCGGTGGGTCTTAATTAACTTAACAAAAAATAAAATTATACTTTCAAAAATTATACTTGAAAACTCATCAATATTCATAAAAATGATACGCATGAAAAACGACTTAACCAACTCAGAAAGTGAATGGTTAAAAGATCGCATCAGCTTTTAATAAACTTTGTATCGTAGGTACTATCTTACATAAATATTGAGATTTACTAGGTGGTATTATTTATCTGTACTAGGTTTAAGACCTTCATTTGCAATTTATTAATCAACTTTCAATGATGTATGCTTCCTACTTAAGCTAATTCATGAGGAAGTATAGTAATGACACTGTTTCGGACATGAGATTTTTTCAAGGCGTTTTGAATAATGTGGTAGTCAATCGTCTTCAGGTTTTAATCGCCAAAAATTCCGAATTATAGACAATGCGTTATCTTGATAAACATACAATACTTTTTCGTTAATAATTTTATTCTCATTTTCAACTCATCATCATCATTTAATAGTATCGAGTTGGTGGATATTCAATCACTGTTTTCAAAATATTATTAAATGTATGCTCTCAACTATGCACCAGACCTGCTATGGACATGCATGTTTCGTCTTTAGCCTAGATTTGCCAGTATAGACTGGCGGTCTAACTGTAGAGAGAAATCGGGTGGTATATACGTAACAGAGTCAAGGGTGTATGAGCAACATCAACACGTATTACCAAGTGTCGCGCACGGTGGCGCTGCCAATTGACAACTTAAGAAGTCAAGATCCTAACACTTGGACTGCCTTGAAGCTGCAAAATTGAATGAAGACAATAGGGCGAAATACGAAAGTAATCTACCCACCATATTGGTCTAGTTCAGCGAATAGTCGATAAAGTGCTTCCGGATTGCTTCAAAACATGTCAAAATATATTAAGGAAATATAAATGTTTCATTTCGATGATGCTTCCTACGCCGCTGTTTGAAATACATCCAAATGCAGTTTCTTTCTCGGTACTGTGCCGATGATATAGTGAACGAACGACGATAATCTGAGCAACGCCGCCTTCGACGCTCAGGGCGCCGCAACTCTAAAACAAACATCACTGTTGCTAATCGTTATTTTAACATCTTGTTTCATGGTTTGTTTCTCCGCATATTGCCTCTGGTTACCATTCTGCCTAGTATACCAACTGATTTATCTGCACATTTATCCATTCATATCATCATTAAACGTTTGATTTCAATACCGCGTTCAGGCGCCATCATAGTACAGTTAAGAGTAGTCTGAAACACTAATGAGACACAAATCCTTCGAGAGCGCCCTCTGCTGGAGGCCAGCGAAGTAAACTTGGGACGTTTATGTATTTGATGGCGATGAATGCGTATGTGATCATGAAAAAAGCGTAACGCATCAGAAAAGTCCCATTTTGAGGAAGATAAGTGTCCAAAGGCTTGTCAGGGGGGCCCTTATCATCGGGCGGAAGGCGGATTGGTGATCGGGCGCTCAATCACCCAGAAAACGATTTTTCGTCTGATTTTGAAAAAATCGAGTTTTTAAGTAAATTTTTTCGATTTTTGAACGCCGAATTTTGATTGCTATCTCGAGGCGAGAAACAATTTGCCTTCCCATTGTTGGACTCTGCCTGATGTAAAATTCACTGCTGAATCCAATGGTGCGTTCAGATTTGTGCTACGAGGTTCCATTCCCTGGAAAAAAATATTTCCTGAAAAGATGGTAATGCCAAGGGTAGGACAGAAGATTTATTATCTTCGAACAAGTCAAAAAATCGTCGCATAATTCTGGAGTGTTTATCACGAATCTGGCCTTCGTTTCTAAGCCGGATGTGTGGGGGCGCGAGGAGGTACAGGGGGAGCCATGAAGAACATTTTAGCGCTTGCCCCGCCTGCAAATGGGCCTTTTTAATGATCAAATTCGGACTCCTGGCCCTTAAACACCTAGGTAAGTCAACACCAGCTAAACAAGAAGTATAATGATCACAATAAGACGGATTATACTTGAAAAGGCTTGATATACCGTTTTTACTGTTGAAGATCTGACAACACTGCGACGATCCTTTTGATTCATATCACAAATCGTTGTAAGAGGCAGTGAAATTCCATGTATTGGCAGGATTGAACGAAAGACAGCGCTGAGGTTTTGTGCTCGACAACATCCATTTTTATTCACGGTTAGATACGTCTCTCTTATATCTTCATTTATTTGTGAAAATAACAGTAGTACTTGGTGATCTTTTTACTTAAAATGGTGAGACAGTAACATTACAAATGTAGATACATCGATTAATAGACTGTGGAGGTTCTTGGTAAGGTCGCCGCATCCACTAGACGTTTTGCTCGCTCCCTGATGGTGTCCTGAATATTTAGGGAGTGCTTCGCGGGGCGCATGCTCACATTTGCGAGTACTCCAGCAATGGTCTGATCTGGGACTTACAGAGTAGCAGTAGCTGTTCGGGAAAATACAATTTCCTGGGGTGGGGGTGTAGGCCCCCCAAAAAACTAGTGGTTTATTGAAATCCTATTCGTTTATCCATTTGTGGACTGTGCTATAAAATCCTGAAACCATCCTACCAGAAGGAAGATGCACGATAAGTCTGAAATATTGCTATAATTGTCTGGAACTGTTTTATTTGTATAACCATTCTGATGAAGAAATTAAATATTTATATTCGTTCGGATTGCTTTTATTGGTGCAGTATTGAGAGTGGTCCGTGAGCTTCAGCGACCATTAACAGATCAAGATTATTATAAGGGGAGTTTACCATATATTTCTTTATGCTGACTTTACAACTGAACTGGAATTTATTTTAATTCCTACTTTTGAAGACCGTTACATTTTTGATTCCGTGAATATTTGTATACTGGTAATTGTACAATAATCATGTCAAAAGCAATATTAGTAATCTATTTATATTTTTCAATTTGTTACTGTTGCGTGTATGAAAGTTTTTCATCAAAAACTTCTGGATTTTTTCAATGCAATTCTAAGTGGGAGAACAATACTATATATTCAAAATAACCGTTCTGAGAAAAAACAAATAAAAATGTCTTGAAGGAAAGCTATGGGTTATTCGGCCTAATTATGTATTCTAAAGTTACGGAACTTACGTTAACCCATGATAAAAAGAAAATGATTGAAGCAAGATTCTATAGCAACATCAACTCTTCTCCAAGTGTCGCCCTCTATGGAACATATGTTGCCGCTTCAAGGCAGTCCAGGTGTTAGGACCTTTGACTTCGTAAGTTGCCGATGGGCTCCCTCATAGAGGGCGACACTTGGAGATTAGTTGATGTTGCTATCACACCCTACTGTGTTACGTATATACCACCCGATTGTTCTCTACAGTAAGACCGCCAGGCTATACTGACGAGTCTAGGCTAAAGACGAAACATGCATGTCTATAGCAGGTTTGATGCATGGTGTAGAGTATACTCTTAGGATTTTATAGCTTTGTTGATTATTACAGCTTCTTGTCGAACGTACGATGTTAGTCTATGTACTATTATTTCACCAAGCGATAGGATTGTTGCAAAATTCGAATATCTCAGATATAGTTGTCACTTTTGGCTTTTGTATTGTTCTTCCACTAACCGATTCATTACATGGTATAAATCCATGTGTCTGCAGTTTCTCTACTAAAATAATTTAGCGTTTGCAGCGGAAAAGCGGCTGCAAATAATTAAGATAATAGAGATATTAGAAGTTGAACTCACGCTATCGAAATTATCTACCCATATAACCTAGATTCATCCAGAATTGAGTCGCCCTAGTCCCATTATAATAATCTCCGGACATTAGCAGCCATTAAAAGATGCTTCCTTTCGCCTAGATCCCACGCAAACAGTTGACATTTCTTTTATAAGTGATCGTGATGATATAAAGGCATGATAACACCCTGCACTTCCTGGAACCTCCTTTGCGGTTTAAAATGATTGTAATTCTTCTAGGGTCGACCAATTACGACCATGTTTTGCTTGTGTAGATAAAGTTCTAGGAACAGACTGCCTAATGATCTGCTATTTTTTATAACCTCTTGTCCTTGCCCTTGTTGGCATCAAATAATACTAACGTAAATGCGATTTGGTTAGATCTTCAGAAATAACTAACATCTATTACTCAGTAGGTTTTTGATTTATCTTATACTTGTTTATATACTAGCGTCAAATTTAAACCACATAATATCATGGTATAGCAATTGCTTCATATCAACTCATCTCCAAGTGTCGGCCTCTATGGAGACGCCCATTGGCAACTTACGAAGTCAAAGGTCCTAACACCTGGACTGCCTTGAAGCCGCGACAGATGTCCCTTCCGAGATCTGTCAACAAGGGTGAACTGATTTACAGCGACATCCCTTGTTCTTCGTGAACACTATTTCCGATGTACCGTTATATCGGCTTATTCACATCAGAACCTTCAGAACCTGACAACTGATATCAAGTGTTTGTTTTCCATTATGCATTAGACCTGCAGTAGATATGCATGTTTCGTCTTTAGCCTAGACTCGTAAGTATAGCCTGGCGGTCTAACTGTAGAGAGCAATCGGATGTAACCCAGTCAAGGGTGTGATAGCAGCATCAACTCATCTACAAGTGTCGCCCTCTATGAGACATCTGTTGCCGCTTCAAGGCTGTACAGGTGTTAAGACCTTTAACTTCATAAGTTGCCGATGGGCGTCCCCTTAGAGGGCGACACTTGGAGATGAGTTGATGTTGCTATCACACCCTTGACTGGGTATGTACGACCCGATTGTTCTCTACAGTTAAACCGCCAGGCTATACTGACGAGTGTAGGCTAAAGACTATAGCAGGTCTGATGCATAGTCGAGAGCATACACTTAATTGTTGTTAATATTGCAAATTAAACAAAGTCTGAAGTAAGGCTCTAATAACCATGAAAATTTAATCACATATAAAGGGGCGCTCAAACTTTAAGACGTATTGAAATCAGTTAATTAAGAGAGCCATAGTAATTTTTCAAAATTTGTTTAATTTTAGTTACATTGCTTCACCTGCAGTTTGACTCCACTACCTTGCTTATTTTAAAACTTCTTTATCACAAAACTTATAACCCGACTGGATGATATTTGAAAAGAACCAACATTTCGTGGTTTTCGCTTTGTCTTGCCGTAACGGAAAGTGAAAGTATCAATTCCACTTTCAGAATATTGACAAAACACTTGCAGTTGAAAGGGTTGTCTATTTGCAAAATAGGTTTGCTTGCTTCACAACAAAAGGGCTAACCGACCATCAGTCATGTTTATGTTTGGCAAATATTCCCTACTTCTATTCGGATACAAAAATTTTGTCGCCAAACATTTTTGAGTATTGGTGCACCACTCGAAAAATAGAAAGGCTGATTCCAAAACATTCACTAGATAAAGACCTGTTGATAATATTAATATAATTGGTATTATATTATTTAAAGGTATCTTATTCAATTTTTGAAACTAGCACCATTTGCAGTAATACCAAATTTTGAGACATACAGATGAAAAAAATTATTGCAATACATTTTAGAGTGCTGGTGACACCATAAGGAATAGAGAAGGCCTGATTAGCGTGATAGCTTAGTTACAAGCATTTGTTTCCGACGGAACCATTCATAACAAGTTGTTTCGGACGTATAATGTTCACCGTAAACTTCACTGAGCTAACGATATGTTTCGGCCGCACTGTTCTTTGCAACAAGTAGTGTAACATTACTTCCCGCAAATGTTGCGTATTTGGGATAAAACTCATTTTGAATAATGAAAAAAATGTTGATTTCTTTCGCTACAATTAAATAATACTAACTACGTTTGAAAGCATACACATATAGCTGTCAAATGCATATGTCATCAGGTTCCGCTTCATGTTAAAATTATGTGTGCTGACATCTAGTTTCGAAGGGCAGAATCATATGCATAAGCCAATAAAACGTGCTAAAACTCATCAGTTGGCGTTGGAACTAAAAATGTACATTTTATGATGCTGCATGGACACTAGTATATATTAATTAATAGTAGTTGTAACAATTAAAGCGGTGGCGAGTGTGTAGTCACTGATTGGCCCGTCGTTCCTGGCGATAAATCAGCAGCGCTAACTAGAGAAGCGCTCGCCGTTTGACCATCACCAAACCTGTAATCTTTGCTCTCTCAAATAGCCGGCCCGCGTACGCTTGTTGCAGCTTCCCCCGCTCCCTGCCATTTGCAGACGCTCCCTAAATTTTGCTTGTTAGGAACACAGATATGTAATGGGCATCTTGGTTGGTTTTCTATGTTTGTCTGTTGAAAATACTATGGGGCTTTTGAACTTTTTGAGAATTTGAATTGAAGGTGGTTCATCGAGCTTCAGACACGCCTTGTATTTCAGGTACCAGCTATTTATTGATGGTGGTGTAGGACGGTCATTTCTGGGCAAACGCTTATGTCTAAGTTTGGTAGATTGGGCCGGAACCAGCCTTGGAGGTTCCTAAAAGTTAGGAACCAAGTCAAGGAATACTTAAAGTTCACTGGATGCAGCCATGGCAAACATTTATTAAAGCACCATAATCAGTAACTGATAGATAATAATAAACTTTATTTACACTGGCGGGGTGTGTGACAAGTAGGTATTAATCCCAACCAGTTGAAGAGTACAAAAAAGAAATTACAAATTTATCTCATGAGAAAAAAATCCTACACACAGGTTGCACACGGTTACAACTGTATTAAGTCATTTAATAAAAAAACCTTTAACTTTACTTTGGAAGACTTGAAAACGTTGACTTCCAACCTTTGGTGGATTTTTTTTATGATAGTTAACAGCAGTGTAGGAGAAAGATTTCTTATAAATATCAGTTTTGTGTCGTGGGATGTGTAGGGTGGTAACTCCAAAATGAGTATTTGTAAACGTAAGTCTATTATATAAATAAGATGGAAGCTCATTTTTGAGTATTTGAAGCACTAAGCAGATCAGGTATAGGATCCAAAACGAAGAATTTTATATTGCTGATATAAGGGAGTAACACGGTGATATCTGGGGGTGATCGTAGAAAACCTAATGCAAGAATTTTGTATGCTTCGGATTTGCTCAAGCAAGGACCATATGTAACATCACCATGACTATTTTCTCAAACAAAATCAGCTTTATATAGTTACTGGACTCTTTACAGAACACTGTGATTTGAAGGAACCAGAGGAGCGATTTGCTTTAGAAGTCCCAAAGTTGAGGGAATTGAGTTGAGTGACCAAAATTCTATGTACGTGTATTTTGCAGACATTGATAACGGTACTAGTCTTAAAACCTGAAGGGTACTTTCCGAGTCATAGCAGTGCCAAGGGTTATCGGAAAGACAGACCGAAGGAACTGAGTGACATGGTTCACATCAAGACAATATCTGGAACTCGCGATTACACTACCTTTCACGCCAATAGGCACTAATAACTCCCATTGAACAGAAATCTCACATCACTGGATCCGTTCCTGTTCTACGTTTGACATTTGCCTTTTTCCTCTCCTGCCTTGGTGATTAGGGATTACTTTTACGAGCAGTAATTGTCGATTTTTTTCGAATAACTACTTGGGTAATTCAGAACGGTGCGAATTAGACGTCATTAACGGGCTAAGCAGCCGCTGAAAGGGAAGCCGAAAAACCACGCCCACAAATTTTGAAATCGACGTGTCGGAAAAATTATGAAGAATCTAAGGAAAATTACGCTCGGAGTGCCAATTGCCCAATTTTTAAACACTGTTATTGGGGGCTGGCGGATAACGAGTACTCGCCTTGTGCCAATGAATCATCCCGAACGTGATTAGGATGAAAGGCAGTTAAATAATAGACAACTTGTGGCGGTGCTATTTATTCCATATTTATAGTATTGGATGATTATGAATCAAAATATCATTAGTTCTTGTAGAAAGTACACTTCATTATGCTATATAACGGTCGAATAATCAAATTTCATATACGTTTCAGGATTTCGGGGATCACTCACTGATTACGAACTTCATGTCAAATTAAGGATAATTCACCTCATTCACCCATATTTTCTCCCATAAAATATAGCATATTTTATAACATAATCAAGTTGCATATCAAATTTAGGATTTCATGTTAAAATTAGAAAAATTGACCCTTATTGCCATTAATGATCACTCCTAGGCGTGATAATCTAAGTGTAAGCTAACCTGCTATAGACATGCATGTTTCGCCTTCAGCCTAGTACAACAGTGCACGGATAGTCAGGTAGCTATAAGAGCGGTAGCGTCTCCAAGGATCAGATCATCACTTGTCCAGGAATGCAGCGCCGCTCTCCAACGCTCAGCCCAATCCAAGAACGTGACCCTCGTGTGGGGCCTTTAACACAGTGGAATGCCAGGTAACGAGAAAGCAGAGTGCTTGGAGAAGAGGAGCAAAGGGCACATGTATTGGTCCCAAACCCTTACTGGGTATTAGCAGAGGCCAGGTCAGGAATGCCGTAGATGATTGAGCATATAACGAACTGGCGAAAGCATTGTTGGAGAGAGATAACTGCAGACAGTTCAAGAGATTCATAGCAAGCCCCAACAAACGAAGGCAGCTATGGCTACTGAACAGGAAGAGGGATTTACTCCACTTGATGGTAGGGATCCTCACAGGTCACTGCAGATTGAATATGAGCCTGTCACTCATAGGAGTGGTCAAAAAAACAATCTGTTAGAAGTGTGAATGATGAGAGTGTGCCGGATATAGCGCCTTTAGGGCTGAGGTATTTGCCACAGCAGAGTTTGACAGGGAAGAGAGCTACTCAGCGGAATAGTCGCACATCATGACTTTTATTAAAAGGTCTGGAAGGTTTGACACTAAGGAACTATCATGTCTGCCCTAGTTTTAGAGATAGTCCTAGGGGTCGGCAAAAAAGGTCAAAAGTGGCATACTTGCAAGGCTTTGCCTTCCCATTATTATTATTACTACTACTACTTCAATATGAAGAGCACCGTGGGACAGACAATCACACCCGACAACGTGGTATCGACTATGCTTCAGAGTCGGGATCACTGGGAGGTGATTGCATATTTCGTCTGTTCGGTGCTGAAGACAAAGCATCTGGAGCAATCATGAGAGGCGGACTAGGGGAAAATCTAGACCGCAAGGGGAGCGCTGGTGCTTGACCACGACGGATACGAGACAGGGGGAGACGTCTACCCCGCCGTCGTGTGATGCCGGCCAATAGATGCAAGTTTGGGCTCGCTCTAGGCATAGGTAACCGGGGTGCGGTACCTAAAACTGGGGTTCATCCTGAAGTAATGCCAACGCAGTTCCAGGATGGGTTATATAAACCAGGAGCCACGGGGAGAGTTTTAGCTGGTATTGAAGCCTTCTGCTGCGAGTCCTTGCACTGTTGGTGTGCGTAAAAGCATTTCTCTTCTCAACCTAAAAAAAACTACTACTAGCCTAGACTCGCCAGTATAGCCTGGCGATCGAACTGTAGAGAGCAATTGGGTGTGATATACATAACCTAGTCAAGAGTATGATAGCAACACTCATTTCCAAGCATCGCACACTATGGTGCTGCCCATTGGTAACTTAGGATCTTTGACTTTGTCAACGGTTTTCATACCAATCATATTTGCAGATATCATTTTTTCAATATGGAGAAAGCCAGGCGAAAAAGCTTGACAGAGTTGTTTTATGAAGTCTGAGACTCTCCGAAATATGGCATACTCAGTCGATCCGTACATTATGTATCCTTCCGTGGTAGTACTATTTGCCATTTCGTCGTGGTGGGTAGCGTCGTGTTACAATCCATTCTCCCTATGCATGTATACATATCTTTACCGTTTATTTATGTACAAACCCCAGGTTATGAAAGCCTATGGTTAACTTACTTGTCTGTTTCTCTCGTCAAGAATTTACTTCTCATTATATGCCTCGAAATTGGATAAATGTCACTCCATGTGCCTTCGTTTACAAATTAGTCAAAGTTGTAGCGATGAGACTTTCCCCTAAAGCGAATTCCAGTTTTCTCTGCTCGTCCACCCATCTACTATACTCAAGTTGGAGGATATTCAGGTAACATGCATGCGCAAATTATCATTGGATCATTAATTGATGGTAAAATCGAAACTTAAGCATAAACTGGTACAGACCGTGATACTAGTAATCCACAAATAATTTCACATATTTCACAAACCACAAGCATCCCTACCATTTTCTTGTGCCCGCCCAAGTAAAAGAACAATGCGGTTGCTTCCGAAATGCCAGCAACCAGTAATTCGTGTGGTGCGCTCTATACTCATACTAAACGATATGCATAACGTTTTAGAAGTACTTTTTTCAGCGATCAAATTATAGCGAACGGTTCAACGGACAACGTATTGTTTCATCTGCCAAAATAATGGTCTGGTCAATTTAGAGTCAACGTGCGAGCGGGGATTATTGACATTTTAAATGTTTATACTATAACGTTGGATAGGGCTGAAACCGGCGTGAAGCAATATTACGTCAAGAGATGCCTCGCTGCATTAAATCTGTACTGATAATTTATTTCATAATAATAGCTTGAACAAAGATTATTCACAAAAGAGCATTGTAATGCAAAGCGAATAAATGGTAGAACCCACAAAAGGTACAAATCTTGTGCGTGAGTTAAAAGAAGCCATGAATATACATATACGAAAATTTAGAAAAATACAGTTAAACCATGGATAAATGCATACCTATGTGCGTGCAATCCTATTTTCTTTGATTAGAATACGATGAATATTAAATAGATTCTTCAGGAAAATATGTTTTTTGTCTAAAACCGAAATTGATTGATACTTACCATATCATGCAGTCTTGGAAAATTCTGAATCCACTCTTACATTATTTAAAAAAAAATACACAGTTATCGGCATGATAAAACAGTTTCAACAAGTACCTGAGAGCGTCTAAGATCTTTATATTTTTTATTTTCAGTGCACTTATTCAAGTAGATTTTTCCGCCCATCGGTAGTTTTTTATAATTCATTTTTGTCATGTTTTAACAGGACCTACGAAACGAAACGAATTTTCGTATTTATAAAACATTTTTGGTGGGATCGATTTTATTTCCTGAAAAAACTGCACTATAAGTGAAAATTATCATACCCTCTTAATGGCATCTGAGAAATAAAAACTGCTAAGCTACGTTATAATATCGATCAGATTTCTTTTTTGCCTCCGACGTTAATTCCATACTACTTCTCAATTGCATTATTTCTGTGAATTCGGAATGACCATTTTGGATTTAGGCATGAAAGTGATGAGTGGCGATTTCGATAATCAAAAGCTTCCCCGGATCAAATTGTCTTCATTATATTCCACCTGGTGAATGATTTTTTATTGAGGATCATTATCATAAGGATATGTGATGAATCTATGCAAGTTCGTATTTCCTACATCCACTGCTTCATGTGCTCTAAGTCAGATTGTTCAGTTAGTAAATTAGTTTTGTAAAAAGAAGATAGATCATCAATTGACAGGCCCCACCACAGGAGTGAATGGGAGGATATCCCCGCGTCCAGGCCTTTGAAGGAAGCCCGGCAATAAAAGCCTGATTTGTTCTTCAGGTCTCACGAGCTCCCTCTTTCTCTCAAGGCGCGTTCCAATTACTCAGATATTTAAAAAAAACATATATACTCGTAGTTGCATTAAGTGTATATGAGAAAACACCAAAAACGAGTTCACACTTGATGCATTTCACTCAGTCCTTGCCCGTATTGATTTTTTATGTAGAATGTTAGAATGAAAGACTTAAATATGATAAGTATGAAAATAATAAGAAGGTGATGACTATGAACACGACCCATAGCCATTCGATTTGGCAACACTGTAACAAAACAGCCGTGCGAATTACACGTCATCAAGTGGCAAAGCAGCCGATGAAAGGGAAGCCGACAGTGGCTGACCGGCCACGCCCAAAAATCCTAAAATTCAACGTGTCGGAAAATGACGAGAAATCTAAGAAAAATAACACCCGAAGTGCCAATTGGCCGCGTCTAAAGACTGTTATTGGGAACCGCAGGATAATAAATACGCGCCCTTTGCCAATGAATCGTTTCGCACACAATTAGGAGATGCAGTGAAATACGATACGGCGTGCCGATATAGCTGCAAATTAGTCGATAGTTATGGCACCACTGGATAATAAATTTAAAATTCATCGCTCTATGAACACCACAAGAAAATTTAGTATGTTGTTTCTTTGGTACCTCAAGTCGTCATTAGCTTTGTTGTAGCAGTACAGTTCAGAAGCTAATATGAAAGATTTGTATTCCAAATATTCCATGATAGAAATGGCGTCAAGTAGGTTGACTGACGTCCATTTCTAATGTTCCATAACCAATTTCGAAAGACCTCGACCAAGCCCGTAGCTAGGATTCCACTTTGGGGGGCTCGAGCTCGATATATATTTTTGTTGGTTATATATTCTTTGATATAAAATGTTAAATATACCAAATAAAGAATAAACAAACGATATGTACATAATGTTGCATGTTTAATGGGGTCTTTATATATGTTACATTAAGCAGTCGAAAGATGCTTTATTATAGGAAGGTAATCCTGGTTACAATTCTCCAATACTGTTAAGACTTCAGTTCCAGGTCTGTAAAGATCAATATTTATAAGTTCTCAATACCAAATTTCGTACTTGGCTTGCAATCCAGAAATTGACATATTAATATCAAGATATTGGGTGAGTTTTTCCAATTTTCCTGTCATTTCAAGTGAAGCAAAGCCTGGAAGGAGCAGTTGAAAACTTGATAAGATTTCGTTGTTTGAAATAAATCTATCTGATGAATTTTGGAATAAGTTTTCTATACAAGGAATGACAGCAGCTATTCTGTAGTATTCCTCGGCAGTTGTGGTTTGAGGATCTGCTCGAGCGGTTTGCCTTGAAGTGAGCCTTGGAACTTTAAGTTTCATTTGGAAGGTTTCTTCTGCAGTTTGTGAGGCAGAATTAAATATGTCTTTAAAATGATTTCAGCATTCTCCCTATAGTTTCTCAAAACTTCCACTATTTTTTTGTGTGTGCTCTACCGCCGACGCCAAGTCTATGTATTTTTCTTGGAGTGTTACGGATAGAGGCAAAGTAAGGCTAAATAGTTTATTACAAATAACTAAACTAACCAGAAATTCACTCTTTTCTACTAAAGTCGAGAATGTTGACGATATTTTCTAAACTTCGCCAGAGATATTCTCCAAGCTAATACATATGCATTGAAATAACTCAACAAATGTCAAGACACTGTCATGCCTTTCAATGAATCTGGTATCACAAAGGCGAATGAATCTTCTTTTCTTGCTTTGTGGGGAATGTTGCTGAATAATATCTTGGAGAGTTTTATTTGCATTAGCATGATGATTTCTAAAAAAATTAGTCACTTCAATTACAACACCTAAACAGTTTCTGATCATAGCAGTGGACATAGCATTGGACAATGCAAGATTTAGGCGATGGCTCCTACAATGTACATATCTCACGTTTGGATATTGTTGCCTCATCCTGCCTTGAACTCCACTAATGTGGCCAGCCATGTTGGCCGCTCCGTCATATCCCTGACCAACACATTTAGACATATTATAACCCTACTTCTCCCAATTTTCCTAAGAAAACTGGGTGAAGAGTGTCAACTAGCTTCCAGCAGCTCGATGGAGAAATGAGACTTTCAGGGGTGTGAGTATCTAGGCATGATGAGGTGGAATGACTGGGAAGAAAATATACAGAACATTAAATGTAAAGAATTTATTAAAAAAACAAGATGTCTCTGACCACATAATGGTATCACAAAATAAAACTTCTCTTCTCTTCTTCTCTTGAGGCTGGGGACATGTTGAGTTCTCCAGGTTTCCATGGCGTCAATGGTCTTCCCTTGCAGGAGCAAAGCAGGTTAGCGCTGATGAAATCTGCATTAGGGTCCGGTTAAAAGCTGAATGAGAAGGGTTCCTCTAAAGATCTTCCAGGAGAAAAAGGAGTCATCCCAAAAGGAAAAGGTCGTCGAAAAGGGTCCTCCCAAAAAAAGAAGAGGTCCTCCCGAAAAAAAAATCCTTCCAGAAAAAGGGGTGTTCTTTGAAGGAATCAGCATATTCCGCACATTCTAAAAAATGCTTTATATTTGCATTTCGCATAAAGTTATTACAATCAAGAAAAGAGACGACATTGCGTCACTGATTAATTAACAGCTGAACGTCTCGGCGGTCTGAATTCGAGTGGGATGATTCTCAGGTGCTGTGTATCCAAATCACACAATGCACGAAATAAGAGCGCAAGCGCAAAGCTACACATGGGATTAAAAATCGGAACCACAAAACAGGTTAGGGAAGGAGAGCAAAATAACAGATTGATTGACTTCCTGTTAATAAGAGTAATAGAGATGGGACATTGAATATAGCTATGATTGAACCAGATTAAAATCGGGGAAATATGAGTGATCAGAAAATCATTACTAAGAATAGATACAGGAGATTTACATATAAATTCAGGATTCTATATAAAATGAAATTTGTAAACGGCTGAGCCGTTACAATATAGAGCCCTAACTCGTGGCATCGCTGCAAAATAACTTCCGTTAGGTGTTCCGCAAACTGATCATAAATTGGAACAAATCCTAAAAAATCTTCACGAATGACTAAGGTTTGTGAAGTATCCGATGTCTTATTTACATATCTAATACAAAACGAAAGTTGTTCAGTAGCTGAAATATCCATTGTTTCATCAGCTAGCATAGTAAAACATCTAGCATTATTAATTTTCAGAACTATGTCTTCTGTAATTATTTTCGAACATATCTGTATAATTTCATTCTGGATTTCTGGACTCACGTATGTGGCGCTTTTGCGACTATGTATGATGTCTTTTTGGGTTATCATCTTCTGAATTTGTTCGAAATCTTAGTAGTGCCCGAAATGTTCAGCACAAAATAATATCGTCTCTGTGATAGGTTTTATTGCTGCCCGATTTTCATCCTTTTCTCTTGCTCGTTGAGAATCGAGCTGAGACATAATATCTGAAACCTAATTAATTTTTTCAAATTTTGGGGTGGGTCTGGGCCCCTAGCCACCCCTCGGCTACGTGGCTGACCTCGGCGTTCAAGATGTCACTACCACTGGCAACTGCTCACATGTTATAGATGATTTACATACATTTTCCTAGCTGCTAACGCTAAACTCGCTGCAATATTATTTTTCTGGATGTCTTTTGTGTTCAATCATATTTGTAACAATGGAGTGAAATTACAATAGGCATTATTTAGAAAGACAGCTGATTATATCTATACTTGTATTCACAATGCGCAATTATTCTTCCATTGAAAACATTTCTGTTGCGCTTCTGATTCCCGAAACTTTTGTGTCGGTCAGCAATTTGCCAGAAATATAATATTCGAAATAGTGAAATATATCAAATTTCAATATGACCACGTTTTTCAATGAACGCAAACTTTAGATGCCCGGTGAGATGCTTACTTTATTGTTGTATGAACTATAAGAGATAATGAACAAGTAATGTGATTTGTTTTTTTTGTTACCTTTTCGATCCGTCTTTCCGATTTATGTTTAATCATCTAATCAAAGACCAGAATAAGTGAAAAATGCGTCTACTTGGTTGCCGCTGCACTTCACACGCAATGCTATGAGATTCGAAAAAAAAATTATAATTCATATTAAAATTAAAACACTTTGTAATAATTATGTTTTAATAAATCCTTCCAAATTTCCTTGAAAAATTTCAAACGAATCATTCATGTTGTACATATATCTTTATTCTTTGAGAGTATAAAAAGAAAACACAATGCAAACGTACAACAAGATGACGGATAAAATTAAGTATTGACAAATGTAACAATAGTAAGCGAAAGTGTACAAAGTGTAGTCGCAGTACCTCCAAGAGTCTAGGTAATAATCGGGCTGGAACTCTATGAAGATGGTTACCGAACCAACTAAGAACACACTCAAGCAAGCGACGCCCAATATTAGTTGGAAGACCATCTTTGACAGAAACTTTATGATGAACGTTACCACAAAACTGAGCTGAAAATAAAATGCAGGATGAAGTAGATTGAAATACTCTCAGTTTGAATGAAGTATCATAGCTGATTTTTTAACTTTATTGTCCTATATTCTGAAAATCAGTGTGCCGATTTTATTTTTTTATCCTTTGAGAGGTAGTTATGGTAGTATTGTAGTTATTTTGCATGAAAAAATTGAATTTTTCAAAGTCTTCTAGATAGAAGAGGAAAAACTCGAATATTAATGTCAGTCTAGCTTTTGCGTCTGGTTGAGTCGTGGTGCCCTAGGTTGAACGAAAACATTGCAAAAGACCCTGACAAAAACCCTGACAAAGGAGTAGCACCCTGCTTGACAGCCGTGGAGATCTAGGGACAACCAATACTCAAATCATCTTCAACCAAGCTTTTGAGAAGTAACATCAACAATAACGTCATGGCACGATCATGTTGCCGGCTTCGGTGTCCCAGAAGCTAGGGGTTCTCTTCTCCTCCAGGAAATTGTATTCTCGGGAACAGCCACGGCTATCCTACACTAGGTCGATCTTTCAACCCCTCGGAAGAGCCTCTTCCAAAAGTCGTTCTTTTGGAGAACCTCAGCGTTGAGGATTGAGGTACCGGGACTTTGTAAAATGTGAGCAGACGTTTATTTTCGCGCAGTGCTTATGAAGCGCGATAGGCATACTGCCTTGGCTTCTGTTTTATATCCGCCGTGCTCCGTTTTGATCGGTTTTATGGCGTAATTGAAAGGGATAACTGGAAAACTGGCATTTGTGGAACGCTCTACCTGTGTAAGGTTTTTCAGTGCGTAAATAGCCTATATGGCTAATATGCAGAGGTCATATACTGCACGTTACTGAAGTTGCAAGCAAGGTAAATAATGTAAAAGTATGCAATTCCGATGAAAAAAAACGATGCTCAAATTACCTGTTTGTGTAAAAAATGAAAAAAATCACCGCGCTAAGATAAGTGTATTTAATTTCCCACTTTTCTGTGATTAAAAAGTTTGACAAGTCATCATTTTCCTATTTATTTAAAAGTCTGTACGTAACTTAAGAGTCCCGATGAAACTTTCGAATAGCAACTTCATCGAAAACGAGTCGGAATGATATTTATTCGGGAGAAAATGGCCCACTTTGAACAACATTTTTTATTAACAAATATTTTCCATATCGACAGGGCCGGATTAACCCCGTCTGGGCCCCTAGGCAACAATCTTTTCAGGGCCCCTAGGCAATGCAATCACGTCTCTTTAAGTTGATGAAGGGATGTGAGTAACTTCCAGATGATCGACTCCAGGTATTCCGTTATTTTAATGTTTTATGTGATATCACAAAGACATGGTTACTGGGGCAGGAAAGAAAAATGAGACACGACAAGGTTATTTTAAAATGGATCTTGATGGTTCTGTATGTATGAAGTCTTTCATGAATTGTCATGCATCGCAATAAGATAATATTGTTATTGAACAATTTCATAAAAATTTTCAAAAAAAAATTCGTTGGATGGAACGTTTTGTTTCTTGGTGCGTGCACGGGCCCCTAGACGACGTAGGCCCCTAGGCAGTAGCCTAGGCTGCCTAATGATTAATCCATCCCTGCATATCTAACCTTAGTTCCCTGAAAATAGTGACCTTAGACGTCTAGTTCATATACCAGTTATAGGTAGTTACTGCTTTGGCATGCCGTATGCTCGAACGAGGATGCTCACGAAGTAATTACCTGCAACTAGTCCTATGAATGAGACGTCATCTGTCACTACTGTCGGTAAATTAAGGTTAGCTATGAAAAATATTATCAATGAAATATTGTTAAGTGGTTCTGTGTGACTACTTCTTCTGAATCTCTCTAATATGGACCATTTTCTCCCTCAAATACATTTATTACGACTAAGTTTTCGATGGAGCCGCAATACGGAGATTTCACAGAGCTGCCTTACCTCTAGAATCCCGTTGATGCAGAGGACGAAAGGCACGTGTGGGTTAGTCGGGCAATCATGGATGTGAGTGAACCCCATCATGATCTTGACTATTGGTACGGCGAAGTTCACCACCAAGAGGATGGCTCCCAATCGTTTCGTTGCTTTAGGGTACGGATTCGGCTTCCTGTATACGTAGTGAGTTAGTTTTTGGAACGCTTCGTTCACTTCCACCGTTTCCTCCATTTGCTTGGTGATAAGAGATCCGAGACTTGGTCAGACGTTCTGGGCGAACCAAGCGAAATGTCATCTACACGTAATCGTAATATGACGACAAACAAATGTCAGTCATTGTCAAGGATAAACCTTTATGTGAAACAACATTAAAAGATATTTGGTCAGGCTAATCATTAAGACTGTTTGTCGTTTCGGAGTACATTGTAATACATATCTGCATCTGCATTTAGGACATCATCTAGCATAGAATACCTGCTCCAGCGTTGACCATTCATTGTATGGAACGTCGTAAAATCACTTTTACTACATTTTAATCCCGCCTCGTGACATAACGGCGCGAACTGTTCTTAATTCTATCGAACGAAATAGAATTCGCCGTGTCGTAAAGAACACGTCGACGAGGACAAGGAAGGCATTTTGCAAAAATGACCGGCGTCGGCTGTGGATGTGTATGGGTCCATGGGCCGGTGCATTTGAAATGACCCGTCAGCTTTACGGTTCCGCTGGGAAATATTATCTGGGATTATTGGGTAGGAGGCTTTAATGTACGGCATGTGCTGACGGTTGCACATAAATAATGGGAGGATTAGCGGAAAGTGCTCATGTTACACCCGATGACTTTGTTAGAACTGACTGACCGGTGCGGCGTTGCCAAGTAGTAATATACCGGGTGTTGCCTGATAATAGGTCGGAATTATATGGGCTCATTCGAGAAACAGATTAAAGTAGAAAAGTTCATATAAACATGTGCCCTACAATGTCTGGTTTTCTTAAACATGTTTTTCATGAATATGTCAAAGGTCCTTGTGCCGATTTTGTGTAAATTCGGCAACGTTGTTCAGTGCAATCAGATCCTATTACTAGTGCATAGTGCCCATCCGATACGGATCCTTTTTCAATCCGGATTGGATCCAAGTTTTTTAACATGTAATCCGGATCCTGATCGATCCGAATATAATGTATCTGAGATCCGGAGCCAAGATCCGAAACGCGGATCAAAGATCCGAGATCCGGATACGGGATCCTTGTATTCATTGTTGTCTATGACTACTTGACTTATTTTTAGAACATATTCACTCCCTACAAATTTTGCTTGGCGGTTGGATATTTTTTCGATATTTGTTCTCTTGTTAATTTAGTTTTTGTGTTTCGTGACTTGTGATTTTTTTGTGCGGATTGGGGAACTACTTGCTATACTTGTGCCTCTATTTTCCATTATGTAGTTTTGATCAATATGAACCATATATTAGAGAAGTTGCCTTTCTTTGGAAAACATAGACACACTAGTAATTTTATATGAAAATAATAATGTTGTTTCTGATTCGGATCTTGATCAGAGATCCAGAATGCGAATCCTTAGATCCTGATCCGAAATCCGAATCCTAGATCCGAATCCGAATCTCAGAATCGGATCTGCATTCGGTTCCTGTATTGGAATCCGGATTCGGATGTTAATGATCCTATCCGTCAAAAATTGGGGACCGTGCACCACTACTAACTATCAGCGTCGTAGCTATGGTAGGGCAACCAGGATCCTGAAAGTCGTGGGCTAAAAGGGTGGGAAATGCCTTCAGTAGGGAGGTTTTCCTGCTCTTTAGATTTTTCAGTCCAAATGGAAGCAAATTACAGAATTTACTGTGGGCGCTTTAGTTCCTAGCTATGACAATATTACTAATGAGTAACTTATGAATTACAGTAAGACAGTTTAACGAATAATATTGATAAAAACATGTATGCCTCTGATTTTTTTTTCGGATTAAGCCGCTATACATTTTTAAGTTCTTGATATCTTTTTGTAAGATTCTTTGGGATACATTTTATTTTAAAAATTAAGTTCTAGGCTGTCTTTTATAGTTAAAAAAACAAAAAAACATGCTTTAAGACGACTGCACTAAAAAGTAAACAATAATTTTTAATTCAGATTAATTGTCGTTTAGGATTGTTTTAATTTTATAGTAATAAAGCATGATGTCATTGATAATAATTGATGGTACACATATCTCATTAGTAGCTGTTTTTAAAAGTTGGCTTAGTAAAAGAATCTAGTAATAAGCAACCCACGCTCTTATATGGTAAAATCAGCAACAAAATCAACTGAATAATTAAAAATTATCGCTTACTGTTTAGTGCGGTTTGTTTTTTTAAACTATAATTTATTTCAAATATGCTTTGGAGTCCATGCCTCTTATCCCAAAAAATACTACCTTCATTTTAAAATCCGTCACTGACCTAATTTGAACCGAACGCTGTCGACGCTCGTTTCATCATTTCTTTCCATTCGGGAGTTGTCTTTCTGCGGGGGGTGGAGCTCCCCCGCGGTTTTCGAATTACCAGAACGGTGGAATTCGGCCATTCGGTCGACGATCATATTTACATGATCAGGTTAGAATTCGTCGTTGTATGTGGTGAGGTCATTAGTGGTATTATTGATTATTGCCATTTAATACTGTCAGCATCTGGCGACGTCGGTTGTTTTGTAGCGTCATGATTTGATTGGGACGAGTTCGTTAACTATACGGTTGGAGGTAAAAGATGGCACAGAGGGGAAGAGGTAACGGAAAATTTTTGAATAACACTAATTGCAATATTGATATTTATTGCATAAGCTTTTTATAGATAAACTGTGGCAAGGTCAGTAGGCTAGGATGATACGTTGTTCTCGTCGATGTAAAGTCTTTTGGAATGATTGTTTGCGTGGACTCATTCAGGAAATAAGGGTGTCGTTATCTGCGAAACTATAGATTGGAGTAGATGTCATTACTAACAGTTCCTTGATGTACACCAAGAAGAGCGTTGGAGGTAGGACAGGTCAACATTGATGGTAAATACATGGGAAGTATATCTATATGTACCACCACAGATAAGGCTGAGTCTCATAGCTCTATCCATACATTGGTATAGACGACATGCAACTCTCCATGAAAAGCAATTCCTCTGCTCAAAAAATGGGTATGTAGGCCAGAAGATCTCCCGTGGATCAATTTTTTGCGGAAGCCATACTGACTATCATTGATGATGTGTTTATCCAGATTCTTCAGAAGTTGCATGTTCATGACTGCCTCCATATCCTTGTGAATGGTTGCTCGACACGTAATCCTTTCTTAGAGATAGGATCATTCATCCAGTAGGGAACACGCTTCGCTGGTAGGAGAGCTTAGAGAGTTTGCGAACGTTTGTTGTAAGCTATGCGAAACGTTTCAAGATGATTTCTGCTAATTAGTCTAGACAACTAGCTTCTTTGGAGTTTAATTTTTCATGAATGCATGTTATATCTCGGTGCCTAAACCTAACTTCTGGCATTTTTGAGCTCATAGTTATAGAGCTTGGAGTCAATGTCGATTGTCTTGAATCCTTATTTACTTTCATCGCAATAAAGAATGCTCGTCATTAATCCTACCCTGTTTTTGTAAGATATCGTCCCATCCTATCAAGACTCCAATCGTACCCCACGAACTACTTTAAATAACACAAATAAACATCGCAGGGGGTGGATTCTTGATCCATGTCTTAATTCGTTTTGTCAGGAACCTTGTTAATGCATCGGCCACTCTGCATTTTCATTAGGCACGCTGTAATTTTGAACAGTCCGGGATTCGTTCTGGTCTCACACTAAAATTTTTAACGACGAACCCTTCCGCCGAAAGTAGTTTTCAGAGAGCATAAATCAGAGATCGTTACGATATTTGGATCACCAGTTAACGCGGTTGGAGGAAATTTGAAGGTGCTGCGGTCGGAATTTGCCCGCCCAGGTGGGCAACGAGATGGATTTGCTGGTTTGGTTCTCATCAGGAGATCATGTCCAATTTCTGGACGAAGACAGTGCTGAAAAATCGGTATCTGGGTGGCGTTATAGGGTGATTCAGATAAAATTTGTGTAACTTGGAGTTTTATAAATATGCCAGGAATACTTTTGAAGCCCTCAACTTCCAAATTAGGATAATTTTCATGCAATCTCATGCAGACTGTTGCTGTTTTTGACGAGCGTTGCCAGGCAGCCAATCTTTATTTCCATCTGATGGGATTCCATCTATCTTAGATACTTATCTGAGACTCACTAAGAAGTTTTTGAACTTCTTCAAAGAAACTCCTTTAATTTTTTTGTGCGACACGGAAGCAGGAGGGGAGCGGTTAGGGGAAGTAAGGTAGTAAAAAGCGAAACATATTCATAATAGTCACTTAATGCTATAATTTCACTATTACATTACAGAAGAAGCCGAAACGTCAGAAAAATATAGATATATATGGCTTCAATTATTGCCCAGATCAGACAACCACAAGATAACAGAAGCTGTAGCAGGACAGAACCGTTTATTAACCGAAATATTTTAGCCCATAAAACTTTATCAAGAAGTGAAGCAGAGGGAGTGCCTATTTTACGATTATTTTTGAGCACTTTTTAACGTTAAGACACGACGTAATATCTTTTTTCCATTACTATTGTGAGAAACAGCGAGATAAGCCCGTGTAACGGCGGTGCCCTCCTACAACATTAGCGAACACCTCTTATCGCGAGGCTTTGACATTTCATGCCTCAATTTAAGGCCGTATCTTAACAACTGTAGCCACTATTAATTAAAAAGTATATGAGTCAGACATGGGCGTCCCCGTATCAAAGCTTAAAAGGGATTCATGTCTTTTTTACAATATTGCTGCATAGAAAAGCGTTCGCCCGAAGTTTGAGACTCTCTTATAATTCGGCATACTCAAAACCATCGGTCGTTAGAAAGTGTGTCTGAACTATTTACCTTGGTAACTATCTAAGAAGGGACATGTACCATTTTTTAGTAACACTTCAACGTGAAAAAGTATTTGTGGGCGTTCTGATGCAAGTCAATCTACTTGAATCTGTTTTTACAGATGAATAAAGAGACGATTGACTCTATATAGTCATATTTTCAGCTATATACTCACAATTGCTGGGGTATGCGGAACATCTAAATCAACAAGGTATAGTGAACACATAGGTGCTTTTGAAAACAAACCTTTAAAAATGCATTTTGCTGAATATTTGCTAATGGTAGAGTAGGTAAGAACCTGATTATATTTGCTTCATGAATGCAATAGAACATAAGACCCAAACTTTTGAAATATATTGAATGGAATATCTTAACGCGTGATCTATCTTCGATAATTTTTGTTCACAAAAAAATATATTTCAAACATATAGCTACTTCTTATTAACGACATAATATTAGATATATAGCTAACTACCACTTTGAATTCAGGAATTTTTAACTAAATCTATATTGATAATAGTACTAACACTGTCATCCATTGGTAAAGAATTGTTAAAAGATTGCCAGTGTGATGCTATTCAATATAGCGAATGCTTATCGTATTTCTGCCTTCTTATGTCTGTATGAAACTGTTGAATACAAACAGCTATTTTCAAAAATAATTTCAAGCAATAAATTCATCAAAGATAAACAGATCCCTCCATGAAAATCATTATGTACCCCTATGAAGCCAAGGCACCTGATACCAACAATATCTAATCTCGTTTGAAACCGGAAGATGGTCTGTTAAATTTTAATCATCGTATGGCGCCTTCAGTGTCCTCTAATAAATAGACCTGTTAGTATTTTCGTCTGCGAATACCAAAAAGCATTCGAGAAATAAATGGTGCAATGTCACAATAGTGAAGAAACGACAAGCTTTAGATAGCAAACTTACTCCGGATACAGTTGTAGTTATCACTTTCCTGGCTCGGAATCTACGCTTTGAGGTAGCATTCATTTGTCATTCACGACTAAGAGATGTCATGGACATCTAGATTGGAAGGTGACGTTATAAGCGAGTTTTCAACTTGTTTGGAGCACACTAGATAGCAATTTTTATTTAATCTTGGCAAATTCAATCTCGATCCGAATGATTTTAATCATCACTCTCATATAAACGGGGATAATATTTTGAACAAAACGAAGGTACTGCCACGGGGAACTGTTTTTTCTCTTACTTGGTTCAGCTTTTATGAATGGTTGTGATGGAGATAAAAACGTAGTTTTGAGTGTTTCCATAGAATATGGTAAAGATACGTTGACGATATCTTCGCTGCTTTTGACACAACATCCAGGAACATTGAGGATTTTTTCAAAGAACTGACTAGTCAATTTGATTCGAGAAAATTCACTTTCGAAATTTAAGACAATGGACGGTTGTTTTGGTTATAAGAAATAGTGAAATCAGTTTGGAATTTGAAGTATATAAGGAAGACACTAATACAATGCGTTACGTAAACGGAGACCAACACAAAGTCGCTAGTTTTAATTTTTTGGTACACCGACTAGTGGATAGGACAATATCGGAGAACTATTAGAAACAAATTTAATAAGTACTTAAAGCATTTAAGATACGGCAGAATAGAAAATTCTAATGTGATAGTACATAAATATGTTCAATAGTGACCATAAGATAGATTTGCTGTAAGCTTCAAGAACCTTGACGCTTACGGAATCTTAAAGATGGCAAAGAAATTGAAAATGGATGATGATGAATTATTCAGAAGGAAATAAGTGAGAAAGAAGGAACATGATCAATCTTATAGTGAACAAATGATAAACTGCCAAAATTAATTAACGTCAAGATCGCCTAAAGGTAGCAACCTTATCCTCAAGGATGCTTCAAGGAAGCCTTGTCTAACCATGAATTGCATTTCATCAATAAGGCTTCCTTGAGGTTGAAGAAAGGTGCGATTATTAATTATTACATATGTTCCTAGTGGATTTTTTTATCCCAGTGTCACAATAGAGTCCTTCAGATACGTTTAATATTTCCCATTCCCATAACCACTAAATGTCCTGAATGTTTACTGTTCGAGATTGAAAAACTGGGCCACTTAAAGGGACCCTTACAACAAATACAAATATTTGATGTCAAACTACTTAACAATGTTTGAACGGACCACAGAGGAAGAAAAACGGCGAGGTAGCTGAAAGAACTTCCTGTTTCAGCTAATGTTGTTTCTATTTGTGGCTTTTGTTTCATGTAGATAAGTTTACAGAGTAACAGGTCCGTAATTAGATCAATAATGACATTTTTTGTATCTAAAGTGTACTTTGAGCAGAGCGACTATACATAAATCATCCATATTGTTATATGAAATTTTGAGTTTTGAATATATAAAATTATGGTCAATACACGAATCAATGAAATTATGTAATTCATAATGAGCATGAACCTTCCAAACTTGAATTAGAAAACATACTATAATATGCAAAGGAAGGTAAGACAGAAGTCATATTGGTATAGTCTGGAAACTTTTATTTTGGTTTTTCCTTGGTTATTGTTAAAGAACCAACAGTCATTGGTTTGATTATGAAACCCCTCTATTAATTTAAGATTTTCGTATTCTTACTTTCTAGACTTAGACATGTTTAAATTGAAAACGTATACTTGGGGTAATCCCATATGATCAAAAATATAGTATCCTTACTTTGAGATTATAGCTTTGCGCACACACATAAAAATAAATTCTCAGACTAAGAATTTGTGTTGTCAATCAAGTATACTATATCTTCCTATGTGTGTAAAGCTATCTTGAGATAAGAATACTGTATTTTTGATCATATAGAGTTAATTTGAGTAAACATTTTCAAATCAAACCTGGGAAAGTTGGAAGTGTGAATACCAAAATCTTGAATTGAACATATCATAATCTTGACATGAAATAGAGTAAATCTAACCTATAAGAATACCATAGTGTTGACTGAAGCATATCATGATCGCAAATAGTTCTACTCTAATCTATAATTTATTATGAGTATAAACGTTCGGTAATTTTAATGAGCTGTTATCAAAGCCACTGTTGGTTTCTGAACCCTGAAGAAAATGTAGAAACTCTACCATGTGACTCCTTTCTTACCTTTGTCTGCATCATATAGTATTTTCACTAGTTCAAGTTTGAAATGCATCGTACAGATAAAGAGAACAATATAAAAAATATGTACATGTACTTAAGCCTGAAAATATACGCCACTATTAATAATAGAGCTTATTTACATCACAAATATCATATCAACACATATACGTATACTTGTATGTGATCCTCACAACACTCACAACCCCAAGTTTCTACCAGCTCATTTATCTTGAGAGTGGTCTGATAAAAATTAAATCCAATAGAAAATATTTTTCGCGAAAACAGACACACGCGGACCGCTGAAATGCCGTTGACAAAAATGGCGATGCGCATTAAGAAATGAATTATTTGGAGCGTATCCCAAGATGTGTTCGTATTGTTGATTGAAGTAAACGGGGCTCTGTTGGGAAATGTGATAACCTTACAAAAAAGATATGGAATACTTATTAGAAAAGCATTAAAATTTTGTTTGTGAAAAAATATATTTTTCTTTAGAGTATATTTCTATTTATTCTTTTCCTGTTTGAAATTAATAATCATTTTCATATCAAATGACTTTATCTTAAAGTGAGATCAGATGATATGGTATACTTGAACAAAGGCACATATTCTACTTCTTATTTTCATGCGTGTGTGTTAGTCGTAACATCGATATATCCACACATTTTCATTATGATAAATTTTTGAATATTAAATATCTTTAATGACAGACACGAGTAACATTATAATATACTGAACATTCCGATCAGATAATCAATAACCCTTTCCCTCATATTATTCTCTAATGAGCCCCATAAATGCACCGACCGTCTTTCTTATGCATACGATCCCCCTTCGGCTTATCATTGATAAAACGTCCATCGGATACCGTCCAATCACAGAGTCGGGCGTAAAGGGCGCCGCCGTTCTCAGTCAAGGGCCGAAGGGTGGTTGTTAGCGGTCTGGATTTACTGTCGGCGTTGGAGCCGATGGCGACTGCTTCGCCCTTCCCACACTGTCTGGATCTCGACGTCTTTCCGTCGTGACCCATCGTTAAAGTCTCCGGTATATTAACACGGAATGTATTGATGAAAATAATATTACAATCTCAGATAAAATTGTGTGATAATAAACAAATAAAACTTGGTTTTTGTGACGCGTTTGAATTTGATTTTTAAATCATCTTATATCGTCAAAACTGACTGTTCTTATAAGTATCTTCTGATAAATACAGTAATATAGAAAATTGTTGAATTTTTAGTTACCTATATTTTATTTGCAGTTTTTAATGTTTATTCAGTGGTGTGAAATATCATAAGTGTCTATGTAATTCATTCCATGCTTTTTAAGCTGACTTCGGTTTTTCTATATAATTTCTATTGTGCTTTTGTGTGACTTTTTTCATCTCATTTTACAGAATGACCAAAATAATTAATGCTGTATAGATAAAATAAATTACTGAATACACTTCTTACCTCATGTACAGCAGCACCGTAGCTGTAAAGCGTGAGTATGTCGAATAACGCAAATCTTCCGAGGTTGAACGTGAAAGATCAGCACGCGTCTTCGACAAAATTGCCAAATTAACATTATTAATTTTGCATATGGATGAATTTCTGGTGCGACGACATATATCATAAAAGTGAAAACGAAATTTGAGGCCAGCTGGCACTTTTTATATCCTTAATACACTTTGGTGAAATGTGCGGTTTGGACAGGATCGCACGCAAAACATGACTTACTTTATTTCTCCATTGCGTAATAATTATTATATGAAGCCAATGTGGAAAACGGATCGATAGAGATGACTACCAGTTAAATAATTTGGTCATGAATATCTCATGAACCAAATGTGTGTACAAGTTATTCACTTGCTGATTCGCAAAGCCATCGAGTGGTCTTCGCTGATAACATGCGAACTAGACTCGGTATATTTATGGATTCGGGGGCGCTGAATCTGAATATAATAGTAATAAAAACGTAACAGGTCAAGAGAGGGCCCATTCCCAGAGGCCGCGTCCTTAACAGCGTACCTAAACTATCCGGGAAGCGGTCCAAAGTTGTTCTTTTTCCGAATGTCGACTTTCCGTTTTTGTCTCATTCCTTGCTTGATACAAAATTGTTCAATAAATCCAATGGTCAGCACAGATTGGCCCTACGATATCCGGTTCTCCGGAAAAATATATTTTCCGGGAGGATGTAAATCCGGGGTGGATTTTTCACGAATCCAGTTTAATTCTGATTAATAATAATGATAACAATAATAATCGTCTTGATGGATAGATGTAATTCATACATCTAGTTATCAAATGATAGCAGCAGAACGGCGAGTTTTATATATATATATATATATATATATTATATACCTATATATACCTACATGTGATGCAAAATTAGCATTAAAACAAAGCAATAAAATATAAGCAATTCCAATGTAAAGAGAAGAGAAAGCAGGGGTAACAGGATTTTAATTCTAGAACATATGTGATTTTATAAATTTCCAAAATTTTAAAACAGACATTTCTTTAGCAGCAGATTTAATTTCATTAGGTATATAAAATTACAGCATTATAACTAAAACTTCTTTCAATCAGTGCTGTGGTATGATGAGGCATTGTGAGAGTGAAAATATTACGAATCGTCCTATAATGCATATTAAGCCTAAACTTCAACTTTTCTCTGAGCTATATTGATAAACCAGATTTAATCAATATGAAAAAAGATCAAATAAAAGTATTCAACTAAATTGGGCATTTTGAGCCAACGGATGGTTGTGCAATAGTTTGATATATGGCTAAATTTTCTTGAATTAAAGACAAAACGGATATGGCTATTTTGAACCAACGAGACTCGCTTCCGAGTTGTGTAGTCTAAACAAGGATAGTTACACTATATTGCAATATGTAAAAAAAGATAGCACAAGAGATTCGCACAGAATTTTTCTGAACTTAAAATCTAATAGCGATTTATTCGCGTACAATATTCTTAATCGTAAATACCTAGCTGTGTTGTAAGAGACTGGAATCTTAGGTTCTCAGCAATAAAAACTCCAAGGCACTTTATATTTTCGGAGTAATTTAACTGCTCATTATTGACTTTCAGTAACAATTTTTCTTTTATTACTTGCAGTTTGCTATCCTGGCAGAACAACATTGCCGTTGTTTTTTGACTATTAATTTTTTTTTTGTAAACACCAGCGAAGGTGATATGTCCATCAAAACTGATCAAGTTAGATCAACCATTGATTTGTCTCTAATAAAGCTTAAAACTAAAATACTTATGCTCTAGAGTTCATCCATTGATGTCCTTCAGTTTAGCTTAGTTGTACAAATTACACTATGCATTCCACTTCTTTGTTTTGCACAATGCACTACACCAGCTCGAATGGCTTAGTCCTTTTCAGTCTTCGGACGATATGTTCATTGTCCAGCAGCTGTATCGCCTCCGTATTCACATGATGAAGTAGTCTGACTTCATGGTTATTGGCGTATCGTTTTATCTCATCTTTGACCATTGGGATTCCTAGGTCGCGATGAAGGTCACTATTACGAACGTACCATGGAGCATTCACCATGTTACGAAGCACTTTATTCTGGAAAGTCTGAATAATATTCACATTTGATACACAAGTGCAGCCCCAAAGCTAGATGCCATAAAGCCACACTGGTGTTAAAATCTGATTGTAGATCAGAATTTTATTATACAGTGACAACTTAGAATTCCTTCCAAGTAGCCAGTAATACTGTCTATACTTTACACTAAGTTCCAAGCGTTTTTTCTTGATGTGCTCTTTCCATCGTAGCTTTGCATCAAGGTTCATTCCAAGATACTTAGCGTTGTTCGCGTGCGGTACGGCGATATTATTTACCCTAACTACTGGGTGATCTGTGATTCTCTTGTTCGTAAAATTACCATAAACAGATTTGTGTTCATTAAGCTTGATTTTGAGTTTCTTTGTCCAGTTTTGAATAATGGTACTTGCAGCCTGCAATTTATCGGTAGAATCCTCTGAGCCAGTACCAACTGCAAGTAACGCTGTGTCATCAGCAAATACAGCAGTAGTTACACCTGCAACTTCTGGCAAATCATTTGTGTATAACAGGTAAAGTACTGGTCCCAATACACTTCCTTGTGGCACACCCGCATATATTTCCTGCAGGTCAGAGTAATCATCTTCCTGTTTGACACGAAATAGTCTGTCTGTAATATATGAGGATAGAATTTCAGCATACTGCCTTGGCAACATTCTCTTGAGCTTGTAAATTAAGCCTTCATGCCAAACCTTGTCAAAAGCCCGTGCAACGTCTAGAAAAATGGCCGAACACACAAGCTTTTCCTCCAAAGCTTTTTCAATTACATCTGTAACCCTATGAACTTGATCGATAGTGGAATGACTCTGACGGGAGCCAAATTGGAAATATGGTATCAGATTATTGTTCTCCATTAACGGTTTAAGTCTTTTTAAGAGTAGCTTTTCAAACAGCTTTGAGATTATAGGAAGTAAGGAAATCGGCCTATATGATTTTACCTCATTGACTGGCTTGCCGGGTTTGGGTACCATAATAACTTCTGCCACCTTCCATATAGCTGGAACATGTCTGAGGCGGAATGATGCATTGAATAGATATATAAGCATTAGGATACCTTTTCTTGGAAGTTGTTTCAAAATTTCTCCAGTAATAAGAATCAAAACCAGGAGCTTTCCTGGAATTAAGATTCGTCTCTATTTCTCTATTTATTGGTTGAATATCAGCAGATAAAAGAAATTATCTGAAACATTTTGATAATCAAGTAAGATGAACACCATTTGCATTTCGGATTTGGATGTGGTACTAATAAAATAAAATCTAGTAAGAACTGGAGTGCAAAGAAGCTCCTTCTCTGCATTGTATATAAAAGTTTTTGTTCTAATTGAATATATATGTAAATCTTTTTTCATTCCAACTTGTATATGATAGATTCATCGTAAAAATATTGCCATTTAAGAAATAGGTTCAGTGTTCACAGATTCGACTTCTAAAGAGATGAATATGTATGTGATATGCCGGTCGATTTCTTACGCAACAAACGATTTGCCGTGGATGCATCAAGAGGCGAGACTAACTGTCGTTTTCGGCAGTGTTTCAGGACAGGCCGGCTCTAGGGGCGACGTACAGGGATGCCAGGTCTCATGTTATTACGGGTGATCATGTTTTCGAAAGGATGAATATCATTCTTTCATAATTTAATGATCAGTCACATCATTTCGTGTTGCTTGAATTACAAAGATATGGGAAAGAACAATTTGCTTCAGTTCAGTAGTAGTGGCCTAAAAGCCTAATAAGGACGTAGTTAGACGTTTCTTGGGGGGGGGGGGGGGGTTAGGATAATTCGTGCCATATTAGCGGATTTCACTACAGATTACTGGATTTCAACTTAATAGATATCTCGATTAATGTTGATATTACGGCCTATTATTAAGTAACACCCTGGGGCGGAAGGGGTTTCCGAGCTTCGGTAACAAATGCCCTAAACGTTCGGCCGACGACATTCAAAATGCAGAATGCACAAGTCAAAGGTTGAATCCACGGTCATCAGCTTATTTATCTTGGTGTGGTTCGCATAGAGTTTGTACTGGACAAACTGTGGATGCCAGATTTCACATAAACGTGCTTGACAAGTTGCGTAAACGCGTCCTTCTCATGCGGCCAGACGTCGCCAATTCTGGGAAGCTTCATCACGACAACGCGCCACTCCACACCGAGCGGAAGAAGTCAGGATAAGCAAAATACGGACTGCAGGGGGTAGGGTAACGTGTCAACCCCTGTGCTTGGAGAGACACTCCCTCACCAGCAGCGCGGTGTGGAGCGGCGCGTTGTCTTGGTGAAGCTTCCAAGAATTGGCGACGTCTGGCCGCATGCGAAGGACGCGTTTACGCAACCTGTCAAGCACGTTGACGTGAAATCATAAAGACAAACAAGCTGATGAGCTTGGATTCAACCTTTGACTTGTGCATTCTGCCTGTACCAACTTGAACACCGTTATCGACCCATGTGAGCATCCCCGTACGCGTCCTTAATCATTCCAAGGGTCTCCTTCACGGTTTCCTCGAATTTAAAGCAAAATTTAATGGCGTATCTCTGCTTCAATTTTTCTTCATCTTGGAGTATGACGATACTTTTTAACAGAGGTTATGTACAATTTGCGTGAATAGTATCATATACTGTTTGAATAAATAGTGTAATAATTGAATCAGAATTGCTTGTTCTCGCAAATAAGTAAATTTCATTTTTGAGATTTGCCCCACACAATGCTCCACTCCCCAACCTCACTTTTGACCCCCCAAATTATTGTATTGAGATGTTCAAAACCAAATTTAAAACTTTTTTATTTTTTTAGTTGTTTGACGATAACTTCGCCGCCACTGAATTCATTTCCAAAAGATACATAGTTGTATCGTCTAATAACCTAGTGCCAAAGTAAGAGTAATGTAAGGTTGCAGTAGTAAAACACTGCTTTCTGGAGCGGAAGATGAGCCTCAGCTTCTTGGGAGCATATCCATGAAGATGGATTCCTAACAATATTTTCCAATCACTGGCATAAGCCCTCGACTTTTTTAACCAGCGGATTTTAAACTTAATTGTCGAGTACCATTCATGTTCAATGTAGATCAGAAGCGTACCACTTAAAACTAAAAAACCATCAAAATTGTAGCGTAATAAACAATTTTGATAAACGTATTGTAATTAGTACAGATTGTTATAACAATCTAGCAACATTATATTAAACCGTTTGGTTTTATTGAACAACAAAATGGTTACAAACGTTTCAAAACATATCAAGGGATAAGCAGTAAAGGAAAGGATGCAGACTTAGATTTTTGGTATTATGTGAAAAACTAATCGTACATATTTTTAACTTTTATTTCATGTTAGCAACTTCCAATAATACTGTCAAGATTAATTTTGTCATTTTGCAACTGGGTAATGAATGAACTACCCGTTACAAAAATCTGCGCTACAAGAACTACATTCCACTACAGTACCTCCAGGTACGACACGGCCCCTCAGGTAGTTACAAATTGGTTGACCTCCCAGGATTGATGGTTCACATGCTCTTATGATGGTATCGCGTCCAGTACCTACGGAAAAATTGGCGTCAAATACGTCAACAACATACTTCCCTGTGATATCAGCTTGAAAACAAACAAAACGGATCTGGATAGGATTCTATAACTGTTGAGCATTAAAATTGAACTTAAAAAATATCGCTAAATCTATTATAAGTTGAGAAATAACCAACATTTTCGAGTTTTAGTACATTTCCATGAATTCGAAACTTACTTGAATTGGATCAGCAGCTTTAAGTGCCTATGAAAATTTGCAATAAACTGATACTACTATGAACTACTTGACGCAGTTTTTGAAGAGACTAAATCATAGGTTCTCAACCTTTCTTCTCCCTCCGCCCACTTTGAGAATGTTTATTTTCTAGACTTAACCCCTATGCTCTTTAAAATATTTAGACCTCAGTGTTTTTAGCTAGGGACTGTGGCACCCAGGGAAAGATCCGTGATTTTCTGCCCCTTCATAGTAATAAGTTGCCCCCTCCGAGAAACCTGAAGCCCATTCAAAAATCTCTCGACTGAAAACATTTCCCACTCTATTGGAAATTCACCTTCTACAAATAATCTGCAGAGCAAAAACAAAACCTCGCAGTTCAGGCTTCTTCGCCCCATAATAGGGTATCAACGCCCCCAAATTTTCTCAGAGTTTTCTGTCGCCCCCTGAGAGTCTTAAACTCCCACAAGTGGGCGATATCGTCCACGTTGAGAACGTACAACACAACAACCTATTAGACATTAGATTTTCTAATAATCGGATTAGGATTCAGGGCTCCCCAATAATTTAATGAAGCGGGCGAAAAGGTTCTCTAAACGGTCCCAGACCACATATTCTACCCTCAACTGGCGACCAAATAACCAATTTGCACTACTATAATATTCTGCAAGATGATGCTACTCCCAGAGGAGCAATGTTGATTTTATCCAAACGCCAATAAAATTTGGGGGCACTGATCGCGAATCCGACGTCCGCACTCAATGGGGGAAAGTTTAATGCTTGCCCACCATCGTAAGGCTTTATTCGCAGTCGTTTACAGATTCATTGCTCTCAAATACTTAACCGGGATTTGTTCATTACTCTATCTGGTCCCCATTACAGGTTATAAAATCGTGACTAGCAGAAAATCGCCACACCTGGCAAGCCTGGTCTTGAGACATATCGTACTGATGGGTCTGTATAGAGACGAAACGGCACTGTATATGATTCGTTGCAATGATAGATAGCAATACATCAATTACTCACTGTCTCTGACAACTTTTGTGGTGCAAATTCCATCACAAAGTGTTTGCCCGTACGGCCTTTGGCATGCATTACATTGGAAGCAGCGCGTTGCGTCACCTGAAACATGCCCAATTGAAGAATCATGATCAATCATCCTTTAAATACTTTCCTACATATTTTTAGCACAGAACAATATTGCAAAACTTTTGGCTGGATCAAGCTTTAAACAATAATTAATATTACAACAGTTACCTATATTCACTAAATCTAAATTAATTATATGATTATTGATGACCATGAAGCATAACGTAAAAAAACAATAATGGTATCCAAGTCGAAAGTATACTCTGAATATAATAAGGGTACAAATACCGATCCCTCAGGAACACCAGAAGGAATATCAACACTAGTGGACACTCTTGGACTTGTTTTAACACTCTGTGTTCGATTATTTGAATATGTTCGGAAGAAATGGATAAGTGCACAGTATTTCAGTTTGGTTAACAGAATGTCATAACTAGGACATATATTGTGTGTTTCGAAGTATTGAACGAATGTGATATAAACAAATTTTTCCAATATTTTTGGTAAGATACAGTGAGAGGTTTCAAGTAAAATGTTCCGAAGGGTTTTAGATTTAGTCAAAGAGTGACAGTATCCACTTTCCAAATATTTGGAAAGATACCTCTTCCCAAACAGACATTGACAATAAAATATCTTGAAACTTCAGGCATGAAAAATTTAATGATGTCGCTGTTACGTCCAACACCATCAGTTGCTTGAAATTTAATTGCAATGATAATGTCTACAACATCCTCTGCAGTAACTACGTGAAAATGAAAGGACTTTATGTTCGAGTTGTAAGACCTGCTGCTACTTTCAGTAACTGTACAATCTAGTACTATGCTAACTTACTCTGGAAATCTTGAATCACAGAATATATTAAAAGAATGAAATAGTGTAAGTGGTGGAATATCAAAAGACATGAAATATCTTGAGGACGTTTTGACGGCGATGGTTTAGGTTTATTTTGAGAACAGTATGATTGACATCCATGTGTATCTTACCTGTGGTAAAAGCCCAGAAAACTACTAAAATACCGAACCAAGCTAAATGCATGATGATGGTGTGCTTATAACTTGACAATGCTACTACGTATATTCATTCCACCTTATATAGTAGGCGATAAAAAGCTAAGAGATAATTAATCACTACTGAATAATTCTTTTGAGCCCCGTGGATTATGCAAAATGATTTATGATTTAAATTCGCACCCAAGATAATCATTTTAATTTTTTTTGTACTGTTAAAAAACTGGGTGTTAGGTTTGGGGAAGACATTCTATCATCCAGTTTTTGAGTCTGCTAATCCTCTGTATATAAAAGTAATTTTTTCGAACTAGTAGATTTTCGATACATTTCGTATGTTTCAAATAAATGCCATATAATTTGTTTCATGTTGTACATTATTTTCAGGGCGTAGCTTGATTTTTTTCTACATGAGGGAATCTGTGCCCTTTTCTGTTTTAACGGCTTTTACTACAAAATACTGAATTTCAACTGAATAATTCACGTGATTTGTACGAATTTATGGAAGTTCAAGCAGTAGAAAAATAATTCTAAAGGTAGGTAGATAGATAGATATGTCTATTTAACCACATTAATATACGTTAAAAGACACTTATGGCAGGTCAACATTACATAATGACATAATAAGATGCCAATTTAAAAAAGACACTTGGCTCTACCAGCACCTTTAAAAAACAAAACAAATACAAGGTGATAAATAGGCTTGAACAAAATTCAACATGTAAAAAATGGTATGAAAAATAATGAAACACAAATATAACAAAATAGTAGTATGGAATATACAGCGTGGTCCAGTGAACGATCACGCAGCTATCCCGCCCCCCTTCGTCTTTTGCAGAAATTCGTTTCCATGAAGGAAAGCAATGATTCAAAAGGGATTTTCTTAACGTTAGTTTGAAGTGCTGATTTTTAAGATTATTCATATACTTAGGAAGAGTATTGAAAAGATTCATGTTAAGTGAATTTTTCACAGAGTTAGTGAAGCGATAGCCAACTAGCCTCAAGAAGTTCTTATATCTAGTAAAGTAATCATCAGTCACCATTTTTTGGTATAAATTCCAGCATTTCAATAAGTGTTGCATACAAATATATTGATACTACAGGTAAAATACCATATTCTATGAATAGCGGCTTACAATGTTCTCGTGGTCGTTTATTAGCTATGACTCTAAGGTTCTCTTCCAAAATAAAAAACTTCTGCGCATGTGCTGACTGAGCCCATAGTTGAATGACATAATTAATACACGATTGTATGAGGGCATGAAAGACCGTAAGCATTACTGAAGTATTTGTAAAAGTCTGAGCAGGAGGTATATATCCACGTATGGACTCCATGTGTGATGGCTATCAAGAGTAATTCCCAGTAACTTGACATGTTGTGTTAAACTTCTAGACGCGAACACTAATTAGTAATTACTGTGTCTATTTACGATTTAATTTCAACAGATTGTTAAAGTGCCAGTCCTCTGCTTTATTTTGAATTTTATCACCGATAACGCAATATTTCACTACAATTGTTCCATTATTCAAGTACTTGTTTCATCAGCATACATAAATACCCCATAAGATGGTTTTTATTATGACTTATAATGCATCTGTTATGGATGTCATCTCCTCTTTCTCTCTCTCTTCTTTCATGTGAACATGAAAATGGTGTAAGGGAGTGGAATAAATGATTTTATCTGAATATTCCGCGAGGTAAATAATCGACTATGTTTTTAGGTTTTGCAAAAACTTTTTAGCATTAAAATTGGAAAAAACTGAAAGTATACATCTTCTGAATAACGCTACTTTTTGCGTACACAGATTAAAGTTATTTGATCAATGTCTGCTGGAATAACAATACCATATAAAACTAAATAATCGTAGTGATAATGGAACAAGTATTAGAGGAAGTGTTTTAAGGCATAATCCTAAACAATTACAATTTTTTGTGTGTCTCGTACGCTCCTCGATAAGAAAAGTGAGTCAAAATCTCCAATAATCCAACATTAAATGAATAGGTAGTGAATAGTTATGTGTACCACTGTGAGGATTCTATTCAACGGGTTTGGGTTTTAGTTGGGCAACATAAAACTAATCGGTATTATATTTTGTAATGTAAAAGACCGTTATTTGCTTTTCCAGATGCTTAAAAGTAGACCTGTACTCCTATATTATATAAAATTGTGCATGTCTTAAATAATGTTTATTTATCAGTGTTATCACAGTGTCATGTGACACAAGCGTGTCGGTATTATTATATGAACACACGGAAATGTAGTGTTACCCATGTCTAGAAGTAAATTCTAAAAGCCGGTCGGCCCTACAGCGTTGCCAGATGTGCAATAATCTGTTGTTTTTGTACGATGGTTGTAGCACTAGCACGATAATAGCTAAATACAATAATTTTAAATGAACCAATATAAACAGATTACGAACATTGCTACATGTTTCACAACACAAAACATTTTTTTAAAGCGACTAATTTGTCCTATTTTAGCAGTATTTATTAAAGTTTAATGTATATCAACGGAATAGGGATTTCGAACAAAGAGAAATGTGCTATTTCGCTGTTTTTTGATTGAAGATGATAAAAATGACGAAAGTTCTATTCAGCTTTTTTAAAAATGCGTCAAGTGAGTTTGGTGTAGATATTTCATGTGGAGTTTATCACTTTACTGAAGATTGTGATGGAATTTTAGAGCTGCTGATCCTTTTGAACAAGATATTGGAAATCACGGAACTTTTCAAAAACCTATTTATTCAGATTTATTGAATCGATAATAGATTATGTTGTTTATGGTTTCTCAAATTCAATTCTATCAACTAATTACTAACCGTCCTGCATTTTTCGGGACGTCCTGTATTTGCTCGTATATATGGTCGTCCCGCAGGCATTATTAAAAAGAATTGTTAAAAGCAATCTTAATCACATGAAAGAAGAACCTACAAAATAACTTTTTTCACAATACTTGTTATACGCTTATTATATTATGACTGTCCATCCATGTTCCTATTTATGTATTTATGTAGATGTATCACTATTCAGCTAGGTTAAAATCGCAATTCATAACGTAAATTGCCGATTAACAGTTCGCAATTCGGCGCAGGCTTCGGATCGATCCCCAGGTATGTCTTTGATATTGTTTGTAAAAATTTAAGCCTGATACTTTTCAAACATAGATGACTGTTCAGTGTTCACAGACTCGCGTACATAAGAGATGAACATGATTTCTTACGCAACAAATGATCTACCGTGGATGCATCGAGAGGCGAGATTAACTGTATGTCGTTTTCGGCAGTGTTTTAGGGCAGGCTGGCGCTAGGGGCGACGTACAGTGATGCCAGGTGTCATGTTATTGCGGGCAATGATCCGTCTCATCATTTCGTGTTGTTTGAATTACAAAGATATGGGAAAGAACAATTTGCTTCAGTTCAGTAGTAGTGGCGTTAACGGCTAATAAGGACGTAGTTAGATGTTTCTAGGGGGGGGGAGGGGCAGGATGGGGGATAATTTGTTCCGTTTTAGCGGATTTCACTACAGATTACCGCATTTCAACTGAATAGATATCTATATTAATGTTGATATTACGGCCTATTATTAAGTAACACCCTGTATAATATACCATCACACATAAATGACTTACCTAACGGGATGGCATATGTGACATGAGACGAATCCTTTTTGCTCACTGAAATTAATTTTTTTGATTGGTGGGCCTTAATTAACTTTACAAAAAATAAAATTATACTTTCAAAAATTATACTTGAAAACTCATCAATATTCAGAAAAATGATACGCGTGAAAAACGACTTAACCAACTTAGAAAGTGAATGGTTGCAAGATAGCATCAGCTTTTAATAAACTTTGTATCGTACTATCTTACATAAATATTGAGATTTACTAGGTGGTATTATTTATCTGTTAAGGGTCTAGGTTTAAGAACTTTATTAGCAATTTATTAATCAACTTTTAATGATGTATGCTTCCTACTTAAGCTAATTCATGAGAGTATAGTAATGATACTGTTTCGGACATGAGATTTTTTCAAGGCGTTTTGAATAATGTGGTAGTCAATCGTCTTCAGGTTTTAATCGCCAAAAATTCCGAATTATAGATAATGCGTTTTCTTGATAAACATACAATACTTTTTCGTTAATAATTTTATTCTCATTTTCAACTCATCAACAATCATTTAATAGTATCGAGTTGGTGGATATTCAATCACTGTTTCAATATTATTATGAGAGCATAAATGTATGCTCTCCACTATGCATCAGACCTGCTATGGACATGCATGTTTCGTCTTTAGCCTAGATATGCCAGTATAGCCTGGCGGTCTAACTGTAGAGAGAAATCGGGTGGTACATACGTAACAGAGTCAAGGGTGTATGAGCAGCATCAACACGTATTACCAAGTGTCGCGCACGGTGGCGCTGCCAATTGACAACTTACGAAGTCAAGATCCTAACACTTTGAAGCTGCAAAATTGAAGGAAGACAATAGGGCGAAATACGAAAGTAATCTACCCACCATATTGGTCTAGTTCAGCGAATAGTCGATAAAGTGCTTCCGGATTGCTTCAAAACATGTCAAAATATATTAAGGAAATATAAATGTTTCATTTCGATGATGCTTCCTACGCCGCTGTTTGAAATACATCCGAATGCAGTTTCTTTCTCGGTACTGTGCCGATGATATAGTGAACGAACGACGATAATCTGAGCAACGCCGCCTTCGACGCTCAGGGCGCCGCAACTCTAAAACAAACATCACTGTTGCTAATCGTTATTTTAACATCTTGTTTCATGGTTTGTTTCTCCGCATATTGCCTCTGGTTACCATTCTGCCTAGTATACCAACTGATTTATCTGCACATTTATCCATTCATATCATCATTAAACGTTTGATTTCAATACCGCGGTCAGGCGCCATCATAGTACGGTTAAGAGTAGTCTGAAACACTAATGAGACACAAATCCTTCGAGAGCGCCCTCTGCTGGAGGCCAGCGAACTAAACTTGGGACGTTTATGTATTTGATGGCGATGAATGCGAATGTGATCATGAAAAAAGCGTAACGCATCAGGAAAGTCCCATTTTGAGGAAGATAAGTGTCCAGAGGCTTGTCAGGGGGGCCCCCTTATTATCGGGCGGAGGCGGATTGGAGATCGGGCGCTCAATCACCCAGAAAACGATTTTTCGTCTGATTTTTAAAAAATCGAGTTTTTAAGTAAATTTTTTGCCTTCCCATTGTTGGACTCTGCCTGATGTAAAACTTCCTGCTGAATCCAATGGTGTGTTCAGATTTGTGCTACGAGGTTCCATTCCCCGGAAAAAAATATTTCCTGAAAAGAGGGTAATGCCAAGGGTAGGACAGAAGATTTATTATCTTCGAACAAGTCAAAAAATCGTCGCATAATTCTGGAGTGTTTATCACGAATCTGGCCTTCGTTTCTAAGCCGGATGTGTGGGGGCGCGAGGAGGTACAGGGGGAGCCATGAAGAACATTTAAGCGCTTGCCCCGCCTGCAAATGGGCATTTTTCATGATCAAATTTGGACTTCTGGTCCTTAAACACCTAGGTATGTCAACACCAGCTAAACAAGAAGTATAATGATCACAATAAGACGGATTATACTTGAAAAGGCTTGATATACTGTTTTTACTGTTGAAGATCTGACAACACTGCGACGACCCTTTTGATTCATATCACAAATCGTTGTAATAGGCAGTGAAATTCCATGTACTGGCAGGATTGAACGAAAGACAGCGCTGAGGTTTTGTGCTCGACAACACCCATTTTTATTCACGGTTAGATACGTCTCTCTTATATCTTCATTTATTTGTGAAAATAACAGTAGTACTTGGTGATCTTTTTACTTAAAATGGTGAGACAGTAACATTACAAATGTAGATACATCGATTAATAGACTGTGGAGGTTCTTGGTAAGGTCGCCGCATCCACTAGACGTTTTGCTCGTTCCTGGATGGTGTCCTGATTCTTTAGAGAGTGCTTCGCGGGGGGCATGCTCACATTTGCGAGTAGTACTCCAGCAATGGTCTGATCTGGGCCTTACAGAGTAGCAGTAGCTGTTAAGGAGAATACAATTTCCTGGGGTGGGGGTGAAGGCCCCCCAAAAAATCAGTGGTTTATTGAAATCCTATTCGTTTATCCATTTGTGGACTGTGCTATAAAATCCTGAAACCATCCTACCAGAAGGAAGATGCACGATAAGTCTGAAATATTGCTATAATTGTCTGGAACTGTTTTATTTGTATAACCATTCTGATGAAGAAATTAAATATTTATATTCGTTCGGATTGCTTTTATTGGTGCAGTATTGAGAGTGGTCCGTGAGCTTCAGCGACCATTAACAGATCAAGATTATTATAAGGGGAGTTTACCATATATTTCTTTATGCTGACTTTACAACTGAACTGGAATTTATTTTAATTCCTACTTTTGAAGACCGTTACGTTTCGTGAATATGTGTTTACTGGTAATTGTACAAGCACATCTGGAAGACAGAATTAATAGAGCTAAAAGAGCAATTGCCTCATTAGATCCTATCATTGGCTGGAGATCAAACGTTGACGTGGATGTCAAAGTGAGAATCATAAATTCCTGTATTTTACCTATTCTTGATTATGGGACTATACAGCTGCTCCCACGTCTCTGTAAAACAGGATTACAGAAACTTGAGCGTCTTGTAAAAGGGACGTACAAGAAAGCAGGAGGTTTTCCAAAATCTTTACCTGACGCCACGTTATGGGAAATGCTAGACACAGACCCATACCACGTTAGGATTGCAGACTTACAAAGGTCACAACTGCAACGCATTTTTGGTGCCAACCTCGAGGGACTTCCATCTACCGAGCAAGCGAATCACATCGCATACACCAGGAATGGACAACATTCGGTACTTCTGCCAACTACGAGGCTAGGAGGCACTGCCATCCCCGGGCTTCTAAATAAAAAGGAGAGGCGACTTCCACCATCAAAAAGAACAGGGCCACCTGTGCAGCGGGGACGTCTGTAGAGTGGAGTTAATGTAACACTCTACATGAAGCAAATTAACATGCCAAACATTAAAACACGGCACGCTCACACTCGGGTGTATTCCCGGAATACCCACAACAAAAATAAAACACAATAAAAAATATCCACCCCGACGGGAATGATAAGTATTGTAACTCTAGCAATTTTCACATGTATGATAAGTATAGAAAATAAAAGTTATTGTTATGTTATGTAATAATCATCTAAAAGCATTATTAGTAATTTATTTATTTTTTTCAATTTGTCACTGTTGCGAGTATGAAAGTTTTTCATCAGAAAACTTCTGGATTTTTTCAATGCAATTCTAAGTGAGAGAACAACACTATATATATAAAATAACCGTTCTGAGAAAAACAAACAAAGATGTTTTGAAGGAAAGCTATGGGTTATTCGGCCTAACTATGTATTCTAAAGTTATGTTACTTACGTTAACCCATGATTAAAACAAGATTTTATAGCAACATCAACTCATCTCCAAGTTTCGCCCTCTATGGAACATATGTAGCCGCTTCAGGGTAGTCCAGGTGTTAGGACCTTTGACTTCGTAAGTTGCTGATGGGCGTCCCCATAGAGGGCGACACTTGGAGATTAGTTGATGTTGCTATCACATCCAACTGTGTTACGTATATAGCACCCTATTGCTCTCTAAAGTTAGACTGCCAGGCAATACTGACGAGTCTAAAGACGAAACATGCATGGCGATAGTAGGTCTGATGCATAGTGGAGAGCATACACTAGAGATATTATAGCTTACATTGATTATTACAGCTTCTCGTTGACCGTACGGTTAGTCTATGTACCATTATTTCACCAAGGGATAGGATTTTTGCAAAATTCGGATATCTTAGATATAGTTGTCACTTTTGGCTTTTGTATTGTTCTTCCTCTAACCGACTCATTAATTACATGGTATAAATCCATGTTATCTGGCGAACATACACTGCAATTTCTCTACTAAAAAATTTCAATGTTTGCAGCGGAAAAGCGGCTGCAAATAATTAAGATAATAGAGATATTAGAAGTTGAACTCACGCTATCGAAATTATCTACCCATATAACCTAGATTCATCCAGAATTGAGTCGCCCTAGTCCCATTATAATAATCTCCGGACATTAGCAGCCATTAAAAGATGCTTCCTTTCGTCTAGATCCCACGCAAACAGTTGACATTTCTTCTATAAGTGATCGTGATGATATAAAGGCATGATAACACCCTGCACTTCCTGGAACCTCCTTTGCGGTTTAAAATGATTGTAATTCTTCTAGGGTCGACCAATTACGACCATGTTTTGCTTGTGTAGATAAAGTTCTAGGAACAGACTGCCTAATGATCTGCCATTTTTTATAACCTCTATAGACAGAAATTTATGTTAGCGTCGAATAATACTACCGTAAACGCGATTTGGTTAGATCTTTAGAAATAACTAACATCTATTACTCAGCAGGTTTTTGATTTATCCTATACTTGTATATATACTAGTTTCAAATTCAAACCACATAATATCATGGAATAGCAATTGCTTCATATCAACTGATCTCCAAGTGTCAGTGTCTATGGAGACGCCCATTGGCAACTTACGAAGTCAAAGGTCCTAACACCTGGACTGCCTTGAAGCCGCGACAGATGTCCCTTCCGAGATCTGAGACAAGGGTGATCTGATTTACACCGACATCTCTTGTTCTTCGTGAACACTATTTCCGATGTACCAACGGTATAACGATATCGGCTCATTCACATCAGAAGCTGACAACTGATATTAAGTCTATGTTCTCCATTATGCATCAGATCTGCTATGGATATGCATGTTTCGTCTTTAGCCTAGACTCGTGAGCATAGCCTGGCGGTCTAACTGTAGAGAGCCATCGGATGCTATATATGTAACCCAGTCAAGGGTGTGATAGCAGCATCAACTTATCTACAAGTGTCGCCCTCTATGGGACATCTGCTGCAGCTTCAAGGTTGTACAGGTGTTAAGACCTTTGACTTGGTAAGTTGCCGATGGGCGTCCCCATAGAGGGCGACAGTTGGAGATGAGTTTATGTTGCTATCACACCCTTGACTGGGTATGTACGACCCGACACTTAATTGTTGTTAATATTGCAAATTAAACAAAGTCTGAAGTAAGGCTCTAAGAACCTAAAAAATTTAATCACATATAAAGGGGCGCTCAAACTTTAAGACGTATTTTGAAAAATTGAAATCAGTGAATTAGTTGCATTGCTTCACCTGCAGTTTGACTCCACTACCTTGCTTATTTTGAAACTTCTTTATCACATAACTGATAACCCGACTGGATGATATCTGAAAAGAACCAACATTTCGTGGTTTTCGCTTTGTCTTGCCGTAACGGAAAATGAAAGTATCAATTCCCCTTTCAGATTATTTACAAAACACTTGCAGTTAAAAGGGTTGTCTATTTGCAAAATAGGTTTGCTTGCTTCACAACAAAAGGGCTAACCGACCATCAGTCATGTTTATGTTTGGCAAATATTCCGTACTTCTATTCGGATACAAAAATTTTGTCGCCAAACATTTTTGAGTATTGGTACACCACTCGAAAAATAGAATGGCTGATTCCAAAACATTCACTAGATAAAGACCTGTTAATAATATCAACATAACTAGCATTATATTGTTTAAAGGTATCCTATTCAATTTTTGAAACTAGCACCATTTGCAGTAATACCAAATTTTGAGACATACAGATGAAAAAAATTATTGAAATACATTTTAGAGTGCTGGTGACACCACAAGGAATAGAGAAGGCTTGATAAGCGTGATAGCTTAGTTACAAGCATTTGTTTCCGACGGAACCATTCATAACAAGTTGTTTCAGACGGATAATGTTCACCGTAAACTTCACTGAGCTAACGATATGTTTCGGCCGCACTTTTCTTTGCAACAAATTAGTGTAGCATTACTTCCCGCAAATGTTGCGTATTTGGGATAAAACTCATTTTAAATAATGCAATAAAAATGTTGTTTTTTCGCTATAATTAAATAACAAAGACTACGTTTGAAAGCATACACATATAGCTGTCAAATGCATATGTCACCAGGTTTCGCTTCATGTTAAAATTATGCGTGCTGACATCTAGTTTCGAAGGGCAGAATCATATGCATAAGCCAATAGAACGTGCTGAAAATCATCAGTTGGCGTTGGAACTAAAAATGTACATTTTATGATGCTGCGTGGACACTAGTATATATTAATTAATAGTAGTTGTAACAATTAAAGCGGTGGCGAGTGTGTAGTCACTGATTGGCCCGTCGTTCCTGGCGATAAATCAGCAGCGCTAACTAGAGAAGCGCTCGCCGTTTGACCATCACCAAACCTGTAATCTTTGCTCTCTCAAATAGCCGGCCCGCGTACGCTTGTTGCAGCTTCCCCCGCTCCCTGCCATTTGCAGACGCTCCCTAAACTTTGCTTGTTAGGAACACAGATATGTAATGGGCATCTTGGTTGGCTTTCTATGTTTGTCTGCTGAAAATACTATGGAGCTTTTAAACTTTTTGAGAATTTGAATTGAAGGTGGTTCATCGAGTTTCAGAAACGCCTTGTATTTCAGGTACCAGCTATTTCTTGATGGTGGTGTAGGACGGTCATTTCTGGGCAAACGCTTATGTCTAAGTTTGGTAGATTGGGCCGGAACCAGCCTTGGAGGTTCCTAAAAACACAGTTAGGAACCAACTCAAGGAATCATTCACTGGATGCAGCCATGGCAAACATATAATAATAAACTTTATTTATACTGGCGGTGTGTCTGATAAGCAGGTATTAATCCCAACCAGTTGAAGAGTACAAAAAAGAAATTACAAATTTATCTCATGAGAAAAAAATCCTACACACAGGTTGCACACAGTTATAACTCTATTAAGTCATTTAATAAAAAGACCTTTTACTTTACTTGGGAAGACTTGAAAACGTTGACTTCCAACCTTTGGTGGATTTTTTTATGATAGTTAACAGCAGTGTAGGAAAAGATTTCTTATAAATATCAGTTTTGTGTCATGGGATGTGTAGGGTGGTTATTTCAAAATGCAGGGTATTTGTAAACGTAAGTCTATTATATAAATAAGATGGAAGCTCAGTTTATAGTATTTGATGCACTAAGCAGATAAGGTATAGGATCCATGCGTTTTCAAAACGAATAATTTTATATTGCTGATATAAGGGAGTAACACGGCGATATCTGGGGATGATCGTAGAAAACCTAATGCAAGAATTTTGTATGCTTCGGATTTGCTCAAGCAAGGACCATATGTAACATCACTATGACTATTTTTTTTAAAACAAGATCAGCTTTATATAGTTACTGGACCCTTTACAGAACACTGTGATTTGAAGGAACCAGAGGAGCGATTTGCTTTAGAAGTCCCAAAATTGAGGGAATTGAGTTGAGTGACCAAAATTCTATGTACGTGTATTTTGCAGACATTGATAACGGTACTAGTCTTAAAATCTGAAGGGTACTTTCCGAGTCATAGCAGGGCCAAGGGTTATCGTAAAGACAGACCGAAGGAACTGAGTGACATGGTTCACATCAAGAGAATATCTGGAGCTCGCGATTACACTACCTCTCACGCCAATAACTCCCATTGAACAGAAATCTCACATCACTGGATCCGTTCCTGTTCTACGTTTGACATTTGCCTTTTTCCTCTCCTGCCTTGGTGATTAGGGATTACTTTTACGAGCAGTAATTGTCGATTTTTTTCGAATAACTACTTGGGTAATTCAGAACGGTGCGAATTAGACGTCATTAACGGGCTAAGCAGCCGCTGAAAGGGAAGCCGAAAAACCACGCCCACAAATTTTGAAATCGACGTGTCGGAAAAATTATGAAGAATCTAAGGAAAATTACGCTCGGAGTGCCAATTGCCCAATTTTTAAACACTGTTATTGGGGGCTGACGGATAACGAATACTCGCCTTGTGCCAATGAATCATCCCGAACGTGATTAGGATGAAAGGCAGTTAAATAATAGACAACTTGTGGCGGTGCTATTTATTCCATATTTATAGTATTGGATGATTATGAATCAAAATATCATTAGTTCTTGTAGAAAGTACACTTCATTATGCTATATAACGGTCGAATAATCAAATTTCATATACGTTTCAGGATTTCGGGGATCACTCACTGATTACGAACTTCATGTCAAATTAAGGATAATTCACCTCATTCACCCATATTTTCTCACATAAAATATAGCATATTTTATAACATAATCAAGTTGCATATCAAATTTAGGATTTCATGTTAAAATTAGAAAAATTGACCCTTATTGCCATTAATGATCACCCCTAGGCGTGATAATCTAAGTGTAAGCTAACCTGCTATAGACATGCATGTTTCGCCTTCAGCCTAGTACAACAGTGCACGGATAGTCAGGTAGCTATAAGAGCGGTAGCGTCTCCAAGGATCAGATCATCACTTGTCCAGGAATGCAGCGCCGCTCTCCAACGCTCAGCCCAATCCAAGAACGTGACCCTCGTGTGGGGCCTTTAACACAGTGGAATGCCAGGTAACGAGAAAGCAGAGTGCTTGGCGAAGAGGAGCAAAGGGCACATGTATTGGTCCCAAACCCTTACTGGGTATTAGCAGAGGCCAGGTCAGGAATGCCGTAGATGATTGAGCATATAACGAACTGGCGAAAGCATTGTTGGAGAGAGATAACTGCAGACAGTTCAAGAGATTCATAGCAAGCCCCAACAAACGAAGGCAGCTATGGCTACTGAACAGGAAGAGGGATTTACTCCACTTGATGGTAGGAATCCTCACAGGTCACTGCAGATTGAATATGAGCCTGTCACTCATAGGAGTGGTCAAATAAACAATCTGCTAGAAGTGTGAATGATGAGAGTGTGCCGGATATAGCGCCTTTAGGGCTGAGGTATTTGCCACAGCAGAGTTTGACAGGGAAGAGAGCTACTCAGCGGAATGGTCGCACATCATGACTTTTATTAAAAGGTCTGGAAGGTTTGACACTAAGGAACTATCATGTCTGCCCTAGTTTTAGAGATAGTCCTAGGGGTCGGCAAAAAAGGTCAAAAGTGGCATACTTGCAAGGCTTTGCCTTCCCATTATTATTATTACTACTACTACTTCAATATGAAGAGCATCGTGGGACAGACAATCACACCAGACAACGTGGTATCGACTATGCTTCAGAGTCGGGATCACTGGGAGGTGATTGCATATTTCATCCGTTCGGTGCTGAAGACAAAGCATCTGGAGCAATCATGAGAGGCGGACTAGGGGAAAATCTAGACCACAAGGGGAGCGCTGGTGCTTGACCACGACGGGTACGAGACAGGGGGAGACGTCTACCCCGCCGTCGTGTGATGCCGGCCAATAGATGCAAGTTTGGGCTCGCTCTAGGCATAGGTAACCGGGGGTACCTAAAACTGGAGTTCATCCTGAAGTAATGCCAACGCAGTTCCAGGATGGGTTATATAAACCAGCAGCCACGGGGAGAATTTTAGCAGATATTGCAGCCTTCTGCTGCGAGTCCTTGCACTGTTGGTGTGCGTAAAAGCATTTCTCTTCTCAACCGAAAAAAAAACTACTACTAGTCTAGACTCGCCAGTATAGCCTGGCGATCGAACTGTAGAGAGCAATTGGGTGGTATATACGTAACCTAGTCAAGGGTATGATAGCAACACTCATCTCCAAGCATCGCACACTATGGTGCTGCCCATTGGTAACTTAGGATCTTTGACTTTGTCAACGGTTTTCATACCAATCACATTTGCAGATATCATTTTTTCAATATGGAGAAAGCCAGGCGAAAAAGCTTGACAGAGTTGTTTTATGAAGTCTGAGCCTCTCCGAAATATGGCATACTCAGTCGATCCGTACATTATGTATCCCACCGTGGTAGTACTATTTGCTATTTCATCGTGGTGGGTAGCGTCGTGTTACAATCCATTCTCCCTATGTATGTATACATATCTTTACCGTTTATTTATGTACAAACCCCAGGTTACGAAAGCCTATGGTTAACTTACTTGTCTGTTTCTCTCGTCAAGAATTTACTTCTCATTATATGCCTCGAAATTGGATAAATGTCACTCCATGTGCCTTCGTTTACAAATTAGCCAAAGTTGCAGCGGTGAGACTTTCCCCTAAAGCGAATTCCAGTTTTCTCTGCTCGTCCACCCATCTACTATACTCATGCAGGTAACATGCATGCGCAAATTATCATTGGATCATTAATTGATGGTAAAATCGAAACTTAAGCATAAACTGGTACAGACCGTGATACTAGTAATCCACAAATAATTTCACATATTTCACAAACCACAAGCATCCCTACCATTTTCTTGTGCCCGCCCAAGTAAAAGAACAATGCGGTTGCTTCCGAAATGCCAGCAACCAGTAATTCGTGTGGTGCGCTCTATACTCATACTAAACGATATGCATAACGTTTTAGAAGTACTTTTTTCAGCGATCAAATTATAGCGAACGGTTCAACGGACAACGTATTGTTTCATCTGCCAAAATAATGGTCTGGTCAATTTAGAGTCAACGTGCGAGCGGGGATTATTGACATTTTAAATGTTTATACTATAACGTTGGATAGGGCTGAAACCGGCGTGAAGCAATATTACGTCAAGAGATGCCTCGCTGCATTAAATCTGTACTGATAATTTATTTCATAATAATAGCTTGAACAAAGATTATTTACAAAAGAGCATTGTAATACTGCAAATGGTAGAACCCACAAAAGGTACAAACATTGTGCGTGAGTTAAAAGAAGCCATGAATATACATATACGAAAATTTAGAAAAATACAGTTAAACCAAGGATAAATGCATACCTATGTGCGTGCAATCCTATTTTCTTTGATTAGAATACGATGAAAATTAAATAGATTCTTCAGGAAAATATGTTTTTTTGTCTAAAACCGAAATTGATTGATACTTACCATATCATGCAGTCTTGGAAAATTCTGAATTCACTCTTACATTATTTTTTTAAAAAAATACACAGTTATCGGCATGATAAAACAGTTTCAACAAGTACCTGAGAGCGTCTAAGATCTACATATTTTTTATTTTCAGTGCACTTCTTTAAGTAGATTTTTTCGCAATCGGTAGTTTTTTATAATTCATTTTCGTATTTATAAAACATTTTTGGTGGGATCGATTTTATTTCCTGAAAAAACTGCACTATAAGTGAAAATTATCATACCCTTTAAATGGCATCTGAAAAATAAAAACTGCTAAGCTACGTTATAATATCGATCAGATTTCTTTTTTGCCTCCGACGTTAATTCCATACTACTTCTCAATTGCATTATTTCTGTGAATTCGGAATGACCATTTTGGATTTAGGCATGAAAGTGATGAGTGGCGATTTCGATAATCAAAAGCTTCCCCGGATTAAATTGTCTTCATTATATTCCACCTGGTGAATGATTTTTTATTGTGGATCATTATCATAAGGATATGTGATGAATCTATGCAAGTTCGTACTTCCTACATCCACTGCTTCATGTGCTCTAAATCAGATTGTTCAGTTAGTAAATTAGTTTTGTAAAAAGAAGATAGATCAGCAATCGACAGGCCCCACCAGAGGAGTGAATGGGGGGAAATCCCCGCGTCCAGGCCTATGAAGGAAGCAATGGAAGCCTTTATTCATTTGTTCTCCAGGTCTCACGAGCTCCCTTTTTCTCTCAAGGCACATTCCAATTAGTCAGATATTTAAAAAAAAACATATATACTCGTAGTTGCATTAAATCTATATGAGAAAACACCAAGGACGAGTTCACACTTGATGCATTCCACTCAGTCCTCGCCCGTATTGATTTTTTATGTAGAATGTTAGAGTTATTGTTATATGGAAATGAAAAAACTAAAGATTTAAATATGATAAGTATGAAAATAATAAGAAGGTGATGACTATAAACACGACCCATAGCCATTCGATTTGGCAACACTGTAACAAAACAGCCGTGCGAATTACACGTCATCAAGTGGCAAAGCAGCCGATGAAAGGGAAGCCGACAGTGGCTGACCGGCCACGCCCAAAAATCCTAAAATTCAACGTGTCGGAAAATGACGAGAAATCTAAGAAAAATAACACCCGAAGTGCCAATTGGCCGCGTCTAAAGACTGTTATTGGGAACCGCAGGATAATAAATACGCGCCCTTTGCCAATGAATCGTTTCGCACACAATTAGGAGATGCAGTGAAATACGATACGGCGTGCCGATATAGCTGCAAATTAGTCGATAGTTATGGCACCACTGGATAATAAATTTAAAATTCATCGCTCTATGAACACCACAAGAAAATTTAGTATGTTGTTTCTTTGGTACCTCAAGTCGTCATTAGCTTTGTTGTAGCAGTACAGTTCAGAAGCTAATATGAAAGATTTGTATTCCAAATACTCCATGATAGAAATGGCGTCAAGTAGGTTGACTGACGTCCATTTCTAATGTTCCATAACCAATTTCGAAAGACCCCGACAAAGCTCGTAGCTAGGATTCCACTTTGGGGGGCTCGAGCTCTATATATATTTTTTTGTTGGTATATATATTATTTGATATAAAATGTTAAATATACCAAATAAAGAATAAACAAACGATATGTACATAATGTTGCATGTTTTAATGGGGTCTTTATATATGTTACATTAAGCAGTCGAAAGATGCTTTATTATAGGAAGGTAATCCTGGTTACAATTCTCCAATACTGTTAAGACTTCAGTTCCAGGTCTGTAAAGATCAATATTTATAAGTTCTCAATACCAAATTTCGTACTTGGCCTGCAATGCAGAAATTGACATATACAAGATAATGAGTGAATTTTTCCAATTTTCCTGTCATTTCAAGTGAAGCAAGGCCTGGAAGGAGCAGTTTGAAACTTGATAAGATGTAGTCGTTTGAAATGAATCTATCCGATGAATTTTGGATTAAGTTTTCTATACAAGGAATGAACGCAGCTATTCTGTAGTATTCTTCGGCAGTTGTGGTTAGAGGATTTGCACAAGCGGTTTGCCTTGGAGTGAGCCTTGGAACTTTAAGTTTCATTTGGAAGTCTATGGATTTTTCTTAGAGTTTTACAGATAGAGGCAAAGTAAGGCTAAATAGTTTATTACAAATAACTAAACTAACCAGAAATTCACTCTTTTCTACTAAAGTCGAGGATGTTGAAGAAAATTTCCAAACTTCGCCAGAGATATTCTCCAAGCTAATACATATGCATTGGAATAACTCAACAAATGTCAAGACACTGTCATGCCTTTCAATGAATCTGGTATCACAAAGGCGAATGAATCTTCTTTTTTTGCTTTATGGGGAATTTTGCAGAATAATATCTTCGAGAGTTTTATTTGCATTAGCATGATGATTTATAAAAAAATTAGTTACTTCATTTACAATACACAAACAGTTTCTGATCATAGCAGTGGACATAACATTGGATAGTGCAAGATTTAGGCGATGGTTCGCACAACGTACATATCTCACGTTTGGATATTGTTGCCTTATCCTGGATTGAACTCCACTATCTCCGTCATATCTCTGACCAACACATTCAGACATATACAGCCCTAACTCGTGGCATCGCTGCAAAATAACTTTCGCAGACTGATCATAAATTGGAACAAATCCTGAAAAATCTTCACGAATGACTAAGGTCTGTGAAGTATCCGATATCTTATCTACATATCTAATATAAAACGAAAGTTGTTCAGTAGCTGAAATATCCATCGTTTCATCAGCTAGCATACTAAAACATCTAGCATTATTAATTTTCAGAACTATTTCTTCTGTAATTATTTTCGAACATATCTGTATAATTTCATTCTGGATTTCTGGACTCACGTATGTGGCGTTTTTGCGACTCTGTATGATGTCTTTTTGAGTTATCATCTCCTGAATTTGCTGGAAATCTCAGTAGTGCCCGAAATTTTCCATCTTTTTTCCAGGTTTTTCTAACATAAGGGGTCCCCTGTCATGATCACCTCGTAGGGGCAACTCTTGTTCAGCACAAAATAATATCGTCTCTGTGATAGGTTTTATTGCTTTCCGATTTTCATCCTTTTCTCTTGCTCGTTGAGAATCGAGCTGAGACATAATATCTGGAACCTAATTATTTTTTTTCAAATTTAGGGGTGGGTCTGGGCCCCTGTCCACCCTTCGGATACGTGGCTGACCTCGGCGTTCTAGATGTCACTACCACTGACAACTGCTCACATATTCTAGATGATTTACATACATTTTCCTAGCTGCTAACGCTGATCTCGCTGCAATATGTTTTTTGTGTTCCACCATATTTGTAACAATGGAGTAAAATTACAATAGACATTATTTAGAAAGACAGCTGATTATATCTATACTTGTATTCACAATGCGCAATTATTCTTCCATTGAAAACATCTCTGTTGCGCTTCTAATTCCCGAAACATTTGTGTCGGTCAGCAATTTGCCAGAAATATAATATTCGAAATAGTGAAATATATCAAATTTCAATATGACCACGTTTTTCAATGAACGCAAACTTCAGATGCCCCGTGGGATGCTTACTTTATTGTTGTATGAACTATAAGAGATAATGAACAAGTAATGTGATTTGTTTTTTTTTGTTACCTTTTCGATCCGTCTTTCCGATTTATGTTTAATCATCTAATCAAAGACCAGAATAAGTGAAAAATGCGTCTACTTGGTTGACGCTGCACTTCACACGCAATGCTATGAGATTCAAAAAAAATATATAATTCAAATTAAATTAAAACACTTTGTAATAATTATGTTTTAATGAATCCTTCCAAATTTCCTTGAAAAATTTCAGACGAATCATTTATGTTGTACATATATCTTTATTCTTTGAGAGTATAAAAAGAAAACACAATGCAAACGTATAACAAGATGACGGATAAAATTAAGTATTGACAAATGTAACAATAGTAAGCGAAAGTGTACAAAGTGTAGTCGCAGTACCTCCAAGAGTCCAGGTAATAATCGGGCTGGAACTCTATGAAGATGGTTACCGAACCAACTAAGAACACACTCAAGCAAGCGACGCCGAGGATTAGTTGGAAGACCATCTTTGACAGAAACTTTATGATGAACGTTACCACAAAACTGAGCTGAAAATAAAATGCAGGATGAAGTAGATTGAAATACTCTCAGTTTGAATGAAGTATCATAGCTGATTTTTTAACTTTATTGTCCTATATTCTAAAAACCAGTGGGCCGATTTTATTTTTTTATCCTTTGAGAGTAGTATTGTAGTTACTTTGCATAAAAAAATTGAATTTTTCGAAGCCTCCTAGATAGAAGAGGAAAAACTCGAATATCAATGTCAGTCTAGCTTTTGCGCCTGGTTGAGTCGTGGTGCCCTAGGTTGAACGAAAACATTGCAAAAGACCCTGACAAAAACCCTGACAAAGGAGTAGCACCCTGCTTGACAGCCGTGGAGATATAGGGACACCCAATACTTAAATCATCTTCAACCAAGCTTTTGGGAAGTAACATCAACAATAACATGTCATGGCACGAACATGTTGCCGGCTTCGGTGTCCCAGAAGCTACGGGTTCTCTTCTACTCCAGAAAATTGTATTCTCGGGAACAGCCACGGCTATCCTACACCAGGTCGATCTTTCAACGCCTCGGAAGAGCCTCTTCGAAAAGTCGTTCTTTTGGAGAACCTCAGCGTTGAGGATTGAGTTACCGGGGACTTTGTTAAATGTGAGCAGACGTTTATTCTCGCGCAGTGCTTATGAAGCGCGATAGGCATACTGCCTTGGCTTCTGTTTTATATCCACCGCGCCGGTCAAGATCCGTTTTGATCGGTTTTGTGGCGTAATTGAAAGGGATAACTGGAAAACTGGCATTTGTAGAACGCTCTACCTGTGTAAGGTTTTTCAGTGCGTAAATGGCCTATATGGCTAATATGCAGTGGTCATATACTGCACGTTACTGAAGTTGCAAGCAAGGTAAATAATGTAAAAGTATGCAATTCCGACGAAAAAAAAAACAATGCTCACATTACCTGTTTGTGTAAAAAATGAAAAAAATCACCGCGCTAAGATACGTGTATTTAATTTCCCACTTTTATGTGTTTAAAAAGTTTCGTGTGAAGTTTGACCAGTCATCATTTTGCTATTTATTTAAAAGTCTGTACGTAACTTAAGAGTTCCGATAAAACTTTCGATTAGCAACTTCATCGAAAATTGAGTCGGAATGATATTTATTCGGGAGAAAATGGCCCATTTTTAACAACATTTTTTTATTAACAAATATTTTCCATATCTACAGGGCCGCATTAACCCCGTCTAGACCCCTAGGCAACAATCTTTTCAGGGCCCCTAGGCAATGCAATCACGTCGCTTAAGTTGATGAAGGGATGTGAGTAACTTCCAGATGATCGACTCCAGGTATTCCGTTATTTTAGTGTCTTATGTGATATCACAAAAACATGGTTACTTCAGGTCTTGTGATGAGGCAGGAAAGAAAAATGAGACACGACACGGTTATTTTAAATTTGATCTTGATGGTTCTGTATGTATGAAGTATTTCATGAATTGTCATGCATCGCAATAAGATGATATTGTTATTGAACAATTTCATAAAAATTTTCAAAAAAAAATTCGTTGGATGGAACGTTTTGTTTCTTGGTGCGTGCACGGGCCCCTAGACGTCGCTGGGCCCCTAGGCAGTAGCCTAGTCTGCCTAATGATTAATCCATCCCTGCATATCTAACCTTAATTCCCTGAAAATAGTGACCTTGGACGTCTAGTTCATATACCAGTTATAGGTAGTTACTGCTTTGGCATGCCATATGCTCGAACGAGGCTGCTCACGAAGTAATTATCTGCAACTAGTCCTTTGAATGAGACGTCATCTGTCACTACTGTCGCTAAATTAAGGTTAGCTATGAAAAATATTATCAGTGAAATATTGTCAAGTGGTTCTGCGTGACTACTTCTTCTGAATGTCTCTAATATGTACCATTTTCTCCCTAAAATACATTTATTACAACTAAGTTTTCGATAGAGTTGCAATACGGAGATTTCACAGAGCTGCCTTACCTCTAGAATCCCGTTGATGCAGAGGACGAAAGGTACGTGCGGGTTAGTCGGGCAATCATGGATGTGAGTGAACCCCATCATGATCTTGACTATTGGTACGGCGAAGTTCACCACCAAGAGGATGGCTCCCAATCGTTTCGTTGCTTTAGGGTACGGATTCGGCTTCCTGTATACGTAGTGAGTTAGTTTTTGGAACGCTTCGTTCACTTCCACCGTTTCCTCCATTTGCTTGGTGATTAGAGATCTTAGAGTTGGTCAGACGTTCTGGGCGAACCAAGCGAAATGTCATCTACACGTAATCGTAATATGACGACAAACAAATGTCAGTCATTGTCAAGGATAAACCTTTATGTGAAACAACATTAAAAGATATTTGGTCAGGCCAATCATTAAGACTGTTTGTCGTTCCGGAGTACATTGTAATACATTTCTGCATCTGCATTTAGGACATCATCTAGCATAGAATACCTGCTTCAGCGTTGACCATTCATTGTATGGAACGTCGTAAAATCATTTTTACTACATTTTAATCCCGCCTCGTGACATAACGGCGCGAACTGTTCTTAATTCTATCGAACGAAATAGAATTCGCCGTGTCGTAAAGAACACGTTGACGAGGACAAGGAAGGCATTTTGCAAAAATGACCGGCGTCGGCCGTGGATGTGTATGGGTCCACGGGCCGGTGCATTTGAAATGACCCGTCAGCTTTACGGTTCCGTTGGGAAATATTATCTGGGATTATTGGGTAGGAGGCTTTAATGTACGGCATGTGCTGACGGTTGCACATAAATAATGGGAGGATTAGTGGAAAGTGCTCATGTTACACCCGATGACTTTGTTAGAACTGACTGACCGGTGCGGCGTTGCCAAGTAGTAATATACCGGGTGTTGCCTGATAATAGATCGTAATCACATGGGCGCATTTGGAAACCAGATTAAAGTAGGAAAGTTCATATAAACATGTGCCCTACAATGTCTGGATTCCTTAAACATGTTTTTCATGAATATGTCAAAGGTCCGTGTGCCGATTTTGTGTAAATTTGGCAACGTTGTTCAGTGCAATCAGATCCTATTACTAGTGCATAGTGCCCATCCGATACGGATCCTTTTTCAATCCGGATTGCATCCAAGTTTTTTAACATGTAATTCGGATTCTGATCGATCCGATTATAATGTATCTGAGATCCGGAGCCAAGATCCGAAACGCGGATCAAAGATCCGAGATCCGGATACGGGATCCTTGTATTCATTGTTGTCTATGACTACTTGACTTATTTTTAGAACATATTTACTCCCTACAAATTTTGCTTGGCGGTTGGATATTTTTTCGATATTTGTTCTCTTGTTAATTTAGTTTTTGTGTTTCGTGACTTGTGATTTTTTTGTGCGGATTGGGGAACTACTTGCTATACTTGTGCCTCTATTTTCCATTATGTAGTTTTGATCAATATGAACCATATATTAGAGAAGTTGCCTTTCTTTGGAAAACATAGACACACTAGTAATTTTATATGAAAATAATAATGTTGTTTCTGATTCGGATCTTGATCAGAGATCCAGAATGCGAATCCTTAGATCCTGATCCGAAATCCGAATCCTAGATCCGAATCCGAATCTCAGAGTCGGATCTGCATTCGGTTCCTGTATTGGAATCCAGATTCGTATGTTAATGATCCTCGATCCGTCAAAAATTGGGAACCGTGCACCACTACTAACTATCAGCGTCGTAGCTAGGGTAGGGCAACCAGGATCCTGAAAGTCGTGGGCTGAAAGGGTGGGAAATGCCTTCAGTAGGGAGGTTTTCCTGCTCTTTAGATTTTTCAGTCCAAATGGAAGCAAATTACAGAATTTACTGTGGGCGCTTCAGTTCCTAGCTATGACAATATTACTAATGAGTTACTTATGAATTACAGTAAGACATTTTGACGAATAATATTGATAAAAACATGTACGCCTCTGATTTTTTTTTCGGATTAAGCCGCTATACATTTTTAAGTTCTTGATATCTTTTTGTAAGATTCTTTTGGCTACATTTTATTTTAAAAATTAACTGAGTTCTAGGCTGTCTTTTATAGTTAAAAAAATAAAAAAACATGCTTTAAGACGACTGCACTAAAAAGTAAACAATAATGTTTAATTCAGATTAATTGTCGTTTAGGATTGTTTTAATTTTATAGTAATAAAGCCTGATGTCATTGATAATAATTGATGGTACACATATCTCATTAGTAGCTGTTTTAAAAAGTTGGCTTAGTAAAAGAATCTAGTAATAATCAACCCACGCTCTTATACAGTAAAATCAGCAACAAAATCAACTGAATAATTAAAAATTATTGCTTATTGTTTAGTGCGGTTTGCCTTTTTTAAATTATAATTTATTTCAAATATGCTTTGGAGCCCATGCCTGTTATCCCAAAAAATACTACCTTCATTTTAAAATCCGTCACTGAACTAATTTGAACCGAACGCTGTCGACGCTCGTTTCATAATTTCTTTCCATTCGGGAGTTGTCTTTCTGCGGGGGGTGGAGCTCCCCCGCGGTTTTCGAATTACCAGAACGGTGGAATTCGGCCATTCGGTCGACGATCATATTTACATGATCAGGTTAGAATTCGTCGTTGTATGTGGTGAGGTCATTAGTGGTATTATTGATTATTGCCATTTAATGCTGTCAGCATCTGGCGACGTCGGTTGTTTTGTAGCGTCATGATTTGGTTGGGACGAGTTCGTTAACTATACGGTTGGAGGTAAAAGATGGCACAGAGGGGAAGAGGTAACGGAAGATTTTTGAATATCACTAATTGCAATATTGATATTTATTGCATATGCTTTTTACAGATAAATTGTGGCAAGGTCACTAGGCTAGGATGATACGTTGTTCTCGACGATGTAAAGTCTTTTGGAATGATAGTTTGCTTGGACTCATTCAGGCAAAAAGGGTGTCGTTATCTGCGAAACTATAGATTGGAGTAGATGTTATTACTAACAGATCCTTGATGTACACCAAGAAGAGCGTTGGAGGTAGGACAGGTCAACATTGATGGTAAATACATAGCTCTATCCATACATTGGTATAGACGACATGCAACTCTCCATGAAAAGCAATTCCTCTGCTCTACAAATGGGTCATGTAGGCCAGAAGATCTCCCGTGTATCAATTCTTTGCGGAAGCCATACTGACTATCATTGATGATGTGTTTATCAGATTCTTCAGAAGTTGCATGTTCATGACTGCCTCCATATCCTTGGCATTGATTTAAGGCAGATTTACAGGTCTCTACATGCTGGACACGTCTACCATTCTTTAAGTAAGGTTGCTTGCGGCCGATCCTCCACCTAATAGGGAACACGTCTCGCTGGTAGGAGAGCTTAGTGAGCTTAAAGAGTTTGTGAACGTTCGTTGTAAGCTATGCGAAAAGTTTCAGGATGATTGCTGCTAATTGGTCTAGACAACTAGCTTCTTTGGAGTTTAATTTGAATGCATGTTATATCTCGGTGCCTAAACCTAACTTCTAGCATTTTGAGCCCATAGTCATAGTGCTTGAGTTAATGTCGATTTTCTTAAATCCTTATTTACTTTCAACTCAATAAAAAATGCTCGTCATTAATCCTATCCTGTTTTGTAAGATTCCTATCAAGACTCCCATCATACCCCACGAACTACTTTAAATAACACAAATAAACATCGCAGGGGGTGGATTCTTGATCCATGTCTTAATTCGTTTTGTCAGGAACCTTGTTAATGCATCGGCCACTCTGCATTTTCATTAGGTACGCTGTAATTTTGAACAGTCCGGGATTCGTTCTGGTCTCACACTAAAATTTTTAACGACGAACCCTTCCGCCGAAAGTAGTTTTCAGAGAGCATAAATCAGAGATCGTTACGATATTTGGATCACCAGTTAACGCGGTTGGAGGAAATTTGAAGGTGCTGCGGTCGGAATTTGCCCGCCCAGGTGGGCAACGAGATGGATTTGGTGGTTTGGTTCTCATCAGGAGATCATGTACAATTTCTGGACGAAGACAGTGCTGAAAAATCGGTATCTGGGTGGCGTTATAGGGTGATTCAGATAAAATTTGTGTAACTTGGAGTTTTATAAATATCCCAGGAATACTTTTAAAGCCCTCAACTTCCAAATCAGGATCATTTTCATGCAATCTCATGCAGACTGTTGCTGCTTTTGACGAGCGTTTCCAGGCAGCCAATCTCTATTTCCATCTGATGGGACTCCATCTATCTTAGATACTTACCCAAGACTCACTAAGAAGTTTTTGAACTTCTTCAGAGAAACTCCTTTAATTTTTTTGTGCGACACGGAAGCAGGAGGGGAGCGGTGAGGGAAAGGAAGGTAGTAAAAAGCGAAACATATTCATAATAATCACTTAATGCTATAATGCCACTATTACATTACAGAAGAAGCCGAAACGTCAGAAAAATATAGATATTTATGGCTTCAATTATTGCCCAGATCAGACAACCACAAGATAACAGAAGCTATAGCGGGACAGAACCGTGTATTAACCGAAATATTTTAGCCCATAAAACTTTATCAAGAAGTCAAGCAGAGGGAGTGCCTATTTTACGATTATTTTTGAGCACTTTTTAACGTTAAGACACGACGTAATATCTTTTTTCCATTACTATTGTGAGAAACAGCGAGATAAGTCCGTGTAACGGCGGCGCCCTCCTACAACATTAGCGAACACCTCTTATCGCGAGGCTTTGACATATCATGCCTCAATTTAAGGCCGTATCTTAACAACTGTAGCCACTATTAATTAAAAAGTATATGAGTCAGACATGGGCGTCCTCGTATCGAAGCTGAGAAGGGATTCATGTCTTTTTTACAATATTGCTGCATAGAAAAGCGTTCGCCCGAAGTTTGAGACTCTCTTATAATTCGGCATACTCAAAACCATCGGTCGTTAGAAAGTGTGTCTGAACTATTCACCTTGGTAAATATCTAAGAAGAGACATGTACCTTTTTTTAGTAACACTTCAACGTGAAAAAGTATTTGTGGGCGTTCTGATGCAAGTCAATCTACTTGAATCTGTTTTTACAGATGAATAAAGAGACGATTGACTCTATATAGTCATATTTTCAGCTATATACTCACAATTGCTGGGGTATGCGGAACATCTGAATCAACAAGGTATAGTGAACATATAGGTGCTTTTGAAAACAAACCTTTGAAAATGCATTTTGCTGAATATTTGCTAATGGTAGAGTAGGTAAAAACCTGATTATATTCGCTTCATGAATGCGATATAACATATGACCCAAACTTTTGAAATATATTGAATGAAATATCTTAACGCGTGATCTATCTTCGATAATTTTTGTTTACAAAAAAATATATTTTAAACATATAGCTACTTCTTACCAACGACATAATATTAGATATATAGCTAACTAGCACTTTGAATTCAGGATTTTTAACTAAATCTATATTGATAATAGTACTAACACTGTCATCCATTTGGTAAAAAATTGTTTAAAGATTGACAGTGTGATGCTATTCAATATAGCGAATGCTTATCGCATTTCTGCCTTCTTATGTGTGTATGAAACTGGTGAATACAAACAGCTATGTTCAAAAATAATTTCAAGCAATAAATTCATCAAAGATAAACAGATCCCTCCATAAAAATCATTATGTACCCCTATGAAACCAAGGCACCTGATACCAACAATATCTAATCTCGTTTGAAACCGGAAGATGGTCTGTTAAATTTTAATCATCGTATGGCGCCTTCAGTGTCCTCTAATAAATAGACCTGTTGGTATTTTCGTCTGCGAATACCAAAAAGCATTCGAGAAATAAATGGTGCAATGTCACACTAGTGAAGAAACGACAAGCTTTAGATAGCAAACTTACTCCGGATACAGTTGTAGTTATCACTTTCCTGGCTCGGAATCTACGCTTTGAGGTAGCATTCATTTGTCATTCACGACTAAGAGATGTCATGGACATCTTGATTGGAAGGTGATGTTATAAGCGAGTTTTCAACCTGTTTGGAGCACACTAGTTAGCAATTTTCATTTAATCTTGGCAAATTCAATCTCGATCCGAATGATTCTAATCATCACTCTCATATAAACGGGGATAATATTTTGAACAAAACGAAGGTACTGCCACGGGGAACTGTTTTTTTTCTTACTTGGCTCAGCTTTTATGAATGGTTGTGATGAACATAAAAACGTAGTTTAGAGTATTTCCGTAGAATATGGTAAAGATACGTTCACGATATCTTTGCTGCTTTTGACACAACATCCGGGAGCATTGAGGATTTTTTCAAAGACCTGACTAGTCAATTTGATTGGAGTAAATTCACTATCGAATTATATTAAGACAATGGAAGGTTGTTTTGGTTATAAGAAATAGTAAAATCAGTTTGGAATTTGAAGTATATAAGGAAGACACTAATACAATGCGTTATGTAAACGGAGACCAACACAAAGTCGCTAGTTTTAATTTTTTGGTACACCGACTAGTCGATAGGACAATGTAGGAGAACTATTAAAAACAAATTTGATAAGTAATTAAAGCATTAAAGATACGGCAGAATAGAAAATTCTAATGTGATAGTACATAAATATGTTCAATAGTGACCATAAGATAGATTTGTTGTAAGCTTCAAGAACCTGGACGCTTACGGAATCTTAAAGATGGCAAAGAAATTAAAAATGGATGATGATGAATTATTCAGAAGGAAATAAGTGAGAAAGAAGAAACATGATCAATATTATAGTGAACAAATGATAAACTGCCAAAATTAATTAACGTCAAGGACGCCTTAAGGTAGCAAACTTATCCTCAAGGATGCTTCAAGGAAGCCTTGTCTAACCATGAATTGCATTTCATCAATAAGGATTCCCTAAGGTTGAAGAAAGGTGCGATTATTAATTATTATATATGTTCCTCGTGGATTTTTTATCCCATGACAGTGTCACAATAGAGTTCTTCAGATACGTTCAATATTTCCCATTCCCATAACCACTAAATGTCCTGAATGTTTACTGTTCGAGATTGAAAAACTGGGCCACTTAAAGGGACCCTTACAACAAATACAAATATTTGATGTCAAACTACTTTACAATGTTTGAACGGACCACAGAGGAAGAAAAACGGCGAGGTAGCTGAAAGAACTTCCTGTTTCAGATAATGTTGTTTCTATTTGTGGCTTTTGTTTCATGTAGATAAGTTTACAGAGTACCAGGTCCGTAATCAGATCAATAATGACACTTTTTGTATCTAAAGTGTACTTTGAGCAGAGCGACTATACATAAATCATCCATATTGTTATATGAAATATTGAGTTTTGAATACATAAAATTATGGTCAATACACGAATCAATGAAATTATGTAATTCATAATGAGCATGAACCTTCCAAACTTGAATTAGAAAACATACTATAATATGCAAAGGAAGGTAAGACAGAAGTCATATTGGTATAGTCTGGAAACTTTTATTTTGGTTTTTACTTGGTATCTTGAGATAAGAATACTGTATTTTTGATCATATAGAGTTAATTTATAAAGTAAACATTTTCAAATCAAACCTGGGAAAGTTGGAAGTGTGAATACCAGAATCTCAAATTGAACATATCATGAACATGAAATAGAGTAAATCTAACCTATAACAATACCATAGTGTTGACTGAAGCATATCATGATCGCAAATATTTCTACTCTTTTCTATAATTTATTATTAGTATAAACATTCGGTAATTTTAATGATCTGTTATCAAAGCCACTGTTAGTTTCTGAACCCTGAAGATAAGAACAAAAAAAAATGTAGATACTCTACCCTTTCTTACCTTTGTCTGCATCATATAGTATTTTCACTAGTTCAAGTGTGAAATTTATCGTACAGATAAAGAGAGCAATATAAAAATATGTACATGTACTTAAGCCTGAAAATATACGCCACTATTAATAATAGAGCTTATTCACATCAAAAATATCATATCAACACATATACGTATACTTGTATGTGATCCTCACAACACTCACAACCCCAAGTTTCTACCAGCTCATTTATCTTGAGAGTGGTCTGATGAAAATTAAATCCAATAGAAAATATCTGTCGCAAAAATAGACACAGGCGGACCGCTGAAATGCCGTTGACGAAAATGGCGATGTGCAATAAGAAATGAATTATTTGGAGCGTATCGCAAGATGTGTTCGTATTGTTGATTGAAGTAAACGGGGCTCTGTTGGGAAATATGATAACCTTACAAAAAAGATATGGAATACTCATTAGAAAAGCATTAAAACCTTGTTTGTGAAAAAATATATTTTTCTTTAGAGTATATTTCTATATTTTCTTTTCCTGTTTGAAATTCATAATCATTTTCATATCAAATGACTTTATCTTAAAGTGAGACCAGATGATATGGTATACTTGAACAAAGGCACATATTCTACTTCTTATTTCATGCGTGTGTGTTGGTCGTAACATCGATATATCCACACATTTTCATTATGATACATTTTTGAATATTAAATATCTATAATGACGGACACGAGTAACATTATAATATACTGAACATTCCGATCAGATAATCAATAACCCTTTCCCTCATATTATTCTCTAATGAGCCCCATAAATGCACCGACCGTCTTTCTTATGCATACGATCCCCCTTCGGCTTATCATTGATAAAACGTCCATTGGATACCGTCCAATCACAGAGCCGGGCGTAAAGGGCGCCGCCGTTCTCAGTCAAGGGCCGAAGGGTGGTTGTTAGCGGTCTGGATTTACTGTCTGCGTTGGAGCCGACGGCGACTGCTTTGCCCTTCCCACACTGTCTGGATCTCGACGTCTTTCCGTCGTGACCCATCGTTAAAGTCTCCGGAACACTGGATGTATTTATGAAAATAATATTATTTAAAATCTCAGATAAAATTGTGTGATAATAAACAAATAAAGCTTGGTTTTTGTGACGCGTTTGAATTTGATTTTTAAATCATCTTATATCGTCAAAACTGGCTGTTTTTATCAGTATCTTCTGACAAATACAGTAATATAGAAAATTGTTGAATTTTTAATTACCTATATTTTATTTTCAGTTTTTAATGTTTATTCAGTGGTGTGAAATATCATGAGTGTCTATATAATTTGTTCCATGTTTTTTAAGCTGACTTCGGTTTTTCTATATAATTTCTATTGTGCTTTTGTGTGACTTTTTTCATCTCATTTTACAGAATGACCAAAATAATTCACGCTTTATAGATAAAATAAATTACTGAATACACTTCTTACCTCATGTACAGCAGCACCGTAGCTGTAAAGCGTGTGTATGTCGAATAACGCAAATCTTCCGAGGTTGAACGTGAAAGATCAGCACGCGTCTTCGACAAAATTGCCAAATTAACATTATTAATTTTGCATATGGATGAATTTCTGGTGCGACGACATATATCATAAAAGTGAAAACGAAATTTGAGGCCAGCTGGCATTTTTTATATCCTTAATACACTTTGGTGAAATGTGCGGTTTGGACAGGATCGCACGCAAAACATGACTTACTTTATTTCTCCATTGCGTAATAATAATTATAATATGAAGCCAATGTGGAAAACGCATCGATAGAGATGACTACCAGTTAAATAATTTGTTATTCACTTGCTGATTCGCAAAGCCATCGAGTGGTCTTCGCTGATAACATGCGAACTAGACTCGGTATATTTATGAATTCGGGGGCGCTGAATCCGAATATAATAGTAATAAAAACGTAACAGGTCAAGAGAGGGCCCATTCCCAAAGGAACAAGCCACCAGATGTTTTTGCGGGCGAAAAACGTAGGCCGCATCCTCAACCAATGTACCTGAGTTATCCGGGAAGCGGTCCAAAGTTGTTCTATTTCCGAATGTCGACTTTCCGTTTTCGTCTCATCCCTTGCTTGATACAAAATTGTTCAATAAATCCAATGGTCAGCACAGATTGGCCCTACGATATCCGGTTTTCCGGAAAAATATATTTTCCGGGAGGATGTAAATCCGGGGTGGATAATATTTTTCACGAATCCAGTTTAATTCAGATTATTAATAATAATAATAATAATAATAATCGTCTTTATAGATAGATGTAAGTAATACATGGCGAGAGTATATATATATATATATTATATACATAATGACTGACTAGCATTAACATTAAAACAAAGCAATGAAATATAAGCAATTCCAATGTAAAGAGAAGAGAAAGTAGGGGAAATGGGATATTAATTCTAGAACATAAGTGATTTTATGAATTTTCTAAATTTGAAAACAGACATTTGTGGTATGAGGAGAGTTAAAATATTACAAATCGTCCTATAATGCATATTAAACCTAAAAATCAACTTTTCTCTAAGGTATATTGGTACACCAGATTAAACCAATTTATGGACAAAGATCAAAAAAGTATTCAACTAAAAAGGGCATTTTGAGTCAACGGATGGTTATGTGATAGTTTGATATATGGCTAAGCTTTCTTAAATTAAAGACGAAACGAACACAGTTATTTTGAACCAACGAGATTCGCTTCCGAGTTGCGTAGTCTAAACACGGATAATAACACTAGGTATAGGGTAAAGTCGGGAGAGATGGCGCACCTTTTTTTAAAGTGACGTAAGAACTTTATTTTTTGAGATAAATAACCGGTTAAAGTTCCTGAGCATACAGCAGACAGTAAAGTATCATAACTTGTACAGAAAATGCAGTAAGCGCTTTAAATAATTTTATAAAAAATATTAGAACAAAAGGTATAAAAAACCATCTCACCCGCCCTAGTATGGGTGAGATGGCGCACTACAAAAGATTGAGTGAGGGTGAGATGGTTCAACAAAAATCAAGCTTCAAAATAAAACATAAAGAAACTTAACTTAACCAACGATAACTAAAATACATAGGTATTGCAATATGTAAAAACAGATAACACAAGAGATTCGCACAGCATTTTTCTTAACTTAAAATTCGATAGCGATTTATTTGCGTACAATATTCTTAATCGTAAATAGCTGTGTTGTAAGAGACTGGAATCTTAACTTCTTAGCAGTAAAAACTCCAAGGCACTTTATATTTTTGGAGTAATTTAACTGCTCATTATTGACTTTAAGTATCAATTTTCCTTTTATTACTTGCAGTTTGATATCCTGGCAGAACACGATTGCCGTTGTTTTTCGACTATTAATGATTAAATTATTTCTGAGGAAGTACGAATATAAACTGTCAATGTCGGCCTTACGATTGCGCAAGTAGGTAGCATGCAAGTACTGCAAAATATACGTTGGAGACCACCAGAAGTAAGAAGTGAGGAACACCGACTGAACATTCAACAACTAGAGCCAGACAAATATTCAATAGCTGACCACGCATGGACGGAACACTCTAAATAGTGTGGAAGTCCAAAGCACAACATTTGAAACAGCACACAATTTCATGACACCCCGTACATCTCGTCAGAACGCTCTTCACTTTTTTTAGTTGTAACATCATCAAGCGTCGTCTTTTGATGCCGAATACTTAACTTGATACCTCCATTATACCCTATTCCAGCTCCTATAAACGTTCAGTCGGGAGCCAAGTGTCAATCAGCAGTTTAATATTTAGGTAAGCAGCACCAGCAGCAGCAGCAGCAGCAGCACTGTGACCGCGGATAAGTGCCCAATCAAGCAAGCTTTGCTTAATGGAACTCGCGCATTGTAACCGGGAATTGTGCGGCCCGTTTCGCCTGTCATCGATTCACAATGAACAACTAATGGTTCACTATCGGCGGCGCTTCAAAGCCTGGCAGCCGTTTTGTGTACGTGTTAAGTATATCCATTTAGATTGTTCATCTGTAACTGTGCTCCTAGCGCTGCTACTACGTAGCACTGCTATCACAGCTTTGTTGAATGGACCATGAACAAATGCCATTCATAACAAGTGCGTTCGGTACTACTTATATTACCTGAGCTAGGTACTTCCGTGATCAGAAGTGGGATGTCTTTGGGAAGTTCCACTGGATGAAATTTCAATTTCCATGTCTAATAGCAACGTCTGTCTTACTCCGGAAGATCGAAGACTATTTAAAAAACTGATTATTCTGACTGAACATAGTTGGTGTATGCCTCAAGAGTATTCTGAACCTGCGAAAAATCCTTGTATTATCAACGAATAGTTCATTTATGGTCATCACGTAACACTTGTATTTTGAATTCGTCTATTTCGATATAAAAGAGGTGTGCTGCGAACGTAACAAAAAATACAAAACTTTTGGTTAATCTTTTCATGATTGCGCAAAGTGATGCTTATAATAGCTTGTCAACCCAAAACGACTTCTTAAGAGGCTACACCCTTTAATTATACTTTTGCGAAACTACTCACAATTTTTAATTGCATTTCTGAAATATGCGTTCCCCAAGAAAAACCAGAAATAAACTAATTTGTGGACCTGCCTGCGATACGTAGTGAGTTCTAATATAAAATTTACCCATTCGTGTATATATTTTATAACATCAGAGTTTTTGAGGTTTCTTGTAAATTTACTTAACTACTAGAACATACACAACTACCATTAACACTAGATGGAATATTTCAATAGACGTTATCATTGGATTGGTTGCCTATCGCGTTCCAGAAGCGCTGCGAGGGGAAAAAAGTCTATTCACATTTACCTTAAAATGCTTTAAATTGTAACTATTGAGAAACATGCTTATATCATTATAATCCCGAAACTAGACAGCAGTCATTAGTTTGGTGCTTTGAAAGTGAGCAGCATCCAACGAAAATTTGTAGCTCCAAGAGTGTTGGAAAGAAAATGGTCGCAACTTTTTTTTCTAAACGTGGATACATCACAACGGTAGCCTTGGAAAATCAAGGGACAGTTACTTCTGAATGATATATAATTAAATGTGTTCCTGTAGTCTTCCAAGAACTATGCAATAGTCGTCACAAAGACTGGTCTGCGGGGTATGAATATTTAATGGCACCATGACAACGCACCCGCCCACTGCGCCGCTAGAACACTCGATTTTTTTGCTGAACTGGGTGCCAAACTGTTGCCTCACCCACCTTATTCTCTGGACCTAGTTCCGTGAGTCCTCTTCTTATTCCCTAAGATCAAAGAAAAGTTACGAGGTCGCCATTTATCCACTGATGAAGAGGCAATCGCTGCATTTGAGGAGGAAATTAGCAACCTTTCAAAAGAAAGTAGGCCACAAAAATTCGACAAATGGTTTTACCGATTGCGTGAATGTATTGAGGTAGGGGGAGAATATGTTGAAAAAACAGAATAAGGTTTTTTAGAAGAACCTTGTAGCTTTTCTGTATCTAAAAACTTTCAGCCTGACCCTCGTACATGCATTATTTAGTATAAAATTTCATCTGTCAATTCAAGAAAGGATTGATGAAATCATTTATGTCAGAACGCACTAGCACGCTATAATTCCACATAAGGAACCAGCTCCAAGCACTAAGAATCTCCACACTCAGTTTCGTGATCACAGATCCCTTTGAAGGAATGCGACGAGCCCTCGTTAGTAAAAAATATGACTTACAAGGCGTTGTCTGGATTCGATACAAATATATCACGGATACGGCTCCCCGAAGGTGTGTTTTAATTACCACTTAATTATAAGTAAATACATACTTGGACGGTCATCGATCAATTCATGTTTTCGGTTGAATTTCGGGTCAAAGGATGGAGCAGCGCGGGTGGTTGGCCCTTCAGGTAAACCACCCCAGAAAACGGGCGTCGAATGAGCAAAACAGTGGCGGGACAGATTTGCATTTCAGGAAAAAATTTGTGACTCTGTACTTACGCAATGGTATCAGTTTTGAATTGGATCGGAACTTGTTGATAGCTGAAATTGAAATAAAACGTAATAAGAGTAGTAATAATGATAACAGATGACATTTGCAGAAACTTTAGTAGGAACTGAATACACAGCCAGACATACATTAATCAATATCCACAAAATAAATAAACAAATAGTAAACTAAGATCCTTATTAAACATATATACCAACATCAGTACTAGAAAACAATCAATAAACTATACTAGTACATTCAAATACCTACCGCCAAGCCAATAGACCTGATATTGTTTTTCAATCCAAGGTGTTGCCTATTTAATATATATTGCTATCCCCAATGACAATAATGTCCAAATCACCTTTGCCGGAAAAATATCTTAATATACAGATCTCGCCAAATGAAACAAACGAATATGGAAGAAATTAATTATCCCCCTTATTATGGCAGTATCGGGTCTCATACAACAATTAGGACTAAACCAAACCACCCAAAAGTCTGTGATCTTCCAGACCTGCTGTAAGGTCTTTCAACCTGCGAGAAGAGTTTGGACAATAATAATTATAATAAAAGGAATTTATTGCGGAAATAGTTGAGATATTTATAAAAATCTATTTGACTCAAGCTGGTATAAGATTTAAACACTTACACGTAATTAAATTAAATTACAATCACGGAGGATACATGGGTGGAAAGTGTATAGAAGGAACGTCTTTTATTGGCGTAAGAATAATCTGCAGCTTCCCACTTCTCACCATTCCCCACGCCTCATTTTTGCTCTCCCTTAAAAAAGTTTGCAGCGATCTCAGAAACATAAAAAGTTATGAAGTTTCAGAATTTTAACTTTTTCTAACTATAATTAAGCTTTTCAGTTCTTGTCAGACTAGTGATCTTGTGAAAAAGCCAAATGTATAGAGGGATCTAAGTACAGCACTGGCACTGAAAAAGGGGTATCTTTTAGCGATACATTCAGACTGAAAATTCTGAAGGGGTGGAGAAAAAACCACCCAAAGATCATTTTGCCTCGAGGAGACAAACGTCACTGAGAATGAAACATGGATACATAAAGGCGTGGTAAGAATGGGGATTTTTTCTGCGCCATAAATTAACGCTAATTATACAATTTGTCAAAACTATTCTGATTTAAAACAAAATTTATGTGATTGCTGAAGGTGTGTTCAATGTGGAAGTGAGATAAAATATAAAAAATGCGGTTACTTGAGATTCAAACTATGCACTGATACCGACAATTGGCCAATATTACAATAGTTTATATGTATAGCAATGGCTGTCTGGATTCCAGCACTGGTTTTACCGACTTTTTGCTTGGTTTTGTTCATTGAAATTATAATATTTATAATAGTGAATAACTTAGTTTGCAATCAGTATTAATATATTTTTATTAAGATGCTCAGTACACACTAGGAAATATTATTATGCTATTTCGACATCACTGACCAAAAAGGGTATATGTATGTTGTCTACGCTTTGGACCAATTAGAAAAGACATGTGTACATGAAGTTGTTAATTTGAAGGTCTCGTAAATAATTGTATTCACGAACTAAGGAAAGAGGCATACAAAGACGTAGTTTTCAGTTCTAATGTCACGAAATTCGAATGATGAGATTTCTCTACCATTAAGATTGACAAGTATGATAAGAAAATAATGCTTCAGATATTCTTTTCAATCTATTGAGCTATCTCAGGAACATGAACAGAATCTTGCGATCTCTTCTGCCTTATGCTAATTATTATTATTGCTGTCTCACGCACTCCTCTACCCTTAGCGTTCAGACCAATATAGCTCCCATCTTGCTTTGATAGTTGCTGTTGCTTTTCGCAAACAATGTTAAATAATTTCGGAGATTCTGCGGTTTAAGGGTCGGTTTTGGAAGAGAAATTTCGCGGAATGAAAAGTCGTCCAAGTGCTATTGCATTATGAAATGATCAAATTTCCGCTTGCCGCCGGACTTGCAGAGTGGGGATAGTGTTACCACATTTTGTAGAGACATCCAAAAGTGGTCTACTTTCTCTTTGAATAGAAAAAGAACTGTGTTCTTCTATATAAAATTATTTTCCGGTGCAAATATATGATTCAGTAGAATGGCTATCATGAAAAGCAAAAAAAATGCACAACTGAAATCCACTATCAATTTACTGTCATAATAATAAATTTGATGCAAATCTACAGAAAACCAGTTTGATAGAAAAACAACATTGAAGGACCGGAACGTGATTTTTATAATTGGCGATGTATTATGTAATCTGCCTGTAAGTAACAAAAACTCCAATAATTCTGTTTCCGTCTATGAAACCATCTGTTATATCGCAAAACATCCGGTTTCCAAGTTTTTCGGACACTTACATTTGATATTTTGTAAAAAAGTACTTCTACTGTTACCAGCATTTGCCAGTGCATAAACCACAGACCCATATAATAGGCGAGTAGCCATTTAAATTTGAGACGGAACCTCGTTTTGAGAACTATCAAAGCGGATGCCGACTGCACCGTTTTACAGTAGCCACTACAAGTTAAATTACTCCTGAAATTAACAAACGCAAACAATGAATCTTAGCATGCCAGATACGCACCGAAATGTTCTTCAGAAATTAGTTGGCCATGAAATTAATCTGCTTCAACGGTTAGACAAGGATCGGGGATGCAGTGTTGTTACTTTTGTTCAACCAACCGGGTTTGCGCTACATGAAACTCAACAATATCAGTTTTGTGATTGACACTTCAGAGTTTTCATTTAACTGATGCGATTCGCTGTAGTTAAAAGAATCATCAGATTGTCAAATTGACTAGTTAGAATTGGTATCTAGGTGCCATGTACCACGTGACGATGAAATGACTGTAAAAAATGAAATATGTAACTTAGTTGCTGCCAGGTTTTGAAATAATTAACATTTGTAGCATAAAAATAATGGAATATCGTTTCCGGTGACATTAAACAATTATCTTTTCACAGGTCTTGAAACGCTATAGCCTTTCAATGACGACTGGTACATTTCCTGCCATTCTTAAGACTGCAAAAATTATTCCTTTGCATAAAGGTGGCGATATTAATGACGTACAAAACTCTAGGCCAGTAGCTCTACTTTCGACAATGTCAAAAATACTAGAGAAAGTCATTTTCAATAGAATTGTTGAGTTTGCAAGTCAGGAAAATATTTTTAGTAATTCGCATTACGGATTTCGCACAGGAAGATCAACAATGACATATCATATGTTAATCATCCGTATGAATGTCTGAACAAATCAGAAAAATGTATCGGTGTTTTCATGGACCTTAGTAAAGCCTTCGATGTGATTGATCATATGCTTTTGCTAGGTGAGATATACAAATATGGACTTAGAGGTAATATATATGATTGGATAAAATCTTATTTAGCAAATAGACAGCAACTTGTTGAAATAGGTGGTACTCGGTCAGATAGTCTACCCATCACCAAGGGAGCCCACAAGGCTCAGTGTTAGGGCCCCTCTAATTCTTATTCTTCATAATTAAAGCACCCTCAATAACTGAAAACACTACAGTTATGTATGCTGATGACATATCCCTCCTGTGTTGTGAGAATAACAAATCAAGCCTGATAGACAAAGCAGCGATGAGTCTGGATAAATGTTGTAATTACTTTGTGGCTAACAAATTGTTTTTGAATAAATCAAAAACAGTGTTTGTTGCAGCGTATAATGAAAGTTATTTGCTGAAAATTCGGGGTGAGAGTATTCTCAAGTGTCGCATGTAAAGTTTCTTGGTATCTTTATTGATAATGGACTCAGTTGGAGACCTCACATTGACTCATTAGCAAGTAAACTTTCCTCTGCTTGCTATGCACTGAATATATTGTCCAAAATTGCAAATCAAACAACTTTACTGTCTTTCTATTATGCAAACTTCTTCTCTAGACTAAGTTATGATTTGATTGTCGACACTTGGAAAAGGTATTTGTATTGCGAAAAAAGGCTGTAAGGTATATCACATTGCTGAAGTATAGAGATTTATGCAAAAATACGTTTAAGAACCAGAAAATACTGACAGTTTCATCTTTTTATATTTATCAAATATTATTATATGTTAAAACAAATTTATGGAAGTTTCAACCGAACAATTTCAACCATTCGTATGATACGAGGAGTAATAGCGATCTCGTTGTGTCTTCACATAGCCTTTCAAATTTTGAAAAGAGTACTTTGTTCATGGGCACAAGGCTATATAATGAAATGTCTTCGCATTTGAAAGAAATTCGTTGCATAAATGCCTTTAAAAAGATTTTTAAATCCTATTTATTAGAAAATCCATTTGATTCTGTAAGTGAATATTTAGACTCACAACGCGCCTGAAAATGTATTATATGTATTCTTTTTTTTACAATCATGTTCATATGTAAATCTTGTTTTGTGACTAGCCCTATACCACTTGGTCTATTGAACAATGAAGATCTATCTATCTATCTATCTATCTATCTACCTTCGTTAAAGCATACCAATATCAGAAAAAATATAAATATGTTCACACTCTATAAACGATTTTAGACGGAAGCAGTTGATAGAAACAATACTTTCGACAAATCACCGTTCACATATCTTCCTTGCGAATATCTCCCAAAGCATCTTCTACACAGATCACCCGGTAAGAATTTGGTTCGGAGTCCGGGAGCCCGGTGAATTGTTTACAGTCATTGTGTGCATCAAAAGCATCCAGCTGTTTTAGTGTCGGTATCAAAAACCTATCAGGAACGTTCATGAATAAAATACAAATTTGTAACGTGTAAAAGTGTTCTGTAAGCGAGCGTTTCATACACTGGCGACGTCCGCATATAACATTATTAATACTGGATATAAATCTGGGAGTGCTTTACCGTGTCTGTACTGTATAGTATTCAGTGTGAATTATATCGTGCGACATGCTGTGTGCTACCGCTCCGAAAAAATCCACTGACCAAAGATCGAGGATGTTGATAATGTATGCGAAGGCGCGGTAAGGCGTATTGATGGAGAAGGAGAAGATGAGGATTTTGTGGATCCTGGAGACGTCTCTACCATAGCGTGTTTTTACTCTTTCAAATCATTTTATCAACTTTTTTTTAAAAACGTACCTTCTACCATTGCCTCATACCACAGTACAACATGTTTCTCTCGGATTAATGACGATAGCCAAAGGATTTTCCAATGGGGAGTCCAGTTTCATGCACAGAAGACTCAAACAACAACTCTGATGAAAAAGTCTCATGCTGGTCTGCCAGCTGTAGAGATGGAGAGCACCCGAAACTTGAGTCACCTTGCCAACAATGGCATGCCATGGCACGAGCATGTTGTCGGCCTGGCTATGTCAACGTCTCAGAAGCTGGGCGCTCTCTTCCGTTCCAGAAGGAACAGCTGGTGCTACTCTACAAGGCTCAGATCAGACCATCACTGGAGTACTGCTCGCCCTGAAGCACTTTCTAAAGCTTCTGGATAGAATCCAAAAACGAACAATACGTCTAGTGGATGCGCATGACCTTACAAGTGATCTTCAGTCTGGAAATTTGGAGAAAGGTGGTCGATCTGGTCTCTATTTTACAGAAACTATCATGGTAAATGTCGTCACCGTCATGTGGGTTCCTTGTTGCAGTGGGGTGCCAGGTAACGAGAACGATGATTGCTTGGCAAGGATGGGAGCAAGGGGCACATGCATTGGCCCCAAACCTTTGCTGGGTATTAGCAGAGCCTAGGTCAGTAACGCCCTAGATGATTGGAGGTATAACGATCTAGCGAAAGCATGGTTGGAGAGAGATGATTTCAGGCAGTCCAAGAGGTTCATAGCAGGTCCCAACAAATATAGGGAGCTATGGATAATGAACAGGAGGAAGGACTCACTCCACTTGTTGGTGGAAATCCTCACAGGTTCCACCTCCAGGGATAAGTGTGCCTTATATAGCGGCCTTAAGGTGTTTGGCACAGCAGAGTTCGACAGGGAAGAGAGCTAGTCAGCGAAATAATCGGACATCATGACCTTTATTAAATGGTCTGTAAGTGGCCTACTTGCCAGGCTTTGCCTCTTCATTACAACTACTACTGCTTCTATCAGGGTAATTATTTGACTGAGCTGTCTGGAATAATAACACCAAGAGTTGCCAGTACAGCAAACACTAGAGGCCGAACTTCAAACACCTCGAACAAGCCTCATCCAAAAGTCGTTCTTTTGGAGAATCTATACTTTGTGGAATGAGCTGATAGTTACAATCTATAGGGTTTCAAGGTCAATGTGAGAGGTTTTATTGAAAAAATGTACCACATATTCCTTTAAGAATCAATAACAATATCAACACAGCAAAAAGGGTGCTGTCATATGCAAAGCTGTGGGTTGGATTATGTTATATCCAACAGTTCGTTGTTGTACAGCATTCTTGCTAGTCTGAACGTTGGATGAAGGACAGAGCCCTGGGGAATGCTGGCGTTAATGGTATATATCTATAACATATTCTAAGTGAAATATACTTAAAGCAATAAAAAGGATTGCCTATCGCAATCCGGTCACCATTTTTTGGGAAATTCTTGGACACACATGCAAACACCTTGGAGATGATATTAGTGCAAAAAAAAGAAGGAAGATGGAAGAAGTAATAAAATTCTGATTGAGAAATGAGATCGAAAACGTTAACCTCTCTCTGGGCGTTTCTTGCACCCTCTCCTCCGTAAACATTCTTTTTTAGCATAAAGTTCAATAAATTTATTCGTACACCTACTAGTAACTGTCAATCTTGTCACTACACTTGGCCGACAGTTGACAGACATGTTTATTTGAGGCTTAATTCACCTCATTTCAATGAAAAAACTTGATGCACATATACTTTTCCCATGGTATCACCTTCCACTTAAAAGAGACAGTGAAATTTATACGACTTCTTGGTTATTGTTTAGCGGATTAACTGACGTGAAGGGTACACGTGGACCACTCTAAGCCCTTTAATGGAGATAATATACCGATGGATTTCAAAAGGGCCAGAAATATAGAATGGGATCAGATCGAAATTATGACATAATCTGCTCAGCTTAGATCTTTCAAAATCAATGGTTCGTGTAGAGCTAGGAATTTCTTAAATTGATATATTTATGTTAAAGAACGGGCTTTGACGGAAGGGATATCGAGATACGGAATATAGTAGGCTTAAAAATTTCGTTATGAATTTGTTTCAAAATGTTTAACTTGTATTTATTGCAGACATTATTACACAACTTTTTATCTACATGATGGGAGAGTTACACCAAGTAGTAGCATCTACAATCTAAATTATTACAGGGGTTACACATTAGCAGACCGACATAATTGTGATTCATATCTTATGAAGCATCAGGAAAACAAAATTTATTGAATTCGAAGTTTTTCGCGATTGCTATACATTCCTGAAACTGAAAATTTGGTTTCTGTAATTGTCCGGACAGATAAAGCGTTAGTAAAGTTATGTATACAACTACGTGTGGTTTCGATTAAAAAATAAAATGAAGTCAAATATACATTCAATATATATTTGCACAATGAATTCAATTTTATTCAGGAATTCAAAGGAAGCGCATGTTTCATAAACAAAACGAAGTTAATCGCAGGAACAAATATTTGCAAGTGTAAAACCAGAAGCAGTTACAGTGGTAGTAATAAAAATGCTCGAATGCATAATACAAATATTGGCCAGGACGCGGAAGGGTCAGGACACTAATTTGTAAGACAAGCAGCTTTTATGCACCCTTATTCTTTCTTTTTTATTGTTATGTATATTAGGATGATGGTATCAAATACGGCACATTTTTACTGTTTGCTTATTTTATTCATTAGTCTGGAAGATACCCACATTGAAGAATTCCGACAATCATTTCATCTACAGATACTGAAAGGACTTTTGGAAAAGTAATAATAATTTAGGTTTCATGGCACGAACCTTTCTGGATAATCTACATTATTTACAGATGTATTTGCTCAATATGTATGGACAAAGTTTTATGTTATTTGCACTGATTGTTCACTAATAGCCAAAAGGTACCTACTTGATTTTTATATTCAATATGTTTTACAGAATATTGATAGAAACCCATTTTCATTAGTTACATACGCATTCTGTGGGTGATAACAATAACTGTTGGGGAGTTTGTCCCCGCTGGTTCCAATTGACACCGTTCCAAAGTCAATGTGAATGGTTATATGTTCTCTCGCAGCACTTCTGGAGCGCGATAAGTTTTCTCCTCTGCGAGAAAAAACTGCGAAAGGTTATCTATAAATAACTCCTGATATAACAACAAATATGTCTTAAGACCATCTGTATGGTTCGATTTCCAACGTTTGTCTGGCCTGCGACCAATCTTTGGGAAATTCAAGCTTCGAATCTCTTGCCAGGTAAATTTGTTCTGACATTTGCTCAGTCGGCATTTGAATCATCCCAATGAAACATCGAGTTTATCTTATAAAAACGAACGTGACAAGTTATGCGAATCATATTGAGTGTGGACGACAAAGAGATCGGAACTAGAAGAAAGTAGACGTGTGTCGCCAATTTGGTTCAGTGAATTCTACAATTAGTACACTTGACAAAATCATGAATAGTTTTGTGGAATGGAAGGAAAACGTAAAAAAATCGACTGAGCGAAAAGATTGAAATCGAAGGAGCATTTAGAATTTTCATGTACCACGATAAACAAAAAAGAATACAAAAAGGCTATTAGGAGCATATATCCGCTAAATGCACAACAGGAAACAAAACGATACACGACAATTACTTATTTCGGAAACATTAGCAATAAGATATCGAAAACAATCAAATCGGTGTATGATAATCAAATAAGTATAGCTAATAGGTCAGCACCTAACTTATGATGAGATTTAATGATTTCGAAGGAGAAAGAACCCAATATGTGTAAGTCAGGTGTTTATAGGATTTCATGTGCCTTCTGTAATGCTGTTTATATAGGTCAAACAGCTTGAGCATTTGCAACAAGGTACAGGGAACATATAAGTGCCTTCAAAAACAACCACCCAGAAAGATCAAATTTTGCCAAACACTCACAAGATACATGATTTAAACTTCATGGAAACATTATAAATATAGAAATATCTGCGAAATGAGCAGACTGATCTTTTAAACTTTTATCTTTTTATAGATACAGTACTATAAGTTTGCAACTATTTGTATTCTAAGTTACCTTACTAATGAAATATATTAAGTTATGGAATGTATTAAGAAGAATGAAATAGCTTAAGCAATAAAATATCTTAAAACGTGAAATATTTTAAGAAATTAAATTGTTTAAGGACGTTTTGACGGCGATGGTTAAGGTTTTGTAGGGGTTACCCTTAACACTAGTATAAATTCAATCGCCAAAAAAATATGTCCCCTAAGAAAGACACAGAAAATAAAAAAATGAAAACATAATTTAATAGAAATATAACTAGACAGGATAGATAGTATGCTAGTTTTGAGAGCTCTAGTTTTGTATTCATGATAGGACTAGTTAATTATTTGGGTAGTAATCTGGATAGCCTTGTTAGAAGTCAAACTGACAGTCCGACGATGATTTTAATAAAAATTGAAACGCGTCACTAAGAGAGAGAGTATTATTTGTGAAACTGTGTGAAGAAAACTACACAACTTTTTATCTACACGATAGACTTGGTTGGCCATATTAAAAAATTCGTCTAAATGTGTATTGAATTAAAATTTAAGCACACCTTGTGAGAAAAATTATGTTGAAACTTTGGATTCAATAAAATAAACATGTTCGATCATATGGTAAACATAAATACCATGCTTTTTTCACACAGTAGGCTATGATAGAGTTAGGTAGCAGATTAACTCCAAGTGACAGCTCTTTTATGCGACAAACGTCAATGTCATTTCTGACACTTTACAAATCTAGTATCGGCTTCCATTTCCATACACTCATCCAAAATCTAAAAATAATATTTTTCCGGTAAACCGATACCACAAAGATGCAATAATCTGCGAAACCCATCTCAAGACCATGTTTTGATAGTTCCTCGTCCAACAGTACTTGACTTCAGGTACCCGCACTGCTTTTAATTACACGGTAATCTGCTTAGGCCTACCTACCTTTACTTATGGCCCTTTCTGCTTGTCTTGGCGAAATCTGGTTTGCGCACAAAGCCATGCCCATTGAGTTCTTAATGTGGTGCAATTTTTGTTCAGCCGTACGGATTTCGTGCGATTGTGTTTGGTCAGCAGATCGTCTGGACATCGGATTACCGTCAAAGCCGGAAAATGAGATTTGTATTCAGGTTTACTAAGTCCGAATTTGCGGTAAAGCTTTTGCGCACTACTTGATTTGCTTTCGGTGCAGTGGTCATGGTGACGTAACAAACCAAAGATTTTGGACTCCTGATGATTTGCAACTGATAACGGGGTCCATAAGTATCTAGATTGAAAGCCAGAAAAGATCGTCAAAATAAGTATTTTTGCCATACGTTCATTAGATGTTTTCCATATGATCGAATATTGTTATTTCAATGAGTCCTAAATATATTAATTTTTTCCACTGGTCAATTGAAAGCACAAACGTATAAATCAATATATTTACTGATATTTCGGCAGCCTTTATCATAGTGTAAAACAGAAAAAAATATCATAATTTTTTTTCATCTAGATTGGTTTTCCCTTTAATATGTCGAGCCCTACAGCTTCGAATCCGAAACGGAAGCCGAATTTAGAATCATCGCCTGATTTTTGTTCTGTTTGAAATAAAAGTCACATAACCTTTTCCCAGGATTTTCTAACGCCGCACCTTGATTCTTATTTCCGTGTGAAAAGGCCTTTTTTCTTATATTTGACTCTATCCGATAACTAAATTTCTACTAAATCCTATGAATTGTCCGGAAAAATATGACTTTCCCGGACGACTCAAATCTGGAGGTGTCCAAAATTTCTTTTTTTCAAACACGATATAAATTCAGAGGCCATCTCCAATATCAGTTCAAATTCATCATTGCGTGGTTTTAATTTAATTCACACATTTTTTGAAATCCGGTACACGTATCCACAGGGCCGTCGAGAAAAATCCGGAACCGTGGTTAAGTTTGAGATTCAGGGCACTCTTACGTACTTAAAGAGCAATAAAAGAACAATTCTGACATCATATACTTCATTGGGATAACTTTAAACGTAAACTCTAAAGAAGTGGATGAAAACTTCAAAATGATTAGTTAAAAATGGGCTATTCGTATATGTCTATCATTTCTCAAAAATACGTTGTTTCTCTTACTTCCCTCCCAGTTGTTACCGGTAATATAATGTCAGTATTCAATGATACTCTAGTTGAACAATTTGCCCCCTTATAAATGTCCGTACATTATAAAGATTTATGATTCAACGTCATTAACTCAAATATGAATGCAAAACTGCTTCAACGCATATCTGGGCTCATTTACGGCTCAGTACCCAAATTTTGGTGCATATATTAATATCCATTTTGCTAGATTAAAAAGGATGCACTATTTGACGTCTACCTGAGTTTTTGTCGGGTTTTTGGGCACTTAAATGGTTTGGAGTCGTTTCGGGTTGTTCTCCTTTAGTTTGTTCATAGCTCGTGGCTGTGTTACAGTGAATGGTGTTAAACGTTATGGCAGTATTATTCCAGTAAATACAAATTTATGAATATTTAGTGTGGAAGTACGTTAAGAATTGTGACAATAGTTATGTTACTGTCAGTGTTGTCATTTCTCCCCTTCAAGAGTATGACATACATACAATGCTTAGTTTTGTTATGAAAGTCTTGGTGTACTCAGTTTGGAAAGCATCTCTGGGTCTTCGCGTTAACATCTGTTTATCCAGGTTTGAAGAAAAATTGCCTTTAACACTGGATAATAAGATGCAATATATACTTGAAGTTATCTGAAGTACGTTGCAAGTCACGTTAGATTATCTGATCATCGCGGTGTGGTGGCCCGGCGACTGAAGGAATGCTGGAGGCACGGGTTCGAGTCCCATTCACATCAAACATTATTTATAGAGCGCGGAGTATAGATCCTAGACAAAAGCTTTTAAAAAACAGTGATAGATAGCTGTACATTCGATCTCATTGTTTTAAAAGTTCTTACCAATATACAGGGTATGTCATGTTACAAGAGTATTTAAAACCGCACATCAAAAACCGAAATATAACGAGGGAATACGAATAAATAGCTTCAGATATCCCGACTTTGCAGTAAGTTTGATAGAGAGCATTGAAGATCTGCAGGGAATAATGAATAGAGTGCGTAAAGATAAAATTCATGGTAATTTCCAAGGACATTCCAATAGATAGATAAAAAGCTGTGTAATCAAAACAAATAAAAATCTTTTTTTTCAGTGACGTGTTTCGATTTATATTCAAATCATGGTCGGACACTTAGATTTGACTGCTAACAAGGCTACCCAGATTACTTGCCAACTAACTAACTAGTCCCTATCATGGATACAAAACTGGAGTTATCAAATCTAGCATACTATCTATTCTGCCTAGCTATCTTTCTATTAAATTATTTTCTCCTATCTTGTGTCTGTCTTAGGTGGAATTTTTTTTTGGCGACTGCATTTACCATCGCCGTCGCAATGTCGGTAAGACATGTCATGTGATAAACTATTTTATTTCTTAAGATATTTCAGGAGTAAGTTGTATTCTAGGTTATTCTTAATACATTCCATAACTTATATAACTTATAGAGTGTATTAAGAAGAATGAAATAGCTTAAAAAATGAAATATCTTAAGAATTAAAATAGTATATCGCATGAAATATCTCACTGACATTCTGACGGCGGTGGTTAAGGTTTTGTAGGGGTTTCCTTTAACACTAGTGTAAATGCAGTCACCAAAAAAGATATTTTTCCTAAGACAGACACGAGATAGAAAATTTGATAATAATTTAAAATAATTTAATAGAAAACTAGCTAGACATGATAGATAGTATGCTAGATTTGAAAGCTTTAGTTTTGTAGCCTTGTTAGCAGACAAATCTGACAGTCCGACGATGATTTGAATATGAACCAAAACGCGTCACTGAAAGAAAAAGAGTTTCATTTGTGAAACTGTGTGTTAATTACACACATTTTTATCTGCATGATGGATGAGTTTCACAAAGTAAGAGCATCTACAATCTACATGATTCCAATAGTCTAACTATAGACTGAAGAAATGTGGAAAGACTAGAATCGTATACCTTTTTTGGAGCAATTCTTAAAACATCGAACCATCTGAAATGTGGATGTATAGAAGCATTCTCAAAATACTATGGAAGGGTCGAGTTCATTTTTATTGTTTCTAAAAACGCTGCCAAGGCAAACGAAACGTTAATAAAGTTCAATTTACAGTCATAATGTCGTTTCAATCCAGTCAGGACAACTTCAGTGGAACAAGGCATAGATTTTCGAAACAGAACCCCGTTATTACAGAACCCTGTCCAACAAGATCCTTGCCTACTTGATGAAAGCTACCTTTCTCTGTCTAGGCTCACATCGAGAGTGCAGCAACCCTTACGCGTAGCTTTTTACCTAGACCTTCGATGCGATGGATGTATCTACCCTCACACGTTCACCCGTATAAATCTATTATTTATTTTTTCTCCTACCTTTAGGCCCATTGTTGTAGACTTTGCCGCACCGAGAGGACCCTTTCAAATGTAAAGGGAGATTTTAGAGATGTAGGTGCCCTAGTTTCGTCTACCTTAGGGTTACCTGATCTTTTTTGCGAATATTTATACGCACGGTCTCCGGATTTAATTAGAGCACTTTGTCCGGATTAGAATCGTGGGGAGAATGACATCAGGTATAACATCAAACTCACTGGATTGGAGAGTGTTGGATAGAATGAAATTAGAAGATTGGACCCAATATGTATATTAAAAATTGGAATTGGTCATCGTTGAATACACGAAGTGACGTAACTCATTTTTTTATAATTTTTATGAGAGCATTTCAAAGTTTGATAAATAGTTTCATAGCTCATTTCCGAGAAATGGTGGGAAATATGATTATTTTCTAATCACGTATTTATTACACTTTCCAAAACCGTTAACGATAATCACGTAATATTTTAACAGGGGGCAAATTTTTCGAAAAAAAATGATGCCAGTTTGTTGAATTTAAGTTTAAGAGTTAAAATGATTTATTTAGATATTGGATCACGCCAAAATAGATAGTGTATTTTACTAACCAATCAACTAATAATATAAACGAGAAAATTTATTAATGAAATTACAGATACAGAAAACCTTAACTTAAAATCTAAAAACTTGTGATAGAATCAAAGAAATTATCAGCAAAACCTGAAGGATTGATATTTATTTTATGTCGCCATCAAATATTTTCATTAAGGGTTGAAAGGTGTGGTTTAACCAGAAAGAAAAGGAAATATACATAAATCCATTATACAAAAAAAGTAAAAAAAAATCATGTGGATTGTAGATGCTCATATATATATATATATATATATATATATATATATATAGGCATCTATATATAAATATATATAAATATAATCTCTCGCAGCGTACTGCCTTTGTGGTGGGAGATTATCTATAAATATATAAATCACTGATATTTGAGAAGCAAATTCATAATTATGAATAAAAATATATTTCATTATAGGCTTTAAAGAGCTTCAGTTGCAGTGTGAGCAACAGGCATTTTATGAGTTATAAGAGGATTAAAGATTGCTAGATAGTTCGATGCAGGTTGATGACATACTGACATAGAATTTCATGTTATACTGTTCATTAAAAATTAGGAAGTGTAAATATGCTTTACATATTGTTGAACTTCTGTTACTCATCTTTTCAGTGTTAATGTGTCATAATTATTAATTAGATGAAATGTATAATACGCAGCTGATTCCCCTTGCCCTTACCTGGCGACAACAATTGAAGATGAATGGTAGATTTTGGATATTGACACATTCCTATTTGAACCAATAATCAATAGCTTGACCCATTTCTAGGAAACAGCACCATCGTAAGCCAACCATCCGAAAGGAAAGGGTTCCCATATCCACGTGCTGATTCCTGTGGAGAGCATTTAACCTATTTTACCGAAAAGCTGCATCTGCCGATATGCAGCCTGCGTTCGTATCATTGCGAGCTGCAAAGTATTACGTTTCTTTTTGCATCACCTGCTGTTTTCAAACCCAAAAACCGTTCGCTAGATGCGCGTATAGCAATGAGACGCGTGCCCGACAGTCAAAGGGATTCCATAACAATGGATAGAGTTACGGGAGGTTGTTGTAGATGGGACTAATAACCACTTATGCTGCAGCAGATGAAATAATAACGATGGTTTGACCTAAATCCGTCTGTGAAATGTAGCACATCGTGTAAAAATAATAGTCGTTTCAGGATCATGACTTTCCACATCATAAGTGTGAGGACTGGTGTGATAGATTTTCATCTTTTTTGTTACCTCAGCAAAGACGAATAAACATCGAAAACAGAGCCAGTCATTCATATATTGCTCATTGTTTACACGCCGGAATTGGTAGTGGGGTGAGGAGGGGGGGAGATTGAATGACAATATGGCAGCGATCTGAGAGAGTAAGTTCTTACATTTGGATTCAAATAGTCAATTTTGGACACATATGATTTAGCCATAATTATTGGCGATAAAGTTTGAATCACCAGAAACAACTACGTATTTTTCACAGCGTAAGCATTGCGACAAAACAACAGCCGAGTGAGCGTTCCCACGTAGGAAATCATGAATGAACTCTCTGGGACTATGGCAGTGACCGAGCTTCCTGTGATTGTTAGTGGTCATAAATATACCAGAATAGGTATTCTTTTGACCTTTGAATAAATATAAATTGTTCATAAGGTCATGATTGGTGAATTCAAGTAAAATTGTCTATACATTTCTGATGCTACACGTTTTTGTCAGGTAGGTATGGAAGCATAGTACTACTACGAATTTTAATGTTGGCTAGTTGCTAGATATAAACAAGTATGTCCTAGGACTCTACCCTGAGGTTTTATGCGTACAAATTTGAAAAATTAATTGATTTTTGTTGGTCTGTTTGTTGGCGTTGTTACAGTGTAATCTCAGTACATGGTACACGTATCGTGTTACAAATGCTACAGTAATCAAACGGATGTTTAAAGATAAGGATATGCTTGATGCAATCCAAAGAAGAATCATATATTTTTAGAGGGAAAAATACGAAACCTTCACTTTGTAATGCAAGGCAACATTGCAAGCAAACCGAGTCAAGTTTTTGTTAGTGTTTGCGTGTATTTATAAAGAACGAAAAATATCACTTTTTGTCACATTATTGGGTGTAATTAAGCTCTATTCACTGTTCTGAGAGGTTTGACGTAATTCTCAAAATGAGTTTTCATTAACCTGTACCGAGGCAATCTACTTGACAAAAACATTGAACAAACCCCTTGATACTTTCATTGCCCCACTCGCATATAAGGATCAACACAACTACACCATTTCTCCTTCTAGATCCTTATCCATAAATATTTGCCACTCGAGCCCACAATATCCTAATCTGGGCATTATGCATTATCCGATTTCAACCGAAAAATCAAAATAATTCTACGCTGTGCCCGAACCGCAACCAACCCGTCTACCATTATTCACATGATCCGAACTTGTCCCTTCCTGTACGCACATATCCTCAACCCTTTCATTTGTATTTTTGTGAACGTCATCCCCCGCTTTGTGGTATTGTGTGTCCACCTTGGACATAATAGTTGCTCGCTGGAAATGTCATTGTCGTTGTCCGTCTCACCATATTTCACTGACAGCGGGATCGCTCTTATCTTTATAGAAATGCTCTCTTGCGAATATGAAGGATAACGTTCCTTTTTCTGCCTGAAATAGATCGCGATATGGTTCGTTTTGGTATTGCCGTTTTTCCCACCAATCTATGATCCTAGGTTTTCTCTCTGTCTTTCTGTCTCTCTTTCTCAATGCGGTTATTCATTTCTGAATGTCACTGCCTCCTGGAAATTCAGTGACATTTATAATTTAAAAAAATGAATTTTTGATGTTTTCTCTGATGTTGGAGTTCAATCAAGGCTACTGAAGCAGCCGAAATTTCAAAAAAAAAATTAATATTCATATGTGATTTTAATTGGCGGTCACTACATGTAAAATGAACAGAAGAACGATTCAAATTACAGAAAAAAAATTGATTTTTTTCGAATTTTTGGCTCCCAATTTTTAGCCTGATCCAGGATTTAGTATGCTGGCAACCATGGTGAATTTCCCCAATTGTCCTTTTTTAATCCAGGGCTTTGTGTAGCCATATAGCAAAAACATCATCAGATCAGCTAAAGGCTAATAATGGCAAACTTTATCCCCTTTCTATGCTGTACCGACGGAGCTCGCTCAAAAGAAATGGGATCCAGTGGTGCGGGAATGTGCCTGGAAGGCTTGGAGGAAGGCGTAGCGCTAGAAACCCACACGTCAGCTTTTCAGGCGGAGATATTTGCCCAAGAACGTGACCCTCAAGTGGGTCCCTGGTCACACCGAAGTGCCAGGTAACGGGCAAGCAGACTGTCTGGCAAGGATGAGAACAAGGGGCACATGTATTGGCCCCGAACCCTTGCTGGGTATTAGCAGAGGTCAGGTCAGTAATGCCTTAGATGCTTGGGCGTATAACGAACTTGCGAAAGCATGGATGGAGAGGGATGACTGGGGGCAGTCCAAGAGGTTCATAGCTGGCCCCAACAAACGTAGGGAGCTATGGCTATTGAACCGAGAGAGTGATTTACTCCACTTGATAGTAGGGGTCTTCAAAGGTCACTGCAGATTGAACAGGCACCTGACACTCATAGGAGTGTTAAAAGAGCCCAATCTGCCAGAAGTGCTGGGAGGAGGACGAGACCTCGTTCCAATTCCTGGGCGAGTGTGCCCTATACAGCGGCCATAGGGCTGAGGTGTTCGGCACAGCAGAGTTTGACAGGTAAGAGTGCTACTTATCGGAATGGTCGGACGTCATGACCTTTATTAAAAGGTCTGGAAGGTTCGACACTAAGAAACTATGATGTCTGTCATAGTTCTAGTGATGGCCTTCGGGGTCGGCAGAAAGGGCCAAAGGTGGTCTACTTGCAAGGCCTTACCTCCCCATTACTACCACTACTGACCTCAACTCCTTGCAACGCCGTCACTGTAAATGTCGCATCGGCTTGCTTTATATCATAATTGAGCCCTCAAGATTGAACGTGTATGATTATATAGATCAAAGAAAAAGACATTAAATGATCATGATCAGTTATTAGGCTATTTATAATGCATGAATTGCCATCATGCAAATTTTAGGCGTTATAAAAATGTACGATTAAGAAAAAAGTCTAGACACGCATTTTATGATTAAGATATTGTTTATCGGCGGTATCGTGGTACGCGCCAGAGCTTAGTATAATTTCAAGGTCAGTGTAACGAGAGGTCAGAGACGTAGGACATTACATTAACCAGATGCGGAATCTTTCGCTTTCTGTGAATATCCATAATTTTCAATCATCACGTATATATTTTCGAAGAACTGAACTGAAGATTCAACATAGTTGACATGGGACCGCTCATACGAAAAGTTCTCTGTAATCTCTCGTTGAACATTGATGAAGTATCAGAATTCTTCGATTCTATGTCTGCACTTTTATGTGGTGCAGAAAGTAGGACCCATACCAAAAACGCCTGAAAGGTGCCGACTGCTGCAGTTGATCTTACAAGGCAAAATCAACAACAAGAGGGGACCCAGACGCAGACGCATTTCCTTGCAAAATATCAGATAATGGACAGGCTTACCTATCAAAACAACTGTTCAGACTGGCAATGAAATTTATTTAGATTTTTTTTTGGAGAGTAGATTCATTTCAGATTTTGCCCTGTTTAGTTGCTCCGATTGCCAAATTGCTCCATTCACTTGCATTGTCTAGAGAATTTCATTGATATCTGATCACGAATCTATACGATGAATGGTATTTAGCAACAATACTGATATCAAATCGACATAACCAAAACAATAATATGATAATGAGTATCAGGGTTGCCGCAGTCATTTTTCAAAATTCTTCATTGATCATGAAAGAAAATCTACGAGTTTCCACCCACCAGCACTTTCACGTTTCATATTAGACAACTGTCATTAATCATAGAACAATGAAAGTCAATCCTATGACATTTTTCATGTCAAGCGAATAATGACAATTCAATTAATGAAGGATATAAAAAAACGTAGTTGATAGTCAATCTTTATTTAAACAAATTAAATATATTGTTATGCCTTCAACGACTACTACCATTACTCTTAAAACTGTAAATATGATGTCAATTCTTTGCAACCTATTAGAGTTACACCACTAGGGTCAGTACTATGTGTGTTGGAGATTTATTTTATATGGAAAGCAATCCCATAATACCTATCAAAGTTTGTAATATAATATTTCATAGCATAGCCAGATGCAAGCCTTTCACAATACCTCATCCTTATCGGAAAAGAAATCGGTAAAAAAAACGCATTCAACAGTTTATTTTCCTTGTCTAACGACCGTTATCTATCTCCAATAGTCCACATGTGCTTACATATCGAATACGTAACACAGCGAGGGTGGCGTTTGCTATAACCGTTATTCACTTCCTCTCTTCCTCCTCCTGCTCGCCAAAAAGACCATATGTTCCAAATCTGATTCGGGACTTGTATACACTATTGCCTAAAAGTTATTGTAGGCATGGGGGTTATACAAGTATGTGAAGCTGCACACATAGAAATTCTCAATTCAAGAACTGCTATATTTTTGGAAATATATACTCGCGACAAGAACATCAGTTCTCACTGTGAGACAATTTAATTGATGAGGAAATTATGGTATAATTAAACCCAGAAAAGTATATTTTCGATCTCAATACTCATTCTAGAGAAATACAACTCATAATAAGAATAATAATCTCGATACTGTAGTTTGTTTGGAGGAGGTTCATGTATTCGATGGTGCTGAATGCGAATATGATGATCAAAGCGTATGCCGTCGTTTAAACGCTCAGAAACCCGCCAGAGGTTCGCCCTTGAGTCCCGATTTGAGGTCGGATTCGTGATCAGTACCCCTCAGATATCCAAGAAACGATTTTTTGTCTTGTTTGAAAAAATACGGTTCATCGATCTAAAACTGTTCCAGGTCCTTCAGATTTCTTACGATTTTCAAACGTCTCCTTTTGATACCTATGTCGAGGCGGAAAACTGTGTTACTTCTCATTTTTGTAATTTATCCGATGTTCCGTTCTAGGAGAAAAAAGTATTTTCTGATATAATGCATATGTCAAGGAGGGTTCCAAAATCGATTTTTTCAAAATGGACAAAAAATAGTTTTCTGGGTAATTTTGGGTTGCCCATTACGAATCTGGTCTCCTTTTTCGCCCCGGACGTGAGGGGGCTCAAGAAGCTATCGGGGAGCCAGGGAGACCATTTCAGAGCTTGCCCTGTCTGCAAAGAGGCACCCACGACACGGCTTGGGAAATTGAAAAATTAACTAATATGTTTAGGACTACAAAATACGATTTTTTCGAATATACTATCGATCCCCGTCCCTCACTCAAGGGTGGTGTTGGGGATTCATAGAGGGTAGTCATTTATGTTGTATAGCAGCGTATCATTTATAATATGTCCAGAGAAAATAATAATATCAAACCATACCATAACCATATGGAAAAGGTTCACTAATAGTTAGTGAAGAGTAATACATCCACTTCGTAGCTTCATCATCAGATCATCTCGATCGTAAGAAACTGTTAGATTGCCGTCCAAATGACATACACTTACAAAGTGTCAAAACGTTACGACAATTACAAGTAGATTAATATTCCAACCACCACAAATTTTCCGTGGCATTTTTATAATTAAATAATATCGGAGAGAAAACGAAATAGTTACAAGTAAAATAATACTTTTGACGAATAGTGTATGCTTTGCGTACAGTACCGCATAAGTGCGTGACCTAATTTGGTAATTATCCTCACCCCACAATATGCCGACGCATTGTTGCGGTAACGGCACTGATATCTTGATCCTTGTCTACGGAAATCAGATCTTTCATTAATAAAAATCCAAATACACATTACCTAAACTTTTTGCTTACTCGATTATTTTGATGTATGTGAGACTTTTATTTTTGTCCCACAACAAGGGATCCTCAAACCCACAACAGATTATCCATTGACTCTAGTCGATCGAGTTCATGCGCTTCAATACCAATGAAATGATTGAATCGGACTAAAAACGCCGATGAAGATGTTGAACTAGAGGGACGCTTAAAACTTGAATCATCTTCCATTTCTTCTTTCTGGGGATTTATATCAACAGTAACATGTCCTGGCACAATCACGTCGCCGGCCTTGCCAGTTCGGCGTCGCTGAAGCACTCTGAAGCTTCTGGACATAATCCAGGAAAGAGCAGTACGTCTAGCGTATGCGCCTGAGCTTACAAAGGACCTGCACAATCTGGAACATCCTAGAAAAATTGTTGATTTATCTCTGTTTTATGGATAAACGTTGGATCGAGCTGTCTTGCATAATAACGCTAAGAGTTATCAGTGCAATAAGCACTTGAGGGCCCTAGGGGTGCAGCTTACAACACCTCTAATAAGCGTCTTCCAAAAGGCCTTCTTTTGTAGCACGTTGGACGTGGAATGGGCTGCCGATGAATTTTTTACCCGATGGTTAGAATTTACAGCGTTTTAAGGTCAATGTGCATATATATTTATCATCTGTCAGCGCTCTTGCCTTCGCGAGTTGTTATCTATAAAAAATGGGATCCTTTAAAATCGCTCCATCTTTATATCATTATTACAATAAGATTATACGAAACGATCTGTGAGTTTTATCCAAGCAATGAATTTGCCGTGTTCAATATAAAGAAAAAAGTACGCTAGTCTCTCTGAAACCATCAAAATCATTAGTGGGTTCAGCCGCAGACTAGGCGGAGGGCGTACCTGGCACAGCGATATTTCAGAAATGAAATAAAGATTGTAGTATTTACAAGATACAGCTTATTCTGTTCAAACACCTCATAAAATACCCGTATGCCCTTCAGACGAGGAGATGCGATGCTCGCGTATCTACCAATTAATCGTACCGCTCAGGTCTAATGACTCGACATGAGTACTACCCGCGCCCGGTTATTATAGGCGTCTGCTCCTAGCGCAAAAAGCTCTCGCGTCGATTGGTACCTCCATAGAACTCGTAGAAATATAGAATCCACTGCGCATTAGGGCAATTTTTACAACAGTTTCGCCATCACTATAAAAGTGATGGTCACCGGCAGGCGTTCAGGATGATCAGTCTTCACTAGGGACGTGCCCAAAGTCACCGTTTAAGACAATGTGAGAACTTTTTTTAAGAGCCAAGGTGTCAAAAAACGTCGAAAAAATTGAGATGTGTATACACTGATAAAAGAATGAAGTTCGCTGCACAATGCCTGACATATGCTAAACGGAGACGTCGTATTGCTTGAAGCATAGCTAAAGGGATAGGAAGATCTATTGCGACGTTGCCATTTGGTTTATTTCATGCATTCTTGAGGCGAACTTTTGGTGTTACTATGCGAGATGCTCAGTACAACATTCGTCATGATAATATCTATAGAATAGGGACAGATCAGCCACCATTTTTCGATTTTCAATTTTTACTTAATAATACGAGTATCGCGATCCATTTATACCTTTTTACAGCAGGTGAAGTTCTAAACCATTTACCGCCCTCTGTACCATTACGTGTATTTACTTAGTTAAAACACAAATAATTAACTTAAATATTTGAATATTATTGAAGAAATCAAACGGAGAGAAACCTGAATATTGTTTTATTAAATACTAGTCAAATGTCATGAACAAAGGTAATAAGTTTTTTTTGATATTAGAAACAGGACGTCTGTGTCTATCCAAAGTTTGGAGTGAAGTTGGTACAAGCTATTGCCATTAAATCCTAGAGATCTTCAACGGTAAGTCGAGATCAAAATTTATCCGTAATGAAGTTCGTTTTGGGAAATGCTGCTCCACAAATATAAGTTGAACCTAAAATGGTGCAAAGTTAATTCCTGGCTAATTTCTTTAGTTCTCCCATATTTTTGTGTTTCAAATCAGTATTTTTTAGAAAATCAATCATTTCCAAATGGAGAGTACCTTTAAAACTTGCGGGAACATTTGTAGCTTTATAGCTTCAATGACTATTAGGAGACAAAGACTAAATATCTGGACATTCTCAATCTTAATTCTCGTACTATTGCCGCTTTAAGGCAGTTCAAGTGTTAGGACATTGAACCTCTAAGATGCCAATGGGCAACGCCACCGTGCGCGATGCTTCAAAATGAGTGTTGATGTTGCTATCACACCCTTGACTGACGAAATATGTATCCCTAGAGCAGGTCTTATCGATTGTCACGTGTATAGAACTTCCTTACGAACAATCTAATAGCTACAAGTTCTATGGGTGGTACCCGCAGGTATTTAGTACCACCACCGTGCGACAGCGAGGCTGCCTTCGCAAAGTCGATTCCCATGGTGCTGTCGGTCGGATACCTTAGTAACCTACCTATAGATGCTGGTCGGTCGGTCGGTTTGTCGGTCTGTCGGCCGATAGACATTAAAAACGTACGACTCTATTTTTAATGCTGGGCATGAGGGTAATAGGAGAAACAGCTGGATTATCGCTACGTTACGGTACGGGGAATATTTCGAATAACATTGTATATCTACATGTATAGTAAATCTTGAATTGCTCTGTTTTATATGTTATGTTATAACGTATTTTTTATAAACTAGTGATATTACTATAATGCAAATCGAAACCATTCAATGTGATCCAAATTTTAACTGTAGTATTATTTAGATACTACGGCTGTCCGCAGGTTGCCTGTCTTTATATCATAGCTGGTCAGTCAACATATATCATTCTGTTGGTCTAGATTGAATGTGAAAACGCTACGTCACTAAAATATTAAAGTGACATGCTGGTTTTCTAGTCGTGGATATAGGGGGATGCTCATATTTGAGTTCCATCAAGCTCTTGGCAATTAACATCAACGAAACTAGCAATACGTCTATTGGATGTGTCTGACCTCATAAAGGACCTCCTAGAACATCTAAGAACTGCCCCTATTCTATAGATACTATAATAGTAATTCTTCTACGGAGCTGTCTTGCATAATAATATCACAAGGCGGCCTTCGAAGGCCTCGATCGACTTTCTTCCAAAAGTCTTTCTTTTGGAGAACCTCGGCGTTGTATTATGAGCTACCTAGTTATTTATTTCCCAATGGTTGCAATTTATAGTGTTTTAAGGTTTGAATTCTATCGCTGCGCTTCTGAAAAGAACAATAATATTTGGATTATAAAAAACATATTTGCGAGATTAAAAAAACGCAAATGAATTATGAAATAATGTTCATATATGTCAAATAAAAAATGTGTATAACACAAACTTTTTCATACGGATTTAAATATAAATCGACTCACGTCAGTGAAAGAAAGAGAATTCTATTTGTGGAATTTTATGTTCTGATATACAATTTTTTATCTGAATTCATGAGAGAGTTTTACCAAGTAATAGCATCGAGAATCTACATCAAACATATGTATTTCATATGTCCAGTTATTTCAGTTCAAGAAAAATGATTGGCTGAGTGGTTGAACCAGATCTGGAGGTATAGACCTGTTTGACTGCCCCGAAGGCACTTTCTGACATACGTCTACTAACACCGATACAGCTTATCATTTTTTATATGCAATTATAAATAGTAGCTGCAACTTGTTTCTACACCATTTACATGGATGATGGCAGATATTGAGTCAGCATTACCTATTAACCACATTTAAAATAAATACTCGTATAATAGATGTAAAAGGCAATCGCGACAATTCTTCATTTGCTTGGAGGCCAGAAATGTGTTTCTACATAGACAGCGGCGGCTGAAGTGGTTGAAACTTTTGAGTCTCCGATATTTCTTCAAAAATATGAAATCAGTATTTTAAAAATAGAAAAATATAATTTTCTTCGCAACTAAGATTTCAATACTTTTCTAACAAGTATTTCATATTCGACAGTAAGGTGATGATATTTTCCAATGGAGTTCCAAATACTCCGATCAAGAATACAAACATCTTGGAAATTGTGGAACCTCCATTAACAATATGATACCTAGTCTTGGACAGAAAATATACAAGTTTTTTCAAGTACGATTTGGTCCAAGTACCTAGTTAATTTATTTCACAATCTTATCCTTGGTAACGGCACTCATTATTTTCCATCCGTTTTTATTACATCAACCTGCTCCCTCAGGATGATTGAGGGACATTTTGACGGCGATGGTTAACGTTTTGTAGGGGTTTCCCTTAACACTAGTGCAAATACAGTCGCCAAAAGGATTTCCCTAAGTCAGACAGAATAGAAAAAAAAATTAAATAGAAGAATAGCTAGACAGGATAAATAGTATGCTAGATCTGAGAGCTCTAGTTTTGTATCTATCATAGGATCAAGCTAGCTAATTGGCAAGTTATCTGAGTAGCCTTTATTAAAAGTTAAATCTGACAGTTCTATGATGATTCAAATATAAAGCGAAACGCGTCTCTGAGAGAAAAAGAGTTCCATTTGTGACACTGTGTGTTTTGAACAAACTATCCTGTTATCTGCATGATGGAAGAGTTTCACCAAGTGAGAGCATCTATAATATACCGTGACAGATTTAGACTTAATATTCGGATTTTCATATCGTGGCGTCCGGGAAAGGTTCATACGCAAGCGCCATGGCAGTCAATGCATTAATCTACATTGTCTACAAACTACAAATTTCAAACACGGAATGTCTGATTTTCTTACATATTTATTTCCTATTGCGCCACTGCTCTATCTACATCTGCCCAGAAATTACCATTCCATTAAACGCACCAGCATAAAATATCCACTAAATACAAAAACCACACACACATACACACATCCCTACATATACATGTGAGTACCGTCCTTGAAGTGGTACGACCGGCGTGCGACCAAGATGTTATCAGCGGGTCTGGACGTTCCTCCGCCACCACCGCATAGCGTTGGCAGCAACTTGACGCGTGCTGCCGCGGCACGTACCACGCCGATCTACGATGCTGCTGTTGGTGGTACTACCTCGCGATAGTACGGTGAATAAATAGATACATTTTTGGAGATATGCCACAATTGAAAGCCTCGAGAAATATTCAAATTATATAATTCTTCTAATAATTATTAGTTCAGTCCCTCTTACGGATTGCAATCAAATCCGATAAAACTCTAGTAATAGATGTCTAAATAAGATGGAGCTGTACAGGTTACACACATGAAAAAATCATTCAAGAATTGTGATATCCTTGTGAAGATTAAAGGATGATTCAAGTTACACCGTGATTCATGCTACGTTTGGCTCATACCGGGCTGCTTAAGCAGAATTTTCACAGCCGGGTTGGCGTATGTAAATTAATAAACCCTCTCAAGAAACATCCCTTCGATTTATTCATCTTATACTCAGATGAGTGTTTATGTATAAAAGCCACATGTCGGATGATCCCGGCATTCATTCGCCTCTTGGCTCTTAGGCAATAAAGTTCTTTTTACAAAGTCTGGTTTTTGCTCGGTCGTTATACCTTGTACGAGGTGTTGTCAAGCCTCAGTCATTACAATAATAATTTGTTTCATTAGATAGTTTCCATTTGTGTCAGTGATAAATGTGTATCCTAATTCGTATGAATTTTGTGTCCATTTTCATGGAATAATGGAAATTCCATAAAATTACTTACACAAAACCTTCATTAATTTTGTGGTTAACAGAATACGGCATAATAAATATTGTATTTTTTATGAACTTCTGAATTGGATTTACACAATTTCTTCATTAAATTTTTCAATCCATAACATTCCCTTAAAGCCACTCCATACTCGCAGAATGAATCAACATTTAGAAATTTTCTAAAATTGACCAAAAGAAAGTCTTGATTTAGATAGAGCCTTGAAAAATTAGTTTGATTAGGATTTTTGTTAAAAATAACAATAATAATAATCGGGTAAAGTTATGCCTGTAGCAGTTGCATTTCATACCAGCCAGTGAGGTGACGATGTTTACAAAAGTATGTTTGGGATGCGTAGGAAATAAGCATGTTAAAGACAGCGAACTAAACGAAACAAAAAAACTAAAACGGTAACAGGTTGAAGAGATCATACTATTAGTAACGCTCTATTTTAACACTTAGTAATATACCGCAAAAAACGGTAGATCTGGCAGTCTGGGTTAGCAGTCATCATAAATCATTTTAAGCGTAGTTCTCTGAAGGAACTGTGTATAATTTCCACATCAAGACGTAAATCTAACTAAACACTATAAAATTCAAGGTGAAGCAGCGTTCATCTCCAATAACGACCACGTTTATAGCAAACCTAGCGCAGAAATAATACCAGTATGAGAGCCACTCACAAGACAATGAAGAAATTATAGCTGGACCGAACGTACCTGAACACCAAAGAAATAACCACAGAACAGGAAACTACGTCACTAAACCGGAACGCCGTCTGTTCCAATCAGAACTAGCCACCCAAATGACTCGCCAGTCAGAGGAGTACAAGAGCTGCGCTGCGCTAGTTGACCTGAAGATGAGTAAATCTATAGAAACATCGTGGCACTGTCCGAAACACAATCATTCCCTGTTTTTCATATGTTGCCAAGTCAGTCGCAAACTTCGATTATGAATCAAAACTTGTAAGGTGTGCTTGGGTAAGGCAACAATTTTGTAATTAAAGATGGGTACTATAACTACAACCCTCGGCCCTTCCAAGTCAACCGTACTATAAGACGAAAGACCGCGGCACGCCTAGCGTTACTACTTGATAATATGTATGGATATTTTTAGATACGTTCGCAGGACACAGACACACAGACATACAGACGCAGAAGATGCGGGCGCCCTCACCTAATACTAAAATACCACTAGATCGGCGACTGCGAGTAATTGCCTATTTATTACATTTATTTCGGATTCATTTCATTACCTTGACGATAAAGTACCAAAGGTAATTAGGCCGATGGTTTCGCTTACAGGTGGTATGCTCGCCGACATTGAAAGCGGTTTTTGCTTTCGATGGAATTACGATGATTTGTCCAATCCTTTGAATGTACAAGGGGATAGAAATAGACATCAGCGAAAGTATGTGGGGTTACGAATATAGATAGAAACTACGGAAAGCTTTTTGTTCAGATTATGATTATGGTGTCGCATTCACTATACAATACGTACAGTTGGTTTCGCATAATTGTGGTTATACATACATTCATACATACGTCGAAAACAAGCTTATTTTTCAGAAGTTTCTCTCTAAAATCATGATTTCAGTAATTACGAATTCAGTTTCAACATACAAACCAAATCCTTATTTCTGAATCGATACTCTCGCATAATAGAGTGGAATGAGCTGCCGGGAAGTTGTATCACATGTATCCCCTCGGAGCGCTTTTGGAGCATGATAGGCCTTCTGATTTTGCGAGGTTACTCATAAAAATACTTTAGATACCTATTCCTATTGATATTTTTTCTATATTTGATACAAAATTTTTGATATTATTTTTGCAGATCATATAGAAAGGACAGCTCTATGCCTGTGCGAAGCCCTTTTCTTGTTATTTTGGTTACCAAATGGTTGAAAAGACATCCGAGATGGGTCGAAAAATGTCAATATTCATAACAACATTCAATATCTAAAATTTTGTATAAAAAATTGCAAATATGTCTTCGCGCGAGTATAGAAAGTCCTCCACTCGAGGACCTTGACGACAGGATGCCAATGGGCAGCGCCACCGTGCACGATTATGAACATGAATGTTGATGCTGCTATTGAAATTTCTGACTTGCGGAGAAACAACTTATATGCGTGGCTCCCTCTTCTGTATGAGCCATCAGATGCCTTTTCAGATACAAATCAGCTCAATAAAAGAACAGTCTTGCCAACAAACGACATGTCAAAATATTGACATTGAGTAAACGAGTTCAGGAAATATATCACATCAACGTAATCTAATAAACTTGGTCAATGCTCGTCTAACAACAGACACATAGCGTGAAATTTGCCACCTTGGCTCAGCCTAATCCTAACCATACACCTAAAAGGCAATTTTTCACTCGAGCGCCTCCGGTCTCGATGAATGCAGATAATATAGTGACAAAGATATGTCAGTTGGGGTAAACAAATCATTGTGTTAGACCGGAATAAACGATAAGTTTACCTCCCCTACTAGGAAGAAGAAAGCAAGGGTTGTGTGGACATGCACCCTCCCCACTGGGACGCAGACCACACTGGGTGAGAAGCAGTAGCGATGGTACGAAACAATTCAAGGAAATTATATTTATTAATCATCATATTGTTCATCCATAGGGGTAGACAAGAATTTTGACGATGACTCAGGGGTTCCATTTAGTGGGTAGTTTTACCTTTATACTTCCTACTTAATGGTTGATTTGGATATTATTTGGAAGTGCATGGTATGTAGAGCAGAATGAAGTGACCTCGGAATGGGACCTAATATTTATATAGTACTCACCTTAAGTTAATAAAAAGGATACCTTACCCAAAGAGACGAAACAAATCCTCATCCATAGTCGGATTTTGAAGCGAAACAATCTGGCAACATAGAAAGAAACACGGGGAGATGTTAGAGTAGCAAAATTTGCTGCCCCTGTTAAAATGGTTTCCTTGAAAAATCTGTTCTATATGAATTTCTCTGCAAAAAGCAAATAAAAAAAAATAATTATTTTATGTTGAGGGGATCTATTACCAACATATCAATTCTTCGTCCCTCAATTTCTTGGAAGGATTTCCCGTATATTGTTGGTAGGTACGCGATGAGAATCACTACCAGGATTTATAAATTCCTCATATTCTACATATTACGTCAAGCTAATTCGTACTCATGACATGTTATTCCGAAATAATTAAATAAAAAGGTTAAAAAAATATTAATAGTACATTTGAAGAAAAATCACAGTTCATGTTATTCAAAATAATTAGAGTTGCACAACATTTTTGATAACGTTTGAAAGCATTTGGAGAATCAGAAAAAAGCTTTGGCTTAGTTCCGTTGTCAAGAGCATCTGATTGAAAATCAGAATGTTTGTGGTTCAAATCCGGAAACGAGCCAGGATTTTTTTATGCGAATTTGTATATCAACTTCCATCTTCTTGAAAATACTACAAAGTTTCTTCGTCATTGCCATAGTAGTCAAAATTCGATCTCAACGCTCTTGACCTCTTTGGAAGTCATATAAATAATACTATTTAATTTCTGCATTATACTTGTTTTCAGCATTTTTGTTGTCTCCGTAAAAATCCACCTTTATACCTACTAAAGTTTCAAAATTTGCGCTTAGAAACTGAAGGATGGACATGCTTTCTCAGCGTAACATAAAATATTTTATAAATCACTATACACTTACAAACTTTTGCTTTCGTTGAAGGCAGATATCAGAGACTCAAAAATATGCCAGTTGTGCTAAACACATTATTGTATCAGACAGGAATAAACGATAAGTGTTGGTCTCTTGCGAGGGAGTAGAAAGCAAGGGTTGTGTGGATACAAAGCCACCCCACTGCGCCTTAGACCACACTGGGTGATACTCTAAAGCAGCAAATATCAGAAGTTTCAGGGAACCATAATATATTTCTTGTACATATAGGGGTATACAGCCATGTCAGGTCCGTCATGATGAAAATAAACCTTTTTTTTGAACATTAAGAGATACATTGTTCTTTCTGAATTAGGATGAGGGAAAAGTCCAGTACACGTTTCAGTCAATACGGGAATTGAATTGAATAGTGTGTTCACATGAGGCTACTCCTAAAATTTCATCAAAATCGGTACAGCAGGAAGCACACAGACTGAAATGAGTGATGTAGTTATCATGGAATGTGAAAAACGTATTCATAAAATTCGAAAATGTTTTCAGATTACAATTCTGTGGCCAGGGTGATAGATGATAGTTGCTAGTTAATAGTTAACAGTTGATAGCTAATAGTCGTCGGAAGTTGATAGTACATAGTTGATAGTTGAATGTTGATAGCTAATAGTTAATTTCTAATGGTTAATGAAGGTTTCGCACAACTTGGTGCTGGAAAAAACTCAAAGATAGGAAATGTCTTTTAGATAACTGACGATGTATGGTTGATTTTAGAAAAATAATCTGTTTTGTTGTGCACCCCAAACAACAGTGTGGCTATGATTTCAAAATATAAAAATATAGACATTGTAGAAGCTTTTTCCTTCCCATTGTAGTTTTTCTGACGGCAGCAATTTTCATAATTATTTTACCTCGAATCGTTCCTAGCTGCAGGGTTAGAATTTCACCTTTTGTATTCATTTCTCTCCCACACAACAGGAGGGACGTCCACTTGATTTTTTACACCATATGATCGGAGATTAATACAACAAACAGCATGATATATCAACACTCAAAAAACCAACAATACACCCCTTTCTAAGTTTCGATCTGATTAAAAAATAAACCGCCCCATACTGGAGCGAAATCGTTGGTCTTTATTTAATTCTACTGACAGGTATAAAAGGGGGAAGCACTTATCTAGATCTATCGTAAATTATATAAAATGTAGCGATATACTTTTTATCTTTTTTAAATATCGCTTAGCATTATGTTTGTATAAAAAACGTTGGTAAGACTGTCTGGAAACATTTTTTCATCAGTTTTAGAAGTGTAATCAGATTCAAACACTATATTTTTATACTGTATGTGATGGGAGTCTAGTTTCCAAAGAAATAATATTTTTTCTTGAACAATGCGTTTTTCGCATTGAATGAATTACAGGGTTGATGATGTGCGAACAATTACACGATTTCCGTAGAACTTCAAACTATGTGAAGACTGTTTCGTAGAACAACTATTTTCTCAGGAATTACATAGACAGCACAAACAGGAAAAATCAAAATATCTAAGTCTATGTTTTTATGAAGCTTATTCGCAAAATTGTTCTGTGTTCTGTCTGGTTCTGAGTGTATCTGCTTCGGTTGTACTGTGCAGTGTGCATCTGCATCTGTATGATTCCCAGATTGCTTTGATCTATGATTTATTCGATTTCGATAATTTATATCTGTGATTACTAATTTGAATTATATTTGATTTGATATCTAACTCTCGACTTTCGACTAATTTCGCTCAGTAGTAAAAATGTTTGACTAAGATTTTTATTTTTAGAAATAACCGTAGACAGATGGCTGAATTTAACGTCGAGAATGAACAAAAGAGAATAATAATTATCATATAGCTTCCTAGATTCATGTTATGGAAGAAAGCTCTGGGACGAACTTTAACCTCTGTAGCAGATTGTTCTATCAGACGTAAGGAGGAAGTTTCTGATAGTGAAATATAGTATTTCTATAATTTTACTATTGATTTGATCAGCTGAATAATACATTTTCGTTTTAGAGCTCTTTATCAAGCAATGAGAATCGATCAAAGATGTATAAAACAGTGGTGTTACTTACATATGTTCCAAAAAATTGAGACGATACTTATTGTTTAAGGATGAATGATGGTAGTGAGAATTCACGGCATTAACGTGTAATTTTTTAAAATAAAGATTGATTTATATTATCTATACTACCTTTTCAAAATTTCTCTGCAAGTTGTCTAATATTAGACGTAACAGAGGTGTAGAAAACGGTAGGAAATCGTAGATCTTTTTCAAGGTCAATGTGACTGCGGCAACTCTAATGATACATCATCAAAACCTATGTTATCAGTTTACAGCTGCCTGTTCGTCTGCCTGTTTGTCAGTACTCCTCTACCAAACCTAATAATGCTAAAAAAATAATACCTCATTACTGCAGCTAAAACAGCAGTGTGCGTATCTCAGGACAAAAGAGAGTCGAGAAGATTTGATAAGCACGAATCGCCGTAAGGTAGGAAGCTTCATGAAAGCACTTGATATCATGAATGGGAGGCCGGCAGAGTCAAAGCATGGGCGCGTGAGTTTTGCTCCCAGGGAATCTTGCAGGTAGTGGCACAAAACTCAAAAAATATTGACCTTACAGCAATTAAGTAAGCATTTGTTGTTCCTAATCGTAAACTAAGTATCTTTGAAAGAAGTACAAATTATATGGCAGTGAAATTATACATTAAATTGATTAAAAGCATGGAAGATATTGCAAATATGGTTAAATTGATGAATTTTTGGATCTCTGATGTATGAGTATCGTTTTGAATTAATTTTAAATCTTTTTTGTCATATTTGTGACTGTTTCTATGATCTTTCGATAGAGTTGACAGGAAAAATAAACTATTTATTTATGTATTTTCATTCCAACAGCATCTCAGAAAATAAACAGATTTTGATGTGAAAAGCTAATGTTTTATTGTGATTAATTTAATGTGTATCAAATACATGTGAAGCTTTTATTCCGTTTTGCAGATTACAATGGATCAAAGGTCATAGGAACATATTTTTTGCGTTTAACATTAAGAGTAGATCCAAGTGGGCTGATAGTGACCTTGTATCGCATGTTGACTATAAAACTTCATTTAGAGTTCAGCCTCATTTTTTGGAATAAGATTATATTCTTGACCACTAATGTGGAAATAGCGTAACATATCGGTTCCGTATGTGCCAGGGATGCACTTGTGAATTTATTTTACTTTTGAAGGTCAGATTGAATCAAAATATAAAAAGGGGTATAATATATTAGTTTATTTGAATACATGGGGTCAAATGTCATGAAAGCATACTTATTACAACGTTTTACATTCAGAGTAGATCTGAGTTCACTTATAGTGACCTTGTATTCCGTATTGACTATGAAACTTCAAGGTCATCTAGGGGTTAGCCTCATTCCTCCAAATAAGATTATTTTTTGACCACGAACATGGAAGGAGCGTAATATTTCTGACCCGTATCTGGTTTCAGTTACTTCTAGATTTGTTTTACTTTTGAAGGTCAAATGGAATCAAATTCACCAAAGAGGTATAGCCTCATATAATCTGGAAAACTCCTCATTCCTGACAAGAACTATGTCTGTCCCTTTTCGAATCGTGACCTGAGTTGATTCTAATACAAGTTTTCAGTTCATAAAGTTTAGCGTCGGCTTTAGACAATCTTCAGAAGTCAAAAGATGATACAAGCATAAAATATTTTATCTCAATGCAAGGTTGAACAATGCTAGCAAAGAACAACGTTGACCTTTCTTGAAGTCAATCACACTGACACATTACATGACATCATTAGAACTTTGGTGCTCTAATAATATATTTTCTTTTGTATAAATAAAGCTGTAGCTGGTAAATATAAATTTTACGATTATTATCATAATATACGACGCCCATGTACCAGTGGGCGTATTCGGTTCCCACAGTACGCTTGTTACCGTTGGCATTGTGAATCTCGGCGTTCAGGTAGAAGAAACAAATGTGAGACAGCACAAGGAGATGACGGTGGCATTATCGATTCCATTATTGATCCATCGTGTTGTAGATTATGTTACTTGAAGCTCATCGATATCGACTGCCGAATCAATCAAAATCGGACACGGCTTTTGTAATTTTGCTGTGTAGCGAAGTGCGGTTGATAGAATACGTGCTGTGATTTTTATATAAAGGTGTATATTAAACATTCTTGATGATTCTCCACTTCACAATGTCGTCTTGGTTTATATTATCTTTTTATTCGGGTATCTCTCAGACCATCAATATTACTAAAGCACTTTGCCTTCAGTATAAGGACAAAGTTCGGAAGTACACTTGTAATGTTTGTATATTGTTACAGTTAATAGAATTAAAGAAAAATCGAATTCTTTAGTTGTGTTTACGAGGGTCACGCTGAAAGTTTTTAGATACAGGAAAACTATTCTGTTTTTTCATCATATTGTCTCCCTACCTCAATACATTTACGCCTTCGGTAAAACCACTTGTCAAATTCTTGTGACCAACGTTCTTTTGAAAGGTTGTTAATTTCCTCCTCAAATGCAGTGATTGCCTCTTCATCGGTGGAAAAATGGCGACCTCGTAACTCATCTTTGATCTTCAGGAATACGAAGAAGTCGCACGGAGACGGTGAGACAACAGTTTGACACCCCGTTCAGCAAAAAAACTAGTGTTCTAGCGGCGCTGTGGGAGGGTGCGTTGTCACGGTGCTATTGAAAACCCTGCAGACCTGTCTTTGGACGTTTCTTGCATAGTTCTTGGAAGACTACAGGAACACATTTGGTTAATACCGAAGTCACTGTTCTTTGATTTTCCAAGGTTGCCATTGTGATGTATCCACTTTTAGAAATAAACAGATGCGACCATTTCCTTTCCTCTTGGAACGACGAATTCTCGTTGAAAGCCGTTCACTTTCAAAGCACCAAACTAATGACTGCTGTCTTATTTCGGGGTCATAATGATATAACCATGTTTCGTCTCCGGTTAAGATATTAAAAGTGTTTTTACTGTGTCCATTATCAAATTTTTCGAGCATAAGCTTAGCACAATCAACTCTTGCTGCTTTTTGCTCACTGGTCAATAAATGTGGCACCCATCTGGAACACCACTTCCTTAGGCGAAGGTGATCATGACTGATTGTTCGGACCGCTGCCGATCCAATCCTCAGAGAAGCCTCAATCTCGGTGTAGGTTATATGTCGATCTTTTTTTACCATATTTTGCACAGCTTTTATAGTTTCCGGAGTAACAGTAGTGGGTGGTCTACCTGTGCGAGGTTCATCATCGAGTGAGACCCCTTTTAAACTCAGCAAACCAATTAAAAACTGTAGCCCTAGAAGAGGCAGAGTCTTCCAAGCAACTCACTAAACTTTCGTGACATTCCGCTTATTTTAGTCCTTTTTTATAGTCATACAAAATCATGGCTTGAAAATCGCGACTACCTGGTTCCAGTTTCACGTTAAAATTCGGCCAACACTTAGATGCATTTGAGATTGTGGCAAGGCAACTACTGAACGATTCAAACGCTGCATTGGCGTGTAAGCACTTACAATTTTTGACAAAAGAGCTGTGTGCTCAAACTTGTTTGAACTTGTATAGATTAGTAATATCTAAAGACTTTAAGCGTGACCCCCGTATCTAGGTAGATAGTTAGATACATAAAATTGAAGTGAATTGAAACGTAATAAAAATCGCAACTTATGAGAAAGCAAAATATTTTATCTAGAACTGAAGTTAACGGTACCAATTTTTACTTTCAGTAGCCGCGTTAATTTTCCTCGCCTCAAATTGCCAACGATTTTGGTAAACATTCTCCGCTTTCTCGCCGAAATTTGATCTTGAAAGGCATTTTTCATTGCCGCCAAGACAGAAGTGATAATTTGCATACGGTGGTAGTTATCGCTAATTTGAGCGTACGTACGCCAAGCAACTGCAGATTATAAATACCGATGGCGATGGCTACCTGAAATGACCACAATTACGGGACACTGACGCGGATCATGTATCAAAAAGGTGGAGAAACTTTCGGACGTACTAAGTGCGCGAGGAATATCGAAAATTTATGTGAACGTGAGAAAATGAGTGCATCGGGATCAACCTGAAACACCTCTTGATTAACATAACGTAGTCTTCCACTTTCTTAGCGACATGAAAAAACGGCGTTAAGAAGATCAAGGCTGCACTTCCCATGCAATTGTGTCAGTTTAGGAATCTTTATTTTAATTTAATTATTTTTTTATCTTCAAATATTGCAAAAAAATTAATCCTTATTCCAATTTTGAAGATTGGCAGAATTTTAAGTTTCCCAAAGGTTTCATGATTCCTCATGATTCAAAAACATGCTTCAACTGGATCAACAGTTCCAAATTCCGACCAAAATGTTGATGACCCTATTTTTCAAGAGTTTAAAACGCAATTTTCTAATTATGTATATTCCTTATTCAATTAAGATGAGTAATATGTAGTAGTAGTTCCTAAAACAAGTGAAATCAATTAATCTCATATTAATTTAGCAATTTTCCGCTTTTATGCTAAATTTGGCATTACAGGCCGGAATCCACCACTGATACCATTTTATCGCTGCCGCAGTTCAGAATAGACGTTGAATGTGTCATCTTTCATATTTTGGTTATGAATAAAAGTATAGGCGTTCAGCATTTTACAAAGTTCACAGCTATTCAAGTATATCCCACTTCTGAAGGCAATTGTGTGAACAATTATTTATATCTAACAAGTATGTGAAAGTTACTAGGGTCTACGTTATATAATATATAACGCCTTTCACCAACTTTAAAAAAGTTAAGGTAACTATAAAGCGCGACTCAAATCCTCTACAAAAAAGTTGGAAATAACTTGTATTATTAATTAATTTTGTCGCTAACGATTCATATATGATAATAATGATGGATAATTGTTTTCCAACTATTGATTATTATCGTTTGTTTTACGACTATATGAGAACAAAACTTATATCCACCTTTTTAGGCTGCTAGACATGAGACGCCAGTCACATTAGTTTTGCTACGGATTCAGTATATTATAGAAATTCGAAACACTCTGAAGAATCTAAGATACAGGTTTCAGAATCTTGAAACAAAAAGTAGTCTATAGGCGTTACACGAAATTTATTTGTATTACCTTGGTAGGAGACAGGGTACAAAAAATGCTTCACAAAATACTGTAAAATAATTCAAGACAGTTTATGATATACGTATGTTTGTGTGCTTCAGTTCATTTGACGTTTTGAGGTTTGTGTTCCATGAATCTCAGATCAATCTTGAACTTACACAAGGTCATATGTATAAGCCCTACCTTGAGTTAACAATAAGGATACCTTAGATATCTAACCAAAATCGAGCTGTTCAGGTGAGAAAATTGGGAAGAAGAATTGCACGCGGAGAACGTACCTCCGATAGGGTAGCCTTAGTTAAAATCATCTGCCTAGAATGTGGGAGGTTGACGGTTCGATTCCCATTGACGACACAGTTTTCTTTCAAATTTTTCTAATTATCAGTTCAGTCACTATAACGGATTGCAGTGGAATCTGACCCAACAGACCCCAGAAATCCAGATTTATAGTCAAAGTTCCAGGTTTCCATAAAGATGAAACAGAAAAATCTGCCAGCATAGGAACGAAGACGTCAAGAAAGCTTGGAATAATTTAAATTCAACAACCCAGGTTTTCAATTTGTACCTACAATTTTGAAGATTGCTGTGAGAGAGAGTCAACTTACTCGATTCCATATTTTTTTCTCGTCATTTTTCATTTTGCTCTAATATCCCCGTTACAAACACCCTCCCCTAATCTTTTGCCGCTTGTGATTGATAAAAGTCTGTGAAAAATGCCGCGTCATTATTTACATTAAACAGTTTTTTCAAATTTTACGCGTATTATTTGCGCAAGGTGACCATCCGACATTCAGAATTTGGGAAAATTGAATCCTCTAAATGACTGTACATCTTTAATAAGCGTGAATTATTTGTTTTTCGAGATATTGATGTTTGTTCTTCGATGTAGGTATAAAAATATTTTTCAAGGTGAATTATACCGTTTGATGTGAGGATGGCATTCTGAATGAAATGGTACGGTAAATTATTTTAACTTCGATGCAGACGTAAGGATTAACTCACACTTTTTCGTTTGGAATTTCTGAATTTTCTTTATATTCTCATGCATGTAAGGAATATAGATTCTTTCTATTACAACCCTTAAGCTATGCCAGATTTATGGTCAAGATGGCGTTGTGACCTATGAATCTTCATCACTCTGTAGAGAGAAATACCTACACTCGATTATAGCGATATTGCGAATAAGAGGCTTTCGGATGATGCTGACTTTTTTGCTGATATTCACTCCCATATTGAAATATCCCACATGAAATTTTGTAATTTCCACGCTATTGGGCGGGAAATATTTCGAAATCAAGGTAATGTACTTTGAAACATGCTTTTTATTAGCTTCACATGTCTGTATATTTGGAACGGAATCTTCAAACGCTAGAAAGCGTCATATTAATTTTAAATTTTGCTCACTTATCAAGGACCGATGACAATATAATGAAAATGAAGTTAAAGCTTTACGCTTAGAAGAGATGATGCGAATTAATATTATATTTAAATTTTCTACCTGTTCTTAAAGAAATACTTTTAAAAGGTGATAATTCGGATGACATTTGATATTTATTCATATCACAATTTTATTAGTTTGATCTGTATGTATAGAGACAGAATCACTGCAATATAACGATCCGAAGCCCTGTAAATGGAGAACATACCCTTCGGACCCGTCAATGAAGATTCATTGAAGAACAAGTTTAAGCCCAATAGCCACGTAATTGTCGCTCCCAAAATCAAAGTACAAGGATAAATACATCAATGAATGGATTATAGTTTAAAAAACTAAAAACCACGCTTTTCTAGATAATCCAATTAAAAAGTGAAAAATACTGTAAGATAACGAGTAAATAAATGTCATCATGATCAAAGTGTGAGGTACTCGATATAAATTGTTATAATTTCCAACTAGTGCTATTTCAAAATGCAGAGTTATTTTAAGAATATAGTAAAAAGCACCCCACGCAAGTATTGATATTTTCCAGTGTTTGTAGTATGTTTTAAATTTTACAATCCATCAAACGGTTCCAAATTTGATTCAAAATTAACTTACGAGCTAATATCAGTGCGCGTGAAATAGTTATTCCAGTGTAACAGTTTTGGAACGGATTACTTATATTTTTGTGTTGTGTTATACTTTCATGCAGAAATTTATATTATGTACCTAAAGATGAAAACAGAGATTCCTGTCTTAGCAAAAACAAGACGAATTATACTCAACATATCAAGATGCGTTCCCCTATCCACTCTATCCATGCACACGAGCAAACGTCACATTTGCATAATTGACGCGTGTCTCATTCATAACATAACGTAAAATATACTTTATTTAACCGCTTGCCAGCAATAAATCGTTGCACTCTCGCATTGGACGTTCTTTTGTTTTGTTTTTCGCGGCGTTTTTGCGGCGTCTCTGCTCGCACACCGTTTAATCGGCGACTTCTCCCGGGCTTGAATCTCTTATAAGCCATAATTACTTATTGGAGATATACGTTATGGAATAGCAACCAGCAACCTTTCAACCACTGGAGAGAAATCAAACTTGCTGCGATCGAAGATAATAAATTGTGATTTCTATACAACCGCCAACTTTTTCCTTTCCTAGGACACGTCCGTGCGACGCGACGTAATGTCTTCGTTAGTACTGCAGACTTTCGGCTCATTGTGCATGTACCCCTATTGCTGACAGCACCCATTCTAGTAGGATTTAACTCTGCACTAGTTTGCATAGTGTCCCTGCTGGTACTGAACTAAACTCTGCTGGATCTAGGTTTCCCAAAGAGCTGTTTTCCTATTCTACAGCATCCATTCTAGCAGGATTGATCTCCGCACTAGTTTATACAGTGTCCCTGCTGGTACTGAACTGAACTCTGTTGGTTCTAGCGCCTAGGCTTTCCAAAGAGCTGGTTTCCTATTGTAAAATACCCATTCTAGCATGATTGTACTCTGCACTAGATTGCACAGTGTCCCTGCTGGTACTGAACTAAACTCTGCTGGATCTAGGTTTCCCAAAGAGCTGTTTTCCTATTCTACAGCATCCATTCTAGCAGGATTGATCTCCGCACTAGTTTATACAGTGTCCCTGCTGGTACTGAAAAGAACTCTGTTGGTTCTAGCGCCTAGGCTTTCCAAAGAGCTGGTTTCCTATTGTAAAATACCCATTCTAGCATGATTGTACTCTGCACTAGTTTGCACGGTGTCCCTGCTGGTACTGAACTGAACTCTGTTGGTTTTAGGTTTCCCAAAGAGCTGTTTTCCTATTCTACAGCATCCATTCTAGCAGGATTGATCTCCGCACTAGTTTGCACAGTGTCCCTGCTGGTACTGAACTGAACTCTGTTGGTTCTAGCGCCTAGGCTTTCCAAAGAGCTGGTTTCCTATTGTAAAATACCCATTCTAGCATGATTGTACTCTGCACTAGTTTGCACAGTGTCCCTGCTGGTACTGAACTGAACTCTTTTGGTTTTAGGTTTCCCAAAGAGCTGTTTTTCTATTCTACAGCATCCATTCTAGCAGGATTGATCTCCGCACTAGTTTGTACAGTGTCCCTGCTGGTACTGAACTGAACTCTGTTGGTTCTAGCGCCTAGGCTTTCCAAAGAGCTGGTTTCCTATTGTAAAATACCCATTCTAGCATGATTGTACTTTGCACTAGTTTGCACAGTGTCCCTGCTGGTACTGAACTGAACTCTTTTGGTTCTAGATTTCCCAATGAGCTGTTTTCCTATTCTACAGCATCCATTCTAGCAGGATTGAACTCCGCACTACTTTGCACAATGTCCCTGCTGGTACCAAACTAAACTCTGTTGGTTCTAGCACCTAGACTTTCCAAAGAGCTGCTTTCCTATTGTACAGCACCCATTCTAGCAGGATTGAACTTCGGACTAGTTTGTACAGTGTCCCTGCTGGTACTGAACTGAACTCTGTTGGTTCTAGCCTAGGCTTCCAAAAGAGCTGCTTTCTTATTGTACAGCACCCATTATAGCAGGATTGATCTCCGCACTAGTTTGCACAGTGTCCCTGCTGGTACTGAACTGAACTCTGTTGGTTCTAGCGCCTAGAATTTCCAAAGAGCTGCTTTCCTATTGTACAGCACCCATTCTAGCAGGATTGAACTCCGGACTAGTTTGTACAGTGTTCCTGCTGGTACTGAACTGAACTCTGTTGGTTCTAGCCTAGGCTCCCCAAAGAGCTGCTTTCTTATTGTACAGCACCCATTATAGCAGGATTGATCTCCGCACTAGTTTGCACAGTGTCCCTGCTGGTACTGAACTGAACTCTGTTGGTTCTAGCGCCTAGAATTTCCAAAGAGCTGCTTTCCTATTGTACAGCACCCATTCTAGCAGGATTGAACTCCGGACTAGTTTGTACAGTGTCCCTGCTGGTACTGAACTGAACTCTGTTGGTTCTAGCGCCCAGGCTTCCCATAAAGCTGCTTTCCTATTGTACAGCACCCATTCTAACAGGATTGAACTCTGTACTAGTTTGCACAGTGTCCCTGCTGGTACTGAACTGAACTCTGTTGGTTCTAGTCTAGGATTCCCTAACAGCTGCGTTCCTCTTGTGATTTGGATCACAAACGATGTGAAAGGCTAACGTTGGACCTTCCCCGTATTGTCTGCAGTCCATTATAAATCCCTATTTCATCAAAGTGTTCCTTGAGGTCACAGTATCCTGTGAAGAGTCCAGTAACTATACGGAGTTGATTCCTGTTCAAGAAAATGAGTCCTGTATCCATTTTTGAGCATGGTGCATCGATAAACTGTTTCGCGTGCTTGCATCCAGTCATCAAGTACCAGTATTCCCGTCGCTCAAGTCTCACCCATTCCTTGACTTGGCTGGTTTTTGGTCAATGAGTGAGGAAGATAACTCCTTTCTTCCCAGCTCATCTGTCTTTTCATTGATAATGATTCCTGAGTGCACTCAATTTGTTGTGTTCCTCCAGTTTACTAATTTCACATGGATATTAAGACATAGGGCCCTTTAAAATTTGACGCTGGAAACAACCGACATTATAGAAATGTTTTATATAAGAATTATCTCCGATGAAAGTTTAACCTATTAAAGCATAGTCTGTCCTAACGTTATCATTATGATTCTTGTTTAGGTAACCAGTGCTAAGTGCTATACATCGGGTCAATACATGATCAAACATTGACAAAATTCGACGCTAGACAGTGCAAGAGCAAAGAAGCATATTGCATTCCAACAAAGGAAGCAAGTAAATAGAGCGAAATGCGGAAGTAATCTACTCACGAAGTAAAAATGTAATTAATTTCAGTTATTACTCGTAGTTTGTGGATCTGCAAGTGCACAACTTCGAAAATCTTCTCGCATTCAATAATAAGTCTTTGGCCAGTGCGAGTGAGTTCGGAGCAGCGTGGGAAAAGAAGCGTAGGTGGACGTTTCTGGTGCCTGGGAGCATTCTATACGTTATACGAGGACCGCTCGCATATTAAGCTGACGGCGGAACAGGTTTTTGTTTCGGGAACAGCGGCTTATGTTGTCATGACGGACTTCGGCCGATTGTTAATTAGTATGGTTATTATTTTTGCACGCCAGCAACCAGTCAGATCAGAGGCAGAAACGGTATGTTCTGAATGGTTTACAATCAAGAAACTACATAGATCTTATAGATTGTAGACTCTTACATCATTCAGATACAAACTGTTCATTTGAATACAAAGTTTGAAAACTCTTTTTTGGTGGCGGCGTCTTGATTTATATTTAAATCAGCGTAGGATGTCAGGTTTGACTTTTCACAAAGGATATACTCAGGTTACTTGTCAAATAGCTTACTAGATCCTATCAGGATTAAAAACTATTTATCCAGTCTGGCTATAGTTCTAATAATGTTTTCTTTTGCATGTGTTAGGGGAAAGATATTTTGTGTGCTGAGAAAAAAAGAGACCTTAACCATCGTTGTCAAAATGTCCTGAAGATAATTCGCGTAATAAGATATTTTGGTATTTGGAACTCTTGATTATTTCAATCCACCAACATCTGGGGAACAGTAACCTAATCCAAATTACATCACAAATCCTCTCCTTAGCGATCCCACAAGGCAAACTTGCCGTTTTTGTATGTAAATCCTGCCGAATGAATACCATATCATTCATATCGCTTATAAGCGTCTCATTAGCAACTAGCTAAAGCCGGATAACAGGTTGAGAAACTGTGAAATTGAATAATTCCTCAAATTAGTTGATAAGTACGCCCAATTTGTCTGTGGCAGGACGTATAAATGCTGCTTTGTGTTCCACTCGTGGATTTACGGGCTTTGTGACTGAGGCTGAATGCCGAAGAGAATCATAAAGAAGCATGAAAAATATCATTCATTGAAAAGGAAGGTTCTTATAACATGTAAATTCATGCCACAATAGCTACTCATGTATGCAAAATGAAATAAAAGGTTTATTGATTTCCACTACTTCATATCTTAATGAAATGGCAACCCTTCAGATCTAGCATTGAAAGGATGGAAAGTCCTGAATTTTTAGGTGATTTTTGACTAACACTGAATTGACGACGAAATGCGCTACGTAATTAATAGAAAAGTAAAAGACAACACATGCCTCTATATCAGAGCTCAGTGTGAATTTTTTTAACCAATGATGCTCTAATGAGTCATATTCTCAAGGCTCTACTGAGAATCATACATAAAAGAATTTTAGCAAAATAAGACATGGAAATTAATGACAATCAAGTTGGTTTCAGACGAGGTATGGGCACGAGGGAGGCTTTGTTTGGTGTAAATGTCCTAATGCAAAGGTGCCTGGACATAGATTAGGACATATGTATGTGTTTTATTGACTTTGAAAAGGCGTTTGGCAGAGTGCAACATCATAAACTCATAGATATTTTGAAATGAAAAAACCTATATAGTCGTGACATCAGACTAATCGCTAATCTATATTGGTGTCAAATAGCGAAAATCAGAATCGAAGATCAATTATCCGACGAAGTTGAAATTATGAGGGGCGTTCGTCAGAGCTGTATTTTGTCTCCGCTGTTGTTTAATGTGAACAATTTTCCAGGAGGCTCTGACAGAGGGTCAGGAAGGGATATCCATAAATGGACAAATATTGAGTAACCTTCGTTACGCTGATACAGTCCTATTAACAGATAAAATAGACGACCTAGAAACGCTACTACAAAGAGTAAATGATGCTTGCAAACGTTATGGACTCAACATGAATGTAAAGAAGACAAAATACATGATCATTACAAAGCAAAGCAACATCGATGTAAATCTTACATGCGACAACACGCCAATCGAAAGAGTTCAACGTTATAAATACTTGGGAACATGGTTGAATGAGTCTGCTAATCAAACACAAGAGCAAGGATAGAAATTGCCAGAGCTGCCTTTATAAGTCTAAACAAATTTCCTTGTAGTAGGAACGTAAATGTGCAGTTAAGAATTCGAATGCTTCGGTGATATATTTTCAACATTATTATATGGAGCAGAGGCTTGGACAGCAGAAATCAGCAAGCTAGAAGTGTTGTTGATGGTGTTATCGTCGGATTCTACGGTAATCATGGGTTGATAAGATTACAAATGTTGAAGTTCTACATCGAATGGTAAAAGAAGAGGAAAAAAACTTTAGGGTAGCTCTTAATAAAGTCAGGATAGTTATGATGATTGCTAACCTCCGTTAGGAGATGGCACAAGAAGAAAAAGATGTTTCAGTAATCATACAAGACGTCAGGAAACTAAAATTAGTTTTAGAATAAAGTGCCTGCTTTTCACTATGTATCAGTCCTGCTATAGACATGCATGTTTCGTCTCTAGCCTAAACTCGTCAGTATAGCCTGGCGGTCTAACTGTAGAGAGCAATTGACTGGTATACGTGATTCAGTCAAGGGTGTGATAGCAACATCTACACTCATCTCCGAACGCACCCTTGTTGACAGATGTCGTAAGGGAAATATGTTGCTGCTTCAAGGCAGTCTAAACGTTATAACCTTAGGTTTCGTAAGTTGCTAATTGGCTGTTTGGATAGGTTACTACTGGTTAATTTACAAAAAATTGTATAGTGTAGATATATTGGTTTCACATGTTGGAAAATTATAGTAATTTCATCAGAAACTCATGGACAATATCATAATTTGAGGAAATAGAATGAATTTGTTGGGTTTTGATATCGGATTTATCGGGTATTGCAACTAACTTACATGCATAATACTCATAAGTTTATAACCTTCTGCCGACTAAAACAGATACATAAGATTAATAGATTAAATTTCAGCTAGAGAAAACAATCTTTTCGAACAGAAAATAGTATTTTAACAACGTAAGTATAACTACATATTTTTGAATTGCGAATGATTTAATTTCTAAGCTTATCCATATTTAAATGTAAATATTTTGTAAAATAAGACGGAAAGAATAAATAATCAGTTCGAAAAAACAAACTCAGCTTCATGCGGGCCTTATCACAGTCGCACGTTAATTGCAAATAATTTTAAATAATTATAAGCCTTATTATATTTGTATGGATTGAAATGAGGCTCGTAAACATAATGACGGTTTCGATTGACAGTTGGATGGGACTGGGTGCAGTGAAACAATCAATAATTAGTGTGACAAAATTGTCATTTTGCCAATTAGAGCAGCGTCGGTATCCAATTAAGTGTTATTATTGCTCCTTCTGCCCAGCAAAGTGACGAATGGATAACGCCAGCACATCCTCCATTAACAGGAACACGATCAGTGGTGGAGTGTTTTTAATAAGATATACAGGGTGTTACTTAAAGATTCCTGAAACAAATTCAAGTAGAAAAGTTCGTGTAAGCATGTTTGGTTATCAAGATGTGGATTCTACCATTGGCCAAAACAAGTAGGTGCAAGACTTCGTTCAAGTGAACATCAGAGATTTCTGATAAATACGTTCTCATTAATCATAACAAACAAAAAACAAAGGCCGTAATTAGAGCAAACTGAAAGTGTTCCTGGTATAAAAAAGGAGAATTTTAATTGAACCAGCCTCATCAATTTTCGGATAAATCTTCCTTTCCATCATCGTGGTTGTTAAACGACAACCGTGTCGAACTGGTTGGCAGTAGCGAGAGGTAAAATGCGCGCGATACAGGTGGATTTTGTATACAGTTGCATTCTGAGTTTCGATTAAAACTAACAAAACCGCATAAAAAATAACGTCAGATAGCTGTACTTAGAATATTATCAGGTTAGGAAGGAAGATCAGAACGGGATATGGGAACCATTGATTCCCAAATAGTTATAGACATTCAAATTATCGAATTTAACTTTTTTGTGAATACAAATACCACCTATTAGTTTGGAAATTAAAAAGCTCGATTTGATGTAAACTAACCCGACTCAAAGTACACAGGCTGTCCACACACGGTATTAGTTTACTTCCACGCCAGTTAGCGAGGAAGCATTTTAGTCGCGGAAAATGTTGAACTCAAGATATTTTGTTTTCTTGATGTTTCATGGCATAAACATCACAAAAATACATACCACTCATGTCCATCGGCCTGTCTGTCTGTACGTACTCCGTCTGGTAACACTCGTTCACTGTATAACTCTGAAAGTATTTTTCGGATGCTGCTGAAACTTTTAGCTTTCTATTGTGACAAGGACGAGTCAATTTTGTAGTTTCAGACAATTGATGTAGCGAGATTATCGTCATAAACAAAAAAAAGGAAAACGCTCAAACCTCGTTTTTGGAATATTCCTAAATCGTTTTTAAATTTTTTTCAAGAAAATGGGGTCAAAATGGCGGTTGGTGGTGTGGAAATATGTCGCAGATGCAAGATAGTGTTTTCGAAGATAATCTCATACTTTAATGATGAAAACGTCGTTTTGTGTTACCTGAATCACAAATATTAGAAAATAAACAAGGTGGAATAATTTATTTTGCTTTACTTCAGTCATTGATTTGGCATCTAGGAACAGTGGCAGGTTAAGGGGGCGTAGTTAATTATTTCTTAAGAGGGTTGATTTCTTCTGCTTTTGTCTTAGCGGTTTTTACTACAGATTACTGAAAAATTGTGTCAATTGAATTGACTCTGAATTTCAGGTACTGTTATATTAGTTTATTGCATATTTTGATAGGATTTTTGAATTGCTGATCAATTTGAACTAAATTTTGAAAATATGGAAACTTTTGAAAACCTGAAATTTCTGAAAGATTTAGCTTTCAAATTCAATTACAAATGTATAAAAGTTTCTAACCGAATCCTGCTTTCGAAACCAATACCATTCCGTGGAAAGTACAACTTTAACCTATTCGATGAAATTTTTGAAACCGTTGATTCACTTGAAGTAGTTTTGGAGATGTTACATATAATGAAAAAATTTGAAATCTTTCTTGTACTGAGGTGTTCAAATTATTCATTTTTGAAACCAAATAAATTTCTGTTGAACACGTCGTAAGATGGCCTTACCTAACATCCAGGTTATGCTTTTATCCGTGTATGTTTTCTAAGTCGAATGAAAAATCACTAGCAATTTATAATCCAAGCGTGTAACTTACATCATGGCAGATGTGATTTATCGCTGGCAATTTGGTCGTTTTGTTTCAGCAGTCCACTTCCAGGATCCTTGCACATACACATAGCCAAGGTTGAGATCTTAAAAAATCGCTTGGGTGTGTCTCAGCTCTGTTGGGATTACGGAAACGCAAAATCAGTGTAATTACTTTTGACTGAAGAGAATACAGGAGATTCATCACGATGGGCTGCATTCTGGCAGCTCCTGTAATAATGAAGTGCAACGGAAGCGGAGGTTATCTCCCAGGTTTCCCAGTTTTTTTGGCTGTGCAAATTACCCAATGTTGGAGAGGGGGACGAAAGAGAGGGAACCGCCCTCAAATAGATAGCTTTGTAGGCGTGTGATTTTCTTTCAATTTGGTGGTCTATCGTTGGTTGTATTGTAAAGGGGAAGCAAAAAATTAACGAATATATTCAGGACTACAAGACACGATTGTCTCGAAGTCGAGACCCATCCTCATACTCAAAGGTAGCGTCAGGAGTGCACAGAAGGTTTCCGCCAATAGCAAACTGAATATAGGTTTTAATCTTTCAAAAAATACAAAACACCTTTCGATGGTACAAGTTGAGGATGGCAGACATAAGAAATTTGGATGGACAGTGATCCAGCAAATCAATTATTAGCATATTTTCCACTTTTTCTATTAGAGTCTGATTTTTACGAAAATCAATCCACAAGGGCGATTTTCTTCAAATAATCGACTATTGATTTTTTCTATTATGTCAGCAAACTATAATTCCGATGATTCCAATGAATGTTTCGGATGCAAACATATAGCGGGGTTATTTTATTCAAAGAATCTGTCACTCAGAGAACTAATCAAACAATCCAGGAATATTTTTATACAAAAACGGATGTCATCTCAAAAATATAACTCATCCGACCAAAGCTAGGAGGAGGGGCATTGCCTCCTTATCTACCACCCCCAATGGGCGCCCTTGAACGTAAGTCATCTGAAAAGGTGAACAAACCTTATCTGACGAGTGTATTTGAGACAGTTCTTCATAACTAATCCAGTGTACAGACCAATAACTTTTCGGGACACTAAATGGTTGACCGGCAGGCAACCCTGCTTAAAATTTAAATCCGCGCTTTGCCTTTCCGCATGACACCAAGAAAATTAATTGAAACGACTTTTGATAATTAAAACTCCTCTACGTTTTCAACCGTATTACATAGATTATATATGGTATTTTATAGTGCAGTTAATACATAGGTCTTTCTCGGTCTAAAATTTACAAAAACTTCAGAAACATTCTAAAATACATTTAAACCTATTGAGCATCTTAAAAAGATTTAGGTTGGCCAAGGTAATATATCTGTTATGACTATGCCTAAAAATGACTTTTCACAGATTTCAAGACTTCTGATAAATTTTAAAATTCTCTCACGTATGGAGTACTGATGGCCGTACAATAATTGAAAAAATGATCGAAATAAAGTAAGAAATAAGAATTTAGAAAATAGTTTTAGTTGAATTATTTTAAATAATGTTTGAATATTCAGAAAAATTATTTTACAAGATAGAATTTCAGACCAAAAAACTGGGACTTCTGGTTACTACTTATGCTGCTAACCAAAATACACATGGTAGTGTGAAGATACAGTGGCCACTAACTTTTTATGTTAGTTGTCTCTACCATTTTTGTACAATGGAGATGAAGTATTCCATCAACCTTATATCGTATACAAAATAATAAAGCCTTCTAAGATTTTTGAAAAATGTCTGAAGGATCGATTGGTGGATTTTTTCAACCAAAATGAAATTTTATCTGCAAAGCAGCAAAGCAGCTTTAAGAGGGGTTTTAGCACAATTGATGCACTTAGTGAATTGTCTGAGCAGGTGACTAATAATCTGGACAAGGGCAAAAAATGCCTTGCTGTCTTTCTGGATCGGGCAAAGGCATTTGACACAGTGCCCCATACGTTGCTTCTCCAGGCTTTAGAATCTTATGGAGTCAGGGGCTCTGTACTGAATCTCTTTGGTGATTACTTGGATGACAGAACACAGTCTGTTAAAGTGGGAAACACAATAAGTGACCCATTTATTATTAAGATTGGCATTCCACAGGGAACTGTTCTGGGTCCAATGCTATTTAGTGCATACATCAATTCACTGACTAACATATCAATTCAAAACGGATCAGTGGTGTCATATGCTGATGACACTGCTGTTGTTTTTTCTGGAGAGACATGGGACTTGATAAGAGACTATGCAAACAATGGCATAACTACAATAAAACACTGGTTGGCCTCTTTTAAGTTATCACTGATCGTCTCTAAAACAAACTACATCGCTTTTTCACTTACATCGGTGAATCGTCCAGAATTTGACAAATTATACATGGAGAGCCTCGATAGTCATTTAGCTCAAGTTGATAGTATACATTATTTAGGAATTGTAATTGACAAACACTTGAAATGGGAGCATCATGTCCTTAGATTAACAAAAAATATCAGAAAATTAATACATACATTTTATACAATTAGAGAAATTTTAAATAAACAACTTTTAATACTGGTATATAAAGCAATTGTTGAGTCTCTACTTAGGTATGGTTTGGTTGTTTGGGGCGGACTCTACCAAAACACATTATTGAGTTTAAACAATGCCCAAAATTACATATTGAAAATAATCTTCAGAAAAAGCAAACGTTTCTCTACAGCTTTGCTCTATTCAAGAGAAATTTTTGATGTGCGTTCACTGTATTGTCTGTCTACCTGCATATATGGTCACAAATCTGATAAATATAAAAACTACATAAAACATACATATCGAACTAGAATTATCGTTAATAAACACCTAGAAACACAAACTGCTTCCACAACAATGAAATTAAGATCAATTGTCTATCTGGCACCAAAAATTTATAACTTATTACCACCACACATAAGACATTTAAATACTATAACATTTTTTTGTATAGCATGTAAAGATTTCATCCATGAAAATCAGGAAACTTTCAAGAACATTTTTACTAATTTATAAGTATCTTGATAGAATAGTAGATTTAGACACATTAGTTTTCTTTATTTTTGTATATTTTGTTAGTTTTTTTTTTAAATTATCTTTAGGTTATCTCCCTTTATGGTTAATGTTTAACATGTCTGAATCATATAGCTACTATTGACTGGTACTATGTACATACAGGTATTTAGTTACGTAGGTGCATAATTCACGTTTGGGTCCATATATTAAATCTATTGTTGAATATTTATATTATGTAAGAAATTGTGAAACAAACGTAATATATATTGGTATATATTGGTATTTTCATCACTCCGACCAGCCATTTCGTTCAGAAAAATTAAAAAAGTAGTATTGTTGAACACCCGTTGGTCACACAAGTTCCAACATCACTAGCATGTTATTCACACATGCAAGTAGCATGTATCTTCCAGTGGCTGGCATGCGTGCGTTTATCAAGCATGTGGATTCTCGCCATTAGTCTGCAGTTCTCGTGCTATAATACCCAGCAGTGGAAGAAATGCTGGAGCGGCACTAGGTAGTATACAATATGCGTCGGTATACCACCGATTCGCTACACACCTGTAAACGGCGACTGGGCAACGGAGCGCGATGGTCTTTGCAGTGAACACACCAGTCACTCATGCTCCCGACGCCGCCGTTTGTTGTTTACGTTCAAATTAATGCAACGCCTACTTGAAACCCGCCATCCATCAGCGACACGCAAATGCGAGAGCGTGGGAGTTGATTACCGACTAATTAATACTGTTCTGCCAGATATATCTTTGCCGATTTTTTTTCTAACATCGTTTCTGTCATCTTGATATACGTGGCGTCGTATCGATCATCGTATTTTTGTTAATTGGTATGTTGTGTTGGCCATTTAACAAGAATGCTTTGTCAACATTGATCCCCAAGCGTCGCGCATGGTGGCGCTTCACTATACAAAAGACCTGATATACACATGAATGTTTCGTCTTTAGCCTAGACTCAGTGAATCAGTTTATCCTTGTCGACAGATGTCGTAAGGAGTATCTGTCATTGCTTCAAGGCAGTCTAAGTGTTTGGACCTTGACCTAATGAGATGCTTAATACGCCACCGTACGCCAAGTTTTTTGGGATGATTTATCTGTGGTGTTTATTTGCTTGTCTGTCGGTCTGTTATCGCTCTTGTCAAAACATAATCTCAGTAAAAGTTGCATCGATTTTTATGAAATTTTGGAAAGAATATGAGGTACCTACTCTTAAAGATTAAGTATATTAGCCGCGGAGAATAAGAGACAACAAAAAATTGTTCCCAAAAATTAAAAAATTCAAAAACTGATAATTTGAATTTGAAAAATCTGGAATGCAAAAAAATACAGCAAATCCTACTGAAAACCTTAAAAAGAACCCTATTTGAGGCCTTAAGAAAATGATACAATAAACCTGGAGACCAAAAATAACATGAACCATGATATTGGAGATTTTAAAAACAAGTCGAATGTAACAATGTGAAAATTTTTAAATTTTTTTTTAAATATCTCCGGGCCCCCTTCAGACACACGCCTCAACCCTTACTTTTTTCAGCGGCCTGGTCCTAGTAGCAGTTTGTTTTATAGCTATTTTACAATTTATTGTAATAGCCGATATTAATTTCATAAAGGAACTTAAACCTCCAATTTATGAACCATGTAATAAACGCTATATGGGATGAGATAGCTACCAGTATTTCGTGTAACTATCCAAAAAACTTGGGGGATACTGAAATTATAATTCAATTTCATCAAAATTGTGAGAGATACCTGACATTAGGGCTTTAATTATGTCTGAATTGCTATAGGTAAGCTTTATTGAATACATGTGAAACCGTGCGGAAAAAATAATTCTAAATTCATACATGGTAATTGAATTCTATATGCAAATATAACATGATCACTAACTTGCTATTATGTGATTACGAAGGGTAATCAAAAAATTACGTAATTACTCAGTATATGTTTAACGTATTTTGGAAGATCAATATCATCCATTAATGAGAGTATACGAAATTGAAAAAACCTTGTTTTGGATCACTGGGACAAAAACTGTATTGTGTATTAGGATTAAATAATTATAAGGAATAAAAGAAACCAAAAAAGGCTGTTTTTACTTTCTACGACTATATTAGTGACCGTACTATAACGCCTGTTGTGATATTTCCTAGACATACAATGATTTAAAATTATATACGTTTTAATTCAAACACAATGCAATGACATAATAGCTCGAAGGAAAGTTAACGAATAATTATTTTAAAATTATACCGTGTATTATAGATTCTGATCTTATTTTTGAATCCATATTTGGTTTGAATGATTTCAGTTGTTTGGAAAGTGTAGGAAACGTTTATTTGATCCAAAATTTCACTTACAAACTGATACCATTCCGTGGGCAGTACAGCATCAACCTACTTGACACGAATTTTTCATCAACCAAAGCATCCGATCAAGACAGCTCCGAAATTATTAAAACAACTGCAGATGTTTCACGATAATGAAGGGATTCAACTCTGTTAATGAGGTCGGCCAAAACAAAAAGATAGTAAATTCGGAGTGTATCAGAGGCGACCCTTAGAGCAAGAAGGTGTACACCATGGCAGCATTTTCTTACAGGCCCCCCCTCTTCGTTCAACATATTGCGGCCATATTTGACTTGCAAATAAGGCGGGCAACAGCAACAGGTGAAAAGCGAGGGTGGATTCAAAACGCCACCGCGGGCTTACCGAATGCTACGTTCGAACGAAACAGGACAGGATTTTGTCATTTCCAGTACAATCCCCAACTGAATACATACGATCATTTCCATAAATACATAATTTATTCAGCACCGCAATTTGAAATTGGATTTGAAAACTTATCACCCGCAGTTCACAGTTTGTCGTTGGTGAAACTTCAACGCAATTAAACCCGGATTCATAACCTTGTTACTTGCAGTTCGCACTTAGTACTTGGTGAAACGTCAACGCAATTAAACCCGGATTTATAACTTTGTCACTCGCAGTTCGCACTTAATCTTTGGTGAAACTTCAACGCAATCAAATCAGGATTTATAAACTTGTCACTCGCAGTTCGTACTTAGTTTGTGGTGGAACTTCGACGCAATTAAACCAGGATTTATAACCTTGTCACTCGCATTTCGCTCTTAATCTTTGGTGAAACTTCAACGCAATTAAACCCGGATTTATAACATCGCCACTCGCAGTTCGCACTTAGTCTTTGGTGAAAGTTCAATGCAATTAAACCAGGATTTATAGCCATTTTAATAGTAGTTCGCACTTAGTCCATAGTGAAACTTCAACGTATTAAACCCGGATTATATACTATATCAATCACAGTTCGCACTTGGTCTTTGGTGACACGCAACGCAATTAATCACGAATTTATAACCTTGTCACTGGCAGTTTGCAATTAGTCTTTGGTGAAACTTCAACGCAATTAAACCCTGATTCATAACCATGTCAATCGCAGTTCGCACTTAGTCCTTGGTGTAATGTCAACGCAATTAAACCCGGATTTATAAGCTTGTCACTCGCAGTTCGCACTCAATCTTTGGTGAAACTCCAACGCAAATAAACCAGGATTTATAACCTTGTCACTTGCAGTTCGCACTTAATCTTTGGTGAAACTTCAACGCAATTAAACCAGGATTTAAAACCTTGTCACTTGCAGTTCGCACTTAATCTTTGGTGAAGCTTCAACGCAATTAAACCAGGATTTATAACCTTGTCACTCGCAGTTCGCACTCAGTGCTTGATGAAACGTCAACGAAATTAAACCCGGATTTATAATCTTGTCACTCGCCATTCGCACTTAGTCTGTGGTGAAACTTCAACGCAATTAAACCCGAATTTATAACCTTGTCACTGGCAGTTGGCAATTAGTCTTTGGTGAAACTTCAACGCAATTGAACCCTGATTCATAACCATGTCAATCGCAGTTCGCACTTAGTCCTTGGTGTAACGTCAACGCAATTAAACCCGGATTTATAAGCTTGTCACTCGCAGTTCGCACTCAATCTTTGGTGAAACTCCAACGCAAATAAACCAGGATTTATAACCTTGTCACTTGCAGTTCGCACTTAGTCTGTGGTGAAACTTCAACGCAATTAAACCCGGATTTATAACCTTGTCACTCGCGGTGCGCACTTAGTCTTTGTTGAAACTTTAACGCAATTAAACCCGGATTTATAACCTTGTCACTCGCAGTTCGCACTTAGTCGTTGGTGAAACTACAACGAAATTAAACCAGGATTTATAACCTTGTCACTCGCAGTTCGCACTTAGTCGTTGGTGAAACTTCAACGCAATTAAACCCGGATTTATAACCTAGTTACTCACAGGTCATACTTAGTCTTTGGTGAAGCTTCAACGCAATTGAAACCGATGCCAGAGGATAAGTATCTATTCAGATGTATCTTAAATGGTGTGAATTGTAACCATCGGAGTACAAACTTCACAACATTCCACTCCACAATGATGAGGTTCCCAAAAAGAATGAGTTTTGCGAAGGGCTCTCGAGGTGAGATGTTGTGAAGTTCAAACTCGTTGGGTCCCTCTAGTGTTTGTTTTACTGATAGCTCTAGGTACTATCATGCTCCGACACCGACTATGGTATAATGTATAAAATAGGGACAGAAGCTGAATTGCTCTGCTCCACACATGTGCGACGTAGGCTGGAATATTATGCCCTAGTACGACTCTGAATTACCAAAACCGAAATGAAAAAATGTGAACCCAAACCGAATTGGCTGGCCACTCGGAATATTCTTTAACCCTTGCCGCTATTTGTATCACTTACGATCTCCAAGATGAAGCATTTGGAAATTTATTAACCATAATTAATTAAAAAGAAACACTGCCAGGCAGGTTGTAGGTCAACTCGCCGTTATAAATCTGCCCCTGGATACTCTTATGACTTTATTATCATCGATCGTCTCCTTCTTTTTGTTTCATTGGGACGCAAAGGTCGTGGTTTATGGGTATGCGATGTTTGTTTTGCCTTTTGGGATGAATTCACCTGGCTAGAAAGGAGAAAAGGTAAAATGAACTTATATAATATCTGAAACCTATCAAACAGTTCTCTCACTGATTTACCTTACAAAGGTATACTGAGTAGGAAGTTATTTTTGATATCCTTTGATGTTCAATATGCCGAAACATGATTATCATTGAATGCACTTTAATCTGTGTGTACGCCGTATCATTTTAGCATCCGGTATCAGAAAAACTGGGATCGAAAATCAAATATACAATACATGGATGTAAAAACGGGGACTAAAACCAAGCGAAATCCATACACCGCTAAAATAGAATTCATGGTGTATTACAGTCCACTTAATGACTTTTTATGCTATTAGGCCGCGGAATACAATTCTGCATTAAACAAATAGTGACTTGCACAATTTTATTGGGTGTGAAGTATGGTCATGGTTGTTAGCACGTCAAAAACTTGCCATTTACCCAAAATCGCACAATCAATAGAGTCTAAAAACTGGAAAATGCACCTGTATATGATATTTTGCAATAAAGAGAATCCTCTGTAAATAATGGTTCTTACTAATGGTTTTCATGGGAATTTTGCTTTACGAGCTTCAAAAAAGCGATTAAAATCTACACTATCTATTAAGCGGGACTCATTTTTTACACTTTCGGACGAAGTCGCAACAAGAATAACAAACACCATCTGATGATTGTCTAATCTTGCAATTTTTTGGGAACCTGATCTATTTTGCGTCTCATATTTTCTATTTTTTATCACGTATCTAGCAAAGAATCATTAATAGTGTATATTGGTATCAAGTCCAGGTCACTGATGTATTCTTTTCAATTTAGTAAATAATTTGACTCACATTATCGAGAATAAATGTATTTCATTAGATGTTTCGATAAATATGATAATTAAGAGAGCATGAAATTTGGACTTTTGGAAGTTTATCAAAAAATGGCGTCTAGAAGGTATCATTTTTCAAAATTAAGTTTCAAATCAGATTTGGGAGCCGTTCATCAAATATGAGGGTTACAATGTTAGATGACAAATCACTGCCACATCGCGCATAATAACAAAATTTAACAGCGAAAAACTTTCCCAACGCCCCCCAGGTTAATTAAAAAGATGAGCAGAAAATGTCACCAAATTCAGTGCTTTTTCAGATGTCTTATTTGAGTCATTCTGGATAATTTGACAGAGACTGTTCAGTTGATTGAAACCAAATTAATTCATCAACTTTGCGGTCCCTGTTGCAGCAGTTGCAGAATTAGAAAATACGATGAAAAGGTTGCGAAACTCTGTTTTTCAGACCTCATCATGGAAGGGCTCTTATAAGATTCAATAAATAATTTTGGGTAGGTGAAAGGTGAGAGTATTTTCAAATATTTGTCTGATATCGAAGTCGCTTATTCAAAACTGATTTCGCACATTCTTCTTGGCTAGGCGAAGTTACGGAATGAGAGGAAAAGCCAGCATGGCAGCCACTGTCGAAAACAGGACTACAAACATGAGAAAGATGAAATATTTGGTAATTTTATTGTCGCTGCATTGTTAGTGATAAATAAAAATCAGCGGTTCAATCACGAAACTTCAGCGTTGACTTGCGACAGTGTCGCCGACACATGGAAAATTCTATGAATTTTTACGGCTTGTTACTACGATTTGTGATAGGAATGAGAAGGGTCTTCACAGTATCTCCACCAGTAAAAACAGTATCGAACCTTTTAAGCATAGCATGGCTTATTGTTGTCATTATGCTTCTTGTTAAGGTAATGTTGATGTGACAAGAGATTTTCCTAGTGTTCCTAATTCTATATATTGCATCGATTCATAATAAAGAACTGACAAAAGTCGTCGCTAGATAGTGCAAGATCAAAGGAGCAGATTGTCTTTCAACAATTGAAGTGCGTCAATAGTGCAACATTTAAAAGTAAATATGATTAATTTTTTTATCTGAAACCTACATCGTACTGACTAGTCTCAAGGAATAGGAAACAATATCATCTACGATTAGTTTTGTATAAACAAATGTAATCGCAACTCTTTGTTTCTAGGATATAACAGCGGGTATAACGAAAGCTTTCATTACAATGGTATCTACTGTTGAAAGTTCAGATAATTATAATGTTTAAAACTTGTGAAAAAAGACTGTGCGTATAATTGTACCTCAGCGCCAAAATGCGTTACTAGGTAATGTTATTTCGTACCTGCGACTACCTAAAAAGGACAACAGGACGTTACGTATTAAAATTATTTTTTTTGAGTATAACTGGTTGTTGAGTGCATTAGTGCATATCATAATTCTAAGGTTCTTAAATTGGTAATTCGTGTCTCCATGGTAGCAGGAACATCCACTTGAACATTATTTTAGAATGCCGCAAGAATTCATTAATTGGAACCAGTGACAATTTCGGAGCGACATTCTTCATACTACCGGGGATGAACAGATGGAGCATCAACCTATTTTCATACGTGATGGGAGAAACAACATAATTCCTGGATTTGCCTTCAGAAGGAACTTCAAAATTTTGTCCCTGCTTTTGGGATGCGAGTTTATAAATGCCGGCCATATCGTAGAGCCGGGACATATTATTTAAAGGATGAATCAGGATTCGTAACTATCTAGAAACATATTAAATATTACGCAAAAATCCTGAACAGAGTTTGTGAACAGAGTAGAAGAAATGGCACAACGCAATGTTATACGACTTTATTTATAAAATGAATATTTTCAAAATTAAAAAAATCAAATGTCATTTCTCACAAGACACTTATTTTCTGCCAAGTATATCTATTTAAGGGTGGCATAAGTTTGGAGGAAAATGGCAGCTACATTAATGAATTGTGGATATTTTTCAATAACGTCGAACATCTTCATTGTACCGTTTCCGCAATGAGCAGAAGGGGTATTGGTGGTGAATACCCCCAAGAATAATTCACATCCAAGGGGTAGTTACAGCTGTTTGCCGTTGCATGATGTTGAAGAAAACTGCAGATAATCTGATTCAGTTTTGCCGCTTTTCTGGGAAAACGCATTGTCCATAGTCATACCCAATGCATTCAAGAGAACCAAGTTCACAGCCTCTTCAACTATACCTTCAAATCAAATGTTAAAAAATTTGCAGTGCTGTATTTCAGGATCTACTTGATATTCGGAACAAAGGTATGAATACCTCTTCATGTAGGATCAATCATTTACGAGGTATAACTTAAAACTGAAAAAAGTCCGGAAATGTTATGATTGTTCCTCACCAGACGTATGCACAATACCAACATTTGAAAAATTAAAACCAGCGGGTTTTTTTGCGAAACTTTCTCCTTTTTCTGTTTAGGATTACTGGACTAATATTAAAGATACGATGATGACTAGAACACATTGAACCTGCAGATCATTTGGACAGTCAAAGACGATCTGATGGAGAGATATCGGTTACCCCCGGTATAATCATTATAATTAAATATCGTGGACTTGTTGCGCGCACAGCGAGTTCAATCAGTATCTCGTGTTTGCTCTGAGTGGACGCAAAAAATACATCATTAGTTGATACCTTTTTAAGAAGTATAACAGTACAATTCTGTTTGTTAATTTTTCATTTTTGCGCGCACTGTCTCCAAAATAATTATTCTTATTTTCGGAAGAGGCTGTTTTGGAATTCTGAGATGCGTGTATTTGGAAAAAGGTTTCGTATTTGGAAACGATGGCAACGTACTATTTGAGGAAGTGTCTGAAAAGGGCGAAAGAAACTGGTCAGTCTAAATATGAAGGTGGAAATTTTAGTTGTTCTCACTAATGTTGCAATATGGAAAGAGAACACCTACTTTCCAAAGATACATAATTAATTATTTGGCGTGGGAAATGGAGCACTTTATTCTTAATTATAAACTGAACGTCACTAGTTCATAGTTAAACATAATATTGAATAAGTTTAAAACTCCTTTGTAACTGGAGAAGTTTGAACGTGAGTCAACGCACAATGCACCAATCACTGAGCCACAGGAACCTTGCAAAATTGAAGCACCTTATGGACATTATTTTTTTGAAGTAGTAAGAAATTGGAGTAGAATTATTTTCATTCTTAACATTTATCATCATGTGGAAATAAGGCTCTATCAAGATAGGTAGGATGTTGAATTTTTGAGCTAGAATTGAAGTTCAGTTTAACCCAGAGAAGACTTGGACAACAACCCTGACCAGAAAGGCATATGCTGCCAGCGTGAAGATGGAGATATGCTTAGTATTAGTACTAAAGCCATCATCCATCAGGTTTCTACAAATTAAAATCAACAATAACTTGTCCAGGCATGATCATGTAGCCGGCGCCTGGTCGGGATCCTAAAAGCTGAAGCTCTCTGAAGCTAATTTCCTCCTCATATGCAGCGATTGCCTCTTCATGGGTGGAAAAATGGCGACCCCGTAACTTTTCTTTGATCTTAGGGAATAGGAAGAAGTTGCACGGAGCTAGATCCGGATAATAAGGTGGGTGAGGCAATAGTTGACACCCTGTTTAGCAAAAAAAATCAAGTGTTCTAGCGGCGGTGTGGGCGGGTGCGTTATCGTGGTGCCATTGAATACCCAGGAGATCAGTCTTTAGACGGCCCTTGAATAGTTCTTGGAAGACTACAGGAACACATATGGCTGAATATCATTCAGAAGTAATTGTTCTTTGATTTTCCAAGGCTACCGTTGTGATGTATCCACTTTTAGAAAAAAAAAGATGCGACCATATTCTTTCCAACACTCTTGAAACGACGAATTTTCGTTGGAGGCTGCTCATCTTCAAAGCACCAAACTAATGACTGATGTTTAGTTTCGAGATCATAATGATATAACCATGTATCGTCTCCGGTTACGATATGAGAAGTGTTTTTACTGTATCCATTATCAAATTTTTCAAGCATAAACTTAGTCCAATCAACTCTTGTTGCTTTTTGCTTACTGGTCAACAAATGTGGCACCCATCTGGAACACCGCTTCCTCAGGCGAAGGGGATCGTCAATGATTGTTCGGACCGCTGCCTATCCAATCCCCAGAGAAGCCTCACTTTCGGTGTAGGTTATATGTCGATCTTTTTTACCAGATTTTGCATAGCTTCTACAGTTTCCGGAGTAACAATAGTAGGCGGTCGACCTGTGCGAGGTTCATCATCGAGTGAGACCCGGCCCCTTTTAAACTCAGCAAACCAATTAAAGAGTCCCCAAAGCAACTCACTAAACTTTTGTGACATAACGCTTGTTTTAGTCCCTTTTTATAGTTATACAAAATCATCGCTCGAAAATCTCGACTACTCGGTTCCATTTTCACGAAAAAATTCGGCCAACAATTAAATGCATCCGAGATCTTCGCAAGGGCAAGGCAGCTACTGAACGTTTAAAACGCTGCCTTTGCGTGTAAGTACTGACAGCTTTAGACGAAACAGCTGCGTGCTCAAACTTGTTTGAACTTGTATATATTAGGAATATCTAACGACTTTCAGCGTGACTCTCGTACGTCTAGTGTATGTGACTGACCCCACAAAGGACCATCACAGTCTGGAACATCGAAGGAGGGTGGCTGGCTACTCTATAGATACTGAGCTGTCCCGCATAGTATCACTTAGAGTGGTTAGTATAGAAAACACTAGACTGGCCCAACGGTCGCATTATCACCAGGTCCAATTTGGCTCGAATGAGCGTTTTCCAAAAGTCGTTCTTAGATGGTTACAATTTACTTTTGAAGGTTTGCAAGAAACTCGTTTATCCTGAGCAAAGTTTACGTAAACACTTGTTAAGTTTATGCTTTCCACTATGCATCAGACCTGCTACAGACATGCATGTCTCGTCTTTAGCCTAGACACGTCAGTATACCCTAGCGGTATAACTGTAGAGTCCAGAAATAGAATGAATACTCGTTTCGACTGCAGCTTACTCTCAATGCGCGCTGCCCATAACAAAGCTACTGTAACTCTAAGAGACTATCAGCTTATGCCACTCAAAATGTTTTACGAGCTTTAATAGAGATCAAGATAACCGGTTGATTTTATAAAAATGACTAGGAGGTCCACAAGTATAGTCGTAGAGATCACGAATCACCCCCGAAACCGACGACAGCATCAATTTGTTATCTTTTCGGCTATATTTCAATCTAAAAACGACCAAAAATAATCCTCATTGTAAATTAGATAAGACGCAGCGATATAATGTCGGGCGATTTGAATACGGGAAGCCGTGCGTCTATCAAAGTTGGCCGGATTTAAATAACAGACGACGATCGATCTCAACGTGGAGGGCACATCCACGAAATCTCCCACGTCGCAGACGCAGATCTCGAGATGCAAATGCGCGGGAAAATGTTCAATGAACGACCGTAGGAGCCACATTGAAATGTCACCGATTCGAACAATCGCCAGGGCGACAACTTGACGAACACCGAAAACAAAAGGAGCAGGCCATTGGCGGCCATACCACCAGGGGTCATATTCTACACTTTTTCAAATTTCAGGAAAAATGAGACATCGAACATTGTAGACATCAAAAAACAAAAAAAGTTCTTAAGCATATTTAATGAATATCCAAAAATCTATAAAGGACATAAATTGTAATAGAACAATTTTATTGCTGAGTTTACCTAGTTGTTCAACATGCCAAGCAAATAGGCCTGGTCAAACTTATTATCTTTTTATATAGAAATTAGTTGGCTCCACAGTAAAAGCCATGCTTTTGTTCTAAATGGGGACTAGATTGGCTCCACAAAAATGAAAACAGTATCGAGAGGGAGCCTCAGACGCCCGAATCCAACTGCTCCTATTAGTTGAAATGAGGATTGTGAATTTTGCAGTCAGATGGAGGATGTGAATCTTGCAACCAAACGTAATTTTTAGCATGAAAAATGAGAAGGATTATGTTAATTTTGCTTTATATATTTAATTAGTGAAACATTGTGAAAGATTGTGGCCTTTGCAGTGGGACTCGTCATTTATAGTCTTTCTAAAAGGCTTCCTTGAGAACTCCATGACTCCGAGTTTTGCAGTCAAAAAGAACTTCGAGGCTATAATCAGAGATCGGGAAGGCTCAGAGAACAAAACCTGCAAGGGGACATACCCTGGTCTACAGACGCTCAGTCTGATCAAAGAACAAGATCGGGAATCTATGGTAGAGAACACAACTCTAGATATGACGTAGCGCTTGGAAAATATACATTTGTGTTCCAGGTAGAGTTGTATGGCCACCTTACACTGTGCAAGGATCCAGGGTGACGTCAGTACTTGTTTGAAAAAGTCAACAAAAAACGAGAAAACTGACGGAACACAACAAAGTAAATCAGGGCAATTAAGAATTATTAGCAGCGAAAGGGCAGATGAGGTTGCCAGAAAATGATGATCTTTCTCATTCATTGGCCCAAAAGGAGCCTTGGAGGTCCCTAGGAATACAATTACGAATCAAGTCATGGAATGGTAGAGACTTCAGCAAAAGAAATACTCTAACTTGAAGACTGGATGCAGGCATGGAAAACAGTTAGTTAAAGCGCTATACAGCAATCAGCCTTGTATAGTTACTGGACTCCACACAGGATACTATGATCTGAAGAACACCTGAACAAACTATGGATTTAAGATGGAGACCTGAAGACCTGTTTAACTGTAGACAATGCTGGGAAGGAATATAAATGAAAAAGCCTCCTTGAACCCTAAGACATTGATGACACTAAGCCAGCAGACACCAAGACTCAAGAGCTAAGGCCCCACAGAAAGCTTTGAAAAACGATGTCGACTTGATCCCTGCATGAAAACTAATGTTCCAAAGCCAATAATGAGACAGAAAAAGACATATTATTAAAATAAGTATTGTTTATATTTCTTAAGGAGAGCAACTGGCGGCTCTCCATCACCCACATGGCAGCGACCATGTCAAGGCGACAACTTGACGAACACAGAAAACAAAGGGACGAGACGACATTAAAACACAGTGGCAAAGCCGGAGGACGCTGATGAATTTATGTGGAAAAGCGGCTTTATGCTAATTTTGCATGTAAAAAAGTGGCAAACGATATGTAGAAAGGTCTCCGACTACTTTTGACGGGATTTGGTTTGCAAAAAGTGTTTCGCCGCCATCGTGAGACAATCTCGGCTTGTATCTCTTGTGTTTCTGCCACACGAGGTGAAATATCTGCGGAATTTTATTTGAATCCGTAATTTTCGCACGCAGAGCGTTTTTTGGTTGGTGGACTATGCAAATAGGTCTTTTTTCTTGTCTGACGGTGAAAAGGAGAGTTTACAATAAAGCAGCCATAATTCAGTGATTCTATTGTACTGTTTACGTTCCTTCTGTATTTTATTGCTTTTTTCTCTCGTATTCTGTGTTTTTGGTTATATTTTCTGGTGAAAAACGCAGCTTATTATTTAAATTTTCTTATAAGTTGTTATCAAATACATTTGGATACAACTTTTTGTTTTCATAGATGTTCATATCAAAAAAATAGCGTCAAGTAGATTGGCGTTGTACTTTCCACAGAATGGTATCAGTTTGTAAATAAAAGTTAGAATCGGATTTTGGAACTGCTGATATATCGACTTTCAAACAACTACCATCCCGAGAAACCTTTTTCGAGCGAGGACAGCATGCCGCTGAGATCAATATGGACATTGAGATAATTGTGGAATGACGATCTACAAATAGAGTTCAGTTTAACCCGCAGAATACTGACAAACATGTCACATTCTGGATTTCCGGCTCAATATCTGAAGCATTTTCCTTCAAGCTTCTGGGAAGTAACATTATCAATAACATGTCATGGCACGATCATGTTATCGAGGGTTCTGTTCCGCTTCAGGAAATTGTAACAGTTACTGCTAATCTAAAAGGCTCAAGTCAGACCATCGCTGGAGTACTCCCTGAAGCTTCTCGATACAATCCAAACGAGCAATACTTTTAGATAACGCCCCGGACCTCACTAAGGGCCTCAACAGTCTAGAACATTGAACAAGGGTGGATGATCTGTCTCTACGAAGGTCACCCTGAAAGTCTTTAGATCTTCTTAATCTATACAAATTTAAACAAGTTTGAGCACGCAGCTATTTTGTATAAAGTTCTAAGTGCTGCAAGGCAGCGTTTGAATTGTTCAGTAGTTGCCTTGCCACGGTCTCGAATGCATCTAAGTGTTGGCCGAATTTTAACGTGAAAATGGAACCGGGTAGTCGCGATTTTCGAGCTATGATTTTGTATGACTATAAAAAGGGACTAAAACAAGCGGAATGTCACGGAAGTTTAGTGAGTTGCTTTGGGGACTCTGCCCCTTGTTGAGTTTTTAATTGGTTTGCTGAGTTTTAAAGGGGTCGGGTCTCACTCGATGATGAATCTCGCAAAGGTCGACCACCCATTGCTGTTACTCCGGAGCTGTGCAAAATATGGTAAAGAAGATCAACATATAACCTACACCGAGATTGAGGCTTCTCTGGGGATTGGATCGGCAGCGGTCCGAACAATCATTCATGATCACCTTCGCCTAAGGAAGCGGTGTTCCAGATGGTTGCCACATTTGTTGACCCGTGAACAAAAGCAACAGGAGTTGATTGGGCTAAGGTTATGCTTAAAAATTTTGATAATTGGCACAGTAAAAGCACTTTCAATATCGTAACCGGAGACGAAACATGGTTATAGCATTATGGTCCCGAAACTAAACAGCAGTCATTAGTTTGATGCTTTGAAAGTGAGCAGCCTCCAACAAAAATTCGTCGTTCCGAAACTGTTGGAAAAAAAAATGGTCGCATCTTTTTTTTTTCTTAAACTGCATACATCACAACGGTAGCCTTGGACAGTTACTTCTGAATGGTATATAATTAAATGTGTTCCTGTAGTCTTCCAAGAACTATGCAAGAGCCGTCCAAAGACTGGTCTGCGGGGTATTCAATGGCACCATGACAACGCACCCGCCCACAGCGCCGCCAGAACACTCGATTTTTTTTGCTGAAAAGGGTACCAAACTGTTTTCCGGAGCTAGCTCCGTGCGACTTCTTCTTATTCCCTAAGATCAAAGGAAAGTTACGAGGTCGCCACTTTTCGACCGATGAAGAGGCAGTCACTGCATTTTAGGAGGAAATTAGCAACCTTCCAAAACAACGTTGGTCACAAGAATTTGACAAGTGGTTTCACGGAATGCGTAAATGTATTGAGGTAAGGGGAGAAGATGTTGGAAAAAAACATAATAAAGTTTTAAAAAAATACCTTGTAGTTTTTCTGTATCTAAAAATTTTCAGCGTGACCCTCGTTTTCTATGGATATTGTCATGGTTGATATTCGACCGAGCTGTCTCGCAAAATAACACCAAGAGTAGCCAGTACAACAAAGACTAGAAGCGCCCAACGGGCACATCATCACCAGGTTGAGCTTAAAACTGCTGGAACAAGCCTCATCCAAAGGTCGTCCTTTTGTGGAACCTCAACTTTGTGGAATGTGCTACCGAGGACCTTATTTTCAGATGGTTACAATCTATGGCGTTATACAGTAATCTGAATAGACATTCTCGCAGCGCTTATGAAGCGCGATAGGCTTTCTGCCAAAGCGTAAATATTTAGTAAATTAATATCAATGCACTGGACATACACCAATCAATTTGACGCTGCGTCAGGCCGATCATGTTTTGGTTCACACGGGTAAATAAAATGATGCAAAAAATGTTATTAATTTTGTGAAATCATCCCATACTTCGAAGCTCGAATGCCATAATAACAGAGAAAAAACTTAAAAAATATAATTGCAGTCAAATTCACTTATTCTCGCATATATAAAAACCGCGGATCAACATACATTTATTATACCCATAGGTAGCTTTTTGCGCCGGCCTTATTCCAAGTACATGTAATTTATGTTAATACACCGCCCCAAACAATAGAAAGTGATCTAAATTATGACCGTGGCATACGAAACATTTTTCATTTCGGCTTTATTTACGTCACAGCGATTGGTCTCACAGCGGTTTTTTGCGGTTCGGCAAATTCCATTTTCTTGCGTCTTTACAATAAATTTCCTCAACACTACGAGTTCATTTATCATGGGGCTTAATTATTTATTGATGTGGATATATAGTACAGTCAAATCAAGGCTGCAGCTTACTTTCACAAGCCAGAAGAGAAATGTATTCTGAAACAATATACAGGGTTGCCCATATTCGGAGCGCCCACCAGGCAACACTGTAACTTTTGACAGCGATGTGAAATTGACTAATGACGTCCCGCGTTTGAAGCGTCATTCCAAGCAGATTTTCACCATGGAACAGTACACGCGACGCGAACGCTCCAAAATTTTTGAAATTCACATTCAACAAAACAAGTCAATAGAGATTATTGCAGCCTTACGAGCCAGTGTTGAGCAGTCACCAAAAACATCCCAAAAACGCCGTTTTCAGCAGCTCGGCATTTCCCGATCAACTTTAGAACGCATTTTACGTGTTGATTTGCATTTGTTTCCGTACAAGATTCAATTAACGAAAAAATTGTTGCTTGAGGATAAGCCACGTCGATTGGAATGGGCCCAAAGAGTCATCGCAATGGCTGAAGAAGACGAGCAATTTTGGCATAAAATTATTATGAGCGATGAAACTCATTTCTAGTTGAACGGAACGGTAAACAAACAAAATTGCCGTATCTATGCCACTGAAAATCCACAAGAGATTCAAGAGATACCTCTTTACGATCCAAAATCACTGTTTGGTGCGGCGTTTGTGCTAAAATGGTCATTGGGTCATTCTTTTTCGAAGATGATAATGGCCACACGGTTACTGTTAATCAGGAGCGTTATCGCGATATGATAACCAACTTTTTCATGCCAATTATTCGTCGAAAGCGTATAGGGCACTACTGGTTTCAACAAGACGGTGCGCCACCACACACCGCCCGCATTACAATCGATTTTTTGAAGCAATTTTTCCCTGGCCGTTTGATGTCAAAAAATGGTGATTTCGATTGGCCGCCAAGATCACCAGATTTAACGCCTCCAGACTCCTTTTTGTGGGGTTATTTGAAATCAAAGGTTTACGTCAACAAGCCAAAGACCCTAGAAGAGCTGAAAACCAACATCCGTCAAGAAATAGAAGCTATTCCGGTCGTAATGTTGAAGAAAACCATGGAAAATGCTGCAAAACGAGCACAATACGCCGTACAGGCCAGGGGCGACCATTTACGAGATATCATATTCAAGAAATGATGTAAACACATCTACTTGAACCCAATTAAATGATTTTCATGGCGAACAGAAAAAAAAATGTGTTTTCATTGATTTATTTAAAAATAAAATGGGCGCTTCGAATATGGGCAACCCGGTATAATTTGGAATACGTTATAATAGCTTTGTTCCTATTGACGTCCTCTCACCGTTCTCGACCCAGTAATGAATTATATGAAGCGCATGGACCAAGAAACCACACGATCTTTGAAATATTAAATTAATATAATTGATAATATTATTATTATCAGATAAAGCCTAAAAATTGGGGAAGTTTTTGCATGTTCAATGCTCTAAGAACTCTACCTCTAAGTATTCCTGAAGCTTGTTCCATGCTTAGTTCCTACTAGAACCTGAATTTACAATTTGGTGCAAGAGAAATTATTTTATCGCTAATACCAGCATAACTGTGTGCATGCAGTTCTATGCCAAGACTGGATCATGTCATAAGATAGAACCCCCACATATCAGTCAGATAAAAAGATTGTTCAATTAACAAACAGTTTCACAAATAAAACTCTTTTTCTTTCAGTGAGGCGTTTCGATTTATATTTGAATCGTCGTCGGACTGTCAGATGAGACTGCTAATGAGGCTACCCAGATCACTTGCCAACTAACTAACTATCATGGATACAAAACTAGAGATCTCAAATCTAGCATATCATTTATCCTGTCTAACTATTCTTCTATTGAATTATTTTTTCCTTTCTTGTGTCTGTATTAGAGGAAATATTTTATTGACGACTGCATTTACACTGGTGTTAAGAAAAACCCCTACTAACCTTAACCATCGCCGTCAAAATGTCCTTGAGATATTTCATATGAAAAACTATTATATTTCTTGAGATATTTAACGTTTCAAGATATTTTATATCTTCAGCTATTCCTTTTTTCTTAATACATTGTATAGGTAAGTTAAGATATTTCACGATTAACTTAACCTTGAATATAAATAGATGCGAACTAATAGCAGTGTATCGATAAAAATTGAGTTTAAAAGAACAGTGTGTTCATTTACTACGATGAAATCAGAGTTTGGCAGATATTTTTGAATTTCTAATGATTCCATGAAGCTAAAATAATGTATTTTATTACAAGTATGAAGTAGACTCATTCTATTTTCGTTGCCAACTTTATGATCAGTATCTAGTAAGTGTTTGGTAAAATTTAATCTTATTGCTAATGTTTCCAAATATATATAATTTTGGTGTACCGCTTCGTGCGTTATGTGGATAAAAAATATTTAGATAGAGAAATAGACAGGATAAATAGTATGCCATATTTGAGAGCTCTAGTTTTGTATCCATCCTAGGATATAGTTGGCAAATAATCTGGGTAGCTTTATTAGCAGTCAAATCTGACAGTCCTACGATGATTTAAATATAAATCTAAACACGTCACTGAAAGAAAAAGAGTTTTATTTGTGAAAATGTGTGTTAATTACCACAATCTTTTTATCTACATGACGAAGAAGTTTCATCAAGTGAGAGCATCTACAATCTACATGACTTCAAATCAGTATAAATTCAGATAGATAGGAATGTCATATTGATTGACTCCCTATACTTCAAAATAGGCATATGTCTCTCTCTAAAGATAACAAAACGCATTGTTTATGCCCTAATAAGGAACAGGAACTTTAAACTTTTTCTTAGAGCCTCAAACATTTGTGTTAGTAAATTTTATGTGGTGTTTCTGTATCAAATAGTGAAGCACTATGGATCTCTGAATCTTTGAATGGTATTGGCTGCTCTATATTATCGGATTTAGTAGTAAAATCGGACAACCTTATGCGAAAGAACAGTATCTACTTTAACTGTACTGTTATTAACGCTGTTGATTTTGGCGACTGCCGCACAGGCTGGATAGCCTGATATATCAGACATTCTGAGAAATTAACGAGATCTAGAAAGGCTTCTGCCATTCAGAGCATTGCTCACCGCTGTGGCTTTAGTCACACACCAATTTCAAAATAAATTATCACGGAACTGCCGTAATTCGGTTTTCGGACATTTCTTGTATCAAATTTCAGCTCGGTCCTATTGCTGCGTGATTTCTTTTCTTATTCAAGTGAATTTTGAATTTATTTGGAAACTCTTATGATAACAGTCATTGCCCTGCAAGCTGAATAATACGCTCGCAAGTAATAATATCCCTATAACTCTTCCAACAATAAAGACATCGTGATTTCGATGCAAATGTCGAAAAGCCCTTTCATGTGCGCATATGGCGTGAAACCTACCTATTTAGTACCTTTGAACCGCGCTTTCATACCGTAACAAACCATCGTGCGCATTGAGTGAATAGAATGGGTACCGTTTTCGAATAAAGACGTAATTTGTAGTTCTTTTCGAAGAGCAAAATGGTGGGTATTGCCGAAAATCTGAAAAGGTAATGCGGATACGTGTTTATGGTACATCTGTGATGCTTACAGGGATACAAGCGATAGAGGAAATGCTGTAGTACCAGTGACGGAGGCAAGGGGGTATCTAGACCACAGTCTTATGGTAAAGGGGGCCCAACAGCATGAAATTTGTTTACAATTTTTGTAATACCTTCGTCGAGGCAGTTGAGGCAACAGAAAAAGGGATATGTTAATAGTAATTATAATAAAACAGAAAAAGCTAACAGCAAGTGAAACAGTCTTTGAGCTTTGAGCTCTGAGCCGCCACAAGGGAGACATCGTGATGTTTTTCAAATTAGATCAAATACTATGTACCTCATTTGAAAGAAGGGAAAGAAACATTTTTGTTCGCCCTATCTCTCTCAATACGTACTATGCAGCTGATTTTGAGTAATCGTCAAGGTATGCGAAGTTTTATTTTGATTTCAATGACACTATTACGAAGAAAATGGAAATGACTGCATAAAATAGGCTAAAATAGAAATACGTCATGTATTGGTCTGTTATTTTTATTTCTAACGCAAGTATAGGAACAGATATCGAATCAGCAATACGTTTTAATAAAATTACGTTGCTCAAATTTTTATATGAACCATTCATTTCTTAGGAAAAAACAAATTTGAGATGAATTTTTGGTAAAAAATCTTAGAGGGTAACTTCCCCCCATTACCCCCCCCGCCATTGTATACGCCTGCGGAAGGGAGTATCGCAATATTCGAGGTTTTAGTTGAGGTATGCATAAAGTTGAAGAGTTTGAATTCACTTATTATATAAAAAAAATTACTTACTAACAATCTTGTTTTATATATTCAATATTTTTCCCAATCTTTATGATGGTTATTAAAAAATGAATTTAATTGATTCATTTAAGCGAATTTTCGCGAAATATTCATCGAAATATTTTTTAAACTGACGGGCCTCGGTTGATGTGTATTCAAGATAATGGCGGCAAGTAGTACTCCTCGAGCATTGATATCACTTTGGAAATAAAGATTTGAATATGATTTTGGAGCTGTAAATCTTTTGAGTTTGAATGAAAAAAATAGTGGAAATCTGGAATAACAGTTCTGAAATCCGATAAGAATATTGAACTGATATCACTGAACGTTAAATATAGAGTCAACCCACATGACGCTATTCTTTTAAAGGCTAAATATAAGGCTAATTATTTATTATCCTTATTCAGGTAGAATGCAGAAATTTGTAGTATTAGCTGTTGATGGAACAGTAGCATAACAACCTAGAGTGTTAGACTAAATACCTGACAGCCGGGAGCGTCTATCTATTATATTTAAAGGCCTGATCTGTTTTGATTTATATTTTCCTAATAAGAACAGTTCAAAAAACCTGTCTTGGAGACACACTCCAATTCTCTATTTCTAAACGGAAATGCTTACGTAATCTCAATTTATCACTTTAATTATCAATTAGTTATATAAGTATTGTAACAAAAAGCAACTCTATTAACGATTTGCGTGAAAATCATTATTAAGATAACTTTCAATAATTAATTCATCTAAAATCATTGTCATTTACCGTTTACTAATAATTTATGAGGTCATTGTTGTAAATTTCTATCAGGGATATTTCATATTGACCATTCTTCAAGTTGATATATCGCGCGTTTTAATATAAACGTCACTGTTACTCTGCTGCCACTAGATCGTTATTAAAAAAGTACGAAATGCTAACTGGGTGAACATTTTCTCATAATATAAAGTCTTCCACCAAACCTATTCACTTTTAAATTAATTGATTAAATTACCACATTAATGCTGATGCTACAAGCAGGTGGCAAGAAAATAAATTGAAGCTATGTGAATTAATTGTAAGAATTATTTTATAGTATAGCTTATAGCGTAAATTTGAGCTGCGTGCAAGCGTATATACAAACACGCTTCTGCAGAAATAAACATGTATCACTAGATACATATGTATTTATATTGTTTGTAAAAAACCAAATAAATAAATAAATAAAATCAAGTAAATTTCCACACAGAACGGAAGTGGCGGCATACTTTGCTTGTAATGTTTTTTATTACTATACTAGTATCCTTCATAGAACTGGCATTGTGAATTCATATAAAATAAATAAAAACAAAACCAAAACGCACAACACAAGATGATTACAAATCAAACTGCAGATAAAAAAGCAGGTACGAAAATCGGCATCTGTCTCTTAAAAGTGCGCCACTCCGCCCCTGCGAATGGCGAAAATAATCCTAGTAAGCCACGCGTCACAGACAGGTGCAAGGCAGTAGAGACCACCTGGTGTAGTGCTAAACAGTAGAAAGAACCACATGTCACCAACGAGTGCCAATGGATCGCGGCTCTTATACTTATGGTGCCGCTCTGCACACTAAAGGCGAAAGAAAGGGTTAGGGTTCGGGGGAAGAAAAGGAAATGGATGCAGTTTGTGGGATGGTATCGAATCATCAAAATAAGGATGTGAAATCGGGTACCTATGGTCTTACTGTAAATGGCAGATGCGAGTGAAGTGGTTCTTTGCAACAGTGTGTGTTGAGATCCTAACACGTCACTGAATATGATTTTGGTCGGGCGATTCGATTGGTACTGCAGAGGGTTGCTACAAGCAAAGGAACAAGAAGTACGATAAGCATTATATCAACTATTAGCTCTTCGACACCCATGTGTCGCGTATCTGGATTTTAAAATGCTCTAGTGATAACTCCATTTTCATAAATTCAAATTTAGAGCGCAGATACTCGTATATCGTGGAAAGATGGTCGAATAACATCTGTACTTGCTGTTCCTTGCATTTAAAATTGATAGGTGGCTTAACTAAAATTCGTAACTTCCAGAACTTTGATTGTTAAGTCAAACTAACTATCGTTGAGTATTGGACGACTGATGGTATGGGATCAATTGTTGTCCTTCTTGCCGCGACAAGAAACTGATTAGTTTGAACACGATCCGAAGATATTGATGTTGGTGAATTTATACCAGTTAAGTTCCTGGGAGAATCCAGAAACTAGGCGGTTTTCCCCTACAGGTCTGCAGTACAACATGTAATCTCCGAGGAAGAAAAGCAAGAAATGATATGTATGTAATGGGAGGAAAGTTGTTATTTAGGTTGAACGTGCTTACTAGGCCTACAAGGGACACAAATGTTTTGATCATTCCAAGACATCTGAGAGCCATGTTTCCACGCTATTTTTCATACTAGCAGTTCATTGCTTTGGACAGTGATATGAAAAACAAACATTTCAAATTGTCAGCTCTTTAAATTTGATTTCAGGAAGTACCTTCTCTTTATCCAACAGTCATGTCAGAGTTCAGAGCCATGAATTATTATTTTTGATGCATAGGTTGTTATTTCATTCTCTTTTTTACTGAATGTTTTTTATATTGTTCTTGATACGAACATCTACTGGAACCACTTATCTACAAAAATTGTTTTTCACATGGAGCTGGAATTCTCTAGAAATATTTTTTTTATAATAAATCACGGCCCAGTCGACGGTTATTAATATATTTTGAGGTTGAAGTTTCATCTAGTACCTTAACTAAAGTTAATTCGTTTCTTAAAATTATTTTTAAGAAATCATCTGACGTATCTCGTTGACTGCAGCTATATTAACAATATGGTTCACATAAACGAAATTTCTCTATGTTTTTTTAATCTTTCCATAGATAAAATGAGGATGGTTTCGCCCACAGCGGTAGATTTGTCAACTGCAGAAGATGCTTTTGTTCTAGCCCAGCTCTATTCGATAATATGCCTTGTAAGGAGAATACAACTTTATACTATTTTATTATATATATTATAATAATAAAATTATATTGTTTAATATTGGCCACGTCTGGCAGAAGTACTACTAGTTGGTAGTGGAATAGATCATAATAAAATAATATAATATATTATTTAATTTATATAAACATTGTTAAAAATAAAATTTGAGAAGCAATCAGGTACTTGTAATTTAAGTACATTATTTTGGTTTGTGTGATGAGTAGTGGTAAATATTGAGTCATGAACATTTTGCTTACTCAATCTGATCGCGCTTTAAGTAGGTTCCAGAAATACTGATATTACATCATTATACTTGCAACAACTCTATAAACATGTCAGACAACTTTATTATTCTTCAGGAGCCACATAGGTGTGAGATAAGACAAGATACCTTTCAAAGCGCTCCATACAAAACATAGTTTACCTAAGTAGTTCGGGCTGTGACTTTTTTATGCGAGCCATTAAGATAACCAACAATCTAAACTACTTGAGGAACCTTTTAATTTTCGGTGGCGATAATGTGTTTAGCCCTTAAGATACTGCAATCCCTTTATCAGGAGCCGACGGCGCCGCGTCTTTGGATTTTTTGCATGTATACGTTGAAATTGATTCGAGCAGGTAGCTTGGTATTTTATTTTAGATACCGACTTTGGGAAATAAATGGCGTCAAGTAGATTAACTAACGCTGTACTCCCACAATTTTTCATATTTTTGGGTGTTCCGAAGTTTGGAAAGTATTATGAATATTGAAAATTATTACCCATTTTCAAATCAAGTGAAACAAATTACCCCCACCCTCGTAAATATTTCGTAACTTCACGCTTTTATGCACGATCTGGCATCACAGGAAGCAGTCCACCACTGCCTTGCCGCCGCTGCAGTTCAACCTATAACGAAGGTTGTGGTGTAGTAGTCTGCACATTTATTTATATTTTACTTATTCAAAATATAGGCGTTCAGTATTGTACAAATTAAATGATTAAGTCTTTGAGAAACATTCGAAACGTACTGAATATGCTTGTATTATGTTCGTATGTGCGTGATTCATTCACAAAGATAATAATTAACAGCAGTTTATAGACCCAGGTCATAATTATCATTTTAAAATCAAGTTCATTCAGTATTTTTTGTACTTTGATGCCCGCCAACTTCAATACACTTATCAATCCGTTTTATAAAGTTTTCAAGAACTTACATCTGAAGGTTTTTATCTAAAAACTTATCTATACGCGCTATACGGCCGTCTCAAGTTAAATGACCACCTGGTATGATTTGTTCTAAAACCTTTGATGGGCAAGTGAATATCAACCTTCTTATGTATTGGAACAACTTCAGCCATTTTCAAGATATCTGGGAATATACCGGTTTCAAGGACTGAATTTACTATGAATCTGAAGGGATCTGGAGTATAAAATAACACACACAGCTCCTTGACATCATTACATTGATGTTATTAATTATGAATTATTATTTTTTGAGTGATTCTGAACCCGTTCGGAATAGTTTCTGACAATTATGACATGATAATATATGTAAAATACGACGCGGCTGTCATTGCTAGCATTCAATAAGAAATCCGCTCAACTGTGAACACATCATGAGTGATAAATTCTTTCTTCGAATTAATGTACTCGTTACACGTATGAAAATATGATAAAAATCGATGAGAAATTTAACATAACGCTCTCCTTTTAATTCAACTGGAACGCTTCACGATCATTATAAAATTACTTCAGGCTGTTATTATGCTGTACTAATATCGCACTTCAGAGTTAATGAGACGTTACGCGCAAGAATTGTCACCTGGCAAGTATAATTATGTACAATAGAGGAAATTCCGAAAGGCGAAAATCACCACTATTGTGGACAGACCTCCGCTGATTGTAATCGATATTGTATTTCATGGGAAGTTTGACACGTTTTCCTGTTTCGGAGGGCGAACATATCCCTAATTTACTAAAATTAGGGATTATATTCTTGCTATGCTTGATTATTGTGGTTGAGAGCGGTTTTTTGAACATGCGGTGGGATATTTTAAATATGGGAAATTTAATATCTGTCACGGAATAGGTTGTAGATTTGGTTACGATGTTTCCGCCTTTTTCACACTTTTTTTTCTATTTCCGCCACATGCGAGAGAACGATCACGAAAATTTTAGAATATGAGGAGGTACGATTTTCGGAAGTTTCATAGCATACCACGGAAATATATGTCATTCATTTCTGTATGTCCATGGTATTGTTGTCATAGCGGAACCTCAGTAACCGATACACTAATGATGATAGAATTTGGGCAGGAGCACAGTTAAGATATGTAGTGGGTAAAGCTTCTTTTGCATCTCCCTTAAAGATATATTGGAACTACTGAAAGACTTCATATCTCATATGGTTTAAAAATTCCCCGAATTACATTTTTTTAAATAAATTAAACACGTGAAATATGGAATCAATTTACTTGACCATATTTTTTGGAAGGCAAGATATCACCATTGTAATTATGAATTTATTATTCTTATTCAGGAAGAATCTGTAGTATTAGCAGTTGTTCAAGCAGAACCAGGACAAACTGGACTGTTAGAGTAAACGTGACAACTTGGTAAAAGCCTGGAGCATCTATCTCCATCTAAATTATATTTATACACTTCTAATGTTCAGCGTTCATCAGAAGCGCTTAAAAGTTCTTTACATTTTTTATCATCTCATATTTGTATTTCTCATTTGATTATCAGAAGAGCGTAATAAATTTCATTGGTTATTACGATCACTGCTCTTTGAATTTTTATGGAAAAACGTGAGATTAGATATCTTTATGAAATTATATTGGCTTCAATATTCTTTTAGTACCACCGGAGTGAATTTTTATAGACCGAAATTAAAAAGGGATGATCGGCATTTATTACGACGAGGTAACGGAAAGTTTTACGATACTAATTAAATTGGAGGTATCAAGAAATTAGGGCAACCCGAAAATTTCTTGATTATCTCAGCAATTAATGATCAGTCCTATTCGCCATTGGTGGTGATACAAGGGGGACAAAAAAATACAAAACAAATTTAAATGAAGTCGAAGACAAAGGATATTGATATAAATTAGTTTACCGCTGTTTGGATGTCATCATAGAGGGGCAACCATCGGTGCTGTAAGAGCTAATAATAATAATAAGAATAATAATAATAATAATAATAATTATTATTATTATAACTATTGCTACATTTATCTGTGATTTCGATGTACGCATGCAGTGTTGTCAACGCAGATATGTGTATAGGTAGGTATAGATTAAATATACTTAAATAAATAAAAACAATTATGCGTGAAATTTGAAATCAAAAAGAGAAAAACATGATTATGGTATAAGCACGCGAACGGAAAAAATGAATATTGCCGAAAGCATGGAAGGACAGTAAGTCGTAGCGGGAAACCAATTACACAATTGTAGCACCTCAAAGTCACTCGCATATTAATACAAATTGATTAAATATCTCGGCATCTATGGAAAGGAAAGTAGAAGCAGTAGATTTGTTAAAAGTGTTACTGACGGATTTTAAAACCTGATGTAATTAATGTTTATACATCGTTTTCAATACCTGGTCCGGGGATAATCAAAGATACAATGCAAATCAACCCCACCACCAGTTAAAAATGAGTGCCGAAAAGTGAAAAAAACGAAAAAGTACTCACCATCTGATATGTCAATTCAAGAACTGTCCAGTCCCATCACAGTTATATCTATTGTTCGAAGTTATCGCGAAAACACTAACTCGTAACTATGAATTGGCGCACGATTTCAGGGTACACCATTTGGTAATTTTCTAAAATAGCTAGAATAGCTACTTTTGTCGAAGAGTTTGAAAAGATGGCCAAATTGTTGCTCTGAGGTGAGCTGCTTTACAAGAACATGACCTCTCACCTTTTATTGGGAGAATGAGCAAATACGGACACTAAAATGTTTTTGTAGAGCAACTCACCTAAGTGCAACAATTTGGCCATTTTTCCAAGCTATTCCAGACAATTACCGACCTTTTTTTCCTAATAAATGTGGCAAAACGATAAACACACACTTGCAATGCATCAGCGGTATTTCGAAAACATTCACCGTAAACTAAAATCATGTCAACAAAATCACTATTGTTATAAGAGTGCTGCGTTTTTTTCAGATCCACTTCAAAAGATACATAAACAACTGGGCTTACGGATGACGTGTCAATAGCATACTGGAATGTTTTTCATCTAATCGTCCGTTGAAGGACAGAGCCGCAGTTAGGATAGCAAATTTTTCGGACGCCTAATACTTTTGTTATGATACGATTTTGACGGGTACTGTTTAAGAAAAGTCTCAACTCAAAAAACACTCTATATGGTTAAGGCTTTCTAGAGGTTTTCCCTTACCGCAAGTGTAAATGCAGCCGAAAAAAAATTTTTCCACTAAAATAGGCAAAACAAAAAATAATTTAATAGAACAATAGCTAGATAGAACAAATAGAATGGTAGATTTGACAGAGCTAGATTTGTATTCATGATAGAACTGAGTAATCTAGTTGACAAGTAACCTGCGGAGCCACTGTAAACAGTCAAATTCGACAGTCCTACATGGTCATTTGTAGTTTTTTTATTGGAATACGGTTGGCCAGTCAAACGCTCAGCGTATAGCATTATTTGGACTGGCTCGCTTCCCCGGGGGCGGTAAGTATATTTTGATAAAACATAAAAGTCACACTATTCGCCAATGCATATGGTTTTAGCATATTCAGTGAATTTAGAGGTTGTATATGGTGTGCTTACAATTAACGATTCTGTCAACTAACGCCTCAAATTTTTGTAGTTCTCTGAATGGCGAATTTATGTCGGAAGGCAGCCAAGAATTATCAGGCGACTTCATGAAGTATGTTTAATTGCATTATCTAGATAGATTCCATATCTATTTCTAATTCCATAATTACGAGTAAAGCCATTAGTACTAAATTAACCTCTGTTGATGAAGGGCGTATCTAGACCTCAGTCTTGGGGTAAAAGGGCATGAAGTTTGTTTATGCTGTCACCATTTTTTGTAATACTTTCGTCGAGGGAGTTGAGGCAACAAAAACAGTGGTATATTAATAGTAATTACAATAAAGCAGAAGAAGCTAACAGCAAGAAAAATGTCTTTGAGATCCAAGCCGCCACAAACATCGTGATATTTCAAATTAGATCAAACAGATTAATATTATTTGCGCGATCACCTTATCGAATTTATTTTTGTTCCGGTCCCGGTATGGGACTTAGAAATTCGTACAAAAAATATGCAGCTGATTGTGAGTAATCGCAAGGTTTGCGAATTTTTATTTTTATTTCAATGATACCAGGCTCCTATTATTTATTTTGAAAATACAAAGAAAACAGAAATAACTGCACAAAATAGTCTACAATCGAAATATATTTATTTGCAGCGCAATGTATCGGAATAGATACCGAATTAGCAATACGTTTTTATAAAGATTACGTCACCCAAATTTAGATATGAACTATTCAATTTTTGCTAAAAAATCTAGCGGGGGCAATTACTCCCAGTACCCCCCCCCCAGTGAATACTTCCGTGCTGTTGCTGTGTATATATATAGATATTCTACGCTTACAGTGAAGATTCTATTATTTTTCAGTACTTCTCGACATGAATCATGATAATTAAAATTATAAACTAGCCTTAGGATTCTTTTCTGATGAATAAGTATCCTTCATACCTCTGAATATATTTTTCTACGCCTGTGTGTAATTAATTTATATTCCTGATGCCTGAAAATAAAACTTCATATTCTTTGGTTTATTGATATTGGTGACATTATTTTTCAGAAACAATTACAAAATAGTTGACTTTGAAAAACAAAAAAAAAACAGATCAAATTTCAAAGAGAACCGTTTACTTACAATATCTATAATTTGGCCTCATTATCTCACTTCGCCCCATCCCGACACATCCCTTCGACAAAAACCAGTACAAACATCCAATAATTTCCGAACCCCAATATTTGTCATCCTAATTTGTGTACAAACATTTCCTCTGTTAACCGCAACAAAGTAATTACATGTTTCCAAATAAAGAATTATCGGTCACACCATTGATGAGTTGTGGCATATTACTTCCGACATTTGTTATCGCGTTAAATTAAAAACAGCCATGGGTATGGGAAGAACTGTAAATTGGATCTAATCTAATTTTCAACCCTTGCATGTTACCATGAAGTATCCATTCATTTTGTCAATTAGTTAATTCAATATTCCCATGTGACCAGAAGTCAGTTTTCATCGAAACCCTGAAAGTCTAAAATAAACATATAGCATTATTTGGTGCTGAACTAATGAATCGTATATTATTGTCAAAAAATTATAGTATAGAAATAAACAAAAAAATTATTAATATTTTTAATAATTTAGATTTTGTTGATTTTATTGTAAAGGTCCTTTTACTATTTTTTTGAGTGATTCTATTTTTTAGGATAGAAACTAAATTTTATTACCAGTTGTTATTCAGTAATTTTGATGAGCAGTTACCAAAACCACAGTTGGTTTATTAACCTTATAAATGAGAACCAAAGAAGAGTCCAAATTTCACCAATGTGAATAATTTCTTACCTTCATCTGCGTCATATAGTATTTTTCTTGATTCAAGTTTGAAAGATATTGTATAGATAAACATAGAATATGAAAAATATTTAGCTGTATTTAAGCAAGAAGATCACTATTCCACTATTTGTAATGGAGCCTATTCACAACTTATCACATCAACAACTTAGCTCCGTATAAGATCCTCATAACAGTCACAAACCCAACTTTTCAACAGATCGTCAGCCAATGGAATCAGTCATGGAAGAGGAGATCCGTATCGCTAAAATGCTGCTGACGAAAATAGCCATGAAAACAAATGATTTACTTGGAGCGAATAGAGGTGTACCTAGAAAGCAGCGTAGTTCTGCAATTGCCAAGATGTCGGTATTCTTGATCGAAGTAAACGGAATGCTATTAGAAAATAACCTAACCTTACTAAGAATATATAGAATACTTGTTAGAAAAGCATTGATATCTTTGTTCTGATGGAAATTATATTTTTCTTTAGGGTTCATTTATAAAGAATGAGTATCATAATCGGAAATATACTTTTCGAATAAACCATGAATTTTCATTGCTTCAGAGTGATAACAGAAGTTCTTGTCGTGAGTATATATTTACAATAATATCTATTATTATATTACCTTGAATTCATTTTTCATTTTGGTGGAAATAACGTCGCAATGAGGTTAATTCACCTGGTCATAGAAGGGTTTGCGCCTAGCTTGGAACTAAAAAAATTGGTAATTCCAGCTTGAGCGATCAGTGGCACCCAGAACATAAATCGATTTTTGTATAGTTCTGCCTTAATATTCTCATTATTGATCGAATTTTGTGATCCTACGAGATCGATCCAAAATATATTTTTTTTCATAAGCTAGTTTTTATTCATCTACCAAACCCCTAAGACACTCAAAATGATTACGCTATCATATCTCCTGTAACGTACTTCCGAAAAGGAAAAGGGCATCGTCTATAATCTACATGGTAGCGGTACCACCTAATTGTCAGAATTTTCGAGTACGCGCGGTGGAAGGTGGTGAAAAAAAGATTACGAACGGGGCAGGTGGTTTTTACGGAAAACAGGCGTCTCGATCCAGCGTTCTGATTGGTCCGTTGACACGAGACTACCACAGCAGCATGCCCGTCATTGGCGTTTCATCAGAGTTCTTTCTTTGATGTGAGGACCCTTATATTGGAATTATCCGTAAAAAATGTCTTACCAGGTACGTGGATTCACCTGTTTCACTGAAGGCATTGAGTATAGAAAACTGTGATAACTGCCACAGTACCAGGTAGAAGGAAGGACATATAGTGCATATTGTTGATAAGGCTTAGATGAGGTTTCTATTGAAAGAAAAGTAATTCCAGTACGTACAATAGTTCGAGAGAAAATACAAGCTTTTTTAGTTTCAAGTCGCTTGGTACAGTTTTGTATTGAAAAATTAATTATTTCAGCACTAGACAGACTTTCGTTTTTAGGCATAATGTATAGAGAAAATTAATAACTCTTTTGTAACATCAATTTATAGGAGAGACATACCAATAGATATTTATATTTCAAATATAATCAATAGATAGAGTGTTTTGGACAGGACAACAAATCAATTTTTGATAGGGAGAAACAGTTTCTAGAAAACTTTACAAGCACACCACACAAAGAAATGTATTGGAGAGTGACAATGAAAATTGCAATCGAATGATATTCTTTCCATCATAAACGTGATGATTATCTTAGGCAATGAATGGAATTTGTCACAAAAATAATATGACTCATGACTTGCAATGATGTGTTATGGTACTTGCTGGGGATGCTTTTGGAGAAACGTAAAATTAGGTTTTTGCTTCATTAAACAAAAATATAACCCCACTCAAAACTCCGCCCCTGTTTCCTGTACATGCAAGTGTGCTTGGGAACACACAACGCACTTTTTGTGCCGTCTTACCAATTAAAGAAATTTTAGCTGAGTTCTGATGAAGAACACTTTTACCACAAATTAGCTCATTTTTTATTGTTTCAGCACACTTGCCAAAGTCAATTAAACAACGTGACCATTGCAATGCAACAACAATAATAATAATAATTTTTATGGTGAAACAGTCAAATTAAATTATATACGCAAAGTAAAATAAATCAACATTGGCTTATTGCTCAATCTTAAGTCTTGACAGCTGTTTGCGTTATTGGAATTCGTTAATTTATGGTGAATGCTAATTGTCATTGTGGGTGCTCAAGATGGTTATTAGAGCATCTGAAAAAATGTGATGGAATCTTCTTCTATTTCAAATACCACCCCCGAGTCGAAGGTTCGGCGACCAAAATGACTATTTTTACTTTGGAAGCGGCCGCTCCAAAAAGTTGGTTTGAGGTACATCCGAACCACTATATCAGGTTTCGCGACCACGTGATCCTTCTTCTACCTATTTCTACTTGCGTTTTCACTGAATTTTGTCTGAATAATCAACTGTAGAAATTCATATTTTTTCCTCTCATGATATGGTCCATCTATTCAGATTTCGAATGATTCGATCGTTTTAAGAATTGCAGCATTTACAGTTAAAATTCAGTAATGTGTAGTGTCAGCAGGATAAACTAGTGTTAGTATAAACGTGTCAACCTGAAGAGCCGGAAACGTCTATCTACATTACAATTACCGACTTATAATCCGACTATTCGTCAGTATTGCTTGAAATGTAGATTGGAAATGTATAAAGGATATATCGACATAGATACATTAAGCTTCAGTACTTCTCATAAGGTTGTCAGATGGCCGGGAACTACGGAAAAGTCCCGGAATACAACGTTTTTTTTATTTTGGATAAAGTAACGATTACTTATAGTGCAATTTAACACCACGACGACCAATCAAACCAAAATCTCGCACCGTATCCGCAATCCAAAGTTTTTGATTTTATAAAGCCAAAGAGAGCTGGTCAATTTTTGTTTTAGGCATAGTTAATGTTGCGTCCTGTTTTGAAAGTTTAATATAAATAACCATAATATATTTGTTTTGAGAATAATTTGGTTATTTCTTCGGCTTCCCCGGTCCGTCTGCTTTCTGGCAACCTTAATTACTCTGCTGCCAGTGGAATAATATCTCAATAAAGTACGAAGGGAGTTAAAATTTTATAGACGATAGAACGTCTTCTATCATCAGCTTTTTTTTAATATCGCAGGTATTCAATTTTTTTTTCAATTTTTCTTTTTATTTTCGTACATACATACATACAAATACATATATTATTATACACCAGGTTCTACATAACTATTGAAAGATACAGGCTTATGTAAAAACATAAGCACAGAGTCAAGAAGAAAGGGATACAAAAAGAACCAAAGAGGAACAAGGCTGGAGATGGAAGGTAATAATTCAGTTATTCAAAAATTCTTGATTTTGAGATATGAATTTCGTAACTTTATTTTTGAATTCACTAACTTTTTTATGCATTTCAGATTTGCTGGAAGTACATTGAATAACCTAGGTCCATGATAGAAAAATGTTATTTGTGTGAGCGTTTTCTTATAAAAGCCAATACCTACTCAGATTAAATTTGGTTGCTGCCCTAGAAACAGTACTCAATTTCTTAGAGCTACCTTGCATGAAATACATTTTTAGGAGTACACATAAATATATTTTATTTTAAAGATGCTAGTTTCTTGATAAAGCAGCTCTGTAGATAATAGTTTCTCTTTGCGGTATATTATTTTTAGTAATGTGTTTTGAGTTCTTTGCAAATTTTGTAATTTAGTTGTAATGACTTCACATTATGATAATATCGCTGCTAGTATCAGACTCATAAAAATCTAGCAGAGAACATCAGTATCAACCGCAACACTCCCACGAGTTCATCCAAAATGTAGGTCAGTCTCAACAGCTCCCCATTCAGTACCTATCGTACCATGAAAGGCAGTAAAAATAAAAACCTCAGACAGCGAACAACAATGAATGGAAGACGAAATGGAAGATGGAGGGAGATAAAAAGTAACAGCGCGTGAAGGTAAGAGACGCGGGTACAGTGAATCGATCTAGTCGGTGTACTAGACACGTGAAACAATTGGAAGCTAATCAGCCGCAGCACGTGTAGATGTGTGTCTGCGGGCCTGAAACGGCCGTAAAAGACGATGCAGCTGGCGCTAGTCAGGCTCTTGCTGTGTTGATGGCCACAGAACTCACATCTGTCGGACCAGATATCATTAGGATCACTAATTCATTTCTCTTGGCTGTTAGATGAAGAGATGTTCAGTGCTTGAGTTATCTCCCATAAAGCTTCACCAATAATAAGTCCTAGCACCATAATGTTGCCAGCCTTGCTAGGTTTTCAGAAGCTGGAGGTTATTTTCCGCACCAGGGAATTGTATCTACAAACCTTAGATCAGATCATCGCTGGAGTACTGATAGCATGTGTGGGGATGTGTTTCAAACCATGCCTCTAAGCTTCTGGACACAATTTAGAAATGAGCAATATGTCTTGTGAATGTGCCTGAGCTTAGAAAGTACCTCCATAATCTAGAACATCAAAGGAGGGAGGCTGATATATCCCTATTCTATAGAGTTCTCTTCTATTCAGCAAACACTAGACAGTCCCGACGGCCTTATCCTCACCAGGTCGAGCATCAAATGCCTCGAACGCGCCTTGTCCAAAAATCGTTATTTTGGAGAACCTCGGCGTTGTGGAATGAGCTGCCGGGTGTTTGTTTAGAAGAGTACGATTTATAGCATTCTGAGGTCAATGTGAATAAAGTTCTCGCAGTGATTTTGCAGCACGATAGGCTTTCTGCATTTGTGCGAGGTTATTCATGAGGAGAAACGTTTTTTTGTCCCAACATTTTTTGATCTTGCTTGATATGTTTCATACATTTTTTGTTATGATTATGTGGATCTGATTTTTTTTCTTTATATCTTTTTGTTTTGTTTGTGAAATTTTTTTTTATCAAAATTTATATTTGTGAGGTATAAAATTATTTAGAATGTAGATATTCCTACTTGATGGAACTCCAGACTAACTATCAGATAAAATTGTGCAAATTCACACTAAGTTTTACAAGTCAAAGTAATTTTTTTGTGACGTGTTTCGGTTTAACCTCAGAAGCATCGTGAAACTGTCAAAATTGACTGTTCAAAAAAACCTTTACAACAGTGATATATTGCAATTGAATAGATAAGGAGTAATCAGCAAAAGTGGTTTTCTATACTTTTGATAATTTTGGAGCACTTGTTTTATTTTTTACTGATATCAAAAATGATCGAAAACTCAACAAATCTGGAAAATTAATATGATTGACACAAAATTGACAGGCACACATACCAAGTGAAAAAAAATCACATTATTTTCTGTATGAAGAACACCACAATGCTTCAAATGTATACTGTTTCGGTCTACGAACCTTTAGTAGTGAAATAATACTAATAGATTGTTTAACAAAATCCACATCTATGGAGCTGCATGAGGTGTCTATGATTCAACATGTATCCAGCACTTATCTAACACAATGAATGATGTACCTAGTTATTGTTCCATTTTTTCTGTCAATAAATCGGTCATCAAGCCTTTTTAGTTTTTTGTAGGGAAGCTTTTATACGATGTTAACTAACAGCTGTTGAGTTAATTCAAAGCCTTATTTGTCGTCTAAAATAACACTACGATAGCAGGACTCAGGATGCAGATCTATGGTGAGGCTGGAGGAAGCATTTGAAACACTGTTCATACCTTTGTAATGTTTATCTCATTACTGTTAGCAATAATAAACATCTATTTTTGTTTTTAAATAGTAACTTTCGGGGAACAAACTCCCCGGCAGCCAATTCCACAACGATCAGTTTTTCCAAAGGAATGGCTTTTGGAGGCAGCTGTCTAACACTTGCGATGGTAGTATCTATGGAATAGGCACAGATCTTTGATGTTCCAGACTGTGTGGGTCTTTTGTGGGGTCAAACGCATCCAAAAGACGTACATATTGTTCGCATTGTGTCCAGAAGGGGGTGCATCCCCACACTTGTGAGCACTACTCCAGTGATGAAGTGAAGAATATAATTTCCTCGAGTAGAAGAGAACCTCCCAGCTTCTGGGATGACGACCTAACACATGATCGTGCCATGACATTTTTTTTTTGATGTTAATTCATGTAAGCTTGGTAATTCAAGTAGTGGGTGTCATTCCATCTCATAGGCTACCAGACCAGCATGCGGTTTTTTGTCAAGTTTTTGTCTGATTATCAAAGTGAAACAAATAAGATCACATATAAGAGCTACTGTTTATAAAACCTTGTATATCAACGGATGTGGTAACATCATTTCGTTATAATGTGATCTTATCAACATCTGACGACGATATAATCGTATTACTTATCTAGTGGCAATCCATAGCCACGTATGATCGAGGTGAAAACAGCCGAAACACTGGTTAAGTGTATCAAAAACATAATTTCTTCATTCCTCACCAGCCGAATCGCGAATTTCGCTTTCAAATGAAATATTAACGAAGCATTAAGAAAGTAGTCCAAATTGATCGGACTCCGTATCCAGTACATAATCTTCTTTAGGCATGCAAGAATATTCACACCTTACCTCATTAATTTCTTCGGCAGCATAAACAGAAGAATAATATACAGATGGTCTTAATAAATTGAGTGCGAGAAGATATTTCTCAGTACGATGTAATCATCATTGCATCGAGATAAGTGAGTCTTCTGACCGATATGGAAATCGGGTCAATTCAGGATCATTTTAATTCCACTTTGGTGCAAGTGGCTGCAGAAATCAAACCATCAACTACCTAAAGTAACAATTATTCACTTCATAATTTGTAAAATGCGTAAATAGAAACACGGACAAAAGACCTAGCCTACTGTGTTATTCGAAACACAAAAAAATTCAGATAGCTCAGCCAACTGAGCTAAGTAGACACCTCACACACACGTTCTATAACACCGACGATGATGCTTCTTTACAATGAAATGTTCCTGAAAATAGTTCATTTCTATTGACATATTATAGCAAAAAACGGTGGAAAATGATATGTTTATGAAAGTATGGCGTCAAGTAGATTTTCCCAATACTCCCTGAAATGATGAGATACTTGCTTGAATAGTGTTCAAAAACAAATTTTGAAATTTAGAAAAATATTTCACCTCATAGAATTTCCTATTTCCGCATGTATATTTAGAGATATCTGCCTTCAAGAGGTCAGTTTCCTGAATTAGCTTACTCCTTTCCAGATTATTTCTGGTTAGGACATGACATCTGATAACCACCTAAAGAATCATCATATTTGATTCTGGATCTGTTCATAAGTTCTATATCATCATCACTATACGACGATGCTAAGTAGTTGACCTCATTCACCAACTCAAAATCACCTCATGCAATGTAGAGTTGCACTCTACAAAATATTGCAGGTGGCGATGGTTTGAATTAAAAGCTACCTAACCTGAAATACAGAACTATAATATCTTTATTTTAATATCACGTTGTGTCTCTACGGACTCACGACCAAGAACCTATTTTAACGCCCTAAAATCGGTTCCGAAATAATTCTGTTTCTGTAGGAACGGTCTTGAGTTGATTAGGGACTAGTACTATATGATTTTTTTTGGAACGACGGTTTCAATTCTGATTCCAGCTTTGTTGGAGCAAACTACAACACGTTCCTCTATCAAATGCGTCTGTTGTATCCCCACAAAGCCACAATTGAAGCTTGCTCAAAAATTCAGAGATTGTTCACGCAGATTCGAAGCAACCTGCTACTTTTTTGTGTCATGTCGCCGGTCGCGGTTGGTCAGTTTTCTCGAAAATCAGGGCTGTCACAGTTGTAACACCGCTCATGTCCCATATCCACAGCGCAGTTTATGAATGGACCTACGTCGAGTTGTTTATATTCTGAGCGTGCATCTAACGATGCGTTTTTGGCTACACCCATTTGAATAATACCTTCAACTTACTGTATAAATTCATCTTAATAACCTTCGCGGCGGGAGCGTTATGTCGCAAAAAATGACGCGTCCAGGGGCGTGCTGATAGTTGTATTGGAGAAGATATGAAAACTGGCTCATGCTGATCTACCAGCTGTGGAGATGCTGCCAGGCTTAGCGTCCCAGAAGCTGGGGGTCCTTTTACGCTCCAGTAAATTGTATTTTCTGCACTGCTTCTCTACAAGGCTCAGGTCTCACCATTGCTGGATTATTGCTCGCATTTGTAACAATGCACTCCGTAGCACTTCTTCAAGTTTCAGGACACAATCCAGAACGTCTAGTGGGTGCGTCTGACTCTATAGAAACTATCATTGCAAATGTTCGACCGAGCTGTCTCGCATTACGGGGGTCACGTTGAAAGTTTTTAGATACAGAAGAACTACAAGGTTTTTAAAAAAAAATTATTCTGTTCTTTTAACCTATTCTCCCCCTACCGCAATGCATTTACGCATTCGGTGAAACCACTTGTCAAATTCCTGTAACCAACGTTCTTTTGAAAGGTTGCTCATTTCGGGATCATAATGATATGACCATGTTTCGTCTCCGGTTACGATAATAATAGTGATTTTACTGTGCCCGTTTTCAAATTTTTCAATCATATACTCAGCCCAATCAACTCTTGTTGCTTTTTGATCACTGGTCAACGAATGTGGCAACCATCTGGAACACCGCTTCCTTAGGCGAAGGTGATCATGAATGATTGTTCGGACCGCTGCCGATCCAATCGCCAGAGAAGCCTCAATCTCGGTGTAGATTATATGTTGATCTTTTGTACCATATTTTGCAAAGCTTCTACAGTTTCCGGAGTAACAGCAGTGGGCGGTCGACCTGTGCGAGGTTCATCATTGAGTGAGACCTGGGCCCTTTTAAACTCAGCAAACCAATTAAAAACTGTAGCCCTAGAAGGGGCAGAGTCCCAAAAGCAACTCACTAAACTTTCGTCACATTCCGCTTGTTTTAGTCCCTTTTTATAGTCATACAAAATCATGGCTCGAAAATCGTGACTACCAGGTACCAGTTAAAATTCTGCCAACACTTAGATGCATTCAAGAACGTTGCAAGGCAACTAATGAACGATTCAAACGCTGCCTTTGCGTGTAAGCACTTACAACTTTAGACTAAATAGCTGCGTGATCAAACTGATTTAAACAGTATAGATTAGGAATATCTAAAGACTTTCAGAGTGACCTTTGTATAACACCAAGTGTCAGCACTACAGCAAAACCTAGAGGAGCCCAGCGGTCGCATCCTCATCAGGTCGAGGTTACAGCCCCTCCAATGAGCATTGAGGAATGATACATTACTTTAAGGTCAATGTGGATAGACATTTGTCATCTCACAGCGCTTATGAAGCGTGATACACTTTCCGCTTTTGTGTGACGCTATCTTAAAAAAATATGAACACTCATCATACTTTTCTAGACTGCACTTTCACCTATAGGAAATTTTATTGCAGACGCCATTGTGTGTTGCTGAATCAAACGTTTAACATTTACTTGTTAAAACCTTAAAAAACATACAGTCAATTAAATGCCTCGACTGTTGCGTCTGTCCAATTATAAAGAGGGCACCTTAATGAATTGTAAAAATAATAACGATAGTGGTCATACAATAACTTTCGATTCTACCTTAGCGCAAAAACGAAATTGCTGACGAGCTAATTAGTACTGTGCTCTTTCTTCGATCAAGATGAGATATATCATGAAAGGGAATCTACATTAAGAAGAAATATGGCTGCGTTTGATCGACACAGTGATACATAGTATTTCAAGGAAATGGCCGCATGGAATTTATTGTAGGAGAACCCACCATGCGAAATGGAGATTAACTCGAGCGGCATTATCTTGAACTAGGAGTTGGAGTAGTAAGGGGACGATGGGAGAGAGTGAGAGGTAGAGAAATAGTGAAAGGGCTCCCGTTACACTTTATTGGCGTTTTATTGTTGTCGATCATATCGAAAGAATATACTAAGTAATGCTGACTTCCTTCAATAGTTCCACACACGTCTGCTAGTACGGGTACTCATTGATCGACCCTTGTAAAAAGCTTTTCATCAGATGTATGTGTCAATATAATGAATAAAAAATGACTGAAGGTAGCGTATAATTTTTCCTATAGTATAAACCGGCACTTTGAATTGAGTGGAAGCCTCTTGCCTCATAGTAATAAGATGCTAGTTAATAGATAAGTGAAGCAAGAAGTCCCGATAAAATATATGGGTAGTTCCTCCACGTCAACGCAAGACTTGATAATTTCGACCAAATGAAAGGCTCATGCCATTTTAATAAAATCTTCACGCCTCCGATTTGAATTTTTTCTCGCCTCTAATTCCACACATTATGCGGTTCTTAAGGCTATAAGTACGATATTCGTATAATTGTATATCATTTCCCCTTTCCTAATGATTACGCCATTGAAATTTCACATCACAAATGTTTAAACAGAAAGGTGTTGCCGAATTTGCATTCCAAATTATTAATGTCTGGATATCAAAAAAGCAATCCGCGGTGTTTCGGGTAATTTTAGAAGCTTAACTACCGTTGGCGTACACGTATTAAAGGGAAAATCTCACACCTGAGTGTTGGGGGTTTCAAAGTGTAAGTAGATAATGATGTGTGAAGCAAGTGTTATACATATGTAACAGGTGAATTTCATAAGTAGCGTGTAAGTATCGATTTGTATCTGAACATTAGGGTAACAACCGAAATACCCGCCGAGAAAATAGAGTCAAGTAAATTCACACTATACTTCCAGAGCTGTGATGATTGAGTTATCTATTTGTAGAGATTATTTTCAGTACAATCAAGTCGGAATACTAAAGATTTCGAAAATCCGGAAATTATTTAGATGAACATGAATTTCAAAAAAACATTAGTTCACGGAACAGGAATCGCGGAACCTGTTCCAAAAGTAGGTTCAGTACTTAGTATCGAAATCTGCTTATTCAAGAAAGTTTGACTTTACCAAAAAAAGTTGAAGACTTTAACAGTAAAATCAAAAGTTTTCCTTCACTGTACTTAGCAAAAAGTGAAATGAAAAACCTGCGTGTCATTAAACATAATGACTATCTTGCCCGTTCATGATGAATAATTTTCGCATAATACTTAAACAACCGGCCATTTTGTCAATTTAGTTTTTTATACACATATATATGTATATATACGTATAATATAATGAGAGCGCCTTAGCTGACGGGATATCGGCAGAGGAGCAATAAATTTCGTACTTAGCATATTTGGCCGAAATGAGCGGTTCGTCGTAGGAATTTTTAATACTTTTACGTGTTCAGCGCGTGTGCGTTTCACACTGTTGCCAATTCTAGAGAACACCGTTTTTTAGTTGAACGAAAGCTATTTTGGTCCGTTTTATCCTGCAGTAAAAACTTGTTCGCTTTTGACTGAGGGTTTAGTTTGCATAAATACCGGATCGTCCATTTAATTTAAGACAGTTTTTATGAAAGTTTTTGAGTGCAATATAGGAGAGTTATCGATGGCTTGTATTTTCGACATTGACAGCGTTTTCAAGGTCAACTATGTTTTTAATGGGAACATTACAGAATCTTATTCTACGAGAAAAAACAAATAACCTTTGTTCAAAACATTTTTTAATCCGATTGCAGGTTATGTAGATAAAAAATATAAACATTTGTTTTTTTCGAAATTTTTCAATACCTCAACGGTAGACAACGCATTTCTTTTGAACGTTATTGACTGAGTCGCATTTTCTCAGTGGGCAACAAATTGAATATAAATTTTTTCTTTTGTTTGTTGTTCTCAGATGAATCTGGTTTTACAAATCATGGTGAGGTGGATCGGCAAAATATGCACTATTGGAGTGTGGAAAATCCGCAATGGTTGGGAGAAGTGGAACATCAGCGCCCTTGGTTAGTGAATGTGTGGTGCGAAATTATCGATGACAGGTTGATCGATCCGTATTGTATTGAAGGAACATTGGATGGGCAAAAATATCGAGACTTTCTACAACGCCATCTACCAGAGCTAATAGACGATATGCCATTTTAAGAATGGGCAAGTATGTGGTTCCAACATGATGGCTGCCCTGCTCATTATTTCAGAATTTTCCGGAAAGTGCTGGATCGGGAATTGATCGATGGATCGGATAAGGTGGTCCTCAGATTAAACCCATCTCGATTTCTCATTATACGGCCACCTGAAAGAAGTTGTTTATTCAATAAGCTCCAACGTCACTGGAAAATATGATGTAACTCATAAGATATGCTTGTAGAGCAATCAATAGACTAACTCTCTTAGTCAGTTACTTTTTTATATAGATAGCCTCGTGCAAAGGCAGATAGCCTATCGTGCTCCATAAGCGCTGCGAAAGGATAACTGTCTATTCAAATTGACCTTAAAACGCTGCTGATTGTAACCATCAGGGCACAAAGTCTAGGGTAGCTCATTCCACATCGCCGAGGTGCTCTAAAAGAACGACTTTTGGAAGAGGCTTGTCCGAGGCGTTGTAACTGGACCTGGTGAAGATCCGCCCCTTGAAAGACTCTAGTGCTTTCTGTACTGGCGACTATTAGTGTTATTGTGCGAGACAGCTCTGTCGTACATCTGCTAGGACAATATCCATAGAATAGGAATCGATCAGCTACCCTCCATAGATGTTCTAGAATGTAGATGTCCTTTATAGACATATTGCTCGTTTATGTATTGTGACCAGAAGCTTCAGGGAGTGCCTTGGAGCATCCCCATACATGCGAGTAGTACTCGAGCTATGGCCTTATAGCTGTTCCGGAGAATATAAATTCCTGGAGCTGAAGAGAACCCCCAGTTTCTGGGACGCCGACCTAGCGAGGCCAGCAACACCATCGTGCTATAAGTGTAGCTGATATACGCGTTTTAAATTCGAGTTAACAAGTTTTTTTACATACTTAGTTTTTTACATGAAGTGAAGCATATATAAGCTTCCTAAAATGAACTTACAGTATTGTTTAGTTAGTTAGTTACACAATACGCGGGTAACGCTGAAAGTTTTTAAATACAGAAGAACTACAAGGTTTTTAAAAAAAAACTATATTCTGTTTTTCAACATATTCTCCCATTACATTTACGCATTCGGTAAAACCACTTGTTATATTCTTGTTACCCATGTTCTTTGGAAAGGTTTCCTCCTCAAATGCGGTGATAACCTCTTTATCGGTGGAAATAGGGAATAAGAAGAAGTCGCACGGAGTTGGGTCCGGAGAATATGGTGGGTGATGCAACAGTTTGACACCCTGTTCAGCAAGAAAATCGAGTGTTCTAGCGGCGCTGTGATCGGGTGCGTTGTCATGGAGCGATTGGATACCAGGCAGACCAGTCTTTGGACGGCTCTTGTATAGTTCTTGGAAGACTACAGGAATACATTAGGTTATATATTCGGGATCACCATGATATAACCATGTTTCGTCTCCGGTTACGATATTAAAAGTGGTTTTACTGTGCCCATAATCCAATTTTTCAAGCATAAACTTAGCTCAATCAACTCTTGCTGTTTTTTGCTGACTGGTCAACAAATATGGCACCCATTTGCAACACCGCTTCCTTAGGCGAAGGTGACCATGAATGATTGTTCGGTCCGCTGCCAATCCAATCCCCAGAGAAGCTTCAATTTCGGTGTAGGTTATATGTCGATATTTTTAGCATATTTTGCACAGCTTCTACGGTTTCCGGAGTAACAGCAGTGGGCGGTCGACCTGTGCGAGGTTCATAATCGAGAGACCCGGCCCCTTTTAAACTCCAAAAAACCAATTAAAAATTGTTGTCCTAGAAGGGGCAGAGTCCCCAAAGCAACCCACTAAACTTTCGTAATATTCGGCTTGTCTTGGTCCCTTTTTATATTCATAGAAAATCATGGCTCGAAAATTGCGACTAGCCGGTTCCATTTTCACGTTAAAATTCGGCCAAAACTGCATTCGAGACCGTGGCAAGGCAACTATTGAACGATTCTAACGCTGCCTTTGCGTGTAACCACTTACAATTTTAAACAAAATGGCTGCGTGTTCAAACTTGTTTAAACTTGTATGGATTAGGAATATCTAAAGACCTTCAGCGTGACCCTCGTACAGGTTGAGCTGATATCCGAGTTTTAAATTAGTCTTCCAAGATTTGTTCACATACTTATTTAGATAATACAAGTGAAGCTGATTAAATTCGACTTCCCACATTTACTTACATAATGTGTTAGTGAGTTCCATAATCCAAGTGAACTTAATATCCACGAGTCGGTGAAGAAAAAAATTGGATGGATCGATTCGCAAAATTTTGGCAACCCCGACAGATGAGATGCTGTGTGTGTGTGTGTTGGCACAGGTGATGTGGACGTGTCCGTCGGTAGTTGGATCCGTCGCGTCGTCGCGGTACCGTTAATTGGATCACCTGCCACTGGACGGTACCACCGCCATCGCCGCCGTCGATTGCAAAAAGCCATTTGCGCGTGGTTCGGACACACGCCGCGACCAGAAAGTGCGGCGGACACTCAAAGGGCCCACGCACCACGGTTTCAGGTGGAACGAATCCAGGGAGGGAATTGAGATGATAACAATGGATTACTAGCCGGATTATTCAGCATCCGGAACTGTGTAAATACAGGAGAGGGAGATAAAGGGGTTCGAATGGTGTGTTTCGGACATTTGTCTATATAATTACGATCTATTATCTTCATTCATCTTCAGGTGAACTGACGAAAGTGTCCCTCCGCAAGAGCTGCGCCATATTAAAGAAGTTCTGGCAAGAAACGCATATCCATGAAAGTAGTAGAAACAAGAATACAAGTAATTACCGATAATAGAGAAATAAGTGCTTAAGAACCCAGGCACTTAGTGATTATGACCATAGTTCAAAGAATATCAGACGCAATTTGAAGATTAGGAAAGTTTCACAACCTTTGTGGACACCACGAAAATACAGGAAAAAGCAACCCAAACTCCTGAATTCTTGAAAGTCCACTTCAATAATCAAGTGAGATATGCTACTTAAAGTACAATTTTTGTTGTTAACAAGTTGAGAAAAATATTAAAAACAGCAAGCTAAGGTGCAAAGAAACGACCGTTGTATATCCAATCAACATATTTCTTTTGTTAATATTTACAAAGGTTACTCACTACAATTACAACCTTTAAATATATTCACAGATTTTCACAAGACGTTGCTATAAATATTGAATAAAATTGGGGCGGGTATTCCTGTACTTTTTAGTCGCCCAGGTTTGTATAAATAAATACCAGAATATCTTATTATTTGAAAATTAAATTGCTCAGCTTATTATGCAGTGATCTGTCAGCCGTAGAGATGGAGGCACGCCCAGTACTTGAGTCATTTTGATGAAAAATTTAAATTTAATATCAATCTTAAAATAGCTGAAACGTCTAAGTTTTATGGGTCACAGTGAGAAACTATAAGTCGTTCAGAGATATAAATGCATCAAAGAAACTATATTTTGCATAGCGTTCTAGATTAGAATATGCATCTCTAGTTCACAAACCATTTTATGCTTGTTATAAAAACTTATTGGAGCAGGTACAGAGACGTTTCTTGAAATATCAATATTTGAATCGCGATGGTGTGTATCCTGTTAGGGGCATTTTTGAGATATCTCTGTAACAGATTTGACTTAACTCCTCTCAATTTGAGGCATGTTCAGCCCTATTTAATTTTTCATACAAATTGTTGCATAACATGATTGATAGTATGTATTTGTTATCCAAACTGAACTTTCATACTCCACCTGTAAGATTTATATCATATTCATGTTTTAAATTAGAGCGTTACAACAGCAACTCAGGACTGAACTCCCCAATTTCATATATGGAAACCAATTTTAATAATATCTGTGACTTGTGTGACATCAACACTGACAGCTTGTCGTTCATATTGAATAAATCAGTTCAATGCTTCACTCAGATTAATGATGCTTAGTTATATACATAATTTATGTGCTATACTTTTTGGTTTCCACTCTTTTCTTCTTTTATGTTATATATACATTGTCCTGTAGATCGAAGATATTCTGTTACTTCATGAAGCATTATCATTATTGTTATTAATAGCATGTTATGGCACGAGCATGTTGCCGGCCTTGCTGAGTCGGCGTCCCAGAAGGTTGTATTCACAGGAACAGATACTCTACAAGGCTAAGATCTTCTCTCTAAAGCTTCTGGTTAGGATTCAAAAATGAGCAATAAGTCTAGTGGATGCGCCGAAGCTTAAAAGAGACCTTCACAGTCTGGAACATTGAAGAAAGGTGGCCGATTCTACAGGTACTATCATGGTGAATTTTCGACCGAGCTGTCTTGCTTAATAACACCAAGAGTTGCCAGTAGTTACAATTTACAGCGTTTCAAGGTAAATAGACATCTATCCTCTTTTAGTGTTCCTGGAGCGTGATGAGCTTTCTGCCTACGATGCCACAGCTATCCTGATTTGGAGATCTTCTTTGCCCATAACCTCTCACTTCCGCAATATCCCCAAAAATATATATTTAGACATCACCTCTGATGAAGGTACTTTACTAAATAGCATTCTTCCTTATAAGCCGTCATCTCGTTATTTTGCAAGAGCATTTCGTCTGTCTTCCTTTTAGAATTACAACGGTAGTTAAATGTATGAAATTTACGAAGATTACTCCAAAACACGGCTTTTCGGTTTTTGTTTATAATATTCCCGCGACCATAATTCGGTATGCAAATTTCTGTTTAAATACTTCTGGTGTGAAATTTTAATGTTATAATTATCAGTGATCGAGTTCATGTTGCATGGGGCAGGTACGATGTACAATTATTTTACGCGATACCGATACCGGTTGTGAATCTACGTAAAGAAATTGCGTGCGAACTGAACTTACACACTGTACTGTACTGGTATTATAGTAATTAGAGCTATAATGTACAAGTTGGTCCGAAAAAAGCGACGTAATTCAAGGGTACTTCACCCTAGCTCGTGATTTTGAAAGGTGGGCTGAATTTTGGGTGGAACGAATTTTTACAAGAGTTTTTCTGTCTGTCTAAGGTACAATATAGATATTTCAGTCATCGTATGTGTTTGCAATTATCGGCGAGTAGGAAATATAATAAACTACAGAGACAATCACAGGGTAAGTTTCAGGGGTTGCATTAAAGTTTTTTCTTCTAACATATGTGGTTATAACTGGTCACATAACGTGCGAAAAAGCATGTGATAAGTTTCAGACGTTATGTCGAAGCATCATTGACTTCAATATTTTGAGTTTCGCTGAGCTGTTATTCGGTACTTTAAAATGAAATACAACAAAAACCTGACGAGTAGCTCAAGCAAATGAAGTGGGCTGAGGTTGTAGAATAATGCAAGTCTGTCACTGTTGTACTTCCGATTTGTTTATTGGAAGATAATAATGAAATATAAGGTGGAGATTCGGCCAATTGTAATCCTGTTGGCTCGATATTTCATCGAAATTAAAGGTACCAGGAATTCCAATTACCCGATACAGAAATAGTGCAGTCATGATATGAAAAGTGTTTGATTAGTCGTCGTAACCGGAGTCCGGATCATAACTTTTGGTCTCTTTTCCACCTCTAGTATAAATCTTTCTGATTCTATGATAAGTGTGACATGAGGCTCTTCAAACATTTTTGAAGCAGCAAATAACTTTTACAGTCGAAAGTAATCCATAAAGTACATACGTTAGACTGTTTGTTGCGTCGTTCAAAAAATATATAGCTACATTTTCTCAGTAGTTGCTTGTTTTTCCTCCAGTCCCTTTGCAAGTGTCTCGCTTTATGTTGGCGACAGAAAAACGCGAGTGCCTGGCAACCGACTCAAAATTGTTTGAATGTTTCTCACAACAAAATATCGACTCTGATCTCTCTCTCTCTCTCTCTCTCCTATTATAAATTTGCTATGCCATTCAGATACAAAAACTGCAGGATATAGTTTCAAAGAAAAATCCTAATTCTATCAGGCTAAAGTTGGTAGCACCGAAGAAACGTGAATATCGTCATCTGGCAGCCAATTAAATTTTGGCAAATAACGGTTAACTTTTACGTTTTGGCCCGCGATCGGCCCCGAATAAAATCGAAATCAACTTCGATGAGTTCGTCTTGCGTGGTAATTTCTGTGGCGATTGTCATGTAAACTGTTGCGTCCTCCTCATTACCATACATATTTGTATATGTCGCCAAGCTGAATGTATTTTGATTGCGTGTTCACGTGCTACCTGTCGCCTTGGAACACCAACTTAAATGCAATGGAGTGTCTTTATTTCACTTGCTGCTGAAGCGAGGTTGGGGACCTTTGCCAGGTAATCTGTTTGAACCATTTCGGATGCGTCGAAAATTTGGAGTACAATGCAAAAGGAAACCATGAAGAAACCCATAGAAAAACCTATGATCCATCTTTCCATAGAACATACCCATGGAAAGGTCCATGGTAAGACCTCGCAATTGAATGAGTGATCTATAAAAAAATATTCCATATGCATGAAATTACTGAAGATAACAATCTTAACGATAATCTTACCCCATTAACAGTGGCCAAGTACCATGTATAAATGCGTCTAGCGTCGCCCGTCCTCTTCTGACATGTCAAAAATTAAGTCATTCGCGTTGTGTTACGCTTACCCACCACGACTACCAACAGCGTCGAATGACCTGCCGGTGAGAAAAGCAGAAAAAGGAGAAGCCGAATCAGAAAAAGATTATATCTCTTCCTCAAAGACCGGAGACCTTGGAAAAAATTTCGATTCATATCTGGTCGTCTCGTCTCGCCGTAATTACATTGTTGTAAGTGATTGCAGTCACGTTCTGCGACGGGCAAGCGAGAAACATCACATCCACACGGAGCAGCTTTTTAAATGAGGGACTGTTACTTGTACTATTGAGAAAGTCTATTAGGTATTTTTGTTTTGTTTTTATTTATTTATTTATTTGAATCCAGCTTGTACATAAATCTCCATAAAAGAGCTACATACAGGAAATCCCTGCAGATAGAGCATACCATCTGTAAGTGCAGGAGCTAGGAACTTACAAATCTATTTAAAACTAATTATTTGTATATATATATATATATATATATATATATATATATATATAATGATGGTACATTTTCATTTTTATTTTATTTCGGACCATACCTATGTTAAGTTGAAAAGTACACATAATATTTTATTCTTTTTTATTGTTAGAGATTTACTTTCATTTGGCAATTTGTTGTAGTATATAGTAGTAGCTGTAAATCTTTTTTCCTAGTTTTACTGTTTGAATTATTAAATAAATTATATATGTATATTCATAGTGGAATATAACACATTTAGTTATATGTAATTGCTTTATGGTTTTTAATTTGTTTGTTTTCAGTAGCTCTGCAATTCTATTATGTAATTTTTCTAATTCTTTAATTTCAATATCATACGCACCACCCCATATAATTAGTCCGTAGTTAAATATTCGGTATATATAAGAATGGTGTATTGTTTCCAATACCTTTAGTGGCACATTTTTCAGTTTATTAATGACATATAAAAAGTATCTAATTTCATTCATAATTTATGCAATATGAGAATCCCATTTAATATTGTAATCCATTATTACGCCTAGGTATTTCACTGTTTCTGTTATTTTGATAGACGTCTGATTTATTTTTATTACAATATCTTGTGGTACACTATCTGCATAACTACCTATTATCAGTTTTTGTTAGATTTACAGCAAGTTTATTTAACGCAAACCGAAAGAAAAGTTTGTTAAGATATATATTCATGTTTTGTTCATCTATCAACCAGGTTTCGCCAAAGCTGTGGATAACTGTGTCGTCAGCATAAGTATACACCGAATTACAATTTTCAAATATAACATTTACATAAATTAGAAATAACAGTGGCCCAAGTATTGATCCTTGTGGCACACCCAGATTGACTACCTTTTTTTGACCAGACATTTCATTCAAGATGACATTTTGTTTTCTATCAGCAAGATAACTCTTAAGCAGGTTTAGGGGAGTACCTCTTATACCGTCATTTTGAAGCTTATCGAGTAGAATTTGGTGATTCACCGTATCAAAAGCTTTACTCAGATCTATGAAAGTTGCAACTATTGCCTTATTTTCATCTATTTTATTATAGAACTAAAACTTTATCTAGAGCATTTATTGTGCTTTTATTTTTTAGAAATCCGTACTGTTGTTTTAAATCTCTTTATTTCTCTGTATATCTGTTCGGTAATGTACAGCAAGAAGAGTGTTCGATAAAGGACAGCTCCTTGAGAAACGCCGTGACTACCTGTCCGAAATCTCCTTCGCGTACGGAACATACAGCAGCTAGTAATAGTAAGCTGAATCCAATTTAAAATTATGATATCACAATTCCACCCCAAAAATTCCTAAACCTTGAGATAATTTCGATTTCAATCTTGCATAATCAGATTGCCTCGAATATACGATTGCACTCACGTTCTGTTTTCGGAGAGACGCAGGTCTTCCTGCTTATTTGAATTTCGGCGGGGCTATGAACCGAAAAAGGTCGCGCTTGCTTTAGACGTCTTAAATATGCAAGGGTGGTCTCGAAAGAATCGCTGCAATAAATACCTAATGAGTGATAAAGACTGAATGATGGTTTCCGTTTTGGAGGCTTCAGCTACTGTGTTTATATCTTTATTTGATTTTTATTCACGTACTAGCGACTCGCCTGCGCTTAGCACAGTATCATCAGTTAAAATAATAGAGTAAACATGAGAACTATGCTACATTCACAGCCAAGATAGACCTGAAGGAAGTGAACACATCCGAGTGAGCCTTTTTTATTGAGTTGAAGAACCTCAGGGTTGTAGAATTTGGTACCAGGTCGTTTGTTCTCTGATAGTTATAGTTTACAGTGCTGTAAGGTCAGAACAGAAACTGTTCCTCTCACAGCGCTTCTGGAGCATAGTTAGATATCAATTAATTTTTATCATTGGTGATGTATATCTCATGTTGAGGATATAATTTTACAACATCAGTGTTTGGTATTATGATGCTGATATATGCCCGAAGATGGCATTTTTTGGAATATTTTTTGACTGCGCTTAAAATGAGGTTTTTCGCTCTAATGAGTAGTAGTATGTGGAATAAGCGAGGGCATCACAATCAAGGAGCAATTCACATATTCACATATACTTAATCCGGCCAATTATATATACCAAAATGTGTTTTAATGACGCTGTGATTATAATTAAAATTCAACAAAATGAATACATAAAGAGTAGCCGTGAGGGCATTAGCAGTGAGATATTTCCGAAAATTCAACGCAAAAAGGCGTTCTTGGCATCACATTAACGCTAAATGTACTCCAAAAGGAGTTAAACTCACGATGTAGTGTAATCTACCCGGCGGATTGTTTATTTTATAATTATTTTAATGGAAGGCACTAACATTAAGGTCTTAAACCCTCGTTCGAAAACAATAACGTGAGCAAATTTAATTTTAGCTCATTACAAGAGTTTTCGGACTCGTTAGTTCATCAACGGAAGTCTCTAATTACATAAAAAATGAATAATAAGTGTCAAACAGTCTAATATACATACCAAGTATGTTATTAATAAGAGATTTGAAAAAACGTCGCTATTTAGGAATGCTCAGTTAAAATCAAGATGCCTTTGAGATGTTTGAGGGCTTGCAAATGTCACAAGGCAAAGTCATTAACAGTACGTCAATTTCACTTGTTGCTTTAACTCATTCTGTGGGAAGTAATGTAGTTGGAAGAGCAAAGAATTGTTCCAGCAGGGACGGAAACTTCCAGTAGGACGTAATCATTGGCTTTTACGCAAAGGAAACTAAGCTAGTTGTGGAATATATCAGAAACGACGAGAAATTGAACAATTTGCTTTCCGGCGTAACCATCGCACAAGGTGGAGTCCCTCCTATAACATTCAGGCTGTACTGCTGCCTAAAAAACCGCGAATAAAGCGGCCCTTCTCAAGGTCAACATTCCAATTTCTTGCAAGAAAAAAATCCAAGTTAGATTAGATCACTCTATTTTTTTTGTTTCCGTTAATGACGCTCATACAGCGGATGGAATCGCACTTATGATGACATTTTATGATTTCTCATCGTCGCAAATGTCAACGGGTTAGTTATTCGAGTTCTGTCGTTGTATTTGGCGTCATTGTTTGATTTTCGAAAGAGTGTGTCATTTTTTGCCAATTTTCGCATCGATTCCGGTAAATTAATCCTTCTTGCTGGATACGACCGAACTAATATCGGAAAGTTGTGGGATTGAGGGGGGGCTGAAAACGAATATAATGATTCTGGGCCCAAAATTGAGGCCGGATTCGTGATCAGCGCCTCTAAATTAGCCAAAAGATGATTTTTCGCCGTGTTTGTAAAAATTAGATTTTTCGACCCAAAAATTCTGCAATTTTAGATTTTTAGCGATATTTGACTTCCGCTTTTGATGAGTGGGAAAAGATTTTTGATATTATTTTTGGGATTTGAATCAAACGGTGTTATCGGAAGTGCGCTACGATTTTCTGTTCTCCGGGAAAATAATATTTTCTGAGAAAATTTATTAGCAAGACCAAAAATTGATTTTTTCCAAAATGGACAGAAACTCGTTTTTTGGGTAATTTTGGGGCGGTAATGACAAATCTGACCTTCTTTTCCGCGCCGGATGTCAGGGGGCACAAGAAACTACCAGGGGGGCATCGTACTGCTTGTCCCGCCTGCAAATCAAACACCCCACGACACGTCTCTAGGCGAAAAGGAGATTCTACACTTATTACTGGACCATATACGATGGAAAACTTTCAGCTAAGTCCAATGGTGTGCTCAGATTTGCAGTAAGACATTCGGATCTCCAGAAAAATATCATGTTACAATAGAAACTCCTCTCAAGTGTAACCGAGAATTGGACCTCCACTTGCCCCTTTTTTTGAGGTTGAAACCTCCGATAAATCGTACGAAATGACATTTTACGATTTTTTATGTCGGAGTTCGTCGATGAACAAGTTATTTGGGTTTTGTTGTATTTTTCGTCGTTCGCTTCTTGAAAGCGAGGGAAACCTGATAAATATGCAATTTTCGTTGTGTGATGACATTGGAATGAGAAAATAGTGGATATAATATCGAGATAAATATGTTTGTTCATCTTGTGATTTGGAAAAAGATGTAGTGGTTCTGATGGGAACCGTTTCTTTGTTGATTTGAACATTTGATGCACGCCAACCCCCGAATCAGTACAATGTGCGACCTTGTCTTTTCAATGCATATACGACTGTCTTCCTCAAGAGGGTTCGGTGTACATCATCCCTGAACACATTCTCCAAGAAGCCTGAGCTTATTTTTTTCTTCTTTAACTTTTATTTTTATATCCCGTTTATCAGTTTGTACTGTGATCATTTCAACTGGGATCAATTATGCTGTTAAAAACTTGCTGACTCGAAGATATTGTGTATAACAATTTTATATAACAATTAGCCCCTTAGTGGTGTATCTCGATTCTAACTTGCTTCAAGAGTAACACATTACGTAACTAATATCTATTTAAGTTGAATTTCCACGTGTCTCAACCCAAGTTATGTCGTTCCGTGTAATTATTTTCAATAAGCCGTTTGACCTATCAATATGGCTTATATAAAGGAAAACTCATAATCATCCCTTCATGGACTAAATAAGGGTGATTCAACCCACAGCAACATATTGACAGCCTTGTAAAATGCAGATGATCCTATTGTTGTTGTCCACCCTAATTTGGAGAATACACCCTAGATCTAGAGTATGGTTTCTTTGATTTTAAAAGCTTTCCGAAAGACCTAATATCATGTCTTATTCAGAGCAAACCATCAAATGAAATGAAGCAATGCAATTCAAAATGCATTCTGTGAAACCAGTCACCTTAAAAGCCACTATATTATCGACAAGACATTATCATCAATACGACAAATCTTGAATTTAAGGTCCTAGAAACATCACAAGGTACTTCGTATGCTACCTCAATAACTTTAGAAGCATAGTAGGCCATATTACAACAAATCGCAAACATTGGAAAACTTATACTTGGACCATGGTTGCTCGTAATTACCTACAAAACTTTGAAAATAAACAAAAACTCTCATAAATTGATCTACAACACTCAGTATGCCGCTTTTTCGACCACGTCTCCCAGAAGCAAGCAAAAAGTCGGATAATTGCACACTCGCTACCGAAACAGTCTATCCTGTGTCTACTGAGGCTCGAAGAAATTGCAGGTTTGCTAAATTGCTACATTTTAAATGCCATGTAACCAAGTAGTGGATGCAGTAATTACCGAGCGCAATATCTCTTCAGCTTACTAGCATTGCTTTTGTATTATATACATTTTGGATTAACCTTCCAGTAGTCGGGAACTACAATCAGACGTCTCTTTAGCTACGTCTTGTACAACCAACCATTACCAATAAAAGCTTTTCCTAAAGAGACTGCACGCAAAGGCATCGTCTGCCAAAAGAATGAGCTTTGGGTAAACTGTTTACCTGTTGGTTCAATGACGAGGATTAATCAAGGCTTTCTTGTGCATGTGTTGTAAAGCTCTGTAGTATATTTTATCTCCTACGTGAAATCGATTTTCATTGCAACGTTTGTAAATGGGCAAATTAATACAACAGTGATAACATGTAGATTGTAGACGCTCTTACTTGGTGAAACTCTTCCATCATGTAGATAAATAGTTGTGTAGTTTTCACACAGTTTCACAAATAATACTATTTCTTTTAGTGACGCGTTTCGATTTTTATTAAAATTATCGTGGGACTGTCAGATTTGGCAAGTAATCTGGGTAGCTTTGTTAGAAGTCAAATCTGACAGTCCGACGATAATTTTAATAAAAATCGAACGCGTCACTAAAAGAAAGAGTATTATTTGTGAAACTGTGTGAAAACTACACAACTTTTTATCTACAGTGATTACAGTTATAAAAATGTTTCAAAAATTTAATACAACTTCTGAATCAATTTTGTCATTGTCAAGTGTGACGGCGCAGTCTGTCGACAAAGCGGAGGCTCTATTTCCATTTTTAATATAAATCTGAATTAAATTCTTGGACAAAAAATAATAATTAGAGCAAAGTTATTTAAAATCTTGAGAATCGAAATTTGGAAATTCAATTTCAGGCATGCCTTCAACCGGTTTTCGGCTTATTCTATTTTTTCTCGGTTATTTTATGGGTTTTCCTTATTCCTAGTTCAAATGCAATTGCCAGAATATATTAACGCAGAGAAAATGAAAGAATTTTATAGAACAGTTTTTTTTTTGATGGAAACGTTTAGATGAAAGTTCTTGGATGCAATGCACTGACAGCGTATTCAAGCTTTTTCAAAGGTCAACGATGTTTCTTTAATTTGAATATATCTTTCTTATTCCAGAATCAATGTAAGAGAAAAGACTAATACCTTTTGTTCACATTTTATTCCGATTGCAGCTTAAGTAGATAAAAAATTAAGCATTTGCTCTTTTTGGAAACGATTCAAAACCGCAACGGTATACAACGCCGTTATCATTTCTTTGGAACATTATTGACTCAGTCGTATTTTCTCAGTGGGTAAGAAATTGGAATGAATTAAATAGATTTTTTCCTTTTTATGTTGTTGTTCTCAGATAATTTTGGTTGCACAAACCATGGTGAAGTCAATCGATATAATATGCACTATTGGAGAGTGGAAAATCCGCGATGGTTGAGAGAAGTCGATCACACCAGCGCCCTTCGTTGGTGATGTATGGTGCAGAATTATTGATGAAAGGTGCTCGGTCTATATTTTATTGAAGGAACATTGGATGGGCAAAATTATCGAGACTTTCTACACCATCTGCCAGAGCTAATAGACGATATACCACTCCAAGAAAGAGCAAGTATGTGGTTTCAACATGATGGCTGCCCTGTCAGTTTTAACTCCTCTCGATTTTCTTTTATTGGGCCATCTAAAAAAGTTATTTATTCGAGAAGCTCCCAGTATATTGGAAAAGTGATGTAACGCATAAGATATATTGATATATTGAAGTTGGCGGGCACTATTTTGAACATTTGTTATAATAAATTTGAATGTTTCCCATACGATATTTACTTTATTTATGCATTCGTGAGAAGCGAAGCATTTCTGACAAACCATGTATTATTGGAAAATTCATAAAAAGAATAATTATTGTATTTTATATCTACTTAAACTAGAAATCGGATTTCAAAATATTGTGAACAATTGATTTTTCTCTCGTGGAGCAGTAAAAAATATATGTTCCCATTAAAAAAGCATGGTTGACCTTGAAAAAAACCTTGAAAATGCTGTCACAGTCGAAAATGAATGTCATCATTAACTCTTCCCCATTGAACTCAAAAACATGATACGACTTAGCTAGTTGACCAGTAGGCTGAGAACGACTAAAAACGGCTTTTATTTGTGAAACCTTGTATGTGCTATTAATATAAGATCGAGAAGCGATGTCCTAAGTCTTCTCCAATTTTGATCAATTCAACTACACAGTGGCGAAATCTCAAACTAATTCACCGAGTGTATGCAAAAACGCATGCACACAGAGCAGGTGAAGGACTTCGCGTCATCGGCATTTATCCTTCGCAAGGATCATTGTCACTGGCTGAGGAAACATGAATCGGCTCGTCATAAAAAACATGAACGCCGTTATTTTTGAAGCTTAAAATGAGCGCGTTTGCAGCCACGAGCCCGATCACCTGCCCTGCTACACATTTTTATATCTGGTAATTGGGATGCCGTCCATTTAATCTACATGGATACCAAGCTAACTAGATTACGCCCAGAGCTGCTGTGACTGCAACGCCTATTTTATTTTTATCCGCGGTGTATTCATTCTGAGTCGCGTCTAATTTTATGACTCGACAACTGAACTTACTAGAGTGATTGCAGTTCAACTAGAAGATAATTAAAGCCAGATATGTTCATTGAACAAACGTTAAGGACGCTTTGGCAGGGTTGAAAACGTGCGTTTCCTCTTTGAGGAGAAAATAAGTGCCTGAAAGAGAAAATATAATCAAGTTTAGGTGATAAAAAATATGCTTTTGTGGACACGGCACTTTGGCACTACCCCACAAGCCGCCACTGCCCTCGAAGCACTTTTACGTAACATTTTGTTACATATTGCAAAATCCCTAAAACGGTCGCAGTTGATGGAAATTCTTGTACAGCGATAAATTTCGTTGCCTTGTCAACGCCTGACACTTCTCTTGATGATTTTATCTTCACCCGATCTAAAAATGATGTACTTATATGCAAAGTGAGTTAGCTCTTATTCACACCATTTTTAGAGGAAGCTGTCTGTCGCCCTTATATGGACATACTTAATTAGTGCGTAACAAAAAACATATCCCCAGAATTTATTTTATAAATTTTGAAGTTCTCTCAGTGCAAGTATATTTTTCTGCGGTGGCATAATATGTGCAGAAGAGAACCTAGATCAAAGATCGCCTACGTAAAATGTTGCAAGTAAATTGTGATCTCATTTCTCATTTGCCTTTCGTAATTTCTTCATTAGTAATTTGATTTTTCTCGTGAGAAGTACAATTATCAGGTTAGTAATTATATAATTCCCACATTAAAAGAATCGCGTCAAGCAGACTGACGTTATACTGTTTTATTGGATTGAATTTAAAATTAATAAAAAATTGAATCTTTTATAAATCCAAGGATTCGGGAAAATAGGTTCAGGAACATTTCCGTAATTTACAAAATTTAGTTCAAGTGGATCAGTAGCTTCAGAATCAGGTCACAACCTTAAATAAGGGGATATAGCTGCACGTGAAATACAGAGTCAAGCTACTTGACGTATATTATATTAATCTAATGGGAGCGTTCCTCAGGCCCCAGTGTTTCTCAAACGGTAGAGCATATTTGTCTAACGGAGTAGGTGTATTACTGTGGGCAACATTTTACAGACAATTGAAAATATTATATAAACATTTTTTGAGATTACAATAAACACAAATTCTATCACAAATGAAACCATATTGAATCCCTCTAAATATGATACTTTAAGTAAGCACTCCATACCTCTCAGGGTCCTATCTCTGTATTTACTTTAGCAGTGTGAAAACATAACGCATTATTCAAACATATCTTAAAATATTGCTATAATCTCCATAATGGCAATCCTGTTCTTATGCCGATAATCTGGTTTTCTCCTAATATTGTAGGTCGAAAACAAGGAGAAAACAAATTATAACTGGACACCTTTTGTTCCATCCCGTGATAGCGATCTTACAAGAAAGAGTATCGGCTTGCAGGTCTTATCCTTACTACATGGATCCATCATGTTTTACTAATGGGCTACACGAACGTTAAAGACATGAGATTGTACGATAAGAAAAGTACAACTAAATTCGAGAATTCAATTTGAAGAAAATGGCAGGAAGGCTGTTAAAGTAGAATAAAAATAATTTATCTAGGCATTCTCCCAACATAGACATTTGGCAATTGTACCGTAGTGTGACTAATATATTCTATGATGTTTCAAGAGCAAGTTAACATAGAATACAAATAGATGGGAACTTAAACTATTGTATAGTATATCTGAAGTCATAGAATGTATTAAGACTAATGAAATAGCTTCACATGGAATATCTTAAGGACCTTTAGACGGCGATGGTTCAGGGCTTCCCTTAATACTAGTTCAAATGCAGTCGCCAAACGAGGTTTCTCCTAAGACAGACAAAAGAAACAGAAAAATAAATAATTTAATAGAAGAATAGCTAAACAGTATAAATAGTATGCTAGATTTGAGAGCTCTAGTTTTGTATCCATGATAGAATCTAGTTAGCTAGTTCGCAAGTAATCTGGGTAGCCTTTGTCAAAAGTCAAATCCGACAGTTCGACGATGATTTAAATATGAATCAACACGCGTCACTGAAAGAAAAAGAGCTATATTTGTGAAATTGTGTATTAAATAATACACAATCCTTTTATCTGCATGATTGAAGAGTTTCACCAAGTAAGAGCATCTACAATTTATAGTCTCTATATAAGCTCTTTACTGATCAAGTTATTCTGTGTCTCGATTGAGAGAGATCTCTGTTGCTGGAAGACCCGATATTTTTCTCCTTATACGACTATATAAAAGGGTCATCAAATATTCGAACAAAGCTGAAATCATCCCGCTTTACAAATAGAGACACGGACAGTCGACACAAAAGATCTAACGATAAAGCGATCACAATTAAAAATTGAGTCATCAAGTGAGTGGATGTGTTTGTTCTCAGTTTGAATTTCATCGATATAGATGAACGGCTTATACAATGATGAATGTCGAATAGTGACACAGCGTTTAGAAGGGTGGTATATAGACAGTAAGGGTTCGGTTGTATCAAAATGATGGCCCACCTACTGTTAGGGGAGATAATTAGCGACAGAATTGTTTTCAACGTTTTTGTTGAGTTGGTCTGCAGGGTTGCCTTTGGTGGGGATCATGTACCAAAATGACTCCAAGGGTTTCTCCATATTTCCAGGTGGGAAACTACGGCTTGATGTTGATTAGTGTCTCAGAATTACCCAGAATACGAGTTTTTGTTCTGTTTGAAAAATATATGTTTTTCGTAATTTTGTTTGTCTCGAAATTTGTACGATTTTTCAGTAGAAAAACAATCCGCTTACGTATTACGACACCTCGTAATACAGAAAAATTGTTTTCCAGGAGGCTCCATACCGGGAGAAGGACGAAGGGGGGGTTAATTAATTTTACTTGAACATTTTACTTATGGTAGCCCGAGGTCAAAGAAATCTCTTTTTAGTGTATTCAACACATAGTTTTACGAATAAAACTATTTTTCTTCGTTTCTATTTATATTTAAGTCATCGTGCGACTGTGAGAATACATATCGATATACAGGAACTACAACTAAAAATAAGGTTTCTAAGGTGGGCATGTCTATAATTATCAGTAAAGCATTCTTTTCTATTATTCCAATGTGGGTATTTCTATCACTTGATTATACATCTCTGCAACCCCTTCTAACAAAAACAAACATTCGATTTTTTGTCCCCCTTTTAATAAAGAAATTATCTACCCTGAGAAAAAATCTCAGATTGTCAAAACCCTGATAATTATAACATTCCCAGCCAGGGGTGATTACAAATCAGACTCAATAAAAACCAGACCAGTCTGCAACTATGGATATCAGGTTATATAATTAATTTAATAAAATGCATCCACTCTGGTATCATTTGCCTCGACTTTTTGTGTGGCGCTTGATAACAAGGGCTTGCTAGGTGGTCCCTAGAATCAATTTATGTCCTTCGGAGGTCATTAAGTCGCCCTAATAAGAAAGGCAAACGCGGGGGCTGGTCCCTACCCTCGTAAAAGTGATATTTTTTGGTATTTGGGGAGGTCTAATTCGATTTGGGAATTTTTCTTACAAATTATGTAATTTATAAAACGTCCTATTGTATTTTTAGACGGTTTCACTCAGATTTTAAACTAATGTTTGCGACTTTGAATATCTCACTTACGGCCGTATTCTCATAGAATTGTGTTTCTTTCAAGGATATTTTGGTCGGTTGATAATACAAAAATGTTTCATTACAACATTTCCTTTTTTTTCATTATTTTGTAATCCTACAATTTCATATAAATTAAAATATGACGAAATAACAAACTAAAATTAACAACACGATGTTATTTACAGCATGTGGTTTGATTTAATCGCTTATACACTAAGTAGTTTTTTATTTTGACATCGTCCATGAATCGATCATCTAAATCAGGTTTTTGATCAAATCTACATTCTTATTACCTCCCTACGACATACATATAACCTAATTACTCTCCATTGTCAGGCCGAAGAGCTATACTAAGGAGTCTAGGCTAAAGACGAAACATGCAAGCAAAGTAACAACTTATAGTAAAAGTAAATTTCGATCTCGACAGCGTTTGGCCAGTGAAAACCGATCGTGGAGAGTGAAAACCCGCCACATCGAGACCCGCATCGAAGGCCTGACGTGCCTCTCGTCCTTAAAAGTACTGAAGAAGTCGCCATCTCCAGAAAATTGCGCTCGCAGCCTCTCATTACCTGCAGTCACGAGAGCTCTTAATTCGCGTCGCATGTTTACATTGCGCCGAACAAATTTAGCGAAATTAAAAGAAGCTCATAAAAGTCTGTTTTCGGAATTCGAGGATTTAGTGACTGGTTGGGTTTCATTGCTAATCGCCACCTTACAGTCTCTCGATCGCTCTGGTACCTTATCGGTTCACTTCCCAATTACTTGATACGAGATACTTAACACCTCTGTAAAACAAGGAATGCTTTTAAAAAATATTCGATTTAAATAGTAGTGAGGGATACCACGGTACTAATGGGGATTTACTCCAACGTCGGGGTGACCTACTGAATTTTGATGTAGAGAAAGAAAAAATGTTAAAAGGGGGCGTCTCCGGGCTTCAAAAAATGTAAAAAAATAATCACATGGAAATACTTCAAGCGCGTCATATAGTGGATAGTTTCAAATTTCCATGCAAAAGGTTCAGCTTGATTCGCTGGCTCATTAGAGGGATTTTCTTTGTCTGACGGCTAGAAATAATTATATGACTTAAAAAAATGTTGCTATCACACCCCTTCCTGGCTATACTGATGAAACATATGTGTCTAGAGCTTGGCTTATATTTAGTGACGAGTGGTGAAGGGCTTACAATTTATATTACTTTGCACGAATTTTGGAACTGAATAGAATCCAAGCAGAATCTTCATTCAACGTTAATCTCTGCGTATGAAATATTTTTTTAAGCAACACTAGCTGCTAAAGCAGAAGCTGAAACATGGGCCCAGTTTGGAAAATCTCTAAGTATGCCTTAGAATGCAAAAAAAATTGTGAAAGAAATCAAACAGTATAAATTTTTATGATATATTCGAAATACATCGGAAAATTACTATGGTAATAATTCTTGTAATTCTGCAATCAAAAATAAATTATATCTCACTTAAGTGTCGCCCTCTATGGGGAGGCCCAATGATATCTTACGAAGCCGACGGTCCTAACACTTGGATTGCCTTGAAGCGGCAATCCAAGTGTGATATCCCTTACGTTTGACGAGTCTAGGCTAAAGACGAAACATGCATGTCTATAGCAGGTCTGATGCATTGTGGAGAGCATAAAATTAGATCATATCTGTTTTGTCGGTAAACATGTATGTTCAATAAGTACGCAGGATTACCGTACAATTATAGAAGATAGAACGTCTTTAAGGTGATTGTAGTTAAAATCTATTTTCTATAGATTTGCACCAAATTTTTCATCATGTTAATAAACTGATATAGGAATCAGTCTGCAAAATGTAAACCTATCTGCAGTACAGTTTTTTGAAGAAGTAAAAGTTATGTAAAAGCTGAGCAGCTGAACACGGTAACATGACTTCAATGGTATATATTTTGAGCTTTTTTGTGCTGACTAGTGCACTAAACTATATATTTGCCCCAAAAATCAACTTTATATGATAAATCACGAAAGTATCGCGTTAATGTGAAGTCAATCTATAGAACATTATTTCCTATTGTGAGAAAAAATAGACCAATTTTCGGTATCACTACGAAATGTGGCAACGCTGTCCTCCCTCTGTAGGTCCAGTCGCAAGGGGCGATCCGAAATTCCGACAGTTGATAATGGAACGGCATCTAGAGCACTTTTTTTCTTTCCACAATCTTCCTTTTCCAAAATCGACCCTTGTACCTCACAATCTCAGACATTGTGTAATATTCTCTACGAGAAACAACAGCAACTGTCAAAGCAAGATTCAGGCTATGTGGGCCTGAATACTAAGAGTATAGGATTGAGTGAGACAGCAAAAAAATATGGAATGAGAACGCAGTGTTGCCACTCCGTCGTTGTGCTAGTATAAAAATCAGGACAGTCTACTAACGTGACCAGTGCTAAAAAATTGCTACCCCAGCAGCGAATTTAAAAAATTACAAGGATTTTTCGTTCTTGGCATAATAGTAACCTAACTGATATTTCTACAAAATCCGAATGAGACATGAAGACAGACTGACGTAAATTAGTGACATAGTTTCTCGTAATGAATATGACATGAATCATCAAGAAAATATAATATCGCGAATTCGAAATTCAGTCGAGATAAATGGGTGGTGTTATCTGTACAATTAGCACATCAGTCAATTCAATATTAAGGAAACTTTCAAGCAACCATTTAAGTAAAATACTTATCACGAAGCGACTGCGGTCTTTTTTTATGTAAATGACGTAAATTAATAAATGCAGGTGAAAACGTTGCTAAAATTACCAAAGAGGTACATAATTCGAAAAATGTACCCGTATTCAGTCACAGTCACCAATAACCAAACATTATAAAGGAAAGTTCTTACCCGTCTCTCTCGTTTGGTAATGATAATTGTGGATAACTTTCGGCTGGGACAAATTTTAATATTCCGGCAATTAAAAGAGGTTATAAAGACATACACTCAATAATTATCGTTAAAAAAACTGGGTCTCGATATGAGCATACGCAATATTTATTATAAAACTCGCTTCGCATGAATGGTGTAAGAAAGTGGATGTTCGTCACTTCAAAAAATCGATATCCTCTTGGCAGTTCGGGTACGACAACAGACAGAATGATAGTTTTTCTCCAAAAATAGACCCCTTCTCATTAATAAACTTTAATTCTTCAAATTAGTCACGATAGAATCATTGGTATTTAACCTTCGCTTTTGTGGCTCCAGGTACTATTCTCTACATAAAATAGCATTTGATATTTGAAATAATTATAGTTTGTTTAAACAGAGGGGAATCATTACTCATTCACACTGTCTTGAAAACGTTGCTATCATTGGGAAACAGCTTATTTCATAACGTTGTGATTATCCAAAAGGACGACTTTTGGAAGAGGCTACTTCGAGGCATTGGGACCTCGACCTGGTGAGGATGCGTCCGTTTAACTTGTGGTGTTATTATGCTAGACAACTCTGTCGAACATATGGCAATCATCATAGAATAAGTATACGTCAGCCAACCTCCTTCGTCCTTCAAGACTGTGGATTTCATATGTGAAGACAGGCACATTCACCAGTCATGCTGTTCGTTTCCGGATTGTGTCCAGAAACTTTGGAGCACATCCTCACACATGCAATGGTCTGATATGAACCTCCTGGAGCGTAAGAGAACCCCAGCTTCTGGGAAGCCGAATCAGCAAGGTCGGCAACACGATCGTGCCAGGTCATGGTATTGTTGATGTAACTGATTTATCTGACTAGTATTCCGCATCGTACTAAGTAGAAGATCGCACTATGTGATACTTAAAGAGTTGTATGGATAGTGTAATCCCGAGTGGAGACTCAGCCTTAGACGCGCATAACATTATAATGCCCGTATGGTCAGCCGAGAGGGTTTTCCACCTGACGACGATATTTTTAATCTGGTATTCATGGCTGGACTTCTTCACCGTCTGCCGTGGCGTTGGCGATTTTTATAGACGACTCTAAAAATCGGAAACACCGGTACCCACATGAGTAGCACACTATTTCAAGGTCGCGTATAGAGTTTGATGTACGGAGAGATTTGTTGTAGGTACACAAATTCTCATTTCTGTATTCTGCATTGGAGGAAGGGGAATCTGCTAAGATTACATCATTAAGGCACGATTGGGGCCTTTGTAAGTCGTACTCAGTGATTTCCCAAAAATGGGGGGGGGGGAGCCACCCTAAACTGTGAAAGAAACCAACGCTGCTCCAGAATGGATTCTCGGCTTGATAGGGTAGCTGGGCAATCGCACAGCGGATGATCGTCTCATCTTCCTGTTCATAACCCCTGCATAGGGGTGTTTCACTCAACCTCATATTGAAGAAGTGTTTCCTTAGCTGACCGAATTCTGTTGTAATGCCTGCAGCAAAGTGCCAGTTGTTGTCGGGATATGGAAAGATAACATTTAGATACTTATTCAATTCAAGATATGCGAGTTCTTTAGCAAATGGCAGCAAGAGGTGTCATCTCATAAATTTATTGAAAAACTGTGTGGGTGTCCTCTTTCAGTAGAGTGTTGATAGCATCGAAGCGCAGAGTACAGTGTGGCACAGGACCAAGGATTTTGGTATCAGCAACTCTCTTTGACAGCCTTTATAAAGCGAGTGTCTTTTTAACCAACCAATATTGATGTTGTTGCTGGTAGAGGCATTCAAAAGTACGTGGTCACAGTCGAGTGTTGATCTGGTTGTTAGCTGTGGTTATACCAGTCAGTTCTAGCTGTGTTACGTTGACTTTTCCATCCATGTGCCGTTTACTGTTCATGCGGAGGTTTATGGATGGTCTGTGGGGATATTAATAAAAGCCTCATCGATCACCTTTCTTGTCAATTTGGGGCGCTGATCATAAATTCGGCCTCCGTTTCGGAACCGAACCTAAGAGGCACAGTGAAGGCCCTGGGGAGGAATTTCAAAAGTCCGATTCAAATCTCAGGTACTAAACTGATATCATAACCCATTCACACAGCATTCCGTCTCTATCTCGGACTACTGATTTCCATGTATTGTATCTTTCAGATTGCACGATTGTCCAAATTTTAGACAGTTTACACTTTGTGGATCATTGTTTGACTATCGATCCAATGGCAGCAGAATAATACTAAAGCTAAGTAGTACCAATATAACCACGCCCGATAAATCTGGTTTACCGTTCGAGCAATACTGACGAACGGTCGGATTCGGAGTCTAAAAATACAATATTGCTCCCGGCTTTTGCTAGGTTGCCACGTTTATTCTAACACTCTAACATAGTTTTTCCTGCTTCTGTTTCAACGAATGCTGATAATAAACAACACCTCATTCCACCTGAATAAGTATTATTCATAAAAACAAAAGCAAAATTCCGCCTTTAAAAAAATACTAGGCTGTATGATCCCTTTCTTCCATAGATTTTCGACGCATTCACACCTAGAGGAGGTATAACATTTGAGCTGAAAAAGAAGATGTTAATTTGTTATTATTACTATACACTATGTAAGGAAGGCCGGATCCTGCTCGGGGAATGACTTGAGTGTTGCTAGAATGCATTAAATTTACAATATATGCGCAAAAAAATCCTGACCAAAACTCGATCATACAGTCAACAACCCCATTCAAGTTACGTACACGCACTTCAGGTGACTTCCCTCAAATCCCAATTGATTTGTGCGTTCGAAGTGTGTGGCTGCTTACCATATTATTCCATTTTGGCCCGGACAAAGTACATTCTGGTACTTTCTTTCGGGCGCATAATCTTCTTAAGCCGAACATCAAAGTCCGCGTGGTCGCTTCCACCTAATTAAGCGCCAAATGATATTGTATAGCATTTTATTAGTTTTCTTTCGGAGCGGTCATTAATTGGACGTAAATGTCTCGGAAAAAGGAATAAAACTAAACGTTCTTATGCAATAACGCTATTTATTTTTATTTAATAATATAATCGCGTCGGATTCGTACACACCTGCCGTCCCAATATTCAGAAATATGGGCAGATGCGTCGTCGTCGTCGTCTGGCAACCTCAGCGCGCACTCTGGTGCGTGCCGTAGAACTGGACCTTCAAGGTATTTCCGGTTAGGGTTCGAAACGTGTGCCGGTGATGTTATTTTTGATTCTGGGAAGCCCTGATTGTTTTGTCCTGATATTTATGTACAGGGTGAACACACTTTAGGCTTCTAGGCTCATCTCCAAGCATCGCGCATGGTTGCTTTGCCCATTGGCAACTTAGAGAGTCAAAGTCCTGACCTGCCCAATGGCAGCGCCACCGTGCGCGACGCTTGTAGATGAGTATTGATGTTGCTATCACACCCTTAGCAGGGTTACTGATTGTTCTCTACAGTTAGACTTGCCTGGCTATACTGATGAGTCTAGGCTAAAGACGAAACATGCATGTCTGTAGCAGGCCTGATGCATAGTGGAGAGCATAAACTTAACAATAGTCTTTTTACTTTGATTAAGGCTGCCGAAGCAGCCAAAATGTCAGTAAAGATTCCCTCATACGTATGTGGCTTCATTTAGCGGTCAGCGGAAAGTAAAATGAGCCTTTTTCACCTCACAAAGTGTACATATATACTCATAATAAGAACGTCAGTTTTGCTCTCTAAGACAATTTACTTGATGATGCTTTTCTAACAAGTATTCCATATTTTATTAGTGAGGTTATCATATTTTCAAACGTAGCCCCGTTTACTTTGATCAAGGATATGAACATCTTGATTATGATTGCAATTAACACTATTTGTTTGGATGAAAATGAATATAATATTTCAGATTCATTCATACATGTACACTTGGATGTATCAATTGGATATCTTGATTTTCTTAGTATTATATTCAACTGGAATATGCAATTTTGCATAATTATACTATAGATGCTGAAACTTATTATCAGAATAATGACTGCGATTCCGTAGTTTGTTTGGAGGAGGTTCATGTATTCCATGGTTCTACAAATATGACGACTAGAAAAGCGTAAGTTGTCGGATACGGAGGCTCGTCAGGGGTTTTTCCCCTGAGTCAGAGCCAGAGCCGGAATCGTTATCAGCGCCTCTCAATTACCTAGGAAAAAATATTTCGACTTGTTTGAAAAAAATCGAATTTTCGACCAAAATTTTTTTTTGGTATAAAGTAGTTATTGATTTGTTTTGAATATTTTTATATCTGGTCATGATCCTTCATTCGTATCTTCGCCAATATCTGCATAATCCGACCGAACACAGATTCTTAATATACGGGGCACTCAAGGGAATTTATCAATCAAACCGAGTGATAAATCGATAGCAGAGATGCTAATCGATACACGTCAATGCGTGGCTTCTGACGACCTTTATCTCTCTTTATCTCAGGACCGCGAAGTAATCAGCTTTACTCTTCTTAAATCGCAATTTGGCCCATGCTCCCATCAGAGTCAACTTGCTTCTACCTAATTAGCAGACCAATGATATTGTATGACATTTTATTGATTTTCGTTCGACCTGGGCATTAATTGGCCCTATACGTTTCGAAAATGAATATAAAACTTAACGGTGCCGTGGAGTAGCTGTATTGATTTGGTCAAAATCGACGTGTTTTCACATAAAGCGGTTTTATTGAATGCCATCGAAAATGTGCAGTTTTGCTCTGATAATTGGCAAGGTATTTTTGGGTTTTTTATATTCGCTGATAACAAGAAAAGTTGAAACGATTGGTAACTTATTTCTAATTTTTGTAGTTCAATGAATCACAAACACACTGTTGACATCTTAACAAAGCTTTGTTATTTATATTGTTGCCGCGTAAAGATTATTTACTCAGTGCTACTGTTAAAAAAGCATTGTTCGTGGTGGAAAGTCTATTGCATACTCTAGACCAATCAAAAGTGAAAAAAAATTGATACTGGTTTTTGGAGCAGATGGGATTCGTACCTGTGTCTCCAGCATTCCGTGGTCACGCCGTAGCCCCCTAGCTACCGCATCGCAATGACCAGACCTTCTCCCACTCCAAATCTCACATGATTTGGCTATCTCGCCACCTATGCCAGTAATACTTTGAGCACTGAACGTGGTGCAGTGGTCGAGCGGCTACGTCATCAGCTTGGAATGCTGGAAGCACGGTTTCCAGCCCCGTCTGAACCACATATTTTTCTCACTTCAAAATCATGTCTTTAATACCCCCGTCTTGTAATTTCGTTATGGTGAACATGTTTTAGCTTCTAATAGTAGGTATATTTAAGCAAATTTTCAATAGGGCCAGCTGTAGACAATAGCAATTATGGTTATGCTATCACACCGCACATATAATATGAACCGTTTATAGCAATTCATCCTTCTCATTATCGCTGGATCTACCCCATCCCGTTTTATCAACCCTGAGTCAAAATCGACACTCCACTTATCTTAAATTGCAATCGGCTCACCGTAGACCCATATATCACCTCCACTGTTCTCCTAATTGTGACCGCAACTCAAGCAGATCGCAGTTGATTGATGCAAGTGCAGATCAAGGGGGCCACCTTCGGCGAAATTATGCTGCGCCCTATGCTATTAATTTGGAAATTTTAACACCTTTTTTCTTATATCGGTCTGGATGATCTCTTTCAGGCTCAATAGCTTAGACACGATAGAGTAGAATATATTAAATTTGTATTGAGTCGATCATCAAAGATGATACAGAATTTGTCGAGAGTCAAGAGAATAATTATTGATTCTACATACAGAATAAGATGATACATATTATTCTCAAGGTACTGTCTTCATATTATTGGTTGGTTTCAATGCCGGCAAATCGTCGTAGTCCTGCCAATCCCCAAAAGCCAGATAGGAGATGACATGATTTCTATCTACATGGATTGTTCGAGTAGTTGTTTGAATATTTTGTGCGTTGGACTGAACTTCATTTATAAATGCTCATTCGACGACAATTTTTTAGATGTATATGTTGATATGAATAACATGCTGCTCGACCGTGAAAAAAGGATCGCCATACTCATTGACAGTTAGGCGACGCTCAGGGCGCCCTGGGGGTGAACTCTGTACTTGTTTGGGAATGTTAACAAGAACAAATTAAACCGGCGGAACACATCAAGGTAAGTTTGGAGTGGGTGCCAGGGCATTCAGGAATTATCAGCAATGAAGATGCAGATGAACTTCCTCATTCATCGGTACAGAACCAGCCTTGGTGGTTCCTAAAAATACAGTAAAGAACCAAGCTAAAGAGTGGGTCAGTCTGATCAGTCTGGCATAGGAAGGCAACAATTCGAAGCATCATGTTCAAAAGGCATGAAGGAACACCTGAACAAAGCAGACAAATGAGAAGGAACAGATTCACTTCCTCTGTTAATGTCACGCACTAGATCACAAGTCTTTGGGAGCCGAAGCCAAACCAAGAGAGTTGGTTATAGTACCAGTAGGGAAAATGTACAAACTAGTACATTATTCAATAGAGCGAGCATGGGTAGTGTAAGAGATGGGAGTATTACTAAAATAAGCCTAAAGGCTGCAGTTCTAACGGAGAGGGTATGTCGGACAAATCCTCAGAAATAAAATAGCCTTATACACAGGAACTGTACTATAAGCCGAAATTTACTCAACACCTTTCCCTTTCTATCTGCTCAGGGCATCTAACGTGGGCCAAAGTGACCAAATTAGAAAACATATAATCGTCCGACCGCCGATTTCTTCTACAATCTAACGGTCCCTAAATTGACCGCTTTTGTGGCTTGTTTCAAAGCTATCTCGATCAAAATAAATTACGTAATTTTCTATCGGTCGCATTATGGCGGTTTTATTTTTCAGGGGAGAAAATTTTGTGTCGGTGTCGTGGAATTTCAAAGTTGCCGCATTGATTGTGCTAGGAAAAAATTGGGACAAATGCTGAAGGTTCTTGGAATTATGGAATTCTATAGAATTATATATATTTGATAAATGTGTGACACTTATCAGGAAAGACGATGCTGCTGTTTGCAGTAGCCACTGCAGGTAGCAGAGTTTACGAAAATTGATGTTTGATTCTTAGTAACATGCTAGATATTGTCTACAATTTAGCGCAGACGGGGAGGAATTTTGACTAAATTTTGTCCAAAGGCGCTTCGTTGTGGGGTTTCGTTGAACGCCATAACTTTGATAACAAATTTATAGTACGTTTGAATCTATGAAAATTAATATGAAATATAGTTTTTCTCTATTTTCTTCAATATATCCGTTCCTGTTTATTTTTAGGACAACATATGCATCAGGAAAGTCGTTCATTTTTTTCTTCTCGGCCTCTAGTTTTTTTCGTCTCTTACACCAACAAACGTTAATTATACCGTATATTGTTTAAAAAATATGGGCCTGACTGCAGATACCGTTCATGAAACGGAGAACTCCCAAATTGATTCATAATGTATTCTAAATTATCCGATTTACGAAATTTACCAAGGCCTTTATCCAGGAAGAGAACGATTTAGCCAAAGTTAATAATTTTTCTTGATAAGCATATTCATCATACGCTTGCTTGCTCTGGGCACAGGAACAGCTTAATACACCGATATCACAACGTATTAAATGTTCATCTGCGGAAAACAGTTAGTCCTGCTGCTGATATTTTTGAAGCAGTTACAGCCCACGGGTAGGTGTGGGCAAAAGTATTATAATTTTCAGAGAAAAATAAGTTTTGTACCTTGGAACGATTTCGATTCTATATTTTCAAAACATGAAATCAAATCAAATGTCAAATAACAGAACTTATTTTCTTAAATTACAATAATTACATACTTGAATAATCTGATGATAGTGTTTACCTTCTGTTTCTCTACATCTCGTTAATACAATATCGTTTGTGTTCGTTTGTAAAAAACGGTATTTATCAAGTGTATGTTCTCCACTACGCATCAGACCTGCTATAGAGATGTATGTTTCGTCCTTAGCCTAGACTCGTTAGTATAGCCTGGCGGTCTAACTGTAGATAGCACTCGGGTGGTATATAACTCATCTAATTGTAGCTCTTGTTGACAGATGTCGTAAGGGTCATCTGTTTCCGCTCCAAGACAGTCCAGTTGTTGGAACCTTTGACTTCCTAAGGTGTCAACGGGCTTCCCCAGAGGGAGGCACTCAGATGAGTGGGTTAATAAAAGATACATCGCAAATAGTTGCTTTATCAAATGTTGTGTTTTGGACTTCCACTGTCTATATAATTTTGAATGTCACGACGTTTCGATTGATTTATCTCAAATTCAGAAAGCTTATAGCGCTCCAGAAGCGCTGCGATGCTGATTTACATTGACTTGACAACGCTGTACATGTTGGAGGAATCAAGGAAACATGCCATATTATAACTTCGTATTACAAATGCCCGTTTAGCTTCCAGGCAAATTGCACTAATTGGTGTCCGCCAAAACCGTGGCAGATCTTCCGCTAAATAGACACGCAATTTATCCTCGACGGATTATTTTTAAAATTTAAATCGCGCCACCTATAAATATTCATGCGGCGCGTTTTATTACATTTTTGTATCGCAGTGTGACAACAAATTCCTACCGAATGGAAATAAATTGGTCTGCGTTGTGTCAGCGACAGCTTCTGCCACGGGAACGGACTCTTAACGCCTCTTTTTATTTTCTTTTTGTTCTTAGGTGTGTGTGTCTTTCTTCAGTAACATTACGCACCAGGGTTAACGGTTTTCAGCATATGAATATTCTCTTGAATCTGTAACGAGTACAGACGGACTTGCTATGTTTGAGATGTCTTTGGAAGACTGAGGAGGATGATCCGAGTTTACAATGTTTAACCGTTTTCTACAGTTTCATTAGCAGTACAGTTCTATACCTGATGTTTCTCCATTTCTAATGAGCCATTACATTTCCTGCGTCTACTTATAACCCCCGCTTGATCATCGGCTGTGAGTATTGCTCACATGTGTGGGGATACGTTCCAAAGCACTCTGTACTCTGGGTACAATCCAAAAACAAGCAATTCGTCTAGTGGATGCGCCTGACCTTCGAAAGGACCTCTTCAGTCTAGAATATTGAAGAAGGATATCTGATCTGCATCTATTCTATTAGCTGTAGAGTTGTTTCGCAAAATAATACCTAGAGTCGCCAGAGCAGAAAATTCTAGAAGAGCCGAACGATCTCATCTTCACCAGATCGAGCTTACAAGGCTTCGAACGAGCCTCATCTAAAAGCCGTTCTTTTGGAGAACCTCAGGATTGAGAAATGGGCTGCTAGAGATTTTCCCCGACAGTCACAATTTACAACGTCAGTTTGAAGAAACATGTATCAGATCGCAGCGCTTATGGAGCGTGATAGGTTTTTGGCTTTGTGTGAGGTCATGGCGGCCTACCTGAGACTGCACGATGGGGATACGTGGACTGCGACTGCACCAATGGTGGGCCACACCAGGATCGTGGAGGGAGCGGAGAGCAACCTCCCAATATCCTCACTCAGGGTGGTAGAGGCTAATAACACCATAGGGTTGGACATAGGATTCTCATTCGCATGTCCCGCTAGGTAAGACGGGGTGGGAGGTGAGATAAGATTTCCGACCCACAGTATGATATGCTTTACCAACGGGTCTCGATTGAGACGGGATCCAGTGGTACGGGAATGCATCTGGAAAGTAGAGGGGCGGAGAAGCATAGCGCTGGTGGGCAAACCTATTTGCCATCTTGATTGTGGTATACCTGACAGGTAGTTGTATACCTGGCGAAGGCATGGCTGGAGAAAGATGACTCAAAGCAGGTCAAGAGTTTCATAGCAGGCGCTGACTAGTGTCGGGAGATGTGGCTGTTGAACAGGAACAGGGAAGCATTCCACCTGTTGGTAGGGATCCTCATGGGCCATTGCAGTTTCAACAGACACTAGTCACTCATAGACGTGGAAAAAGACCATGTCTGCCAGAAGGGCGCGGAGAAGGACAATACCTCGTTGCATTTCCTAGAAAAGTGCAGCTTTTGGAATTGAGTTGATAGGCAGAACCGAATTTACCAAAGAAGAGGTCTACTCAACGGAATGGTATGATATCACAACCTTTATCAAAAGGTCTAGTAGGTTCGATAATGAAAAATCACCATATTGGTTCAATGTTGGTTCTCGTGGTCGGCAAAAAATGCCAAAAGAGACCTACTTGGCCTATTAGAAAAACTGGAACTACAGCCAACCAATCCAAGAACGTGACCCTTATGAGGGTTATGTGGTACTCTGAAGTACGATTACACCGTAACAATTTTATCATGTTTTCATTCAGGACATCTTCCCGTTTTTCAATTCAAATGTGAATCGAACGGACAGAATAAATCACCAATTACAACTGACAACCGTCTAACTTTCACTTCGATCGGAGTAGGCGTGGCGTATTCATGCATCTCGCTTTCAGTTCAATCCCGTCTAATGCGAACGCGTAAACGTATCAGCATGACATGATCCGTCATGGTATCTCGCTTATGATTCCTCTGGTACGCATCAATTCAGGACGTCAAACAAATCCACCATCAATTTTCCACTCGGCCCATCGCGGTGGGCTTTGAATCCTTTCGGATGACGGCGCGGCGGCGTTCGGATGTTTTGTTGCGTATTGTGCGTTCGTCACTGACGCATCTGGTATGTCTTTTGTCGTGTTTGAGAGGTGCTTCTGTGATCTGCTGTTATTCAACTTAACTTTGCATATATTTTCGAAAAAAGGGCAGATTGCTAGCATCCGTTACTGTGCCAACGTAGAACAGGGTGATTAATGATTTATCAAGTGTGAATGGGAGTTGAACCTAAGTCTCCAGCATTTCGGGCTGACGCCGTGGCCACTAGTGCCAAGACGACCCAAAGTTGACGGCAGCCGTATCTCTGAACCGCTTCCATTCTAACTGCGCAAAAATCTGGAGAAAATGCCGCTCAGATCAGTAAACTCCTGGTTGTTGAGAGGAATATTGCGTTGTACATTGTCGCGTGGTATGACCACATGCGGAATAGTAGGGGATGCGCCCCGAACATTCTCTAAGTCTTCTTACCTTACGAAGCACCTCCACAGTCTGTACAATAGCAATAGAACAAATATCGAAAAAAAAGCCTACCGCCAAAGAAGATTTGTAGAGAGTGCATATGCTCTAAAAATTAGTCAAGTAGTCATAGAAAACTGAATACAAGGACCACGTATCCGGATCTCGGATCTTTGAACCGCGTTTCGGATCTTGGATACGGATCTCAGATACGAATATTATATCCGGATAGCTCGGGATCCGGATTTTGCATGTTTAAAAATTTGGATCAAATCCGTATCTGATGTATTTGGTTATCTGAAACACTATACGCATGTAGATCGATTACAGTCATCAACCAGCAACAAACAAAGAATTTTTCCTCATCCCACATTACATACTGTCACTGGAACCAATTTTATCTACTACAAATTAGTCTAATACGTGTCAGATACTGGATTTGACTTTACAACGTCGAGTGGTGATTTATATAAGCGATAGTAACTTCTTTTTTGAATTCTAAATATACTAATTGCTCCTTTTCACACCTCTTTGTATCTTATCACTAACTTATTAGTACCCAGACACACAGGTCGGCTTTCTTTGTATAGCTGATAATTTCAGTAGTGACATATACATAGAGGGGTTGAAATATTTGGCTGGCTGTTTTCTCTCGGTCCACTACCACTGCAGGAATTTTAAATCGTTATGTTGTAGATTGATATTCCGTGTATCCATATCTTGGCTATTTGTAAGTAAGGAATTTGAAGTGATATAAAACAGTTCACAATTCTTTACCAAGAGTCTAAGTGTAGTCTATTTATGACCTATAGGGAAGTCAGATTTTGCTTGATTGAGTTTTCATAGCAAAATAAAGACCATTGATAATATTTTATTTAACTTTTCTCGTTTCAATCTATTCATCAATTAATTTAAAAAACACTATCTGGTCACAAACTCCCCGGCATGGTACATTTTTCTCCGAAGTCCGAATTCGATCATTAAAAAAGTTTAAAATTTCGTGGGGTGCCTATTTGCAGGTGAGGCAAGGGCTAAAGATTGTTCCCTGGCTACTCCGTTACCCCCTCGGGTCCATTTGTAGGCGGGACAAGCAGTGAAATGATCTCCTAGCTCCCCCAGTAGTTTGTTTGAGCCCCCTAAAAAGAAGATCAGATTCGTGATTACCGCCCCAATAAACGAGTTTTTGTCCTGTTTAGAAAAAATCAATTTTTGGCTGGATTTCTGGCTTGGCATGATAATTTTTTCAGATATTTTTTTTCCTGGAGAACCGAACGGCGTAGCGCGAATCTGATAACACCGTTGGATTCAGCTGAAAAATTCACATCGGTCAGAGCCCAAAAATAAGATCGAAAACCGCTTTCCGCCTCAACATACCTATCAAAAGCGGATGTTCGAAAATCGCAAAAAATCTAAAGCAGAATTTTTAGGTAAAAAAATCGAATGTTTTCAAGCAAGACGAAAAATCGTCTCTTGGCTAATTTAGAGGCGCTGACCCCGTATCCTTAATTTTGGGCCCGGACTTAAGGGGAGAGCCCTTGACGAACCTCTGAGCGCTTACTTGATGAAAAGTTTGATTTCGGACTTCCATTGTCTATAAAATTTTGAGTATCACGACGTTTCGATTGATGTGCTATCTTCAATCGTCTTCAGGTGAACTGAAGACGAAGTTCGAAATCAAACTTTTCATAAATCCACCTTGTCTACAAGTTTCAAACAACACTTACTTCATGACTTACGCTTCTCTAATGGTCATATTCGCGTTCAGCACCACCGAATACGGCGGAAAGGATTAATGTTCCGTAATCGATTCGAAAATCAACAAAAAAACGGCAAAACGGCTTCCTTTGGAAAACCAAACAATGTGTCGAATACAACAACAGAAGCCCCTTGACATATTGTGACGATGAGAAATCATAAAATGTCATTTTATTAGTGACATTCTATCCGCTGCTTTGCGGGTCATTAACGGAAGCGGAAAAAATAAAGTGACATAATGTAATTTAGCAAATTAAGTTTATTTTAATAAAGGATAAGTTAAGTTTAATAATTAACGGGTCGAACTCAAGAAAGAATATTATATATTCTATTAGTGTGAGTCATCACCACCGACTGAGTCGGCGAAAGAAGGCGGGATCTATGGGGCAGCTAGCTGGATCAAGCATGGACCGTTCCGGATGGACGGGAAGGGAGGGAGCGAGAGAAAGAGAGGGAGAGAGAGAGTAAGTTAAACTGAAGACGTTTAAGGAGGTTGCATGACATCGAAACACTGTGAAACATAGTTGAATAAGCTGTGGAAGTCTGAGACAGTGTTTTTAATACATTCTCAATCCAAGAAAACCTGCAGGATAACTCATGGTCCATGTATAGATTTGGTTAACATTCACAAGATTATTTATTGCCTTATTATTCATACCTAACCAGACTGCTAAAAGCAAGCACGCGGGAAATAATTTATTAATGAGTTGAGTAGTAACTGATCATCAGTGACATAATCGGATAGAGTCTAAAAATGGGATGGTAAATTCTTTTTCGCCTCGAGTCTAAAGTAGTTGTTCGAGAATTGTAAAAAACGAAAGGGGGTAATTGAGGGACGCTGATAAAGTTCCGGCCTCCGTTTTCAGTCCGGGCCTTTGGGCACTTAGCTTCCTCAAAATGGGAATCTCCTGATGAGTTACGCTTTTCTAATTCGTATTCGCATTCCGTGCCAACAAATCCTGAAACACTCTGACTTTAGTTCGCTTGTTTCGTTCTCGAAGGATTCGGTCTCATTATAACAAAACCACCGGAAAACTGCCAACGTGAATCTGAATTCGATCATGAAAAAAGCACAAGATTTCGTGGAGCGATCTTCCTAGCTCCCCCAGTACCTCCTTGGGCCTCGTCAACATAACGCGCCAAAATTACGCAGGAAACAAGTTTTTGACCTGTTTGAAGACAGTAAATAAATAGAATATGTATCAAATTTATCAAATAGATCGTTTTTCAGATGCAAATATTACAATTCTTTTTCCATTCTCCATTCTGAATAAAAGTATCAGTGAAACCCGAAAACTCGATGCAATAAATAGTGTCCACCCGCTATCGACTTTTACAGAAAAAACCTACATAAATTTTCGTCTTATAAGAGTTAGTTAGTTGGTTCTTTAGTCATTAATGGTTGGCTATTTTTCAGACAAAAATAAGAAGCGTAACCACAAAGCTGTCAAGTAATTTAACAGCTCTGTACATCTGTGCATTTTCCTCGCTCAGATAACCTTACAGATTGGTATTTATTCACCCAGAGGCGCGACGCACTGGGCATGAAAATCTCAATTAAAGTTCGATAACCGTGGATGATATCACTCCATTAATCCACCGAACCATCGCCGTAATTTTGTTTAATTTAAACAACACGAAATATATTGTTAAATTAATTCCGACTGCCTATAAGAACCAGAATGAGATGTCTTTGCGATAACGCTGAAGTGTAAATGATCCTTTTTCACGCATGTTACTCGCAGGGCCGACTTTATCGCGCTAAAACTGTCACGCGCACAGATGAAACAGCTTTAATTGGCTGTGTAGAAGGTTATTTGAATGTTCATAAATCTGTGATAGCAACCTACAACTGCTAATAGCGTCCAATAGATGGATTAGAAAGAGTAACACTTTTAATCTATGGCCATAGTAAAAGCATGAAAACAACACCACTATTAGTGTCTTCACGTTAGAAGTAGAAGACGGATATTAGGTGTACCTATACATGATACTGACGTGCAACAAGATCGAAAATCGTTGTTCTACAATTATTTTGGATGCGTGAATACATACTCTCTAATAGTTGTGTGACCTGCTACAAACACGAAGGTTTCGGTCTTAGCCTAGACGCTAGTCAGTGTAGCTCGTCTAACGACGAAACTATATCTGCAGGCAGCGTGTTTATATCCATGTATAATATGAAGAGAACTGGACCAAATGCCGTACCCTGAGGTACCCATTACTGTTCATAGTGTTGCCAACCATAACACGCTGCAGTCTCTCACATAGTGTAAAACCTGTTTCGCGAAAATCTGTGTTATTCATTTCCTTCCGTTTGTTTGTCCGAGTTTTTGTCTCCGCGTAATCTTAGTTACCTCTGCACCGATTTTGATGTAATCTAAGAAAATTTTGAGGCATTCAAATATTTTTCATGACGCCAACATTTTACTGTACCTACATTATTTGAGCTACTGATAATTATTGAACACATTCATAAAAAAATTAGTCGTGTAATAAATTTTGTCATGCATAATATTTAATTTCTGAATGCAGATTTTCATTCGTTGATTTTTTGTCTTGCGGATTTTCAGGGGAATAGCCTCTACGTGGTTAAGATACAGGCCATCACGATTGTATATGAGAGTAGCCTGTTTGGACGCTTTGTTTATCATCCGCAATGTAAATAAAGATTGATAAAGCTCTGATTTTTGCGGGTAGTTTCATTGGTTTGATCGGATAATACAAAGTTACGAGCATCGCTCCAGGACTCTTGATGCGCTTTGATCGAGTATCACAGCGACAACGTTGCCAAATCAATTTAACTTTACTCGAGTTTATCAGATGAGTGTTCCTTGGTGTGCAGCCCATCCCAAGAAGAGCAGCAAAACGTGCCTAGTACCTATAGACCAGTAAAGCTGCTCTGGGTCATGTCTAAGAATATGATCAGTCATTAACTTGCAGCGTCTGAAGGACTTGGGCAAAAGCAACATAAGCATAGATCTACCTTAGATATTCTGGCTTACGTCACTCAAATCTGGAACACAGGAATTGAACTTAATGGAGTGGGAAACTGTGATTACAACCGATTATAAACTTACGATCGCTTTTCATTCAACTGAAGTGGCCTGTGCTGTAATAACGATGGCAACACCGTAAAGGGTGGAACAGACCGTGGCCCGAAGCTGTGTGTTCTTGGCGACGTTATGCAAATGCCGATAAATAAATTGATCCAGATTACTCAAAATTAAAGAAGATAATGATGAATTTACATGCATTTTACAGCTGGGAGCAGGAGCGAACAGCCTCCACAGATGTATGTTTATAAATGTTGAGAAATGGAATTTTGGAGGTCTATACAATCATTTCTTTTGGGTCACATCTGCATCATTAAGGTTTTATGTCTCTGTCCTGACAAGAGGAGCCTGAATGTTAATTTTTCACTTTTTGCTCTGTGCACTGCGGCATTAATTATCCACGAATAAATACCCGCAAGGGCTGAATACGTTAATATCAAGTAAATTATATGGCGTTGACAAGGCGTTAACAATATTTCTCTTAGCAGAAGTTTCGAAATTTTCGTAGCAAAGCAAAAATATTGCGTCAAGTAGGTTGACGCTGTAATTCCCACGCAATGGTATCAGCTTAAAAATAAATATTTGAATCGGATTCTCGAGTTGTTAACCTTTTTTATATTTACGCACTTCTAAACGAACAGAGTACAGACCGACGAAAATGAGTGTCATGGTTTTCCGTACCATGAAACATCAAGAAGACGTAATATCTCGATTTCGCAATTCATCGCGACTACGATACTTCTCTGCCAATTGGCGTGGAAAAATAACATATCTTCTGTAAGGATATCCTCTGGTTATCTCTATAATTCGCCACTTTTTTTAAGCTAGTCACTAATTGAAACCAAATTTCTTTGATTTTTTTGCGGTCTTGTTTTGAGAATGTAGGAGAAAAATAATCTGGAATCTTAATTCGTTTCGACATTAGTAAAACACGTTATATCATTGATAAGCTTCAACATAAGCATTGAACATACATTTTACTTATTTTCTTGAGGGTTAATCAAAACGCATTATAACACATGTAAAAAATGTCTACGATGTCATTGCCTTCTTAGATATCGGTACTTCTTTCTTCCTTTTATCGCATTGAATGAATTGATCTCAAAATTAAAGTACGGCTTTGAGCTCAGCACATGCAATTCATCTGAATCGATACAATAGAGTGAAAAATGATTTGCTTTATCGAACAAACTCACCAGAAGCCACAGAAATCGGATCTGATTGCAACACAGCAGCCCGAATGTCGAGTTGTTTATTGTTGCTTATTGTTGTATTCATTATCTCTCGCGATCACAAGTGTAAAGCTCTACCTGAATTCAGTGTTGCCAGATATATAGACAAATCTTTATATTTGGGTAATTTTGGTAGCTGTCAAATCTGACAATCCGACGATGATTTAAATATAAATCGAAACGCGTCACTGAAAGTAAAAGAGTTACATTTGTGAACCTGTGGGTTAATTTCAGAATTTTTTTATTTATCTACAATCTACATGAAAGTACATAATTTTTTGTGTGTGCGTTTCAGACTTTCATCAGTGGGGCGGCAGAATACCCCGTGGTAATTGGAGGCGTGGAAATTCAATTGTGCGGAGAAGTCTAAGAAGTTCCGGCATCAAGTGTAAAGTTTTAGGGGACGTATCATTCATTCGGAAGACAGAACGTGGGAAATGTAATGAAAAAAGAAAGACAAATTACGCGAGATTCTTTTGCTCTTCACCCCCTAGTGTTTGCTGTTTCAGCGAATTTTGGTGTTATTATGCAAGACAGCTTGGTAGCACATCTGCCATGATAATATACATATAATACGTGACAGATCAGTTACCCCTCTTTGATGTACTAGTCTGTGGAGGTCGTTTGTTAGGTCAGGCGCATCTACTAGACGTATTGTTTGTTTCTGGATTATGTCCAGAAGCTTCAGTACTCCAAGCGAATACAATTTTCTGGAACCGAAAAGAATCATTAGCTTCTGAGGTGCCGATATGACCAGCCCAGTAACATGATTTTGCCATGACATGTTATTTAATAGAATATCACCTTATTCTTATTTTAAATACCTAGAAAAAAATATGTAATAACATCGCGTTTTCTATAGCTATTGAACAATCCCTGGTCACAGCGGGGTGTCAGGTAACGAGAAAGCAGACTGCCTGGCGGGGATAGGAGCAAGGGGCGCATGCATTGGCCCCGAACCCTCGCTGGGCATTAGCAGACGACAGGTTAGTAATGCCCTAGATGCCTGGGCATATAATGAACTAGCGAAAGCATGGTTGGAGAGAGACGACTGCAGGCAGTCAAAGAGGTTCATAGCAGGCCCCAACAAACGTAGGGAGCTATGGCTACTGAGCCGGAAGAGGGATTCACTCCACTTGTTAGTGGGGATCCTCACAGGTCACTGCAGATTGAACAGGCACATGATACTAATAGGAGTGGTCAAAGACCCAATCTGTCAGAAGTGCTAGGAGGAGGACGAGACCTCGTTCCACTTCACTGTTTGACAGGGAAGAGTGCTACTTAGCGGAATGGTCGGACATCGTGACCTTTATTGGAAGGTCTGGAATGCTCGGTGGTCTTTGGGAGTCGGCAAAAAGGGCCAAAGGTGGCCTACTTGCCAGGCTTTGCCTCCCCACTACTACTACTACTACTACTACTAGCTATTGAACAAACATCAATAATGGAAAATCATTTTTTATTTCTTAGTGTGTTTCTCTATTATGCGTATTCATTCATATTTCTTTAAAGTATGTTTTATTTTTTCCGATTCCTCGAATCATAGTTAAGTCCTTCATAAGTGCGGTGGTAGGAGCTGATAAAAAATATTTAATTTGAATCAATTACATGTATCTTATTAAAGATTGTGCCTATAATATGGGTATAATTGATCTGGCAACACCGCCTGAGGTTCCCGCAGCGCCGCTGAACCACATTTTTGATATTATTAATTATAAGGAGAAGTTGACTAATTCCCCTTTTATTGTGCACTTAAGAAAAAATCGCCTGCCCGTAATACGCTTTGCTTGTATGAAAAATACTGGTCGAAGCTTATTTATATTTTCCATCCAAAGAGCCTTTTATGCGTAGAATTTTTACAAATTTATCACGGACGGTGTTATGCGATACATTTTATGTATTTGTAAAAGTGTAAAGTAACATTAATGTTAATTCGTCACTATCCGTTTCGAAATTCGAGAAATTTTATCGGATCGATTTTATTTTAGGCCGGCATAAATCTTTACGATCAGTTCGCATATCTTATCTCCAACGAGTCTTGTACAAAGCTAAAACACGTCAGCATGTCCACCTCCGCGTATGTTGGCAGCATATTTTCTCACGTACTCAGAGTTGCTGCAGTTACTTATGGAAATTCTATATTGAATCTGAAAAAATTATACGATTTTCTGCTAACCGAGTCATATTTTCTCAGTGGGCAAGAGATAAGTGGAAAATAAGGCTACAATGACGAGTCTAGGCTAAAGACGAAACACGCATGTCTTTAGCTAGTCCACTATGCATCACATATTAGTTGTCAGCTTCTGATGTTAATGAGCCGAGATAACGGTACATCGTAAGTTGTGACAGATGTCATAAGCGACATCTGTTATGTACACATTGTGAAAAAATAAAGTTCGCCTACAGAATCTCTGAGGTATGTAAAACGGCAACGTCGCACTGGCGTCAAGGTAAATAAAGGGCTCTTGCTTCGTCGTTGTGGAACAATAGTTCATACTTACTAGTTATCTGCCTTACCGGCAGTGCGACGTGGCTTCTGGGAGCGAACTGTGCTTATTGTCAATTTGTACCAAGTGTATGAAATTTCAATAATTTACAGATCTGACATACTACCATTCTTTGAATGAACGTTCAAATATCATTAGTACTATTTTTCATAGATGACCTTTCACGAAAGCATGATGCCTATAGCACTCTAGAAGCGCTATAGGATTAGAAGAATTTAATTTGGAAGAGGCTCATTCAAGCTATTGGAAGTTCCTACTGATGAAGATGGACGAAAAAGAACTAATTAGACAGATAGAAACTTTTATCCTCAAGTGCCAATACTTTGCTCATGTACTTATGCATCAGGTTCAGGGCCGGATTAGCCAAGTCGTGGCCCCTAGATTACCACACGTCTCAGGTCCCTTTGCCCTAGCTTCCTAAAATATGTGTTGTCTACCACAACGAAATTTTTCATAAGAACACTGTTTTTTTACTATACTACGAAGGTATGCCGATGCGGTATTCAATGAAAGGAATTGAGAATTAATTCGTATTTTTTAAGTACAATATGTGATCATACTCACAGAGCAAATTGAAAATTAAACAATTGAAATTGTTTCGAAACCTTTTTTATTCAATTGATTTGATTATTTATGTTCAATATAAATAACCAATAAATCGGGGGCTCCTCCAGTGCTCTTTTCATGCAAACCAGCACTGCCAACTTTCTGAAATGAATTAATACATGTCCCAGTAAATATGCACCCCCTGCCTAATTTCCAATCTAATCCGGCCCTGATCAGGTTGATGCGATGGAGAAATATGTGAGCTGTATTTCATTGGCAGTCCAGGTGTTAGAACTTTCGACTTCGTAAGTTACCAATAGGCGTCTCCATAGAGGGCGACACTTGGAGATGAGTTGAATAAATATATCTTAGACGCACTTTGTTTCTACAGTGTACGGTAAGAAACAACATAATAATTACCTCTTTATTTATTGCCATGGCCAGCTGGATGTGTTAAGCAATGGTGCAGATGTGTATTTTGAAGCGTAACGTGTTGGAATCACCATAAAATTCGTGAACGAGCCTATACATACTCATTATCTCGCTTATTTTGATAGTTATTGGTATCCTAATTCGTATTGGTAGCTTTTCAACAACGATATATAGATCACATAGCAGCGGTTTGTAGTGGTGTATCATTAGTTTGGTAAAGTTAGATTTCAATTTTGAGTGGAATATACAAAGACATGTAAAAACGAAGATGAAGCCAGTCCTTCATAAATTGCTCACTTTTTAGACGCTTTGACGACACCACATTAATCGAAACGTTGTGAAGCGCAAAAATTCTCAAGAAAATGGAAGATCGAACCAGTGATACTGGAACATCCACATTGTCAACAAATTTACTTATAACTATTATAGCACGCAGCCAAATGACAGTTGAAGTGGATAGTAAACATTTTTTTTCGTTTTTGCGAACTAATTCTTATTTATATCCTTGTTTAGGAACCCTAAACTGTTGTATATGCAGATGAAAGTTAAAAGAATGCCGAAAATGGCATATAAGCGCTTCATTTATACCGGGTCTCGGTTTTTATTCGAGTTTTTGCTCATTGTGACAGAACGTCCACATAAATTCTACAAAAGTTTGTCGTCGGGATGTCTCGTTTGTGAATGGAGTTTTTTAATGTTTGGCGTAATTTTAAAAATTCATGACCCGCACCTATAAAAAGTCTGGCTTTTTCCTTACAGATTCTTTTTTACCATTCATAAAATCGTTCTTCGTTAGTTCGCTGCAACGTTTTACAGGTTTATTCTCCACCACACACAGCCCTAAAAAACTTGTTAAAAGGATGTGGAATCTTGCTGAGGTGGAACGAAATAGAAAAAAATCATTGAAAGATTTGGAAAGGCACAAGCATTCAATACGTATATTCTGGTAATATCAAATGTATCCTTTACAGCTTCAGGCAAATCGTCTTGAGTCATAGACAGACATACCGAGTTATTAAAAATAATAAGTATAGTTCAGCTCCCATATAATCATAACAATTTTAAACAATTCCTAGATGTTTTTGATGGCTACGTGTTATATTATGATTGCTCATAAACCACCTATGAGCGATACAAATCGTCATTACGACACATCCATCAAGATAATTAGTACATGCCTAGTGAGAAAATTGTGGCTACCGCTACACCACAGAAATTAATCACTGAAAGGTAAAAACACCAAATTTTTGATGGTTAATGCCGTTTATGAGTATCGAGCAAAAAAATGAAAGTCGGAATCATGCGTTTGTGTAAAGGCCAGTTTCAAGAATGCTTCTTTCTTACTTAAAAAAATACTGAAATAGTAAGTGATGAATATTAACTCTAGTACAACATACATTAGAGATAAAGACCCAATTTATTTTCAATTATTTCGTCGTTAAACAATAGCCTGTATACGAGATGGTTCTTCTCAATAGCTACTGACTTTTCATTGAAATATCAGACAATATAAAATTTTTTCGATAAATGTAAACCACCTGAATTTCTCAAATGTATGCCTTCCAATATGCATCAGACCTGCTAGAGACATGCATGTTTCATCTTGAGCCTAGACTCATCAGTATAGCCCGGCGGTCTAAATGTGAAGAGCAATCGGATGGTATATACGTAACCCAGTCAAGGGTGTGATAGCAACATCAACTCATCCCCCAGTGTCTCTATGGGGACGACCATTGGCAACTTACGAAGTCAAAGGTCCTTAAACCTGAATTGCTTTGGAGCGGCAACAGATATCCTTTGAGTAAGCTGCCAAAGGGCGTCTCCACAGAGGGCAACACTTGGAGATGGTTTGACATACATGTCTCTTACAAGATAGGTATACTTCTTTTCACAAAGGTGGGTGAATTGTCCCGTTTTTGGATTTGGAGATTACTGCATTTTAACTGAATAGGGATCATGAATACTGACAAAAATATAAAAAAATGGATTAAACAGGATGATTCTGTGCTTCACGTATCACTTTATTGAAGATTTTCCTTGGATTTTGAAGCTGTCTAAATCTGTTTTCTGTTCAATAGATATTATCATGGCAGATGTTCGAGCTGTCTGATGTGAAAACACCAAGGGTTGCCAGTGTTTCTCCTACTTGACAACATCTTTTCATATCATATACAATTCTTCAAAATAAAATCAGCTATGGAAGTCATAAAGAACTGCTACGTACGATTGGCAAGCAACAAAAATCCTCTCAATAAACGTTAACCCTTGTTTATGGATCCTTTTTTCGTCTCCGCAATCAACCAAATTAAAATTCTATACAAACCGAGATTCTGAAAACACCGTTCTCACCTACCCTTCGTAATTAAGTGAATGATAGCACTGGCCTGCTAATAAGAACTTTTGGGATATAAAAATAAAACTCGCGGCCCTTTCAAGTCGCCCGAATTAGTCTCGGACATCGGCATACATGAAAGACCCTCGCCCTTTGAGGGACGCGCCGATCAGGAAGGAGGCTTCGCCATTTTTAATTACTTAGAACGGTAGCTTCATGCTTCATTTACTAAAATTGACGTCGTTCTGCCGCCACATTCAAAAACATGCCAAAATTCGCATAATGCTAAAAAGGAACGAATCATCACCGGTGTCAGAAGGTTATATAACGTTTTCATCCAACTCACCTCACCAACTCTCACCCGCATACCCCAATTTTTTACCCCCATCCCCAGATTTTTTCAGAAAATATTTGTTTATTTCTGTGCGCTTCTTTTTATTTTTTCACTGTAATTCCGGTGAACACTGAAACTATTTTTAAAAAGTACAAAGCTTTTTCGTTTTTCCAAAGTAGAAACGTAGTGACAAAGATTCTTCAAAATCCGAGATATAGGGAGACTAAGGATTATCGTACGGAGAGACAGACAGACAGAAATGAGTTCCATGGTTTTTCGTGTATTACATGCAGATAATACAATATTTAGATGCCTAATCATTCGCGATTGAAATACTTCCTTGGCAATGGGCATGGGAAGTAGAAAATAGCACAAAAAAGCCTAGCGGTATGAAGTTCCGCGAACAGCACAGAATTATCAATGCTTGTTAGGATCATGGGTGAGAAAAACGTATCCCTATCTAATTGCTTATTATCGATGAAAAGCTCTAACCCGCTTATATATAGAAAGCTAATCTATAACAAAGCGTTAAATAGTTGATCGAATTCAATGAATTTGCTCATTCGTTCTCCCCCTATTATTCCTTTATTTTGTTGTTCTGAGCTGACACGGTACAACAATGGACCCAATAAGGAACCTATCCGCCTAATAGATGGTTCCTCTACTTAGTACTGTGATGAGGAGGTATAATGAATCCGTTCAATAAGGGAACAAAGGGATGTTTTATATTATGGTCTATTGTTAAGAACAGCAAAAATTACGAAAATTCATGGTTTGTGATGCGATCGTTTTCGGATATTTGCAGATAAAATGATATATTTGGTACCCATGTTTAACAGTCTTGGTGTAAAGCATAGTTTGTTTTAATTTTTGTCATTACGTCATATAGCAATAAGGAGCTTTAGTACATTTTTGAAACCTCAAAACGGTTTTTGAAATACACAAAGCAAGTTGGACGAAGAAGCCTCGTGACTGTTTGAGTACATGAAAAATGAGGTCAATCACACTGACTCAGTCTTTTCTGATATAGTGAAATCTTGAATAGCTGTAAATTATAACAATCGGGAGATAAATCCCCCGGCAGCCCATTGCGCAATGCATAAGTTCTTCATGTTTGAACTCTAAGGGAGGCTCATTCGAGGCGTTGGAAGTTCAACCTGGTGAAGATGCGCACATAGGATAGCTATACAATTTGTTCAAGGCTGTTGGTCGAGTCTTCTGTGCGTTGAGGTGAAATCGATTTATAAATCCCAATTCGAAAATGCTGCGTACACACAAACCTTCAATAACTTTTTTTTGTTCTCCAGAAAGTTGCTAATAATTTTTTGTTCTTGCTTTATACTTCTTCACCAAAGATCCGATTTGCAACAAGAATTAACATTATCTATTACGTATCAATATCATGCTATTTCCCAACATCTGCGTAACGGTTACTGAGATCAATTGAAATAAGTGAAAACATTGTTTTTGACGTAGATAGCATAAGCATCCGAAAGATAGGAGAACAAATAATACGAAAGATCTACTTCAAAACTTTAATTTATACACGCCAAAACAACTACATCACAGTAAATTTTATCATTCTATACGTTCGAGAATATTAGCCTTAGGCACGTGGTCTTTCAAGAATGTCCACAGTTTCTGTAAGTCTTCTTTGTTCAAATTCATCTTCCCCACTAGAAACGGTCTTCCTCCGAATTCTTTGAAGTCCTGCTTGAATTTATCCACGTCCGCGTAGTTGACAGAAAGCTTTTCGATACTGGTATGATTGATCCCAGCTTTTCCAGCCAAAACACCCGAAACAAATGCGTCATCCACCCAAAGAAACTTCAAGCCTTCTCTTTGAGCCTCTCTATATATAGCGAATACAGCTTCTATTGGATAGATAATGAAGTACCCGGAGCAGTATTTGGGGTAGTATTCTCCAGGAAACATTTCTTTGGACACCTTTCAAAAGAGAGAAAAAAGTACTTCTCATACATTGAAGAACATTTGTTTTGGGATAATCAACCTCCCTGCTAGGGTTTGTTCATTCTAAAATGAAAATGTTGTAGGTTCGACGTAAATGTAATTGAGCTTTTTTCACTTATGTTAATCATCAGAAGTGGGGTCCACTATGAATGAAATGCCTCATTGTCTCTAGTACTTTTGAAAGTCTCCAAACTGAGTTGTTGAGTTAGCTTTAAACCATTTGAAAATTTCATAAAGGAATAAAAACACATTGTAGAGTTTTAATAAAAGGATTCAAATCTGGCAACATAACTTAATTATCGACCTACCTTCCATCTTCCAGACCTCAACACGGGACTGTACTCCATAATATTACATAGAAGGTTGCTACTATTACCATACTTGGAGTCATACAGATCTAAAAACTTTTTTAAATTGGGCGTGTTAACGAAAGTGTCATCATCAACTTTGATTAGGTATTTAACATTCGAGCATTCGTCTACCACAAACTTCAATCCCAATACATGCTTGTACGACAAATTGCGATAGGAATCCGCGAAATCCCCTTGGATGAGATCTTGGAACTTTGAGGACTCACTGTCGATCTTCGATTGCTGCACTTCATCTGAAAGAATATTGATCTAATCAAGATTCGGAATGGCATGTAAAAGAATTCATAATTGATTTCCCAAAATCAAATTAAGAAGTGATAAAACTGTTATATAAATTAAAGACATGTAAAATAAAGAATTAGACTTAGACTTGCTGTAATGCCCAACTATGGAGGAAGGCAGTAAGTAGCAAATAAACAAAATACGTGTTTTGGTGCTATTAAAGAACTTACGTATTTTCTACCTAAATTTGACGGAAAAGAGCAGATGTTGGACAATTATTATTGTCAGATGTAATTAAAATACAAACAGTGACATTTCCAGTTTCCTCGATACTTTATTAACGACTTGGCATATTTCTCACCTGTTGTGTTTGCTATCAGAAAGAAAACCTTGATTCCAAACTTCCTTTGACCCCACGTTGACCTTATAACAGCCCTATTGCCGAAATGATCAGGACTTGTATGTACAACTATCATGTACTTATCACTTTCGATGCATGATTTAGGTAGATGCTTATAACTGAAGTAGATCTTCAGTAATTTGTGATAACTGACGTTACTACCTGGCTCTGTTATCTGATCTAGATTATTTTGATTTGAAGAAGATATTGAGGTGGAATTGAAGACTTGCAGTTTCCTGAATGTATAAGTGTTCAATGTATCTAGGTATACGTAACACAGGAAGAAGATTGTTACTCCCATGCAGCAAAGAAGGCATTGCTTCAACTTGCTGAAGCTCATTTCATTCGATTACATGCCAATTTTGTGGTAGCTCTGTAACAAAGAAACATACATTCATCCAATTTCCATGAAGGTTTATTGAATAGCGATGTAGGAAAGAAACGTTTATGTCAAAGCAAGGATAAAGATTTACAAAGGCGTCCCTTGTTTTCCGGAATACATTTGATACTACATATTTCGTCTTTAGCCTAGACATGAGTCAGTATAGTAATTAGACAGTATATTAGACACATAAAAATAAATTCTCCGACCAAGAATATGGGCCTCCATTCAAGGATACCATATCTTCAGTATGCGCAAAAAGCTATAGTAATCTGAAAGCAAGAATACTGTATATTTGATCATATGGAGCAATTTGAGTAAATATATTCAATTCAAACCTGGGAAACTCAAATTGAGCATATCATAATATTGGCATAAAACAGAGAAAATCTAACCTAGAAGAGTATTATAGTGTTGACTGAAGTATTCCTTCATCTTGGCGCAAATAGTTCAACTTCATTATATAATTTATTATTGATATAAAAATTCTGTAATTTTGATGAGCCGTTATGAAAGCTAATGTTAACCTGTTAACCTTAGAAGGAAGAACAAAAAACAATCAAAACTGTACCAATGTGACTTCTTTCTCACATTTATCTGCGTCATATACTATTTTTTCCAATTCAAGTTTGAAAGGTGTTGTTCAAATAAACATAATATAAAAAATATGTACACGCGTACCGTTAAATTGCCATTGATGAATATGGCGATGGCAAACAAGTAAATGAATTACTTGGAGCGATTCGCAAGACGTTCGTATTCTTGATTGAAGTAAACGGAGCTCTGTTGGAAAATATGATGATGAACCTTACAAAAAAATATTGAATACTTGTTAGAAAAGCATTGAAATCTTGGTTGTGAAAAAATATATTTTTCTTTAGAGTATATTTCTTTCGAATGAGTATTGAATTCGAAAATATACGTTTCTTGGTTCAAATTAATAATAATTTTTTTAAAATAAGAATGTTCTTGTCGTGAGTATCTTTATAAGAATCTAGAAATTCTTGAATTGAAAATTTCTTCTATGTGTAGATCTAACTCAGGCCAACATGTGATAGTAAAATTTATTTAAGTGTCCTACCATCTTGAGCTCACGTAACCATGCAAGTCACATTTTTTTGGCGAACACCTAAGAAAAGAATATAATTTTCACAAAGACCCACGTTTCTTTTCTCTCACGGATACATCATTTTGGTAGTTGAATGTTTAAAATTTATCGTTATGGAGCGGTATTCGATTCCAGTTTTGTTCATACATATAAAAAATATCAATACATATAAAAAAGTATTTTATCCCATATTTTGAGTTGAACATTTATGTTAATATTTACATGTAACAATAGAAGTGCGATGTTGCATTAAACAACAAACAGTCTCTGTCACGTTATACGCATAATAATCTTTTTATTTGAACAGTGATCTAGCTTTTCAGTAAATAGTAATGAAGATTCAAGTGTGGTTATCAGCATGATAAAATTAATACCAGAAATTAGTTTTTGCCGCTTCAAAGTTATCTGATTTTTTCCAGGAAAGCAGTCAATGTCAATGTCGTAATAATTACAATTTTTAAAATTATTTATGCGACCATAAAGGTTACCAAGCAGCCGAAACATTTATAAATTTGTTTCGTGAATCAAAGGCAGTTTTGATTAGTGTGAGTAGTGTAGTTCAAAAGTTAAAATAAATTATTGGTAATGAAACTATTCAAATGAAACGCAGCGTATATGTACCTACACCGTACAGGGTCCTGTATCTTAGCTCCCTTCTTCTGTAGCTCCGTTATCAATTAAGTTGGGATTTCAATATTTTGTTTGTTGTATCTGTACCTTAGATTGCATTTTAGGAAAATACTCTCGATCATACAGGGTGTCCCAAAAAAGTGTGACGTCATAATGAGATATTTTTTTAAATTGAACTACCCATTTTTTTGTATATTTGGATGTCTCCAATGGTCACCTCTACTATTTTAAAATATTATAGAAATCGATGCGGTTAAACCGACGAAAACAAATAAAATGTAAAAAAATCGGTTTTGCATCACCGACTTTAAAAATTGCTGAAAAATACGAATGGTTCGTAATTATCACATTTAAACTAGGAACTTATTAAGTAAGATTTGAAATTGTACAGGGTGTTCAAAAATGACTGCCAAACATTTCAAATTTTAAAAGACTTTATCTTTCTTATAATACATATAAACCCCCCTCTTTATTCATTGCATTCGATGCGGAATTAAGAAATAAAACTTTTTTCTAGATACATTCCTATAAAAATTTCTAACGCATTAAAAATGATTCGCCAAAAACTACTTGTTTCGCCTATTTAAATAACAATCTTAACGGATACAATTTAAAGGCTGCCGATTTTTTTACATTTTATTTTTTTTCGTCGGTTTAACCGCATCGATTTTGATAATATTTAAGGATAGTAGAGGTGACCATTGGAGACCCAAATATGCAAAAAATGGGTAGTTCAATTTAAAAAAATATGTCATTATGACGTCACACATTTTTGGGACACCCTGTATGATCGAGAGTATATTCCTAAAATGCAATCTAAGGTACAGATACAACATGCAAAATATTAAAATCCCAACTTAATTGATAACGGAGCTACAGAAGACGGGAGCAAAGATGCAGGACCCTTTAAACTATTGCTTCAAGTTTTGATAAAAAATTGCGGAGCACTGGTTAAACCAAATTAACCTACCTGTGCCATTTTATTTCGTAAAATCATTTTGCCCAAAAATCAATCAATTTTTTCTTGAATATAAGAAATGTTGAAAAATTGTAGAACCGAATATAAGAGAATGAGCAATTAGGAATAAATTGCTAATTTCGTACAATCCAGTGACATTTACGTGTGAATATTAACAGAGATTTTTCTTTATTTTTAGACGGCTCTTTATTGAAATTTAAACATTTAGTTTGAAAAACGGAAATCAGAAATGCTACCGTGGCATGTCTGATTTTTTCTGTGTGACATTTTGGGTATATTTCTGTAAGTTAATCATGATCCATGAATAACTTATGCTTTAATATACAATGTCTACGGTAAAATACTATCAAATTTATCATATTAATAGTTTTCTGATAAAAAAATCATGTCAAATAATAAATAAGGTACTTGATATAAAAAAATCACAGCTATCTGAGAATCGCCCAGATGTAGATTGTAGATTACTTGGTGAAACTCTTTCGTCATGCAGATAAAAAGTTGTGTAATTAGCACAAAGTCTCACAAATTATTTGCAAAAAATATACCGTTTCCACACAAAAAGAAAAGAGGCGTTCAGGTAGATGGAGGTTGTACTTCCCATACAATGGTATCAGTTTATAAGTAACAATTGCAATTGGATTTTTGAACCGTCTGTTGATGGTTAAAATTGAATTAAAAAGATAATTATAAATCAAAATCTTATAAATTAGAATTCTATATATTCCGCGTTGTTATATTGATAGGTCGTTTCAGCATTGCTCTGCAGCCAGTGTATCGACATCTCAAATATATGTCTATCAGATGTAGGATTATTATCCTGGTTAAAACGTTATGTATTATAGCATATAGTATAACTATTTCTCGAGATCTCCAACTCCCCCCAACCCGCGCCCAGTTTTTAATCAACCAATAAGAATTGAAAAATGATCGGTTACAATTTTCTTCTTCTAGGGGTCCAGTGTTTAGAATCTGTTTTAAAAGCATCAAAAAAATGTATATTCCTTGCTCTCGCAACTCCAAATTAAAAACCACCCTTCACCAAAGTAGAAAAAAGATTAGTGGATTCGGAAACACCCTAAAACTAAATTTGACTTTTTTATTTTTTGACGAAAACTCCGGAGTTATGAAGGGGCCAAGTATTACCAGACGGAATATAGACAAACCGATGGAAATTAATTCATGGTTTTTCGTGACGAAGCAAAGTCAAACTTACTTCCTCGCCAATTAGCGTGGGAATTAAGAAGCTATTAATAAAATTATACTCTTACAATCAACAACTTTTACGTTACTGAGAGAAAATATTTAAACTTACCTTTTAACTGTTTCCGAATATTCAAATAGTGGTAAGACTAAGCACTACTACACTCTGATAATAATGCTGAGCAAGGCGTCAATTCAACACGATTAATATACGAGTATATGACTTTGAATATTCCGCGGCGTTGATAATAAGATTTGTCAGGTCGGGAAATTCGGCTAGATAACAGTATTGATTGTAGCCCGATATCGTTCAAGTAGATTACGAATGAATATGGAAATGTGATATTCGCGGATATAAAAAAATTGATTCAAGTAGATCGATTTAGTATTTTCAATAAAAAATTTTTTGCTTTCCACGTCAGCTTGTAAAAATGGAATTCGGAATATTGTGTTTTCTCGTTTTCGACATTCACCAAAATGCATTTCAGTCGGTCTGTTTGTCTGTGTCTGTACTTTGTCTGTTAATCATTTGTCCTTCTATAACTCGGAGAGTATTTTTTTGATTTTGACGAATTTTGACACTAGACTACTAGCTAAATAAGGACGATATTTGATTTTTTAAAATCGGTTCAAAGGAGGCTCCCTTTTCGTCAAAAAAAGACGAACTGCATCAACTTACTTGACGCCATTTTTTTATTTTGGTCTCAAATTTGTAGACAACGTAGATTTTTCAAATGCCGTGTTTCGGACTTTCATTGTCTATATAATTTTGGGTGTCAAGATGTTTCGAATGATTTACTTTCTTCAATCGTTCTCAGGCGAACTGTAGAACAGATCCGTTCGTATCAATTTATACCCCTCTAGCTGGCGTATCTATTAATGAAAATTTCATTGCTAGATGTCTACGGTGGGTCTTACGGATTTTTTGGCCAAGGACAATATCGAATGAAGAACTGTGGGAATATCAGGGCTGAAGAAAGTAGGGACGGAGATCAGACAAAGAAAGTGGAATTGGATAGGTCACATTCTGCGAAGAGGAACAGAAGATTCGTTAGCCAGAACGGCGTTAGACTGTGACCCCCAAGGAAGCAGACACATTGGAAGACCCAAAGTGACCTGGAGAAGAACAGTTACCGACGAGGGAAGAAGAATGGGTAACACATGGAGAGAGACAAAAGCGTTTGCTTCTTAATTTTATATAACAGTGACTGTTATATTGGTTTTATTTCTACGCTAGGGTTGCTTTAAACGTAGTCTTTATTACCTCCTTGCATTTCCGTTGATACCAGTGCGGTTCGTTGTTAATGACCTTAGCATCGTCCTACAGTATTTTATGGTGTTCTGTCCATGCGTGGTCAGCCACTGCAGAGCTTCCCATCTGTATTCTTTGTGTGTTTAGGAGGTGTTTCTCAATTCTCACTCCTAGTGTTTTCTTCGTTTAGCCAACCTATACTTTGCATAGTTGTGATGCCACTGTGCCCGTTCATGGCAAACCTAGCGTAGATATAAATCCAATATGACTGATTGCATAAGAAAAATGAAGAAATTTTAGCTGGATCAAAATAACCACACAACAGCCACGTTAGCAGAAAAACAACGTCACAACGTCACTAAAGCAGAACGCCGTCTGAACCAATCAGAGCTGCCATCTAAACGACATGTCAGACAAAGGAGTATAAATAGTTGCGAAGAGACATGTTCGCCGTTCACCTGAAGGCGATTGAACGTACGGAATATGTCTAAACATCGTGATTCTAAAAATTATATATATTTCAAGCCACTTTTTTAGTTTCTTTTAACTGTAATTTATTTCGAATTGAGTGGAGATCAGAGGGGGTCCGATTAAAACATTAAGCCAGCTCGATCACCAGGTTGAACGTTCATATAATGCAGATACATCGAACATCGGAACATTCTCACACTGGTATCGGCGCACTCGCCTCCTGCACTGACGATTTCATTAATTCCAAATGGAATTCCGTCGTAAAAGTGCGCGCGTCTCATTTCCATTCCGAAAGACTCTCTTAATTAACAAATCTGAGATCTGGTTTCGAATGTTCTGTAGCGTCGCGTCGATGTGAGATTTACGTGAGCCTCATACGAAACGAGAGACGCTGATCGCTTAGTTCGAGGCGCACCGCATTGGTGCCCGTCGAAAAACAAGCTACTGTTTTTGATATTTGAGAAAACGACAGGATTTCTCCTTTTCTAGGAACATCTATTGAGACAATTCATAATTCTTGTATAACGTCACTTAGAGTTGCTACGAGACGAGACAACACAAGGTCGAGACTAGTCAATGTCTTATCTTGACCTGTATCGTTTGTCTCAAGTTGTTTTGCTTTTTTTTAGGGGCCTAGCTAGGAGCAGGCCAAGGGTGGCCCGTTCCTTCGGCGCAAAATCTTGGGCTGAATCAGGAAAAATGCTTTTAGTAGAGAGGTTTTTTCTACTCTTCAGGTGTTTTCTTTACCCTTCAGGTCTTTCGGGCTCCACAAGAGCGCAAATTTCGTAACTTGCCCTGGACGTCACAGTCTCTAATTACGACACCAGTTTTTTTTAAACGATTTAGAATTAACGGCTAAATCGAATGAAAATTAGTTGAATAACGCTTGAATCCCATAATCATTGATTTCGTTTGTGGTTGTAGGTCTCGGAAACCAATCAATTGTCGAATCAGGGAACACAAAAATTATATAACGGAGGAAAAACGTCTAGAGATGAGATAACACAAGGTCGAGACGAGTCAAGGCCTTATCTCGAAGTTTACCGTTTGTCTCAAGTTGTTTTGCTTTTTTTCAGGGGCGTAGCTAGAAGCAGGGCAAAGCGACTCGTTCCCTCGGCGCAAAATATCGGGCTAAATCGGGAAAAATGCGTTTTATATGGATGTTTTTTCACTCTTCAGGTTTTTTCTTTACCCTTCAGGTTTTTCGATTTAGTTTGTAGTCTTGAAGACCTATCAAGTGTAGAACCAAAGAACACAAGAATCATATAACGGAGGAGAAATATCCACTGAATACGATTAATAAACAAATCATAGAGTAAAATTGGAGCAAGTTTCTATACTAGAAAAACGATAATAATTTCAAGAGAAAAGTCAACGAATCTGCATTTAGAAAGTTGAACGATGACTATATTTCTATTTCTTCAGTAGACTGTAACGCAATTTGATCGAGTACATTCCAGGAAACAAGCTAATCAATGTTGTCCAAATCTACAGTTGCACCATGAATATGTATGAATATGCCATCCAAAGCATTCGCTGAAGCTTCCGAACTAAATCAAAAAAAGAGCAGTCTAGTTAATCTTACAAAAAACTGTCTCTATTCTGATAACAGTTCGACTGAGCTGTCTTGAATAACGCCGATAGTTCAGATTCCGTTGTTGACCCTTTTGAAAAATATCTCGTGGCTGCCAATGCTTCACTTGTTACTGCTTTAACATTGATGAAAATTTATACATGCTGATTGGGTACAATTCATTCTACTCGCCAGTCTGCTGTGCCGAAAGCATTGTTTAGAACCAGTAAAATGCGTAATAAATGTAACCAGGAGCTTGTCTGCCCCTTACTTTATTTATTTGAGACTTGGAAAACCTTGCTTGCTTGAGAGGTACTAATGAATGAATTTATGAAAATTGATCTCCTACTGTCTCTATGCAGTTTTTTAATAATTTTTCAACTAGATTCCTTTGAATCACATCAAAGACACTTGTCTGGACATTTGCTTCTTTCCTCCTCTTTTTCCTTGCTTCTGATGTTCCTTAAAAATTTTCTTTTCTCCTTTTGGCAACTGCTGGCATATCTTGACCAGGTTACATAAACTGATCAGCTTACTCAACTGCAAAGCTTCTCTGACAAGACATCACGTACCTATAGTGATACATAATATAGTGCTGAGAAATTTGGTTTAAAAGATAAAAATCACAATAAAGAACACGCCACAATAAATTTGGACGCAATGGAACTAGACAGCCTTTTCAGCAGGCAAAGACAAAACCACCACGAAGGGTATTTTTTCACCATTTAATTAGCGCAGGTTAGGTACGTTAAGGGGTGAGAAATTTGGATCTTGATAAAGCTTTGCCTATTTGTTAAATTGTCTAAATGGAAGATAAGATCAGTTGATCGCGTATATCAAACATTTTGTCAATGGAATCGCTGGAACATTTCAGGAACTTTTATAGGCAATTGGTGAGTTGGTTTTACTCTCAATGACGAGAGTTTCAACAGACCCAAAGGAAATGAAGATCTTTGTCTTTAGACTACTTTTCAAGCTTTTTCTAGTGAATAAAATCTGAAAGTCTGTAAAAATTTCGTCGAGGCAAACTAAAGCGCGCTAATACGAAAAGTGGGGGCATTTTATCGTCGGTGGCATACGTAATTTTATTGGTAGCTTGTGTATCGTGGTTCGAACTAAAGACTTTCATACACGGGAAGCGAAGAGACAACCTACTCGACGCCATCTTCCATTTTTGAAACTAGGTGGATAATAAATATATTTTTATTACCCTGCTTTATCTTCTTGCCATATCTGTATCAAAAAAGAAACAATACGGAAAAATACATTGTAGCGCACTATAAAAAATGAAAACACCCATAAAAATTAAAAAGAAAGCCGTTCAAAATTAAACGAATATGCAATTAATGGTAGTTTAAGAAAAATCTTCAGCATCTCATCGCGTGTAAATATGCATATATGGATAATTAAAGTATTTTGCCGTTGATTAATTGAATTCTGACGTAACTCGTGAAAGGTGTAAAATATCGCAATGTTGTGCGTAAATTGAAAATATCCAAAATTGCTATACCATCATATTTTCTGCCTTATTTGGTAGTTTTTAGCAGGTTAGGTAAACTGCAAGCACAACGGCCAAGCATTTTGGTTGCTATAAATTTTTGTTTTCAATATTTTCGGATAAAAAACAGTTTCTTCTTGATATTTCTGCTGAAGCCAGTGATGTCAGACTTATGTTACGATGATCCGTTCGTAAGAAAAAAAATGGCATCAAGTAAGTTAGCTACTTACTACCACTCAATGGTATTACTTCAGAAATAGGGTTTTGCATATCGTTTTGCAGAGGTTGATGTTATTTATTTGAATAAAAAAATTCAAACTACTGAAAGACCTTGTCTTTAATGAATAAAGAATTCCGAAAAATTCAAAAAGTTTCAACATTTCCAAGATTTCTAAAACCTACTAGATCTGGATTAACAGTTTTGAAATCCGGTGAGCATGCTTAGTAACCTTATACCGCTGCACGTGAAATACAGAGTAAACTTACTCGACGTTATTCAACAGCTGATGAAAGAAAAGCAGAACAAACTAGATTGTTAGAGTGAACTTGGCAACCTGACAAAATCTGGGAGCATCTAACTAAATTATATGTATACGCTTCTAATACGACTGTTCGTCAATATCGCTCAAATGATAGACTGGGAATATTCACCAAATATAGTTTCATATATGACCTCCAACCCCAATTTTGAACCACTCCAAAAAATCATGAAATGATTTCAGATTTGTTTTGAACCACTCTGTATATTTTTTTGAGTAAAACTTGTATGTTGGACCAATCTTGACGTATTAACCCTAACGTTTGAAATTAAGGGTAGGAAACAAAAGCGTTCTAAATGAAAATAGCGGACATACCATTCGAAATTCAGCTCTATTACTGAACTATGAAGCGGCCGATAGCATCACAACTCGTAAATAAAAAAACCCCGCCATCATTTGTCAGTTTGGTATTGAATTGGCATCCTAATTGGATCTCTTTTTAAAAGAACCTCTCGTAAAAATCACGGCTCATTTTATCACCCCTTTGGCGCTTGCACTTCATCCACTGTTTAGACCCTACTGGTCTCGTAAATGGTCGCATTTCTCAGAAATTTGGGATACCTTGGATTGTTATGTGTTTCTATTGAGCATTCTATAATAAGTTTTCAGTATTTATTGACTGGATTCATTATATTTCTCCAGTAGTAACATCTAGTTGCTCAGAGATTCATTCAAATAATATTGAGTAATTGAAATGCCCGATGAAACTCGGTTTTTGTGACGTGTTTCGATTCAATTCATCGTCAGACTGTTCAAAATTGAATGTTCACAAAGGCTACTTAGGTTACTTGTTAAATAGCTAAATAAATCTATCATGAATATAAAACTAGACTAGTCGAATATACATAGTATTCTATTTATCCTATCCAACTGTTGTTTTACTAAATTATATTTTCTTTTGTGCGTCTTCGAATGAATATTTTTTTGGGAATTAATATAATAGATTATATTAAGTCATTTGAAATGTATCAATGACATTTTGCCGGTAAGGGTGTAGGTTTTTCAGGGGTTTTTCTTAAAATTACTACAAATGCACCCAAAAAAATATTTCTCCTAAGACACACAAAGGAAATAATAATTTATTAGAAAAACATACCTAGACAGGATGAATAGAATGTTAGATTTGAGAGTTCTAGTTTCCTATCAATAATATAATTTAATTAGCTAGTTGGTGAATAACGTAGGTAGCCTTTGTATACAGCCAATTTTGACAGTCTAACGATGTTTTAAATATTAAATCGCATTATAAAAATCGAGGTTAATTTGTGAAATCTTGGGTCTACACAATTTTATCTGGATGAACCGTTTAGGAAGGGAATTGAATTGAGCAGACTAACAAACGAACAGACAGACAGACAGAATACCGATGGAAATGACTATCATGTTTTTGTGAAGTATACCTAACAAAATATCCGATAAACTCAATATCTGCATTAAAAAAAAATTCTAGCGGTGTCCCCCTCGCCTATTGGCGTGGGAATCAAAACGGTCTTTGTGCAAGTTGCTACACATTTACCTGTACTTTGATTCAATTAGTCAATTCATAATAAATACCTGCGCGGCCGTCTTTCATCTTATGTTCCAGCTCCTCCCACCTTCCGAAAAATGACGTACCATATCTAATTTTGCTGTAAACAAACCACCTGCCCCTTTACGCAGACACTTTTTTAACCAAAAATAACGTTGTAAATGAGGGTCGGTAGATAGGACTGATTTAAAGTAGTGGACTGTCTCTCACTTGAACAGAATCTTAATAACTAAAAACTACTTTTCAATTAAAAAAAATTAAATAGATATTATATTGATATAATTATATATTTAATTTAACATACTTTGTACTAATGATGAAGGCTACCGAAGCAGCAGAAACGTTAGTGAAACTATTTAGGTCCATCAAGATGAAGAAGACTTAGTTACTAATTTATCTTCTAAATTCTAAAGTTATTATACCTTCTTCATGAAGATTATTAAAAAATGACCTTTGGCGCATTTCTTACGATCTAGATTTTTGACTGACGGGTCTCGAATAAATGATAATGAGAAAACTGGCATTAGTTGTAAAAAGAACACAAACCTACTTACTCGTAACCCTAAAATTAAATATAATTTTGAATATCGCAAGATAAATATTTAGTGAGTGGTATACATTTAAGTACTAGATTAATATCCGAATATCAACTTTTCGCTCGAAAAAAATAACCCAAAATGATACTGGATTACTAGCAAAAGTATGCATCTCTAGTGAATTTTTTACGCAGAAATCAAAGAATCACTGTGCTTCTTTGATGTGTCGGTTTGTTTGCCTTTTTCGGAAAGTGGGAGGTAACGGGGTTGGACGAAGACGAAAGACAAAGAAGCCGCGCGGGAGCCTATGAGAAAGAATTAGAGTTATGCTATAACAGGTAAAAGGTAGTGCAACAAAGAAAATAAACGGTAGCCGCTTATACGTGCATTCTCTCTGTATTTACTTCTGGCGCTAAAAAGCATAGGGACGTAATTGTGCATACATTTTTATTTCAGGTATTAGGTATCGAGATGGCAGATTCGTAATCAATGCGCCAGAATTATACAAGAGTCCAGTTTTAATTTTGATTGGACTTTAGACGAAGCAAACATAAAAAACAGGAGAAGAAAACTCCACTTTAACTCCAACACTTCCAGTAACACATCATGAAAATAGTGTTGTAGTTAAAGTGTAGTTTCTCCTGTCTAGGAAATCAGCGATGGTTGATAGAGGTGGAACATCAGCGCCCTTGGTTTGTGAATGTATGGTGCGGAATTATTGAAGACAGGCTGATCGGAACATATTTTATTGAAGGAACATTGGTTGGGCAAAGATATCATGACATTCTACAACAGCATAGAACCACTTCAAGAGAGAGCACGTATGTGGTTTCAACATGATAGCTGCCCTGCTCATTATGGCGGAATTTTTCGGGATTTCTCGATTTCCTTTTATTGAGCCATCTAAAAGAAGTTTTTCATTCGAGAAGCTCCCACTACAATGGAAAATACGATGTAACGCATAAGATATGCTTGTAGTACAAACATAAAAAAAACTCTCCTTGTGTGTATTAAAGTTGGCGGCATCATTCTGAACATTTCTTATGATAAATATAATGGTTTCTCATATGATTATTACGATATTTATTGTTTATTTGTAAGAAGAAAAGCATTTCTGATAAATCATGTAATAATTGGAAAATTTATGAAAAGAATAAATATTGTATTTTTTATCTAATTGAGTTGCAATCGGATTTCAAAATTTTGTGGACAAAAGACATTTGTTTTTTCTTGTAGAGTAAGATTCTGCAATAAAAAAATATATGTTTCCATTATAAAAACATGGTTGACTTCCAAAGAAGTCTTGAAAATGCTGTCAATGTCTAAAATAAAAGTCTACATTAACTCTCTTCCACTGCATTGAACAACCTTGATCTGAACGCCGTCTTCCGAGTCTTTTGACGCCCATTAAGGGGTGACGAATCCTGTTTAATTCTGTTTTTGTCTGTCTGATGAAAAAACGTCCGCTGAATTCAATAATGTTCTGAAAAATATATCCAGAGGTTTCAGAATATTTTCTGTAAACATGACAAGAACTCGTTTCCTGAGTTATTCGAGGGCGCTAATTACGATCTATTTCCGGCTCGCCCCTAAGAGGTAGCCGAAAAGCCCTGGGGAGGTTTATCTAATAAAATTCAAATATTAGGTCCCCATTTCCTACTTGACGAAATTTTTTTCTAAAGGGCCAACTTACTGCACTACAGTTCAAGCAACTACTACTACAAGTAACTGAAATTCAACTGAATAGGGATGATAAATAGTTACGAAGGTGCTAATATACAATAAAAGTCGAAATGATTTTGGGAATACCCGAACCGTTTGGCAATTTGTGAAATATCCAAAGTGATTTAATATTTTTTAAATTTAATTAATAGTTCGGCATTTGTCAATATACATGACCTCATTGTCTTGGTGCAAGTACCGTATTGTTATAGTCAACTGAATCTAGGATCAAAACATCCTACACTCAGTTCAGGTGTAATTACGAATTATAAAGGTATGTCTGGACAAGGGCAATTTCCTCATGCTTGCAAAAACGGGTATGTGATGTGTGAGCGAAGACAGACGGACATCATTTTTGAAAATGACAAGAAGATTAGAGTACAAGAGGAGAGTTAACATGACATTACATTCGGCGTAATTGCCTGTTGATCGTAAATTCAGCGCGTTATTTTCATGCGAGATCATTACGGTCAGAGAAAAATATTTCAAAATTAATTTCGATTTTCGCTTGGAATGGGACACGAATGACACATGCGTTCTTTGGTTACTTACAAATTTGCCGAAGAACCGTTATGAATATAAGACAAGAGGTATGAACGAATCTTTTCCAAATAAATTACAATTGGATATACATACTATTTATTGAACAAATTTTACTTATGTTTTGGCTGTGTCGACAGCATTTTTGAACGCTCAAAATCGCAAAGAATTTGGCAACTTTATTTCTCTTCTGAATGTCTGATTTATATAAGTTTACCTCGTTGGTAATTGAAGCCGCATGTATTTATTGATTAAACTTTGCTGAGCTGTCTCAGTACCATTCTTCTAGACAATGAATTGTAAAGATTTAAATTTTGAAAAATGAAATGACTTCAACATGAATAGTTCAATCGTCAACAGGATGAAAGAATTGTTTTGAATCCAATATATATATATATATATATATATATATATATATAATATAAACTATAACCAAAAGAGAGAGAACTCCATTCGAAAGTAACAAAATTCAATTCTATATTTTATTCTTTGTGATATGTGGTTTCAATTAATAACCGTGAGAAAAAGTGAATAAGATTGTACTTTTATCGTAGTTGATTCTTTTGAATTCGTCCTGACCATCAACAATATATGACCAGTAAAATAACTTTACTAGCGTTTCGGCTACCTCAGCAGTCTTTGCTACAGTAAAAAATGATTTTGTTTACTCTCAGCAAAGAAGGTTTCGAATGTATTTGTGTTATTTTGATATCATTTCAAAATGTTTATGGAACGATTTTAAATATTTTTATCATCGAAAAGTGGCCAATACAACAAAATTTGGTACACCCGCTTTGGAGCACTGAAGTGCATTCACCATTTTTATAAATGTTGGGGGTGGGTAAAGCAATATTCTAATCGATTTATTATCGATGTTCTTCAAACATTGATGTTTTCAAATAAATATTGTGATATACACACTAGTAGGCAAATTGATAAGGAAAAGCTGATTTGCACATTTTTTTAATATTTTTCGTAAATGAAAGTATAGAATATAAATACTAACTGGTGGTGTTTTAATATAACAAACCGAAACGTCATATAATGGAAATATTTTTTATTTTGTCATTGAAAACCGTAAAATAGATAATAGTCTTATATAGCATTAGCAAAAAATGTTTATTGACTACAATTATATAATGTTACCAGGAATCGGTACATCCACCAATTTTGTAAATATTAGGGTGAGTTAGATGATATCGATTTATTTTTGGCGTTTCGGCTTCGGTTAAGATATCGTTGTGATACATGCTCGAGCAACTAATTATATGGTGAAATGGGTACTAAAAAAAATTAGACGAAGAATATGAAGCTCATTCGAGTATAACATGTTTTCCTATATGCGCAAAGCTATATTAATCTTAAGGTAACAATACTATATTTTTTATAAGAAAGGGTCAACTTTAGTAAATATTTTCAATTCAAACCTAAAATTGTCTATTTTGTTCTTTTTGGGACAGCCTGAGAGTGTTGATATAAGAGTTTGTAAATTTTGATGAGCTGTCAGCAAAGCCGCTGTTGGTTCCTTAACCATAAGAAGTGTTCAAACTCTACCAATGTGACTGATTTCTTATCTTTCTCTGCCTGATATAGTATTTTTCCTAATTCAAGTTTGAAAAACATTGTACTGCTAATCTAAAAAACATGTACCTCTACTTAAAGTCAGCAGATTTACGTCTACCGTTGGCAATAGAGCCTATTCACAATTAAAGCATCACATCAACACCTGTACCAACAACCTAAACTTTTCAACAGCTCATTTATCCTGAGGAGGGCAGGAGTGGTGCAAATAAATACCAATAGAAAAAATAGGCGCGGAAACAAACATGAAATAAGAGATGAAAACCAATGAAATGCCTTTGACTAACCAGCGACTATTTTCGAATCAATAATATCACATTGTTAATGGAGTTTCTTCAATTTCTAAGATGTTTGTAGTCTTGATCAGGCCTTCGTTGGAAAATATTATATCCTTACTAAAAAAATATGGAGTACTTGTTAGAAAAGCATCAACATGTAAGTTGTGAAGAAAACTATATGAGTCCTTAGAATAAGTATTTAATTTTTTTTGGTGCAAATAAACCACAATTTGCTCATGAGTATGAACAGATGTTTTAGTAGTACTGTTTCGGAAAACAGAATAGATATTCTTATCGTCAGTATAACTTCACAAGGACATCGCAATTATTGAATTGAGAATTTAATTAAATGTGTGTACTAATATACGGTCGCAAGTGTTATCCACGAGCCAAACCTGACCGCTGACACGGTCACATGTGTGCGAGACTTGCATCTAACTGGCATCGTCCAGTGTCTTGGCGGCAAGTCCCGCCACACCACCGACTACTACACGGCAGCTGCTCCGGGGTCTTGCCATGCGTCTCACGTCGGTCGGCACGCGTCCAACCCCCTACGTCGGCGCGCGCACACACCCCACCTGGAGGGGGTACCACCGGCCGAACCGTGCAGCGCTCAAAACCCTACGCACCGTGCGCCGCAACGTCATTCCGACTACGGAAAACCTCGCGACTCTATCGCTCTCTCTGATCACTCGCTCTCGTGTGCTGCAGGCTGTCCAATCCATGGCGCTCACCATGACCCTCGGTCAGAACAAGATGTACAACGTGATCCAGCACTCCGCGCCACAAGCGAACTGCGTCATTGTGGCCCAACACGCCGGCAAGAGGCCGCTGGCTCCTGCCCCCGAAAGGACCTCGGTGCTGGTCACCAACAACAGCGACCTCAAATGCAAGAGGAAGATCCAGTTCTCTCCGTACGGTGCTCCTCCTCAACAACCCGCTTCGGTTGCCAGAAGAAACGCCCGCGAAAGAAACCGTGTGAAGCAAGTGAACAACGGTTTCGCGACCCTGAGATCTCACATTCCGCAAAGTGTGGCTCAAGCTCTGTCTCCCACCAGTTCGGCTCAGGGCAGGGGAGCTTCGAAGAAACTCAGCAAGGTGGAAACCCTGAGGCTGGCCGTCGAATACATCCGTTCGTTGCAGCAGATGATCGACGATCACGAAATGGATGTGTCCTCGAATTCTGCTCATCCGACAACCAGCGACATGAAGTACTACACCAGCAGTGCTGATTCCAATATCTACCAGAACTCTTATCCAGTTTTGCTTCCGACCCCTGCGTGTTCAGAAGCATCCGTGTCTCCTACCCCATCGCACAGTTCAGAAGGATCCTTCTCCACCTCACAGACCTATTCCGGCGCTCTCTATCACCATGCAGAAAACTACGAGAATTATGATCCGAAAAGCCCGGACGATGACGAGGAGCTTCTCGATGCCATCTTCAGTTGGCAGCAGGAATAAAGTGTCTCATGAGGTTAGTAATATCTTCTATATTTTTTTTCATAATGTATCTTCCAAGTATCCACACATTTCTTCCTCAGATACATGGATTCATTTGTGAATATTCGACATATTATTGTGAGTACATGCATTGACAGTTTGACAGATATCTACTAACTCGAATGGCTTTTGCGTTGTAGAGCTTTCCGACCACTACATACGTTGTGTAATCAGAAACAGTATTATTGTATCTGATGGAAAATATTTATACAAAAAATTTGAACCAGAATATTTGTGAAAATACCTTAATTCTCCTCGAAAATTTGGCCTATTCCTATATATTACAACTGCTGTCAAACAGGTGTATCATGTCTTCTTGTGATGAAATTTTTCAAATTATTCGACCATCTTTTTGATTACAAAAAGATGTACTAAAATTAAATTAACTTAAGGTAAATTACAAATTAAAACAGTCACAGTTCTTATGATTACATAAATATTAATCATTTTTTACTAATCATTCAGGTAATATGTTTGAAAACCTTATTTTGCCTACGTAATTAAAAATTTAAAGAGCTCATTTCAGTAATTTACTGGTAATCAAAATATAAGGTAAAATTGCAATGCTTTTATTTCTAGCACTACAAAAAAAGACTCTCTTAAATATATATGCCTAAAATAACATAATTTCTATTTAACTGAAGAATACTCCAAAAATCTCAACCTAGTCGAAGATGCTCAAATTGCACCATCAAAATGTTCATTCATTTTACTATTTTAGCATTTTTTTAATTTAAATAACATACATCTTTCAACTCAGTTCAGTTTCAACTTATTGGTATGATAATTATATTTCAAACCGTATACTTTCGAAATTCCCTCTTTTAGTACAACTATAGGTATCCATTGACAATCGAATTAATCCACAATATGCTTGCTGCTGTAGATAAATATTATTCCAGTTGACAAAAAATTGATACTTGATCAACTTACAATGAAACAGTCTTGGTTGTAACATTACATAGCCAATCAATTTTCATGATTCAGCATATGGCGTGATACATTGAATTGTGTTTTAATATCTTACAACTATCAACAGTTCTAATTAAAATATCGTAAACAAAAACCTGAAACTCGCAAAGTCAATTAATTTAAACTCCCAACGGTGTGTAAAAAATTGAAACATTGAAACGACACTTCAACTCTTGTCATTTTAATGTTGTAATAAATTAAGGTCGATTCAAAAATTTCTATCAGTCACATAAAAATCTCAGCATGATCGGCTCTTAAGAAGTTCTATCTTTAGGTTGTACTTTTGCCGTTCCATTACCTGTTTTAAATCTATATCTACCTGGAATATATATAATAGTTCAGTTGAATTTGTGTTGATCCAGGATTGCGATATCACTAGAGTCGAAATTATTTGCAGATATCCTTTCAACGCCAATACTAATATAATACATTTTTTTTGGTTCCAATGAATTGGTTTGTGTCGAATTGGATTTCAATTCATCCAAATTTGAACGGGTCAAAAATTATAGGAAATAAGTTTTTAATGGCATCTGCGCCAGTTGAAAAAACAAAAATGTTTTAGTTCATCAAAGCAGTCATTCTGCTTTCAGCAGCCCTGAAAGCAAATACATGTTTATGTATTCTGTTTTCTGAAGATTTCAAAATAATCTGGACAGCGTTAAATTTCAATAATCCGAAAAATCACACTGAAATATTTTTAACTAACCGAATTACCATTTGTTTATGCTCGACCGTTAGAATTGAAATCCTATTATTCACCTTTTTATCAAAACATAAGACATATTGTTGATAAAAATGTCGTGATACAGGATCTTACTAATAAATTGACTAATCATTATCAGTGTCATAAAAATAACAACAAAAATTGCGGTGAGGTGAAATAAAAAAAAACGTCACCTGTAACATTGGAATACCTGTTGCAATTTTCCATATGAATAGAGATCCCTAACCTGACATGACTGTACTATAACCAAAAGTCGTACGTCCCCTTCTTTAGCCCGTTATAGTATGCCTATTTCCTACCCTAAGGCAAGTTCGCTCAACGTTTTTGTACCTTGAACCTTTTCAGGCAGTCTGACAGGGGTCTTTAAACGCATACCAGTTCCTTAAAGAAATAAGACCTTACACACAAAATCTCGACGAACAATAGTGTCTGAGAAACTCATTGAAAAAATTTAAGCACTGAACTGTGTGGCCGTGAAAAGCTTTAGATTTTGCTCAGCGAGCTTTCAAAAAAGAAAGAGAGAGAGATGAGCCGTTGGGAGAGAAACTGTTGCATTTTTTACCTGTTTATCGTTTGGCAGTGCAAGTTTGACCTGTTTCGGTGAAAGAAATACACAATGAGGGATTATCATACTATAATATTAGAATCAGATAATTGAAACTGTACTGAATCTTTATTACTAAAGTTGTTTTAATTTACAAGGTGTCGCTATATCGATAAACATCATGAAAGGATTTTTTTTAAAATCTTCGTTTGTCTCCCATTGCTTCTGTCATTTAATTTTACCATATATTTTTTACCCAATCTATTTGCAGTCTTTAGTTGCAGATACTAAATTCTGTCAAATTATGACTTATATTGGCTCAAATCTTTTGTTTTTGAGATTCGAAACTATTGAATTTCACAACACATTGACAAGAAATGATGTGCTATCATAATTTCATGTATTCACAGTAATTGAAGTACAGCCATATTTTTTTACAAATGTTTTACTTATTTAGAATCTATCAGTACTGACCTTCCTTTTCTTTTGTTTCAGGACTCGTCTGGCCAGTTAGCGAATCTAATCAAAAAATGCCTCAAAACTGAAAACCATGTGCCTTTCCATTCCAAGGAGTGATATTTTAAGGATCTAAAGAGTTTATCACTGTTTTTTCTAGTCACTGTTTTTTTGTATATATAGATATGTATGTATTGTTATAGTAATAATTATTTTAAGTTTCTTCGTCAAGGTAACTGAATATCGTTAAACCAGTATCTTGGTTTTTGTACTCTGTATTATTTTCACTACAACTGAAAAAACTTGCTTAGTATATGGAAATGTCATGACAAACTATAATTTTAAAAGACAATGAGGTGTCGTATTCGACATCTTGCTTGCCAAAATATCTTACGCTTACTTATTTTTAAGGTATTTTATCCGATAGTATTAAGGAATTGACGAAATTGACAGTTTAAGGGTCAGTAAAATACACACAGAGTACAGAAATTCTTGATACTGCTTTGAGCTTCCTATATAAGAATCGATTATTTTGAAGTACTTTCAATAGACGAATTTAGAGAAATATACCTCACCTAGAAAATTTGCATGGAATGAGAAACGTTAGATAACATTTCTTTGGACGGTTGTTTTGATTTTAAAGAAATATGTCTTAAATCCATTTTTATTCGCATTAATTTTCTATGAAATCAGTACTTCAATGTGATCGAATGATTAAGGTTGCAGCTATTTGAAGTCATACTGTAGGTAAATGCAAAACTGTTTGAAAGAAAATTGGCAATGTACTGTCTTACAGAATTTTGTTAGTGCCTATTTGATTGTTATAACATGGTTCTTACAAACGTACTGCTTATGCACTTTTATAGCTCGGTGCTGCAAAGTTATGTACATTTTATTATTTAAACCGAAAAAATGATACCTCGAATGCAATTTTTTTATATTTCAAAATACCGCAGATGAAAACTAAAATTTTGCTCTCTATTTGACGATCATTTACATACCTTGTTACAACGTACTGATTTGTAAATATATCCTAGGCTAAGTAATGTTATTGATACGCGTACGATGTTCCAATCTATTTTGTAATAATATACAATTATTTTTGATATATCCATGTATATCAGAAAGGTACTTCGAAAAGAAATAAAAGACATTTTTAAGACTCACGGCCCTTCATTAACATCCCTTCCGTCCAGATAGTATCACAGAGGCAGCTGAAAAACATAATGACGCCAGTGGCGTGCGCAATTAAACATTTTGAGTAGCTAGCCAGGTAGGGGGGAGTGGGGTACAGTGATCCGTATCACTAAAGTTGATGAAATATAATATAAGTTGAAGCTCTTGCCGTCCAAACTGCTTTGTCTTTTCTTTATTTCGCTAGGATTTTTGTAACCAGATATCTGCCTTGTACGTTTAGTAAAGCCTTTGTCGGCATAACAATTGTTCTTAATGTTGCAGTGATTCAGTAAGCTAAAATCAACATGTCTTTTTCTATTGATTAAACAACAATTTTTATGATTTTCCGATGTTTTTGTTGGTGTAGACATTTTTTTCCTACTGAAAAACTTCAGCACAATACACAGCCTTCTATTATTTGATATTTCCATTGCTCAATACTGTTCTATTAACATGAGATCGACCTTAACCCCAGGAAAAGAGGGATGGTTTTTGAAAAATGCTTCTAGAAAACTCATTGCATTCAGTTCAATTAGATTCTTACAATTCTTCTTAGTTCCGCCTCTGAATGACGTAGAGGAGAATAAATATCAACTAGACAAGGTGTTCCGAGTTTTGGCGCGTGCTCGAAAAAACACCTGCCGCTCTGTGAACACATGTCTGGTAATTCTCGTTTCGTTTCGTTTATATATGCATCACAATTAATGACGTTTGGATGCTTTGAAGCTTGAATTAAGTAGGGGAATTAGTGTAATAGCTGACATTATGAATACATTACTGGCTCGCCTAGTTCAGTAAGCTATAGTTTAAGAGAAGTAAAAACGCGCTTTCATATGTAGATATTGCACCAAAAAAATAATAAATAAGACTGTTCGAATCCAGCCGTCCTATGTATCTTGTTATGTTTGAGATTAACGATAATAATTGAGCTACGGAATGAAGAATAGGAGGAAAGAGAAAATAAGGCAACATCTCATAATAAATAATAAAAACAAGGTTTTTACCACTTTTTAATATTTCCCTGAAGATGCTTCCATGGTTAGCGAAACCAGTATTGGTTTTAGAAAAAGTAAAAATGTGTAGAGTTTACATAAAGTTGAACTACACAAAGCGTGGTGTTAAGCAGAATCTGATATTATTTTTAGCAGGTATATAGACTCAAAAAAAACATAAAAGGCTCCAGGTGAATGGTATACTCGTAGCAAGTCTTGTAAAAATGTGTATTACTCAGGTGTAAAGTGGAAACCTGGTCCGCGAAGCAAAAGTAAATATGGTACCGGAAACGTTTCCTTTTGGGCCGGAGGGTGTTGCCGAAAAGATCCATTAATCGTAGGAACATTACCATTTCTTCACAAAAACGCGTTTTGAAACTTGACGACATTGGTAAACCGCAGATGAGGTTCTATTTCCTGTGTACTTTGCCGCCTTCCCACGCGAAAATGAAGTAAGTACTGTGGTCCCTAATAGGATCACTCCAATTGAAATATTAGATAGTTTTCAACTCTAGGAGTTATATATCAGCTATATGCTACGCTAGGCTACTATAAAGACGTTATCACCATCCGAAGGACATCATTCTTATAATTTCCAAGCAGCATTTCCATAAAGATTTATCAATATTCATCCAATTGGATCACAGTAATCTGTAGAAATAGTTGCTAAAACATAGGCAGAACAAATTAGCCGCCATTAGAAACAACTATTACTATTCCAGCGGCTTGTACTTCAACGTACTGTTTTTTTGAATATTCATCATTATCTGCGCCCAATGGAGAAGCCAACGAGGTTTCAAGAACAGCCTGTCTAAAAAAATCGAGCATGACCATCAATCAGACATCAATGTAGGCAATACTGGCGTGACTGGCAATTATACAGAGAATGCAGCGAAATGAACGTTTTCACGTAAAATGTGGCAAAATTAACACAGAACACGAAAATCAACAGCGATGCCCTAATAACATATCTTCATCAGAAGTGTAGCATTTTTTTGATGCGCGGTCTTACACTGACTGATGTGTAATTTTCATCGCGATTACTCGGATACCGAAAAGTGAATAATTAATATGCACTTTTTCTGCAGATGTAGCTGATGATACCGTTATATTGCCAAAATAAACACTTGAAACTTCAGCTAAGAAAATTTGCGGTGAGAGTGAAGGCTGACTTGATAAAATGTTACAATTTTAGCATCGTTAGGTTGAGGTACACAAGTAGTAAAAATAATTAGATCTTTAAAAAATTAACTAAAGAGGTAATTTGCACAAAGCACAATGGAACCTTACAGTGGGTGTTATTGAGGCGAAGTTTAGCTAAAGCTACTCTTACACTTAACCTACAATACATGGAATATGGATGGTGTAAGCGAGAGAGATATAACAATTTGAATAAATAAGAACAAATGTCCATATTCATGGAAAAACAGTTAATTGAAAAATACACAGGTACAAGAGATGAACAAGAACTATGAAAGGAAGCCTAATGCAATATAACAGATTTAACTTTCCTTCTAAAACTGGATAATGGCAAGGATTTCCAGGTATTATCAATGTTATTATAAAATTTCACAGACAAATACGAAAAGCAGCGTTTAAAAAGGGCAGTGCGGTGATAAGGGATAGAGAGACTATGTTGATCCCTAAAGCCCTAAAGTATCACGACGGAATAAATCTCTTAGGTAGACAGGTTTAGAATCCTTCAAAATTTGATGAACAAAAACTGTATAGTGGAATCCAATGAGATCAGCCATTCTTCTGGTTTCTTTCTTACAGTTCTCTGTATCAGATAGTATTATTTCTAATTCAAATTTGAAGGATACTTTTGATAGACTATAAAAAATATGTACCTCTACTTAAGCCAGAAGATATACGTCCACCATTGCTAATGGGGTCTATTCACAAGTTCATATCAAGTCAACACCTGTACACCTGTATGAGATCCTCAAAACAGCTCATTATTCCCGACGAGGTTGATAAAAATAAAAAACAATAAAAAATACATACTAGATGCGGAAAGAGGCGGGAGATCATACAGCTGAAATACCGTTGAAGAAGATAGCAATGTGAAGTAATCAAATCACTTGGAAGGAATTTAGGTTACTTGGAAGGCAGCTTATATTTGTGAACCGAGACTATCTATTGTTAATGGAGGTTCTGCAATGTTTAAGATGTTCGTATTTTTAATCCAGTTCAACGGGGCTCCGTTGAAAAATATGTGAGAACCTTACTAAAAACATGTGGAAGGCTTGTTAGAGAAGCATTGAATTCATAGGTGTGAGAAAATTCTTTAGGTTGAGCATTGAAATGGAATATTTTTCTTGATTCAAATACCTCATACTTTTCTCATCAAGTAAATTGTCTTAGAGTAAGGACAAATGTTCTTGTCGTGAGTTCATTTCTACAAAAATATCGCAAATCTTGAATTGTGAATTTAATCTTAAGTATGAATAATAACTAAGGTATAATCTAACCTAATCTTCATTAAAAGTATGAAGTACATATAAAGTCAGGAAGATGTGACAAAAACAGACAATAAAAAACTGAAAAAAGAATAACGATAAGGGCATTTGACTACCTTCAACCAAAGCTTTTCAAGCAAAGTACATCAGTATTCCCAGAGACTGATCACAGTAATCACACGACCATAATTACTTTGCAATATGTGATGACACCCTGTCAACAGGCGTTAATAGATTTGGTTATAATATTACCTATAATTTATTTCCAGATTATCCTTTTTGAGCGACGATTGTACGTGAACGACCTCATCTTCCTGTATATATGTCAAGATTGGTTATTCCTTATTTGTCGAGTTAATTTATCAATGAGCCTGGACGCGTTGATCCATATAATTATGTCTACGTGCTAACAACTTCCAGACACCTATCTCTGTACTTTATATTCTGTACGCCTCCTTAAACTTTATCAATCGACGAACAATGAATGACAGGATATGAACCAGGTTCGAAATGAAAATTGTTATAGACTTAAAGGCCTCAAGATCGATAAAATTTTCCGGCACATCAAAGAAATCCTAGTGTCTGCTCTGTTTTCCCTTCCTCTGTGGCTTTCGCCTAACCTCTATGACTGTAATTCAAATACACACGCGCTGTGCTCTCTCGAGTACAAGTTGCGCGATATGCTGACAACCTAATAGCGTTTTTCGCGTCCAAACGCTTCTAAGATTATATCGGGAAAATCGACAGGGTGTTAGTTATTACATTAATCTTCCTGCTAGAGACTAGCGAACTAATCTCGGAAAATGGTGGTGCTGAATGACAATTAAACAAGCGCAAGTGGTCAGGTAGGCTTTCAGAGGTTTGCTAGGAGCTCTTCGGGCCAAAAATTCAGGTCGGTTCGTGATCAGCGCCCCTAATTAGCCAGAAGATGATTTTTCTCCAGTAAAAAATATTATATAAAAAAGTTCAAAATATCTAGAAAAAAAATTGTTTTTTTTCAAACAAGACAAAAACTCGATTTCAGGGTAATTATGAGGAGGTAATCACGAATCTGACATTCTGTTTCGGATTGCAAGGGATTTGATCAACTACCGTGGAACCAGAAGATCATTTTACTGCTTGTCCTGCCTGCAAATGGGCACCCCACGACTTGTCTCGTTGCCCCTCGAGTATAATAACACTAATAATGATAATAAAACTATAGCTGGAACTGAATATACTGCGAGGCATAACTTTGCAGCAAAAGTCTACACCAAGCACTATCCACATCATACAAATATAAAACACAGATCCATATTACAAATATAGACCAACATCAATCAAATCGATATAAGCAGTACTGGGAAATCCAAATACATACTGACAAGATAATAGCAACCAAATGTCCTGATATCGCTTTTCATTTGAAGGCAGAAAAAGTGACCTTTTAATTGATGTTGCTATACCCAATGATAACAACATTCGAATCACCTATTCTGGGAAAATATCTAAATACACAGATTTCGCAACAGAAATTAAACGAATCTGGAAACAGGACCCCCCATTATGTCAATCTCGGGCCTCACACCAACCACATTCACACCACACATACAGCGACTGGAGCTAGACGAAGAGTTACACAAAACCTTTCAAACGTCTGTGATCATCAAGACCTGTAGTATTGTACGAAACTTCTTCAACGCAGAGCAATGGCTCGGATCATGACTTGGTATAGCCCGTCAGTACCTGATTACACTGCAATCTTAAAGAAGACTGCAGATAAAAATAATAATGATAACAGATCCTTATTCGCAAGTGCTTATACAAAAAGGCTAAGTTTAGACGTAACCTAACTTATCTTGTTATAATCTATAGAATAAGGACAGATCAGCTATTTTTCTTCGATGTTCTAGAACATGGAGAACCATTGTAATGACAGGCTCATAGATTTATTGTTCTAAGTGTTCCCATGAATACATTTATATATATCATACTCACTATAGACGGACAAAAATATAGAAAGAGAAGAACCATGCTGCAATTTTTTTAAGAGATCGAATCATTTGAAATGTTGATGTATAGAAGGATTTCTAGAATATCATGGATGGATCGAGTAACAAATGCAGAAGTTCTGAGACACATATGCAGAGGAAGTTGTCAATACATTCAAAAGATGTTCATCTAATATTTGAGCCAGAGTATGAGAGGAACAAAATAGGAACTTCTACAGATGGTTGTACAAGAAAAACGCAGAAAATGCAAAGTATAGTCTCATGGTTGCGGAACCTGAAAAAGTGGTTCGAATGTATTTCTAACCAACTTTTTGATGCGGCCGCTTTTAAGATAAAAATAGTCATGGTGGTTGCCAACCCTAGACTCGGAGATGGCACTTGAAGAAGAAGTTTTGGCGATTCCCGACCAAAAGCCCATCGCAAAAGGCAACAACAGCCAAGCAAAAGCACAGTCCCTCGCACCTGCCACTTTTACTTTCGTCGCGCTCGCGTTAACTTTTCGTTTCTCACAGAGCCGATCTGGAATTACTTGGTCGACACGGTATTGGTAGCGGCAGCGGCACGTCTGTCATTCGGCTTCAGCGGTAGCAAGACGTGCGCCTGATGTTTATAATATCGACGAGGATGATTACTTTAATAGCTAACTCGAGATCCTCATCTCGAGTAAATAGATGGGCCAACGAGGATTTGTTGATGATATACTATAAAACATATTACGTGTAGAATTTGCATCTCACACTGATTTCTGTGTTCCTCAGTACAGACGAAATATCAGCAATCGTCATTAAATTAATGCTCTCCACAATGCATCTGATCTGCTATAGCTGTTTCCTCTTTAGCCTAGACTCGTCAGTATAGCTTAGTGGCCTAACTGTAGAGAGCAATCGGGTGGTATATACGTAACTCAGTCAAGGGTGTGATAGCAACATCAATTCATCTCCAAGTGTCGCCCTCTATGGCAACTTACGAAGTCAATGGTCCTAGCATCTGTTGCCGCTTCAAGGCAGCCCAGGTGTTAGGACCTTTGACTTCGTAAGTAGCCAATGGGTGCCACATAGAGGGTGACACTTGAGATGAGTTGATCACCTTTAAACGTTGTGCCGGCGCACAGTGACTGTTTTTCCGGAAAAGCTGACCAGTAGACTAATAAAAAATAGTTTTGTAAATCCAGAGGGTACTACTGTTAGTTTTCATTTATATTTACCAAGTAAAAGCAGGTCATAATCTCGGAGACACACTTGTCACAGAAAATCATTTATCTGACAATCTGAAATTTGCAATTATAATAGCGATCTTCGGAAAATTACTAAGCTACACATAATAAACTTGTTTTGTAGGCTATACTCTTTCAATTTTTGCAAAGATTGAAAATAATACAAAAATTACAGAGCAAGATCGTGATGTGGCAACGTCACACAAATACGTACTCAGACTCTGAGGCAGTAAAACACTTCATGTCATTAAAGTACACACGGTAGATCCGCATATGAAAGGAAAAACAGCATCTGCATCAAAATTTGGGTATGCGGTAGGTAAGTAAACTAGGTCACCAGAGGCAGATTCGAACCTCATCAACCACTTCATTATTGATAAAAACACGCTTGCTTCTTGATCGGATTTGATTAATCTGGAAAATCTGAGCTGGAACTGGACGTTATGAATACATGGTGTAATGAGTAGATGATGTGAAATTCTACATTAGATTCAGGTGTGTTTCATAATAGTCAGTGACACTCGACCCTACGTCAACGCGGATTTAAACATGAATTACACATGCATTTAGTACGCGTAAAGAGGATTCCATAATCAAATTTCTTGACATTTTAGATGCCTGTTTTGACAAATGCACACATGTTCTGGATGATTTACATACATGGTGATCTTTTTTTTCTGCTACCGCCGATATTGCCGTATCAACAATTATCAATATTATCATTTTTGAAACTTCGGGCCCCCTCTGAAAGGAAAGATTTTTTTGATTGCCCGTCGCCCCCTACAAGCCTCTGTAATTTTTTATGATATCTGATAACATTTTAAAATCCAGGACTTATTTTATTTTCCGATAATAATTAATTAATTCACATGATTTTCCTTGCCGACTAGGGGGTTCCATGATGCCCTATAGGCATACTAAATGCATGTATAACTCTCATTCGAATTCGCGATGACGTAGAGTCGAGTGTCATTGGTTCTCATACTATAACAGGTTAACCCGAGGGTAACAGTTTTCAAAAAGGATGAGCAGTCCAGTTCTGTGTGCTATCTGACACCCGTGTATCCGCGACAGCCTTTCTCTTCCATCTGTGGAGAGGCGCCTGCTCAGTCCTTGACAACGTCCCGCCCTTTTTCAAGCACTTGTTTGCTAGCTTTTCATCGGTCTGCGTATGGGAGTTCAAGCTATGATTTAACCAGCACACTTCAAATATGGTGATAAAATGTCTCGAAGTATCAGAATCTTTTATTTAACGATGGCGAGTGTAAAATTCATTCTATTTTCATTACTTCGTTACTTATTTTATCTCCAATTGTCTGAGTATTTATTTTATTTAGCTTTGCACGTATTACACGCCCAGCAATTGCCGGTAGCACCAATGAGATCCACAGAGATAACATAGCATTTATTATTCGTACATCGATGTTCAACGACAGCTCTACTTGGATGAAAAAAGTAGATAATTCTCAAATCTTCGTTGGTTATGAAGTGCGCAAAGATCTGTTGTCCTGTGTAAATTAATCATGGAATAAAATACGATCACAAATCAAACTGAAATTCAGGTGCAGATACCGTCGCTAAGGACAGCGTTCCATTCGGAGACTGAAATCATTGCTGCCGGTGCTGATGTCTGTACTTGTGCACTCGAGACTTCCTCATAGTCTCGCTCTTCGCTGACTTCCGCTCTTTATTCCTCTTGAAAGGGAACGTGGCCCCGGCGATGGCTTTTGTTTGATATCCTCTGCATTGAAATCCCAAGACGGAACCTGTACTTTGTTGTGTATATACACATAGGAATCGACGATCTCACATGTTGAGGTGCTGTTAGTACATTTTGTACATAAGGAGGAAGCCAGATAGCAATGAAGAATGCACGGATATCAAAAGTATTATTCAAATTTGAAATGTTGTAAGACATTATTTATTTTTCTAATTTGGAATTTGGAGGATTGTAACCTTTGAACGTTATATGAAGTAATTCAAACATACATTAAAAGTGGGATAAAAATCTGTTATTGTTAGGTATCAAACCGGCATTTAAGTTTCCGTTCTGAAGCTTTATTCCGATAGACTACAATACCCTGTGAGCAAATGCATTTAAGCGCTAATGTAGATAACAAAACTAGTCAGCAAGATTGTAACTGTGATTCCTTATTCAAGTTTACATTTCAGATATCTTGTGGCGCGCTTTCTTACGAGTATACGATGATGTTAATATATAATATTTCAGTACGTAATATTGCTTCACGCCGACTAAATGCAATATCGCGGCGTGGTGTCGAGCCTGTGTCATCGCCGCGGCTGAAACATAAAGTATACTATAACAGAAATGCTTCCAATGTCACTTTAGATAAGTTTGGAAATCAGTGATCTAGATGATTGTGGCGTCGAGGTCTGTGGCATCCGCGTGGACTTGATCCGCATTTGATCAGCCGTTCAGGAATACCGGTTTCGTGTTACTCCGAATACCTTAATGGCTGCTTGCTGCTTCCTATCCGTTTAACCTGATATATATTCCAAATTTCACGGTGAAGCAGAAAATGATGATGTTACGAGAACGCCGCTCGGATCTTCGGTGATGAGGAAGAGCTTCTTATTCAGTAAAAATCGGAAAAGATGGCTTCTGGCCTTTGCCTGATGCTTGATGATAATCTTTGGTCAGAGAAAATTCGCTCTCACAGAACACTAGATGTAAATTACTGCCGTCGACATCGACATTCCCAGAACTCCGATGAGGCGTTCAGAAGGTATATAGTGTGGACCAAAAGCCTCGCAAGATAATGATAATCTCTTGCAGAGACAGAAAGCTTATCGAGCTCCAGAGCACTACGAGAAGATAAGTGTCCATGATCATTATGGAACAACTTACTGGCATCCCGTTTACAAAGCTGGTTCATCTTCAAAAGAATGATTTTTTGATATTTCGGACTTTTTCAAAATAAAGCTCATCCACTTGAAGCTGTTTGAAGCGCGTCTTCAAATATGCGTGTGTTTCAGAGATGGCCAGATCTGAACCTTGAATAATTAGAGCCTCACATTCCAAATTTGAGGTTGATCTGACAAATACTTTAGGAAATATTGAGCCGGTTCCATACACAATTAACACGGTGTATAATATACTATGTGGCATTACTCGTTCTGTGTTTCAAACCACTTTGGAATAAAATTTTATTTATTTGAATAAATTTTTCCGTACACTGAAACTGCGGCTGCTGAGGAAGACAATGAGCTTTTTGTCAATATAATATTTATAAATGCAGTACGCAGATCACATGAATGATATACGAAGAGATCGTAATCTCGGACACGATACAGGCAACGTTTGCAGTCTGTTCGGTCATTTTTTCGTCTGCTTCTTCCAAAAAAAAGTCGTGGTATTGATGACTGATTGACAGAGACGCTGTATGAAATCTGTAATATGATGGTTTAACTGCAAGGTCGCTATTTGTCATTACACTGCTGTTTTGAATCTGTCGAAGGTTAGAGATCTCGATGATTATACATCAGCGTCGTAGATAGGAACCATGGCGCCCAGGGCAATTTCCGTATTTTGTGCCCATTGGAATATCCGCCACCGCCTGAAAGGAATTACCTGCCCTTTCAGTCCAAGTTTTTGAATCTCTGGCCTTGGTTGCCCTACCCTAGCTACGACACTGTGACATATACTTTATCGGAGAATAATTTTGAGTTACAAGCCTTTATAGACTGCAAGAGTTGAACTATACACCTTTCGATTGCTGGTCAGACGCTTCATCCAACTGAGCTGAGCAGACACTCAGCTGAATCTAATAGAACGCCGATGATGTTAGGCGAACTCTCTCGAAAGCCATTGCCAGCGCCAGTGTTTTGGGTCGGTAAAGATCTTCGACCGCGGCTCCTTTTTCGAGTTTCTTAATGCGAATTCATATATATCGGCTTCCATCTTCCAGATTAGCAATTAATTAATTCTCATAGTTGTTTCCTACATAGTAGTGCTATGATTGTTGTTGCCAGCAACTCTGGTCGGAGATCTTCACTGACCAAACACCAGTCTCACCGGTAAGTGTGAAGGTGAATTTGTTTCACTTGTTTTGGGAACTACAACTGCAGATTACTGCATTTAATCAAAAGAAATGGGGTCAAGTCGGTTGATTCAGTATTTTTTCCATTGATAACCTCACGCAAAGGAAAAAGCCTATAACGCTTCATAAGCGCTGCGAGAGGATGAATGTCTATTCTCAGTGAACTCAAAAGACTAGACTTGTTTTGGCCAGAATTTAAGACTGTTAATCCAATTCAAACATGTTTTTAAGATATACGGAATTGTGGCATTCATCGGAAACTAGAAAAGTATGTGAATTTTTAAACTGAAAACACACAAATGCTTTACAGAATTTGTAGTATTTTTTAAATTTGATTCCAAACGATGAATAATCCTAACATTCGATTCAAATATTAACTTTTAAACGGATATCATCATGTGAGTGGTACTGCGTTAATCTACTTGACGCAATTTTTTATCACCAGTAGAAAATTATATGCCTTTGGCGAAATCACTTATTTGAACGGTATGCGATCCCGAACTACTACGATCTGATATGATCGATAAAATGCAAACAAGTGAGTATCGCCACCCTTTCGTATGACCGCAACCTCAACGTTCGTGTCCTAAGCATTTCAGAAGGGCCAAATGTCAATGAGTAACCAATCTGGGCTGTGGTGTGAAATTCGATACATGAACGGGTCGTAGTAGGCTTCTTCCAAGAGTGAAAACGATACTTTGGTGTATTATTTGATGAACTCGTCAGACTCACTCATGGTTGGTCTTGCAAGGACGACAGTTAAAATTACACGAACGATTTACTTGTCTGAGGGATTATGTGAACTGAAGCGGTCATTCGGACTGGATTGGATAATGGGGAAATTGAATGTGTTTATATTGTTCATTCATTGATATTGGAGGAACTATCAAATTAAGTGAGTAGTGAGATATGCTACAATTATTAAAAAAATGCACAGATTTCGCAATACTTGCAACCATCGGATACTTTGAAAATGATGATAAATGAATACCATATATCAATCAACTTACCATGTTAAAATTAAATAAACAATTTTATAACAGATCCTCATCTGTGCCGCTATTGAATCGACTAAATATTTATGTGGTTATTTTTGCGGCCGATGCCGCGCCAAAATGCCAACTGACAGACAAACTGACCAACAGACAAGTCTACAGACAGATTGACATTACGAATCGACTAATCAAATCTATCAACCAAATCAGGAGACACTCTTTTCATTATCATGATCCGGGTATCATATTCGAATCTTGAATCTAGGTCAGAGATCCGGAATCCGAATACTAGATCTGGATCCTAAATCCGAATGATTCCTATATTCAAATACGGATATGGATACATTCAGATCCGGTTATCTTGATTAAGATACTCGATCCGTCAAAAATTCAGATCCGTACCATATAAGGATAAAATAAATCAATTTTAACAAGACTTTACTGTAATTTCCCAAACCATTTACGGCACTTATCGATCATTAAAACCACATATGATCATTAGACAAATTTCACTGACGTTCTGGTGTCTTCAAAGTGAAAAATGATATGATTTTTATTTTATGAATGGCATATCTGCGAGGTATTTCCCGAATTTTTTCAAAATAAAATGTAGAATTTTAACTTTTACATGTTTTTCTGAGTTCAACAACGTCTTATGAACTGATGCACAGGTTTCCGTTTTCCTAAAATTTTCAAGCAACTAATTTAGAACATGACGATCGTAAATCAAAACGCTTCTTTAATCACTAAACGCTTTGCTAATTATTGCCAATATATCATTTCATTCATTATCCAGGTGAAATACCATAATTTATGACTTCATCTGTAAATTAAATGATTTCTGAGAGCTCCGTATTTTTTATCTCTGCTAATAGACCATCCAAATCGGATTATTTCTTAACATATTAGCAACTTTGCGACGAGATGGCGCATTTATAGAAATAAACGAGATAAAAAATGATGGTGGATTCACAGTGATCAAAATATCTAACAAAATCCTATTAGATACCATTAATAAGCGAGAATATCGTTGTCTTCGGACTTTTGATTATTTGCTTAGATATCAGTGAATTCGGATGAGCTATAGTATATAATAAATTTAATTAAATGTGTCTGTGTGACGTCGTCAAAACCATGAAGTGACGTAACTAATTTTTTATAGTCTTTTAAAGATGAATAGTTTCGATGCCTAAATAGAAAAATGCTAGAAAGTATGAGAAATTATAATTTTATTACTCTGTAGTCCAACTACGGATGAACTACACTACCAAAAACGATTAACGATAAAATATTTTGACAAAAGCTTCATTAGTTTGTGAAATTTAATGGTTTAAAAGATTTATTGAAAACGCAGCTTATGCTAAAATCGATACAAATTCTTCTATCAACCAGGCGATAAATACGACGATATTTACTTTATAAAAAACTTTGTCCATGGAATGATTAAAAATACAGAAATAATAGAGTTACAGACTAAAAACTTTAATAAAATGAGATAAGCAATCAGCAAAATGTGACTCAAACACGTGTCTGATGTATCGAACGTTATTTTCAAGGGTTAAAAAGTGTGGTTTAACACGAAATGAAATAAAATATTCATAAACCCCATACAATAAAATCTAAATTCCGATGAAAGAAATAGAATAAGAAAAATTGTTGATATAAGAAGGTTTTTTTTATTATTTGAGATGAAACAACCTATATTCATAACTGCGAATTGTAATTTTTTTAGGAATTTACTTACTAATTTTGGTAAGACTAAAAAAATTGACAATTGAATGAAAGTTTTCCCAATATCTCAGGTATGAGTGAAGAATTTCTGGATCTAGGGAAATTTCCCTAGACTTGGCAATACTGTCTGGAAAATGCGCTACACAGGGCAGTAATCTTCTAACCATTGCAGCGAGCGTATGTATTTCAGCTGTACAATGTCGTGTTGTTTTACCAATGATTTTTTTTTGAATTTTTTAAATGTATATTTGTATCATTAGCCTTCTTCCTCCTTCTCCTGGACTATTTGTCTCTAGCGTCTCAAAAATGCGTGTGCGAAAACTAGGAACGGTTCCGTGAACTTGTTTTTGATTCACCAGCATCCATTTTGCCTAAATTAATTGAGGCCATTAGTGCGTCCGCGTGAAACCTTGGAATATATTTATCAAAATTCTAATCTCCGCCATATAAAACAGTATTTTATTAATTCTACTGAATATATTCATCTTGCATCATTAGTTTCTCAAAAGGACTAATTAGAGAAAATAATATTTCATGTGAACACCTTGTATCGCGAATACTTTTGATGATATCAAGCTAGTGATTATATAAATACCGCAAACATCGGTGGAACTGCAAGGGTTTGGAGCCGCATTTAGGCAGTGGTGTGCATTTTTTTTGGTAATATTATTCGTGAGACTGGCCCCGAGACGCCACTGAAATTCATAATTATCTTCTAGTCACTGTTAACTTAATGGCTCATTGCAATGAAGCACTGGCAAATTTCTACAAATTTGACAGAATTATTTTAGCGATATTGATAAAAAGTTAATGAAAAAATGACACAAAGGGCGTCTTGAAATTTGGAACGTTTAAAGAAGAAATGTTATACTGGAGACACGGGTTCGAGTCCCAGCAGCAACAACAGTTGTTCTGAAATTTGTTCTCACTAAAAATTGTTTCTAATCTCCGTTCCAGTTTTCAGAATGCTATGACCGAATGTGGAGAGTCACCCTGTATAAAACTGCACGGCATTGAGTCAGTTTATTAACCTGACCAAAGATGAGATGAATATTTAAAACATTATTGCTCCCTCAAAAAGTGATACTGGATGATTTGGTGCAGCTACTCCAGTCACTACATACTCGTCAAACGCTAAACTGATTTTTCACATCATTTTGGCGATTGGCTTGTGGATATTGTATAGCTTGAAAGACCTCCCAGAAACCTCACGGTAGCACTTATCTTCGGAAGTAAACAAACTAAATGTACGTGACCGAGTTTCGCTTCGCAAAAAAATTGTTACAACTCTATAGGTTGTAAACAAAAATGATTCGATACTAAACGTTCAGGCACTGTAAATATTCGTTACCATATGAATTACGGCTTTTCATCGGCCTGTCTTCTTCTGTACTTCATTTTTTCCTCCGTCATACAATCTTGTTAACGGAGTCTTATGCTACCATAAAGAAGATTTACACCCTCTTCAGCAGGTTATCCATCTGCGGTTTTACAACACACCAACAGCTCATTGTCAAAGACCCACAACTTTCTCTTTTCTGGATTGTGAACATATCTTAAAGCAAATATTTTATAAAATACAATGATGGACTTGCATGTTTCTATTTTGCGTATAATCTACAATTTCTAAACTTTTACACTCAAAGATTTCTGTACAAAATGATTATGTTCAATGTTCACTTCATATCATAAGAGACAACGCTTCAAAAGTTGTGTTTCGTACTGTCATTGTCTGTATAAGTTTTGAGTATCATGACGTTTCGAGTGATTTAATATCTTGAATTGTCACATTAACAATATTTTTAGACATTTTTACTCTCGTATTGCTCCCAGAACACTATAGGTTTTCTGCCTTTGCGTGAATTATCTCTTGGATCATCATCAAAATCAGCAAGATGAAATTCGAGCAGACATTCTCTTCGTGTGAAACGCTGCCTACTCGTACCTACGCGTCATCCACAAGCGTGGTAACAACCAATGATACCGAACTTTACGTAAGTAGCCATTCCCATTGGCTATTGTTAATTAAAATAGCCATTAAATACCGAATGGGATTAAATTACTACGCTTGCCGTATGATTCGAGCAAGGTGGGCGTGCGTTTGAAGGTGTGATTGTCAGCGCGTCTATTTACTCCAGTCAGTTGAGGAAAACAATTAAAAAATACAGGAAAATGACATTGTTTTATATTTATGAGTGCCGGAGTATTACAATCTAATTAATCTACGGAATCGCTTGTAAAAATAGTTAAAAATATGATCATGTACAAAATAATCTAAGGGAGATAGCGTTTTTATGTTGATTGTAGATCCGGTTAAATAGCGAAACTCAAAATTGTGTATTAAAACATAAATTGTTACAAATAAAAGTTCCATCCAGTGAGGCGTTTCGAGTCATATTCAAATCGTCGTCAAACTGTCAGATTTGACTGTTTACGAAAGCTAGCCAGGCTAATTGACAACTAGCTAACTAGATCCTATCCTGAATATAAAGCTATAGTTCTCAATCCTGTCTATTTTTTGTTCTATAAAGAAAACTACTTACTAGAGCTAGTTGTCAAGTCAAACTTGACAGTCCGACGATGATTTAAATATAAATCGAAATGCGCCACTGAAAGAAAGAGAGTCTTACTTGTGGAACCTTGTGTAGTAATAGACATTTTTTGACCTCAAAGATAGGTTTCAATTTTTTCTAAATGATGATTAGTAAGCGCCGCTGAATCATCCAGCTTCAAAGCTGTATACCGATGTTGCTTGTTATTGGCCGCCATGTTTGTTTGATTTCCACACTGCCGCTGACATTGAAATCTGCCTGCTTGAACTTTCGGCAATACCGGTGTCTCTCTCTGTGTATAACCTTAGCGTCGTCCGAAGCAATTAAGTTCAGCCTAGTTTCAGCTCGCTGTGTGTTAATTCAATGCTCACTTGTAGTGGTATTTTTATCTCTCTGACGTATATTCTGCCACACTCACAAGCCACCCTGACATTAAGTGACTACGGTTGTATATTTTCATCTTCCAACATTTTTGGTACCTCTGCAAGGACCACCAGTAGGAATATACGCGTACTGTGCCGATTGTGAATAGATAAGGTCGACCGCACTACCCGCAAAGCTTCTGTTTACCTCTCTCATTATGGGACTATTTGTATACATTTAAGCATTGTGTCGTGGTTTTAAATACCTTTAAGCTGCTCTTTTACTGCCTTGCCCTAAGCAGCCCCGACATAAGGACTATTTTACGGAGTTTTCAACCTCCGAATCTTGCCTACCTCGACGACAATGCCTTTTAATATATATTTTTCCTTTTAGAAGTTCCTATATAGAATGTGTCTTACATAAAGGTGATGGATTTGGTCGGGGATATTCAGAAATACTGTATTTAGCCAGTTATTGTGGTATTTACATCGTATTCATCATATTAAGTGACTGCTTATTGATGTCATATTTTGGGTCATGTATATTTGGACTGAAAATATTTCTTGGAATGACAAGCTAATGTGGGAAACCTTGAGGCAACTGTAATAATTTTTATGCTAGAAATGTATTGACTTAATAAATTTATTGATGAGGATGCTTTCACTTTCACCGAAGACGCTAAAAAGAAGACAGTCACAGGAAAGGACGTCGTATATGCATTAAAAAGACAATGTTGGACATTGTACGGATTAGGAAGTTGAAATGGTGCGCATCAACTGTTCATATCATCAATTATTTTCAGAACCACTACATTTTTTTTAAAAGAAAAAAATCACTGAACATATTTAAATCCTTTCCGTCCATTATTTTCTCATTCTACTACCATCGCAACGAGAAATGTATATTTTTCCGGTTTCCCTAACTTTTAAAAAGCGAACGACGAAAAATACAACAGAACCGAATGTCTTACTGCAAATCTGAGCACATCATTGGAATCAGCGGAAAATTTTCCATTGGATAGAGTCCAGCAACTAGTGTGGAATCTCCTTTCCGCTACGAGAAATGTCGTGGGGTGCCCATTAGCAGGCGAAAGTCAGATTCGTGGTAACCGCCCCAGAATAACCCAGAAAACGGGTTTTTGTCCTGTTTGAAAAAAATCGTTACTTTTCTGGCTTCGGGTTTTGCATATGAATTAAAAAAAATTTTTTTTTCCGAAGAACAGAACGTTGTAGCGAGAATCTGATAACACCGTTGGATTCAGCGGAAAATTTCACATCGGAAAAATAAGATCGAAAACCGTTTTCTGACTCAATATAGCTGTCAAAAGCGGATGTTCGAAAATCGCAAAATATCTAAAGGGGGCACCTTGCAGAATTTTTAGGTCGAAAAATCGTCTCCTGGCTAACTTAGGGGCGCTGATCACGAATTCGGTCCGATTTTTAGACCCGGACTTAAGGGAGAGCCTCTGGAAAACCTCAGAGCGCTTACCTGATGATTTATTTTCTAATGGTCATACTCCCATTCAGCTCCACGGAATACCTACAGTTTTCCGAGATTAAGTTAAGTTTAATAATTAACTGGTCAAAATCATAAAAGCATATTATATATCCTACTGGTGTGAGTCATCACCACCGACCGTGTCGGCGAAGGAAGGCGGTGATCTATGGGGCTGGACCAATCAGACACCGTTCTGGGTGGACGGGAAGGGAGGGGGCGAGAGAAAGAGGGAGAGAGATGACAGTGTCAGACTAAGAGCACCAGCAAGTTAAACTGAAGACGTTTAAAGGTGTCGCATGACATCGAAACACTGTGGAAGATAAATTCTATAGACTATGGACGTAGCAGTGTTTTTAATTCAGTGTGTTATCAAAAAACTCCCTTCATTCTTAATCCAAGAAAACCTGCAGAATAACTCATGCTCCTTGTATAGAATTGATTATTTATTGGAGAAAACCTAACTAGACTGTTAGAAGCAATGGTGTCACCCACGCGGGAAATGATTTATGAATGAGTTGAATAGTAATCAGTAACATACTTGTGTACCTGCGTATGAAACATATTCATTCAAAATGCATTCTCACGCGCATTCACTACCACACATGTTCAAGCTTTAACATTTATGCTAGTCACAGAATTATCATGTCAACCGTCCTTCTACCTGACATCTATTTTCAAAGGAATTCTTGAAAAAGTTTCTTGGTTGTGCCCGCATCTGTTATAAATTTGAAAAGTCCGATACATAAGAAGTTGATTTATACAACAGGAAGGCTTAATTGAACAGCCAACCATAGACGAAGCATCAAATGTACATTCTAGTGACGTATTTGAATTCTGGATTATCCTGATACTGAATTTGATTGAGAGACTGAATCAGTACAGGGGCGGATCCGATTAGAGGAGGAACTGTTAATGTTATGCTACCACATTTAATGATAATGTGACAATAAAAGAAACATTGAATTTATTTTCAATGCATATGGACATTTATAGTGATGCACTGTTTGGCCACATCGGATTTATTCAAGTCAAATAAAATTATTCCAATATTTTTTTCACTTGTGATGTGTGAATACAATGCCTTTCTACTCACCCGAGCCAACAGCTGACTAAACCAAGTACTTTTTTCAGTACTGAATCGAGAAGTCCGCATAGTGCGAATAACAATACTTTTAGTAACTCGCTCTATTCTTTTTATAGATACCCTTACGCAAAAGCAGAAGACCTATCACGCTTTACAAGCGCTGCAAGATAAATGTCTATTCACATTGACCCTAGTAGTAGTAGTAGTAGTAATGGGGAGGCAAAGACTGGCAAGTAGGCCACCCTTAGCCCTTTTTGCCGACCCCGAAGACCATCACTGAAACTATGGCAGATCTAGTAGCTCCCTAGACTCGAACCTGCCAGACCTTTGAATAAAGGTCATGATATCCGACCATTCCGCTAAGTAGTAGTTTTCCCTGTCAAACTCTGCTGTACCGAACACTTCAGCCTTAAGGCCGCTGTATACGGCACACTCGCCCAGGAAGTGAAACTAGGTCACGTCCTCCTCCCAGCACTTCTGACAGATTGGGTCTTTGACCACTTCTATGAGTGCCATATTCAATCTGCAGTGACCTGTGAGGATCGCCACTAACAAGTGGAGTGAATCCCTCTTTCGGTTCAGTAGCCATAGCTCTCTACGTTTGGTGGGGCCTGCTATGAACCTCTTGGACTGCCCGCAGTCGTCTCTCTCCAACCATGCTTTCGCAAGTTCGTTATATGTCCAGGCATCTAGGCCATTACTAACCTGGCCTCTGCTAATGCTCAGCAATGGTTCGGGGCCAATGCATGCGCCTCTTGCTCCTATCCTCACATTGACCCTAAAATGCTATACATTGTAACAATCGGAGAACAAACTCCCCGGTAGCTCGTTCGACAACGTCGAGGTTCTCCAAAAAAACTTTTGGAAGAGACTCGTTCGATGCGTTGTAAGCCTTGGTGAGGATCCGCCCGATGTATTTGCTGTACTGGCGTCTCTTTGAGTGAGGTCAGGTGCATACAATATTGCTCGTTTCGAGGATTATGTCCAGTAATTCAGAGTGCATACCCACATGAGCAAACAGTACTCTAGCGATGGTCTGATCTGGGTCTTGTGGGGTAGCAGAGGCTGGAGCGAATGTGAACCCCCAGCTTCTAGCACGCTGACCTAGCGATACCTACAACATGATCATGCCTTGTTATTTTTCTGTCGATGCTAATTCCCAGAAGCTTGATGGATGATGATCATTGTGTATCCCTCCATTTTCACGTCTAATAGAACATCATGCGACTTCTTCTCAGGGTTGTTGTGGGTCTTCTGCGCGTTAAAGTGAACTCCATTTCACCATTTTCACAATATCTGGACAACATACTGCCTTCGTTGAAGCAAGGTTTCTTAGAAAGATAGTGGTTTGCCTGATTCCATGCAGGAAAAAAGCTGCTGTCCTCTGCGAAGGTCTAGATAGGATTAGGTCTTATTTCGAACACTTCGCTGATGTACAGCAAGAAGAGCTTTGAAGAAAGGAGAGATCCCTGAGGACCTCTTGGATTCATGATGAACATATCGGATGCATATCCATGCATTACCACAAATAAGGAGTAAGTTTCTCATATCACACGTTATCGAACGACTCGAGACCCTCCATGAAAGTCAATTGCTTTCCTATACGTATGTGTGGCGTAGGCCAGAAGATCTCTCGTGAATCTATGCTTGAGGAAACCATATTGGCTAACACGGATGACTCCTCTAGCTCCTAGATCAGTGTAAATTCTGCCTGATTGCACATTTGGCAAAATATCTTCAACATTTTTTTAAGAGCTCAGCCAATAGGTGATCCCTAAATTACATTTAAAAAAAAACTAAAATGCTATAAGAGCACAAGTGACTGCCTCATTGCCCCAAGTGTATGAAAAAATTAAATCCTGGTTCTCATCTTCAAGGTTTTCAATCCAAGCGCCTTTTAATAATCATTAAGTTTTTTTGATCCGAAAACAGTCTAACAATATACCACACTTTCATCAAGCGAGGGTAGTTCATTATAACGAAGAAAGTTAATAAGGCCATTACGGCCTATAAAAGATATTTAAAGGCAATGAACATATGTCTGGACCGCATAAACATAATATTATATTTTATAAGGACATTACCGAATAAAGTAGCAATTTAATATTGCACGCATACATGCAAATCGATAATATCGATGCGAATTTATAAGCAATCCATCTGTTTTAGTACAGTGATTGTAGGTTTATGAAAGTAACACAAATTAAAAATGTATTAAATTATGAATTTCTGTTTCTGCCAAAGTAATTCAGCTCTGGAATTTTATGATACTTCTTTTTTTCTTGGAATATATATATATATATATATATATACAGGGTGTCCCACTTGAAAGTAGTGCTATGAAGAAACTACAAACGATGTTCAAAAGTTTATGAGTAAAAACAGTAGTTTTCAGCTTGGTTGCAAAATATATAATTGATTTGGTAATAAAATATATATAGCAATATATGGTTTCAAGTTCAGAAATCTGATAAATTTTCTGGAGACGGATTTAACTATGGTGACTAATTACCTTGCCTCTTTGAAAGATACTGCGCAAAATCTTAGATGAGAAGGAAAGTCAGGTATCGATTCACTGTCGAGACTTACTCGTGGTTTACATAACTTTCATCGCTTGACCTCCTATTGAACAGTCACTGAACGAAAATATTCTGAATACGCCAATCAACAATCAGTTTGATATAAATATCCCCAAAAGAGTATAATATTTTCCCTTTCTTCTCTATTTTGTGAGCTTAAGTTTTATTGAACACTTTTTCCAACAAACCATGGCTTGGGAAGTGCAAATACGTTTAATCGAAAAGGCTTTTTTACTGTGACTGCACTAATGGCGATCAATAAACTGTGCGGTACTGTTTTATTTATTATACTTTGGCACGGAAAATTTGGAAAGTCCATGTAAAAGTGATACAATTCGATTTTCCGCTTTTAGCAAGGCCCTATTTTAATTACAACCAAGATATATATTTTCGGTTCTGTGATGAGAACACAGAGGCGTAGTGTAGTGTATAAGCACACTCAAAATCAGAAAACCATCCTTGAAAGTTGAGGTAGTTGCGATTCTGTAACAAATCATTAGGAAATCTGAAGAAAAGGTGGACAGAGTCCCATCGTTTCGATGTCTCCCACCGTTCAAGATAGAGATCTTCAATAGGCATCAGAAAACCAACAACTGGTATTCCCCTAATAAGGCTGGCGGAAGGCAGCAAAATAAAGGGCCTTTCCCACTCTGGTAATTGCTTGAAAATACTTCTATAATTGTAACGTTGATACGAGCAGTCCAAAAGCTCTACGACGAGACGTCCTTTAGAATAAGAATGGAAAGATTCTCCTTTAGCTTCAATATAACAGAAGGAGTGAGACACGGATGCAGTCTATATGCAATTTAAAATATATTTAAATGAAGCTCTAAGACATTGGAGAATATCATGCCATGGAATGGGAATCAAATTAAATGATGGTACAACTTTGGACACCTTACATTTCGCAGATGATCAGGTGGTAATTTCGCGGGATAAAGACGACTTAGATTTTATGACACGTCGTTTGTTATCAGAATATGAAAAGAGAGGATTAAGTGTTAACATGCAAAAAACAAAGTATATTTGTGTAGGCTCGTAGGAAGAGGATTTACAATTGCAAGACGGAAGGAGAATAACAGCTACTAAACAATATACATATTTAGGAACAAAAATTACAACAACCGGCCGAACAGAAACATAAATAAAAGAACGAATCATAAAAGGAAAACAGATCATTGAAGCCTTGAACTCGGTATTACGATCGGGTAGAATATCAAAAGAAAAGAAGCAACAAATATATAACAAGGTCTTCAAGAGTGTAGTTTTATATGGATGTGAGGCTCGGCAACTCACGCCAAGAACAGAGAAAAAACTATTATCCCTAGAAATGGACTTTTGGCGACGAGCAGCCAGAATTTCAAAGCTTCAAAATGTTCCAAATAGCACCATTCGGGAAATAATGAATGCAAAAGCCACCATAATTGAAGGAATTCAAAAGAAACGACTGAGCTGGTATGGCCATGTACAGAGGATGGGGTGAGCATAGAATACCAATACAAATCATCAATTTGAGTCCCATGGAAAAACTTAAGCGAGGAAGACCAAAAATAATCTGGTGGAAGGGTGTGCACATGTTAGAAAGGGACCTCAGACCTGGAGACAGGGAAGACCGATATATATATATATATATATATATCGGTATTTCCTGAGCACCGATTGCATGTATTGGGTTGAGCTCCCAAGCACTCAACGGAACTTCTTGATACAATCCAGTAATGAGCAATATGTCTAGTGGATGCGCCTAACCTTACAAAGGCCTCCACAATCAGAAACTTCGTACTTCGTTACTTCGTAAATATATAGATTCCTTAATGGTAAATGTTCGACCGTGCGGTCTCGAATAATAACAACAAGAGTCTTAAGTACAACAAACACTAGAGGGTCCCAATGGGCGCATTTTCACCCGGTCGATCTTTCAACACTTCGAATGAGCCTCTTCCTGACATCATTCTTTGCGTTGTGGAAAGGAGTATATTCCCCGATGGCTACAATTTACAGCGAATAATAATAGCCATTTATGCTCTCGAAGCGCTTCTGGAGGGTCATAGGCTTCCTACCTTTGCGAGCGTGTATCTATAGAAAAAGACTGAGGTAGGTATATCATTAATCAGATGGTAGAAAGTGGAAGCCAAGTCATCAACTGATGATGTGGAAAGATCATCAACTACATCAATGAAATTTGGTCGTGACAGAAAATGGCAATTTGAGAATACAAAGCTTCGATAGATCCTTCTGAAATTGAAGAATTCATCATAGAACAAACACATTAGAAGCTACAAAGTCCACTATTTTCGCCCCATGGGAATATACTATATCCAGTCATTAATGCCCCATATCAATGTGGAAGGTGCCACTTCTTGTCCTATTGAAAAGAAAACTCATCGATAGATATCTTCTGACTGTTAACCAAGTAATAAACGAACGGCCAAATATACGAGAATGTCTTTTCTACTCAAATCTATTGCTGTCAGTTATCTGATAACTAAGTAGCTTTCTTCCGAATACCTACAACCGTTTACCTAAGAAATAACAACACGGTTTAGGAAGATTTTTATTGTCTTACACAAATCTTCCCTTCCACAAGATGGCTAATAGTACCATGAGAACAAAACGCATAACGCATGTACACCACACCGATGCCGTAAAATTTTACGACTACATTGTTTTATGCGGCACCTCATCAATATATTACCCAAATCTCTGCTTTCATCCCTTTCTCCGGTGGCCAAAGGGCTCGGGCAACGCTATAAAAAGTTTTATGACCCTTTAAGCTAGAATCTTAGGTGGCAACCTGCTGACGTATGAAAAAATGTGTCATGTAGATTGGTACAGTACTCGTCATGTTCTTTCAGTGCCTATTATCTAGTGATAATGGCAATCACATAGTATTCTGCTGCTGTTCTGAACAGTTTTGCTGATGTTAAACCTGCCCATTCTCTAAGATTTGCTAACCACGAAATGCGTAAGTACTCTTCAATTGGAGAAATCTCTCCTTGCTGCATAGTAATTAAATAAGCTAAGTAGATTTTTTTTTATATATTTTTGTGTTTACTTCCCAGGCCCATGGGCGGGGTAGGAAGGAGTTACACACGGGCTGGAAACTGAGGTCTGATTTGTAACCATTGCCCCCGAATTGATTATGAAACGAGATGCCATGTTTGGAATTTTTGTCAATAAAAATATTTTAAGGTATATACCTACCGGTTCTAAACGATTGCAGCCTTTCGACCTAGATTATGGCGCAAAAAAGCTCCCCCCACTCATCCCTACCCATCGACACTTTTCGACTGAATTCAATGCCCCCCGTTATCAGGATTTTTTCCAAGGAGGCATTAAAACGTGGAAGGCTTTCAATCTTTTTTATAGAATAGGGACAGATTTTCAACCCTCCTTTTATCTGAAACGGGGTGAATTAATATTCAAGTTACAAGAAAAAGCCCTGGCTACAATGTGTATACGCAAAGATACGATTCTATCTACAAAATCAGTAGTTATTTGTCAACTAGGCACCGAACCTTCACAAGAAAAATAATAGCACGCGAAGCGTTTAGTGTTTCGTACCACATAAATCTCCTCATCAGCAGGGATGTATCAAAATCAAAATCTATCCCACCCTTTAACGTATGATTTGACCAGTGGAAAATGGGAATTTTATGCAAAAACCCCCACAATAAATTACGGAAAGCTCTACCTTCAACGTTTATTCGACCGGTTGATTTATGGACATATTGCGGCGTATCGAACTTGATTTAGGTCCTACGGTGCATATTAAGATCGGTAAATATGGCAAGGTAGGAAATTTTAATTTTATGCAGTGTTACGCTGGCCGCGGAACCTTCCTTTGTTACCACGGGCGTACTGGTAAAGTTCACCCATGCTATGTATAAGAAAAAGCTAGCCACTGGCTACATGGATAGACTTTCCTTATTTTTATAGTTGCAGAATGCTGCACGGAGCGGCAGCATTGTGTTCCATTTCTCTTTCTATCTTTCTTGCTGTCTCACTCACACCAATACTCTTATCGTTCAGACCAACATAGTCTCAATCTCTCTTTGACAGTTGGTGTGACACCGAAAAGTGGTCTACTTTCTCTTTGCATAGAAAAATAAATCAGTGCTGTAAATCGACTTTACACTGACGCAAAATGCATACATGCATATTGTATTATATAAAATACGTTTTTGGTGCAAATCTATGCTTCATTGCTCTAGCTATCACGAAAAAACTAGAAAGAAATGCAAATCTAAAATCGTTTTACCGCGGTTAGCTAACAATTCATTGTCATAATAGAAAATTTGAGCAAATCTTCAGAAAATTATTTTCACGGAAATATCACCTCAAGTACTTACTCTGCACAAAGTGGTGGACAGAAGGTTGATAACGCTATAATTAAAGATTAATCAAGTACTTTATAAGAATTTGAAATGCAGCTCCTATTTTTGGAAGAAATCGCATGGTCTGATAACTTGAGAAAAAGTAGAGCAACTACTAAAAACGTAACCTATAAACATAATAAAGGATTTTCTTTTACTTCTCTCGCCAATAGGCCGGAAAGGTATTGTATTCGCGAAAAATTTCCAATTACAGATATTATCATCGTCATTTTTAGGTCCGATGAAGGCGAAGTTATCTTAAAAAAAATTGAAAACGATAAGAATCCCTCAGCTTTTTTTTGAGGTTTCCGAAGGATCTCAACATTTTCCAAAAATTTGTTTGCAGTTTTAAAAAATTGGGGGAGGTGATTGAAGAAAACATTAATTGTTCTGATGTTTGTTAAAGGTATTATCTTTCTTTATAAATTAATTTAGATTTATGACTTTATCTAGTGTTTAAATCTAATTCCAAAAGATTAAAATATGACCCCAATAATAATCTCTAATTATCAGTACGTCAGTAGTACAGAGTCTATATGCTTTTTTAAATAAAATCATTGATTTTATTATTGTTTTTGAAATAGACTAGATTAGACTATGTACGGTTTATTGTCAAATCTTGGCTTCATTGTGATGCGCCTATGAGATAACAAATAACATAAATTCATATAAAACCCTTCTCAAAACAAACAGACCGCCTTCCAGGTTCATAACGTCTGCGTGAAAGCATTTCACACCAACTCGGGTTGATTTGGCGGAACACGCATATATACATACATACATAATAATAAACATAACTCATATCATGCTAGACAACAAGTAATTTTTTGAATTTTTGATATTATGTCTAGAGAGGTGCCGCAGGTCAAACGATGTTTCTGTATAAAAGGATACAAATTAATGCAAATATTTAGTTCAACCATGTGAAAAATGGATTCCAGTTAACGGTACAGAGAAGCCTAGAGCAAAAGACTACTATAGAGATGTAACAAGGTGGTTTAGATCTAGCTGTTTGATTTCACATGATTTTGTTTCCGCTAGGATCAGTTTGGATCCTGATCCGCTGAATTCGATACTTGATACCGCACCCTTTTCCGCCTAGAAAGATGTATATTCATTCAAATTCAAAGAACACAACAATTCATGAACGTTTTCAGTGAGTTACCAGTAGAAAATAGAATGAACCAAAATATAGTTATACCAATAAATATGGAAAGGATCCAAACTGACTGGACTCCATCATCTGAAACCGATCTACCCGGAGTGATTGACCTTCATTATTAATCATGTAGGGTGATGCTATTGGCATAGATTCGATGGTAGCCCAGTTTGTCCAGAAGTCCCTCATACTATTCCCCATCGAAAGCTATGGATACATTGAGTGTGACAGCTCGAAAGACTCCATAAAATCGTTTTTCTCCATTCTATATGTTAGCGACTGTAGGTTTATGCCTTCACAAACAATATTGGAGGTCACTGCTGATGTCCTTGTTCATGTACTTTAGTAGCTGCATGTTAATGAAAGCCTTCATAGCCTTGTAGATGATGTGGAGAAGAGTGACAGGTCTGGAACTGCTGAGCATATTTTTTCCCAAATAAATTGACCTTTGAAGGTTAAATACTGGATTAAAAATGAATAGATTACCACTTATTAGATAATCCCCATAATGTTGGGGGAACATGATTTATGTCTCACAAAAAAACAGGCTCTCTGCAGATGTTGCTGAATCTGACAATACAAAATATTTTATAACAGCCTGTTTGGTTATCTGAAGACATCGCTTGCGTTTCTATGCTATTCCGTTCAAAACAAAAATATTCACGTTACTTCGACAGTTATCAGCTTTTTTGACCATGTCAAAAAAATGCCACCTATGAGTCTAATTAGGAATCTGACCGATCTACATAAGGCCATCGGCCTCAGATGCGTGAACCCGAAATCTGCATTAATTTGTAACTTTTTATACAAAAAAAGGATTCTTTGATCTGTCGCGGCCGCTCGAAAACCATAAAAATTCCCTTGTATCCTACCTAGCATGATATAACGAATGTTGATATTATGCATGTATGTATATTCCAGCAGCATGGGATTTAGAGGTGCGTGCGATTTTTTACAGGTGTTATGGAACTGGGATGATGATGTATTTCCTTCACAGCCTGAGATATTACTTTTAACCTATAAACACAAATATGGACCTTACTTTACTTCCACACTACATTGTAGTACCGCAAATCAACCAATCAAGCAACCAGGAAAAGTGACTTCGGTGTTAACAGAATGTTATCCAAATCAACGAGTCCTGACAATAATAATAATAATAGAGATGGTGTGATGCCCAATACTTGTGGAAACTAGGTTCTTATGAAGGCTTGGAAAGCAGAAAGCAAACAGGAAAGTCCACCAAAAATCTGAAAAAAATGTTACACTTACACTGCAGTGTGGAAAGTTTGATGAAACCTGTTATTTGCCCTCTCCCCTAAAGCCCGGGCTAAGGGGAGCGCCTGCCCCCCCCCTTCTCTAATTTTTGTGAATAGAACGTTAAATTCAATGTGAATAGACATTTATTCTCTCACAACGTTTCTGTTACGCGATAGGCTTCCAACATTTGCAAGAGACAGGGCTGTCGAGAGGAAATGTGGGTCTGTGGGGAAATCTGGAATCCAGATCTCATGAAGGCTTGGAAAGCAAAAATCAAACAGAAGCACACTAAAGCCTTGAACAAAATCATACGCGATAGTGTGAAAAGTTTGATAAAGCTTAATGTTGTTCCCACCTTTCTTGATTTTAGATGATCAAACGTCTTTCAGCAACGCCAAAGAACAGTAAATATATAAATTGATAATATCTTCTTTGTTGAAAGCGGCTACTTTGGATAGTCAAGAAAACAGCTTTTTCATTAAAATATCTACTCCAGCAAATACGTACTATTAATTCATTTTAATTATGTAATTTATGTAATATACAGAAAATATCAGGCAGAGTAGCGCACTGGTAACGTAATTTATGACAAGTAAGCAATTTTATCAGTTGTTTTCACTCTCACGTCATCCATCAGACTTTATTTAAATTAAGAAAAAAGCGGCAATCCAACCTTGCGCGCAATTAATAACGAAAAGAGAGCAGGCGAAAAAAGACAAGAACAAATGAGACAACGGCATGAGCGTAGCTATAATTTTAACTTTCTGCTGACAAAAGGTGGGTTCAAGAAGAAATTCATCATCATGTTATAGTCATAGAAGCTTCATCACGAGGAGACACGATAAAGCTATAAAATCTGTTTGGAATTTGTACACAACCTAGAAGTGTATCAACTTTTTATCATGACTAACGAACAGACTAAATTGTCACCCTTGGATGCCAAATTTTTCCTATTGCAGTTGAAATAACAGCATTTGGCCACGAAATATAACCCCCCCCCCCTCCCTTGAAAGAAATCTTCCCTCTATTAGACAACGAGTGGAAAAAGTATGATTTTTCATTCCTGACAAAACAATGTAGATGAAATTAAGTGTCTCCTCTTGCGAGATATGCTCGGCCTGGGCCCACGTCAGTGTCTGGGGAACCAATAATAACAAATATTGATAGAGACTCTCAACCGAACATAGACTCGCAAAAAGATTAGAAAAGATGTCTTTACAATTTCTTAAATCAGTCTACTTGACTCTTTCTATTATGCTGACAAAGAAGTTGTATGCTGTATTGAATAATCTTCGATCAAGCTTCTGAGAATCAATAATAACATGTTCTGGCATGTTGTTGTTGTCGGCCTCACTTAGGCGGCGTCCCAGAAGCTGGGAGTTTTCTACAGTTCCAGAAAACTGTATTCTTATCTCACTGTATTCTCACACCGTTGCTGGAGTACTACTCGGATATGTGAGGATGCACTTCGAAGCACTCCCTAAAGATTCAGGACACTCTTCAGAAACGAGCAATAAGTCTAGTGTATGCGCCAGACCTCATAAACGACCTTCACACTCTGGAACACGAAGAAGGGTGGCTGATCTGCTCCTAGAGTCCCTAGTACAGTAAATATTAGAGGGGCCCAGCTGGCGCATCTTCACCAGTTCGAGCTTCCAGCACCACCAACGAGCTTTTTCCAAAAGTAATTCTTTTGGAGATCCTTGGCGTTGTGGAACGAGCTACGGGGGAGTCTGTTGTTTATCGATAAATCTCTATTTATCTCCTGTTTCTTCCTTAAGGTTCTTAGCTTCAGGTAGCAATAGCGACACCCATGGCTGCCAACTTCCTTTTGTTTTGTTTTCTTTGATTATCGCTGGCGTAACACGACAACTCAATTTATTGTTAGTACTGCTACCGCCAGTCAATTATTGTCGATAATCAAGTAGGTAAAAATTATGCCACATTCTGTACAATTACCCTTAATAGTCGTGAGTATGGCTGCCATATGAAACACATCATCGATGTAGAGCAAGACTGCATTTTCTCTTCTCTCATTATAATTCCTTTGTTCTTTTATTTGACGCGACGGAAGACATCGGGGATTATTTATGTACTCGCAAAAATTCGATCAAACCTATGCGAAAGTATTTCGAGTGACAATGATTATTTGCTGACACGCGGAGGGTTTCAAACCGCTCACCTTCTGTTTGCCGGACAGGCAGCTACCAAATGAGTTGTGTAGACACGATTCCCAATCACTCAGAGTACAGCGCGCGATTTAAAATTTGGATGCAGCTGGTGTTCGATGAGTAGCACAACTGGCAGAGTATCTGTCCGTCAAGTGGAAGGTGCGCGGTTCAAATCTCTCCGTAGAGGACCAGTCTTTCCCAATGCGAAGTTCTGAAATTTGAGCATCTCAGGACAGTCCTTCTAATAGTTAAGTTAATAGACAATGAGCGGCAACACTGCGTTCCATTTCTCTTTCTATCTTTCTTGCTGACACACTCACCCCTAGACTCTTAGCGTTCAGACCAAGAATATAGGAAGAATGTCGGAGATTTTGCGGTTCAAGTGACGGCTCTGGAAAGCAGTATAGAAGCTGGGGCAGGGTAACCGGGGCTCTGCAAGAGACGTAGGCTGCATAGGGCGCAAAATAGTGGACTGAAAGGACGGAATATGCCTTTAGTAGGGAGGATTGTTTTGGTTTTTACGTTTTTCGAAGAGCTGAGTGTCCCAATTACGAAAATTGTTCTGTTCGCTATAGTTCCTACGACACTGATGGAAAAAAAAGTTTGCATTAAGAGAAGTGCAATTCCCTTTTCAACTGTCCCACTTGTAGCTGGACCTACAGCGTAGCCACATTTCGTAGTGACACCCAAAAGAGGTCTACTTTCATTTTGTCTTCGGACAGAAAAAAGTATATAAAATACGTTTTTGGTGCAAATATCTAGTTATAAAAAAAAGAAACAAGAAAAACGCAGCACTAAAATCGCCTAATCATGGTCAGCGGCTGGAGTTCAATTTTTCAGAAATCAGTGATAGATTTGAGATTTTGCAGACATGTTCCACTATAAATTTATTATCATAATAATGAATTTAATGCAAATCTACAGAAAATAACTCACCGTGCTTCACTTTTAATGACTCACCGTGTATTACGCTGTGAAACCTCCGATATAAAACATAAGAGCTGTTCGTTTTACAGTGTTGCTTTACAAAATACCCATCAATGCGAGTGGACATAATAATAAGTTATCTCTGACGGGGCGCTGACGCTCGCCAACGCGTTAAATTTTTATTTTCCAAGTCGCAGTAAGGAAGATTTAATAAGAGAATTAAAAGATAAAGCTTTCATTCGACGGTGAGGCGTCGTACCGTGTATAAACGAGATTTGATTGATTTTACACTTTGTTTATTGGTCCATAAAACTGAGAGCTGTGTGATGAGCTCCCTCTTGTACACTTTGACTGGTTACCAACTCGTGGGTGTTGTTACACACAATTAACAACAGTACCGCAGTAACAACTTCAAATTTCGCATAACGGTTGTTAGATTTGTCTTCCGGCAACGGGTTGATGTAGTGGAAAGATGGTAGTTTAAAATCTGTACCTGCTGTCACGGTCACACGTTGTCTTGTGTAAAAAATGCACTTGGAATTGATAATTGGTTTTACTGAAATTCGTAACTTTCAGAACATTGATGGTAACTCTCATTATGGTTTACTGTTTAATAATTCGACGGGATCGCAACATTTGTTGATACTTCTTATTGCCATATTCTGAAATTTAGTCATTTTCATTAACCCTTATAAATCCGTGATTAAATTCATTTATTGAGGTTAAATTGACCATACGTGAGGGGTGAGATTGGCCATGAAATTTCAACGTTTTTATAACAACAGTACGAGGGTCACGCTGGAAGTCTTTAGATATTGCTAATCTATACAAGTTTGAGCACGCAGCTATTTTGTCTAAAGTTGTAAGTGCTTACATGTAAAGACAGCGTTTGAATCGTTCAGTAGTTTCCTTCCCACGGTCTCGAATACGTCTAAATGTTGGCCGAATTTTAACGTGAAAATGGAACCAGGTAGTCGCGATTTTCGAGCCATGACTTTGTATGACTGTAAAAAGTGTAGTGAGCTGCTTTGGGGACTCTCTCCCTTCTAGGGCTACAGTTTTTACTTGGTTTGCTGAATTTAAAACGGTTCGGGTCTCACTCGATGATGAACCTCGCACAGGAAACGAGTTTTTGACCTGTTTGAAGAAAATAAATTTATACACCCACTCGGCATTTCCATCTTTTCAGAAAATATTTTATCCGCAACACGGAACGTACTAGCGCAAATCTAAGAGCACCAGAGTATTCAGCAGAACACTTTACATCGGATAGAGTCCAATGATGGGAGGGAAAATTGTTTTTCGCCTCGAGATAGGAGTCAATCGTAAAAAGGGATAATTTTAAAAAAAGTCTAATTTTTTCAAATAAGGCTAAGCGTCGTATTCTGGTTGGTTGGAGGGCACTGATTACGAATCCGGGCTCCATTTTCAGTTTTGGCCAAATTGGCCCTTCCTGACGGGCCTTTGGACGCTAACCTCCCTCAAAATGGGACTTTCTTGACGAGTTACGCTTTTCTAATGATCATATTCGCATTCGGTGCCACCAAATATATAAAACTTCCGAGGTTAGTTCGCTGCATTTTGTATTGATGACAGTAGTTAGTCTCCGATTATGTAACGCATTGTATTTGTCTCTTTCCTATACACTTCAAATTTCAAATTGATTTCGCTTTATCTTATAACCAGAACATCAAAAAAAATGGCAACTGTCCATTGTTTTTAATTGCAAAGTTTTCTTTAACCGATTCTCGGTCCTGAATTTGTTGTGATACTGCGAATACGAGGTGCAAAGTCTCACAAAATACGCGTAAACTTGAGGAGTTGCATCAAATGCGATTTCAATTCATTCTCACCACGTTCTGCATCAATGGCTGAACTAAATTTGATCAGAGCAATTTGACGCTGCGTCTGTTCCCATTACCAAAGCTGGTTAACCACTGTCCATTTTTGTTAGACCTCCATCCTACCCTTATTCTACCTTATTTCACGCGGTTTTTTTCAACGAATTGAAATTTGGGTGGCATCCTATTTTGTTTATTTGCAACGAGCTAATGGCATAAGAATCCCGTTCTTCAATTTCACGCCTGGTTTGCATTTTCCGCTGCATCTTCTCACAATGAACCGCCTAATGAGAAGTTTGCGTAGGGAATTAGATTCTTGTTTCAAAGTTAAACGGTATACAGTATTGTCCTATTAGGGAATCACAGAGCGCAACTGACAAGCGAAGTACAGGTGCAACATGGGATTTGGTCATAATTAATTTTACTTCGCACGCACGACCGTGGAAAATACTCCAATCGCAAAAATGCTTGAATATGGGGTAAGTTTTCTTATAGGTTCTTTTCACAAAGGCAGAAAGCTTATTGCTCTCTAGAAGGGCTGTGAGAAGACAAATGTCAATTCACGTGGACCTTGAAATGCTGAAATAGGCTCGTTCGAGGTGTTGGAAGTTCGATCTGGTGAGGATGCACCCGTTGGGCTCCCCCACATTTCTTCGATGCTCCAGACTGTGGATTGTGTGTGACTAGATATATTGCTCTTTCTTGAATCGAGTCGAAGAGGTGCAGGGAGTGGTACAGGTTGTATTCCGATAAATGCGAATATTGTTCTAGATATACTTTGATTTGAGATTAGTAAAGTAGTAGTAGCTGTTCCAGTAGATATGATTTCCTGGAGCGTAAAAGAATCCCCAGATTCTAGGGTGCCCATCTAGCAAGGTAAGCAACATAATCGTACCAGACATGTTATCGTTGATGTTAACCCCACAAGCTTGATAAGAAATGTGAAGAATTTGATTTTCGGCAAAGTAGTTGCCTGAAATTTCTATGCATTGAAATAAACCCCATCTGTAGATCTCCATTTGACAGTTCGGCAATTATTTCTATCTATCTAACATCACTATCATCTTCATGATTATCATTAACTACCTTTCTGACATTTTACGATGTCATCGTTCTATCTGCTGATTTGTTTGTTGGTCGGAACCCTCACAACATATTTGCTGTACATCCTAGAATGGTAGAAAACTTGAACTAGGAAGATGCAAATATGTAATCGGGATCTTTAAAGTTTTTTGATCTCCTGAAAATTTTATTATGACGGATTTAAAACAACTATGATATTAATAAAACATAATTCAATGTCGTTAGCACAATTCAGAAAATTCAACCATCTAAAAAAAGGTATTTCATTAAGTACAACAATTACGACTAATTTAAGGAACTAGCAAAAATGAAATACAGTTCAAATCAGCAATAATATAGATAATAATTATTCCTGTACCTCTTACAATCAAACCACATCTCGAAAATGCTCTCTTTATCTTGCATTGCGAAAATTTTTTTCATCCAAGATGATTTTCAAAGGCGTCATGTAGCATTCCCAAAAGTTTATTAACAATGATTTTCCAAAATTGGGTGGATTCCCTCCAAATAGACAGTCAAAATGAACTGACAAAATATAGCCCGGACTATAATAACAACAAGTGAAAATTTGTATTGGTGAAATTTATTTCTATAGATTGTAGATGCTCTTACTTGGTGAAACTCTTCCATCATGCAGATAAAAAGATTGTGTAATTAACGCAAAGTTTCACAAATAAAACTCTTTTTTTCTAGTGACGCGTTTCGATTTATATTTAAATCATCGTCGGATAGCCAGATTGAACTGCTAACAAGGCTACCCAGATTACTTGCCAACTAACCAGCTAGATACTATCCTATTATGGATACAAAACTAGAGCTCTCCAATCTAGTATACTATCTATCCTGTCTAGCTATTTTTCTATTAAATTATTCCTTCCTTTTTTTGTGCCAAAAAAATTCCCCTAAGACAGACACAAAAAAAGGGAAACATAATTTAATTCAAAAATAGCTAGACAGGATAAATGAAATAGTATGCTAGATTGGAGAGCTCTAGTTTTGTATCCATGATAGGATAGGATCTAGTTAGTTATTTCGCAAGTAATCTGGGTATCCTTATTAGCAGTCAAATCTGACAGTCCGACCATGATTTAAATATAAAATGAAACGCGTCACTGAAAGACAAAGAGTTTTATTTGTGAAACTGTGTTAACTACACAATATTTTAATCTGCAAAAAATTATTCCGTTTCCCAACTCACAGGTCCATATGAGGAAATTATTTATATTATTTATACATTTCATAAGAGAGTATTTAAGGCATCTTGCTAAAACATCTCTCAAGAAACTCCGAGGAATTTGTTTGATATGCGTTTCCTTTCCAAAAAACTAACCTCGATTAGGTTTCACATTCTTATCTACGGAGCTACTTCACTACTAGGTAAATTTGTTTCACAAATGACACCCATCCCAAAGCCAACTTGATTACCTGAAATCTAATGACCGAAAAGCTTTCTATCTTCAAACTAGTGAGCCTTCCCGAATTTATTTAATTCAGAAAAATTGCTTCTCTCAAGTTACTCACTTATCGGCCCAATTTCCATCTATCCTCCCAAAAAGGGTTTAAATTTATCATTGATTGCGGTGGCATCAGGTAGTCATTTACCAATACCGATTTTTCTGTTTGATCATGCGGTGATTGTGTCTTTGTCTTTTGCGGCCAGGGCAAAGATTACTACAATTAACACCGTTCCTTTTTATAGGTCTGTTTTGTGGTAAAATGCATTTTTCCTGCGGTCTTTTCTTTGAAATCGTTTTTACAGATCGATGGATAAAGGCTAGTGAACGATGGCACCAGACATCTCCATCTCCATCGTGTTTGGTAGACTAACTATATAAGGATATGAAATTGGAGTCTTACAATGTCTGAATGTAGGGAGTAAGATAGAAGTGGCGAAGATTTTTGGATTTGAGCTGAATTGTGTCTACATCATGGAAGTATCATCCATTTCCGTCGGTATTCCTTTCAATAGAAACAAAGTAGTTAAGATTCTTTGCTAGATACATTCGACATCTGTGATCTTTTCTGTACGCAATCTACCAAAATCTTTAAAGGCAATTTTGAGTTTTCTATATTCATGAAACTTGAAAATTGATGATGGTGACTTGTACATAGGTTGACTTATGAAATTTTTTATTGCTATTGATTTATTGATCGAAAAATTGTCAACCATGAAGTGAATAATGCGTTTTTTCACGTTTCAAGTATATTTGGGGTTCAGTCATCTTATTTTAACTTTAATTCCTGATGCGATGTGGGTACAGTTCTCATTGATTTCCATTTTCTATCAACATATTTCTCAGGAATGTTGAGAAAGGACCCGCCTGTTTGAAAGTGTTCAAGAAACAGACGGTTTTATCAAATTTTACAATTGTTAGTGTTAGGCGCAATTTTTTTCAGTGTTCAGATCGCACTTATTTATATTTCTTCTTTATTTTCTCTTTCACGTTGAAGGGGTTCGAAATCACATATCATTTCCTTCCGGGACCCGGATTTCATCGCTCAGACACAGAGGCCCCCTTTCAGAATCCCCCCTTCCTGCTCTCGAGGGTAATTATGATGATGCAAATTGCGATTTCCGAAGGTCAAATGGAACTTTTACGATATTCGACATTTAATAGTCAGTTTAGAAACCCGCCGCAGTTGTTTGCAAATCGTTATCACTTCAAGCTTGTATAGACGGATACAGTGTTGCAAAATTTGTCATTATTTCACTAAATTTAGAAAAGTCCTTCGCAGACTTGAAGTTTGAACTTCAAAAAACCTCAAATACTATTTTTATATTTCAAGAGTTTCCGTTCGGTCCTCACGTTTAGGAGGCATTTCGCATGGGTTTCGTTTCCAGCACTCATTTTCAGAGATAATCGTACGATTTCTTCTGCAAATCATAGAGAAAGTTTGACTTCGGACTTCCATTGCCTATAAAATTTTTGAGTACTACGACGTTGCGATTGATATGCTATCTTCAATCGTCTTCAGGTCAACTGGCGAACACGTTCCTTGCATGCCTATTTATACCCCGTCCGGTGACGTGTCGCTATTTGTGATCTGTTCTGATTGGTTTCCGATGAGTGGTGTTCCGGTCTGCTGACGTGGCTGTTCGTCGGTCATTGTTTGTTGTCTGGTGCAGTCGTAGTCTATTAATTTTCTTTATGAGTGGCTGCCATATCGGTTCAATGTCTACGCTGGGTTTGCTTTACATATTGCTGTTGTTGGTGATGAATGCCGCCTCCTTGAATTTTGTTCGATACCAGTGCGGTTCTTTGGCAATAACCTTAGCGTCGTCCCAAGCTATTTTATGGTGCTCCGTCCATGCGTGGTCCGCTATTCCAGATTTTCCTGTCTCTGCTCGCTGGGTGTTGAGGCGATATTCTTTGATTCTTACTTCCAGTGGCCTTTTTGTTTCTCCAACATAGATTTTACCACATTGACATGGTATCTGGTAGATGCAGTCCTCCTTTGTCTCTTGACCTTCATTCCTGGGCTTAGTTTTTGTCAGGATACTTCTGAGGGTGGCATTCCTAGAGAATCTTGTTTGAACCTTGTATGGCTGACCTATTCTTCTGATCCCATCTGATATTCCTTTGACATAAGGCAGATTCATTGCTGATATTATTCGTGTTTAATTCTTCTACTGATTGTATTCTCCATTGTTACTTCCACTAGCTTCTTTGGGTATCCGTTTTTTGATAGATCTTGTTTAATTATATTGAGCTCTCTTTGTAGTCCCTCTTGTGTATTAAAAATACTCCTAGCTCGGTCGACTTAAGACTCCTTTCTTCGTGGCTGATGGGTGGCTTGAAGTGTAGTGTAAATATTGGCCTGTGTGAGTTGGTTTCCTGTGTACTGTTGTTTCTATTTCGGTGCTTCTTCTCGTTATTAATACATCTAAAAATGGAAGGCTGTTGTTGCTCTCTTCTTCTTTCGTGGATTTTATCGAAGGTCCTCTCTCTGTTATTTAAAAAAAATCGTTTCATTACCTTGAAAAATGAGCGATGGAAACGAAATATTGGAAACCCATGCAAAACGCCTTTTATTATAGATTTATTATAGATCCAACGAACCGCCGATGTCAAATGTCGCACGTAGGCTTTTCTAACATGTAAATTATTGGAACAGGCCAACGGCCAACCGTCGTTGTTATCCAGTACGTCTGAATCATCGAAGCTAAATTGAGGTTTTTGTTCACCATATTCTACGTTCTAGTTTCGAAATATTCTTTGTCTTGTTTGCAGCGTGTTATTTCCCATTCTTGGTAATTTTGCGATACGATTTGGCAACCCTGGTCAGCCCGCTGTCTCGACTTAAGTTATCTCGATTTTTATGACTAGGAGGTCTCTGCGGTGGTACCGACCCGCATGTAAGTAAATCAGCCCCGTTTACGAATAATTTCATGTAAATAGTGGAAAGATAACGCCGTTGCGTTGGTTCCATGACCTGGACACCAGATACCGGCCAGTTTTTCCAGTATGATGCTATGCTGGTACTTCATAAATGGCCGAGTGGAATAAAAGGTCACTGTGTTACTATGAAACTGAAGGCGTATCTCTATGCACGCAAACAATTACCTCTTGTATTCATGATTTTTGTTGCTTGTCAAGCCAATTGGTGGAGAGGTATTGTAATCGCGAATCCAAGAAGATGGTGTTTTCTTGATGGTTTATGACATATACATAACGAAACACCAAGTCACTCATTTCTTTTGGTCTGTCTGTCTATAGGCTGTCCGGTAGCCTAAGCAAAACTACGTTTTTGGATGTTTTTGAGATCCGTGATTATTTTTCAAAAGATGTTCTCCGGGTCAAAAAACGGGGTTGTGGCGTGGGGTAGTGAGTGGAAAGCTCAAGAAAATTGTATATTGGTTGAATGCCATCGATAAAAGTTTGACATTTGAGCACATTTTAAGACATTCATATAACAACGCGCGATGTATCTGTTGTATATTCCTAGTCTATCGTTCTAGCGATACTTAAAATGTATATCAGAATGATAGACGCTCCAGGCTTTTCGGGTTGCCACGTTTACTCTAATACTCTGGTTTGTCTTCTATTTAGTTCACCTACTGCTAATACTATACAGATAACTGCATTCTACTTGAATAAGTAGAATAAAAAATATAAAAGTGATATTCACCTTGTAAAAAATGTCAATCAAGTAGGTTGACTCTGAATTTCACGTTCACTAAATATTCTTATCGCTTTCAGAACTCTTAATCTAGTTAAAGTAAATTTTGGAAATCTTGAGAATCTCCCACAGGATCAATGAGCTATTAAAAAGTTGGGGTTGTGATTGCTGTGAGGATCTCATACAGGGGCTGATGTGATATGTAAAATGTGAATAGGTACTAATAATAATTATGGACGGATAGCTTCTGGCGTAAAACCAGGTACATATATTTCATATTCTTTGTTTATCTGTACAATATATTTCAAACTTGCATTAGGAAACATACACAGAAAATATAAGGAAGACGTCACAGAGGCACAATTTGGTCACTTTTTTTGTTCTTCTTTTTAAGGCTAAGTAACCAACAGTGGCTCTGGTGGCAGTTACCTAGTGCTGACACCAATACTCTTAGATTCTTATTCCAAGAAGAATAACACTTTATAGTGAAGTCTATGTTCGCCAAGAATGCTTCAGTCAACATTATAGTATTCATATAAGTGGAACATTCTTTGCTTTGTGCCAAAATTATTATATACTCGAATAAAAACTTTGGTATTCTTAGTTCCAAAAATATTTATAGATACATTATTTTCACTTTCATATTATTATAATTTGCGCATACGGTATACTTAAATGACAGCACCTATTTTTGGTCTGACAATTTATTTTTATGTGTCTAAACCTCGGTATATTTAGAAATAAACTTTGGGCTTTTTCATGTGTATAGAATCATCCTGGCAATTTTATCTCGACAATAAGTCAACACTGTCAACAGTCGTCTTAGGCTTCCCGTCTATTGGCGCTAGGCCTATCATAAAAGCTACCGAAATTCTTACGCAATCTGTCCAGTTTGTCCTTGCCAATTAGATAGCGAAATTAAAATGCCTCCTGTGTGTGGCCGACGTCTCTAGATGATGCTTTTAAAGAGACATTAACGACTACATTGTCGGAACTACCGGTTATCTAACAGATAAGGTGAACAAAGGGGGTATTGCACTCTTTGTCGGGCAAAAAAGGGTGTAACTGTCAACAGGTAGTGAAGTATGGTAAGTGGTACGGGCTTTGCTAGCAATATTGGCAGGAAGGGCAAGTGTAAAAAATAATTAAAATTCGATCTAGATGGAGAATTTCGTTGGAATTAACAAACAGAAAATCAAAACATTGATAATAATTAGTATTAGTAATTAAGATGCCTTACATTAACGAGTGTAACGGTTATTAAGTGTATGCTCTCCAATATGCATCAGACCTGCTATAGACATGCATGTTTCGTCTTTAGCCTAGACTCGTTAGTATAGCCTAGCAGTCTAACTCTAGAGAGCAATCCAGTGCCATATACGTGACCCAGTCAAGGGTGCGATAACAACATCAATTCATCTCCAAGTGTCTCCCTATATGTTAGGAACTTTAACTTCGTAAGTTGCTAAAGGGCTCTCCACAGAGGGCGACACTTGAAGATGCCTTGTTGAATGAAATTGATGCCACTCTAAAGATGTAAAGAATAAGAATGAAGGCATGAAGTTCATCCTGCCGAAGGAGAAAAGTTCTATGTACTTTATATCTTGCGTGTGTTATGTTTTCTCTAAAATACCACAAAGCGGCTATAATTTTATATGAATTTTGAAACGGATGATCAGAGATGAGGAGGTTGTTGACACGATTATACGAGGTAAAATGTCTTACTTTGGACATATTGTTGGAGGCAAATAATACGAGGCCTTACAGTTTGTAACGCAAGGCATGATGCAGGCAAACGGGGTCCAGGCCGAAGACGTATCTCGTTGCTAAATAACTAAAGACAGTGGGCCATTCTTACTTTGGCGGAATTATTTAGATCAGCAGTCAAATAATAATATGGATTGGGATGATAGTCAACATCCATCGAGGATATGACACCATAAGAAGAAAAAGAGAACCTCCGTTTTTTTGACGTTGATAAATGAGGTTTTCTAATACAGCGTCAACCTACTTGACACTATATTTTTGTTTGCTTATACTTCTCCCAAATTTGAGGCATGACAGAAGATATCATCCTCATTAATTACATTGTTTTCTGATATCGCACATCACTGGTTCTTATATGGATATCAAAAGAAGATAGTGCCATCTAAGAATGAGCTTGCGCTGTATCACCGCGAGTCTATGAACCAGTTAATTTTTTGGATCGGGTTATTCAATCCATATTGATAAATATGCTGGTCAGCTTATCAGTATCTGCCCATCCCTATTCCGAACCTTCGACAGGTTGTTTGTTGATATCAACGCAGCAAGACATCTTCCGAAAGATAAATATGTATGTCTGCTGTCTCGTTTTATCAGAATAATGTCGTAAACCTTTGTCTATGATGGCCTAAATAATTTTTTTCAGGATAGGTGAGGCGTATATTAGTTTTAGTTTCTCACCACTGCTTGATAAATCTATAATAAAATGACCTAAAACTATTGATTTGTATCTAGTATATACGAAAATTATATTTTTTTGTGATAAGATACAGACAAATGAGAATCAAATAGATAGGTACTTTTCAGACATCGATTAAAAAAATATCGCTTTTATCAACAGCCTCCTAAGGTAAAGTAAACCATAAAAAGTAATTTTTGAAGGCCGAAAAAATCCGCTTTCATAAAGTTGACTAATGATAGTCTCCCCATTTCCTGAGTAAACTGTGTTCGAGTTTGGTTTCGTAGATGGTTACAACAGTTATAAAAATTAATGCCCAGACCAAGAATATGTGCCTTCATTCAAGAATACCATATCTTTCTATATGCGCAAAGCTATTTTAATCTTAAAGTCAGAATACTGTATTTTGATCATATAGAGTTAATTTGAGGAAATATTTCCAATTTATACCTGGTAAAGTCTTGGAAGTGAGAATACCAAAATCTCAAATTTAGCATCTCATGATTTTGGCACAAAACACAAAAAATCTAACCTATAAGAATACTATAATGTTGACTAAAGCTTTCCATAATCTTGGTGCAAGTAGTTCAATTTCATTATATAATTTTTTATCAGTATAAACATTCGGTAATTTTGTCGAGCTGTTATTAGAGCTACTGTTGTTCCTTAACCTTGAAAAGAAGAACCAAAAATGTGTTGAAACTATACTAATGTGAGTATTTTATTACCTTACTTGAGTCATATAGTATATTTCCTAATTCAAATATGAAAGGTACAGATAAACTGAATATAAAATACCTGTACTTAAGCCAGAAGATATACGTCCACCATTGGTAATAGAGCTTCACAACTTACAGATCACACACATCACATCAACACCTGTATACCTGTATGAAATCCTCACAACAGTCACAACCCCAACTTTTTAACAGGTCATCCTGAGAGGGGGTTGATAAAAACTAAATCTGATATGAAATAACGGGTACAGAAACAGACACACGGCTATCACTTAAAGGCCGTTATCGAAAATGGCGATGAGAAATACGTAAATGAGTTACTTAAAATGAGGCACCGTTGGAAAATGTCATAACCTTACAAAAAAGGAATACTTGTTAGAAAAGTGAAACAAATATTAGTTGAGAAGAACTTTTTTCTTTAGAGGATATTTCTCTGGAATGAGTATCGCATTCGAAAATATTTCTTGGTTCAAATTAATCATAATTTCCTTATCAAATTTATTTTTTCTAGAATCAGATTAGATATCCGTATCGTGAGTATATCTTTACAAGAATATCGCAATTCCTCAATTTCCTTTTATGTGTGAATGTACAGCGTTTTAGGGTCAATGTGAATAGACATTTTTCCTCTCGCAGCGCTTATGAAGCGTGATAGGCGTTCTGCCATGAAACAACCTATAAAAGAAAGAAACGCGTAACAAATAATGAGTTTTATTTCGCATTCTGATCACAAAATTTTATCTCAACCGATTGTCAACATTTTGGTAGCCACTGTCGCCACCCACATGCACACCGCCAACTAAGACGTCAAACATCGGGTCATTCCGATTCAGATAAGCTCACCGTAATTGAACCAGTACAATGACCACTGATCTATTTCTGTGGGCCATCATTGCTCCTGGTACAATAGGTGGAACCATCGAAGTGCCAAAACATGGTCGCGCCCCGCTGAGGAACACACGCAGATGCGTTCTGTTTCGGGAAGCGTGCTTTGTGTTTCCTCACTGAAATATTGATCTCGATGTCCACGGGAGATGTGTATTGATAGCTGATGTCTTCTTTTCTGGAAACTGACCACGTGGCATTTTGACAGTGTGTGATGGGCGACCACAACGTATCTTATCGTAAATAACTTTCCAACAGAATAAGTTACTTCAGGATTTATAGGCTTTGGAAGACACGTGTGAGAGAAATCGCATTCAATTTATAGCCACTCTGTCTCTCTCTTTTTCACTCAAATGTTCGCTCTTTCTAATGATGACTATTAGCATAGGATCTGATTACAATAGATGCATGTTCTGATGAAATTGATTATGTTTGATTTTATAATTAATTATGGAAAAATATTATTTTTTTCTCTTATTTCCTTGAATATCTTCAATCTTACAGTCTTTTAGTGTTACACATGCATTGTTTATGGTTATGAAATTCTTCAAAAAATGAGAGTCGCTAGATGCAATTTTTAACGTGCAAATAGTCTCTTTTTATTTACTTTCATAAGAAAATTGAACAATTGCTTCTTAAAAAACATTTACAGTTTACGTAATGCTTTCTTTAAGCCCTGACAGCGCAACTGCTCCGCGATAATAAAAGAATGTTTATTAAACAGCTATAATGACGACTTTTATGTGGAATGCTCCACATTACGTATTAAAACGGGAGTACTTTTTTGTAGACGCGTACCGTGAAAATGTTTCTTAATTGTTTAATGGGTCGCTCGCAGCCCTACTGTTCTCAGCAGGCCATGCATTATGTCATTTTGCGAGAAATTTAAAAGAGCTACTCACTCGGCGAAACATCAACTTAAATCCTTAGGTGGAAACAATGATGTAATTCTTATTTTTGATCTGGATATTTTATGCTGAATTTATAATAATATGATTTAAATCCAAGGTAAAATCCGTTGTAATAACATTGTAATGAAAGATATAAAAATTTGAAATGGTACCCTATAGTGTATGATGTACTGAGTCAATCGAATTGACTTGACTTTGGAAAATATCACTCCACAAACTGCTTTGCCCCTAGATATGATTTTTTTAACTTTTGTTTGAAATACGTATACAATTTAGTTATTCCAATAACAGTGATGACCTGAAGATCTGAAGGCGATTGAATTGGAACGTTGTCAGAGAAAAACATTTTCAAAACAAGTCTGAACCAGTGTAACTAGAATTTATTCACTTAAAATGATTAAGATTTTCATTCAAATAAAAATACCTACTCTCTATATGTTTTTGGGAATAACCATGATAGCTTAATTGAAGACATTCTTCAAAAAAAGTTGTACCCCAGACTGAAATCGTTCGAATTAGGAACCAAATCACATACCGAGGGACCGAATTTGAAAGGATCCATCAATGCAAAGTCCCACCTAAAGCTCACATTATACATAATCCAGACCCGAACCAAACATGGTCAAATAACAGCTTTTGCCTCACCTACACGAATCAGAAACTGTACAAACACACTTGATCTAATTCCAGTTATTATCACTCCAAACAGTTGGGCATTACTGTAATTTTCGACTATCGAACAGACCTGTGCTGTCCCCTGCTATCAATTTGCCTTCAAAACCTACAAGTCATCGTCCGTAAAGGGTTGTTAGCATCAGCGGATTGGTTTATTTGTAGCAAGACAAGATTTTCTACTGACTGTTAATTGAAACAGCATACGATCGACTTCAATATATTTACTAAGGTTTCGGCTGCTTCGGCAGCCTTTTTCAAAATGGAATATGATGTAGATTGTAGATGCTCTTACTTGGTGAAACTCATGTAGTTAAAAAGTTGTGTAATATTTAAATATGAATCGAAACGGGTCACCGAAAGAAAAAGAGTCTTATTTGTGAAACTGTGTGTAAATTACACAACTTTTAGTCTACAAAATGGAATAATTGGGTTTTAAAATTATAATGACATTAATGTTTTTGATTGCTTCTAGGGTAAACAATGTTCTTTTATAAATGATTTGAACGTACGAAGTCCAACGGTTTCATCGATAAATTCTAGCGAAATAAAATCTTCAGCTACCGTTAAAATACTGAACAGAGCAAATTGCATGCTGGAAGATGTAAGTTTGTCATTTAATTTCTTCATCCAACTGTCTGAAAGCTGGTTCCATTTACATCCATATAAACACGAGAAAGTAAATCTCGCTTTCACACTGTATACAGCAAAAAATTATTCAGATTAGGTTTCAGCAGTTTTCATTGAAATACGATCAATTTTTGTCCAAAACTTACGAACACAAACCTATTTGTGTGGAACCACTTCCAATAATCTCATAATTGGTATATATACCGTCGGGCATAATTTTTCGATTTATAAACTTGTTCTGCCTTTAAAATTCATGAGTTCACCTCGTAAAAAAATACTTTCTCCCTTGTGTGAACGAGAATTGATGGACCCTCAAATTAGCTTTTTGATAAGGACTGCGGACACCAGAGAAAAACAAACAAATTATATATTAATATGTCCAAGTCAAGAATCAATTTCGGCGTTTGGTCTACAGTTCGGAAATAGGTTAGTTTTTTATGTGAATGCGGGTAATGGAAGCGACTACCCCCTGTCGAGAAGGGTTGTCCTGGAAATCATCGTTTAACATTTAAATTAAAGGGCGGGGTACAATTAACAGCCTTAACAAATTGGTTGTTGCAGAATTAGCAATGCAGAATAAATAGAAGGAATGGAGAGGGTCCAGGGGACTAGACATTTGCTGATTCCGAGAAAAAGTCTCGAAACCCATTTCGCCAAACCTACCTGCGGAATACTTATTTCTATACTTGCACGCAGCTACGACTGCGTTCCCGTTCTCCCTCTATCTTTCTTGCTGTCTCATTCAGACCAACATAGCCTCAATCTCCCTTGGACAGTTGCTGTTGTTTTTTCAAAGAATATCACACAATGACATCGAAAACGGGTCTACTTTATCTTTGCATTTTGAAAAAAAACGTGCTGTAAGTCAACTTAAAACCAATGCGAAAAGGTTACATTGCATTACACCAAGAGTTGTGATCACAGCAAATATTAGACAAACGCATGCTCACCAGATCGAGCTTGCAACGTCTCCTACGAGTCTCTTCCAAAAGTTGGTCTTTTGGGCATGAACTTAAGGTTGATGTGAATAGACATGTGTCTCCTCGCGGCGCTTCTGGAGCACTGTAGGTTTTCTACCTTTGTGAGAAGTTATCTATAATCTATTATCACTCAGTCATGAAAAAAATTGCGGTCACAAAATTGTGGACGACGTGGCTTCTGAGTTTGTGTGCATGAATGTATGTATTAGATTAAACTGAAAACTACTGTGCGGGAATAATTTGTTGTTCCATTTAAAAGTTCATACTCTGAGAATATTTGCAAAGCTCAGATAGTGGATTTTCAAATTATGAATCTGTAAATACGCGTCCACCATTCCAAAAGATCTAATTGAATGTATTTGATAAAAAAAATTTGAATGCGTATTAATTGTTCTTTTGAGTGGCACAATACTCAGACTAAAGACTAATAGATAGCGCTGAAAACTAATCTGGGGTCACTCAAAAAAAACAGAGTTTCAGTCAAGGAATGTAGGACGAAAACTGCAAAGTATATAATGAAAAATATGCTTAATTAATTTATGACGCGCATTCAAATCAGTTAAAAATAGTTGAAATACGATTTCTATGCTTCTAAGGTGCGGAAGAATGTACAAAGTATATCAACGTTCTATTTTCCAATTTGCATCATTTTAAACCTTTTTGCTAGAAGTTTTGTTGTCGCGATTAATTCTTTCGAATTAAGTATATTAAACACCACTAAAGTCCCCCGCCGTATAAATTTTTTGAAACCTAATTTCGAATTCCTAATGAGTGAAATCTCAACATCTAAAAACTCGAAATGATACAATGAAATGGGCTGTCGAGGCAGCAGCAACGTTAGTAATGTTCTGTTATCAGGAACGTGTGGTTTTAATCAATGACTGAATGACTAGGACAAACAAGGTGGAACTTTCATATTAGCTTTGCTCAACCAGTTGCGAAAGTGCTAATCTGAATTAATTCTTAGTTAAATGAAGTCATTTAGCTGAATCTTCTGCTCACTTTTACTGCTGAGAAGGGCCGTAAAAACAGCTTCTGGATCCCCTTCGACGAATGGAGATATCAACGCATCCATACGTTAAGCAAAAACTCTAACAAAGTGAGCCACATGCCCATAAAAACAGCACACACTACATTACTACTGGAAGACACCATGTCGTATGTTCGAATGTTGCGTCGTCTGGATATGTTCCTCGAGTTAACGCATCGCATGAAAATATTAAAATGTATATTTAAAATTTATAAGCTCGTAAAAGTTTGTCGAGTCATTCTCAACATAAAAAATTAATGAGTATCCAATAACTTGACGTGGTCCGTCACGTAAATCAATATTAATGAACTGAGTAAAACGTCTTCATTGAATCAATTTTCTTAACAAATTTCTTGTCGAGATGCACCGCTAATGAAAAACTCAGAGGTGGGAACTTCATGATAAAGCAAAGATAAAGGGGCGGTTATAAATGACACTTTTTGTCGATGGTGTAGTAAAAAACAGATACAAGTTAATCATCATTATTGAATGGACTTTCGTCTCGCCAATAGACCGGAAGTTTATTAATGCAGTCTATCTTGACTTTTCGTCTCTTATGATGAGTCATTTATTTACTATGTGGATAGCCGATAACAAAATGGCCTAAAGTTTGTTGACGCTGGATCGGGCCAAGGACTACCCAATATTGTATAGATATACAGACAGACAGACCGACGTAAATTAGTGACATGGTTTTCTATGACATTCATGTCATAGAGCATGAAGGAAACACGGTATCTCGGAATCGAAATTTTCTTTAATTTCAATACTTTTTATTCACAGACGAATTATAGTTGGCCCTACAGCCTGGTATACAACGCCTTCTAGGTATGTTTTTGAGGTTATCGCGAAAGATCACTAAACACAACAACAATCCCAGAAAAAGTGTATACATAATCACAATCATTATTGATATTACTTCAAATAATATACATTTAAAATCGCTATTATGAGTAAAACTGCCGATTTTCATGTTAAAATATCAACAGAAGTGATGAAACGCGGTAGCACGGACCACCATTTTTGACGTTCACAAATTTCGACGATAGCGGATTGTTAGTTAAAGTTGGCTGATTATCATTTCAGTCATCGATATAATGCGAGAGAATAATTAGGACTGCGAAAGTGACGTTTAGTACTAGAGAGTGAAGCTAAAGGCTGCTGAAATGACCAAAAAACTGTGCTTACTGATCAAGGTAATTTATGCCCTTGAATTCATGATCACAGATGAAACAAATGAACTTCGTATGCTCAATCTCTCCTTTGACAAGTTGATTATTATATAATTTATAGTATGCATTACAAAATTCAGCTACGCGAAATAAATATTCTGAGGTGTATTTTGTCCGATGAGCTTGCATTACAAGTGTTTAAAAGATCTCCAGAAACATAAGATGAACCATAGTTGAATTTCCATGATCACATTCGGTTACTGGCGTGTGGTATAACTAGGGAAACCGTGGTTTGTTACCTAGCAGCTCTAGCGAGATGCATCAAAACATTTCAATCGTTGTTAACTTTATTTGTTCAATGTGAAATTACATCAATATTTTGTGAATATTATATATATTTATATTTTTAATGCACGTGAATATGTTAATTATTTATATAAAGCTGAAAAAGTCAAATGAAAAACCTCATCGTTTTAAAATGAGCTGTCTGGTAGCTTGTTCCAGGATATTTAGAATTTACAGTGCTTCAAGGTCAATGTCAACAGATACTATTCTTCTCGCAGCGCTTCTAGAGCGCGATAGGCTTTCTGCCTTTACGAGAAGGTATCTATAAAAAACGCTTTATACTTGGCCTGGAACAGACATGAATTTTTCGGTCTTAACCTAGAAACTCGTCAGCGTAGTTCGTCGACCAATTGATCTTCGCTTCTGCCTCGGACCTAAGGAGACACCAGGGGGTTCATTGTTGTTTGTCTCCTTCAACAAGAGGATCCCACGACTCGTTAGACTTTTTAATAATCATTACCAGATTCAGAGCCTCTAAGTAAATAAGTGTCGCGTGCCGCTATAAGAAATCTCTTAGCAAATTGAACTTCGTTACCTGTAGTACTCCTTACTCTTTTTTGATCCAGCTGTAGCTACCATAAGACTGCGCGATACATCCGGTCTACCATTTAAGCGATACTTACGAACGGTCGGACTATAAGCGTATAAATATAATATAGACACCCTCGGCTTTTGTCAGGTTGCCACAATCTAGATTGTTCTGCTTCTGTTTCAATACTACAGATCACTGCATTTCAACTGAATAAGTACAACAAGGAATAACGAAAGTTAAACTCAGGCTTCGAAAAAGTAGCATCAAGTAGTTTGACTCTGTATTTCAGGTGCACGTTTACCAAATATTCTTACTAAATTGCTGTACTGTTTATCCAGTATGTGTAGTTTCAAATGTTGTGTTGTAGATTCCCAATATCTATACTATTTCTAGTGTTATGACGTTTCGATTGGTTTACTACCTTCAATCGTCTTCACGTAAACTGATGAACATGTGTCAATTTCTGGCTGGTTCTGATTGGTTCCGACGGCGTCCCGGTTGAGCGACGTAGTTATTCGTTGACAAGGTTATTGGGTGGTTGGGTATTTCATGTCACGGTCGTGTTCAAGTTTGTTCCGTGCAGCTGTTGTTTCTTAATTTTTAAAATGATTAGGTTTTGGAAATTTCGAAAATTTTGTGAATTTTGAAAAATTTTGAATTATTTGGAAGTTTTGAAATCATATAAGATTTAAGGCCTTTTAGTACTCCCAATATATTTAACATTGCAATTTTGAATATCAACGGCTGAAAAATCAGCCTACTTGAAGCTATTTAAAAAAAATAAGAACAGCATTACCTGCTATGTCTTACAACGCATTCATCTCAAAATTTGATTAAAACCATAACCGATGTAACAGCGATAAGAATACCTACAGGTTGACAGACATCTTAACGGTAGTCTGTGATATCTCGATTTAGCCCGTAAAGCAAAAGATCGATAAAATCGATTGAACTGACTCAATTTCTTATCAACGAAGAGCAGATCTGATCACTTCAAAACCGCCAACCAAATCATCAATACCGGAAGTGAGTACTTTGACTGTCACACTCTGTTTAAACCGAAGCATTTCAAGGAATCGGTTGTTGGCACGTGTCCTAGGCGGCTGGGTTTCGCGGAAGGGTATCGCATCAAGTGTGCGCTGAAAAAATATTCTGCTCCACTTCTCCTTGACATGATTCTATTTTGACAAGATCTCGGGTTTCGCCAATTTGTTGTGGGCGTATATTAGTGCTAGTTTTGCACTTCAGAGTATTCGTTCAGATTTGTTCCATTCATAAATCTTGTGTTATTTTTGATCATCTGTGATGTGACAGGTTTTCAGGTCTGTATTTCCTCTGTTTAGTTGGAGCGTAGAGTTTTCGGGCTATATTTGTAAGGGAATCTTTCAATGTAATCTTTACAAAACTTCAAGATGTTTGATTAAGTGGACACGGATTAGAAGGAAGGTTTACCTAGAGCTAATTTGGATTCCATTTCGCGTATGACGCAACGCAAGTTTGCACGCTTGTAAAGAAAAACATGGTGTAGCTCAATGCTTACGTTGCTCTTGTCACTCTTTCTCCATGATTTCTAAACCTGCTAGATAAACTTGTCACACTGTTGAATCTCATTTATCCTCTTTATATCAAGAAGGCGTTTTGCTTTGGATTCCAATATTCCATTTCCAGCACTCATTTTTCAAGATAATGAAGCAATTTTTGTTGCAAATGATAGAAAAAGGTTGGTTCTATATTTGTGCAAAGCTCTTTTTTCAAGTTTTACTTGTGAGACTTCATAGGCGTGGACGAAGGCGTTGGAAATCCACACATCAGTATGTCAGGCAGAGGTATTCGATAGACAGGTAGCTCTGAGAGCGGTAGCATCGTCGAGGATCAGATCTTCCCTGGTTCAGAAATGCAATGCTTAACCTAATCCAAGAACATGGTCCTTGGTCACGAAGTACCAGGTAATGGAAAAGCAGATTGCTTGACGAGGATGGGTACAAGAAGCACACGCATTGGTCACTAACCCGTACTGGGTATTAGCAGAGGTTAGATCAGTAATGCCCTAGATGATTGGATTTACAACGAAGTGGTGAAAGTATGGCTGGAGAGACTTGCGTGCCAGGCTTTGCCTCCCCTCTACTACTGCTACTACTTTGTGATACTCCTGTGTTAAACACGCAATTTTGTAGTTAAACGAATTACGCCACTCCGTGTTTTTGGACGAAAAATTATCTGTAGTGACGAGACCACGCGATGTGTGCGATTAATATGACCTATAATTAAACTGCAAGAAAACCAAAACTATTATTATAAGTAAGAACTCCCAGACAACAGCATTTCACGGTAAATGACGCGGCATTGTAAATAGTAATTATATCTTGCTCTTTAGAATGCAACATAGTTGACTCATGGGACCACTCGAGATATGTCGTGGGGTGCCCATTTGCAGGCGGGACAAGTTGCAAACTGATATTCAGGCTCACCTGTTAGTTTAATGAGCCCCCTGACATTCGGCGCGGAAAAAAGGTCAGATTCATTATAACAGCCCCAGAATAACCCAGAAAACGAGTTCTTATCCTGTTTTAAAACAATCGATATTTTTTCCGGCTTTCTGGTTTCGCCGGGAATTTGGAAAAGAATATTTAAAAAAAATATTTTTTCCCGAAGAATAGAAAATTTCACATCGCATAGAGTTCAAAAGTAAGAGTTGAAACCATTTTCCGAGTAGATATCAAAAGCGGACGTTTGAAGATCGCAAAAGGTCTAAGGGATCTTGTCGAATTTTTAGGTAAAACAATCGAATGTTTTTAAACAAGACGTCAAATCGTACCCTGGCTAATTTAGGGGCGCTGATCACTAATTTGGTCGCGATTTTGGGCCAGGACTTAAGGGAGAGCCTCTTATGAACCTCTGAATGGTCATATTCGCGTTCAGTACCACCGAATAACTACAGCTTTCCGAGGTTAGTTCGCTCATCGCCAGCGGAAAAAATTAATGTTCCGGAATCGATGCGAAAATCGACAAAAAACGGCTTTATTTCGAAATCCAAAGAATGACGCCAAATACACCGAAGAACTCTTACCAAAAAAGCAAAAAATGCCTTCAGCCGCCTACGAAAAGTTCTCTGTAATCTTCCATTAAACATCGATGTGCGAATGTGAAGTTCTTCGATGCTATGTGATATCTGTGCTTTTATATGGGCCAGATAGAAAGTTGGGGCCTTACCGAAAACGCCTGTAAGCGATTCGAAGTATTCGAAGTGTGGTGCTAACAGTGAATGCTGCCACCAGTGACCATTGACGCTATACTAGAAAGTCTAAGATTAAACGTGAAAACGCGGTATACTTTGGACATATCGTGCGTACCGATTGCCAGAGAGGGTCCTGACGAAGATGCATTTTCTGTTTGGCAAATCTCATAAAATTGACAGGCTTAACATCAGCATCATAACTATTAAGAATTGCAGTGATAATTATAATAATAATAATAATAATGATACATTTATTTCTGACAAGTTAAACCCAATAATAGGAAATGTTACATAAATCAGTGCCTAGATTTAATACAATACAAGTTGCTATCCGTTAAGAGATCTAGTTTTATATATATACTAACGATAGTTTGTTTACTATCCCAGTGCATATCACAGTAATCACAAATAGAATTAAACACAAAACAAAAAGTGTAAACAGGTTACTTCTTCATGACTTCTTCATGACATTATACGATCTATTGAATTATTATATATAGGTGACCAAATTAACGTTGTATACTCCAACTTACTCCTGACAAAGGCAAAGTACACAATTTTTAAGCTTTCGACACTTGAGAAGTTTTTACAGTTTCTGATACAGTAATCCAATAGTTTCGAAGCCGAAGTAACAACATGAGACACATGCCCATTAAAAGTTAGTCTTTCATCGACGGACGCCTAGGTCCTTGACGTTTGAAGATCTTCCAAGTTGCATACCATTAATGTTGTAGTTATTGTAACTTATCATGTTAATTTTCCTAGTGTACGTGACAATCTTACATTTGGCTATATTGAGAGCCAAGGAATTTCTGGTACACCATTCAAAGACCACATCCAAACTTCGTTGCAGAAAATGGCAATCTTCAATTGTCTTAATAGTAGCAAATATCTTCAGATCATTTGCGTATAATAAGTGAATCATTGAAGTTCATATGACAGATCATCGATAAATATCAACAAGAGCAGTGGTCTCAGGTCCGATCCCCGGGGAACTCCAGAAGAAGCTGTGAAATATGTTGATCTGAAACCCCCATATTCAACAAATAAGTTTCGCCTACATAGATATGACTCAAAAAGACTGAGCATGTTGTCTGTTAGTCCTACTGCTCTGGGTTTAGCTAGGAGCAGATAACGATCCACTTGATCGAAAGCCTTCTGAAAATCTGTGTCTATGACATCAACTTGGCTCTGTGCATCTAATGTTAATCAAAGTAAGATGGGCCCATGTGATCGCCAACATCAATAGACGATAGACAGCGAAAGAAAAAAGACGACACCAACAGTCAGCGCCAAGTTGATTGTTTGGCGGCCGGCCTCCGATTACGGACCGCACGTACTAACGGTCGGGCAGCCGCGACGCAGGCAGTACTTGGTGGAGGTACGACCACTGTCGGAGGCAGCGCCGCGTCGCCGGTGACAGACAGCGTGTGTGAGAGCCGCGCCGTCGAACGCGCAACACCTGCCGAGCCACCGCAGGGATCACGTGCGGGGCCACGGTGATCCTTATCATAAGAGAAAATTAGGCTGCTCGCGGATCACACCGAACTCTTTATTAGAAGCTCAATTGAGGTGGAAGAGTTTTATGCCGTTTGTTTAGAGTTTGCAGTCGAGGTAGATGTTTAAAAAGTGTTTTGCTAGCGGGCTTTCATTTTCTGTACAATTTTGAGAGGGGGAAATCTGACCAATGGTCTCTAAGTCTACTGTTGGACCATGAGTTATTTTATTGGTTTTCTTATGCTTCATTTTTGAATCCCAAACGAGGTAGTTTTATTGGTTCCCTTGGATCACACTGATTAATGCCGATTTTGATCTATTAACAATGCAAATAGATTATTTATATTATTGCCATAATAATTCGGAATGATTTCGTTTGAGGTGTTTGCCAACCTTATTATGGAAATTCAATTTTGGTAGATTATTTATTCGATAGTTTTTGTTGTGCTAGAGATATTAGTTTTTTGTATTTTTTCACATAAAAATTGAGAGCAACATCAATTGACGTTATATTTTCTTAAGACCGCTATGAATCTACTGTTAAAATAAAAATAATGTATGTTGATCCCTATGGGACATCGCCGTTGATGTTGAAGGAGAGAAACCTCAATTCATCACATTTTTTATCGATAACGTGCTGGCACTGTCCAAAAAATATTTATGTACACTTTAATTTCCACTATCTTTTCACGAATTACATATTCGAGTATGCTACAACTATAGGAATTATTTATTTGCTAATTTGTGTCTCCTCTATAAAGTAGGTTTATAGTTTATTTAATTGAAGCTACTCGGTTTGACATAAGGTTCCAATTTTACCGATTATTACACGCATGGCCAGTCGGCATCTCCGCTCTCGGAATTTAGGATGAATTTGTAAAAGCGACAAATTGAAACGGACGAAGTTGTTTCGTCTATCCAACCGTGTATTTTTCGATCTTGGGGATCGATAATCAAGCAAGCGTTGAATCGACGGAGACAAGCGAACATCGCAGTGATGGCGCGTTGGTGCGGAAAGTGGCCTTTTACACGTTTTGCACAAACAAATGAGCAGCGATTATTGCACTTTCGGGTGGGCTGCGCGTTGCATACCTGGTCTGATTTTATGTTGGTATCTCTACTCATGTGTGTCTTTTAGATAGAAAGTAAAGTGTCGTCATCAATTAAACACAATTACTTCAGTGCTGTTGGATATAGGATGCAGATGTGAGCAGAGTAAAAACATTTTTTGAGTGTTATGAACAAAAATTATGAAACACTACTTGGATAATTGATTTTCGAAAGATAACTTGATCAGAAGAATAGATGCAGATCGGCTTTTCGAGTACATTTATGTTTGATAATCAGTCAGAAAGTTACAGATTAGAGAAAAATGAGAGGTTATGGTTACAGTTCGACTATATTACTTTATACAATTATCGAATTAGTTGAAATACTACTTTAGTCGTTTATTTTTCTAAGATGACTTGATCCGAGAAATAGATACCTACAGATAGGATTTTCGGGTCGCAATATTTCAGCCAGAACCTTACAAGTTAGAAAAGAATGTGCAGTTTTGCAATCTGAACCTATCCTTCATAGCAATTAACAAAAAACCGAAAGCGGATGGATCAATGCAGCTTGTCATCGTCTCGTTAGGCGATAGAATAGCCACCACTTAGTCCGTCGATTTTTGTGCTAAGCCGGCTTCATGTATATTCATAAAACACTTTGTGGTACAATAGTAGGCGCCCGCTTTGATGTCTTCATTAAGTTAGTGTGGGTGTGGCGTTCTTACGAGCTGATGCGACGGTTCTAGCCGCAGATACAGCGGCGTAGGAAGTGGTGCGAATCACAGAAATCAATGGGCATTTGCATGGAAATAACTTTTTAAGTTCTAAAACTTATCGTGTCATTGTCGTTGAAATGCCATCCTCTTTGTATATCGTACTACAAAACTTCTCTATTTCACTCTATGCCCGTTTCCTGAAAGTATTGACTGACTGCTGATTTGGACGTTTCTCCTTTAGTTATATCATTCTGGGTTTTTTTGATTAGACACTTGGATCTACGTTTCAATTTTTTGGCCTTGTGTGGAATCTTAGTGTATTCCTTGCCTTCAAAGCTGTTCCCATATTGATTTTTTTTTCAACAACGGTGTTTTAGATAATTCGTGATTTTCGATGTTGGATGGATTTGCTTTCAATGTAGTTACGATCAACAATGTTCTTCCATGATGTTTTCCTCTCACTTCACCGGTTTTGCATAGCAAACACACTCACGACTAAATAAAATAACACTAAAACCTGCTATCACATCCACTGTTTTATCACATTACTTTTCATTCACGACGCGACACTGTTGTTTATCATACGCTTAATTTACTGATAGGGATAGTCAAGAGGCGTCCTTTTTTAAACTGCACTTATGATAAGCCTTTTATCAGCAGAACAATGCAAGGTAATATATTTTTTATTTTTTGCAAGTTGTTATTTTTGCTCCAATCCAGTATTCATTGGATGCAGTTGAGACAATTTTTCAATAGCCAAAGATTTGGAATGAAGTAACGATTCTACGATTTGGTAAACCTATAATGGTTTTTAAGAGATGATGCTTAATCTACCTTCACTTATGATTCAGTAATTATATATCACAACGATAGAAAGATATGGTTCTTGGTATCTAACAGCACAAAACACTCCTCATGCAGATGAAAGGATTGTGTAATTAAAACACAGTTTCACAGATAAAATACTTTTTCTTTCAGTGACGCGTTTCGACTTATATTCAAATCATCGTTGGACTGCCAGACTTTTAATAAAGGCTAAACATATTATTTGCCAACTAGCTAACTAGATCCTATCATGAATACAAAACTAGAGCTCTCAAATACGATTTATCCTGTCTAGCTATTTTTCTATTAAATTATTTTTTCTTTCTTTTGTCTGTTTTAGGGAAAATATTTTTTGGCAACTTAATTTGCATTAGTTTTAAGGGACACTGCAGTCAAAATATCCTTGAGGTATTTCACGTTTAAAGACATTTTATTCCTTAAGCTACTTTATTATTCTTAATACATTCTATGACCTAAGATATTTCAAGTGTATTCGTAAGTAAACATAAAATACATATAGAAGAAGTAGTTTATCGATAAAAATTGAGGTTAAAAGATCAGTCTACTCATTTACTACAATGAACTCAGGGTTTCGCAGGTATTTCTGAAACTCTAATGTTTCCATGAAGTTTAAATAAACTATTTTATCACAGTTATAAAGCATACTCATTTTATTTTCATTGCCAACTATATGATTAGTATCTAGTGTTATCAAACTTTATGGATGTTGTTTGAACGCACCTACCTATATGTTCTCTGTATCTTGTTGTAAATGTTCTAGCTGTTTGATCTATATAAACATAAAAGGCACGAGGAGTCATATAAATACGTCACTTATACATATCTAGCTCATTTATTAAATATGATTTTAAGTAATCCGGGTTGCCTCAACAGTCAAATCTGACAGTGCGACGATGAAATTGAATATAAATAGAAACGCGTGAAAGAAAAATAGTTTCATTTATGGAACATTGTGTTAGGTACACAATCTTTTCATCTGCATAGTGGAAGAGTTTAATCAAGTGAGAGCATCTACAATCTACATGAAACTCGTACATTTTGGTGTCAATAAAAATACAAATCATTTTTTTTCTTTTTATTCACTCTGTACCTTGTTAAAATTTGCAGGGAAGCTAAATCTCTTGCTTCAAACGAATTCGGATGTTTGTTCATCCAAGAAAGTACGGCACTGACTAGTCAAACAGGTTGGTGCATCTAAAAGACCGCAAGTGGACTATTTCGGTGTATATTTTATTGCATGCGGTTCAGAGCTGCGCTTCGATATAATTAGATGCGTTAAAAGGAACACCCTCTTAAATCACGGCCCACTAGATGGACAAGCCGTCACCGCTTGTAAATTGATATAAAATGGTCTCGTTTTTTCTCCTGAAGTGTGTCTCTCTAATAGTCGAGATTTATGTTGCCTATTTTGTAGTTCAGGATTTGGGTGACCACATTAGCTGTGTAATTAGATGGATTACATAAAACACCCTATTAGACCACGCTGGATGAGGCTGAATAAATGGATCGAGTTTATGCCGATTTTATGGGATATAATGCTAAATGATTTTTTGGTATGACCGATAACACGAAGCTACGCATTATGACGAAATGCATTGAAAACTGGATACATAGTTTACGACGGAGGGGCGTTGGTGCGTGTGTCGAATATTCGGACAGTGGCACACTTCGGCCTGAACAGCCATTAAGGGTGGCAAAATTACAGTGAATCATTTCTTTTGGAAAATAAGGAACGTTTCTGATCTCAGGATGTGAACCTTCTGATCTCTGTCTTACCACCAGCCCCACCACAATCTCAATTTTGACCCTTCATACATTTTTCAGAAAATTACCTTGAAAACTCCCCAAAAACGAAATTTGAGCATGGCGTTGGAATTGAAATTTTATCAAAAAAGTATTAACTCAATTTTTAAAATTTTTGCTACCGCAATAAGGTGTCATATTTTTTTATCTCAGATCTGCGGATATACCTCTAAATCAGCAACTACTCCATACACTATCAAATAAATATTTTTAAATGCTCACAGAATTACTCGTACTTGATTTCATGCAGGCAGTACGTAGGATTGAAGACTATTTATGACCCACTAAGAATTTTATGGTAGAGAGTTACTCATATCCCCAGGGTGTGCTATAAAAGTCCAAACATATAATAACTTTTTTCATCCATCCCCGAAGACAAAGATACTAACTGTCTCAACCACCTGCACCCTTATGAAATTCAGCGATAAACGTCAAAGGTGATTTTTAAATGTCTCTCTCGGCTATCATAAATTCCTCTGCTAACCAGCTGAATGATATTATGGGATTTAATTCCCTACAGGTATCATGTAAAATTATAAAGCTTGTCTTAGAAAACCGTCGCGAAACTATGAGTAAATGCAATAGACACTCTTCAAAGTACATATAAACCTTTAGATATCAATACAATCATCATGCATCAGGCAATAATAAATGTATTCTAATTGTTACAGAATTTTATCGGATTACACTGCAATCCGTAAGTGGACAACTAATGATATTTAGAAAAATTAGAAAGAAAAATTTGTCGCCAGTGGGGATCGAACCCACAACCTCCTGCATTCTAGGCAGGCGCCTTTACCGTTAGACCATGACGAACTGGTCAGGTAGAACGGCAAATGCGCTATGGAAGGTACATCCCTCCTGTGCAATTCTTCTTCCTAATTTTCTAACCTATACAGCTCGATCTTTGATTAGACATCTAGTGCCAGAGGCCGATACTATCTTCGGTCGATAACTAGCAGAGTCCATCAAGTTGATTTGAGCCAAGTGCGGAAGTCTGCCGCCTTCAGAAAATACTATTACAGAATTTTATCGGATTACACTGCAATCCGTAAGTGGACAACTAATGATATTTAGAAAAATTAGAAATCGATCCCCACTGGCGACAAATTTTTCTTTCTAATTTTTCTAAATATCATTAGTATTCTAATTGAATCGACCAAAATATGGAAGTTACTTAGTTCATTAAGCAAAAATGTGATAAATATCAGCCTTGTGGAACAGGGTGCCGAGGTGTGGTTGCATTACAGTTTGCATCTATTCTCTCCCAGCACTTTTAGAGCATGTTAGGCTTTTTGCTTTTGCGAGAATGTGTCCTTAAGAAAATCCAATTTAATAATAACTGTTATTAAGTGTATTCTCATTATACACGTAACCATTTGGGGTATCTTGCGATAATTGTTGTTTTTCTTCACTTACTGCACCTTTTTCAGTATGCATGATTCAAGTATTAAAAAGAACGAAATCGCTCATTTTTATGTTTCGAGAGTGCAATGTAATGACACCGCTATCAGTGGCGTCATCAGACGCGAGTCAAGATATCTATTCTCAGTGCCGTTTTATGCAAATCCCTTAATGCATGATAATTTCTTGAATGAGTTTATGATTTTGTGATGCGGTTAATGCCTTTTAAATTGAACGGTCGTCGTGCGTCCAGCCAGTGGACAGCGTAATTGAAGCGATTACAGGTACCTTCGTTGATTGATACGAGCCAAAACAGCGAACGGTCAGATCTCCATTTTCAACAAGAAGCTTATTGTTTCCATCGTATTTATTCTATAATCGTTATCTCACATTGGAATGAAGTTTCTTGGCAATCAGAAAGCATCAAGCGATTATCTATAGCTTATTATTAGAGAGAGAATAACGTACCGGCAGTAGTCGAGCTGCACTGACGAGCGGCTAGGTTATAATTGAAACATACATATGTGTAGTGTAGAGCTGGGGTCACCAAATCGCGGAGGTCTCGCCCTTGGCGCAGTGGTTCAAATCGAGTTGAATCAACATCTCCGAGGGAATTTTGTGTGAAATGGTTTCAGGCAGGTGCTTTTAAGTTTGTTGGATAGGAGGTTTTTAATCTTTCAGGTCACGAGGGCGGCGCAAATTACGTAACTTCCTCTAGATACCATAAAAATTAGAGAGGGACTGAGACAGTTAGATTATTTTGAGAAACGGACCTCAAATGTACAGGTTTGAAAACTGAGAAGAAGAATCGTTCGGGGAATGTAGGTACCTCCTATAGCATATATGCCGTCTTGTGTGACAGATCCTCATGACTGAATGGCTAACGTAACCGCCTAAAAATGCGTTTGTTGGTTCGATCCCCACCGTCGAATTATTAGTTATGTCGGTCTTACGGATTGCAATCGAATCAGATGATAACTCTGTAACAGTACTCTTTTGTCACAAATACTCAAGAATAGACACGAGACATAACCAGATGGTAAGTTAATAGGAAATGAATATCCATTGAAGCAACACTAAAACACAATAGCGCCAAAGACCTTTGGTCACGGCCGATTTTTGTAAGCACCTCATACCCCATACCGTCTCTGTACACCTACACTGAAAGACCGGCCTTCAATAAATCTCCAAAAATTTCGGCGATCAAAGAATGGAATGTCGGCTGACAATGTAGATCTAATTGTGGCCATTGACGGTCGGGCGTGAGGCTTGATTGTCCCAGAGCGACTCGAGAGAATGACCATGACACCTCAGGCCCATTCATAGGCACAATGCGTTTACAAATCACTCTTCTCCATTCGAAATTTAGAATTTTAGGAATGGTCCGAGCGTGTAAAGTGCGGAGCTACTGAAGGTACCGCGGTGGTGGTACCGCGAATGTGGGCGACCGTTACGCGTTTTAGGTTCCTTATAGGCCAGTGAATGCAATCATGATGTCAATGAACAAATACTTGTAATTTCATTCGTTCATCCTTAGTCAATACTGGGTGACGTCATTTTCTCGTCCTTGAAATTTGGTTTGGATGGATAAATAAAATTATTTGATAGTATCCTCGATGGGTTATTAACCGAACTAGATGAATTTTTTAACATATTTGCTAGCTGAGTAGATTAATTTTAGATTTTGAGATAGTGACTTACATGTGTTATCACATTAGTAGTACCTACCGAAACAACAAGCATAATGATGACAATATACAGACCTGGCTCCAAAAGTTCAACACCTGACATCATTGTGGCGGCCCTATTAATTTTATCACAAATCGTAGTAACTAGTCCGTAAAATTAATAGAATTTGAGTTATTTTTTTGACTGTCCAGGTTAGCAGACCATCGTTATTAGTATACTAGCAAAACGCCACACAGAACAGGAATGCTGAGTTTCCTTTTTCTTTCTACCTTTCTTGCTGTCTCAGTCACTTCTATACTCTCAGCGTTCCAGCTAACATAGCCTAATCTGCTGTTGTTTCTTGTAGAGAATATTATACAATTTTGGAGTTCGTGCGGTTCAAGGGTCTGTACCAGAAAGAGAAGGTGCCCCAGATGCCATTCCATCAACTGTCAGAATTTCGTATCGTGCCCCGCGTTTGGTGGGCGCACAGCGTCGCCACATTTTGTAGTGATCTGGGACCACGTACCTGCCGGTAATTTATTGACCTCTACCGGTTCTATCCTCTTGTGGTGCTGTTTCTGGCCACCGTGTGCTGTGAGGGGTTTCGTAACTATACCGAACTGATTCTTGTTAGAAGAAATTAGTCCTCTTGCTTTGAGCATGGTGCTTCAATAAATTGTTCCCCATGGCTTCATCCAGTCATCAAGTTTCAGTATTCCTTGTGTTGAAGTTTCACCTATTCCTTGACTATCCCCCTCAAGGCTGGTTCTGAGCCGATACAGGTTCATTCATCTGTTTTGAACGTGATTACAGGATGAAGAAGAAAATATAATGTTGGCCTTTTTACATGATAATTTTGTAATAGATAAATTCCAATTTCAACTTCTGCACAAAATTCTTTCAATAGTATCCACCAAATACGCGGAATCTGCATTCTCAACCCTACTTTGAACTGTGATGAAGAAGATAATGAGAATGCCAGATATATCTGGCAAATAAATCATCAATAAATAGACTTCTAAATATCAGTATTTGTAAAGAAACAAGGAAGGTATATACAACAGAAAATAAATGAAGCAGATAAAAACATCAATCTGATTGGGGTGCATTTTATCACGATGCTACCCACTATGATGAAATGCAACAAGCAATATCGTGATGGGGTAGATGGTAGAGGGCTGGAGGTTCCTAGTGACTCTGCCGAATCTTCGGAAGATGAGCTGATGGTACAAATCTGTGATATTATTTTGTCTGAGAAGTGACTGTACTATTACGAGGTACCACCAAATATCGATACGGTTTTCAGTGGCATTTCGCACGGAAAGCCGCGATTTTTCGGTTGTCGTCGGAAAGTCGGGCGATCGCTTGTACGGTTTTAATTTATCGATACAATAAAATTCGTTAAAAATTGGAAACTGGATTAATTATGGGATCCCACATACGGTGAAGTAATGACATACATACTTAGCAGTATGATGAAGCGGATATGATCAAAGCAGAATTTTGTGAAAATATATGAATGTGTAAAAGTGGTTAACAGTTTAAATCTTTGACGAGATAATTTTTGTCTCTGTTAAAGCTAAGGCTTAGGTAAGAGGGTAATAGAAACTCCATAATAAAGAGAAATTTTAACATTAAAAAGATTAAAAACGCTGAAAACTCGTTTTGCACATCTATAAAATTTTGACCCTGGTAATATTCCCCATTAGTTTGACAAATATTATAATTTAAACAACTGCATTCAAATCATAAAAATGATAGATTCTACTCAACAGTTCTGAACTTACAATAATTGGATATTTTGGAAACATTTCCAATAAGATATCCAAAACAATAAAAATAGTGTATGATAATCAAATAAGGATAGCTAACTGGTCAGCATTTATCTTAAGATCCTATTTAATAAATGCAAAGAGGAAAGAACCAGATGTGTGTGAGTAAGGTATTTATAGGATTTCATGTGCCTTCTGTAATACTGTTTAAAACAGCTAGAGCATAAACAACAAGGTACAGAGAACAAAAACTAACATTCAGAAAGATCAAATTTTTCCAAACACTCTTTAGATATTTATCATAGAATTCGCAATGAAAATAGAATGCGTGTATTTCATACTCGTAATAAAATACATGATTTAAACTTCATGGAAACATTAGAGATTCAAAAATATCTGCGAAACCCGACTCCATTGTAGTAAATGAACATGATCTATTTGTATTCTCTGTTAACTTAGTCTTGAAATATCTTACGTCGAAGAATGTATTAAGAAGAATGACACAGATTAAGGAATAAAATTCCTGGACACGTGAAATGCGTTAAGAAATGAAAATGGAGTCTTCTTTGTAAAACTGTGTGTTAAATACACAATCCATATATTAAATAATATTTTGTTTCATAAGCTAAGCATTTTAGGGGGTTGGTTAGTTCTTTTTCGATGGAGATGAAAATGGTTAGTTTGTTTCGTTTCAGTTTTAGCAACTTTTACTACAGATATAGCATTTGAACTGAACAGGCATCATAAATAATGATGAAAGTGCTATTTAGCTTCTAAAAAAACTGCATCAGGTGGATCGGCTCTGTATGCACACCAGTTTATTGGAGAATAAGTTTAATATTGAAAATTATTTGAAAAAATTTGGTATTTGCTGGAAATATAAAAGAGTAGAGCGCTTTCGATATTCTAATAATTGTTTTTAGTTTCAACTATCAACTATTCCAGAATTCGATCCAAATACTTACTTATAAACTGACCCCACTGCGTGAGAAGTGTCAACTTTCTTGACGCATTCTTTTATATATTTTGAGAATCAGCTCTATTGTTTGGGAATGTGCTACTGAAACATGCAATAAACGCAAAATAAAGAGTTTATTCAACTCAGGTTTACCTCGACGGCCAAAAATCCATGCCCAGATCATTCATTACGAGACACTTGCATCTGGATGATGTTCATAACCTGAGGAAAAAGCCGTTGAACAATCATAAAAGTACACTCACTGGATAATTGAATCTCATTCTCTCCGCGGGATTGAAATTTTTACGGAAATGCTGTTATTATTGCTGGGAGTATGTGCGATATGCTCTAAGTGCTATATTGTGGTAGCCTTAAAGAGAAGCTGCTCACTTGCTTCGATCACCCTGCAGATAAAAATGTAATCACCTCAGACTAATTACAATTTTTAAGGAGATTGCTTTATAAATGGTAGTCTCACAGAATCGAACGATTATAATTATGGCGATCTTTTTAATATCTTTTTGTTGGTACGGTAATGGTGTTTGTTGTGGCTGTCCAAGCTTTGTGTGATAGACTGATAGAAGCCAGAAATTGGAGGTAAGAGATCGTTGCTCCGTAATAAATCCGGGACAGGTAATGGAAGATTGAAAGATTGCGGTAGAGACCGATTTCAAATTGAGATTCTTTATCTCAGATTAGGGAACTTATTCTTTCTTATGGGTTCCTATAATCTCAAAGAGGAAAGATTGTATCGCAAGTTCTTGAAGTTGCCAAATTATGCTTACCTTTTCTTGATCAAGTAGATTGACTCATTGTTTAATTAATTTTCAAGATTGTTTATTCCAACGGTCGATTTGAAATATCCCTGATATACAAATTTACGGAACCTTAAAAATTATTAGTTAGCAGTTAACGTAAATTATTGGTAAATTATCGGTAAGCTATAAGCAAACCGTAGGTAAAGGTGAGGTTTACGTGAAGTTCATAGTGCACCGTGATAACCCTTTTTAAACGTAAGGTTTACATAAACTGTAATTAGATTCTTAAATATTTTGCACAATATTTGAGCAAAACCTTGCACTTATATCGATGCGACGATTTCTAAATTCGAGAGCATGTCTCTACGAGACGGTTATTTAACCCTGATCATACTCCGAGAGTCAGGTGACTTTAAATATTGAAACATCGACCAAAGTTTGTTATTCCAAGCGGGCAGGTCAAGGCATCTTTCGGTAGTTATAATCACAACAGAGATTACAGCAAACCCACAGATTTTATGGCGTCCTTTGGCCATTTTACGATCCTGTTGGCGCTTTTCGCAAACACCACCTATTTGCCATAGATTACGGCGCTTGGAAAGAACAGGAAACAAGATAAAACCCTGGCCGTGCGCCATATCAAAAGCGTCAAACACACAAAAACAGGACCGGGACACAATTAAAATTCTGTTATCCAGTACTTTCGGGTTTTCTGTGCGAACAGTGAATTATTGCCTATTGTGGGAGCCGTCGTAGCCCAACTAACCTTTAATTATCGCCAACTTTGTTATTTTGTGTAACTTCTAAGAACAGATCGGCGGGGTGTGGTGTTTATGTTTGAAGGAAAAAGGCGTGAGTTTGAATGGGGACAATGCGCTAGAGCCATACAGCACCAGTCATTGGTGTAGCTCAGGTAGTGGCAGGAAACTTCTATGAAATATTGCTTTGATTTTCAGTATTTCTAATGTACGGATTTTTTATATTCAAAGAACTATCGTTTGTTGAACTTTATCGAATCTCAATGAACATCCATACAGAGTTTTCTAAAAATTTGTAAAACAAAAGTTTTAGGGTTTTCAAGTGACTACTGGGCAATAAAAGTCTTAATTATACAGGGTTGATCATAAATTCGTGTTGCACCAAAGTTGCATTATTTGAATGTAACACCCTGTATAGCATTGGATATGTCAATTCTTTCTTCAATTTGGCGTAGGCCGTAAATCGAGACATCCAATTAAAACACTTGGTATTGACATGATGATTATTATGTCAGTTGATGGTTCTCGTCAACGAGTTCTACTGGTCCTCATTTGCCCCTAGTTTCCAGGTCCCCTGACTTAACGCCCATTGTATTATATTATTTAGTTTGGGGTCGTCTAAAAAGTAGAGTGTACGAAGCTAAATCAAGTAATGGAAGATAAATGAAGTAACGTAATGCTATCCTTTTTTGACGTATAAAGAACGATTAGGTTGGAACGACTAGCAGCAATATTTAGTTCGTATATTCAGGCCTATCTAAAAAATATCTGGGACTAGAAGGAAATCTGGAATCTGAACCCGCTTGAAGACCTGAAGAGTAAAAAAAGTGAAAGTCGACCCCACCTAAGCTCTGACAAAACCTAGAACGTAACAGTAAAACTTCACTACTACAACAGACCACGTGAGATGCTTAAACATCTTAACAATATAAAAATGGGGATTGTCTAGATCCAAAATACCAGTCCTTTCAAACAATAAAACGCTAGTTCGTCCAAAAATTCTCGAGTGGAAAATTTGATGATCAAAAATATAATACTACCTGTTCACATTTTCATATGAGTCACCCAAATAAAGGGTATCAAAAAACAACAATAGGTGTTCTTTTTTATATTGACTCACGAAATGACTTTATAGAATTCTAACAAACTTCATTATACCAAAGAATTAATATTTTAGATCGGAAAACATTGTCACTATACAGAGTCAATCTACTTGAATTTTCTTCTGTCACTAGTACTATTCCTGTCCAAAAAAACGAACGCCACTGGTATTGTGCAATCGCACAATGCTGGACTACCCACTGGGTCTTCTCTATTTGGGATCGGATACATCTCGTTTACAGAATTTAACGACAAATGTAGAAATAATTGCAAGGACTATGAGCTTATAATTTTGTCGTTAGATCTAACATTAATTTTGCGCAAAATAGTATAGAGTCCTAGGAATGTTTTGACCGTTCCTGTAATTATTTCCTCGTTAGATTATTGAACTTGCGGTTGGAAAGGGAACCCCCAAAAATGGCAAGGATTTGTAGTCTCGTTTATTTATAATTACAATTTGAAGAAAGGTTATTTTCTTCTATTTTTTCCAGTTCGTGGTTTCTATTAATGCAGGAACTTGAACTTATGGTGCAAAAAATAACTTGACTATGACTTTGGCAGACTAGTAGGGTCAGAAGTGTATGCTCTCCACTATGTATCAGACCTGATTTAGACATGATTGCTCGTCTTTAGCATAGACACTTTCATTATTGCCTGGCGGTCTAACTGTGGAGAGCAATTGGATGGTATAAACGTAATTCAGTCAAGGTTGTGATAGCAGCATAAACATTCATCTCATCGTTGCGCACGGTTACGAATATATCACCAAATAGGTCTCTACAGTTAGACCGCCAGGCTATAACTGATGAGTCTAGGCTAAAGACGAAACATGCATGTCTTATCAGGTTTGATGCGTATTGGAGACTTAATATCAAGTTGTCAGGTTGTGAAGTGGATGGGGCAAAGTGACGGTACGTCGTAAATGGTGTTTACGAAGAACAATAGATGTCGCTGTCAATCAATTCAACCTTGTTGAGAGAAGTTTTAAGGAACATCTGTCGCCGCTTCAAGGCCGTCCAATTGACTTCGTGAGTTGCCAATAGGCAGCGCCACTATGCGCGAAGTTTGGAGATAAGTGTTTAGTCGGATCAAAATTAGTTTTCAGATTTTTCTCACTACAAAATTGTCTTTAATATCAGCTAAACCCAAAATGCAAATGTCACCACAGAAATGCGTCTTATTTTCAAGCTAAAAATGCAATAATTGATTCTATAAAATGAATACAGCTTTAACTGTTCATCTTGAATAACAGGATTGCCCGATCATCTGTAAGATAAAATGTACCAAAAAGGAACACTGAGCAAAGTCTTCGAACTCGAATATTTATTCAAAAATGCAGCCAATGGGCAGTAAAATATTTTTAATTTGTGGAAACGAATATAAATTTGGAATGCATCAATTTAAATTGCGCCATGGATGTACCTGTTACGGTCACGTCTCCGAAGCAGTATCATTTTGGGGTAAAGGACCTGGCAAAAGTTTCGCCATGATTGAATGAAGAATTGTTACGGTCATCGCAGAGGCAGTGAGGTTTTTATTTGCTGCTGTAGATTTTCTATAACAACATTTAGTTTTTGATTATCGGCAAACACGTGTTGAACAAATTCGATTTTTAGATCACTTAAAACTTCAAAGTACCTTTGAACTGAAATATGCATTTTGAAGAAGAACGACAACGTTTATAGTACACCTAGCGTAGAAATAATACCGACATCGTCTTTAAAAGCAGTATGTGACGTAACTAATTTTTTAGAATTTTTCAGAAGGGCATTTAAATGATACACCGTTTCCAATCTTGTTTGGTAAATGGTAGACAGTATAATTCTGTTATTTTTCAGTTTAACCACCCTTTCTAAACCGGTAACTACACATTATTTCAATAAGTGCTTCATTGTTAGAAAAATAGAGTTGTCATTTTGTCAAATTTAAGATTTTAAAAGACTCATTAAAATCGATATTGTTTATTTCATTATTTAGTGAACTAGAAAGTTTGTTAAAGAGTATAATTACAAATACAGAAAAAAATACAAATTAAGAACTTCTAACATAATCAGAAAAAATATCAGCAAAATCTGGAAGGTGAATATTTATTGTATCAGTCTCCATTAAACATTCTTATTAAGATTTAAAATCAGGTATGGCTTACCAAGATAGAAAATAAAATATTCATAAATTCTTTAATACATCAACATTTTGATTTCGGAAATTATTAAGGTGAAATAGATGAAGTACATATAATTATTATACAAAGATGTTTTTTAGCGAAATGATTAATCATCTAGTAGATGCCATGTAGGCCTTCACATGGGAACCTCAAGTCACGGCATTTGAGATCATTTGGCTTAAATAAACTGGATTGATGCTTTGGTAATTCAAATATTTTCAACTCAATAAGTTTGCGTTTAATCACAATGTTTGATATTGGCTTTGAACTAGTCTGAAAACTTATTTTTTTGGTTGGCATTTTTAGGTCAAATTGCATTGTTTTTCATTCTATGTAATGGTTGCCTTGAACCAGAAGTGTCAACATTTGCACTTTGAGGGCCTCAAGAAAGATTTTCAAAATAAAAAAATAAGGTGTTGAAATTTCGCTGTGATTGATTCATCCTCTCTTTGTCCATGAAATGTTGAAAAAAGCATAGAGAAATTTCCTTTGTAATAACGCTACGTTATTGATAGTTGTATATATGGTAAAATAGCTGCAGTGATTCAGTTACATCAGATGACTTGTTAGAAAATATTTCGCGATCTGACTGATATTGAGTTAAAGCAACAGGTTGAAATTCAGCCTTAAAATATATTAGTTATAGTGACGTCAAGTAATTGCTTTGAATATTGTTGCCGAAACAAACTTTTACCAATCTGGCCTACACACTGCAACCGTATGACTGGCAACTGTCGGTGGTCTATGGTATCTGATGGAATTAATAGACCCTAAAAAGCTCCCGGGGGAGGCAAACTACACCGAAAGGCAAAAAAGTCCAAATCTAAACTTCATTGGACCAGATCGGTATCATTTAAATACTTAATAATAACCGATGGCGATACAATAGAGGATGAGTTCTCTGAAAAGACGCCAGGATCTTTACACTCCTATTATTTACAGTTAGGGTATTATTTTAGCGACCGAGATAAGATTTTCCATTCTGGTCCGAATAATAAAAAAAGGTATACGTTGCAGCGGGAGTTTAGTGAGGGTTTAAGGTATCATTAATACAAATGGCGCTTAAGAGCCTTGTCAGTAAGAGATTTGGATCGACACTCTAATTACTAATCTGATAATTGCAATATGTAGATCAAGAGCTGCAACTTAGATATTCACTGGTAATTATACAGCGTGTCTCAAAGAAACGGCCAAGTGCTAGATTGATATGTTGTAAGTGCGTATTTTAAAATTACTTGTATAGTATACAGGGTGGTCCACATAGCAAACGAATTCTGTTAATAGGCGGGAGAGTAATCGCGATGAGTTTAAAATACGAAAAATCATGTTTTTCTGATGTGTCATGATATATAATCACGAAAAACTACTTTATTTAAACCCGATGTGTGCTTTACTAACAATGTTAGCTTCTTCAAGGGGAGATTAAAACTGTTTTAGTTTTTTCTTTCCCTGGAGATGCTGACATATTTAGCAGAAGACGTGGTCACTCATTTCCGTTCCGTCAGTCTGTCTGTCTATCTGTTTGTCTATCTGTCTGTCTGTCATACGGTGATCCTTGGTCCCTCTTTAACCCGAAAGCAGTATTCATTATAATTGAAGTTTGACACTAGGCACAGACGAACTTTTCGGAAGATGGGATAGAGTATAGTTCCTCAACGTGTGCAATAGCGCCCCCTTGTGGGCATTTCAGACTTTCAGGCGGGCAGCAGAAGACGCCGAGAAAATTAGGGGGCTATTTACGACTATAATATAATATTATACGTTTGAATATAATCGTCACGATAGGTGATTCAAATTTGAGACAAGTAAATTTGGGAGGGGGCTTTAAAAAAATCTCATTGGCATACAGGCATGCTGACGCACGGCCGAATTGGGAGTCTATAATATACATATACTCTCCCGGCTTGCCATACTTACTTGTGCCGATCCTGTTTTAGCAATTGCTACTCCTACAGATTACTACAGCCTAACCGAATAAAGTTAATAAATAGTTATGAAATATACTATTAAGCTTTTAATAAATATCGTCAAGTAGGCTCATCTGTATTTTGAACGCAGCGACACCAGTTCACCTGATTGAAGTTTTGGAAATATCAATAAGCAGGAAATTTTTAAACCATAAAAAACTGTATCTCCACATTTTCAGTATGGTTTTAATAGCATTAAGAAAGGTCAACAGTTCTAAAACCTGATCCAAATATGGTACCACATGGGAAGTACATCAACCTACTTGACGCACTGTTTTAATAGGAGAATGTTTTTTGCCACAGCTTCATTAATTAAATATAATAAATTAAGTTTGAAGGCTATTGATGTTTGTTATGACTGAGCAAATTCTGGTAAGGAAAAAGCAATATAATTTTGGTATAATATAGAATTATGGAGTTGCTGAAAGCTAGAATGTGACCATTGAGGTGGGAGTCAATTGACTGGATCAGGCTGGGGTAAGAAGAGGCCAAACAATGGAATCTGTGGAATTTATGTGATTGACTAGTTGAATACCTACATGAAGACCATTGACATCGTAAACAAATATCATTATTATTTATTTGTAAAGTACGGTAAAAAGATCATGGATTGATTGATTCAGCAATCTCTTTCCATTATCTCCAATAAGTGCCTTAACATAAGTCTTCTAATTCTAACATAATTCTAATATAACATTTGCTTTTTCATGTTCAAGTGACACTGTCCTAATGGAAGAACACCATTTATATTTCTACCCGCCCCAACAATCCGTTTGAAATTTTAATAGCGTTATGTTATCAGGCCTAATTTTTATTCAACCACACCATCCAAGACCTTTATTCAACACTTGCGGGTATATTGGAAAAAATCCAAACCTACATGATAGAAGACACCCTCAAGGAAAGATGATTGAATCAAATCGCTCACAAAGCATATCCCTCCTTCATCGAAAGTTAGATCAATGGTGTCCAAATTCCGACGCAGAATTATTCAAATGTAAGATAGAAAATTTACGAGACAATAAAAAGGCATCTAGGCAAGAGGCGCCTTTAGCGCCTAATGATAGTGTTTATGGTAGGTGAGAAGATCGAGGACCACTCAACGCCTTCGAGTGTTAAAACCCGATCGCGTATCTCATAGAATATCGAACGATCTGAAATATACCGGACTAGAATATCCCATGGGGAAGTATAACAACACCAGTGGCTTATTTCCATAAGAATCAGATCAGGATAGATCTAATCTATCTAATTAGTGACTTGTAGAAAGGCGAATGCGATGAATCACCGGAGTTTCTATTTTTCATTCTGTGTTTTCTAATTATCTCAAGAGTAGCAACGAGAACTGTTTAAAAATTCAGTGACTGTGAAATAAATGGCGCTTTACTTCCCACGCAATGGAATTTGAGTAGAGATAAGGATTAAATTTAAGGAGTGATGGACTAGAATATTTATCTCAAACATTCACAAAATATTCAATTTTTCAAACATTTGCTTGAAGTGATCTTCAAAACTAGAATCCGATCAAAATCTTCAGTAAACTGATTAGAACTGCACGTAAAATATAGGGTCAACCTACTTGACGCCATCTTTGGTTTCTAAAACGGAAGATGTTAGTCCTTCTTCGAAAAAAATTATAATGGCTTGATGTTCAATGTTCAATGTTCATAAGTCGTAATATTTAAAAATTGTAGGTACACAGCAATTGAAAAAAATATCATTTAGCTGTTTCAAAAGCAATGGTGTTAATAATCTTCTACATCTTTGGAAAACAAAACGAAATTCCAATTCCAAAAAAAATTGGTAGCCGAAAAACCAACAAGTATGACGTTGATTTTTTTTTGTATTTATGTCTAATTTATTATTCTTCTGCCAATGTAGCACTTTCCGAAAATCAGCAGCGCTAAAAATATCGATTTGTAAAACACTTTAGTATCTTAAATGACTTCCATTGTCTATATAGTTTCCAGTGTCACCACGTTTGAATTGATTTATTATTTACGAGCAGAAAGAAGAAAATCCTCAAAGAAAACCATAAAATAATGTGAATGACGCTAACGTCACTGGCAAGGAGCCGCACTGTTGTCGAAGAAAATTCAAGGAGGCCATCGCCAATAACGCCCACGCTTATAGCACAGCTTGCGTAAAAATTAAACCAATATGCTAAACAAACAACCCGTCAGCCAAAGGAGTATGGATGACTGTCAGTCAAAACGTCGTTTCATTCAAAATGAATGGAAATCCTCAACACAACGTTTGAAACATCTACAATGTTTACAAATTTCAAACTGTACGAACTCATATATACTCAAATTTTGAGGAATTTTCAGACTCTCAAAGCCCTAACCCTGAATATAGTTGGAGATATTTTTGTCTACTTTTTAATAACTGGCCATTAGAAACGAGAAAATTTGTTTCCAGTTTCTCCAGAACTCTTAGGTAATGCTGGTATTCGAGGGGTGGCCCAAAACCCAAAATAAAATTTTATAATTACAGAAGCTACCTCTAACAAGACCATTAAAACTCTATTTAAATGCGATACAACTTAACGGACTGTTTCCCTGAATAGAAACTAGTAATCGATCTCAAAGTAGGTGTACCAACCCTTAAATCTTAAGATGATTAAAGACTTCAAAATTGATTTCTCCCATCTAAATTGACAGCAAGTACTGCCCTCAAATAACCCTCCATTTGTTATTGCCTTTTAAACAAAGGGGTTTCCTTCTCTCAGTGACTACATTAAATAGAAATCAGCTTCCTATTAGCGTTCTAGAAAACCGAGTTAAAGGGCGGGTTAAACGAAAAGCATGACGAGGGTGGAGCATTGTTATGGGGTTATTAAGGGTTCGGCTAGATTTTTTCTTGATCTGCAAGTATGTACTGCTCCAGTGTTTGTTATTTATTAGAAGGATAATATGGAGCACATACTAATGCAGATTGTTGATTACTATCACTTTTACCACTTTCACTGTGATTATTGGCGTATCTCAACAGCATATTATATTTTGAAGGAAGAGCTTCGACTGTTTATGATAACCTACAATCTTCGGATTGATTATCTCTCACCAAGGTACCAAGCATATCGCGCTCCAGAAGCGCTGCGAGAGGTTAAATGACCTTTAAACGCAATAAAAGCCAGGTAATGCGTCTGCGTCCGGATCCTCTCTTGCTATCTATTTTTCCTTGTAAGATAAACTGCAGCAATCGGTACTGCGTGTTGCGCAAGATACGTCCAAGCATGCCGCTTTCCTGCATTTAATCGTGTTGAGGATTTTCCAGATTTCGAAAAGAGGTAAATTTGCTAGGTTTAGCATGGACTGTATCTAGCTTGGAAGCAAGAAATAGACAATTCTTTTTTAATCTTTGTTTGTGAGCAGATCTCTATTGGTTATTAAAATTTTCGCTGATGATCACCGAGGTGTAAGCTACGATTGAACCTCATACTGCACTTTACATAAATGTTTACTTAGCCAGGACGCTCAATACGCAATGATTGGTCAGAGTGCAACATAAAATGTTAGACATCGCAGGTTAGAATCGCAGTCCTTAACGTTTTATTGATTTTATGCCCCATTCTAAAGATTCTTTCACACAGTTCTTGGCTCTTCCCAGACGGAGAAATTCCCGAGTCATATCGAAGATAATTAATTCCGAGGCGAAATCAATTAATTCTCTGTGTCTGTCGTACCGACCCGACCTTCAAAGTTTAACAGCTTTGGAACACCCAAACTGCGGTAATTATTCATTAAATATGGCTAAATAGTGGACGGAATTCATTAATGTTCTAACCGTGTTTTAACTAACCGTTTGTGTGAAAAAACTGGCTTAATTAGGATCTGTCCTATTAAGAGCTCATCGACTATAAAAGGAATCCGATCGATTTCATGGAGGTGATCAGCATCAGGTTAAGAATTAGGCGTATTTTGTAAATATAGGTGAAACAATACATTTTGAAAGCTGGGGATGAGGGTTCGAACCCTATTCAAATCAGAGTAATCCAATAAATGTACCAGTAGTAAGTGTATGCTTTCCATTACGCATCAGACCTATTATAGGCATGCATGTTTTGTCTTTAGCCTAGACTCGTCAGTATAGCCTGGCGGTCTGATGGTAGAGAGCAATCGGGTGGTATATGCGTACTCAGTCAATGGAGTGATAGCAACATCAAACCAGCTCTAAGTGTCGCCCTCTATGTTAGGATCTTTGAATTCGTATGTTCCCTATGGGCGTCCCCGAAGAGAGCGGCACTTGGAGATGAGTTGATGTTAGCATCATTCTTGTTCTTATCCTCATCACTAGACTACGATGCAAAATAACCATCATCATCCTCGGACTCAAAATTGCCCATTTGACTTATTCCAATTTTACACAAAATGCCGTATTCAAAATATTTCCGATTTGTGGATTTTCGCAATTGGTTCTGAACAGATTCCAGTTCTGTTCAACGAGTAACAAACTAAATATATATTGTTTCTAAGAGTCTAGACAGGTTTTTTAAGGTACATCAATAAACTCTTTCAGTTAAACAAACAATCGTTATCAGTTACCACAGCTGTGTTTATCATTTATATTAAATAATGTATGCATATATAAAAATAGTTTAGGTATGGATGTTGACACGATCTATAATCAAAAAGTATGTTCGATTGAAATCATCGAAATTTCATTGGTTTTGGTGATATTTACATTACAGGCACACTTCCTTTTATTTGTATTTCATAATCCCAATGCTGTAAAACATACAGATCCACAAAACAATCTATGCAACGGACTCGATTACCACATCTGTACCTTTTTCGGTTTGCTGAATAACAAAGTTTACAAAATACACAGACGATACATCGAAACGCGTTACTAAAAAAGTTTTGTAGTTGAAACATTGTATTCTAATAAACTATTTTTTATCTGTAATACATAGTTTGTTTTGATAACTTTCATCAAACTCTTTGATGTAGAGACTTCAAGAGAAAATCCCTTCGACCAGCTGAATAGGGAAGCGAAGAATGAGAAGCATTTTAATAATAACATCAAGAAGAGCCCAATGATCTCATTCTCGAAAGATCGAACTTACAACACTTCAAACGAGCTTTCTCTAAAAGCTATTTTATAAAGAACCTCAAAGTTGTGTAATTAGATACCAGAGAGTTTTATCCTTGACAGTTTTAGTTCATAGCGTCTTGAACTCAATGTAAATAGACATATATCATCTCACTGCGTTTCTGGAACACGTTACGTTATCCGCCATTTAATACAAGTTATATTTCCAAGCCAAGAATTAATTTTAAGTGTATGCCCTACACTATACATTAGACCTGCTATAGACATGCATGTTTCGGCTTTAGCCTAGACTCGTCGGTATAGCCTAGCGGTCTAACTGTAGAGAGCAATTGAGTGGTATATGCGTAATCCAGTCAAGGGTGTGATAGCAACATCTTGACTTCGCAAGTTGCCAATAAGCTGCGCCATAGTGCGCGACTCTTAGAGATGAGTGAAGAGTTGATTTTGTGATTATCATATCCAGATTAAATGCCCTGACTCTTGCATAATATTTATTATAAAGGTTGATAAAAAGCTTTTTTGGCGGTTGTGAATGTACCTATATACAAATATCTCTACTGTGAAGCACTACACAACGAGCATACTGTTGATAAAACGATACGCCCACGCAGTGACAACACATGCCGAACGTGTAAACACAAAAAGATGTTTCTGTCGAAATTATTTTTTACTTTGAACCCTTCGCTTAACCGATACTGCAAAACGATTGTGTTATTTACATTTCTTGCGGGGGAGCTCCAACAGGAAGGAGGGGGATCTTAACACCTTGGCAATCTGTGAAAAATCAACAGGTATGGAAGAAATTGTTTTCTTCCGCCCACGCGCTCGGTTGTAAACAAGGGTGAAAGGGCGCCAGGCTTCTTATCAATTCCGGGTATTATAGTACAGTCAGAGTACGCTGAGTGTGCAAAATTTCCCAAGTTAGATACTTTGTAGTTTTTTGAGTCGTATACCTGTCAATGTTTTACGATTTTCGAACGTCCACTTCACCCCATTTCGAGGCAAAAATGAGTTTAAATAGATTGACAGTGTACTAGTCACGCAATGGTATCAGCAATTTAGAATCGAATTTTGGAACTGTTGGGATTTTGAATTTCAATGAAAAGGAATATTAGAACAACTGCAGCCTGTTTTGCATTATCTAGATTGAAATATATCTGCAATAAGGATGTATTGTTTTCATTCTACTGTGCCCAATACTCTTAAAGGGAGCTCGAAGTTTTACAATCATTGATTTATATGATCGAATCTAATTTAGATGCTTTATGGAACAAGAAATAAAGAAGCATTTGTTGTTCCTAATCATAGCCTAAGTATCTGAGAAGTCCGAATTATTTAATATCGCATATTGATGATATAATGTGTCAATTAATTTCTGGATCAGTTATGTAGGTATTGTTTTGAATGTATCTTTACTACTTTTGATGTAATTCAAAATATCTTTCGATAAAGTTGACAGAAACAATAATAATAATAATAATAATAATAATAATAATAATAATAATAATAATAATAATAATAATAATAATAATAATAATAATAATAATGTTTATTTGGCAAAAGATGTATAAACGTTTAACATCATACAAAGTACTTTGCTAGGAAAAAAATAAACATTGTAGAAGAACCACAGAGTGTAGTAGACACTGTATGTGGGTGTAGTAAAAAAAGGAAAAAAAAATTGCTAATAAAAAAATATTTGCGAAAAACTTAGTACTCTTAACTAATTCATTCACACACATCCGTACATACATTTTCACATACTCTCTCATACATCTTAAAAATTATATAAATACCTTTGAAACGCAATGAAAGTAAAAGACCTACAGCTATTATTCTGTAATTTGGACTAAGGTATTGTAATCAAAATTTAATATGAAAATCTTCAATTTTTTTTTAAATAGGGCTAATGAGCTCAAATATTTCAAGCTGTTTGGCAATAAATTGTAAAGCTTTATTCCTAGGAATGTTAAACTTCTTTGACCTACAGATCTATACATAAAATTGGTGATAAACATAAGATGAGCATTTCGAGTACAGTATTCATGACTGGAGGATTTTAGCAATTGTTTATTTCTATACAAGTAGACACAACACTTATGAAAATAAAGCTGTCTTACATTAAAAACACCACTTTCCTTGTAAAGCTTATCAGTGGGGTACAAGCGTGATTTATTAAGTATGATCTTGAAATAGCGCTTCTGCAGTATTTGCAGTGGTTTCACATGTGTTTTTAGTACACCTCCCCAACTGACAATACCATACGATATATGAGGCTCAACAATAGCTTGATAGAGGATTCTCAAATGATAGTAGCCTAGAGCCAGTTTTGGCGGTGTGGAAAATGTATAAAACTGAACGAAGCTTTTTCATAATAAACTCTAAGTGAAAATCCCATCGAAGTTCGCTATCTATATAGATTCCTAAGTACTTAACTGTTTGGGAGGACTTGATGAATATTGTGTTGTTGTTATCTTTGATATTTAAAGTATTGTATAGAGGTCCATTGTTCTTGTAAGTATGGAAAGGCACAAATATTGTTTTTTCAAAGTTTATTGAAAGTAGTTTACAGTCAATTATTTTTTTCAGATTTGAAAAATCACTTTCCACTTTAGTTCTCAAATTCTCCCAGTTTGTGTCTACATAATAGAGCACTGTATCGTCAGCGAATGATATAATTTTTGCTGTTGTATTGATAGAGAACAAATCATTGATGTACACTAAAAATAAAATGGGTCCTAGAATAGTTCCCTGTGGCACTCCATACCTTGGTGTCAGAGATTTGCTGACTACTCCATTTACCTCAACACTTTGAACTCTTTCGTATAGATAATTTTCAAAAAGAGTGAGACATATTCCCCTTACACCAATATTTTCTAATGAATTCAGTAATATGGAAAATGATACCGTATCAAACGCTTTTGCAAAATCCAGAAAAATTGCTAGAGATGGTAGTTTCTGGTCTAGGTTTTTATAAATACATGTTATTAAATTTGCAATTGCATCCTCTGTGGATCGATTTTCTTGGAAGCCATACTGAGCTTCACTGATTATTTTGAATTTTTTGATGAAGTTATTCAATCTATTCTTAATAATTTTTTCGAAAATTTTACTGAAGTTAGTTATAAGTGATATTGGTCTGTAATTTGAGGTATCAAGATGGTCACCTTTCTTAAAAATTGGCTTAACTACAGATGTTTTAAAGAGCGAAGGAACTGTTCCTGTTTTAATACAGATATTTATTATACAGGCTAGCGGTTCACTTATGTAGTCAGATATAGCTTTGATGGTTTCTGCTTTAATGCTATCAACACCCGTCGCTTTCTTGTTCTTCAAACTAAAAATCACTGTCTCTACTTCTTCTTTGTTTGTTTCCGTCATATAGAGAGAGTTGGCCTGTTGTTTATAGTTAATCTTGTGTTTTTGATTTGTATTAATTTTGTTTGCTAAGTTTTGTCCAATGTTTATGAAGTAATTATTGAAGGTATCTGCAATTTCATTATTATCAGTTATTGTTTTTCCATCATCTAACCTAATTTTGCTAATTATATCTTTATTATTCTCTGTGCACCTAATTTCCTTCATTAGCTTCCATATTTTTGCGCTATCTTGACTGTTTTGTTCAATAATCTCTTTGTAATACTCCCGTTTTCTAGCTTCTATCAATTCTTTCAATCTTTTTTTGTATGTTTCATATTCTCTTTTTAATTCTAAGTTGAGAGGCTGGGATTTAGTTTGAAGATATAATGAGTTTTTTTTATTTACGGAGTTTATGATGGCATTTGTAATCCATTTTTTTCTTTTTATTTTATGATGTGGTATTTTTTTATACCTGCTGCACGCCTGTATTTTATTTTTAATGACATTGACAAACATGTTTGTTAAATTTTCAATTTTTGTCTCGTTAGTGTTGCAATTATGTCTACTATTATATATAAACTCCCAGCTTACATTTTGCAATTCATTTCTGAGCAATTTATAGTTAACGTAAGATATATACTTGTTATTTAGCTTTTTGTTTCCCACACTATTTTCATATTTTTTTGTGAAGTTAATTTGTTAGCATGTTGTATAGTGATCTGTTATGTTTGATGTTATTACCAAAGGCAAAGAAAGGTTGTGTTCTTGTGCTTTCATGAATATGTGATCTAGGCAGCTCCTTGATGTTCCTTGTACTCTAGTAGGACAGTTTATCATTGAAACATATCCATAGTTATACAAGGTATTGAGATATTCGGCACTGATTTCGTTTTTTTTAGTTATGTCTATGTTTATGTCCCCAACGAGTAATTCATATTTCTGATTATTTTTGTGCTGAGTTAATAAATACTGCAAGTCCACTATAAATTGATCAGCGTTCAGAGATGGTGACCTGTAGGTGGCATAAAGTAGAAACTTTTCACGATTGTATTCAAACTCTATAATTATAAATGTTGTACCATTCAATGTTACAATCTTATGTTTGTATGTTATATTGTTCTTTAAAAATACGAGAGTTCCATCGTTTTTATTTAGGTGCGAACCGCTATAAATTCTTCCAGCAGATATAAATCAGTGTCTTCAATTTTGTGGGTTTCTGTTAAAACAATGCATTCCGACATGTTTTCTAAGTGACTTAGGTTTATTTTAAGTTCATCAAGATTTCTTTGTACGCTTCTGATATTGTTGTGGATTATCGAGAAGTTGCTATTATTACTATTTATTTTAAACACTTGGTTCTACTGCTCAAAATTATATACGATTTCAGTACCAATTTCCTCTAGGTCAAATTGTTTGACATAACTTTCCATTGCGTTCAAAATAATTTAGGAATATATAAAAAACAAAAAAAAATAAATAAGACACACAAAAACTATATAGAAAAAAATTGCGGTATAACAACACACTTGTATCAAACAATTTATACTCGTCCTAAAACCCTAGTATAACTCACAAAAGATAATTGATAATTGATGATAAAAACTAAAATAAAAAAAAATCATATTATATACTTAAACTATCTTTAAACTACATATATTTTATTTTCTTTAAAAATAAAAGAGAAACAAAACGTTTGAAGATATAGTCTAACATATAGTCTACACAGTATAAATACCTCATTTGGATGTTTGCCGAGTCACTCTGTTTATACCTTTGTCACTAGAATTCGAGTTACTTCTTGTGATCTTCATTTTTTTTTTCATCCGTCTATCCTCTGTTGTTTTCATTTTGATCGACATTTCTTTTTCCTCTTTTTCTTCCTTTGTGGCTTCAGGTACTTTGATAGCTTTTGGCACCGCAGGATCTATTTCTTTAGGAATTTCCATGTATTTTTCTGTTAACGATTTCCTTGTGACCTCTAGTGGTTCGTTTTCTTTTTCCAAATTCTTAGGTGTTTTTAATGCATAGCTGTCATAACTGTCCTCAAAAAATGGTTGGCTAGTTGTAGGAGTAGGGGTAGCCGGTGCACTATGGTGTCGCATTGTTCAGTTGTTCTAGTACATGAGAAAGGAGTTGATCGTTTTGTGTGGGTACTGAAATTCCAAATAACATTATATTATTTTTCCTTGAGTATCGATCGAAATTTATGCATTGCTTTTGTAGATCATGACAGCTTGATTCAAGTTTTGTAATTCTTTCAACACAACTGTCTAATTTCTCTAGAATTCTCTGGTTCTCCTTCTCAATTTTTGCGGTGATCTCCTTTTTAATACTATTACCCATAGCATGTATGGCTTCTAAGAGTTCATTATTTGAAACTGGTTTTTCACTCATTTTCTCTCTCTAAGTTGACTGGTCTATATTGAAATTCTTCACGTCCGTTTTTTCTAGACAACAGGAATATCTCGATGTTTGTTTTAGGTAGGTTTTATCATCACCTATCAAAAATACACAGTTTATCACATATTTTTCATGATCAACATCACTTTTATCAATTACATTGCGATTTAATCATCACTCCCGTAAAATTTTGAATGATATTAACTGGGAACGAAACGGGGACGAGACTGTGTACGGTCAGCAAGCAACGATGATACTGATAAAATATTTATTTATGTATCAATACAATGATTCAAATCTGTAGGCAAAATCTGCACACCGTGTTTGACATATCTGTCAGAAAGGGGCTCTATACATTCTCTGAAGAGATTCCATGAAGCTTTCAGTATCTCATCCCTGCGTTCAACTGAAAATTGTTGAGCGCATTCAATGAGCTTCCGATCGACGACCTTTGCAACGTATTCGTAGTTTTCTTCTTTATAAATTTTAGGTAGAGCATAGTCTATAGTGACGATGAAGAGGCTGAAGTCCTTATCGTAGGCGCACTGATAGTATAATTGCAATATTAGATCCTTAGCAGGTGTGGTATATCCTGCTGACCAACACTGGAACAATAACAACCATTGAGGATTTGGGGTGCGTTCAGAAATTTGAAATGTTCATGACATGTATACATTACGAAAAACCATGTCATTGATTTCCATCGGCCTGTCTGTCCGTCTGTACTCTGTCAAGTAATCCTAGGCCCTTCTATAACCCGGAAAGTACTTCTCAAAATTTGATGAAACTTTATTGGAGCGCTGCGACAGGAAAAAATGTCTATTAACGTTGACATCAATACAGTGTATATTGTAACCGTCGGGTGACTAAACCATTTGTGTTTCCTTTATTTATATTTCATTGCATATACTTCACGAAAAACCATGTCACCCATTTCCGTTGGACTGTCTGTCTGTCTCCTCGGATCTTTGATACTTCTATAACTTGGAAGGTACCGTTTTGATTTTGATGAAATTTTCACACAAGATTTTATTATTCATCTGCTTTCAAAATAGGTATAGATAATTCATCATTAACTGTAAACTATATCCGATTTACGAACGTGATAGATTTTTGGCTCATTTCGAATGTTCAAACTAATAGAAACCATTTATTATGTTTTATGGTGTTTATAAACGGGACATAAGGAACGAGGGACAGAAAGAAAGAAACAAGCTCTGTCCGTATCTATTTAATGACTCTATTACAACTGTACATGGCTGCATGGTTTACACATTTCGTACTCAAGGTTTGAAACACCGATCCACATCAGAAGGTGAAATTGTCGAACCGTATTTGACGAATGAAGTGCTGAGATCCTGGACACATTGCCGCAAATTTCCCAATGGGAGAGTAGCTATTTCATCACGATGGTTACTGACAAATTGATCAAGGCATTCTAGGAACTTTGGATCAAACATTCTTTGGACGAATTTGTAATTCTCATAGTCAACTTGTTTATGTTGGGTATTGTCTACAAACACGATGAAGAGACTGAAGTCCTTATCGTTGCCGCATTGATAGTACAGCTTCATCATTAAGTCCTTGGCATTGTAAGATGGCCAACACTGCAACAATAAGTAATAAGAGACAATGCCAGTTTTAATATGGAAGGGGCGTTTTTTTGGTTTCTTTTTTTTGCCACATTAAATTTGTCTAGTTTCCGACTTTATGGCTTTCATTTGGTGGTACAACGGGATTTTTATGCCTTCACTAGGATTTCTAGATTAACTTTTTGGCTAGAAATTCTGCTCTCTTGATTTATATTTTTACCTTCGTGACGCGGTATCCACATGAGTGAACTTGTTTTTCTCCCAAATCTAGCCATATGTATGGCTGTATTTTAGGGATGCATGGGTCTTTGGTGAACACATCTGTCATCGCAAGTAGAGAATCGGTAGCAATCCAGAAACGAGCAATACGTCTTGTCGATGCACCTAACCTCACAAAATACCTCCATAGTCTAGAACATCAAAGAATGGTGGCTAATATGCCTCTATTCTATAGATATCACCATGGCATAAGAACTCAAAGAGTCGCCAGTACAGCAAATACCAGAGAAGCTCATCTAGCGTATTCACACCAAGGCTTACAACGTCTCGAACGAGCAGCTTCCAACAGACGTTATTTTGGAGATTCTTGGCGTTGTGGCATGAGCTACCGGGCCGTCTGCTCTCCCATGGTTACAATTCCAGCATTTTAAGGTCGATGTCAATAGACATTTATCCATTCGCAATGCTTATGAAGCGAAATAGGCTTCCTGCTTTTAGGTGAGGCTATTTATAAAAAATATTATGTATCTTTAAAGAATCGGAAAAAAAGCAATGCTTCCCAAAGAATAAATGAATCAGCCTTTTAATCAATAGTCCAGGAGAATCCACTGTTACCTGATACTCTCGCTGCTCTTTAGGACTTCTAAGCCATTTGCATATCATAAGAATATTTTTATAATGATCAAGTTCTTGAATCAAGTGAAATCTACAAACATCGTTCAGTATTTCTTCTTTAGGAGATTCTGCTAGCACTGGTTTTTTTGCAAGGCTTAATAGAAATACCATATGAAGTTTTCTGCGTAGTTGTAAAATACGAACGCATACCTAAATAAACTGATATAACTACACGTGAAATTCGGAGTCAAGTCACTTGACACTAAATCACACTATTCTCTTCTTATTCAAGGTTCCAGTCGAAATGCAGTAATCTGTCGCTAAAACAGAGACATAACAAATATCCCCGTCTAAGCAAAAAGCTACTATGCATAATCTAGCTTAACCCACCACTAAACTAGCTCTCAAAAAAAAAATTAATCGAAGCAAAATAAATTATTCCGCCTTGTTTTTTACCACTTAAGTAATTCAAGCGATCTTCAAGATATTTCATGAGATTCTTTTCAAAAACACGATCTGCCGCGTAGATATGGCATCACTGTATGTCATAGATATCGCCTGCCTGCCCTGAATAACTGCCGAGAAGGACAGCTATTCTCATCTCTCCATACATTCCGAAAAAGACGTTTGAGGACTTTATATTTTTTCGCTTTTTAACAATAAATCGCCACCGCGGAACTGATTTTCGACAACAACAAAGCTTTTATTATCTTGTTAGTAACTTAGTGTCATTGAAATCCAAACAGTACTTTTCAAGTTATAGAGGGATCAAGCATTACGGGACCGGACAGAGTAGCTGATCTTTATAAGTAAAAAATTTGTTCACTCACCTGTACATTCTGAGATGCTATCAAAACAATACCCAATAGAATGAACTTCATCGCAGTTAATGTTTACTTTGAACCGATTAAAAACACTGATTACTCGGGTGGAATTTTGAGTTTTTATAGACGTTACAGTTTAATCGGTTTATAATCGAATTTACGATAACTTTAATATCATCAGTGATTATGGTTGATTTCATTAGACTATATAAATGAAGGTTAATGCAATCCGAATAACGTTGTGCTACTGTTTGGTATTTCAAATTCCATACTTTTGTTTTTTATGATATGAGAACCAGTGTTTTGTTGACCCGTCCGTATAAAAACTCGTTAACTGTATTTTTATTTTAGGTTACGCTATCTAAAAACTATTGGAAGGACAAGAGGGATTAGCTCACCGTTAAACAGGGGTTACAAGTTCTTCTCGCCCAGGGGCCCCTGAGGGCATTGTCTTTATTATACACATACACGACGCTTAGGCCTCGGTGAGGACTAGCATATCACAGAGGGTTAAAACCGAGGTTATCTACCTTATTGACTTCAAAATGTTGATACCAGCGTTCTTGAAAAATCGTGTAACTAGTGTTATGACGTCACGACGGTTCAGAGACAGTAAGTAAAGGCAATTATAAGGTGTAGGAAGACTACATTTTATAAGTTCCGAGTATATAACATTTGAGTGAGAAATTGTAAGAGAACAATCAAAAATTATGTGATCCAAATCACCTTCAACTCTTCCATACATACTAGAAGAAATTAGCCTTAACTTGGCTAAATAAGAAGGAAAAAATCCATGACTAATTTTGAGGCGTATGTATTTCCTAGGTATTCTGAAGTCATCGTGCCAGTATGAACCTGGAACAATGGGATGAATTTTAGTGATCTGGTTGGATTAGTAGAACAATATTCTTGCCATTCGGATGACCATATATGGTACATATCGCTCTTAAGAAGTACGAGACGATCGTCGATTCACATGGAGGTCAACACCTGATATGATGCTAGCTTTTGCAATTTTATAACCTTTTCATTGTACCTATATAATGCGACAGTGAATAGGTACCCAACAACGACGATAGAACAACTGAAGACCTGGCATCTCATTCATAAATTCATTTATGTCTATAGTCAAACATGACTTTGGGCGAGGGGACCAGCGGGGAGAGCAAGATGGATCGTAATTTCTGTTTGTAAACATCGATGACATTTGGATGAATCACGAAATTTGACATGGCGGAAATTTGAACAAGTACACAATTATACTTACTGATGGAAGGTTACACCTGCAGCTTCAGCCTGGGTGCTGAACAGCTTAGACACATAACAATATATCATCATTTTGGCGACAATAAGCAAAATTCAAACCAGATCAAACATTGAAAATGAACAAAAACTACGATGTCTGATTCGAAAGCTTACGTCAAAATTCAAAGCGGTTGACAGTGACCTGACGTAGACGGTTGACGATTCGATTCTGTTCGAATGCCGACAGACGTTAAATTTGCAAAATATGAATGAAAAATTGTACGTAGCGGCTAGTAGCAGTCAGAATTTACTATAAAGCCATGTTGCCAGCTAGTGTATGAGGTGTGATTAACATTGCAGGTTTGTTCTAAATTATGAAGTTATTTTTAACTTTTCTTACTATTCAATGGCTAAGATATTCATTGTAAAACATATTCATGAGATCTTTTGAACTAGCTATGTAGAAAAATTAATGTTATTGTAGTCCTTTGGTGAATTCTGGCAACTGTGCACCAATGTCTGACGAAAGTTTTTGTAAACATATGAGGTCTATCAGTGTTATATCGTCAGTGGTACCCAAATGAATTGACATTTTCTACCTTTATGTCTTAGCTGAGCAATCAAGTACTTGAATTGAGATATAAAAAACATTTGGGTGTTCATTATTTTGTGACCTCAATGCTGTGAGGACAGATAGTGAGTCCGAACCGAATGAAGCATAACTAAAAAACTTTTTAGTGAGAAATTTAAGAGCTTCAATGATGGCTAGTGATTCAGCAGAGGAAATTGACATATATGAGGATAGCTTGAACATTCTATAAGAATCCATACTAGGAGAATAGAAGGCACATCCTGTACCAGATTTGTTCTTTGAGGCATCGGTATATAAGATTGCGCCGTTAGGAAGAGAACTACTGCAAATGGCTGATAGCATTCTGTTATTCTACCCAGAATCTGCTTCATGCGTCCATATAAATACATGTGCTTCAGAGATAGATTCAAAAAATCAAAATCTGGACAGTCTGAAGATGGGTTCACTAACAGTCGAGAATGCACTGTTTCTTCGGCAACATTACACGCAGTGCGATGAAACCTTGACGAATAGTGATGCCGGGTCTCATAGTTTGGCGGATAATTCGACTATTTTCAAAGATAATCTCATACTTCAATGCCGCAATCTCATGATCTCATATTTCTTTGCTTGCTTGGATTAAACTAAAGATGTCGTTTTCTTGCGGGGTTAATTTGCTTTATTCTGACGTCAAGTGGGAGGGTTCTGTTTTTATATGGAGCTGTAATCCATTGAATATTGTGTTCTATTTTTAGAGTTGCAGATACACTCAAGGTAAATTTTGGAGATATGTACATTTCTTCAAACTTCAAAGATTTGATCTATGAGATTATAAGACATTTAGTTCTTCAGTGCTTGTTGAATTCAATTCCAACTATCTACAGCTCTAAGCTGCTAACAAAATCTCTTCTTCTAAAGCATTGCGTGTCATTTCTTTTCAATTTATATTCCATGGTATTAATACAAGAACCATTACTTTTATTAAATATTACTATTATAACATAAAACTGCACACATTTTTTGAGCATCACCCTATATACGCTATGAAATGATTACAATGGGCTATAATAACTAGAATTACTCACAATCGTTCATTTTCTTGCAACCTATTATACCTATTACTGATTAAAATGCAGCTAGATTTATATGCAATTTTATTAGTGACATTTCATCATGTTCAGGTGAGCAAAACCTTTTCCATATTTCATTCCATTTCGTGCAATGTCACAACGTAATAGGCATCGAAAGCCTGAGTTACTAAGTCACATATTTCTGAACATGTAGCACGTCGACTCTTCACGTTACTATCTGATCAAACTAAATGTAAACAAAATATGCAATTACAAAAATTTTGCAATATTATTTTTCTCGATTTGCAATTTTTTTTTTCTTAGATTTTTTTTAAACTAAATTCTTGATGACTTCGAAACCGTGAGAATAAATGCTAAAAAAAGTTTTTGCAAGTATTAGAAGAAGAGGTACTGGATGATAAGTGTGCAATTTTCAAATAACTATATTTTGTTCATACAGATCCCACGATTTAACATTTTTTCACCTCTTTGGGCACAAACAAACATTACACAGTTTTACCACTCACCACACCTCCTTATCTTGTTAAAATCCGACATGTATTTCGTCCACTATGTTAGTATCTACAGGGGAAGATTAAAACTCAAACTGTTTGGTGTTTAAGGCTGCCAAAGAATCCAGTATCACATAACTTCTTCCGGCCTACAGTAGTCATTTGCCTTGCTTTCCTGATTTAATGATGATGTAATTATTGCCATTCTAGTGCTCTCTGTCAAGCGAAAATACATACACAAAGCTGGTCACCGAGTTCTACAACAAATGCTACCAACCAAAACCTTTCAGCTATATGGCCATCTACCTAGCAAGCTTAGATCCTAATCCAACTTGGAAATTCATTAAGGACGAGAATGGATTAGCCGAATACATAAGCTATAGATATTCGCAATATGGTCTTGATACTGGAGATTCAGATTGCCTGCAGGAATTTCACCATCAGCATCAAGCCGAACTCCAAGTGAACATGTATGAGGACGTGTTATTGCAACTTCCAGAAGTGCGAGCGATACTTCACTGCTGCGGGGATATTGCTGCAGATTTTTTTATTCATGGTGTATCGCGTGAACCTTCCGATCTTGAGAAATGTGTGAGTGAGACATTATCAACAGCAGCTCACTAGTTTATGTATATGTTCATATCTGAAATAAACTTGTATCTACCTTCGATACCCTTCATTTTGTTTATAGGTAACGTCTTAACAAGGCAGACCTAGTATCAGATCAGATCACCACTGGTCCAGGAATACAGCGCTGCCCACCAACGCATAGCCCAATTCAATAACGTGACCCTCATGTGGGTCTCTGGTCATAGCGGGGTGCCAGGTAATGAGAAAGCAGACTGCCTGGTAAGGATGGGAGCAAGGGGCACATGCATTAGCCCCGAACCCTTACTGGGTATCAGCAGAGGCCAGGTTAGTAATGCCCCAGATGCCTGGACATGTAACGGACTGGCGTAAGCGTGGTTGGAGAGAGACGACTGTAGGCAGTCCAAGAGGCTCTTAGCAGGCCCCAAAAAACGTAGGGAGCTATGGCTATTGAACCGGAGGAGGGATTCTCTCCACTTATTAGTAGCGACCCTCACAGATCACTGCAGAGTGAACAGGTACCTGACACTCATAGCAGTGGTCAAAGACTCAAGCTGTCAGAAGTGCTGGGAGGAGGACGAGACCTCGTTCTACTTCCTGGGTGAGTGTGCCGTATACAGCGACGTTAGGGCTGAGGTGTTGGGCACAGCAAAGTTTGACAGGGAAGAGAGCTACTCAGCGACATCATGACCTTTATTGAAAGGTCTGTAAGGTTCGACAATCAGAAACTACCATGTCTGCCATAGTTCTAGTGATGGTCCTCGGGGTCAGCAAAATGGGCCAAAAGTGGCCTACTTACCAGGCTTTGCCTCCTCATTACTACTACTACTACTACTACTACTACTAGTTTATCGCACTCCAGAAGCACTGTGGGAGGATACATGCCTTATTTTATAGATTTACTGGATGCTAATTAGAAGCGCATGCAATAGATTGGATAAATTTACTACTGTTGCGGTTGGCTCAGCAGTCTTTTTCAAGATACAACGCAGTAGCAGAGTGAGTTAATCAATCGGATGTTATTTTTAATCAACGATCAGGAAAAATTTTATAACAGAGCCAACCATAAGTAAAGTTTCAGTTTTAGTTTTACTATTACATGTTTTTACTTCACCTTTTAGTTTCATTTTGTTTTCGTTAGTCCTTCAGGCAAGTTGTTTACATTTTTGTTCAAGATAAAAGGTATTCCTGTTTTTTATTCTAACATTTGGATACATAAGTAAATAGTATGTGTTTTATATGCATTAATAACTAGTCCTTATATAAATTACAATACATATTATAGATCCATTTTTGGAAAAATAAATAGCATTATAGGTCCCATATGGAATTTATTTTATAGACTAATGTTTCGTCTAAAAATGCATTTTGCTGAATTAAGTCGTGTTGTTAGACTAATAGTATTTAAATACAATAATTCATAATTTAGTCATTACTATAATGCAATCAAAGTGTATAACTCCTTGCCTAAGGATCTAAAGATCTTAACCTTAAAAAGAAAATGTAGAGAATGGATCATTGGAAGATAAACTAAGGAGAATAACTCTCTTAGTAAACTTGTTTTTTAGCTTAGTTTTAGCTTTTAAGAAGTTTAAGTTTTATTTCTAGGCCTGCGCACAGGTTTTTTAAGCTTTCAGCAGGACCTATGCGTAAGTTTAATGTAATTAAATAATTGTATAGATATTTGTAACTAAATGAATAAGTAAATTAAAAAAAATAAAATAATCTTCGATTAACATAAAACCAATTATATATCATTAAATATCTGGATACTGATATAAAGTGATTTACTGCCTGAACAAGAGTTGTCTATTATGCTTGAAAGGTGAAATCAGTTCAGGACATTATATAGCGCCAGACAAAAGACAAAAGGTTATTATGTATAGGTTTTCAATGATTCACAAAGAATTCACATGGGAGGGTACAAGGTAAAATAAAATTTACATAACTTCTACAAAATTCTGAATGATTTAGCTTCACTTGATCCTCCCCCACCATCCAAAAATATGAGGACTCTGATACCGCATAAATCTTGAAGCCCTTTTTTTGCTCTAGAAATCTTGTCTGGTCTCTCTTCTCCTTTGCTGTGCTGTTAGGAAACTTCGAAGAGAGAGACGGGACAAACAAACTTTCCAACACTTCGAAGTGCATAGTTTATTTACAGCGGAATGGGCTGCCGTAGGGTTAGGTCTCCGAAGGCTACAACTTACAGCGTTTTTAAGCATCTTACATTTGTCCCCTCACAGCACTTTTGGAACGCGATATGCCTCCTCTTCACTGAACAACACGATTCTCTTCTGGATTAATATCGCCACAAAAAAAATGCCAAACCCTAAAGATATATTGTAGTGACTATTTGCAAAACAACTCGTTGGGTCTATGCATTCCTTGTTCCTACTAAGTAACCCACTATACTTCTTTTCCTTTACATGATATTATTACTTCATCTGCAAATATCTACCAGTAGCAGAGATTAAGGTAATAAACAATTTTTGGGATACTTCCATATAATTCAATATTTGTGTAATGAGTTTAAAGTGTAACGATTGTATATTTATGCATTATCAGCCTATTTCATCTCTAACAAAAATTAGTTTCTACTAAAAATCTAGATGTCAGCTCACGCCTGAGAAAAGTGCCAGATTAGGGACGTGTTCCATGTAAGAGCAACAAGATTCAAAACATAATTTTTGGTGTGAGTGTAGAAACTGTCGTGTTTGGGTCTGGAAATATCCTGAAATGTTCCATTTATAAAGACACGTGTAAGAAGTACACATTAAGAACTGTAGTTCATAAACTTGATATTTCTATAAAGATTTATGGTATTTGATAATAGACGCCAATAATTCTGTTGAAGCATTATGCTAAATTTACCTGAATTGGTCTTTGTCCAAACAACCTAACAATGCATATAAACTACTAATAGTTAGAGCGAAACTTTATTATTGCTTATTGCTGAAACTAATAGCAAAACAATCTATCATAAAAAAATCTGTCTATTGAACAAAATCAGTTAATGTGCCCTATAACCGTTCAGATTTCATAGGAAAACTATGAAAGATCTTCATTTCTTTCGCGATCGAGCAGTCCAAGGTTAGGCACTACTAAATAGTAATCAAAATGAAACTTGTTTTATTTGCAGTTATATTTCTGGTATCTCAACATGTAGAGGTAATATTTTATATCTTTCTCTATGATTCTAGAACCATATCAGAGCAATTATTGAACAACTCTCCTAATCACCAAAAATATATCTGTTCCTGGGACCTACATGACCTTATGATCAAATGGCATGAGTATATTGACGCGTTTTGACCAAGTGGTAGATTTTATCAGCTGTAGTGTCTTCTGAACTGATTTATTCCATCATAATGAACTGTATACTCTGGTCTTTGAAACTGCATAAAATTTAGGAGCGCTTTTGGAACGTTTACTACTTTTTAACCTTTTACCGCAATAATTGAGGAGCAACTATCCGAAACGCATTGTAGGTTCTGTTATCTTCGTCAATGCAAAACCAGCGAAGAATTTGCATACTATTAATTGGGTTTTCGTACCAGAGAGGGTCACGGAAATGTTTAAATTATAAATAAATACGTGGTTTGGGGTGAGGTTGATAACCGACAATGAAATTTATGTTAATGAAGATGACGAAACCATTGCTGATCTTAAAGAGGTTATGCAACAAGAAAGTGAATACTCTGACAACAATCTGAAGATATTGAAGTTCAAAACAGGAAAACTACCGACTTGAAAGATACTCGACACACCTAAAAAGCTTCCGGAAGATTTGATGTCTTCTCCAAATAAGGCGGAAAATTATTTTCTCTGTGAGATACTCGACATACCCATGTATTTGAGGAACCAAATTAAATCATTAAAAAAGCCTAATATTGCGTGCGTGGCCATTTGGAGGTGGGGCAAGTGCTAAGCTGTTCCCCCTGGCTCCCCTGAACCCTCACGTCGGGTGTACAAACGAAGGCTATATTCGTGATTTGAGCCTCTAAATTACACAAAAAATGAGTGTTTGACCTGTTCGAACGAAATTAATTTTTAGCCACCCTCGGCATTTCCATCTTTTTAGAAAATATTTTTTTTCGGAGTACGTAACTCCGTAGCAAATCTGAGCACACTGTTGGATTCAGCAGACAAAATTTCCCATCGGAGTCCAACAATGGAAGGCCGAATGGAAGGGAAAATCGTGAAAAACGAGAGGGAATACCCTCGTAAAACGTTATTAAAAAAGTTGATATTTCAGCAAATAAGTCGAAAAATATCTTTCTAAGTAACTGAGAGGACTAATCTCGAACTCAGCCTCCAATTTCGGCTCGGACCTAAAGAGGCACCCTAAGCGGAGGTAGGATTGTCTGGAATTTTTTTCTACGAGTATAACCAAGCTCACCCGAAATGACGGTACAAAATTTTATGTTTTATTATTTCATCACAAAATTTCAGTGTTGCTTATTTCTGTCGGTCTGGCTCTATCTGTCAGCCTTTTTGTCTGCTGGTGTTTCTATTAACCCTTAAATAGGGCGTAGGAAATTTTTTGTAGAGGTCAGTGGTTAAGAAATCAGTACTTTATTTATGTAAATTAGTGCCTGATCATTTCAGGTCATAGACTGACCAAAATTTCAGGAAGAAAAGTGGAAGTCTCCGGCGTTTTGTGCTGTCACTATATCCGTTCCATAATACAACTAAACTATTATTATTATCTTCCCTCTTCTCGCGAGATTGTATTATAATCAGGTACTGACGAGTTGTGCCGAGGTATTGCTTTGCGTTGAGGAAGGCCGTACAATACTACAGGTCTGAGGACTTTCAGACTTTTAGAAGATTTTGAGTAATTTTCCGTCTAATCCCAGTTGTTGTATGGTACGCATGTGGTTGGTAGTGCTTGGTGTATGACTTTTGCTACAGAGTTATATCTGGATATATACCCAGTTCCTCCTAGAGTTTTGTATGCAGATGTAATGTGTTATATTGTTTTCTGTCGTTGGAGGAAATATCTACAGTAGTTATGGATGGGCCTTTCATTATACACTTTTTGTAGTTGTTGCACATAATTACTTGGTCTTGGGTTACAAGCATGAAATATTCGGTTTCTTGGAAAAGCTGGCTATCCTGCAGCCAGGTGTATGACTGCTTTTTATTGTGCTACATGATATGACGTTATCTGCGACCAAGTGTTCTTTTTTCGATTTTGCATGGTTGTGTGTGTCTGCTGAGTGGTTTGGAGGAGAGAAGGAACGAGGTGTGTATTTCTTGTCTGCTTTAACTACCCCTCTATAAAATTTGGTTTGCTGGCTTTGAAAGAAATATCTGAGTGTTTGATGTTTGTATTTATTTTGTGTAAAGTGATGGTATGTCTATAATTCCTCTGCATCCTTACTTTATGCCCATGACAAGTGTTTCGGCTGTAACATTCTGTGTTTTGTGACTTCTGTTTGGATGAGAGTATGAGTTGTCTATGTTAATGCGTGACAATTTGATAATGCTAAAGGGACATGTCATGACCGGCATTGCAAATCTATTCATAGCTTTGGTAGGATTTCTAGAGTTGAATTTTGTTCAGTATTATTATGTTCTCATTTTGACTGCTGCATGACCCGACTGTTTTAATTTCAGTGCTTTCCAAGTTACGATAACGTCAACTTCACGGATATCATCATCACTTTCTACAAACACTGTTACAGTCCAAGGCCCTTCAAAGATCTGGTTTTGCTGATTGCTGCAGAAGAGGAGCCTATTCTATCGCGGGGACCACACCCGGTCAAACAATATGTTGGCTACAATATGAAACATCTAATTGATCAGAAGGTTGTGGATTGCCGTGGCAAATTTTCGAAAGCACTCGATCTTGCATTCAGATTGCAAAATGCAGAGGTACAAAGGATAGGGAGATGTTCCATACATCTTGCTAGAAAATACTACGATACTGGGGTGCAGACTAAACCAGAGGACTTAGTGAATTGCGTCGACAGCAATTAACTTATCGAATTAAATTTCAGGTTCATTTAACTAAATTGAAATAAACTTGCTCAGCTATGCATGATTTTTAATTCAATTAAACATAAAATAGAGTAGGTATATAGAATTAATTTTAATAAAAAATGTGAGGTCTATGAGATATTCCGGAAAAGATGGCGTCAAGTAGATCCAAACTGTACTTTACACACCAGAATATCACTTCGGAAATGAATAATAGAAGTATTGGATCCTGGAGCTGTCTTTTTTTTGGATTTGAATAACAGGTATTATGGAATCACTAACAGACTTTAAATATTTTATGATTCGACTAAATACCGAAAATCAAAAATTTGAAAAATATACAAGATTCACAAAAGGAACTTCACCTGAATTAACAGTCCTGAAACGCGATAGAAGGATATTTAGTAAATTGATCCCATTGCACGTGAAATACAGAGTAAACTTACTTGACGCTCTTTTTATAAATTTCAAGTATTATTTTTGTAAGTGTATGCCCTCCACTATGCATAAGACACGCATGTTTCGGCTTTAGCCTCGACTCGTCAGTTATAGCCCGGCAGTCTAACTGTAGAGAGCAATTGGGTGGTATATACATTACCCAGTCAAGGGTGTGATAGCAACATAAACACTCATGTCGTAAGGGACATTTTGTGCCGCTTCAAGGCAATCCAACTGTTAGGACCTTGACTTCTTAAGTTACCAATGGTCAGCGCCACCGTGCGCGAGATGTTTGTTGATCACTCTTGTAACTATATATTATTCTTATTGCAGTAGAGTGCAGTAATGTCTAATAATAACAGTTGTTGAAATAGAGGCATAAGAAACTAGAGCGTTAGAGTAAACGTGGCAACTGGACTAGGAGTAAACGTCTATCTATATTACATTTGTGGACTTCTAATCTGAACATTCGCCAGTAAGGCTTAACTAAGAAAATTTGCCATATAATCGCGCGTTGGGTATATGGCCACTAGATCGATTTATAGAAAAATCTAGATTCTATAAATCGATCTACTAGGATTGGATAGATCAAATGAAATATTGAAGAAAGCTATATACTTTATGACGTCAGCCTCATGCAGACAAACAGATCTTTTTTCGTATTTTTTCAGTATAAAAGTTCATATGCAATAGCAGGAGAAAAATTACATCTGCATACCTTTATTATATCCCAGATTATTTGAAGCCATTTTCAACTATAATATAAAATTTATAGATGTTTCTTAGGAGGGGATTCTACCTAGAATAAAAGGCGTTTTGCATGGATTTCTAAAAATTCGTTTGCAGCTCTAATTTTTCAACATAATGAAGCGATTTTTTTAATTTTTCAAATCATAGAGAAAGGTTGGATCTATACTCGTACGAAGCCCTTTTTCAATTCTTTATTCAAAACTTTAGATATAATCGGAAGGGCGCTAGTATATGTGTCAAAAATATGTTCATGTAAGTTGCCACAATATTTCATGTAGATTGTAGATGCTCTTACCTGGTGAAACTCTTCCACGATGCAGATGAAAAGTTGTGTGATTAACACACAGTTTCACAAATAAAAATCTTTTTCTTTCATTTGAGGCACTTGATTTTGAACATATTGGAAATATTTTTTATGAAAATTATCAAGAAAAGATGGCTCTATGCCTTTTTCTTGGTATTTTTGCAGGTTTGGTTACCAAAAGGTCAAAAAGACATCCGAAACAAGACATACAATTTCGATATTCATGTGACAATATCTGAAATTTTATATTAAAAATTTCAAAAAGGCTTAGCACGAGCATTTCTCTATCATTTGCGAAAAAATCGTTCTATTGTCTTGAAAAATTAGCACTTGAAATGGAATATTGCGAACCCATATTCTAGGTAGATTCCCCTCTCACGACATCTTTCATCCCATAGGAAGTCTTATAGTTAATTTGCAAATAGCGCTAAATCAACAAGGCTTCCTTAACATTCAAGGAACGTCTATAAACTATACGACCCTAGGGCAGCATGTGTCGAAACAATTTTAATGCAATATCAAGTTATATGCAAATATTATATAATAACTTTGAAGTGTTCCATTTATGGAGACACGTTTTTCACAATGCAAATTTTGTTTCATGGATCCATTGTACTTATACAACAATAGGTATAAATAAGAATTGTTTATATTTCTTTGTAGATGTTTGGTACCATGAAACGTAAGAAACTTGATTTGTACTTTCCGAGTTGCAAGAGGAGGTCAAAGATTACTGGTCAGAGGTACAAACAGACAGACAGACAGACCGACGGAAATGAGTGACATGTTTTTTTGTTATGTATATGTCTTGAAACGTCAAGAAAAAAATATCTTGAATTTGAAATAGTCCGTGTTTACAATACAATTGGTGTGTGAGTAACTAATCAAACAAGGTAAAACGACTGTCTGAGTGACACACCTACGTGTATAATTTACAAGAAATCATTTATCAGTGATCAAAAACGTTACAACTCGATATGTCTGTAAATATTTTCACGATGCACTGTTATCGGCATCATTCACGTTAGAAGATGACTACTGATACTTTCCAGAATGCATTGTCATAGACATGTACGTTTCGTATTTTCTCTAGATTTGTCAATATAGCCCGGCGAATTGACAATACGGATCAGTTAGGTGTTATATATACCCGTTCCAAGTAAGAGCGTGATAACTATACTGACTATAGCAGCCCCAATATAATAATAATAATAATAATAATAATAATAATAATAATAATAATAATAATAATAATAATAATAATAATAATAATAATAATAATAATAATAATAATAATAATAATAATAATAATAATAATAATAATAATAATAATAATAGTAATAATAATAATAATAATAATAATAATAATAATAATAATAATAATAATAATAATAATAATAATAATAATAATAATAATAATAATAATAATAATAATAATAATAATAATCATAATAATAATAATGATAGATCAGAAGATGATGAAAATGGCAAAAAATAACATATTTACAACAAAAATGTTACGAACAAATATACGAAAGGAAGAAGTGGCATGATCTTTTTGCTTAGAGAGATTGGTTTTGAATTAATAGTTTATGTATGGAAATTGAATAGTAATTCTTAACTAAATCGTTTATTTTCAACCGATTACGAATCGGATATTTCACTGATAGATGATCAAATTTGCGCGGTGTATAGACTGATAAAACGTACACAATTGTTTTGAATTACTTTATTATGTGTTTGGTATACTGGTCTAAACATTGATAGTACATAATAATCGATTAATTTAACAGACATTACCAGAACCTCACACAGTTTTTTACGTAGTTTAAAATTTAGTAAATAACGGCTTGCCATAAGGGCATGCAGTCTCAAATATTTTTTGTGTGAAAGACTTTTTACATGTTCAATGGATCTCAACTTTGTATCGAAGATTACATCAAGAATGTTTGCTGAATCAATCAAATGTAAAATTTGGTTATTTATTTGAATTTTCAGAATTGAGATTACATTTTATTACTTTTTACAATACAAAACAACAAGATTTTAGGTTTTCCTAGATTAACAAGGAGGCTATGGCTTGATGAGTATCGTCGAGAAAGATCCAATAGGATTAGACTATCCAACTGTGGATCGATATTCGAGTAATATATTATTTTCAATCGAATCGAAGTTATTTTTTTTCTCATTGCTCATATGAATAATTAAACTTTATTGAGGTCTTCCTCTATATGTTCTGTGTTTGTGAGCTACCAATGAGCATCAGTGATTTTGATTGATGCTTTTTGATCGCCTCATTCAAATCATATTAAAAGTTCAAATTGCTATTTATGCGAGAATTACTTAGGCATCACCCTGTTGCAAACTAAAGTTATTATATAAAAATATACAGCGCTATAAAAGTCAGAATTTTTCAGAATAACGATCATTATTTTAAAATCGGGACAAAGTGAAAAACAATATGAACCTATTGTTCTCATTTGGCATTGCTTTGCTGGTATCTCCGTACGTTCAGGTAAGTAAATTTTGCTCTTCCTAAACATTATTAAGGCATATAACTATGGATTTTCGAACACCAATCTCACCAAAAAAATTATGTTCTGCTGGAATACAAATCCATTCACATTGATGCACAGGCATATGTAACGGGAGGAGAGGAAGGTTAATAGGGGCGATTACCCCCCCCCCCAAGATTTTTAACTAAAAATGTAATACTTTATTTTATTCCTATACGTTGCGTTTCAAATGAAAGTCCTACATCAATACTTGAAGTATTTCTATTTTAGCATATTTTGTGCACTGATTGCCGCCTTGTTCGTATCCTTCAACAACTCTTATTTTCGGAGTAAATAATGAAAAAAAACAAAATCAAATCTGCTTTATGTCATTTGAGAAAATATCACGATGCTACTAGTCTGGCGGCTTAGTCCAAATGCAAGCTTACACACATAAAATGAAATTCTCAATTCAAGAATATCGAAATTCCTGTAAAAATATACTTACGACAAGAACATCTGATCTTACTCTAAGACAATTCACTTGACTTGAAGGGAATGATTAGTGATATGAATCAAGAAAAGTATATTTCCGAATTCAATTCTCATTCTAAAGATTTCAATGCTTTTCTAATAAGTATTCCATATTTTATTGTAAGGTTATGATATTTTCCAACGCAGCTCCGTTTACTTCAATCAACAACATGAATATCTTGCGATTCCCTGTAAGTAATTCCTCTACTTGTTTGGCATCGCCATATTCGTCAACGGCAATCCAACGATACGCGTGTATCTGTTTCTGCGCCCGTTATTTTCTATTGGATTTAATTTTTACCAACCACCTCTCAGGATGAACGTGCTGTTAAAATGTTGAGGGTGTGACTGTTGTGAGGATCTCATTCAAGTGTACATGTGTCGATGTGATATGTGAGTTGACAATAAGTTCTATTACAAATGGTGAACGTAGATCTTTTGGCTTAATTATAGGTACATCACACATGTTTATCTGTTCAACACCTTTCAAACTTCAAATTGGGAAAAAACACTACATGTCGCAGATAATTATAAGAACACATTGGTACAGTTTTGATACTTTTTTGTTTCCTCTCTTTAAGGTTAAGGCATCAACAGTAACAGCTCATCAAAATTACAGAATACTTCTATCATCAATAAATCATATAATGAAGCATTTGCGCCAAGATCATGAAATGCTTCAGTCAACTTTATAATATTCTTCTAAGTTAGATTTTCTTTGTTTTGTGTCAAGATTATGATATGGTCAATTCGAGATTTTGCTATTCTCCTCTCAATGACTTTCCCAGGTTTGAATTGAACATATTCACTTAATTGAATCTATGTGATAAAAACTATAGTATTCTTCCTTTACGGTTATTATAACTTTGCGCATATAGGAAGACATTGTATACTTGAATGAAAGCACATATTCTTAGTCTGAGAATTTATTTTTATGTGGTTACCTTTAGTCGGCTGTTTTCAAGAAAATTGCTTAGTTCATCATCCTCAAATGCCAAGGATTCCACTATTTCACTTGCTGTTTATCTTCTCCTCAATTATAATACTATTGACAAATCCTTTTCTGTTACCTCAACTACATCGAACGTATTACAAAAAATGGTGAAAGCATAAACAAACTTCATGCCCTGCTACCCCCCAAGACTGAGGTCTAGATACACCCTTGCATTGATGAAGATTGTAGATGCTCCTACTTGGCGGAAACTCTTCCATCATCGTGGAATTGGCAGACGATGATTCAAATATGAATCGGAACGCGTCAATCTAAGAGATTTTCATTTGTCAAACTGTGTGTTAATTATACAGTTACTTTATTTGTATTGTGATCTTAAAATGATAAAGACGCTCAAGACGTTCAAGTTAGATCTGGTGAGGATTCCTCTGCTAGTCCCTTGTAGTTTCCTGTACTGGCGACTCTTGGTGCTATTATGCCATCGAACATTTTCTACGATAGTACCTGTAGAACAGACAGATCAGTCAATCTCGTTTTTTTTTAATAGATATTCTCACGCAAAGGCAGACGGCCTATCACGCTTCATAAGCGCTGTGAGCGAAAAAATGTCTATTCACATCAACCTTAAAACACTGTAGATCGTAACCATCGGAGAACGAAATTCCCAGTAGCTCATTCGACAACGACGAGGTTTTTCAAAAGAACGACTTTTGGAAGAGGCTTGTTCGAGGTGTTGGGAGTTCGATCTGGTGAAAATGCGCCTGATGAGCTCCTCTAGTATATTTGCTCTACTGGCAACTCTTGGTGTTATTATGCGAGATAACTCGGTCGAATATCTGTCATGATAATATTCATAGAATAGGGACAGCTCGCATCCACCAGACCATAAGTTCTCAAACTTATTTTGCCCACCGCCCATTTACGATTTTTTTTCTAGATCCTCCGATTGTTTTACTTGCATTCTATCGCGAATTTGAAATAGATTTGGCCACGATTATATCTGAACGTATAATATTACATAGTTTTAAGATAAGGTATCGACACTTCCTATTTCCCTCGGAACCTTTCCGAAAGTGTCCAAAGCCTATAAGGGGGTTACCGCCCATGTTGAGAACCTAGGAACTAGACGTATCGTCTTCATCTGGATTGAGCTCCCAAGCTCTAGGAGGTGCTTTAGAACGCATGAGAAGATTACTCCAGCGATGGTCTGATCTGAATAGTATCAGCTGTCATGGTGAATGCAATTTCCTGGGTCGAGAGAGATGCCCGAGCTTCTGGGACTCAAAGCTAGTAAGGCCTTAACAACACGATCATGTAAGGACATCTTATTGTGGATACGTGAGAACAACGTTTTGTAGTAATTCAATGGACTATATTCATTTATATGGAGTTGTATTCAATATTTCTGATAGTTTTTGTTGTTCTAGTGCGAACCACCAACAGGCATCCTCCGTTTCATTCTGGATTTGAATGATCGATGTACCAAGTCCTCTACTAATCTGATCATCCTCCTTGCGGCGTTAGATCCATCATCGCCTGAAGAATTGCATAAGAACATCCAGGAATACGTCAAGACTAACAGCTCAAAATTTGTGATCGACATTTTCTGCGTCATCGACAGCATTAAAATTTTTTTTAGGGATGCTAACTCAATTCTGGAAGAGCAGTTTAGAGTACGGGATTGTTTAAGGACTATGGCTGAACAATTCTTCCACAAGGGTAAAACGTGGTATCGTTTCGACATTATAAAGTGTCACAAGTTGGGTCCGATGTTTTCCAGAATAAAACAACTGAAGTAAACTTATTAGACGTTTTTTATTTATTACATTTCATCCGAGTAACCAGTGGCGTAGTTATAGTTAGAAAGTTTGAAAAAATACCAAATTCTAACTGATCATCGGAATTTAATTTCGCACTTTTTTTACTTTTCCTTTCACAAATACAGAAAGCCTATGGTGCTCCAAAGGCGCGATGAGAGAATTAATGTCACTTCATGTTGACCTCAAGGTGGTTCTTTTCGCTTTAGTTCAAATTCGTCTTACAGCATCGTCTTTTTTTCCCTATCGAAAGAGAAAGTAGACCCCTAATCCCAGCGCGAGTGGCGATACCAAATTCTACAGTTAGTAATGCAAAACAGCATCTACTCATTCCGGAGACTTCCTTTTTCAAAACCGACTCGTCAACCGCAGAATCTCCAAAATTGTGCAATATTCTTTACGGAAAACAGCAGCAACTGTCAAAGCGAGAATGAGGTTATGTTGCTTTGAATGACAAAGTCAAAAAGTGAGTATCTGTGCTAGTTTGAAGGTGAGTATAGCTAGAGTAACGCTGCCAGTGTTTGAAGTATGGGCATTTAGCCAAACAGTAACCACCTCATAAAGTAACTGTGGTAGAAATAAAGACTCGCGTTATCGTCAGGATATCCCATGTAGGAACCATAACCACAAATTTATATCTAAAAACTGCTCAGTATACGCTGAGCAAGGAAGAATAAAGATGGCGGAAGAATATCTCCCCTTTTTAGAAGCAACGCGTCGACAATCAAGCTACGTTAGACCAAATATAGTCAATACGGAAAATAACTGGTCACATGAAAGACATATAATTAGAAAATTAAAGCTGTCTCACCAATAAATATAGAGACAATGTTTCGATTGTTCCGATTTTCTTTCAGACTCTACCTAACCAAAAAGATACAACATATTGAATTGTTTTTAAAAGTATTCCAGCAACGTCGATTATAGAACTAGTTACCATTGACCCAGAGTGTATAATGTAAGTCTTGAACCTAATACAAACGACTATATTTCCCAAAAGTCAAAATAAAAGAATAAAGTTTATAGTATACATGGTAAATGTAATGGTAGAATTCAGAATTATATAATTTAAATTAATATTAAAACGTAGCTGGATAGCTTATAAGTAAAAGTTAGTCAATTTGATTGTCCGCTGGCACCCACAAGAAATGACGCGAATTGCCTAACAAATCTTCGACTTTATTCATGGAACCCAATGATGAGAGAGTTCCACCAAACAGCAGCATCAAAAATATATGCAATTCTTCTTGTTTATGTGGAAACTGTTTCGTGATGGAAAACAGTTGCCGAGAAGAAACCTTGAAATTTTCCATGTGCGGAGGCACGTGTGGAAAGTATGCATTAACAACTTTATTAGGTAAGCTTGATATTTCGATAAAGGCCTATTGTATTTGGTAATAAACGACAATTATGTTGAAACATTATGCCAAATTTAGCTGAACTGCTGTTTGTCCAAATAGCCAAACAGTGCATAGAAAATTATAAACATTTGCATGAGGCTTATTGCTTATTGCTTGAACGCTCTCACCAATAGCAAAATGATCTATTAACCAAATACAATAAATACATTGTTAACCGTGACACGTAAATATCACTCTATTGAAAAAAATTATAATTTCACCTTGTGAATGTTTATGTTTTATAAAAAACGCTTTAAAAGAACTAGAATAGATCTGATGGATCATTCTTTTTCATAAGGTTCGACAAAGTACTCACCAAAATGAAGCTCGAGCTATTGGCTGTTATATTTCTGGCATCGCAACACGTCCAGGTAATATTTTATGTGTTTTTATGAATCTAGAACCATATCACTGTATTTTTTAATCAAAATGTAAGGGCACTGCTGTAATTTGGAAACATTTATTAATGTTCAAACTTAACCGCGACAATTGATTATTGTTGTTTGCTCATTTCAATACATATAAAAAGTTATCCTGTCTGTTTTTGTCGTCCTTGATAATGCATAAGCAGCAAAACATTCAGTAAGAAACAGGAAAATATGCGAGCTTACATAATGCCTAGTTGGTTTTATTTGTCATCACGAAAATGTTTCAATTACAAATTCTGTTTGTTCCATGATATATTATTTACTCATCACGAAAAATCCCTATCACTCTCAACATGTCTGTCAAAATACAAATAGTAGTTTTCGAGCTATAGAGGAGGCAAGTGTGACAGGACCGACAGACGGAAATGGGTGTCATGATAAATTCTAGAATTCCTATTGTTTCGTAGTTGCAATGCTTTCCCACCAATTGGTCTGGGAGGAAAACAGACTTGATCCTATCCTACCTGGAATGCAAATTCGAACCGAATTCAATGGATATATTGATTAACCCGAATTCAGTACTTTTCATAATATCCTTTCTTGTAGTGCGTTCCTCGAAACTACCCCCTTTTATACTTGATTGTAGAATTGAACGATTCTTGCTCCAATGCTTCAAATTTACTAGCGATCTGATAGTCCTAATTGCTGCGATATATGTATCTGAGCACATACAAACAGAAGAGCTTCACATACAACGCTGTACCTTCCAAGGAGATTCCTTCAGCTCTCGTTTGTTGTGCCTTTGCCTGAACCCACACACCAACAACGTACAAGTCTCTGGACTTTTATCAAAACACCCACATAAACTATGCACAAATCAAAGAACAATTGAAAAACGAATTCAAAAATCCACTTCTAAAAACAAAGCTAAGCTCTAGAAATCTTACCAAAGCTATAAATAAATGTGCAATCCCGGTCCTCACGTACTTCTTTGAAATGACACACTGACATAGACATCATCCATAGCCTCATCCGAACAGAACTCACAAAACATAGAATGTTACACACAAACTCCTGCCCTACAAATATTGCAATTGTCTTAACAACAACTACTACAAACACTACAGATTGCTGATTTTTAAATCGAGGAGGATCATAGATAATCAAAACACCAACCCCTTCACCGTGACACCAAAAAAATGTTGAAAAGTGATCAGGCACCTCACAAGCAAGGTTTGAATGTTTTTTATTCTATTCTTATACATTCTCATCATCATGTCACACCAGTAATCTAATACCAAGGTTACATCATAAATTACCTCCCCACCTTTCGGCGTGGGAAGCAAAGATTCGGCTGTTGTATTTCGCACAAAAATATTGTGACTTGTAGACTGAAGGAAAGCCTCGAAATTGATATTATCTGATAAACATATTAAGCGTTTTTAATAAATGTTACTGTTTCAGTGCATTGCACCAGGCCATAGGTTCCGTATGCTTGAGTCGGTACGTGATTTGTATGAAGAATGTTACGGAGGCCAAAATTTCAAAAATTTTGTCCCTTCGCTTCTGGGGTTGATCCAATACATGATGCTGGCCCCCCCTGTAGACCAATCACCTGGGTGTCTTCAAGTGTTCTTACGGACCAAACTCCCTTTAGTCGAAATGACTGACGATACAGCGAGAGAGATGATCAACATACAACAATGTTCAGAAAAGATCGCTGATGAGCTTGTCCGTGAAGGCAGAAAAGGCGATTTCGAGGATCTTGAACGTTGTGTGAAAACTCTCTGAGATATAGAGTTCCTTTATAAAATCTTTGATCCTATGCTGTGTACAGTTGGAATAAAGCTTTAATAAATCAATAGCCGTTTCATTTCTAGTAATGATTGATAGAAACTTAAGAATTCCTTACAAAAACTATATTCATAAACATAAATTCTTAGATATGCCATATCTTCCTATAAGCGCAAAGCTGTACTAATATTGAAGTCGGAATACTATATTCTAGAGCATATTGGGATAAGTTAGTAAATATTTTCAATTCAGAACTGGGAAAGCCTCGCTAGTAAGAATACCAAAATCTTAAATTGTGCATGTAATAATCTTGGCTCAAAATAAAGAACATCTGACATATAAGGGTACTATAGTGCTGGCGCGAATAGTAAATTACTACTTGGGGCAAGAATATAACAGTAGTGGTATAAGTATTCCGTAATTTTGATGAGCTATTATCGAGCCTCTGTTGCTCCCTTAACCTTTAAAGGAAGAATAAAAATTTGTTCAAACTGTATCACTGTGACTTCTTCCTGACCTTTCTCTGCGCATTACATTATTTTCCATACTTCAAGTTTAGAAGATATTGTACAGATAAACACACTTGTTGACGTGCCTTTTTAAGTCCGTTCAGTATTTTAGGAATTAAAAAGTATCAAAATTGGCTGGAAAATTTGCTGGTAACGATAATATTGTGTGTAGCAGTTTATTAGGTATGCTTGATCCGAGAGCTCTAGTTTTGTATCCATGATAGGATCTAGTCAGTCATTCAATCTTATTCCAAATCACGCATTATTGTCAATTTCTGTTCTTTTCTTAACCTTCAAAATTATAATAATATTTCGAACCAAAATGGTGGATTCCTTGATTTAATATTATCTAATATCAATTGTTCTGTTAGTCATAATCTCTATTTACTAGTTAAAGAGGACGTTGAACAACATACTGCACTTTATTTAGATTTGGTTTGGTCAAATAAAATTCACCTCAAGTTGCAGTTGGTAATGATAATAGGTATTAGGTTCAATTACCGTCGAGCTTATTTCCCAGCAATCTATGGGGAACTTTTAAACGCAGATTAAGCCTCTATAGATACTGCTGCAGATGTTGATGTAGAATGGTTCACAGAAGAAATTATTAACAATATTAAAGCGAAGGAGAATTGCAAAGTAATGTACAAAAAATTTAGAACGTCTACATATCTTGATAAATTTATGCAATTTAGACTCTTGATTGAACAGCCGATCAAGGTTTCTTATGCCGCATACGTGCAAAGCACTGGAGATGCAATTCATGAGGAATCTTCAAAATTTTGGTCTTATGTTACTATAAAACGTGGTTGCTCCAGAATCCCTGGATGCATGTGTTATGAGTCAAACACTTTTAATAACCCCTAGATAATAGTCGACGCTTTTGCTGGTTACTTTTCCAGTGTTTTCTTACAATCTGATCCATCTCAAAGTATTAACGCAGTAATTTACCTAAGCGCCTCTCAGATATCAATTCATCATATTTCCGATATAGATGTTATTGGAGCCTCAAGAAAGTTAAAGAACAAAATGACATCTGGCTGCGACAACATTCCTAGCTTTCTAAGAAAAGACTGTATATACGTTTTGGCTAAGCCATTATCAGCTATATTTAACATGATTTTAAAATCCATGTCATATCCAGCCCTTTGGAACGATGCGGATTTGTGCACTCCATAAGGGCGGTGAAGTGACATTAATTTCTAACTATAGGCCTATAGCTATCTTATGTAATTTTAGTAAATTGTTTGAAATCATCCTATATGAGGTTATTTACAGTTCCGCCAAAAATCAAATTAGTGAATATCAACATGGGTTCATGGCTAAAAAATCTACAGTTACAAATCTAGTGTATTTTACTCAGTTCACTGCCGAAACGCTAGATTCAATAGGACGAGTAGATGTCATATATACAGATCTACATAAGGCTTTTGATACCCTTGACCATTTTTTACTTTTATCAAAGTTGTCATCAATAGGTTTATCATCTCTTTTACTATCTCTTCTCGAAAGCTACTTGATTGGACGCACACAATTTATAGAGTACAGTGGCTTTAGATGTGAACCCTATGTGGCTACATCAGGTGTGCCACAGGTTTCAAATTTAAACCCTTTATTGTTCCTTATTTTCATCAATGACCTTTCTTTACAAATAGATTGCATGCACTTGATGTTTGCGGATGATCTTCAACTTCTTAGTAAAATTGAACACGATGATGATTGTGTGAGGCTTCAAAATTCTTTAACTAATAAATAAAAATGGTTGATGGACAATTCCTTAAAGCTGAATATTTCGTTTACTCGTCGTAATAACCCGAAATTATTCAATTATTCCGTAAACGCCCACCCACTAGAAAGGTGCGTTACACTAAAAGGTATAAGTGTTCGCTTTAACATGAAATTTACTTTTAAAGAACAAATGAATGACATAACTGCGGCAGCGTCCAGGTTGCTGAGATTTTGTGTACGGAATTGGTCGAGTTTTAGCAACGTTGGAACCTTGAAATTA